>CM060909.1:51549658-53949658 GCA_030737875.1 Allium sativum | reverse complement strand
ATGAATTATTTTAAATAATATCGACAAGAAATTTATTTTGAATATAAATCGAACGTATATATTATATAGATCGTCGTTAGAATATAAATATTTATTTATAATTATAAATGGAATTGAAAATGGCGCGGTAGTTCGATAATTCGATTTCAAAATTCAATTGAATGTACCGGGTGCAAAACAAACCGGGTTT
Organism: Allium sativum; assembly: GCA_030737875.1. NCBI lineage: Eukaryota > Viridiplantae > Streptophyta > Magnoliopsida > Asparagales > Amaryllidaceae > Allium > Allium sativum. Next base: position 53,949,468 of record CM060909.1, on the reverse strand, counting down.
TAACGAAACCAAAAATAATAGGATCTATTTGAGGATATTTGTCCAATGAATCCGAAAAATCAAGATTTCATAGCGGGAATCAAAAGATATGTCCAGTTGAAAATTCTGAATAGTCGCTATGGAATTCAGGCCCTTAAAAATGGGAAATTTGCAAACGACCTCGGATTTTGACGAAACCACTTTTGTTGGGTCCGTGATGTAAAGTTATTACTAGATTCCAATTTTCGTATTTTTTCGAATCAATATGTGAGCGTGGCATAGGAAAACGTGTTTGACTAGTTTCAGTTGATTTTAATCGAGTGGAAAATAACCATTTTTCCAACGGTTTCAGAATTCAACGAAATTAGTTTTCTTAGGACCGTATCGTCAATACGAAGCTAGAAAATATTTTTCTGGAATTTTTCGAGTTAGTATGTGACCCCGGTAAATTGAAATGCGCGTTCAAATTCAATATATAGAGTTATATGTTGATTTTGACGAAAACTGATCGAAACGATCAAATCAGCTTACGATACATATCCCATTGTGTTCGGGATGGGGGTAATTAGCTATGGACGACAGACGGTGAGTCTCGTTCCGAGTTCGAATAGAAAGTCACTTTATTTGGGAAAATTAAAATAAATTAATTATAAAATTATAAAACCCTTACCCTCTCTCCCTCCCTCCTTTCAATCGGTCAACGCCTGAAACAAATTAAAAAAAAAATGCGTTGAGGCCCTCGATCGCAGCCGCCTCCAGGATGGCCACCGCCGCCGTGACGCGTCATCGGACCCCCAAGCTCCGCCGTACCCCTCCTCCTCCCTCTCCCTTCTCTCACCTTGCCAAAATCCGAAACCCAAGGCCCTAGAACGGAAAACCTTGCCTCCGGCCATCTAGGCCCACGCAGTGACCACCTGCAGCCAGCCCCTAGCCTCCACCGACCCCCTACGCCCCTCCCCTCCACGTCAACGCCACCATGTAACCCTCCACCTCTCCAAAACCTGAAGACAGCCGCTGTAGGCCCCATTTCTGCCACCAACGGTCAGTGTAGCACCACCCCGGACCACCACGGACCCCAGCGCCCCCTCTGGCCACTCCATCGCTGACCGGTATGCCCTCCTTCAATTAAAGATTCGATTTTTGCAAAGATAAAAAGGTGCGTTTTTATTATCTTATTTATTTAAAGGAAATCAGTTTTGTATATTTAATCAAGGAAAAGGTCGGATTTTTATATAGTGAGAAGAATAAAAATAGGATTTTTATATATGTAGTGGTGGTATAAAAATGTGATTTTTATATACATAGCGAAGTAAAAATTCGATTTTTATATATTGAATAGCGAAGTAAAAATTCGATTTTTATATATTGAATAGCGAAATAAAAATTTGATTTTTATATATTGAATAGCGAAGTAAAAATTCGATTTTTATATATTGAATAGCGAAGTAAAAATTCGATTTTTATACATTGAATAGCGAAATAAAATTGTGATTTTTATATATGTAGTGACTACGGGAAGCGAAAGTGACAAAAGACGAAAAGGTGAAGATTTCCTACATAAGAAGAGTCATGGAATTGGGATAGCTTTGGTGAGAACTTCTCACCTTTTAAATTTTCTTTTTCTAGTTATATTATAATATATACTAGGATGCAGACGGTGTTTAGTAGCACCCGACACCATTGTCCACAGACCATGGACTTGTTTGTTTGGGTGTGTAGTTGGTTAGATTATTTGATCTAAATTTGGTTGTTTGGTGAATTGAAATTGGTTTGATTGATATGTGTATGGCGTGGGCCATTATTAGACCAGGGATAAGGCTAGGCCTTGTCCCGTTCTAGTATCGTGTCGTTATGCCGCCGAAATTTTCTAAAATAAGTTAGGAAAATAGAGATATCATTTTATTTAATAAATGAACCGAATAGAATATTCATAGGTTGAATAAAATAATTTGGTCATTAAAAATATAATTTTTAACGTGAATGTGAATAAATAAATATTCATTTACAAACCGGACAGTTTGTTTATGTACACCTATTTGAAGGATATTGATTGGGACGATAAATTTTACACATCGCCCAACTGCACAAATAAAATCTGTGTTTGATTGTTTGAACCCCACATTTGTATTGGGATAAAATACGGCATACACTAATCCCAATAATTAGTTGTATGCCGATCGATTGATGGACAGGCTGTTATAAGCGTTAGATATCTATATTTGATGCTTATACAGTGTAGTGCACTTTGGATGATGGTTGATTATTTAGCGTTGCTATTATATACATGTGTTGTATGGAATCCATATAATTAACTTTATATGGTAATTGGTTGGGCCTCATTTCAATTTAGAAAATAAAGAATATTATAAAATAAAGGTTCATGTGTTGACAATACTCATCCGTTGAGATTAGTCATGTGTTGAACGAAATATTTTAACAATAAAATTTATATCTTTATCATTATAAAATAAAGGTTCATGTGTTGACAATACTCATTCATTGAGATTAGTCATGTGTTGAACGAAATATTTTAACAATAAAATTTACATCTTTATCATATATAAAATTAGAAACTAATTGCAAAATAGATGAGATGAGTGGTCTCCTGGATATTGATCTGATGTTGGTTTCGGCCTTCGGGGTTAATGCCTAGGGAATCGTTCTCTTACTAATTTACGGTTGGAGTCTGATTTGAAATCAAACGATAGATACCATAATTTTTATAAAATATATTAAATAACAAACATAGTCACACGTGGACAGTACTCATTCGTTGAGATTAGTCACGTGTTGACAAAAACATAGATTCATGTATTGAATAGGATAAATATTCATTTGTTGAATAGAATAACGGAATTATTGAAATATATAGAGCCGTGTTGATTAGAGATGCGCTATTTTGACACGAACGATATTTATATCGATTATATTCGTTTTTATAATGAATATTGAAAAGAGATAAAAATTGAATTGAATATATAACGAATTCGAATTGAATTGAATATAAAACGAATTCGAATTGAATATAAAACGAATTCGAATTGAATTGAAAACGAATTGAAATAGAATAAAAATCGATTTGAAATGAATTCAAATTGAATTGGAATTTGAATTGAATTGAAAAGAATTTTAAAACGAATTTATAAGGAAAAATTCAATTTTGATTTGAATTTGAAATGGAAGTTGAAATTGTTTTTGAAACGAATTTAAAACTATTTATAAGATTAGTTTTAAATAGAAATCGATGAAATATATATTATATATATATAATATAATGGCCTGAAAAGAACGCGCCGCGGTAGTTCGCGAATTTCGACCATTGATTTCGAACGGACATTACGGGAGATTCGACTGTCGGATTCTCCTAAAACCAGAACCGTTGGGTTCGTATCGAAAAGATCTTTCTAATGAATACTAAAAATTTGAAATCTAACGGTTGGATTTGGAGATACATCCAAATCAAATTTAGAAAAGGTCGCTGTAAGTGCAGTTCGATGGTCGTTGATGGAAATCGACTGTACGGGCCTTGATAAAATTATTAAAAATAGTAATAATTCGTGTAAAATCATAAGAAATGATTTGGGAAAAATTGGGATGAAAAACTCCATATTTGAAAATATAAAAATACATTTTTATCGAAATGAAATAAAATTAAAATCCATTTACTTTTAAATAAATAAATTGGATTTGAAATGGGTTTTAAATAGAATTGATTTGCGGGTTTATCCTGAAGGGTGTTTTAAATAACACTTGTTCTTTAACCCGATAATAAATAGAATGTGATTTGGGTTTATCGTGAACTGTGTTTTAAATGACATTAGTTCTTTAACCCAGAAAAGGGGTTTTTAATGAATCTGTAATTAGATTGAAATGTGAATTGATAATTTAAATTATCAAATATAGAAAGTGAGCGAGAATGGAGTATCAACAGTTTTTCTCCAAAACGATAGTCAAATCTTTAATTATATTTGAACGTGAAATGGTAATTAATTTTACCGATAACACCGTGGTGTTAGATATGGAGTATTACCAGTTTTGCTTCATGGGATGCATAGGTTGGGATTGGGAAATAAAATAAATAATTACCTCGGTGTGGTTCGCTAATCCCGACTAGCTTGGAAAACCATAATTTGGTTTGAAATGATATCCAAAGGAAGATTAAAGAATAAATTTAAAGAATTTATCTTGGATAAAATTAATGGGAACTTTCCCCTAAGAATGTGAAATTTAGAAACTAGCTGTAGGTTAGTTAAGAAGAATGGTTTTTTGGGTATTGATCTGATGTTGGTTTCGGCCTTCGGGGTTAATATTTGGGGAATTGCTCTCTTACTGATTCACGGTTAGTGACTAATGAAATGGAATGAGGCGTATGTTGTGTTTGTGTAACATTTGTTTTTAATATACGCGGGTTGTTCGGAAAGGCCGGGTTTATACCCATTCTGAATAACCGATTCGACGATATGTCGAAGATGAAGACGGTGGTTGAAGACCGGAAGTCTTCACATCGTTTGGGTGATTACTAATGATCTTGATTGGGCTATACACCCAAGATGAGGGAATCAGTTGGTGGTCGTCCAGACGTACTTGGAGATCGATGGATATGCGAGGAAAGTGCCTCCGGTTTCATTCAGACCTAGAACGAACTTGTAAATGGATTGTGTGTCTGACATTGGATTTTATTATGTGTTGATTGATTTCTGTTAAATATATATCTGTTTGGCGGCAGAGAATTTATTCTCTTGCTTAACGCCCTTCTCTGAGACGTACGAGCTTAGAGGTTATATATCGATAGATATCAATCGCATGGCATGAGTTGCCTATGTGGCAAGCTGAGTTGCATGGATCAAGGCTTCTGTTGAAAAGCAAAGTCTTGTGGTTGATGATCAAAGCACGACCTCTGTGGCGTAGCTTTGTGTATAACGTGAATTCGCGAGCCTCACACCTCGGTATGAGTTAAAACGGGATACAGACCGTTGGGAGAACACGATGTTTCTTTCTAGCTTTGGTGGTGTCAGTGACTTACCAGCCCTGACATTTATATACTTTTCACCTTTGTGGTTGTTGGAATGAGGCGCCTCGATTATAGGTCTGTAAGGACCGGGAAACGTGTGTTCAGGAATAATTAATCCTCAAACGTAAGAGAGGACCGGCCCAACCGATCCAAGTGGCTGCCCAGAGTGTGTAGTCCTGAGCATTTGCTAGATTGTCTCGAATCGGAGAGGAGCTTGCCCCTTGCCTCGACTCAAGATGGAAATCCAATTTCCAATACGTGTATTTCGGTTTTATTTGTAGAGCCTAGTACGGCGACATGATAGATGGTACCCATGCCGCCTAGGATTGATATTTATGATTGAAAATGTTTTGACACTATACACTTATAATAGTATCAAATGATTTGTTTTAAACGTACCAAGCATGTTTGGCTATTATAAGGGAAAACCCTATCCTCCGGCTTGCGTTGCATTGTGTGATGGGACCTGGGTATTATAATAGTTTCATTTTTCGAAAAAGCATTGCGCTGTTTATTCTATGCACTGGTATTCTTGGGAGGAAACCCGTTCCGTGTTATACGGCGTGGTCCCTTGAATTACTCTCTTTCAAAGTAAAGTTTTAAATAATTGTTTTAGTTCTCACACCAGTCACATGACTGACCTGGAGTTTATTGTTTTAACCTAAACTCTGGGTGCTCCTATTTTCGACACGGGCAGCTAGTAGTTTTGGTTTTGCAGATTTATATTCACAGGATCTTGGTTTACAGCTGGAATGATATACGGAAAGCTCTGTATCCGTATATCACCTTCAGTTGTGTTTTGTATTATTTTTCCGCTGCTATGTAATTTATTGTAATCTCTGATATTTGTCGATGTAATTTTTTCATTTATACTTTGTATATTCTTGTATCTGATAGAATTGTTGTAATAACAATGAAATGTTCTTCCGTCTGCGTTCATTTGTGTGTTGTTCTCAAAGTATCCGCTCTTTCCTTCACGGGGAAGTTACGGGTTCTTACAAATTATATACAGGAAATTTTACTAAAAGACTGTACAGTTACAAAGATGATAGAGATTCAAAGATCAGAGAAATTTCAAGACCCAAGAGTATTCTAGATTTCAAGATTTCAAGAGTTCACGATTAATATAATTACAAAGTTTAGATTTTGTAAGACTTTAAATAGCACTCTAGGTTCAAATTCAAATTCAAATTTTCAAATTCAAATTTTCAAATTCAAATTTTAATTTTCAAATTCTGATTTTCAAATTCTGATTTTCAATTCTATCCTCATTCCTCTCTATTTTATTTTTCTGTTTATTTCTATTTTTATTCTTCTTTGTTTTTCAAAATTAAGTTTTTATATATACTTTATATTTATACTTTATATAGTTTAAAACCTTATAATTTTATAAATATATTTATATAGTTTAAAATTATGCTTTCATATGTTTTTCTATCATATAATGTTAATTTACAACACTAGAATTTTACTCAAGAATTTCCAGAATTATTTTCATATCAAAACACATGAAAAATATGTTGAAAAACAAAAATACACATGAGTATGTCTACATACCAAAAACACTATGTCGACATATAACTGTCATTTTTTCTGATTTTGAAAGGAAGTGTCATTTCACTATTTGAAATGATCCAGAACTGTTGCAACCCTTCATACTCTATAAATAGATATTAAAACTGAATTTTTTAACATCTCTTCTTCTTTAACTTCGTCCTCTTTATCTCTACCATTATTCTTAATCATTTTTATGATTCTTACACTTATACTCTGTTGAATTCAATTCTGTTTTGATAAAACTTCTTCTCTCTACACTCTCTACTCTTTGAATCAAGTGCTACTGAAGAGTCATAGGGCTGTTTTGTAATTGCTTGGGTTGAATAAACCTTGTTTGTGAGTCAAAGAGGAATCGGTGTATCCTTGTTGAGCCGTGAAATCAAGGAAGAGGAATCGGTGCGTCCTTTTGAGCCGTGAAATCAAGGAAGAGGGATTGGTGTGTCCCTGTTGAGCCGTGAAATCAAGGAAGTAGGAATCAGTGTCTTCTTGTTGATCCGTGAAATCAAGAAGGGTGTAACTGACTATTGAAATAGTAATAAAACTATGTGCAATCCAGCGTTGTGCAGGATTGGATGTAGGAGTAATCCGAACCAGTATAAAATCCGGTGTGTTCTTTCCTTTTCTGCATTTTTATTTCTGCTTATCTTATTTATGTTTGAATCCGTGTCTGTGATTGTGTTTGTGGTGTTTGATTCATTCCATAATTCACTTTAGTTTTAAATTCTGATTAAATTCTTACAAACACTATTCATGCTCCCTCTAGTATTTTCTTTGCCTTAACGATCCATTATGCAGTCCCTAACTATTGGTATCAGAGAAAGGTCTTTCAAAAATTTCATAATCTGATTTTTGAAAATAGTGATAATGGCAACCAACACTGGCAGCAATAATAGATCTTTTATAAAGGGTCAATCTATTGTTAGACCACCAATGTTTAATGGTAGTAGTTATTCATTTTGGCATGTAGAATGAAAATTTATTTACAGTCTGTGGGATTAGACACATGGAATAGTGCACAAAATGAATATGTTGAGCCCATAACTGCATATACACAATGGACCAATGAACAAAAGGCTGTTGCACAAAGCAATTCTAAAGCCAAGAATATGTTATTTTGTTCACTAGATAAGAATGAGTTTAATAGAGTATCAGTATGTAAGACTGCTTATGAAATCTGGAGAACTTTAGAAGTTATTCACGAAGGAACTAGTAAAGTTAAATAGACTAAGATAGGAATGCTAGTAAATCAATTTGAATTATTCAAAATGGACAAGAATAAGTCTATTCCCGATATGTATTGCAGATTTCAAGAGATAGTGCATTCACTAACAACACTTGGAAAAACTTATTCCGAAGTAGATCAAGTCAGAAAAATATTAAATTCACTAACTCAAGAATGAGAGTAGAAGACTTTGGCTATAGAAGAAGCCAATGATGTCAATGAAATAAAGATTGAAGAATTAATTGGAAATTTTATGTTATATGAAGTTCAATTACAGAAAAGAAAAGAAAATATATCGACTGGAAAGAAATCTATTACACTGAAAGCAACAACAAATGATTCTGACTCAAGTAGTGAAGATGATGAAGAAACAACACTCATGACAAATCATTTTAGAAGATTTCTAAAATATAGAAGGAAGGGTTATAATCAAGAAAAATTAAATGATGGACGATGCTTTAACTGCAACAAACCAGGTCACATAAAGAAAATGTGTCCATATCCAGAAAAATTTACGCAACAAACGGACAACACCAATTCATCAAGGAAAAGAAAGAAAGCATACACAGCAACATTAGATGATTCGGATTTATCATCAAGTGTGAAGAAGCAAAAACCGAAAATACAAATATATGCTTTACAGCAATTCAGAGTTCAGAAGATCATGAAGAAAAGGAACTAAAAACCGTGTACGCATGAATCAAAGTTTAATTTTATTTTGTTAAATGGTTGCTTTGTTTGTTTGCTTTGGTTTGAATTTAAAAACTAAATAAATATTTTTAGAAATTCAAATTTGAAATTTGAAATTTGATTTTTGAAATTCAAAATAATAATATAATATTAAATAACCAATAACTTAATAAAATAAATTGTTTATGTGTTTATTAGGATTAGAAGTATTTCACGAAATCGTTAAACCTGAAATATAAATCAATAATATAATTCAAAACTTGAAAATCTAATTTCTTTTTGAAATAAGTCTAGTATGTCGACATATAGAAAAATACATGTCGACATATCCAACCAGTTAGTTAAAACTTTCAAACTTCCCTCTAATTTTTTCACCAACTCCCAAGGTCTGAAAAGGTTTCCTTTCAATCTGAAAAATTATGTCAATTCAATTCATGTTCGTTCAATTCATATCTATTCATTTTCTATTTATATCTATCCTTTCTACCTTTCATTCACAACTCAAAACAATATTCTTCATATTTATCCTCTTCAAAATTATCATTTCAATGGCTTCCTCAAGTTCATCTCAGAAATTGAAGACAACCAAAACCATTAAAGGTTATCTTTACAATGACAAAGAGTCCATCAAAACCTATGGTAACTATTTAGCCAATGCTAAAGTTAACACAGGTGCTTTCGCCACCTTTAGCGATTTTCCATCATATGATCTCGCTTCTCTTTTCGAACACAATGAAATCTTGAGTCTAATTGACTCTCTTAATAACGAGGAAGTCTGTTATCCCAAACTCGTTTAGGTGTTCTATGCAAATCTCAATCACGGATTTTACAAAGGAAACGAAAACCAAATTTGGAGTAGTGTCAAGGGAACTCAAATTGTTCTCGATGCCGAACTTTTAGGCGAAATTCGAAATTGCAGAAGCGTGTGTTCGGATTTCTCAACCTTCGCTATCAACGAAACCGATATGGAAACCTTTCACGATATCTTCGAAGATGGTGCTCCAATGGATTTCAAAAATCGTTTCTTGCGTCCAAAAGCAAGAATTGTCAACCTTCTCCTTAAACACACCATCACTTCTCGTTACGGAAATTTCATCAATCCAACTCTTACATTCCATAAGGCTCTCTTTGCTATTATGGGTAGTTATCTTATCAGTTGGGCAGATATGATTCTAAATAAACTTAAGCCCATAGACTTATCTACAAGAGAAAACACTCTGTACTATGGTGTTTATCTCACTCGTATTTTAAAACAATTTAATGTTGATCTTCATGGAGAAGAATTTGTTCCTAGAAAAGTGTTTGACGCATCAAACATTCATCTCATGCAAATTCCTCTCACTTTCAAACCTTATGAAACATTTGAGGCCAAACAAGCTAGATTACAACAAGAACAAGACCCAATGGAAATCAAAAAAGAAGAAGAGACTTCTATGGAAAGCATTGAGTATCCAACCTCAAAGCGAATCTACAAAGACACGATTGTTCAAAATCAAGTGAAAATTGTCAACAATCAAAATAAGCTTAACAAGAAGCTTTCCAAAATATCCAAATTCATGGTCAAGATAGGAAGAAAGCTTGGAATTTCATCTTCCTCATCATCATCCGAAAACTAGGCCATCTAGTTTAATCTATCTTTATGTATTTCCATGTATTTTCTTTCTAATCTCGTATTTAAAATGTGTCTTGTTTAGTTGCATGTATTTGCTTTCTATTAAGTAAATGAGTGGAGTTTTATTTCTGATTAAATCATCTTTTTGTTTCTGGAAAAACTATAAAACAAATTATAATATTACAAGAGTTCAAAAGAATTCAAAAATTTCTCAATACTCTCTATAGTATGTCGACATAACAAAAATAGTATATCGACATATAACTGACAAATTTTCAAACTCTTTCAAATTTTAAAATTTAATAACTACTCATGTCCATTCAAAATCCAACGAATTCTAGACCCTATTTAAGTCCATTTCTCTTAGAAAACTTCATTTTTTTTTTCATTACTCTTTCTTACTTAATCATTTCTCATCAAATCCATGGCAAATCCTATTCATAACCTTATTGAAAATCTAGAAGAAACACTCAATTCGTTCAAAAATATCCTCTCTATCATTCTATGAAATCAGCGTCATCTTGATTAAGATGTTCGAACAACAAGAAAAGCACTTTGACGCAATTCGATGGCTAATCTCTTCTCTTTTCAGAGATGAAGAAAATAATCTCGCAAAGGCTCCACCAACCAAAGAAGATGAAGACTGGGAAGTGATTAAGACGGATCATATATTTGGAGAAGATGGTTGGGTTGAAGTTCCAAGAAACGTTTAGTTATTTCGTGCGATTTGACTGATTTGTTTAACATGGTGTGGTGTGATTTGGATTACATTGTTTGAAACTTGTATATTAAGACATATGGTGTGATTTGATTTGGTTTGATTTGAATATATATGTAATATTGATACTTGGATTTTTTTTGTACTTAATCATCATATTAGGTATTATTATATGTTTGAATAGATTAAGGGAGTATTCTACTTAGAAATAGTTATTAGATTAAGGGGGAGTATTTTTGGGTAGTTTCTTATGTTCTGTTCAAAGAATTATATAATTTAGGGGGAGTTCCTTAGGATTTCTTTTTGATAACGCCAAACGGGAAGAAATTATAAAATATAGGCATAGTTTATAGGATTCTTACAGACATGGGGAGTATAGAAGGAACATCGTCAAACAGGTATATACAGGTATGATATTTTATAAACTAAGGTTGTCACCATAAAAAAGGGGGAGATTGTAGAAGAATGGAGTTCTGATGACAACAACCTTATTTCAATTCATTGATTATAAAATATATATTAACACTTTTTGAATATATAATATATATATATACATATTTATGCAGGAATTATATACAGGAAATTTTACTGAAGACTGTACAATTATAAAGATGATAGAGATTCAAAGATTAGAGAAATTTCAAGACTCATGAGTAATCAAGATTTCAAGAGTCCAATATTAATATAATTATAGGGTTTAGATTTTGTAAGACTCTAAATAGCAGTCCAGGTTCAAATTCAAATTCTGGTTTTCAAATTAAAATTTTAATTTTCAAATTCTGATTTTCAATTCTATCCTCAATCCTCTCTATTTTATTTTTCTATTTGTTTCTATTTTTATTCTTCTTTGTTTTTCAAACTTGAGTTTTTATATATACTTTATATAGTTTAAAATCTTATAATTTTATAAATATATTTATATAGTTTAAAACCTTATAATTTTATAAATATATTTATATAGTTTAAAATTATGCTTTCATATGTTTTTCTATCATATAATATTAATTTACAACCCTAGAATTTTACTCAACAATTTCCAGAATTAATTTCATATCAAAACACTTGAAAAATACTATGAAAAACAAAAATACACATGAGTATGTCGACGTACCAAAAACACTATGTCGACATATAACTGTCATTTTTTCTAATTTTGAATGAAAGTGTCTTTTCACTATTTGAAATGATCCAGAACTGTTGCAACCCTTCATACTCTATAAATAGGGGTTAAAACCGAAGTTTTAACATCTCTTCTTCTCTAACTTCATCCTTTTTATCTCTACCATTATTCGTAATCATTTTTATGATTCTTACACTTATACTCTGTTGAATTCAATTTTGTTTTGATAAAACTTCTTCTTTCTACTCTCTACTCTCTGAATCAAGTGCTATTGAAGAGTTATAGGGCTATTTTGTAATTGCATGGGTTGAATAAACCTTGTTTGTGAGTCAAAGAGGAACCAGTGTATCCTTGTTGAGCTATGAAATCAAGGAAGAGGAGACGGTGTGTCCTTGTTGAGCCGTGAAATCAAGGAAGTAGGAATCAGTATCTTCTTGTTGAGCCGTGAAATTAAGAAGGGTGTAATTGACTATTGAAATAGCAATAAAACTCTGCGCAATCCAGCGTTGTGCGGGACTGGACGTAGGAGTAATCCGAACTAGTGTAAAATCTAATATGTTCTTTACTTTTCTGCAATTTTGTTTCTGTTTATCTTATTTGTGTTTGTATCCGTGTCTGTGATTGTGTTTGTGGTGTTTGATTCATTCCATAATTCACTTTAGTTTTAAATTCTGTTCAAATTCTTACAAACAATATTCACCCCCTCTAGTGTTTGCTTTGCCTTAACGATCCTTTCTGCAATCCCAAATGGTAATGTCTCCACATCTTCAGAGCAAACACAATCACCGCCTACTCTAAATCATGAGTTGGGTAATTCCTTTCATGCGGCTTTAGCTGTCGACTCGCGTAGGCCACAACCTTATGCTTCTGCATCAGTACTGCTTCAAGTCCAGTACCACATGCATCGGTGTATACCACCATCTCTTCATTCCCACTTGGAATGGTCAACACAGGAGCACTTGTTAGTTTCTCTTTTAGGATTTCGGACGCTTGTTCACACTTTTCATCCCATGTGAACACTTGGTTCTTCTTCGTCAATCCTGTCAACGGTGCAGCTATCTTGGAGAAATCCTTGATAAACCGTTGGTAATAACTAGCCAACCCTTGGAAACTCCAAACATCCGCCGCATTCTTAGGCCTATCCCAGTCCTGGATTACTGCCACTTTAGCGGGATCAACTGCTATCCCATTTCCAGAAACAACATGGCCTAAGAAAATCACTTCACTCTTCCAGAAGTGACACTTCGAGAACTTAGCCTTTAGCTGATCCTTCGCAAGATCTCTAACACAACTCTCAAGTGTGTCTTGTGTTCTTCCTCATTCTTGGAGTAAACCAGAATATCATCCACAAACACAAGCATGAACTTGTTCAAATGATCTCTGAAAACTCTATTCACAAGATCCACAAAATATGCTGCCGCGTTAGTCAACCCGAATGGCATCACCAACCACTCGAAGAAACACGATGGTGTCCTAAAACAGTCGTTGGCACACTATCCTTAGCCACTCTCAACTGGTGAAATCCCGTTGTCAAATCCATCTGAGAAAACACTTTGGCTTCGTGAAGTTGATCCAACAAGTCATCATTCCTTGTGTAACACCCCACGTCCATTAATGTCACTCACAAAGGGAATGCATTAACTTCCATGGAGGTTTTAAGTGAATATAGAACAGTAAAATTACAACAAGACAGATATAAAATAGTACTTGGAAATTCAAAAACTTTATTTCATTGTAGCAGAAGTCAAAACATGTTTGATTACATCATAACACCATATTCAATGTCAAGTACAATATCTATCTTGATAAAACAAGTACATAATCCCATTACATGAATAGCCATTAAAAAGAAAGATAACAAGCTGGACTTTATTTCAGCAGTCCAAGCTTTCCAGAAGATAAGCGATCCAACTAGACTCCACTAGAACTTGGCCCAACCTGCGGACCTGAAGGGAGAAAAAGGATGGAAAAGAGGGGGTCAGACATAAAGTCTGGTGAATATGATAATTCTACAATACTATTACCAAAATAACTGGACTAAGGCATAAGCTGGAAAACAAGAAAATGTCTATGAAGAGCAGATTAAGGACATAGACAATCGCTAAAGGCAACGTTATAGGCGCTCCTAAATACTAAAGGATAAACACTATACTGCACCACACCAGTCACCCTAAAGGTTCACCCCACTTAGCTTCACTTAGAAACTTTCCCAATGGCTTTACGTACCCCTAGCTGACTACATAGGTGCCGCCTGCCCCTATCTCCACTAGGTGTACCCTACTTCCCATTATTCGATCGGCTCCCTAACTCGTAGATACCCGTGCTGGCCCCACAGTGGGGTGTATCACTCCCCTAAAGTGGCAACCTGATACAACGGACATGCACGGCTTATACCTACACGATGCAACAACGTCTTACCTACCAGCCCGGGTCCACACACGCATATGAAACCCGTTGGACTTGCGTTGCCACCGCTCCCTGTTTTGGCCTCTTATAGTCAAACCCAGTATGCGTGTCCCGTCCTCGACTTGGGTCGAGCCCACAAAGATACGTTTTGGGATACTGGTTGAAATGGGCCCCCACTATTTACCACAAGCATTACACCTAAGCTTGTCCCCATTAGTCCATCCCACTTAACCCACTTAGTCATGTTCATTTACATGTGTGTTTGGTTAAGTCTAATCGTATTTCAAATGCCTCTAAAGGCAACCACCAGATTCCTCATGCCACCCAAGGCACCTACTTAACCCCCATGTCCCACCTTACATGATTATCTGGTTAAGTATTTCTTAGTTCATTAAGGCCATAACCTCATAAAGACCTCTCACATTAGACTGGCATTTATGGCAGCTGGATTTGCCGGGCGGGTCCGGGCAGTCTTACACCATAAAAGAGTCTAACCTCGTGTCTTTACAACTGTTATGCTTTAGTTTGGGCCTAGGACCTCTCACATTGGGCCGACATTTGTGACTACTGGATTTGCCGGGCGGGTCCGGGCAGGTTTACATCACAAACGGGTCCAACCTCGTGTCCTAAGCATTGATTATTAATAATAATCCACTTTCCCCCAATTTTAATAATTCCCTACTTGAATTATTAATTACTTCCAATTTTTAACAATGTCCATAATTGACTCAATTATGGACATCCATTCATGGTATGCAAAATCTTACAAAATTGCACCCAATTTATTAATTCCTAATATTACCCCTACCCCACGTTTGAACGTTTATTCGCAAAATATATGTTAGACTCGAATAGCCTAACTCATAGCATAAAAGAGATTATCATAATAACAACATGTATATGTGACCAAATGAATCATAATAAGGGGTGAAACTTGCATATGTCCAACTTGCATAGATTATACATGTCATGGACCTAAAGGTGTCAACTTGTTCAAAATTCACCTAATATAATCTCAATCAATTTTCATAAACTTACATATGAACATGTGTGAATCAACATCATCTAATTTTTTAACAACATGGTTTTATATGGGTACACCTAACTCAATAGGCAAATTCCCATAATCAAGTTTTATTTAATTATAGTTTCAAGTTTATGGGTACACCTAACCTAATAGGCAAATTCCCATAAACAAGACCCATTTAAATTAAGAAAAAAAAACATAACTTTAAGCATGATCCAACAACATCATGATTTTTCAACATAATATAGCATGATTTATAACATGGCATAGTATGATAGTATAACATAGCTTGACATGATTCTCAACATAGCACGACATAGCATAAGAGAATTTACAACATAGCATGACATAGCATATATAATTTACATCATACGATAACATAATAACATAATAAGAGATCCACAATATATATAATTTACAATTACAAATCACATCACTTTCTTGTGATCCATTCATAACTGAGTCAAATTAGTTTGTAATAGTCTTGTGAGAATCATCATACTCACCAACAAAAGAAAAGAATTAGAGAAAGAGAGATCTTTTGATTTGATTTGTGTAGATTTAGTTGTAGATGATTAGGCTTCCTCTTCTTAGTTTGTGACGGCTATGCTGAACTCCATGGCAGCAGCATGACGGTAGCTTCTCTAATTTTACAAGTGATTTAGTTCTAGGGTCTACCCACTTATTTATAGATTTTTAGAATTCATTTAGGCCATTAGATTTAACCTAGAAATAACCGCAGCCGTTCACACAAGATGGGGTTTATCTTGTTGACTCAGCAATGAGTCAGAAGTGACTCAGCAAACACTCAGCATATTAATAAACTTCTATTCATGTCATAAATATATATATATTTTCTACAATGTACATATTAGATACATCCCCCTTTACTTATTATTGTTTTTATATACATATTAGATACATCCCCTCTCTCACACACTTATTAATATTTTTATATTCATATTAGATACATCCCCTCTCTTACACACTTATTAATATTTTAGCAACTTTAGTGTTAATAGAAAATTCGGGGTGTTACATTCTCCCCTCCTTTTAGGATTTCGTCCCCGAAATCTTCAAGTCTGGAAGAATGTATATCCTACCATCCAAACGTCCATCTACTCATCCATTATACACAGGCATCCATTGTCCTTAAAAGACTTCTAATGCTTTCATGTTTAAATGCACAGTGTGTGTATATGTCCGTATCTAATGCAAAATCAGGCGGTCCACTTATTCAGTTGACCTCCTTAATGCAACTATGATCGTGCCATGCATCCATTATGTATGCAAAAGATTCTTAATGCCACATAATAGTTCTATATGCGTGCACAACCATCATCTGAATGCAGCATCCACATGATAATACAACCATTGTTCATCCATTTTACTAAATACATCCATATATATGCAATATGCAATATATAGTGACTGAGCCGATCTAGTGCCTAAAGTGTGTGTATATATGCATCCACGAGCAACCACTAGCAAACACTTGCATCCATTTTGCATCCATCATACATAACATGTCTCAAACACATATTTCAACCATAGGATTATCCTAACTAAAGGTCAAAGATACTAATGAGCGGACATACTAAAGATAAGATAAGATAAGCTAAGCGATAAAGGAGAAATTAAAAGACATACCCTCAAAAAGAAAAGGGTACAACGAACGCATCTTCTCTTCTGTCTCCCAAGTTGCGTTGCTCTCATCATCTCCCCATTGCACTTTAACCAGTCTGACCTCTCGATTCCTCAACTTTTTGATCTCCGACCCAAGAATGCATGTAGGAGCTCGTCTAATTGTTGCATCACGCTCTATTTCCACCTCTTTAAGCAAGCTCGGCTCTACCACCTCCGCGGTCTTGTGCAAACACTTCCTCAAATGTGATACATGGAATACGTCGTGTACTCCACTAAGTTTCTCAGGCAACTCCACCCTATATGCCATCTTCCCAATCCTGTTTTTTACAGGAAACGGCCCTACAAACCTTGGTGCTAATTTCCCCACGGACCCAAAGCGAACAACATTCTGTAACGGAGATACTTTGATAAAAACCATGTCCCCAATGTCAAACTCAAGATCTGTCCTCCTCTTATCAGCATACGATTTTTGCCTATCTTGTGCTGCTTTCATCCTCCTTCGAATCAACTCAATCTTCTCCGAGGTTTCCCTAACCATATCGGGCCCAAGTAGGATTTTATCGGTAGATTCCCACCAACATGTAGGCGAACGACAAGGCCTTCCATAAAGAGCTTCGAAAGGTGCCATGCCAATACTAAACTGAAAGCTATTGTTATATGCGAATTCTACTAACAGAAGGTGCTCTTCCCATGTACCCCCAAAGTCTAGGATACAAAGCCTTAAAAGATCCTCTAGAATGCGATTCACCCTCTCGGTCTGGCCGTCTGTCTGAGGATGATATGCGGTGCTCAAACATAGCTGAGTCCCTACCGCCTCTTGTAAACTCTTCCAAAATTCGCTAGTAAAGATGGGGTCACGGTCGCTTACTATACTAGAAGGAATACCGTGCAAACGAACTATCTCCTTAATGTATACAGAAGCCAACCACGGAGCGGTCCTCTTACTTTTCACGGGAATAAAATGGGCGCTTTTAGTAAGTCTATCTACTATAACCCAAATCCCCGTGTTACCCTTCCTTGATCTTGGTAATCCATCCACAAAATCCATTGAGATGCTTTCCCATTTCCATAGTGGAACTTCTAATGGGTGAAGCAACCCACCGGGTTTCTTTTGTTCTGCTTTAACTCGTTGGCACACCAAGCATCTAGCGACGTACTCGGCCACATCCTTTTTCATACCGGCCCAAAAGAAAACCCGCTTCATATCTTTGTACATCTTATCCCCGCCGGGATGAATGGTCATTTTTGAGCGATGAGCATCATCAAGAATGGCCTTCCTTAAGTCTTCGTCTTGTGGTACACAAAGTCTATTATCCCTTCGTAACCAACCCTTATCGTCTAGGGTATACCTACGAAGATGGCTTGACGACTCCCCCCCCCCCCCTTTGAGCTTTTCTACTATCTCAACCAACCGTGGGTCGTCTCGCTGTGCCTCACCAACCCGTCCTAGAAGTGTAGGTCTAACCTCCAAGGATGCTAACAGACCGGGTACTAAGTCAACGGAGGGTCTAAAGTCAAACATAGAGATGAATTCTAAGCTTTGTCGTTCAACAAACAACGGACTCAAGGACAACCTTTTCCTACTTAAGGCGTCTGCCACCACGTTACCCTTGCCCGGGGTATATGCTATTTCAAAATCGTAGGAGGCTAAGAATTCCATCCACCGTTCCTGCCTTAAATTCAAATCCTTCTGAGAGAATAAGTATTTTAATGATTTGTGGTCAGTGAACAGTTCGAATTTCTCACCAAGAAGATAGTGACGCCAAGACTTAAGCGCGAAAACAATTGCGGCTAGCTCTAAGTCATGCGTGGGGTAATTCTTTTCATGAACCCTCAACTGCCTTCCACCATAGGCTATTACTCTTCCCTCTTGCATGAGGATCGCGCCAAGTCCCGTCCCACAAGCATCAGTATAGATGGTAAACGGTTTATTCCCGTCTGGAAGCACTAAGACTGGGGCTGAAGTTAAGGCTCTCTTTAAATGTTGGAACGCATCATCGCAATCTTTGTCCCACGTAAAAACCAGGTTCTTCTTCGTTAACCGTGTTAATGGAGCTGATATTTTTGCGAAGTCTTTGATAAACTTCCTATAATAGCCAGCCAACCCCAAGAAACTTCTTACTTCGGTTGCATTTTTAGGGACCTTCCAATCTTGGATGGCCACCACCTTTGCGAGATCCACTGCTATCCCTTCTTTGGAAACCACGTGCCCTAAGAACCGTACTTCCTTCCTCCAGAAGTGACACTTAGAAAATTTTGCCTTAAGGTTATGTGCTCGAAGGGTTTCCAACACTTCCCTAAGATGTAGGGAGTGCTCTTCTTTATTCTTAGAAAAGACTAAGATGTCATCCACAAAGACTACCACGAATTTGTTAAGGTATTCCCTAAACACCCTACTCATCAAATCAACAAAATATGCAGGGGCGTTTGTCAAACCAAAGGGCATCACTAGCCATTCATAGAATCCGTCAGGAGTCCTAAAAGCAGTCTTATCTATACTATCCTCAGCCACTCTCAGTTGATGAAAGCCAGTGGCTAAGTCCAACTGCGAAAACACTGAGGCGCCAACTAACTGATCAAAGAGATCGTCAATCCTCGGCAGTGGGTGTCGGTTCTTTTTAGTAAGCTTGTTTAGTTCTCTATAGTCCATACAAAGTCTAAGAGACCCATCCGCCTTTGTGGCAAAAACTACTGGAGCACCCCACTCCGATATACTACGTCTTATGAACCCCTTCTCAAGCAACTCCTTTACTTGCTTATTGAGTTCCCTCCTTTCACGAGGAGCCATGTGGCGCACTGGCAAAGATACGGGTTTAGCATTATCCACAAGATAAATTCGACAGTCTATCTCCCGCTTTGGAGGTAAGCCCTTCACCTCCTCAAACACATCCGGATATTCCCGGACCACTTCTACCGATCGCAGGTTCTCTACAGACGCGTCAGCGATTCAAGATAACTTAGCATAACGGAATTTATGGGATTACAAAAGATGTCGAGAGCATTACCAAAGCGAGTCACAAGCCTAACTACTCTCCTTTCACAATCAAGAATGGCCCTATTTCTAGACAACCAATCCATTCCTAAAATTAGCCCATAGCCCGTGAAGCCCAATACATAAGCATCACATCTAAATTCAACGCTAAGTATAGAGATTTTCAAATCCAAACATATCATGGTCAAATGAGCCGAACCCCCAATTGGATTTGAAACGACCAAGGGATCCTCTACTAAACTGGTGTTCAAGTGCAGTGATTCAACTAATGATGCAGAATAAACGAATGAGATGCGCCAGAATCGAATAAGGTACGGACAGGATGATCAAACAGAAAAACTAAGCTTTCAACAGAAATTGTTCTACCTCTTTCTTGCAGCGGTGGGGCCGCAATAGCCTGAACTTGCCCCCTTGCCTGCCCTGGTGCCATAAGAGCCTGCACCTGTCCTCCCGAGGTAGATCCTGCCCTCTGCCCCTTCTTTGGACAGTCCTTCACTAAATGTCCCGCATCTCCACAATGAAAACAACCAGTCTTCTTTTTCTTTCTACAATCTTTGCTGAGATGGCCAGGCGTCCCACAATTGAAGCATTTCTTCTTCCCTTTGCCATTATTGTTTTTACCACCCTTCTTATTTTGCTGTTGGGGTTTCTTCTGATCCCCTTTCTTTTCAACTGCCTTATCCTCATGCATAAGTGCCATTTCTACTAGCTTTTCAAAGGTGGCTCCCATAGGGATGTGGGTCATAGCCAACCCTTGCAACGGTTCATTCAAGCCTCTAACGAACCTCAAAGCTTTCTTCTCTGGCGTGTTCACCAACTCCAAGCCAAACCTTGCTAACTGATTAAATTTATTGACATATTCCTTTACTGATGAGCTCCCTTGCTTTAGTGCCAGGAATTTTTCCATATTTAAGTTCTCCTCTTCCCTTGAAAGAAACTTTGCCTCAAACCTTCGTCTGAAATCCGCCCATGAATCAACTGGACGTTCCCCGTTAGTGACCTCCCACCAAAACGAGGCCTCTCCCTTCATTAACCAAGCAGCTAAACGGACTTTCCTCCCATCTTCCACTTCAAAGATATCCAACAATTCCTCAGTCTCCTTAAGCCAATCTCTGGCCTCCACAAATGTCTCAGTCCCTTGAAAAGTTTTTCCTCCCATAGCCTTGAATTCCTTGCACGTCTTTGCAAAAGTGTCAACACGAGGAGGAGGAGGAATGGGTGCAACTAGGGGTGGAGGAGTATCCGCTGGGCCTGCAGTGGTGGCCCTAGCCTCCAAGTATCTCCTAAACCACCCTGGAATCGTCACACCTTCTGGGAGATTAAGATCTTCAGCCATGCTGAAACGAAAAAGGAAAGATTCAAAATGGAGAATTCGAAAGATAAAGATAAGGATGTGGCTATTTGGGATTATGTTTTTCATAAAAACTCTCTTTAAATAACATGTTTTTTTTTTTTTGAAAGCACTTCTTCCAAAAATACTTTAGAAAAAAAATATTTTTCTAAAATTTTTTTTTATCTGTTCTGGTAAACTTATGCTCTGATACCACGTGTAACACCCCACGTCCATTAATGTCACTCACAAAGGGAATGCATTAACTTCCATGGAGGTTTTAAGTGAATATAGAACAGTAAAATTACAACAAGACAGATATAAAATAGTACTTGGAAATTCAAAAACTTTATTTCATTGTAGCAGAAGTCAAAACATGTTTGATTACATCATAACACCATATTCAATGTCAAATACAATATCTATCTTGATAAAACAAGTACATAATCCCATTACATGAATAGCCATTAAAAAGAAAGATAACAAGCTGGACTTTACTTCAGCAGTCCAAGCTTTCCAGAAGATAAGCGATCCAACTAGACTCCACTAGAACTTGGCCCAACCTGCGGACCTGAAGGGAGAAAAAGGATGGAAAAGAGGGGGTCAGACATAAAGTCTGGTGAATATGATAATTCTACAATACTATTACCAAAATAACTGGACTAAGGCATAAGCTGGAAAACAAGAAAATGCCTATGAAGAGCAGATTAAGGACATAGACAATCGCTAAAGGCAACGTTATAGGCGCTCCTAAATACTAAAGGATAAACACTATACTGCACCACACCAGTCACCCTAAAGGTTCACCCCACTTAGCTTCACTTAGAAACTTTCCCAATGGCTTTACATACCCTTAGCTGACTACATAGGTGCCGCCTGCCCCTATCTCCACTAGGTGTACCCTACTTCCCATTATTCGATCGGCTCCCTAACTCGTAGATACCCGTGCTGGCCCCACAGTGGGGTGTATCACTCCCCTAAAGTGGCAACCTGATACAACGAACATGCACGGCTTATACCTACACGATGCAACAACGTCTTACCTACCAGCCCGGGTCCACACACGCATATGAAACCCGTTGGACTTGCGTTGCCACCGCTCCCTGTTTTGGCCTCTTATAGTCAAACCCAGTATGCGTGTCCCGTCCTCGACTTGGGTCGAGCCCACAAAGATACGTTTTGGGATACTGGTTGAAATGGGCCCCCACTATTTACCACAAGCATTCCACCTAATCTTGTCCCCATTAGTCCATCCCACTTAACCCACTTAGTCATGTTCATTTACATGTGTGTTTGGTTAAGTCTAATCGTATTTCAAATGCCTCTAAAGGCAACCACCAGATTCCTCATGCCACCCAAGGCACCTACTTAACCCACATGTCCCACCTTACATGATTATCTGGTTAAGTATTTCTTAGTTCATTAAGGCCATAACCTCATAAAGACCTCTCACATTAGACTGACATTTATGGCAGCTGGATTTGCCGGGCGGGTCCGGGCAGTCTTACACCATAAAAGAGTCTAACCTCGTGTCTTTACAACTGTTATGCTTTAGTTTAGGCCTAGGACCTCTCACATTGGGCCCACATTTGTGACTACTGGATTTGCCGGGCGGGTCCGGGCAGGTTTACATCACAAACGGGTCCAACCTCGTGTCCTAAGCATTGATTATTAATAATAATCCACTTTCCCCCAATTTTAATAATTCCCTACTTGAATTATTAATTACTTCCAATTTTTAACAATGTCCATAATTGACTCAATTATGGACATCCATTCATGGTATGCAAAATCTTACAAAATTGCACCCAATTTATTAATTCCTAATATTACCCCTACCCCACGTTTGAACGTTTATTCGCAAAATATATGTTAGACTCGAATAGCCTAACTCATAGCATAAAAGAGATTATCATAATAACAACATGTATATGTGACCAAATGAATCATAATAAGGGGTGAAACTTGCATATGTCCAACTTGCATAGATTATACATGTCATGGACCTAAAGGTGTCAACTTGTTCAAAATTCACCTAATATAATCTCAATCAATTTTCATAAACTTACATATGAACATGTGTGAATCAACATCATCTAATTTTTTAACAACATGGTTTTATATGGGTACACCTAACTCAATAGGCAAATTCCCATAATCAAGTTTTATTTAATTATAGTTTCAAGTTTATGGGTACACCTAACCTAATAGGCAAATTCCCATAAACAAGACCCATTTAAATTAAGAAAAAAAAACATAACTTTAAGCATGATCCAACAACATCATGATTTTTCAACATAATATAGCATGATTTATAACATGGCATAGTATGATAGTATAACATAGCTTGACATGATTCTCAACATAGCACGACATAGCATAAGAGAATTTACAACATAGCATGACATAGCATATATAATTTACATCATACGACAACATAATAACATAATAAGAGATCCACAATATATAGAATTTACAGTTACAAATCACATCACTTTCTTGTGATCCATTCATAACTGAGTCAAATTAGTTTGTAATAGTCTTGTGAGAATCATCATACTCACCAACAAAAGAAAAGAATTAGAGAAAGAGAGATCTTTTGATTTGATTTGTGTAGATTTAGTTGTAGATGATTAGGCTTCCTCTTCTTAGTTTGTGACGGCTATGCTGAACTCCATGGCAGCAGCATGACGGTAGCTTCTCTAATTTTACAAGTGATTTAGGTCTAGGGTCTACCCACTTATTTATAGATTTTTAGAATTCATTTAGGCCATTAGATTTAACCTAGAAATAACCGCAGCCGTTCAGACAAGATGGGGTTTATCTTGTTGACTCAGCAATGAGTCAGAAGTGACTCAGCAAACACTCAGCATATTAATAAACTTCTATTCATGTCATAAATATATATATATATTTTCTACAATGTACATATTAGATACATCCCCCTTTACTTATTATTGTTTTTATATACATATTAGATACATCCCCTCTCTCACACACTTATTAATATTTTTATATTCATATTAGATACATCCCCTCTCTTACACACTTATTAATATTTTAGCAACTTTAGTGTTAATAGAAAATTCGGGGTGTTACACCTTGGCAACGGATACTTGTTCTTCTTAGTCACCTTGTTCAGCGCACGATAGTCCACACACAATCTTAACGTGCCATCTGCCTTGGTTGCAAACACGACTGGTGCACCCCACTCGGAAACACTTTTCCGAATGAATTTTTCCAAAAAGGTCACGAACTTGCACCTCTAACTCTTGATGTTCCTTAGGCGCCACCCGCCTAAGAGGCATAATGATTGGTCTAACACCCTCGACCAGATCGATCCTAAACTCGATCTCACGATGCAGCGGCAACCCTTTGACCTTGTCAAAGACATCCTCAAACTCATTAACGATCAGCACAGATGACAATTCTTCTTATAGAATTGCAAGCGAATATAGATAGCTAACGAAGACACCCTCTTCGTGCTTACGCTTTATCAACACCTTTCCCTCTTCCACATCCCTGACTCTCACCTCTAGCTTCTCGCAATTCACCCTTGCCGCATACCTCTTGAGCCAATCCATGCCCAAGATGATTCCAAAAGCCAACGAAGTTAAGAACAAAGCAATCACACACAAGAGAGCAACCACGACTCGACAACAGTAGATCACGGAAAATCATGCAAAGATTGAATGAACCCTCAACTGGATTAGTCACGATCAATGGTCTATCGCAAATCTCAGGTTCCAAACCCAAGCAACATACAAGCTCATTGCAAATGAATGAATACGCTGCTCTAGTATCAAAAAGCACACGAACTGAAACACCATGAATAGAAGGAGTACCTTGCACCATGACACCCTTTCCCTTCTCCTCTGCAGTATGAGCTTTCGAAGAAGACGGCACTACCCCTAAAACATATGCCTTAACCACTTGCTTCCCTTGAGCTGATTCTAGAAAATCCTTCTTCTCATTCCCAGGCTTCCCACACTTGGAGCACTTCTTTTCAGCTTTGGGATTCTTGCAATCACTAGAAAAATGGCCTTTCTGCCAACAATTGAGGCAAGTCACTTCTCCCTTTTGCTTTTTTTGGCCATCCTTCCCTTTCTATTGTTGTTGCTTCCTTTTCATATTATTGCCACCCTGCTGTGGCTTCTGTTCTTCCTTAGGTGCAACAACAGACATCTTCTTACGAAATAGACTTTCATGCCTCAAACCCTTCTCGACGATCTTCTCAAAGCTATCATCGAGGTGATCTACAAATTGATTCCCAAGATATTCATCTAACTCCAAGACAAACTTCTCGTTCTTTTGATAAGGAGTATCCACATATGAACGAGCATACTTCGACAAAGCCTCGAAGTCATAAATATAGCCAAGAACTGGGTGAACGTTTTGTTTAAGCTCCACGAATCTCTTAAACAGAATTGATTTTTGCACGGTCGAAATAAATTTTGCTTCAAACCTGGCTTGAAATTTCTCCTATGAGATCTCTTCCTCTGGAGTCTCAAGTGTGATAGAGTTCCACCAGTCCATTGCTCTGCCCACTAATTGCCTTGATGTAAGCTTCCTCTTTGTTGTATCATTAATGCCCAAGCCCTTGAAAATTCGAACACGAGTATCCATCCACCTCTGTACTTCTTCAACTGGTTCAGTGCCCTTGAACTGTTTTCCTCCCAATGATGTAAAGTCTTTGCGTAGGTTTGCAAATTCTACAGCTCTCGATACTTGGACTCCAACATCAACCGTAGCTACCACTGGAGGGTTCCTTCGAAGGTACGTTTCCATCATATCTTCAAACATGGCCAGGTAATCAGGTTCCCCGCCATTGCCCCCTCCAAGCACAGCTTCTTCCCTAGCAGAATGTCTCGTACTATAGCGTCGACTCATTCTAAATCTGCAATTTAGAATAATTAGCCATTTCGAAGAAAACAGCTAAAGAATAAAACTGCTACTACTATATATGCTAATATATATAGTAAGCATCCAACTGAAACCTACAAGTACATCTCTCATACGTAATTACGTCCTTGAACTTTGGCTAAAATCATTAACCAGAGCTCTGATACCAAATGTGACGACCGCCCACAACCCCCGCACTATATAAGAGGAATAATGCGTTGAAGGGTGTGCCAGGCAGCTATGGATGATCATCAAGGTATGATATATAAGCGGGACCTGTCGTAAACTCACAGCGCAAGGATAAAATATAATAGAACATATACAACAGGTAGTGATAGTGAAGCAGAAAACACAAAACTTTCATGACAACTAGAAAGTAATTCCCACACACGTGGATAACAACAATAGTGTTTGTACAATTTGCCTCACTACAACACTCAAAGAAATAGCAAACATCGGAAAAACAGTTACTAGATAGTAGTAAAATAGTACGCCAGCCTCCTGCTCGTCACCGAACATCAACTTCGCCAATCACCTACCACCTAGTCTGCCCATCCAAACAACTGGATGAACAACCCAAGGTAATAAGAGAAACATAAAACCTTGAGTCAGACAACAGTCTTAGTGAGCGGTAAAACAACTAACAAACTTCATCAATAGAGTATATGAGAATGGATAAATAAACAACCAATCTACCCAGCTCCATAGAAGAACTCTCGATTTCCTTCTCCACTACGTGACAGTGATAACCTTAACGATCCATACATCCAAAGGAATAAAAATTCAGTCGTGGCAATTAAAGAATCCATTCATACATGGCAAAGCAAATCAATCATGATCTCAACATGCATTCAGACATCCATGACTGACTCTGCCTATCACCGCCACCCTTGCTTTGGAACCCTCGTTATCGTATGACTGGCTAACAACTTGCCGTCAATTGTCAAGAAACATACACAACGCCATGGTTCTAGCAAAACCCCACACGCTATACACAACACGTGTCTAGGCCATGCACGACGCCTAGGGAACTCGATCTACAACTGGTTTTCAATTGTACCTCTGCTTTGAGCTTGCTAGAACCTACGGAAACGATAATTCCTCGGTCTTTGCATCTCTAGTCGTTATCAATTATGACTATTAATCAGCTCAGAACACCTTAGAGCTATCACTTAACATGAACTCAATACATCCTTGAGTTGTTTCCACACTCTTCACATCCGATGAACAAATCACTGCACTTCGTCATTCCCCATAGAATTCACTTTGAAGTCACCACACCACTGCGTTTGGCACGGGTTCAGGGGAATCGCCCCCAAAAAATTCTTTTTTCAGGCATTCTCGTCAAATCCGACTCGTACCCGAAAATATAAAATTTTCAGAAAATGACCCTGTGACCGACCCCTGGCCATGTTTGACCGAACAGCCTTGCTCGACCCAAGATGCTGCTCGACCGGACCGACATCTAGACCGGATCAACCAACCTGTTCGACCCACTTCCAAGCCGACCCAAACTAACTGAGTAAGACCGACTCAAACTCCTTGAGTACGACCGACCCAAACTTCTTCCAAAACCAATATTCTTAGACCTACTCAATCGACCCACACTCAGACCGACCCGACCCATCGTGTTCGACCCAAATGAGACCGACCGACCAGACATAGTTCTGTCTTGTTCTCCAAGACATGGTTTAGGTTCGACCGACCCACCGTGTTCGACCGACCCACACCATGTTCGACCCAAAACCTGCATCCTCCAATGCAACTCCAATTTCGACCAAATCTTCGCCAAAACGATTTCTTTGACGAAACCAGCTCATCCAATACATCCAATATGACCGCAAGCATGATATGGAATCAACAATAACACCAATATGACAATTCCATCAACAAACATGTAAAATTCACCAAAATCACCATAAATGTACGTATGAGTAAAACCATGGATCTAACTTGCACATTCATATGAAATGTCATAGAAACAACCTATCTAAACTTGCTAAATCAGATCATGGGGTGACTTATATGAAAATGTACTTAACAATGCATAGTTCTGTGGAAAAACACTTGAATTTGATGAAAAACATGCACAACTACTCATACACTTCATTGAATCCATGTGAGAGATGTAAACCAATCGCCAATTCTCCCAAACAAGCAAAAATCAAAGGAAAATGAATCCGGACAGCAAGCACTTTGCACCAAACACTTTGATCCGATGAATCCTTGCCTCAATTGATGTAGATCTATCCTCCAATGGTGTAGATCTTCAATTTCCCTCCTTGGATTATGTTTTTTAATGGTGGAAAAGTGATATCCCTTACCCCTATTTATACCCTTCCAATAACCCACCAACGGGCCATCCCGAATCAGCCCATTGTGGCTCTCCAAAACTAAACAACCAACTGAAAAACCTTAAAACAACGATTCCTCCCAAACCGCTGAGCCAAATCTTTAATGTAACCACTCTATGGAAAGGCAACCATCAATTCCTTTCCAATGGC
The DNA here is from genome assembly GCA_030737875.1 of Allium sativum. Taxonomy (NCBI): domain Eukaryota; kingdom Viridiplantae; phylum Streptophyta; class Magnoliopsida; order Asparagales; family Amaryllidaceae; genus Allium; species Allium sativum. Next base: position 53,920,751 of record CM060909.1, on the reverse strand, counting down.
GTAGGTCTCACCCTCTAATTTGACCTGAGTCAAAAGTTATGCCCTGTACAAGACTGAGAGGGGAAAAATGGTCACAAACAAAATCGGTAAAAATTATGGACATGTCTCACATCCCCATAAGCAACATATAAAAAGATGAGTATGATCCAACCCTCAGGGAATAAAATAAAATATTTTATGATCTTCCAATATGCAAAATGCGGACTGTTACACTCCTTCTCTCAACAAACCAGTTCTCAGGTCAGGTGGCAGGAAGAAGTAGTGATGCTCGATACAGTTTATTTTTCTTCTCGACTATTCTCTCTTCTGTATGTTGTGTCTAGACCGGTTGTATATGCGGGTGTCGGTCCCCGCTTACTGCTTTATGTTACTATATGTTTGAAACTCATGTACTAGGTTCATGATTTTGTGACTTGACTTGTGATTCTACAATCTGATCTTGTGTTACTGTGATGAAAACGTGTTTTCTTGTTGTACTTTAAGCTTTTACTTTAGCTTTGTCATACTCTACTGTTTTGCATTTCACACCTGCTTCTCTTCTGTTGTTGTAACTTGGTTTTTTAGTTGTAGCTATGAATCATTACTGGCTGGATTATCTTGACCAACTTTGTTAAATTTCCTTAGTTTTGACTGGGGCAATACCCGAGACTTCTTTCTTGCGACTAACCACTTTTGTGCTTATTACATCATCGAAGTATCTGAGTTTGCCTTAGCCATTTCAAGATTCAACTCTATTGGTCAAAATAACCCTTGTAGGTACCAAATTTTCAATGTAAAGTTATGATGAGTTTGTGGTATGTTCAAGTAAGCATTATTGATTTTCCTTTAATGCAATGGTAATGCCCCCATACCAAAATTCGCCATGAACTTTTAAAGGTTAGGCATGATACTTGCAATCGATTTTGCTTGGAATCTTCTGACTTGCTAATGAGCCAAAGGTGTTTTAATCGAGCAAGCTCATGCTTTTAGCGAGGAAGAATCTTTGTCGCTATGCCCCTGCCTGAGAGGTCTTATATTTTTAATATATTCAACTAAATTTCTCGCTAGCCCGGCAGTCCAGGCCCTTCAGAGATTTTATTTGAACATATGCCCCCGGAGAGGTCTTGGTTTTTGTACCTCCAAAGAGGTGCTTTGTAAACCCATTATTCGTTGTGGCTGAATGATTTAGACACTTGAAGAATTTGTAGGGCGCCTTCGAAAAGGTCTTTGGATCCATCATTTACCGAATTTTGGCGGATTCATCATATTGTCGGATGCCCCCGAGGGGGTCTTTTAAATCCAGGGGTTTGTCGTAATCGGGCCATGTACAAATGGCACTGACAATCAACCTGGTGCCCCTCGGGGAGGTCTTTGGTTTAATAGCCCAGTGTTTGTATCGTAATCCTGCCATGTATCAACGGCGTCGAAGATTAAGTGGGTGCCCCTTGGGGAGGTCTTTGGTTTAAAAACCTAGTGTTTGTCGCAGTCGGACCATGTATCAATGGCGTCAGCGACCGATTAGGTGCCCCTCTGGGAGGTGTTTGGTTTAGAGTTGCATTGTTTCAAAGGGCAGACGCTAGTTCGTTCATCGGGTTTTACCTCGATTTGTTGGAACTAGGGCCATGGGCCTTCTAGTTAAGAAGGTGCCCCTTTGGTGAAACTAACGACTTCATTTGTAGCTTGAACGCCGCATTATTTGACCGTCCAATTCCCGGTGTCCCTTTTTGTTGTGTTATGTTCCACACCTTAACATTCATTGCAAGTGAAACTTTAAGCGTTGAACAATGGGCATTTGAGCTATCCCAATTGGGATATGCTGTTATTGTCACCAGGTTTTGTTAGGTCTCGGATGCGTTAACGTTCTTTTAGGGGACCTGCAATCAAAATCGAATTTAAACATCTTGTAAACAAGAGTTTGCAAATGTATGATTTAGGCAAGTAAAGTAGTCTCTTTCATTAGTATGTACAAAACTTGTAACGACATTGCATGGTATTTACAATGCATGTTGTTTACAACTTGTAAAATGAAAGAACTAGTAGATGAAGTAATGTCGAAGATGTATGTTGTTTCATGCTCTTGGAAGTTGGATGCCATCTGTCGTTTTTAACCTGAATGTGCCGTCTGAGAATTTTTTGCTTATCATATACGGCCCTTCCCAGTTGGGTCCGAACACTCCAGTTCTGGTCATGATTCTTTTGAGAACAAGGTCCCCAACTTGGAAGGTTCTTCTTTTAACCTTAGTGTTAAAATGATGAGCTATCCTTCTCTGATGTGCCGCGACTCTGAGTTCTGCCTCTTTTCTTTTTTATTCAAGCAGATCGAGTTGTTTCGAGCTGCAATTTCTCATTCTCCTCTTGATTGAAGTAGATTTTTCAGTGAATGGGAACTTCCAGCTCCACCAAAAGTCATAGCCTCGGATCCAAATGCGAGTGAGAATGGAGTGTGCCCAGTCGCAGTTTTATGAGTTGTACGATATGCCCATAGTGCAAGAGGAAGCTCGTCTACCCAACTACCTTTAGCTTTTTTCAAGACGCTTCTTGGTGGTTGACTTCAAGATTTTGTTGATTGCTTCGACTTTCTCGTTGTCCTCCGGATGAGCAACGACTTCCAAACTCTTTTTAATCTTGTATTTAGTACAAAAATCCAAGAATTCACTGCTTTCGAATTGAGTTCTGTTGTCAGTGATTATTTTCTGGGGTACCCCAAATCAACAAATAATGTTCTTTAAAACAAAGTTTATCACTTTCTTCGAGTAATTGTTGCTAATGGTTCGGCTTCGGCCCATTTAGTGAAGTAGTCCACTGCTACGATTGCATATTTCATATTTGACTTAGCTGTTGGCAATGCTACAATTAGATCTATGCCCCAGACGGCGAATGGCTATGGACTAACCATCTGAGTTAATTCCGTGGGAGGTGCTCTGGGAATCTTCGCAAACATTAGGCATCTGTCACATTTCTTAGCGTATGTCATTGCATCCAGGTTCACATCGGGCCAAAAGTAGCCGTATCACAGAATTTTCTTGGCCAGTGCTTGACCTCCTGTGTGACCTCCACATTCTCCCTCATGCAACTCTGCCAAGATTTCTTTGGACTCTTCCCTGGTTACACATCGCAGTAGTGGCATGGAGAATCCTCGCTTATACAACTTCCCGTCTAGGATAAGGTATAATGGAGCCTTACACACTATCTTCCTTCATTTTTTCGGCTCTTCTGGAAGTGTTCTGTTAAGGATATATTCTTTGATTAGGGTCATCCAAGACACAGGTTCTTCAACGACTTCCATAATCCAGTCAACATCTTCTTCTTCAATGGCAGGAGTTGAAAGGACTTCGACAGGAATTATACCTAGTAATTGTGCATCCGAGGAACTGGCATACTTGGCGAGAGAGTCTGCCTTCGAATTCTCTTCCCTAGTAATATGAGATATGGTGTAGAAGTCAAGGTCGTTAAGAAGTTCCAAAGCTCTGGTAAGATTAGCGGGAAGGTTTCCAAGTTTGGTTTGGAATTCCTTTAGGACTTGACATACTACCAGTTGTGAGTCGCTAAGGATTTTCAAGGTTTTTATATTCAATTCTTTTTCCAGTTTCAGACCTACGATTAATGCTTCATATTCGGCCTCATTGTTAGTTGAAGGAAACTCCAATCTTAAAGTGTAGTATAAGGAATGAGCTTTTAGAGTTTCTAGGACAATTCTGGCCCCTGAGCAATAATCATTTCTAGATCCATCGATGTATAGCTTCTAACTAGTCACCGTCTCTGTTGGTTCTTCCGTTTCCTCTCCCTATCCATGAACTCGGCGATGAAATCCACTAAAGCCTGCCCATTAATAGCTCTTCGAGGGTGATAAGTCATGTCATATTGACTGAGCTCTATGTTCCACTTTAATAACCTTTACGAAGTTTCTGGGCGAAAGAGAACTTGTCTTAGCGGTTGATCAGTGAGAACCTTTATAGGATGGGACTGGAAATATGGTCTTAGCTTTTTCGAGGCGATGAGCAGACAATACACAAGTTTTTCCAACTTTGGATAGTTTAATTCTCCCCCAGTGAGCCTTTTACTATTGTAATAAACTGGCAATTGGACCTTGGCATCCTCTCGAACTAGCGCGGCACTTAAGGCATGAGTTGAGACAGCCAAATATAGGAATAGCTCATCTCCATCTTTAGGTTTAAAGGGCATCGGTGGTGACTCCATGTGTTTGATTAACTCTTCAAAGTTTGTTTAGCATTCAGGAGTCCATTGGAATTATTTCTTTCCTTTCTTCAAAGCATCAAAGAGTGGAATGCACCGATCCGTTGCTTTAGAAATAAATCTGTTAAGTGCAACTACTTCCCCATTTAAGCTTTGAAGCTCTCCTTTTGTCCTTGGAGCACGTATTTCCCGTAAGGCTGTGACTTGAGAAGGATTTGCCTCAATTCCCCTGGCGTTGACCATGAATCCTAGAAACTTTCCTGACGCAACTCCAAATGAACATTTAAGTGGATTGAGCTTCATTCCATATTTCCTGAGGATATGAAACATTTCAGCCAAGTTTTCAAGATGGTCCTCGGCTTTCTTTGACTTTACCAGCATATCATCTACGTAGACTTCCATTGTGTTTTCAATCTGAGTTTTGAACATAGAATTCACAAGGCGCTGGTATGTCGCTCCTGCATTTTTAATCCGAACGGAATTACTTTTTAGTAATACAACCCCCTATCTGTTATGAAACTTGTGTTCTCTTCATCTGGCTTATGCATCACGATTTGGTTGTACCCAGAGTATGCATCCATGAAAGAAAACAATTCATGCCCCGCCATTGCATCAACAAGTTGACCGATTCTAGGTAACGGAAAGCTGTCTTTGGGACATGCCTTGTTGAGATCCGAATAGTCTATGCACACTCTCTACTTACCATTGGATTTTTTTAACAAGAACTGGATTGGAAACCCTATCGGGATATGTAGATTCTCGTATGAAGTTATTTTTGAATAACCTATCTACTTCTTCTTTTAATGCCATAGATCGTTTAAGTCCTTGAATTCATCTCTTTTGTTTTACACGAGTTAAACTGGGATTAATATTCAGCTTATGAACAATTACATCAGGTGAAATTCCTGTAACACCCCGTATTTCAACAACATTAAAAGAGGATAAATTAGAGAATTATTTATATATACAAACAAATAATTTTTTTTTACCAAAACAACGAATCGGGAGGGGGAATAGCCGAATCGCCCTATTTTGGGGGTCGACCCGGGACCTACTGGGCCGACCCAGGGGTCGATCCAGGGTGTTTGGGTGTTGACCCATGGCCCGATTCACCCTAGGGCTGATGTGGCATTTGAAAACGGGAGGCTGGCAGCTATAAATACACCTAATTTCTCTTGTTTTCTCATACTAAAAAAAAACGGAGGCTAGATGTCGTCAGTGCCTGAACTGAATCTAATCCTTTCTTCTTCTACAAATCAAGTTTAAAAGATTCAAGCGTTTCAACTATAGATCTGAGATTCAACACCAACAATTTCTTTTCTATCTTCAAAAATCCAAACACTGTGAGTTAGATACTTTTAGATTTAAATGATTAAAAGTAAGTGTGATATGACTGTGATTTGGATTTGTTAGAAATTGTGGATCTTAAATATTATCATGCTAGATCTACCTATATAGAATTGATTCGCTTGTGGTTAATTTATCATGTCACAATTGTGGATCTTAAATATTATCATGCTAGATCTACCTATATAGATCTAATTCGCTTGTAGTTAATTTATCATGTCACAATTGTGGATCTTGAATATTATCATGCTAGATCTACCTATATAGATCTAATTTGCTTGTGGTTAATTTATCATGTCACAATTGTGGATCTTAAATATTATCATGCTAGATCTACCTATATAGATCTAATTCGCTTGTGGTTAATTTATCATGTCACAATTGTGGATCTTAAACATTATCATGCTAGATCTACCTTTATAGATCTAATTCGCATGTGGTTAATTTATCATGTCACATTTGTGTATCTTAAACTTTGTCATGCTAGATCTACTTTTATATATCTAATTTACTTGTGGTTAATTTATCATGTCACATTTGTGGATCTTAACCTTTATCTATGATTGTGGCTAATTTAGATCTGTCATTAATTGGACATATGAATCCTTATTTATTCATGCCTATTATGACATCCTTAGTAGGTTAGATCTATTTTTATTATTGCATGCTCACTAGATCTATTTTTATGTGTCCACCTTATCACTATGCCAATTACATGTTCATGTCATTTTTGTTAAAATAATCACTATTGTCATCTTTCCCCTTTATTGTTTATGGCTAGGCTGCTTTCTAGCCTAGACATGACGCCAAATATATGTGAATGCGTTGGTTAGTGAACAGGGGAAAACATTAGAATTGGCATAACTTGAATGACGAATATGAATTTGGATATATATTCCATTATGAATATAATTGGGTTAATGGGCATGAACACCAATAAAGACATATGTATAATTAATTGGTTAATAATTAAAATGCCTAGGATTACAGTAATTAGAAAACTTTAACTACACCTATGAAACTAGGTTAGATTGTATTTGTGGTGGAAGTTTTCCCGTACCCGACCGACATATCCAGCAACCACAAATGTTGAATCTAATGTGAGGGGTCTAAGTGCACAAATACGAGACAGGCTAAGACACGAGGTTAGGCCCAACTTGTGGAGGAAGTCTGCCAGGACACGACCGACATATCCAGCATCCACAAGTTGTAGGCCTAATGGGGGAGGTCTAGCCCATTATAACCATAAATGGACATGGTAACGAATTGGAATACTTAACCTAGTTGAATCCATAAGGATTGTATGAGCCTGTTGAATCTGTAGGGTTAAGTAAACCTATTAAGTATGTGGGGTTAAGTAAGCCTGTTAAATCTGTAACGGTTATACAAACCTGTTAATTTAGAAAACTTAACATGTTGAATATGTTAGGGTTATATTGACCTGTTAACTTGTAAAGTTTAACCCGTAAATCTATTGGGGGGTAATGTAAATATGTTAAATCTGTTAGGCATAACCTGTCAAAATCCTAGTTAGTTGGGGACACAAGATCTGTAAGGGTTGGCTTGTGTCATCTGTTGTGTGGGACTAATACTAGACAGTAACCCATTCTGGTATTAAAAGGGGACCCCGCACTAGGTAGGGGCAGGGCACGCATACTAAATTGATTGTAAGAGGTTCATCCGAGAGGAGTTGTGTACTGGCGCGTTCCAACGAACTCATGTATGTGCATGAGTATGGCCTATATCTGGGAAAATAAGCCGTTTTAGCACCAGTAAATAGGTCTGTGTCCTTCTATAGGTTGCCACTTTAGGAAGTAATACACCCTACTATAGGGCCGACACAGGGTATTTACGGAATAGGGGGCTGATTGATTGGGGGGATTGTAAATAGGGTACATCTAGTCATGTATGTTTCTGTGGGGTACCTATGTTTCTGTCTGGGCTAACACCCGTTATTTCTGATTAGGTACTGGCTAATTTTGTTTGGGTTAAAACCCGTTACTAGAGTACACCTAAAACTACCATTGTATTTCTGTTGGGATCATCCTGTTTCTATTAAGCATTAGGGAGTATGTAATCCCATTACATATATGTTATACTAGTATTGATACAGAGAAATCTCTAGAAGCGCAATATACTCTATCATATTTATCTTGTCACACTTACCTATTATGATGATATCTCTCTTATCCACTTTGTATGCCTGTCATGATACTTTTACTTATTTACTTGCTAAAAGTAACTGGACTCGCCAGACTTTATGTATGACCCTTTTTGTTTCCTCTTCTTTCTTCCGTCCCAGCCCCCCAAGGTTCTTAGGGAGGGAATTCTCAGGCTTAGTCAGGAATCTTCTATCGTTTTACTTGGAGCAGATTTTGAAGTACTGCTCAATTTCTATCTTCAACTACTATGGCTTTGTCTCTCTTGGGGAATTATACTTTTTTTGTATTTTCTGTACTCTGATGGTATAAGACAGAAGTTTTATATTATCGTAATGGGTTTTATGTAGTTTCAGACTTATGGTATTTTGGACCACGATGTTATGACTTATGTTTGAAATTAAAAATTAAATTTCGTTGTTGCTTTTATATCTGTCTTGTAATATTTCTGTTTCTGTTTACCTATAACGCTTCACGAAACATAATGCATTTCCTTAGTGAGTGACATTAACGGACGTAGGGTGTCACACTTGGTATCAGAGCTAAAGCTTACCACATTGGATAAAAGATTTTGAAAATTATTTTCAAAAAGATTTTAAAAGAAAGCATTTTCAAATGAAAAGTCTGTTTTGAAAAACATATTCCCTAAAGCCATATGTAATATCCTTCGATCCTTTGTCTAAATCTTGTTCCTTTTCTTTTTAGCATGTCTGGGAACCTAATATCCCAGAGGGCGTTGCGATACGAGGCTGGTTCCGTAAGTATCTGAAGGCCACGATGCCTGCCAAAGTCCAAGGAAACGTTCCTCCCCCAGCTGCATTCGTTGTCCCTCCTCCTCCGCGTGTAGACAACTTTTCCAAGATCTGCAAAGATTTCCATGCTATGGGAGGAAAGCCATTCCATGGAACCGAGACATTCGTAGAGGCAAGGAATTGGCTCAAGGAGACTGAGGACTTGTTTGTAATCTTTGAAGTGGAAGATCGAAGGAAGATTCAGTTGGCTGCCTAACTACCGACAGATGAAGCTTCGTTTTGGTGGGAAGTTACCCAAGCTGGACGTCCGATGGAGACGTGGGATGACTTTAGACAGAGGTTTGAAATAAAGTTTCTTTCTCAAGCTAAGAAAAGCATGCAAATGGAGAGGTTCTTGGCGCTCAAACAAGGAGATATGACTGTTAAAGAATATGTGAACAAATTCAACCAGCTAGATAGATTCAGTTTGGAACTAGTAGACACTTCGCATAAGAAGGCCTTGCGGTTTGTTAAAGGACTAAATGAACCCCTTCATAGGTTAGCCATGTCCCATATTCCAATGGGAGCTACTTTTGAAAGGCTCATTGATACGGCCTTGATGCATGAGGAAGATAATGCTAGAAAGAAGGAAGTTAAGGTTAAGGAAACACAAAACAAGAAAGTGTGGCCCAAGATAGAACAACAACAAGGGGGCGGAAAGCACGACAAGGATGAAGGCAAAAAGAAATGCCATGGTTGCGGGAACGTGGGTCATTTAGTCAAAGACTACAAAAAAGGAAGAATGCTTGCTTCAACTGTGGTGAAGTCGGACACTATACTTGGGAGTTTCCAAAGAAGTAAGGACATGACCAAAGGGCAGGCTCTTCTGGAGGGCAGGTGCATGCTCTCGTGGCTGGTGTACCGGATAGAGGTAGGAAAGTTTATGTTGAAGGTTTGATTTTCTCTTTCCAATCATTCTGTTAGAACTTTTTAATTCAGGCGCTTCGCATTCTTTTATATCTGATTTTGTGATTAAGTCTCTGCACCTTAGTACTAGTATGGTGTTGGATCCCGTTGTCATCTCAAACCCCATTAGGGGTGCAGTTCATCTGTCTATGATTTGTCAGTGTTTGAGAATATCTGTGTTAGGCGTCGAATTTGAATACGACGCACATGTACTTGGTTTTATAGGATAATGTATGATTCTAGGGGTGGATTGGCTAGCCAGGTATGGTGCCATTCTAGATTGTTAGATGAGGGTCGTTAAATTTCTGACTTGCCACGAGAAGACCCTCTAGATTTCTTGTGACCCTAAAGGGGTCCATCATGCTTATCTTCCTAGAGTCACTTAACACATCTATTGATGGTCTAAGATCTGTTCCAATAGTCCGTGGGTATCCTGATGTCTTTGATGAGGTTCGGGTTTTACCCCCAAGGCGCAAGATCGATTTCCCTATTTATTTGGTGGACAATGCAAAGCCAGTTGCATTGCCTATGCGCCATATGGCTCCAAGAGAAAGGAGGGAGCTCAGCAAACAATTAGGGGAGCTACTTGAAAAGGTGTTGGTTAGGCGAAGCATATCAGAATAGGGTGCTTCGGTTGTCTTTGCAACTAAGGCGTACAACTCTCTTCGCTTATGTATGGATATTCATGATGTTTTTCCTCATTTCTTAATTATCGAAGTGTCTACACGATACAACAGAGGTAGTTGAGCCGAACATGCGTGAGGAAGTAGAGGTAGAACGTGAGGCAACAATTAGACAAGTTTATACCCCTATACTTGGATCAGAGGTAAGAAACAACGCAATAGAGAGGTTAGGTTAATAAAAGTGCAATGGGGAGAAGATAGCGAGGATGCACTTAGGAGACCGAAGACAAGATTCATGCTTCGTACCCTTTACTTTTCGAGGGTATGTTCTTAATTCCTTTTTCCAAAGTTTTATCTATGCTTGCTTCTTTCATTGGAGTATGTCCTATCAATAGTATTTTCGAGCGTTAGATAGGAATCCTATGGATGTAAACATGTGTTTGAGACATATTATGTTTAATGGATGCAAGTAGATGCAAGTGTTTGCTAGTGGTTGCCTGTGGATGCATATACACACACATTAGGCACTAGATCGGCTCAATCACTCTCATACTGCATATGAATGTGTGTGCGTTTTCCTTTCTTTAATGGATGTATCATCGTATAGATGTTGCATTTGGACGAATGATTGAGCACACATATAGAACTTACATGTTGTAATAGGATTGTTTGCATACATGTTGGATTCATGACACTAACATACATTGCATTAAGGAGGTCAACTTAATCAGTGGACCACCTGATTTTTCGCATTAGTGTTGGGACATATACACACACCTTTTCATATGTTCATATAAGAATTAGAAAATTTTAAGGACAATAGATGCCTGTGATTGGTGGATGAGTAGACGGATGATGGATGGTAGGATACATTCTTCTTAACTTGGAGATTTCGAGGACGAAATCCTTTGAGTAGGGGAGAACGTAACACCTCGTATTTCGACAACACTAAAAGAGGATAAATTAGGGAAGTATATATATACGAACTGATAAAATAATATATATTTTTACAAAAACTGCGAATCGGGAGGGAGAATAGCCGAACCGCCCCATTTTGGGTCGACCCAGGGGTTAATCCAGGGTGTATGGGTGTTGACCCGTGGCCCGATTCACCCTAGGGCTGATGTGGCATTTGAAAACTGGAGGCTGGCAACTATAAATATACCTCATTTCTCTTGTTTTCTCATACTAAAAAAATAATGGAGGCTAGATGTCGTCGGTGCCTGAACTGAATCTAATCCTTTCTTCTTCTACAAATCAAGTTTAAAAGATTCAAGCGTTTCAACAATAGATCTGAGATTCAACACCAACAATTTCTTTTTTATCTTCAACTAAAGATGTCGTCAGCGCCTGACCCATTAACTTGTAAAGTTTAACCCATAAATCTGTAAGGGGTTATGTGAATATGTTAAATCTACTAGGCATAACTTGTCAAAATCCTAGTTAGTTGGGGACACAAGATCTGTAAGGGTTGGCTTGTGTCATCTATTGTGTGAGACCCATATTAGTCAGTAACCCATTCTGGTATTAAAAGGGGACCCCACACTAGGTAGGGGTCAGGGCACGCTTACTGAACTGATTGTAAGAGGTTCATCTGAGAGGAGATTTTAACTGGCGCATTCCAATGGACTCATGTGCGTGCATGAGTACGGTCTGCATCTGGGAAAATAAGCAGTTGTAGCACCAGTAAATAGTCTGTGTCCTTCTGTAGGTGCCACTTTAGGAAGTAATAATCCCTACTGTGGGGCTGACACAGGGTATTTACGGAAAAGGGAGCTGATCGATTGGGGGATAGTAAATAGGGTACATCTAGTCCTGTCTGTTTCTGTGGGGTACCTGTGTTTTTGTCTGGGCTAACACCCGTTATTTCTGATTAGGTACTGGCTAATTTCATTTGGGTTAAAACTCGTTACTAGAGTACACCTAAAACTACCATTGTATTTCTGTTGGGATCATCCTGTTTAGGTTAAGCAATTTGGGAGTATGTAATCCTGTTACATATCTGTTATACTAGTACTAGTACAGAGAAATCTCTACCAGCGCAATATACTCTATCATGTTTACCTTGTCACGCTTACCTATTATGATGATATCTCTCTTATCCACTTTGTATGTCTATCATGATACTTTTACTTATTTACTTTCTAAAAGTAACTGGACTCACTAGACTTTATGTCTGACCCTTTTTGTTTCCTCTTCTTTCTTACGTCCCCCCAGGTTCTCAAGGAGGGTATTCTCAAGCTTAGTCAGGATTCTGCTATCGTCTTTCTTGGAGCAGCTTTTGAAGTACTGCTCAGTTTCTATTATCAACTACTATGGCTTTGTCTCTCTTGGGGAATTATGTTTTTTTCGTATTTTCTGTAATCTCATTGTACAAGACAAAAGTTTTATATTATCGTAATGAGTTTTTTGTAGCTTCAAACTTATGGTATTTTGGACCACGATGTTATGATTTATGTTTGAAATAAAAATTTGAATTTCGCTATTATTTTATGTCTGTCTTGTGATATTTCCATTTCTGTTTACCTATAAAGCTTCACGAAAGTTAATGCATTCCCTTTGTGAGTGACATTAACGGACATAGGGTGAATTAATTAAAACTAGGATTACAATAATTAGAAAACTGTAACTACACTTATGACACGAGGTTAGATTGCATTTGTGGTGGAAGTCTGCCCGGATCCGATCGGCATATCCAGCAACCGCAAATGTTGAATCTAATGTGAGGGGTCTAAGTGCACAAGTACGAGACGGGCTAAGACACGATGTTAGGCCCAACTTGTGGAAGAAGTTTGCCCGGACCCGACCGACATATCCAGCATCCACAAGTTGTAGGCCTAATGTGGGAGGTCTAGCCCATTATAACCATAAATGGACATGGTAACGAATTGGAATACTTAACCTAGTTGAATCCATAAGGACTGTATGAGCCTGTTGAATCTGTAGGGTTATGTAAACCTATTAAGTATGTGGGGTTAAGTAAGCCTGTTAAATCTGTAAGGGTTATACGAACCTGTTAATTTAGAAAATTTAACCTGTTGAATATGTTGGGGGTTATATTGACCCGTTAACTTGTAAACTTTAACCCGTAAATCTGTAAGGGTTATGTGAATATGTTAAATCTGTTAGGCATAACCTGTCAATATCCGAGTTAGTTGGGGACACAAGATCTATAAGGGTTGGCTTGTGTCATCTGTTGTGTGGGACCCATATTAGTCAGTAACCCATTCTAGTATTAAAAGGGGACCCCGCACTAGGTAGGGGTCAGGGCATGCTTACTGAACTGATTGCAAGAGGTTCATCTGAGAGGAGGTGTGCACTGGCGCGTTCCAACGAACTCATGTGCGTGCATGAGTACGACCTGCATCTGGGAAAATAAGCCGCTGTAGCATTAGTAAATAAGTCTATGTCTTTCTGTAGGTTGCCACTTTAGGAAGTAATACACCCTATTGTGGGGCCGGCATAGGGTGTTTACGGAATAGGGAGTCGATCGATTGGGGGGGTAGTAAATAGGTTACATCTAGTCATGTCTATTTCTATGGGGTACCTATGTTTCTGTCTGGGCTAACAACCGTTATTTCTATTTAGGTACCGGCTAATTTTGTTTGGGTTAAAACCCGTTAGAAGAGTACACCCAAAGCTAACATTATATTTTTGTTGGGATCATCCTGTTTATGTGTAATAACCCGGAAATCTGGGCCAATTTAAAATTTTTATTTTGGCAATTTTAGTGAATTTTGATTATTTAAAATGAATTATTTTAAATAAAAATGACGAGAAATTTATTTTGAATATAACTAGAACATATATATTTATATACGTCGTCATTAGAATATAATAATTATATATAATTATAAATTAAAGGAATTGAAAATGGCGCGGTAGTTCGATAATTCGATTTCAATTTTCAAATGAATGTACCGGGTGCAAAATAAACCGGATTTTAATGAAACCAAAAATGTTTGAATCTAATTGAGAATATCTTTCCAACGAATCCGGGAAATCAAAATTTCATAGCGGGAATCAAAAGTTACGTCCAGTTGAAATTTCTGAACAGTCGCAATGGAATTCTGGCCCTTAAAAATGGAAATTTTGTAAACGACTTCGGTTTTCGACGAAACCACTTTTGTTGGATCTGCGATGTCAAGTTATTTCTAGATTTCAAATTTCATAATTTTTCGAATCAATATGTGAGCGTGGCAAAGGAAAACGTGTTTTGTCAATTTCGATCGACCAGAAAATGACCATTTTTCAAACGGTCTCAGAATTCGACGAAACTAGTTTTGTTAGGACCGTATTGTCGATACAATGCTAGAAATAATTTTTCTGGATTTTTTCGAGTTAGTATGTGGGCCCGGCAAATTAAAATGTACGTTCAAATCAGAATTCGAATGTTATATATTTTAATTTAAAGAATAACTAACTGTAACAGTCGAACTCTCTTACGAAACATATCCCATTGTGTCCGGGATGAGGGTATTTAGCTAGAGGCGACAGTCGTTGGGGTTCGTTTGAAGTTCGTGGTGATAAACAAGTTAAATTTAATTCAAACGAACCCCAACGACTGTCGCCTCTAGCTAAATACCCTCATCCCGGACACAATGGGATATGTTTCGTAAGCCAATTCGACTGTTACAGTTAGTTATTCTTTAAATTAAAATATAAAACATTCGAATTCTGATTTGAACGTACATTTTAATTTGTCGGGCCCACATACTGACTCGACAAATTCCAGAAAAATTATTTCTAGCATCGTATCGACGATACGGTCCTAACAAAACTAGTTTCGTCGAATTCTGAGACCGTTTGAAAAATGGTCATTTTCTGGTCGATCGAAATTGACAAAACACGTTTTCCTTTGTCACGCTCACATATTGATTCGAAAAATTATGAAATTTGAAACCTAGCAATAACTTGACATCGCAGATCCAACAAAAGTGGTTTCATCGAAAACCGAGGTCGTTTACAAAATTTCCATTTTTAAGGGCCTGAATTCCATAGCGACTATTCAGAAATTTCAACTGGATGTAACTTTTGATTCCCGCTATGAAATTTTTATTTCCTGGATTCGTTGGAAAGATATTCTCAATTAGATTCAAACTTTTTTGGTTTCACTAAAATCCGGTTTATTTTGCACCCGGTACATTCATTTGAATATTGAAATCGAATTATCGAACTACCGCACCATTTTCAATTCCTTTTATAATTATATATAATTATTATATTCTAACGACGACGTATATAAATATATACGTTCTAATTATATTCAAAATAAATTTCTCGTCGTTTTTATTTAAAATAATTCATTTTAAATAATCAAAATTCACTAAAATTGCCAAAATAATTTTTTTAAATTGGCCCAGATTTCCGGGTTTTTACATTATGTTAACCAACTAGGGAGTATGTAATCCTATTACATATCTGTTATACTAGTATTGGTGCAGAGAAATCTCTAGAAGCACAATATACTCTATCGTGTTTACCTCGTCATACTTGATGTTATCTTTCTTGTCCATCTTATATGCATGTCATGATACTTTTACTTATTTACTTGCTAAAAGTAACTGGACTTGCCAGACTTTATGTCTGACCCTTTTTGTTTCCTCTTCTTTCTTCCTTTCTCCCCAGGTTCTCAGGGTGGAAATACTCAGGCTTAGTCAGGACTCGGTTATCATCTTGCTAGGAGTTTCTTTCGAAGTATTGCTCAAGTTCTTGTCTCCACTATGGTTTTGTCTCTTTTTGGGGAATTATGCTTTTTAAGTATCTATGTACTCTGATGGTACAAGACAGAAATTATAGTAATGGGTTTTACGTAATTTCCGACTTATGGTATTTTGGACCACGATGTTAGGATTTATGTTTGAAATAAAAATTTGAATTCCGCTGTTATTTTATGTCTGTCATGAGATATTTCTGTTTCTGTTTACCTATAATGCTTCACGAAACTTAATGCATTCCCTTTATGAGTGCATCAACGGACGTGGAGTGTCGCAATTCCGCACATATCGGAATATGCCCATGCAAAAACATCTAAATTTGCTTTTAAAAACAAAATCAAATCTTTCTGCAGCTTTAGGCCCAGCTGTGAACCTATCTTTAAGACTCTGTCTGGATCTTTATTGTGCACTGAGATGGAGATTGTGGCTTCAGTTGGTGCTTCTCTTTCCTCCCCCACACTGGCCTTTCTTGGATCGATTTCCTTTTGAGCTCCACTATGCTCGCCAATGTGAGGGCCCCTCCTTAATTACTATAAAGGGAGGGAAGCGATGCAGAGTGGAGGCTCCACATCCTTCTTCACTTCTTTCTTCCTAGCTTTGACAAGTTCCGACATATAACATTCTCTCGTTGTCTGTTGGTCGCCTTTAATTACACCAACTCCGTTTTCGGTAGGGAATTTCATCGTTAGGCACCACGAAGCCGTTATTATTCTAAAGGCTGCGAGGGTTGGTCTTCCAAGGAAGGCATTATATGCATAAGGCTCATTGACTATGACAAAATCTTGTTTCATGGCAACCTTCTTTTCTCCTTCTCCGAGTTCAACAAGCAAGTTAATGATGCCAATTGGTGGAGTAGGCTGCCCCGTGAATCCGTGAATCTTATTTTGGAAAGCCTTCATGTCATTCATGGAAAGGTTCATCCTATTGAATGCGTTATTGAAAAGAACATTGACGGAGGCCCCACTGTCAACAAAGACCCTTTTGAATATGGCCGGACCCAAACCGATGGTGATCACCATTGGATCTACCGTTGGTGTTAGTAATCCATCCGAGTCTCTTTCTTTAAACACAATATCATCCCATGGAGTCTTTGGCATCTTTGCTGAGAAAGCTTCACTTGTGATCATGAGTTCTTCTCCTTTAGAAAGGTTCTTCATCTCGTTTGTGTACTTCACAATGTCCCCCCAACTTCTTCCGACTGGATGAGGCCCTCCTGAAATGGTATTGATGATTAGCCTTGGGATGACATCAACTGGAGCGTCTTCATTCTGTCTAGGTGGTCCCACGGATGTCCCCTATCCTTGTGCGGTTTGAGCATTCTGCGGGTTCTTTGTGTTTTGCTGAAGCCTATTCTTCCTTATCAATTCTTCAATAAGATTCTTCAGATGTCTACACTCATTTGTATTATGGCCCGGTTGGTTATGAAACCGGCAGAACCTTCCTGATTTTATCGCGGCATCACTAACCTTTGGTGGCTTCGGCGTCAGATACTCTTCACTGTCTTTAGTTTCCATGAAGATGTTCTCTACAATGTCGTTTAAAGGAGTCAATTCGGAATTTTTAAAGAAACAGAACTTCATATTGGCATGGTTATCTTTTCCATCATTACCCCTTTTCTGATTACTCGTATTCTTTTGGCTGACTTCTGCATCATTACCTTTCTTTTCGGGCAATGCACTGCTTTCAGGAACATCCAAGGCATAGGCTGGATCTTCATCCACACCTATGTACTCTCCTTTATCAAACAGTTCCTCAAGCGTACTTGGTTTCTTCTTCTTAATCCACCGTCCAAGTTTGGTCTTTTTGTTTATGGCTCCTTTTAAAGCCATCAAAGCCAAACGAGGCTCATAATTCCCAACCTCGGCTGCGGTAGTTTTGAAATGGGTGAGAAATGCTCTGATGAGTTCTCCTAGTCTTTGCTCAAGCTCGTTCAGCTCCATGACATCTCGCACTTTCGTAGCTTGAAGTCCGAACTGCTCTCTGAATAGCTTGGTCAAGGTAGCAAAATCATCTACAGATTTGGGTGGTAGCTTTTTGAACCAAAGTGAGGCCACCCTTTCAAGGTAAGTTGGAAAAGTACAGGCATTTCAATTCGTCTGTGGCGCGTGCTCCGTCCATATGTTGATCATATTTGAATAGGAACACGTTCGAATCACTGGTCCCATTATAAGCTTGCACCGATGGAGGTTTGAACTTATTTGGGTATGGAGCCATCTTAATCCTTTTCGTGAGTGGGGTTTTGGTAGGAGCGAATCCTCACTCCTTTTCATCATCTTGCTTTCTCGAGCTTTTCTCCATGATTTTGTGCACCATTTCCGATATGCACTCCTCTTCTTTGAGATTGTCCATGGGGCGGACGTCATCATTCTTGCCGGACGTTTATCTAAACAAACGGTCACGGTTCAAATTCCAGGGCCCTAGGCCTCCCACTTGGGGAGGTGCTCCTTTGGTGGTTCCAAGCGCTTGTCGAGAGGTTGCTTTATCGGTATGTTTGCGCGTTGGTGGTTTAGCTTCCTTATGTTGAGGATCATTAGGATTTGTAACCTCTTGAATAGAATCTCCTCGATTTGGACTCATAGAAGAAGAGCCTGCATTCTCTATATGATTGGTTTGAGCAGACTTAGCACGAGCGGCATTCATGGTAACTTTTGCTGTAGCAGCTTGCATGGCGAACATAGATTCAAATTTCTTCAGCATGGCATTGTTCGCAATGTCCATTTGGCCTATTAAACCCGCAACAACTTCATCTAACTCCCTTCTCATTACGGCGGCTCCAGCCTTAGAAATTTCCCCAACTTCAAATCGGTTGGTGAGGGGAGCATTCTCGTTGTTGGCGGCGTCTTCAATTTCATCGACCGTTTTGCTAGCATTCTTCTTCGATGGTCTACCCATGATTTCAGACAAGAACTTGAATTTGACAGGAAACTCGTCGATAGGATTAGATTGTAGTCTTGTAAGATCCTCAGTAGAGGCAGGCTTAGATTCTCATTACAAGGCCTTCAACCTTGTGAGAAAGTATGAGGGAATGGAAGATCGAACGTAGCCCCACGGTGGGCTCCAAATGTTTATACTGAAATTAGAATGAACACCAAAGGTGCGAAAATTGCACTTCACCAATCGGTATGAAGAGAGGCCACAATCACAACAAAAGTAAAAGGACACAAATTTTTTAGTGGTTCGACCTTAGGAAAGGTCTACATCCACTTTAATAGCAATTTCCATTATCAATTCAAAGGTTACAAGTTGAGGATCACACAAGAGTACATTCATATTGCTCATTACACAATAACATCACTCAAATCTACACAAATTAGTGAAGAAGTAGATGAATTCCACAATATGCAAGGAGAATGATGGAGAATCTTCAATTGCTAAGAGGCTTGATCACTTGTGGTTGATTTCCATGATGAACTTCATGTTTGATCTTCACTTGAAGGTGTTAGAAGAGATAGAAATCACTTAGGAATGCTTAGGAAATAATTGGGCAGTCCTTCGGGGTCATAAAATCCCCCTCCCCTTAAATGAAGGAATGAGGGGGGTATCTATAGGTGAGGCTCAGGCCAAGTGGCAGTTATGTAATTATTATGTTCATGATTTAACCCGTCGGGGGACCTAAGGACCTCAAACTAGTGCGGCACGACTTAAGATCACCAGGCAAAAGGCAGAACGGGCTAAAGCCCTTGTGTGAAGCAGCGACGCGATCTAGAGCCACTGGATATGAAGTGGTGCGGGCTAAAAAGGTGGAGCGACCTAATGCTCAACGGAGCGACCCGAAATCATTTGGAAAAAGGCGAAATGGGTTAGAGCTATTGTATGGAGCAGCGACACGATCCAGAGCTTGGCGGGACGGGCAAAAGAGGCCCGACTTGCTGTGAAGTTCCAGCGGGTCAAATAGTTGGCGGGCTAAGGAAACAACGAGATAAAAGATCTGAGGTGTTAAGGATCTTGAACGGGCTGAGAGCAAGGCGATCCAAAGAACTCTCGCGGGCTAAGGAACTTGGCAGGTTGTCTTTGTATGTCTGCAGCGACCTAGAGTACCATAATAGCTTGGGGTTCCTGAACGTCCCAAAGCTCTGTAACGGCCTAAAGCTCGAACGAACTAAGGCTTAGAAAAACCTTAGTGTTTTACAACCCAAAGATACACGATCTAACATTATTTTTCCCCAGAACGACCTAATTATACTTGGTATTCCTAACGCATATTTTATGGGTTAACATTTCATATGGAAGGAAAGGAATCGAAGAGTATTTCAGAATCGACAAGTCCATTACACTACAAAGTTAGCACAAATTAAAAGGTAGACTACCAGTTTGATAAGCAACAACGGTAACCGGATGAAGCGGAGTCAGCAGAATATACAGATCCTTCAACTTTGGGGAATTGACTTAAACAATACTGGATGACAGCGCTTTTGAAGGGAAGAAGGATTTGAAAGTTCGAAATGGCCTTTGGAATCTTCGGCATGTTTATCTGTCTTATTATTTCATATGTTATTTTATTATTCATGAAAGCATAACATTATATCACAAAATCTACATGTACTCTTTTTCCCTGTAGGCACCCATTTACTTTAGAGGATTACAGGTTTTAATGAGGCATATAAAGGAGGTTTTGATTTGATATTTTGTAATAAAATGCACCAATTGTCAACAAAAAAATAAAAATAATATTTTTTTTTGAAAGATATGGGTCTCTAAGATGGTGCGATGGAATATGAATTTTTAAGTCTAGTAATAGCGACAAGTTTGAGTTATGGCTAATAGACATGTCTCATAAAATATAGAACTATGTGGTTATACTTCCCATGAGTCACAACAAATAAGAATAATTAATTCTGTTTTGGAAATCTATCGATTCTTCTGGTTTTTTCTCAATATATTCATAAGAAAGGAAAAAAAAGGCATGGATTGCGTGTTTATCCAAATAACTTATGTGATACTAGTTTCTTATGTCTATTTAGGAGAATATGTTTACATATAATATTTCATGAATTTGTGCTAGGTGCATCTGCATGTGTTTTATCAAGGCATTTCACTTAAGTTAGAGGCATTTAATTTTACAACGAAGTGCAACAATTAAAGAATAACATGGAAATTAGTTTTGTTATTTAAAAAAGTAAAATGAGTATGCACGGAAAACTCAAGGCCTCTGAGAACTACAATAACCCTCTCTTCTCTCAAATTCCATCTAATTCCTTTATCGATTTCTCTCAAAAACATGATGTTCTTTTCGATCAATTTGATCAGATCATCCATTCTCTTATGGTCTCTTCTTCTCTTCCCAGTCTTGATTTAACGCATTTTAAGGAGAAACATCACGATGATGATGTTGATAGTTTTACATTAGTGAAGAACAAGAAGAAGGCTATTGCATAAAAAATTTCGAACAATCAGGGGTTTTTTTTCAAAAACCGTGCATTTTAGAACAATCGAAAATATCTCAAGAAAGAAAATAATGAAAAAGTACCTCAGTAACAAACAGGAAACTCGTAGGCTGCACACAAAAGTTATTAATAGAAATAAGCTAACAGGTAGAGAATTTCATAATATAAATCATCTTTTTGTAAACAGCAAGATGAACCTGAAATCAGGGCTAAACACTGCCTAACAATCATTTCAACCATCAAGGAAGCATCAACATTGGCAGAAATGATTAAAATAGGGGGTTCGATGTTAGATTGTGATCTGAACTTTGTTCCTCCTTTAACATTAAATGGAAAAAAAATTAATTATGATGAAAGAAGAAATCAGCAAGAGAACGGAGACATAGTTGAGACAAACAATCATTGCATATGTTTTCGGAAACCATCCGGCTTATCATCACTTAAAGACTTTCATTATGAAAACATGGAACCAAACCGATACTTGTGATATTTTTGCAAGAGATAACAGGTTTCTATTATTAGATTTTCAAGTGAAGAGGACTACAACAAAGTGTTAAGTGGGAGACCTTATATCATAAATAGCAGACTGATTGTTCTAAAAAAATGGTATAAAAGGATAAAAGTGGATAAAGATTTTCTTTCCACACCAATTTGGACAAAATTTCCGAGCTTAAATTTAAATTTGTGGGATAAAGAGGCATTCAGTGTCATAGTCAGTATAGTGGGTATATCTTCAAAGCTAGACGATCACACGGTAGAAGAAACAAGGTTAAATTTTGCAAAAATATTGCTTGAAATAAATGTAGAGGCAAATTTTCCTAATGAAGCCATTAGCTCAATGTACGATGGAGAAACCATTCACCAAAAAATAGACTATGAGTGAATGCCACCAAGATGCAAGGAATGCAAATGCTTTGGGCACAATTTGGAGAACTTTTCAAATCACAAAAATTTGGGTAGAAAAGCAATCAAGAAGTAAAGAACACAAATCAAGAATCAGAGAAAACACTGGAATTTGAAGATTTAGAGATGAATGCTTGAGAGAAAATTGAAATAAAATATGTTGAACTAGATATGATGCCAGAAATTGATGAGCAGATCTTAAAAAAGAAATTGAGGATGCTATAAAAATGGAGGAAATTAAGTCATCTATGAACAAGGATAAAATGGATCTTGATAACAGCAATAAAGATGACGCTATTCAAAAAAGCAGAAAAATACCAATGCAAAAAGCTTCTGAAGAATAATTGTTCGATGAAGCTGTAAAGAAATTTGCAAACTGTCTAAAGCAAGGAAGAAAAGTAAAATTAAAAAACTGAATGAAATTAGTTTAGAAAATAACTAGGAAGATAGTTAGCAAAAATATCAATTTGAAGAAGTAGAACTTGCTGTTGGTGTTTCTTTTAAAGAAAAATATTTCATTCACAATACAAAATGGGATAAACAACTCAGAATTAGAAAGAACACATCATGCAAGAAGAAGGTAAATAAGAGTGTGAGGGAGAATGACTCAGCTAGATACTGTGCATCCATCTGGATGACATTTCTTTTGTGCATCCTTTATATTTTCATATATTTTATAATTAACTCGATAATTGCTTGGAATGTAAGGGATTTAAATTTCCTTAAAAGAAAATTGTATTTAGCTAATTTGCTAAATACTGAAAAACCTGGTATTATTGGTATATTAGAACACAAGCTTGATGATAGTTAGACAAATGATTATCATGCTAGACATCTTTCAAATTGTAATATTATGAACAATAACATAATGGGTGGAAATGGAAGAATTGTGATTTTTTGGATGAAAAATTTAGCATATAAAACGTTAGGTGATGAATATCCAATTTGTTCACTGTTTACGCACAAACAAAGATGGTCTCCTATTAGAAGTCGCTTTTATATAGGCTTCAAACTTTGAAAAAGAGAGTTTATCTCGGGAATGAATTGGAAATTCAAATAAAAATAATAATCATCCTTAGATTATTATATATGATTTTAATACTACAATACATGCATTTGAAGGAAAAAAAGGGTAATCTTATCCCTTTTAAGAAATTGAAATTTATGAATGATTTCTTATTTAGATTCGGTTTAATGGAAACTGTACTTGTTGGAAATAGATTCACTTTGAAATACAGAGCATTCAGAAACATTCATTGTAAGTTGGATAGAATTCTTGTAAACTAAAAATTCATAAGAATGTCTCTTGACAACAATTTTTTTTACTTGAATAAGCTACTGTTGATCATACTCCAGATCAAATTTATTTATCTAATCACATAATCTCCACTAATAATAAAGAAAAGGCAAATTCTATTTCAACCCAGCATTTTAGGTAGTAGCCCCCCAAATCATGAAATAATCAGTAAACCCACAAATTTAGTTAGTAGCCCCCCGTTTTAAAAAAAAAAAAACCAAAAATACCCTTCCACGTAGGGGAACTACGTGGTTTTTCACTGTATCTCGTAGTTGCCCTACGTGGTTCATCAAAGTACCACGTAGATGATCTCCGTGGTTCATTCATGGACCACGTAAACATACTACGATGTACACCAAAAAACCACGTAATGCAACTACGAGGTGTTCAAAAAACTGGAAAAAAAATATAACAGTAAAAGGGCAGTTTGGTCATCGTATTTTTTTGATAAAATGGAGGGCTACTAACTAATTATGCGGGTTGAAATAGAATTTGCCTAAAGAAAATTCATTGCACTAACTTTACTTAGCATATTTTTTGAAATTCCAAAAATACCCCTACAATTTCGTGTTCGCTCTTAGTCATATCCGCACTCAATTTACACGATTGTTCAGTTCCTTCCATTTTCCTCAATCCACGCTTTTCCACTATCTCTTTAATGTCGATTGCTCTTTATTTCTCATCTCATTCGCAACAATCATTTGCATTTACTAACGTCAAACTTGAATTATACTGAATTGAATCGAAGTGGAGGTTAAACAATACAAAAGAGGGGAGAAAGCAATTTAGGGTTTTCTTATCAATTGGGCTTTTTTTGCTTAGGTAAACTTCTTATTATCAATTGGGCTTTCTTTCTCAAGTATAATTCCTTGAAATCGTTAAAACATAAACCATGAAAGTCTTATTTACTAAAGTCTAACTTTAATTAAATGGAATTGAATCGAAACGGAGGGCAGGTAAATGCAAAAATGGAGGAAGGCGATTCAGGGTTTTCTTATCAATCAGGCTTTTCTTTACTCACGTATAATTTAATTTGATTTTTGTTTTTTTTTCTAATTTACTGTTCAATTTCGATCTTTGCGAATCGGGGTTTGTGTTTGTCATAAGTATTTAGTCCCAAAGCAAGTTTTTAGCATAAGTGTTTAGCACAGCAGCAGTCCATGTTTGGTGAATGAGCAATTATTGCTGCAGATCTTATTTTTATCGCTTTAGCTCACAGAAGATATTATCATATTATAAGTCTAAAAGTTGAGTTCTTTATATGTTTCACTCTTTCTTCCTCTTTACTATTATCATGAACGTATCTGCATTTTATAATTTTGTAGGGGGGCCGGTAGGGATTGGCTACACCCATACATCAAGGACAGGGAATCATGCATTTGGTTCCTTCATATTGATGGTTCATATTTCTTAAGTTGCTTAATGCGGATTGTACTTTTTTGAATAGTTCCGTTTTCAGTTAGATACTTTTGTATTTGGCTTTAGTTGTAACTATGAGTATTGTTGAGTTAGAACAAATGTTCTTAAAATAAGTATATCATGCGTAAAATGTGTAACATTTTCATGTTAGCTTAATTATACAGTTTGTATGTGAATTTTAACTATGGATATTGTTTTTTAAATTGCTTAATTGTTTATTCTTTTTTCTTTAGATAACACCCAAATATTAATTTTATAATAATAATATTTTGTTTGTACCAGAAGTGAATACTCAAACTCTGTCTATGTTACAGAATATTAGTCTCTGTTGTAGCCGAGGAATACATAGTTATTGAAGAACTGAATACAGAAAAACTTGGATATATGGATGTAAATATATAGATTTTTTTGGGTTAAAACTGCAACATATTTTGTTTAGTTTAACTTCTTGATTATATAATCAAAGTCTTCAAATTTCATACATATAGATAATATGGAAAAACATTAAAATCAGATAATTTATCCGTTTATTATATACTTGGTGAAGTAA
The DNA here is from genome assembly GCA_030737875.1 of Allium sativum. Lineage (NCBI taxonomy): Eukaryota > Viridiplantae > Streptophyta > Magnoliopsida > Asparagales > Amaryllidaceae > Allium > Allium sativum. The sequence goes on along the minus strand of CM060909.1, from coordinate 53,895,482 downwards.
ATTCCTTTATGCATTATATGTAGGATGCCAATTAGATAGGAAGAGACACATAATTCCAAAAGTATATTAAATTTCGATTGAATGCATCCATAGATGACCAGTGTTGCTATAATAAAATTATATCAATATTCTGTTAACTTAAGTTCATTATGTAAACTCAAACAAAGCAATTACGGTTTATGATCTTTGGCGCACAGTATATACTTCAAATGAAGAAAAATAAATTAATAGTTTATTATAAAGTTTCTTTCAAAATAAATGTTTCTAACTTGAGTATTTATTTTACCATCTTATAAACTTTAATATTGGGTTGACGATGATGGTATTAAACAAGTTTAGATCATTATAATATAACAAATATTTGTTACTTCCTTCCTACTATATATTAGAATTCCTTAATGAAATAATCTTATTGTTTACATTTTGTTTGAATTTTTTTAAAATCAAGGCCACACATTACTTGAGATGAATTTTATTATCTCATTAAGTTAGTTGGTCCATTAACATTAATTCTTGCTAAGATATTTTAGAACATGATGATGAACAACAATATATTCGAATAAATAGTCAGAATTTACATGTTATTTACAATAACACCATCAAATTTGCAATGTATTTTTATATTTATTAACATACTAATATATGTATGTTACACTAATATTTATTGAATTAATATTGCTTCCCCTTGACTGATAGATAAAATAAATCATTTGTATTTTTAGGAGAGGTAAATCGATCAAAGAGTATCATGCTCAAAGAAGGATGAATCAAAAGTTCCTGACATGGTTAGTAATATGATGAGAAGAGTTTAGTTAGATTTTTCTTCTTAGTAACACGGACACACTTTATCCCTCTACTGCTATATATTTAATGTTAAATCACACAAAGTTAAAAGTGTGAAATAATTAATTAAAGAATTTTAAACAAAATATTCACTGTTATTATTGTATATATAAGATGCATAATTATAATGTCATATCTTGTTTCAATTAGTATTGTCACTGCTTGCTTTACATTTTTTGAGTCTCTCATCTGATAGTTGCATATGTTTTGCCTAACAAACCTTTTATTATTTTTCCTATAGGCTAATCCGTAAACTTAGAAAAGATGAGTAAACTATAATGATTTTTTCAGCTGGTGGTAAACTAATAAATAAAGGGGAGGATGGGAGATATAATTTATCAAGTCGGGTAAATGATGAAGAATATCGGTTTAGAGATTTAGACATCGGCATGTGAGTCATAGCTATATATAGAGAAATGAGCACGTGAATGTAAATTAGAAATAATAGATAAATATCATTTGTTTTTCGTTTGAAAAGACAGATAACGATTTCTCTCTTTTAACCATTTTCTTGTGGCTAATTCATCAAGTATGGTTTTCATGAAGTCATTTTTTTTTTTCTTTTTCTTTTTTTGTATTTTTTACATTTTTAGATTGTTTGATAATGAAGCTTTAATAGAATGTCTGGCGTTTGCTTTGTTCTTTCTACATTATTCGGAATATAATGTAACATTCTATTGGAAGTAGGCTATACAGGTTATAAAAGAATGTTTGACACTTGATGTACTACATATATTACGAATATGATTTAACATTCTATTTTAATAGGCAATAAATTTATGATCCTACCCTGGGATGATATGCCATTATTAACTTCTAAATAAATGTGCATGTGTTGATTATTCAGTTATAATCCTCATCATTCGTCCCATGCTCTGTCAAGGAAAGGTCCACATTGTATATTATTTTCCATGACAATTTTTGTTTCAAATCATTCGCTATCAATCCTGATTTTATAAGAAGCTGCTGGAGCGAACGCGAGCAGTATATAATGTGCAAATTTTGGATCTCAAGGTGTAATTTTAGAGAAGCCATGTTGTTTCACGATGCAAATCATTTCATATATTTCAGGCCTTCAATATGTATTGATTCTTAAATGACATTCTTTGCACTAGCGAATTGCATGCTTCTACGTATGGTAGAATTTGGATTCATTCTTATTTTGAAGAGCTCTATTTTTAAGCAACGGCTACCATAAAATGTTCCATTATCTAGAAGCATTTAAGAGATTCGAGTCCTCCGTTGGCAACCATTGATAGTCAGATTTCTACCATGGTACTCTGTGAAACCCTATTTTTAATTTTGTTTGCCAGTTCACCTTTTTTTTACTTTTACGTTTGATGTTCCTGTAAATTTGTTCTCATTGTATCTAAAAGATTTTGTTCCAACTAGGTTAACTTATGACTTATACGCTATTAGATTTGGAAATTGTTGGGCCGAATAAAGTGATGGGGTGTTGTTGCTCTTTTGATCTTCCATCCTCTCATTGCGTTTTGATATTCTCTGTTTTCTGCTTTAGTTTTGATTTCACTCATCCACTCAATAGTAATGGTGGCACGGTCTACAAAATAACGTAACGGTATATTTCTTCCAATTTTTAACTTACTTTTTCTAATTTGCATTCCAATATTCTTTGTTTTTAGTTTCATTCATCTACTCAATAGAAATGGTGGCACAGTCTACAAAACAACGCCAGGTATAGTTCTTCTCAATTTTAGTTTCTTTGGATTTCTGTAATTTACATTTTATTAAGTATAGATAATTATAGGTAATTCTCTTCAGCATGAAATTATATAATATGAATATTGCGACCGCTCATGATTCAGAAAATGGTTCGAAATATCAAAACAATTTTACATCATATGTTGATTTTATGGACCATTTAATAGATACATATGAGGATATTTCGCTGTTTATAGAGCATGTGATCATCAATAACAGGCTTGGTGCTAATCGGAAAGTGGTTTTAAGTACTCTATGGAAAGGTATATATTTAAACCAAGAACTAAATTATCCTTCCACATTATTTGGTTTTACAAGAAATTACTATATAGAAAGCTACTGTAAGGTGAAGCTTTATCGAGGAAAAGAATAGAAGAAGCATCTGACTCTTTCATGCATACTCCATTTGGCTCGAGGGGATGTAGCTCAGTTGGTAGAGCTACGCACTTGCAATTGGGTCATTGCGATTACGTGTTAGATGTCTAATTGTCTGATTATTTTACAAAACATGTCCTATATGTTGCTTACTAGATCCAGTTATAGATGTTCTAATCACTTGGTTGTAGGTGATCCTGGCGATTATTCACTTCTTTCAGCCAACTCATCTTCATTGAGGCTATATGATAATGTTTTCGAGGAATAAGTATTTTACCCTGTTATTTGTATTTACGTAATGAGAATGTTAGTCAGTTAAGGAAATAAGTATCAATCCATTATCTGAAATTAAGTTTGTGAAATTTGCAGTGTTGTTGTGGAACATAACAAAGAACATACTAACTAGAAGCTAACCACCCTCGGAGACTTCTTTTTTGAAGCCGCAAAGTACGCAATTTAGAGAAGCAGCCTCCAATGGATATCTTTCGAATGAATGTAATTTAACAGTTCATGTTTGAGAAAGATGGCCATACCACCAGCTATACACATGAGGTTAAAAGAATATGGTTTCAATGAACATATTTTTGTAAGTCTGGATTGTGCTACCTTTGAGATTATAAAGCTCTATAATCTATTTGGAAATCAATTATTATAATGTGACATGAACAAATTGATATCGACTAATATACTATGAATTAATTTGGATTAAATAATGCGCTAATATTACAAATAAATTACAGTACTGTCCTAATGTAGGTTGTCTTGATTCTCTTTTTCCATTGTTGCTAGCAGGTTGTTCGTTAAACATCCAACATAAACAAGTCAATATTTAACTGCTTATATATATAGTATACGCACTGTAACAGAGCAAAAGATGCATATTACAAATAACATATTGCATTAGTATTATACTGAATCATCGATGAAGCAATTATGGCCAAATTCTTCTATGGTCGAATTATGACAGCAATGGTATAATTTTAAACTCATTTCCAATCATGATTGCGTGTCCCTATAACCACATCAAATGTGCATTTACATACAATCTATTATAACCATTTACTCCTCAACCATATTTTAATCAAGTGGAAATCGGCCACAAGGGCTCCTTAACACCTCTTAATTATTTTGCAGGACATGGCTTTCAACTAATTATTTTGCAGGACAAAAACGTCGCTCCTCCCCTTTAATATTAACCAGCCGAAAAACCTTCATCCTAAATCGAGAAAAATGACCTCCACTCCAATCCTTTTCCAAATCGCTCCTCCTCAATTTGTTTTCTACTTCAACCCAGAACCAAATCGCCACCTACCTTTTGAAGTCCGTTGCTATTTTCACAATTTCATAAATCGATCTGTATCAAATAGGTGATTTTCACGAATCGAATAATATAGACGATTTTCTACATCAAAAACATTTCGTGCTTCAAACGATTGGTGATTTTCAGCTTGTTATTGCCAGACGATTTCAGTTTCTTCATCAAATAGGCGATTTTCACGAATCGGGTAAACGAGTTATTTTCGATTGGCGTGTATCAGGTAATATGTTTGTACGATTGTTCAACTTAAATTTTCGATTGTTGACATTCAACTTGATGTGTATAATATCATTATATTATTTCTTGTTATTGTTTTTTTGAATTCTACAGTTCTATCAATGGGAGCGGAAATACAAAGTTCAGGTAGTCAATTACTTGATCGGGGTTGTGAAAGGTATTGTGTTTTTTTCCCTTCGTTAGCAGTTTCTTAGTTTGAATCCAATGTTTATAATATGGGGATTATGGTAGCACAAATGTTTTTTAATAGCTACTCCATATAATCTAAGATATGATAAACCGTAATGCCTAGAGTAAATTATTACATTGAATTTGGCCTTCTATTAGAGTATAAAACTGGAATGCCTAGAGTTTAATGTTATTTTTTAATAAAGATTGTTGAGTTACTATGCAGTTATGTTATGTATGTTTTAATATGTTTACCATTTTAAATATTATTTTAAATAAGTAGGCAAAAAAGATAAATGCATTTATCCTTTTAAGAAAGTTATGCTTTTTTATACAGAATGATATACATATTAAAATTTTACAGTAAAAGAACTTTTTTTTTATAGTAGTGGTTTATCATTTTTGTTGTTGCTGTTAATGTCATATACATTAATTGATTTTACTTAAGTTGTTCTTCTTTGTCTGAAAAAGATAAAAGTATTTATCTTTGTCTACATTTTCAACTCTTCTTGAGTCTGGTCCCTCTGTCTATGAGACCTCCCTTGCTATAGCTTCTGCATTGTTCCCAATTTTACCTGTATTGTAGTACACAGTATACAAAATGAAGATTCAAGTATGCCAGTATGATTTTGATCATTACTGCAAGTTGTTCTTTCTTTTTTAAAAAAGATAATAGTATTTATCTTTATATAAAAAGATAAAAATATATACATGACATACTTAAAGCTAGAAGCAATTTCATTATCATTTGTGGGTTTACAAAATTCGTCATCTCATACATCTCACTTATTTCACTTTTTCTCTCTCTTTGTAATGATTTTCTACTTTTTACACTCTTTCCGCTTTAGATCTCACTTGAATTCGGGAAGGAATGGATTAGATCTCGTGATTAGATGATCTTCCTTGATTCTATCGTGAAATTAGTGTTAGATCCGAGCTTTAAAGAGGAGTAATGACGGTTGGAGATCGCTTGGATTTAACTTGAGTGAGAATTAATGGTGTTTGGTGAAGATGAGACCCACTTGATGTTGGAGGAAGATGGAGTGAGCTTAGGAAACCATTAATTGAACTTGGGGAGCTTGAGAATGGTGGAAAATCGAAAATGACAGCCCTTCGGGGTGACAAAAATCGGTCCCTTGAATGGTGGAGAAGTGGGCTATTTATAGGCGAAGTTAGTACCTGGTGGCAATTCTATAATTAGGGAGTACAGGGTAGGGGTCGAGCGTACACTTATTTACGAAAATGCCATTGGATAGCTGGAGCCAGCCGGCATGCATGACCCGAATTACTCATGCACGAGCGAGCAGAGTACTTCATGCACGACCGGGAATATCCATGTATGAGCGACTCAGTTCTTAGTTGAACGAGCGATCCTGTGTAAATGAGAATGAGCAACCAAAAATATTTGCCACGTGCTCTGTGTGGCGAGCGACCTGCTTTTTGGGAACAACGTATACATGCGTCTACGGCTTTGTTTTATTCGAATCTTGGAATAATTATTACCACATTGCCATTGTACTGTGCACGTTGCTTTACACGTTTGTCCCTTATGAAATATGGGATCGATTATTGCGAGTGTGCTATTGTATTATTCCTTTCATACTTTGTGAAAATAGGAACAATAATTACGATATTGCCATCGTATTCATATTTTCCTGTTCGTCCATTTAACTTTACACTGCTCGAGCTGTAAACATTGCTCGACCGAACCAAATACTTTCAAAATAGCGAGTCTCTACTTGCGTGCTCGACCAGTCCCTGATGATCAGTGCTCGACCAGAAACATGTACGACCCCTTTACGTGTGCGAGCGAGTTGTTGTGCTCGAGCTAGCTTATTCGACCGGAGTACTGAAGAGGTGAACGACCAGATAATGGTGTTCGACCGAGAATTGCGACGTTACATTATGCTCGACACATCACTTTTGAACCGCGTTTTCGTAACAGAGTTAACCTTTGCCCATCGAAGCTTACATTTTTTGCTTGCTAGAAATGTTGGCTTCGAACTGAACATTGTTAATACAACTTGCGTTTGGATCCAGTTGTAGCTTTTTGTTTGCAATGACAAATCATGCTTTGATCCTTTGACTCGTTGATTCCAAACGGGGCAAGTTCATAACTTGTTGATTGGATTCATATGTTTCGTGCCACCTGTTCTGTAATTAAAATAAGCAAAATGCGGTTTTGGACTTATACTCACCATCGACTATCCTTATCGATAGCGGATTAGTTAATTATTAAAAATGACTTAAAACGAATTTATTTTGAATTGAATAAAGTGTTTTGCACAGGAATGTTTTAATCAACGGTTTATAACTCGTTGAATATTATTTGCACAAGCACAATATTCTAATTCTAGTTCGCGTTAACGCTTAAGATCAACCAATCGACTAAAGCCGACTGTGGACTTCAAACGTCATCGTTTTAATTGACTTATATGGTAGTGTACAATATTTCACGTTCGAGAAATACGTATCTGCGATTTGTTTCCTGCTTCTTCTTAGAGAAATCTTTGATATTCGTGCCCCAGCTTAGGGAGTCGTCAATAATCTTCACTATGGGAAGGACTTTCGCTACTCAATGTTTGTCTGCTTTGTCGGTCAGTTATGACATCGGGGACTCCATTGGATGCCCCATTATGGAGAGGTCACTTATAACCCAACGTTCGTCTTCTTCCATCGACTGGATCGACATTATGGACTTTATTGAGGACAGTTGATCTTTGCTATGGAGAAATTGCCCTTTCTATGAAAGGAATTTTGTTGTTATGCCCCCATTTGGGAAGGACTTTGAAATTCATGCCCCTGCTTGGGCTAAAATCTAACACTTGTCCCGTTTGGAATGTTCAGACACTACGCAAGTTGATCAGTTAAGGTCCAACACTTATCGCTTCTGATATTTTCAGCCACTACGCAAGTTAATTGGTTAAGATCCAACACTTGTCGCATATGAGATTTTCAGACACTACGCAAGTTAACTGGTTGAGATCCAACACTTGTCGCATCTGAGATCTTCAGACACTACGCAAATTAATTGGTTAAGATCCAACACTTGTCGCATCTGAGATTTTCAGACATTACACAAGTTAATTGGTTAAGATCCAACACTTGTCGCATCAGAGATTTTCAGACACTACGCAAGTTAATTGGTTAAGATCCAACACTTGTCGCATCTGAAATTTTCAGACACTACGCAAGTTAATTGGATGGTTGTTGTATCGTTTCACGGGGCTTGAACCAATTCCTTTGTCGGACGCTTGACTTAGCGAGCTATCTCAGTTTAGGAACTAGAGCTTTGAAACTCTGACTTAGGGAAGTGCCCCTTCGACGAAAGTTATAACCCTCTTGTTTGTTTGTCGTGGCGCTTGTTCGTTGTTTGAATCTTTGTGACTCCTCCCATTCACTTCCCAAGGCGATCTTTTCTATTTTTGCATTTGTGCATGTTGATATTTACAAACTTGGGCGCTTGAACTAGTGTTGTTAGGGTCGCTATGTTTTGTTAGATTCTAAAGGAACAAGCGCTCGATAGATAACCTGGAATATGAAATCAACTTTTAATCAAATTTTGATTTAACATAAAATTCTGCAGGGAAGAGATTCATTCAAGTAGATATGCTCTTAGTCATAGAGCTAATGTTCAAAACAATGTTTGTAAAATATTACAGACTGTTTTATAAGAATTCTGAATATATCAGTTAGTAAAGCATGAAAACAAGCAGTGGTGATGTTCATCGCTTATTCTGAGCCATTGAAATAAGAACTCCACTGGTTGTCAGTAGATGATTGGTTTGGTTTGAGTGGGTGCTTCGTTGCTTGTTGCCCCTTGCCCTTGGGGAGTCAGAGTAATATTTGAGGATTGCGGATTTTTCGATTATTGTTGCAGACGATTCTTCCTAATTAGCTCTTCGATCAGTGATTTTAGATGCCTACATTCGTTGGTATTGTGGCCTGGCTGATTGTGAAACCTGCAGAACTTTCCAGAGTTCGCTTGATCGTAACCTATTTTATGGGGTTTTGGAATTGATAATTTTTTGTGTCTTTAGTTGCAGCAAAGAAGTTTTCTGGTGTTTCCGTCAAGGGGGTTAATTCGGAATTCCTGAAGAAGCGGAGTTTCTTGCTGTTCCGATCATCCCTTCCCTCATTTCCCCTTTTTTAACAACCCCCGGGATTCTTCTGATTGTATTGAGTAGCAGCTTTTTTCGGAGCTTCAAGAAGTTGATTGACATCAATAATCGAAAGAGGCATAGGATTATTGTCCATTCTCATATACTCCTTGTCTTTTTTATAGAAATTTTCAAATGTATTTGGTTCTTTCATTTTAATCCATCTACCGAATTCGCTCTTCTCATCTATAGCGCCGATTAGAGACATGAGGATTATACGAGGTTCTGGATTCCTTACTTCAGACAAGGCGACATTGAATTGACTGAGAAAAGATGTAACAGATTCCCCTGGATTCTGCTTCATTGCTGAAAGTGTTATAACATCCTTGGCTTTAGTAGCATACAGGCGGAACTGCTCCATGGACTTTTTGGTCAAGTCAGAGAACCGGTCTACGGACTTAGGTGGTAGCTTTGTGAACTATAGTGATGCAGCACCTTCTACGTAGAAAGGGAAATATAAGCATCTCATCTCGTCTGTTGCCTTTGCTGCGCTCATATGTCATTCATATTTAAACAGAAAGTAGTTAGGATCAACAAGGCCGTTGTATGGAGGCAAAGTTGGAGGATTGAACTTCCTTGGACACTCTGTTTCTCGAATTCTCTCGGTAAACAGAGTTCTATTGGGAGAGAAATCCCAGTCTCTTTCATCGTTGTTGCGAGCTTGATTCCTCTTCATGATTTGCTTTATCATATCCAAGTTATATTCTTCAGTGTTATGCCGCTCTGTGAAGCTGAGCATTTCACCAAATGTTCGCCTAGGCATGCGATCCTGGTTAGAGAGCTTAGGTCCTTTACCTTCCCAACGAGGGGGTGCCTGTTTGACGGGACTGGTAACCCTTCGAGTGTTTCTCTCGGAATGATTTTTAGCTTTTGCCTTTGAGTCTTCAACGTTAGCCTCGTCTTTGTCCCTCAACCATTCATTATCATCTTCCACGTTGTCTTCGTGATTACGGTCATAAGCGGATGAATTGGCATTCTCTTCGAGATCAACATGGATCTTTTGAGGGGCTGGATTTGGTCGAGCATTAAGGACAGCGTCAAGTTTTTCCATCATTGCTTTGATAGAGGCATCCATTCATTGGTTCATATTGGCAACGGCGGCGTCTAGTTCAGCTATAGTCACTCCGGCTCCACTTATTGAGTTTTCACCAACTTCGAAACAGTTAGTAAGTGGCGTAGTCTCATTAGTAACTTTACCGGTTTCTCCATCAGTCTGGCTTGTGGTCTTCTTTGACTTAGCCATTATTTCGGAAAGGGTATAGAACTTCAATGCAAAGTGTAACACGCCGAATTTCAGTTAATATTAACATTCACAAATTAAAGAATAACTAATCCCAGATGTTGGAATTAGGGGAAACGGGTTGCGCCATTGCGTTCGTCTCGGAAAAATACGCGAAATAGAGTCCGAGTTTTCGAAAATCGGAGTCCGTATGAAGAAGATATGGACAAATGAAGTTAGGCAGAAAAACCGAAAACAAGCCAGAATGCACTGGCGCACTTGTGAAGTGCGCCAGCACAAAAATACACTGGCGCACTTGGGAAGTGCGCCCGTGTCGAGCCAAAAACTTGCACAGCTTTCTGGTTTGACCCTGGCTGGCCTGGTGCACCTGTTTTGGTTCTCTGGTCTGTTCTGCTGACCTGTGACGATTTTTTATGGTTTAGATCTAAACTAGGGTTAATCCTATGGCCTAAAATACATCCTAAATCTATAAATACACCCTAAGACTACCCTAATTCATACTAAAAATAGATACAAGGCCGTCATGCCGTCAAAATGCAATTAGAAGGAGCCTCCATCACATTTTAGAAGAAGATAGCTTCTCAAATCAACTTCTAATCAACTCTAGCAACTTAATCTTCTTCATAGGAGTGCTAATCAACAAGTTGTGAGTTTCTATGCCCTTAGCAAGCAATTGCTAAACTAATTATGATAGGATGTAATGAGGTTATGGTTATGAATGTGGATCAATGCAAGTTATGTTATCATATGCTATGTGCTCATGATGTTAGTTATGCAAGTTTTATGCTATATGTCCATGATGTTAGTTATGCAAGTTTTATGCTATGTGTTCATGATGTTAGTTATGCAAATCACTATGATAAACATTGATCCATTATGACACCATGTTATGCAAGTTTGGTGTTTGATTATATGCAAGTTCATATATGACATGTTATGCAAGTTTGGTGTTTGATTATATGCAAGTTCATATATGACATGTTATGCAAGTTTGGTGTTTGATTATCTGCAAGTAACATGTGCAAGTTTACACCTTTGTATGATATGCATACATATGCAAGTTTACCCCTTTGTATGTCATGCATATATATATGCATGTTTACCCCTTTTCATGATATGAGTAACATATGCAAGTTCATCCCTTTTTAGACCTATGACATGTATGCAAGTTTATCCCTTTATGATAGGTCTATGACATGAACATCTATGCAAGTTACCCTCTTTATGACATATGTGATTCATGCAAGTTTGGGTTGATTATTTATGCTAGTTGGGTTTGATGCTATGGTCATATATGCAAGTTGACACCTTTAAAACCCATGTTGATGCTAATGTTATGCTAAGTTGAACCCATTGTATTTGTGATGAATCTTCCCTTTTAAGTATGTCATGTTAGCGTATTACGTGGGGAACGATGGGGTTAATATTCATGTTAACAAAAATTGTGGTGAAATTGGTATGATGTTGCATACCATAAGTGGATGGACATAATTGAGTCAATTATGTACATCATTAAATTGGAATTAATTAGGGAAAATTAATTTAAAATATGGGGGTGATTAATTAGGTATAATTAATCGATTAAGACACGAGGTTGGACCCTTTTGTAGCATAATACTGCCCGGACCCGACCGGCAAATCCAGCGGCTACAAATGATTGGCCCAATGTGAGAGGTCTTAGGCATAAACTAAACACGTGACAAGTGTAAAGACACGAGGTTAGACTCTGTTATGGCGTAAGGCTGCCCGGACCCGACCGGCAAATCCAGCTGCCATAAAAGACAGTCTAATGTGAGAGGTCTTTACAAAGGTTACGGTCTTAATCAATTAAGAAACACTTAACCAGATAAACATGTAGTGGGGCATGAGGGGTTAAGTGGGTGCCTTGGGTGGCATGTGGAAATCTAGTGGTTGCCTTGGGTGGCAATAGAAAATACGATTAGAATACTTAACCAAAGTGGAAACATGTAATTAAACATGATTAAAGGGTTAAGTGGGATACACTAGAGGGAGCAAGCTTAGGTGGGTAGCTTGTGGGGGCCCATTTCAACCAGTAACCCATATGTATCTTTGTGGGCTCGACCCATGTCAAGGACGGGATACGCGTACTGGGCTTGACTATAAGAGGCCAAAACGGGTTAGCGGTGGCAACGTAAGTCCAACGGGTTTCATATGCGTGTGTGGACCCGAGCTGGTAGGTAAGACGTTGCATCGTGTAGGTATAAGCCGTGCACCGTTGGTTGTATCGGGTTGCCACTTTGGGGAGTGATACACCCCACTGTGGGACCAGCACAGATATCTACGTTAGGGAGCCGATCGCTTGGGGAGTAGTGGGTATACCTAGTCGAGATAGGGGCAGACGGCACCTATGTGGTCAGCTAGGGGTACATGAAACTACTAGTTAAATTTTCTAAGTTCTTGAGTGGGATCAACCTTTAAGTTAGGAATGACTGGTGTGGTGCAGTGTAGTAATTACCCTTGGGTGGGTAGATGCGTCTTTACCGATATCTTAGTCCATCCTATGTCTAGTTGGCTGCTTAGTGTAGTCATTTATCCCCAGTCATTACCGTACCAAGTTTATGTCATACCCTAATTACTTTAATGATTGTATTGTTAAAGTTATAGGACTCGCTCAGACTTATGTCTGACCCCTTTGTTTTATCTTTTTTCCCCCTCAGGTCCTCAGGTTGGGCCTAGCACTAGTGGGCTTTGATCAGATTTCTTTATCTATCTTTTGGAGCTTGGACCGTTAATGTAAAACTCAGCTTATCTTTTCTATTATGGCTATTAGTTATGTAGTGGGATTATGTACTTATGTTTTTATCAGGATGAATATTTAGTACTTGACTCTTGTTTTATGGTTTTGTAACCAAACATGTTTACCTTCTGCTGCAATGAAATGATGTTTTAGTTAACAAGTATTATTTATATATGTCTTGTTGTAATTTTTCTGTTCTATATTCACTTAAAATACTCCACCGAAGTTAAGGCATTCCCTTAGTGAGTGACCTTAGCGGGTGTGGGGTGTTACATGTGGTATCAAAGCTAAAGGTTACCAGAACTGATAAAATTTTTGGAAAAAAACTATTCTTCTAAAAACATTTTTGAAAGAGTATTTTCAAAAACATGTCTTTTAAGAGAAATTTTTTTGAAAGAAAAGCATAATCCCTAATAGCCATATCTTTATCTTTCGAATTCTCTGTTTTGAATCTTTCCTTTTTCGTTTCAGCATGGCTGAAGATCTTAACTTTCCGGAGGGTGTAGCGATACCAGTATGGTATAGGAGATTGATGGAGGCTAGGGCCGCCGCTGCGGGTCCAGCAAATGTTCCTCCACCACCAGTTGCACCCGATCTTCCTCCCCCTCCTCCTCCTCGCGCGGATACTTTTGCTAAGACTTGCAAGGAATTTAAGGCTATGGGAGGGAAACCTTTTCAAGGATCAGAAACTTTTGTGGAAGCTAGGTATTGACTTAAGGAAACGGAAGAGTTGATAGACATCTTTGAGATGGAAGAAGGAAAGAAAGTCAAGTTAGCTTCTTGGTTAATGAAGGGAGAGGCCTCGTTCTGGTGGGAGGTCACTAATGGAGAACGCCTAGTTGACTCTTGGGCGGATTTCAGGAAAAGGTTTGAGGCGAAGTTTCTTTCACGTGCGGAAGAAAATCTGTATATGGAAAGGTTCTTGACACTAAAGCAAGGAAACTTATCAGTGAAGGAATGTGTCAACAAGTTTAATCAGCTAGCAAGATTTGGCATGGACATGGTGAATACACCGGAGAAGAAGGCTTTGAGGTTCGTTAAAGGCTTGAATGAACCGATGCATGGATTGGATATGGCTCACATCCCTATGGGGGCCACCTTTGAGGAGCTAGTAGACATGGCACTTATGCATGAGGAAGAGAAGGGTCCCAATGCTAATAAGGCACCCGAGAAGAAAGGAGATCAGAAGAGACCTCAACAGCAACAGCAAAACAAGGGTGGAAAAGGCAACGGTGGCAAGGGAAAGAAGAAGTGCTTCAACTGTAGGACACCAGGCCACCACAACAAAGATTGTCGGAAGAAGAAGAAGGCTGGCTGCTTCCACTGTTGTGAAGCAGGGCATCTAGTGAAAGACTGCCCTAAGAAGGGGCAGAGGACGGGATCTACCTTAGGAGGACAGGTGCAGGCTCTTATGGCACCAGGTCAGGCAAGGGGGTAAGTTCAGGCTCTCGCGGTTCCACTGATCCAGGAAAGAGGTAGAACTATTTCCGTTGAAAGTCTGGTTTTTCTATTTGATCATCCTGTCCGTACTTTATTCGACTCTGGCGCATCGCATTCGTTTATCTCACCATCATTAGTTGAGTCACTGCACTTAGACACCAGTCTAGTAGATGATCCCTTGTTTGTTTCAAACCCAATTGGGGGCTCCACTTATTTATCCATGATATGTTTGGGTTTGAAGATTTCCATACTTAGCGTTGAGTTTAGATGTGATGCTTTTGTTTTGGGCTTCACGGGCTATGGGTTGATTTTGGGCATGGACTGGTTATCCAGTAATGGTGCCGTTCTTGATTGCGAAAGGAGAGTTGTTAGGCTCATGACCCGCTTGGAGAACACTCTCGAGATCTCTTGTAATCCCATGAATTCTGTTATGCTAAGTTATCTTGAATCGCTTGACGCTTCAGTCGAGAGTTTGCGATCTGTTAGAGTGGTCCGGGAATACTCAGATGTGTTTGAGGAGGTGAAGGGCTTACCTCCGAAGCGGGAGATAGACTTCCGAATATATCTGGTAGACAATGCTAAACCAGTATCTTTGCCAGTGCGCCACTTGGCTCCTCGTGAGAGGAGGGAACTCAATAAGCAAGTAGGGGAGTTGCTTGAGAAGGGGTTCATAAGACGAAGTATATCGGAGTGGGGTGCTCCAGTGGTTTTTGCCACGAAGACGGATGGGTCCCTCAGACTTTGTGTAGTCTATAGAGAACTCAACAAACTTACAAAGAAGAATAGACACCCATTGCCGATGATTGATGATCTCTTTGATCAGTTGGTTGGCGCCTCAGTGTTTTCGCAGTTGGACTTAGCCACGGGGTTTCATCAGTTGAGAGTGGCTGAGGATAGTATAAAGAAGACCGCCTTTAGGACTGCGGATGGTTTCTATGAGTGGCTGGTGATGCCCTTTGGTTTGACGAACGCCTCTGCATACTTTGTTGATTTGATGAGTAGGGTGTTCAGGGAGTACCTTAATAAGTTCGTGGTGGTCTTTGTGGATGACATCTTGGTCTTTTCTAAGAGTGAAGAAGAGCATGCCCTACATCTTAGGGAAGTGTTGGAGACTCTTCGAGCACATAGCCTTAAGGCTAAATTCTCTAAATGTCACTTTTGGAGGAAGGAGGTGCGGTTCTTAGGGCACGTGGTCTCCAAAGCAGGGATAGCTGTGGATCCCGCGAAGGTAGTGTCCATCCAAGATTGGAAGGTTCCGAAGAATGCTACCGAGGTGAGGAGTTTCTTGGGGTTGGCTGGCTACTATAGGAAGTTTATCAAGGACTTCGCGAAGATATCTGCCCCATTAATTCGCTTGACGAAGAAGAATCTAGTCTTCACATGGGACGTAGATTGTGATGATGCGTTCCAACGGTTAAAGAGAGCTTTAACCACAACTCTAGTCTTAGTGTTGTCAGATGGGAGTAAGCCATTTGTTGTTTATACCGATGCTTGCGGGACAGGACTAGGCGCAGTCTTAATGCAAGAGGGAAGGGTAATAGCCTATGGGGGAAGGCAGTTGAGAGCGCATGAGAAAAATTACCCTACACATGATCTAGAGTTGGCCGCTATTGTTTTTGCGCTTAAGTCTTGGCGCCATTATCTTCTCGGCGAGAGGTTCGAATTGTTCACTGACCACAAATCATTGAAGTACTTGTTTTCTCAAAAGGATTTGAACTTAAGGCAACAAAGGTGGATGGAGTTCTTAGCATCCTACGATTTTGAGGTAGCATATACCCCTGGCAAGGGTAATGTGGTGGCAGATGCCTTAAGCAGAAAAAGGTTGTCTTTGAGTCCATTGTTCGTTGAACGACGAAGCTTGGAATTTATCTCGATGTTTGACTTCAGACCTTCCGTTGACTTTGTACCCGGTTTGCTAGCATCCTTAGAGGTCAGACCTACTCTTTTGGGACAGATTGGTGAGGCACAGCGGGACGACCCACGGTTGGTTGAGTTAGTAGAGAAGCTCATAATGGGGGAGTCATCCAGCCATTTGAGTAGGTACACCCTAGATGGTAAGGGGTGGTAGTGTAGAGATGGTAGACTTTGTGTACCGCAAGACGAGGGTTTGAAGAAGGCTGTTCTTGATGATGCGCATCGTTCGAAGATGACCATTCATCCCGGTGGGGACAAGATGTACCAAGACATGAAGCGAGTTTTCTTTTGGGCCGGTATGAAGAAAGATGTGGCCGAGTATGTCGCTAGATGCTTGGTGTGCCAACAAGTGAAAGCAGAGCAAAAGAAACCCGGTGGGTTGCTTCACCCATTGGAAGTTCCGCAATGGAAGTGGGATGGCGTCTCAATGGATTTTATCGATGGGTTACCGAGATCGAGGAAGGGTAATATGGGAATTTGGGTTGTGGTTGACAGACTTACTAAGAGCGCCCATTTCATACCCGTGAAGAGTAAGAGGACTGTTCCATGGCTAGCTTCAGTTTACCTTCGAGAGATAGTTCGGTTGCATGGTGTACCTTCTAGCATAGTGAGCGATCGAGATCCTATCTTCACTAGCGAGTTTTGGAAGAGTTTGCAAGAGGCAGTAGGGACTCAGTTGTGTTTGAGCACCGCATATCATCCTCAGACGGACGGCCAGGCCGAGAGGGTGAATCGTATTCTAGAAGACCTTTTGAGGCTATGTATCTTAGATTTTGGAGGTACATGGGAAGAGGATCTTCCATTGGTGGAGTTTGCGTATAATAATAGCTTTCAGTCTAATATTGGTATAGCTCCATTCAAAGCTCTTTATGGAAGGCCTTGTCGGTCACCTACATGTTGGCGGGAATCTACGGATAAGATCTTGCTTGGGCCCGATATGGTTAGAGAAACTTCGGAAAAGATTGATTTGATTCGAAGAAGGATGAAAGCAGCGCAAGACAGACAGAAATCTTATGCGGATAAGAGGAGAACAGATCTTGAGTTTGATGTTGGGGACATGGTCTTTGTCAAAGTATCTCCATTACGGAATGTTGTTCGCTTTGGGCCCGTTGGAAAATTAGCACCAAGGTCTGTAGGACTGTTTCCTATTAAGGAAAGGATTGGACAGATGGCATATAGAGTGGATTTGCCCGAGAGACTTAGTGGTGTACATGACGTATTCCATGTATCACATTTGAGGAAGTGCCTACATGAGACTGCAGAGGTGGTAGAGCTGAGCTTGCTTAGAGAAGTGGAGGTAGAGCGTGATGCGACAATTCGACGAGCTCCTACTCGCATCCTTGGGTCAGAGACTAGGAAGTTTAGAAACAGAGAGGTTCAACTAGTCAAAGTGCAATGGGGAGATGATGAGAGCAACGCTACTTGGGAGACAGAAGCGAAGATGCGTTCACTGTACCCATTCCTTTTTGAGGGTATGTCTTTTAATTTCTCCTTTATCGTTTGTCTAGTTCTTATCTTATCTTTAGTATGTCCTCTCATTAGTACCTTTGACCTTTAGATAGGGTGAACCTATGGTTGAAACATGTGTTTGAGACATGTTATGATTGGTGGATGTGTGTGGATGCAAGTGTTTGCTAGTGGTTGCTCGTGGATGCATATACACACACTTTAGACACTAGATCGGCTCAGTCACTTCATATTGCATATTGCATATAATTGTGTGTAGGTAGCTATATTAATGGATGTATAATGGTTGTGTTATCATATGGATGATGCATTTTGGTGTATGGTTGTGCACACATGTAGAAATAGTATGTGTAGATAGGGTTCTTTCGCATACATATTGGATGCATGGCACTATCATGGTTTGCATTAAGGAGGTCAACTGAATCAGTAGACCGCCTGATTTTGCATTAGACAGGGAACATATACACACACTTTTTGCATATGTTCATACAGCATTAGAAACTTTAAGGACAATGGATGCCAGTGTTTGATGGTTTAGTAGATGGTTGTTTGGATGGTAGGATACGTTCTTCTGGACTTAGAGATTTCGGGGACGAAATCCTTTAAGTAGGGGAGAATGTAACACCCCGAATTTCAGTTAATATTAACATTCACAAATTAAAGAATAACTAATCCCAGATGTGGGAATTAGGGGAAACGGGTTGCGCCATTGCGTTCGTCTCGGAAAAATACGCAAAATAGAGTCCGAGTTTTCGAAAATCGGAGTCCGTATGAAGAAGATATGGACGAACGAAGTTAGACAGAAAAACCGAAAACAAGCCAGAATGCACTGGCGCACTTGTGAAGTGCGCCAGCACAAAAATACACTGGCGCACTTAGGAAGTGCGCCCGTGTCGAGCCAGAAACCTATACAGCTTTCTGGTTTGACCCTGGCTGGCCTGGTGCACCTGTTTTGGTTCTTTGGTCTGTTCTGCTGACCTGTGACGATTTTTGATGGTTTAGATCTAAACTAGGGTTATTCCTATGGCCTAAACTACATCCTAAATCTATAAATACACCCTAAGACTACCCTAATTCATACTAAAAATAGATACAAGGCCGTCATGCCGTCAAAATTCAATTAGAAGGAGCCTCCATCACATTTTAGAAGAAGATAGCTTCTCAAATCAACTTCTAATCAACTCTAGCAACTTAATCTTCTTCATAGGAGTGCTAATCAACAAGTTGTGAGTTTCTATGCCTTTAGCAAGCAATTGCTAAACTAATTATGATAGGATGTAATGAGGTTATGGTTATGAATGTGGATCAATGCAAGTTATGTTATCATATGCTATGTGCTTATGATGTTAGTTATGCAAGTTTTATGCTATATGTCCATGATGCTAGTTATGCAAGTTTTATGCTATGTGTTCATGATGCTAGTTATGCAAATCACTATGATAAACATTGATCCATTATGACACCATGTTATGCAAGTTTGGTGTTTGATTATATGCAAGTTCATATATGACATGTTATGCAAGTTTGGTGTTTGATTATATGCAAGTTCATATATGACATGTTATACAAGTTTGGTGTTTGATTATATGCAAGTAACATGTGCAAGTTTACACCTTTGTATGATATGCATACATATGCAAGTTTACCCCTTTGTATGTCATGCATATATATATATACATATATATATATATATATATATATATATATATGCATGTTTACCCCTTTTCATGATATGAGTAACATATGCAAGTTCATCCCTTTTTAGACCTATGACATGTATGCAAGTTTATCCCTTTATGATAGGTCTATGACATGAACATCTATGCAAGTTACCCTCTTTATGACATATGTGATTCATGCAAGTTTGGGTTGATTATTTATGCTAGTTGGGTTTGATGCTATGGTCATATATGCAAGTTGACACCTTTAAAACCCATGTTGATGCTAATGTTATGCTAAGTTGAACCCATTATATTTGTGACGAATCTTCCCTTTTAAGTATGTCATGTTAGCGTATTACGTGGGGAACGATGGGGTTAATATTCATGTTAACAAAAATTGTGGTGAAATTGGTATGATGTTGCATACCATAAGTGGATGGACATAATTGAGTCAATTATGTACATCATTAAATTGGAATTAATTAGGGAAAATTAATTTAAAATATGGGGTGATTAATTAGGTATAATTAATCGACTAAGACACGAGGTTGGACCCTTTTGTAGAACAATACTGCCCGGACCCGACCGGCAAATCCAGCGGCTACAAATGATTGGCCCAATGTGAGAGGTCTTAGGCATAAACTAAATACGTGACAAGTGTAAAGACATGAGGTTAGACTCTGTTATCGCCTAAGGCTGCCCGGACCCGACCGGAAAATCCAGCTGCCATAAAAGACAGTCTAATGTGAGAGGTCTTTATAAAGGTTACGGTCTTAATCAATTAAGAAACACTTAACCAGATAAGCATGTAGTGGGGCATGAGGGGTTAAGTGGGTGCCTTGAGTGGCATGTGGAAATCTAGTGGTTGCCTTGGGTGGCAATAGAAAATACGATTAGAATACTTAACCAAAGTGGAAATATGTAATTAAACATGATTAAAGGGTTAAGTGTGATACACTAGAGGGAGCAAGCTTAGGTGGGTAGCTTGTGGGGACCCATTTCAACCAGTAACCCATATGTATCGTTGTGGGCTCGACCCATGTCGAGGACGGGACACGCGTACTGGGCTTGACTATAAGAGGTCAAAACGGGTTAGCGGTGGCAACGCAAGTCCAACGGGTTTCATATGCGTGTGTGGACCCAGGCTGGTAGGTAAGACGTTGTTGCATCGTGTAGGTATAAGCCGTGCACCGTTGGTTGTATCGGGTTGCCACTTTGGGGAGTGATACACCCCACTGTGGGGTCACCACAGATATCTACGTTAGGGAGCCGATCGCTTGGGGAGTAGTGGGTACACCTAGTGGAGATAGGGGCAGACGGCACCTATGTGGTCAGCTAGGGGTACACGAAACTACTAGTTAAATTTTCTAAGTTCTTGAGTGGGATCAACCTTTAAGTTAGGAATGACTGGTGTGGTGCAGTGTAGTAATTACCCTTGGGTGGGTAGATGCGTCTTTACCGATATCTTAGTCCATCCTATGTCTAGTTGGCTGCTTAGTGTAGTCATTTATCCCCAGTCATTACCGTACCAAGTTTATATCATACCAAAATTACTTTAATGATTGTATTGTTAAAGTTATAGGACTCGCTCAGACTTATGTCTGACCCCATGGTTTTATCTTTTTTTCCCCCCTCAGGTCCTCAGGTTGGGCCTAGCACTAGTGGGGTTTGATCAGATTTCTTTATCTATCTTTTGGAGCTTGGACCGTTGATGTAAAGCTCAGCTTATCTTTTCTATTATGGCTATTTGTTATGTAGTGGGATTATGTACTTATGTTTTTATCAGGATGGATATTTAGTACTTGACTCTTGTTTTATGGTTTTGTAACCAAACATGTTTACCTTCTGCTGCAATGAAATGATGTTTTAGTTAACAAGTATTATTTATATCTATCTTGTTGTAATTTTTCTGTTCTATATTCACTTAAAATACTCCACCGAAGTTAAGGCATTCCCTTAGTGAGTGACCTTAGCGGGTGTGGGGTGTTACACAAAGCTTTTAGACTTGAGAGAAGTGCGAGAGAAGGAAATACGAACGTGGCCCCACGGTGGGCGCCAAATGTTTAAACCAACATTGGTCCAAACACAAAAGGTACGTAAACTGTACTTCACCAAATGGTAAGTAGTAGAATATGGAGCCACGAAAAATAAAAGTAAGTAAAGAGCACAAGGATTTTTATAGTGGTTCGATGTAGAATAGATCTGCTTCCACTTTATAAGCGATTTCATTATCATTTGTGGGTTTACAAAATTCATCATCTCATACATCTCACTTATTTCACTTGTTTTCTCCCTTTGTAATGATTTTTCACTTTTTACTCTCTTGCCGCTTTATATCTCACTTGAATTCGGGAAGGAATGGATTAGTATCGTGATTAGGTGACCTTCCTTGATTCCATCGTGAAATTAGTGTTAGACCTGATCTTTAAAGAGTAATGGCGGTTGGAGATCACTTGGACTGAACTTGGGTGAGAATTAATGGTGTTTGGAGAAGATGAGATCCACTTGATGTTGGAGGAAGATTGAGTGATCTTAGGAAGCCACCAATTGAATTTGGGGAGCTTGAGAATGGTGGATAATCGAAAATGCCAACCATTCGGGGTGGCAAAAATCAATCCCTTGAATGGTGGAGAAGTGGGCTATTTATAGGCGTAGTTAGTACCATGTGGCAATTCTGTAATTAGGGAGTATAGGGTAGGGGTCGAGCGTACACGTATTTACGAAACTGCCACTAGACAGCTGGAGCCAACTGGCATGCACGACCTGAATTACTCATGCACGAGCGAGCAGAGTAGTTTATGCATGACCAAGAATATCCATGTATGAGCGACCCAGTTCTTAGTTGGACGAGCGACTATATGTAAATGAGAATGAGTGACCCCAAATATTTTCCACGTGCTGTGCGTAGTGAGCGACCTGCTTTATGGTAATAACATATACATTCATCTGTGGCTTTGTTTTATTCGAATTTTGGAATAATTATTACCACATTTCCATTGTACTGTGCACATTGATTTACACGTTTGTCCCTTATGAAATATGAGATCGATTATTGCAAGTGTGCCATTGTATTATTCCTTTCATACTTTGTCAAAATGGGAACAAGAATTACGATATTGCCATTGTATTCATATTTTCTTGTTCTTCCATTTAACTTGTTCGTCCATTTAACTTGTTCGTCCACTTAACTTTAAACTACTCGAGTTGTAAACATTGCTCGACCGAACCAAATACTTCCAAAACAAAACAGTGGGTCCTTACTTGCGTGCTCAACCAGTCCCTAATGACCAGTGCTCGATATAAACATGTACGACCCCTTTATGTGTGCGAGCGATTTGCTGTGCTCGAGCTAGCTTGTTCGACCGGAGTACAGTAGAGTTGAACGACCAGATAATGGTGTTCGACTGAGAACTGCGATGTTATATTACGGTCGACATATCACTTTCGAACCGCATTTTTATAACGGGGTTAACAAAAAATGAGTTGACTGGCTATGTTTGTAAGTATGTTTGTAAGTACTGTTTGTGTTCCTTGTTAATTTGAGATGAGAAGTTCTTTGTTTAATTCAGTGTGATGTTAAATTCTATAATGTTATAATATGTGATGTAATGTTGCCATAGCTATGACATATTGTTGCAGTTTGTGATGTTAAATGTTGCCGCAGCTATGATATAGTGTTTCCACTGGATGGTAAAAGTGTTGCCATATATTAATGCATGTGGGCCCTACAATATGATTCTGTGATGCCGGGCTACAGCCACAACAGGATTCCGAAAACCCGGGCTATAGATTTTAGTGGGCCCCACATTTTTGTAAAATGAGTACCTGTGGGAACACCTGTACCATTGTTGCCTAAGGGTCGCAAAGATGTCGACTTTGACTCTACGGCAACGCGTCAAAATGCAACACCGAGAAAGTGTTCCACAGATCATTTTTGGCCTGTAGCAACATTTTTTCGCACTTCTTGCATCACTTCTCTGGTGTATCAGTATGCAATCTATGGCGTAGTGAATGTAACATCCCGAGATTTTGCGACAATTTGAAATGTTGAAGTTAATGTGATTTTGAACGATGATGATTTAAATATGAATTTAATGATATGTTTCGTAAATGGTTAAGATACAAACTTAACTTGTTAAACAATGAATTTCGACAATTATATACGATAATAACTTGTGTTTGTTAATTTATTTATATTGAAATTTGAAATTATTATTGAGGTAACAATATATGAAATGGATGAACTAATTTTGAAACTTCATTTATATATTGAATTTTTTTGATTATTGAATATGAAGAATATAAATCATAATGAGTTAATAATGAATTTAAACTTGTAATAAATATAATAATCTGCATTGATTATAAATATAGCTATAATTTGGTTTATACTGTTAAATATTAGGATTTGAAATTTAATATTAAAATATTCAATTAAACTTAGTTGATAAATTTATAATTAAATTTTAATGATTTAAATTTTGAATATTTATAGTGTAAATTTAATTAAATTATTTAAATCATGAAATTCAAATTATTTGAATATTAATAACTTATCTTAATTGCAAATGAAGTTATGAATTAGTTTATATCGAAATAACGAAAGTTAGAATTCAATATTAAAATATTTTATGGAATTGATTAATCTATAATTGAAACCCAAAATGAAATTAAAAGAAAATAAAATAAAATGGAAATTCAAATAAATAACATTTGACTTATAAAGTAGATCTAAGTTCCATTTTGATTCGAATGAAGTTACCAAGTCTCACTAGTACAAAACAGGTCATTTGCGTCGGTTGTTTAAGCCTATTTGGGACTGTTCTAAAACCGTCGCAACAGGTGTAAACTTATTGTGACAGTTGTAAAACCGTCGCAATATACTCGTTCTTGCGACAGGTATAACAGAATACCCGTCGTTGTAGACTAATTTATTCACGACGGTTTTGTAATGACCCGTATTCTACACATCATAGGATCGTAGAATATTTATTTCTTTCCCATGTGAAGTTGTATGGTCGTGTAACTTTGGGAAACATCTATTAGAGTCATTTCCCATGTTCATGATTTTTGTCGATTTTTAAATGACAATTTTGCCCCTAGTTGGTACTGTTTTGGCCATAACTTTTGAGTGGAAAGGAATTTTGACCTGAAACCACTTCCATTAGATTCGTTTGATGGTTTACCTTTCCGTAGAGTGGTCATAATAGCCAAACGGACTTACCGTTTGGGAGATATGGCTGAAATAAGGTTTGGAGGGTGAAAAACTGCTTAACCGGGCCAAATCGGGTGATTAGTGAGTAGGCCCATAACCCATTTCGGGATTAGGGTTATGGGAGGGCTGAAATGAGATGGAGAATCATTCCATTTCAGTTTTCTAGCCTCCACTTATCACCAAAGATCCCTAAAAATGGCCTTCAACCTCTAAATCACCTCCAAATCATCTTTTGGTTAAGGATTTGGCTTAGCAACCCCTAATCAAGGAAGATCTTCACCAAATCAACATTGTAGCTACTGTTTGGCATTGAGATTCACATCAAATCAGAGAATTATTTCAGATCTTAGTTCATTTTGTGGCTAAGGTGAGTGATTTGCATAGTTTTGCACTAATTATGGCTAATTAGGAGTGATTAGTGTTAATTAGCGAATTTAAACATGATAAAATTTTGGAAAAATGTTTATAAAATTCGGAATGATGTTTTAGACCTCTGATATGAATTTGGGTTAATTTGGTTAAGATTTGCTAATCCTATCATTAGTTTCACCTAAACATGCTTAAGGGGAAATATGGGATTTTGGGTATGTTTGATCCATTTTTACCTATCATATTGATGTTTTGATGTTTGTGGTTGATTATGCATGTTGCTATGACTGTATGAAATGCTTTGTGACTGTTTAGAATAGTTGGAATGGTCGAAAACGCCGTCGAGGGGCTTAAACAGCTCGCTGGACAAGGTGCAGGGATTCGGATCGCATAGGGGATTGAGGGACGATCGGATCGCCCTATGGGACCGTGGGACATCACCACGAGTCGAGTCATCTCCTCCGAACCGAACCACCTGCGCAAGGCCCACGAGACGAATCGATGCAGCGCCGTGCCAAACTGAAGTACTCCGATCCGGATCGCGAATGAGCAATACGACCCGATCCGTCCATGAAGGGTGAGCACGATCCGTCGACCTGGAGAAGTGCTTTCCGACCCGAACCATTTGAAGGACCACGATCCGATCCGTATGGGGTATTCACGATCCGACCAGAAGTGGAGACCCGATTCGATGGGGACTGGATTCACGAGACGATGGAAGAGTGCGACCCGATCCGACGTAGAAGGCGCAACCTGACCCGAGTGGCTAAGGCCGATCCGATCCGATGAAGAACGTGAAGGCTGATCCGATCCGATTCGATGGTGATGACCAATAACCCGAGATGCAAAGGTAGTCCAAATGGAAGTTAGAGCTCAGGATCCCGGAACCAGTTGGGAACCAATGAGTTCACTTCATGGTTGGGCTTTGCTGCGGGACGTGTGCTAAGGAGTTGTCGACGTTCATAACTTCGATTCACCACTAAAAGGAACGATGGGCTACTTATTTGTGCAGTAGGGTCATTATGACCTGAGGGGCAAAGTGATGGTAGCAAGACTACATTATCAGTGCAGTAGGGTCATTACGACCTGAGGGGCAAAGTGATGCGTAGTAGGACTATGAGCCAGTGCGGTGGGGTTCTTGTGACCCCATGGGGCAAAGTGGACATAGTAAGGATTGATAAGGCTATGAGCCAGTGCAGTGGGGTTCTAGTGACTCCATGGGGCAAAGTGGACATAGCAAAGGATTTGTGGCTACGTTATCAGTGCAGTGAAGCCATTTATGACTTCATGGGGCAAAGTGATCGTAGCAAGGAATGTTGGGTGATCGAAGTGGTGAATATCGTATGCTTTATGCACTGAGTGAGAGATGTGAGGATGGATGCTATGCTTGATTGTTTGCTATTATCATGACATGCACACCTCCCCCACCTCTGTATCTTTATATTGTTTGATATGATACCTTAGAGTGTTGTACAGTATGTAGTGCTAACTCTTTGGTTGCAGGTCCAGGTTCTGGTATGTTTTAGTCTACCTGTTACTGTTCACTTTAGATGCTTATCGCTCATACCAGGCTTTATGTCTGACCCAGAGTTTTATGTCTCCTCTTATTACTCTGGGTGCTCACACGAGCAGACTAGAGACAGGTTAGCTGGTGATGCGCGAGTAGCTGATTCGGGGGCGGGCAGGAGGCTTCCACGTATGATATATATATATATATATATACATACATTCTCCCTGTGTCGATGGTGGTCGCTACTTGGGCATTAGTAGTGTACCTCCTTTATCTTACTTTTGCTTTGAGACAGTTGAAAAGTTGTAATAAGCTATATTTTGGATTTCCGCTGCTATGATGCTTAGTTCTGGTTTTTAGCTTATGCACTGTCTCTCCTGTTTTATGTCAAGTATGTTATGATTATATTTTATTCTATGCGCTGTGAGACATTCTACAGGTTCTTTGTATGTTCATTTCCTTCTTCCCTTTCCTTCTAACGACCCGTTCCGTGCCAATTGGACATGTGTGCAGCGCACCTTTGGAGTAAGTGTCGGTTGGTGCGGGGCGGGCCGTCACACTTGGTATCAGAGCTCTAGGTTGCGTAGTTAACCTAGGGAAAGACACCAGGGAGAGATAGTACGTATATGAGAGCGCGTATTTGTGATTACTTTGGTTTTCAAAAGCTATGTATGTATATACTATTAGTAGTATAGGAATGAAGTCGCACTGCACTAGCACCACTATGGGGTCGTTAATCGTTTCCTTTTTCAGATTGACGATGAGCCGAGACACGAGGGGTGCTGGTAGAGGGACCAACCAAGGGAATGCCGCTGACATGAGGGCGATGTTTACTAACCTCATGAGGGACATGCTTAGAGAAGTGCAAGGGGCAGTTCCCAATCCCGGAGTTGGTGTTGGCCCAGTAGTGCAGGCGCCTAGGGTCGATTTCGCCAAGTTGTGCAAGGATTACACTAACCTTGGTGGGAAGCCGTTCCACGGAACGGAGTCGGCCACGGTTGTTCAAGATTGGATGGATAGCTGTGATCGTATCTTTGATGACTTGGGTCTTGAGGATGCGATGAAGAGAAGGCTAGCGTCTCGTCAGCTGCAAGGGCAAGCGATGAATTGGTGGAATGCCATTAGAACAGCTACTCCAGAGGACCAGGTGACTTGGGATCAGTTCAAGGCTCGCTTTAGCGAGAAGTTTATCCCAGCTGCCCAGAAGTCAGTATTGTTTAAGAGGTTCTTGGAACTCAAGCAGAATGGAAGGGCAGTTTCTGACTATATTGCTGAGTTCGACACTTTGTCGAAGTATGGACTGTCTCTTATCGATACTCCTGAAAAGAAGAATGAGAAGTTCATTACTGGTTTAGATGGATACTTGGGGGAAAGGCTTATCAACCACATCGATGAGACTTTTGAATCGATTGTGGGGAAGGCTTTGAGATCAGAGAGTCTTTACCCTAAGTCAAAGACTGAGGCTGCATCTGCAGAAGGGCCAAAGCCGCAAGCAGGCGGTGGGAGAAAGAATAACTCTCAGAATAAGAGGAAGCAGGACCAATCGAAAGGTGGCCAGAAAAAGAGCAAAAAGGATGTTGAGTGCTTCAGCTGTGGAAAGAAGGGCCATTATGCTAAGGAATGTCGGGCCAAGCCAGCGGAAAGGAAGTGCTACAACTGTGGCCAAGTGGGACATCAGAAGGATAAGTGTCCGCAACCTCTTAAGGAGAAGCAGATTGTGAAAGCATATGCTATCGATGCTGTTCCTTCTTCGTCAAATGCCCCAACTGCGGCGGAGAAAGGAAAGAATGTTGTTATTCAAGGTATGCTTTCTATTTATGATATACCAGTTCGAGTTTTGTTTGATACTGGGGCTTCCCGTTCCTTCATATCTAATGACCTGGTAGATAGGTTGGGACTGGAACCCGAGATAGTCGATAGACCATTGATTGTGACGAACCCGATTGGTGGTTCGACTAGCCTTAGTATGATTTGCAGGAATTTAGTCTTATCGAGTCATGGATGTATGTTTGTATGTGATTGCTTTGTTTTGGGCTTTACTGGGTATGGCATTATATTGAGAGTCGATTGACTCCAAAGATACGGGGTGGTGGTAGACTGTGAGGGCTTTTTGGTGACAGTGAGGGCGGATGATGGGCGGAGGGTAGTGTTTGGTAGTCTACCTAGTGATGGGGTTATGGCTAGTTTTGTAAATTCCCTCGACATCCCGTAGGATGAGTTGTCAGATGTGCCTGTGGTTGGCCAGTATTCGGACGTCTTCGAGGATGTGACCGGGCTTCCACCACACCGAGAGATTGAGTTCCGTATTGATTTAGTGAAAGATTCCAGACCTATAGTGATGCCACTTCGTCGTATGGCACCAAGGGAGCAGCGAGAGCTCGGGGTGCAAGTCAGCAATCTATTGAAGAAGGGATTTATTAGAAGGAGTGTCTCTGAGTGGGGAGCACCAGTTGTGTTTGCCACTAAGGCAGATGGTTCCCTTCGTTTGTGTGTGGACTATCGCGAGTTGAATAAGGTGACGAGGAAGAATAAGTATCCTCTACCGTGGATAGATGATTTGTTTGATCAGCTGGAAGGAGCTAGAGTATTCTCCCAGTTGGACCTCGCGACAGGATTTCATCAGCTTCGAGTAGCAGATGAGAGTGTTCCGAAAATGGCATTTAGGACGCCGTCTGGATTTTATGAGTGGTTGGTTATGCCATTTGGGTTGACTAATGCACCAGCCTACTTTGTGGATCTTATGAATCGAGTATTCAGAGATCAGTTGAATAAGTTTGTTCTTGTGTTCGTGGATGATATCCTTGTTTACTCAAGGACAGAGGAGGAACACAAGGGACACTTGAGGATAGTGATGGAGGTGTTGAGGAAACACCAATTGAAAGCGAAATTCTCTAAATGTCACTTTTGGAGAAGGGAAGTGAGATTCTTGGGTCATGTTGTTTCAGAGAGTGGTATTGCCGTGGACCCTGCGAAGGTGGCTACGGTACAGGATTGGCCTACACCCAAGAATGCTACAGATGTGAGAAGTTTCTTGGGATTAGCTGGATATTATCGTAAGTTTATCCAGGACTTCTCCAAGATAGCAGCACCGTTGACTCAGTTGACTAAGAAGAATCAGTCCTTCGTCTGGGACGGAGTGTGTGAGGATGCCTTCAAGAGTCTAAAAGAGAGGTTGACGCGTGCGCCAGTGTTAGTCATTCCCAAAGGGAATGAAGAGATGACGGTATACACGGATGCTTGTGGTACCGGACTGGGTGCAGTATTGATGCAAGAAGGTAGGGTTGTAGCTTATGCTAGTCGACAGCTAAAGCCGTATGAGAAGAAGTATCCTACCCATGATTTGGAATTGGCAGCGATTGTATTTGCGCTGAAGATGTGGAGACACTATCTCTTGGGAGAAAGATTTGAGTTGTTTACCGATCATAAATCGTTAAAGTATCTCTTCTCTCAGAAAGATTTGAATCTCCGTCAGCAGAGATGGTTAGAGTTATTGGCTTCGTATGATTTTGATATCGCGTATACACCTAGGAAGGGTAATGCGGTAGCCGATGCCTTGAGTAGGAGACATGCTAGCTTAGGGGCAATGTTTCTTGAATGGAAGCAACTGGAGTATATCGCGGGGTTTGATTTCAGACCAAAGTGCGAATTGGATCCAGTTATGCTAGCTAGTTTGACGATCAGACCCACTTTGATAGAGCGGATTGGTTCCAGTCAGAGGGACGATCCTAATCTATTAGAAATCATCTCCAAGTTAGAGATGGGTATCGATGAGGAGATGAATGTGTATGGGCTTGATCGAGATGGATGGCTTCGGAAGAATGGAAGACTAGTTGTGCCCAACGTGAATGGTTTGAGAGATGAAGTGCTTAGAGAATGTCATAACTCAAAATTGACTATACATCCCGGTGGTAATAAGATGTATCGAGACATGAGACAGACTTACTACTGGGAAGGGATGAAAAGAGACGTTGGGAAGTTTATATCCAAATGCATGAATTGCCAGCTAGTTAAAGCCGAGCAAAAGAAGCCTAGTGGGTTGTTGCAACCATTAGAAATCCCCGAATGGAAATGGGAGCAAGTTTCGATGGATTTCATTGATGGCTTACCAAGGACTAGATCGGGATACGATAGCATTTGGGTAATTGTGGATCGATTGACTAAGAGCGCAAGATTTATACCAGTCAAATCGACCAGGACGGCAGCCAAGTTGGCAGAATTGTATATGAAGTGGGTAGTGAGACTTCATGGAGTACCCAAAAGCATTGTGAGTGACCGAGACCCGTTGTTCACTAGTGGGTTTTGGAAGAGCTTACAAGAGGCTTTAGGGTCAAGATTACATCTCAGTACCGCATATCATCCTCAGACCGACGGTCAGACAGAGAGGGTGAACCGTATATTGGAAGATCTCTTGAGAGCTTGTATATTGGATTTTGGTGGATCATGGGATGACCATTTGCATCTAGTAGAGTTTGCATATAATAATAGCTACCAATCCAGTATCGGTATGGCTCCATATGAAGCTTTGTACGGAAGACCGTGCAACTCACCATCATGTTGGATAGAGACTGGCGAGAAGTTTGTGCTTGGACCAGATGTGGTGAGGGAAACTTCAGGTAAGATTAAGGTCATTCAACAATGAATGAAAGCTGCTCAAGATAAGCAGAAGAGCTATGCTGATAAGAGGAGAAGAGACTTGAAATTCTCTGTTGGTGACTTGGTGTTTGTCAAGATCTCTCCGTTGAAGAGCGTGATACGATTTGGCAGGAGAGGCAAGTTGGCACCAAGATTTGTTGGCCCATTCCCTGTTCTTGAACTAGTCGGGAATTTGGCATATAGAGTTGGCTTACCAGAAAAGATGTCGGGAGTTCACAATGTATTTCATGTTTCCCAACTAAGGAAGTTCGTTCACGACTCAGATGTGACTATTTCACCTGATCAGTTAGAGGACTTCGAAGTAGAACCCGAGGAGGTTGAGTACCGCAAGCCGATTCATATTGTGGGGCACGATACGAAGCAACTTCGAAGGAAGGCGGTGAAGCTAGTCAAGGTTCAGTGGGGCGAGGACGAGAATGATTGTACTTGGGAGACAGAGGAGAGCATTAGGAAGGCATATCCAGAACTCTTTGCCTGGTAAGATTTACTTTGCGATTTAGTTTTCCGCATGCTAGGGTAAACTTGTTTTGCATGTTTGATGGTTGTTTTATAATTGATAGGCATGCGGGACCTTTGTGTGTGTTTTGATTAGGGAATTTCGGGGGCGAAATTTCTTAAGGGGGGGAGAGTGTAATGACCCGTATTCTACACATCATAGGATCGTAGAATATTTATTTCTTTCCCATGTGAAGTTGTATGGTCGTGTAACTTTGGGAAACATCTATTAGAGTCATTTCCCATGTTCGTGATTTTTGTCGATTTTTAAATGACAATTTTGCCCCTAGTTGGTACTTTTTTGGCCATAACTTTTGAGTGGAAAGGAATTTTGACCTGAAACCACTTCCATTAGATTCGTTTGATGGTTTACCTTTCCGTAGAGTGGTCATAATAGCCAAACGGACTTACCGTTTGGGAGATATGGCTGAAATAAGGTTTGGAGGGTTAAAAACTGCTTAACCGGGCCAAATCGGGTGATTAGTGAGTAGGCCCATAACCCATTTCGGGATTAGGGTTATGGGAGGGCTGAAATGAGATGGAGAATCATTCCATTTCAGTTTTCTAGCCTCCACTTATCACCAAAGATCCCTAAAAATGGCCTCCAACCTCTAAATCACCTCCAAATCATCTTTTGGTTAAGGATTTGGCTTAGCAACCCCTAATCAAGGAAGATCTTCACCAAATCAACATTGTAGCTACTGTTTGGCATTGAGATTCACATCAAATCAGAGAATTATTTCAGATCTTAGTTCATTTTGTGGCTAAGGTGAGTGATTTGCATAGTTTTGCACTAATTATGGCTAATTAGGAGTGATTAGTGTTAATTAGCGAATTTAAACATGATAAAATTCTGGAAAAATGTTTATAAAATTCGGAATGATGTTTTAGACCTCTGATATGAATTTGGGTTAATTTGGTTAAGATTTGCTAATCCTATCATTAGTTTCACCTAAACATGCTTAAGGGGAAATATGGGATTTTGGGTATGTTTGATCCATTTTTACCTATCATATTGATGTTTTGATGTTTGTGGTTGATTATGCATGTTGCTATGACTGTATGAAATGCTTTGTGACTGTTTAGAATAGTTGGAATGGTCGAAAACGTCGTCGAGGGGCGTAAACAGCTCGCTGGACAAGGTGCAGGGATTCGGATCGCATAGGGGATTGAGGGACGATCGGATCGCCCTATGGGACCGTGGGACATCACCACGAGTCGAGTCATCTCCTCCGAACCGAACCACCTGCGCAAGGCCCACGAGACGAATCGATGCAGCGCCGTGCCAAACTGAAGTACTTCGATCCGGATCGCGAATGAGCAATACGACCCGATCCGTCCATGAAGGGTGAGCACGATCCGTCGACCTAGAGAAGTGCTTTCCGACCCGAACCGTTTGAAGGACCACGATCCGATCCGTATGGGGTATTCACGATCCGACCAGAAGTGGAGACCCGATTCGATGGCGACTGGATTCACGAGACGATGGAAGAGTGCGACCCGATCCGATGCAGAAGGCGCGACCCGACCCGAGTGGCTAAGGCCGATCCGATCCGATGAAGAACGTGAAGGCTGATCCGATCCGATTCGATGGTGATGACCAATAACCCGAGATGCAAAGGTAGTCCAAATGGAAGTTAGAGCTCAGGATCCCAGAACCAGTTGGGAACCAATGAGTTCACTTCATGGTTGGGCTTTGCTGCGGGACGTGTGCTAAGGAGTTGTCGACGTTCATAACTTCGATTCACCACTAAAAGGAACGATGGGCTACTTATCAGTGCAGTAGGGTCATTATGACCTGAGGGGCAAAGTGATGGTAGCAAGACTACGTTATCAGTGCAGTTGGGTCATTACGACCTGAGGGGCAAAGTGATGCGTAGTAGGACTATGAGCCAGTGCAGTGGGGTTCTTGTGACCCCATGGGGCAAAGTGGACATAGTAAGGATTGATAAGGCTATGAGCCAGTGCAGTGGGGTTCTAGTGACTCCATGGGGCAAAGTGGAGATAACAAAGGATTTGTGGCTACGTTATCAGTGCAGTGAAGCCATTTATGACTTCATGGGGCAAAGTGATCGTAGCAAGGAATGTTGGGTGATCGAAGTGGTGAATATCGTATGCTTTATGCACTGAGTGAGAGATGTGAGGATGGATGCTATGCTTGATTGTTTGCTATTATCATGACATGCACACCTCCCCCACCTCCGTATCTTTATATTGTTTGATATGATACCTTAGAGTGTTGTACAGTATGTAGTGCTAACTCTTTGGTTGCAGGTCCAGGTTCAGGTATGTTTTAGTCTACCTGTTATTGTTCACTTTAGATGCTTATCGCTCATACCAGGCTTTATGTCTGACCCAGAGTTTTATGTCTCCTCTTATTACTCTGGGTGCTCACACGAGCAGACTAGAGACAGGTTAGCTGGTGATGCGCGAGTAGCTGATTCGGGGGCGGGCAGGAGGCTTCCACGTATGATATATATATATATATATACATTCTCCCTGTGTCGATGGTGGTCGCTACTTGGGCATTAGTAGTGTACCTCCTTTATCTTACTTTTGCTTTGAGACAGTTGAAAAGTTGTAATAAGCTATATTTTGGATTTCCGCTGCTATGATGCTTAGTTCTAGTTTTTAGCTTATGCACTGTCTCTCCTGTTTTATGTCAAGTATGTTATGATTATATTTTATTCTATGCGCTGTGAGACATTCTACAGGTTCTTTGTATGTTCATTTCCTTCTTCCCTTTCCTTCTAACGACCCGTTCCGTGCCAATTGGACATGTGTGCAGCGCACCTTTGGAGTAAGTGTCGGTTGGTGCGGGGCGGGCCGTCACAGGTTTTTTCACATGCATAGCAACAAACTGATATTTAGCTCCAAAACTTTGACCTAATGCGATGGGTTTTTACCGATGCAATAAGTTTGACATTTGTGACTGTATTTTATTTACAACCGTAGCAAGAAAGTTAATTATTGCTACGATTTTTTTAACAACCGACACAAAAGAGTAACTTCTGAATTCAAAAGGCTAATCCGGTCAAATTTCATCTTAGTCATTTTGGTTCTCAGCTGCCAATTCAATTCAACATTTTTAAGCTTATGTTATATTGATACAAGAAATACATACACAGTTCACAAAATCTTATATCATTTGAAAAGAAAACACTAACGCATGTAACCATACAATAGAATAAGTTTGCATGAATCATAACTGGTCATATGTTAAGGCCAAATCACCTTCTGTTCCCACTAAAATATCAAATGATCTTGTGGTTCCTTCCTACATTGCATCAAACCCACCATATAATGAGTACGCTTTGATATATAAATATGACAACCACGTGAGACATTTGTGTACCATAAGGTTGATGTCTTCATCATAGATTATCTTAATCCATTCGACATTATCGACTTTCACCAGATTACAATACAATCATTTCTTAAATTTGCAACAGACAATCAACTGAAAATAAGTTTTTGAAGTGGCTAACAACAAAGAATGTCATCAATATGAGATTAAACAAGGTGACAGAGATCTTGTTTAGTTGATTTTCCTCAATAAATGCTAAGTTAATGTGAGTCAACATGGACTGGCTTGGATTTATCTTATTTATCACCAAGCTTTAAGTACTGCAAAACTAGAATTTGTCCACAGAGTAAAACAAACTACAAATTGCAGCATAGTACAGTCACTTATAACGAAAGAAAACATGTAATATGTATTTTCATAAATATATGATCAAATATCATTTTGAATGGTGTAATGAAGCAAAGAAGACAGATAACCTCTAGAATTTCTATCTATAATGGAACACCTTTATTATCTTGAACACAAATTTGAAACAACCATTTTTAACGGATGTCGTAATCTAAACTAAACGCTATCTTGACACAATTATTGATTCATCGCACAACTTCTGCCTGACTTTAGATTATTTCCTTCATGCTCCATCATTATTAAAGCAGTTTCAATGGTTACATATTTTTATTTGAATATAAAAAAGGAAATTTTAGTATTAGACTTTTGAGAAATGCATGTTTCAAGACATTACAAAAATAGACGTCATTTCAACTAACTCAACATTTCATACTATTTCACTTTGAAAAGCCTAAACACAAATTTAAAATAAAAAAGTTTTGTTGTTCAAGCACAAGCTATAAATATATAAATTTATGTCTTTGCTCTTTAAATTGCACAAGCACAAATCCTAATCTGGAGAGAAAAACAAACCTACTTTTAGGATAATTTTTTTGAGTAAAGTATAAAGTTAAAATATGCTTTTTTTTCAAATAAATAACTCTGTTGCTGAGTGAAGATTCTAATTTTTCGAAACTATTTTCTTTTGTTACATACATAATATATATATATAAGTATGTATGTACACATAATTTATATATAAAAATGGTAGCCACCTCTAGAGAGAACCCTAACCCAAATAATTTGGGGAAAACTTCAAATCTGGGCTGGAAAGAGGTCAGGAAGAACAGGATAAGCTTTGCACAAGCTTTAACTGGTGGACGCGCACCCACAGTCCCCACGTCCAGTACAACAAATGGAAAAAACTAAAATTTTAAGACAGGCGCTAGAAACTGGAGTGATGTTCTGGCTGGTAACACAAGAATAGAGGGAGAGGTTCAGAGATTTGAAGCGCTAAACGATGAAGAAGGCGAATTTGCTGAACTCGATGACCAGATCTACTCGGAAGCAATAAATATGTGGACAAATTCGATCTACGTATACTTGATAGGGAAAAGACCGTATTATGTTCATTTGATTGCATATATCAGGAGGGAATGGAAACCGAAAGGGAGCTGGAATATTTTTGCGAGAGAAAATGGTTTCTATTTTGTCAAATTCACTAATGCTGAAGACTGTTCTAGGGTTCTTGAGACAGGACCATGGTTTATGGATAACAAAATCATATTCACCAAACAATGGGAGCCAAATATCAAATTGGAGCGTGACATGCTTGAAACGCACACAGTTTGGATTCGGCTGCGCAATCTGGATCTAACTTTGTGGAATACGAGAGGCATCAGCAAGATTGTTAGCCTCATCGACAATCCTCTAACCATGGATGAATGTACTAAACGAGTTACAAGATTAGCATACGCTAGAGTACTAGTAGAAATCAGAGCAGACAGTAAAATCAAAAAGCAGGTACGAGCAAAAGATAAACTTGGGAATGTTTACATCCAGAGCATGGAATATGAGAATCTACCTCCCATATGTAGCACCTGTAGGTGCTTTGGGCATTTAGAGAGCCAGTGCACCACCACTATGCAGAAAATGTGGCAAAGAAAACCTACAGAAGATGTGATAGTGGATCATAACAAAACATCAAGCGATACTTCGCTCAATCCTACGCTAGCTACTAGTGCGGTTTATATACAAATATCTACAAACACTGAAATTACGTCATCTACTTGCAAGGAGAATCAACCCCTGCCCAGCTGGTGGTGGAGGAGCAGCAAATGATGGAGGCACCTGAGGCACAACAGCAGGAGGAGGGGGCCCAGCAGCTGTCAGATCTGGCAGAAAGCCCTCGCACTTCGTCCAGTCAACGGGACCGGGTTCCTGAAACATTGGAGGAGCTAAAAGAGTTAGACAATAACCTTAATAATCATGAAGATGAAGGAAACAATGTAAACAAGGGCAAACTCACAAAATCCAATGATGAATATGATGAGCAATTTAAAACAGGGGCCACGAAGGCAAAGAACTTGTGCACACAAGTAGTCTCTCCTAAGAACTTGAGGAGCAATGCTCTCTAGTCTAAATGTCCATAATAAGATGGAATGTTAGAGGTCTAAATAACGATAACCGCACTTTAGACCTCTATAATTTAAGGAAACTTGTTCCTTCTATTATGGGTATTCTTGAGAGTAAGATGAATGATGACAATGTTAAGTATTTTAAAGATCAGTTAGGAGGGGAATGGGATCTCATGAGCAACAATATTGCTGTATCTAAAGGCAGAATAATTCTAGCCTGGATTAAAACTGTTTGGAACATGAGTATGATTGACTTAGATGAGCAGCAACTAACTGTTAAAGCGTTAAATGCAGGAGGTTTGTGCATTTACATCACTACAGTCTATGCTAGCAATCTTGCAAGTCAAAGAGTTTTTCTTTGGGAAAAGATCAACCAACTGTCAAAAAACATAACTGAACCTTGGCTTTTAATGGGGGACTTTAATGTTGTGTTACGTACTGAAGAGAAACAAGGGGGTATTACCTTAAGATCTATGCAGCTGTCAGAATTCAACAACTGTGTCGTGGAAACCAGGCTGATAGAACCAGTCCATGGAGGCCTGAAATTCACATAGAAGAGTGGTGAAGTTAGGAAGATTATGTGCAAACTTGACAGAGCATTAATCAATGTTCAATGTATGACCAAATTTGCGGACATCAAAGTAAATATCTTGCCTAACTCGACCAGTGGCCATTTCCCACTACATATACTACTCAAAGATGCTGACAAGAATGGGAAAGGAAAGCCTTTTAGATACTCAAATGAGTGGCATCTGATAGATGGGTATCATGCAGCTATTAACACCACTGATTTGATGCAAACTGAGAATAGTCACCTATTTCACTTTGTGAAATTGCTTAAAAGGGCGAAGGATAGACTTAAAAACTGGAATAAACTTAGGCCCAAGGCCCATGACGACCTCACTAATCTGGAGAGACTGAATGAGGAGCTTTCAAAGAAGATTGATGGAGGGGACAACACAGAAGACATATGGAATCAATACTATGCAGCACAGACTAATCTGAAAAACCTTTTACATATGAAAGCCATAGAACTCAAACA
This sequence comes from Allium sativum, assembly GCA_030737875.1. Classification (NCBI taxonomy): domain Eukaryota; kingdom Viridiplantae; phylum Streptophyta; class Magnoliopsida; order Asparagales; family Amaryllidaceae; genus Allium; species Allium sativum. The sequence goes on along the minus strand of CM060909.1, from coordinate 53,857,123 downwards.
GAAAGCTAAAGAGAAATGGTTGACTGAAGGTGAAGAGTGTACGAAATTTTTTTACACTAAAATGTAAGTCAAAAAGAATATCAACTACAATATGCAAATGTATGACCAAAATGGTAACATTTGCATTGACATGCATAAATTTGAAGAGGAAGCTATAACTTACTTCCAAGCCTTGTATAATGGTTGCACTGAGATGGACAACTTACCTCAAATTGTTGCGAGAAGACTGGTTAACACTCGAGGCAAAAGACTGCTGCTGAGTGCTGTCAGTGAAAGTGAAGTTTGGGATGCAGTAAGCTCCATCCATGTTGACTCTTCTCTGGGGCCCGATGGGCTTGGTTCTGAGTTCTTCGTAGTCCATTGGGACGACCTGAAGCATAAGATCACTTTATCCATTAAAGAAACTTTCAGTTCAGGTTTGCTTCTAAAAGAAATTAACCATACTTTTATATGCCTTATACCAAAATGTGATAAACCTACTAGTGTTGCAGACTATAGACCTATAGCATGCTGCAATGTCATTTGCAAGATCATAAGCAAAGTGCTCTGTAATAGGCTAAAAATGACCCCCCCTGACCTAATTGCTGAATGTCGAGTGCATTTATCAAAGGTCGAAGCATATCAGAAAACTCTTTGCTAGCACATGAGTTGATCAGAATTTTCAATAAACAAGGTCCAGATCGTATGTGTTTGAAAGTGGACCTACACAAGGCTTATGACAAGATTAACAGACATTTTATTATTTACATGCTAAAGCGTATGCCTTTCCCAGAGCAAACAGTGGAGCTGATTAGTGAGTATTTAAACACACCAACCTTTTCAATTCTTATTAATGGTGTCCCTAAAGGCTTTATTAGCAGCAACAGGGGCATTAGGCAAGGGGATCCTCTCTCCCCATACCTGTTTGCGGTGGCCATGGAGTTTTTCACATTGCAGATGGAGATTGCCACTCACAATCAATTGATTCAGACTATACATAATTTCTAGCCTAGAATTAGTCATTTATTATATGTTGATGACTTATTAATCTGTGTCAAAGCAAACAGGGGTACAACAGTAAAGATCAAGGAGATCTTTGACAGGTTAGAGAAATATTGTGGATTAAAAGTCAATGAAATGAAGACCAAATGTTATTTCAATAAAACTTGCAGAAATAAGGATGGTGTGCTGGAGGTGTTGCAAGTTCAAGAAGGTGAACTCCCAGTGAAATACCTAGGTGTGCCACTATCATCAGACAAAATAATGACAGGGAATGCAACACTCTCATCACAAGCATAAGGGACAGACTGTATGGCTGGAGCTCAAGGCTGTTAACTTTTGCTGGTAGAATTAAACTGGTACATACATTCATCCATGCAAAGGTCAACTTTTGGCTACAAACTTTTCAATTACCAGATGCATCCATTGAGAAAATTGAAAGAGTTTGTGCTGATTTCATTTGGAGAGGTGGCTTACACAAAATTAATTTTGGGGATTTATGTAAACCAAAACAGGAAGGAGGAGTGGGCTTAAGGAGTATCAAAGTCATGAGAGAAGCATTTACACTTAAGAAAGCATGGAAGGTGATTAACAATGAGGGTCTATGGGCTAGATGGATGAATGAAAGATACAAAAAAGACAATTTCTGGATGATGAGGGAAGACCATAATGCATCAACTACATGGAAAGCTATTCTTCGTGTAAGGGACGTATTAGCAAGTCATTGCAGAAGAGAAATTGCAACAGGTAATGAAACTGATCTTTGGAAAGACCCATGGATAGATGGTAAGTTAATCATAGACATGTTGGGGTGGGACACTTTCTCTGCCTATGGCTGTCCATATAGAAAAGTGAGTGATATTATTGATGATAGTGGATGGAATCTGAACATTCCTTGTAATCAGGAGCAGAGAAGAATTATCGAAAACACACACATACACAATGACCGAAGGTACGACATTTGGAATTGGTCAGGGGGTCAATTCAACATCAAGTAGGTATGGGAGGACATTATACCCAAATATGACACTAAACCCTAGAGTAAAATTGTGTGGTGTAAACGTAATGTACCTAAAATGGCCAGCTGCACTTACAAAGCAATTCTGGGTACGTTATCAACTAAAGATCGTCTCTTTAAATGGGGTATTATACAGGAGGACACATGCATGTTGTGTAAAAATGAGATCGAGACTCACAAGCACATTTTTTTTGACTGCCCTTACTCAAAAAGCTTGTGGAAAAACTGCTGCAATTTTGTGAAATACAACACCAATGAGACTCAGATCCAAGAAATTTTAACTCACCTTGAAGTCACTTGGCAGAGCATAGGTAAGATAACCAAAGTGTACGGCGTCGCTCTTACAGTTGCTGTGTGGTCCATATGGAAAGAAAGAAACAAAAGAGTGTTTCAAAAGCATGAAAAGACAGTCGATTTAGTCAGTAAGATGACCATTCAAAACATAAAACTGACGATGTTAAGGAAGTACAAGAACAAGGAACGTACCAGTAGAAGGGGACTTGGAGTAGACGATAGTAGAGACGAGGATCTATTGCGGCCATTGGCTCCGCTCCAAGAAACAAGCACGAGTTTTTACGTTTTCCAGCCGCCATGATTGGAGTTGAAGAAGAAGAGGAGGCGAGAGTGAGTTCAGATCTAAAGTTGCTTTTTGAGATTATTCTCGCTTTGTATTAAAGTTAAACATTGTCGGTTTGTGTACTGATGTAACGAGGCCTTGGGCTTTGTTTTCCTTTTTGGGCTTTCAAGGCTTTACCAAAATGTAGACCCATTTCCAATATACATACATACATACATACACACACACATATATATATATATATATATATATATATATATATATATATATATATATATAAGTACATGCATATTTACAATTCATATGCAAAAATTACACCTCATTTTATACTCAAAACACCCGAACTTGCAAACAACCACTATTTCTGGTCCGAACGACATAATAAAAACCTAAATTAAGTATTGCCTCCATAAGGCAGCATGTTGTATTCAAGACTAGGTGAACCGGTTCATTAATCAACCAAGACCGAAATCAAATATGTATAGTATGGACTATATTATATCAGTTCTTCATATTTTCATGTTTTTTTAAAGAAAGCCCGTTATTTCAAAAATATGTCGATTGGCCCATAAATACATAGCAGACAAATCTACCTTCAACCACGTAGACCAAGCTGCATTATGAACATGTTTCGATCATAATCATTGCCTAAAATAGTGAACATCAGTTAGGAAGAGACTATACCATGTGCACATATTCTACTTTAATCTACGATTCACATGACTACATATTATCTCTCAAACTATGCAGTTCATCCTTTTTCCACACTTTGTAGTTGATATGCTCCAATGTAATAACTCATCGCTGCAACCTCCGACCAAATGTGATCGATTTCTACCCTGAGATTTTTATAAATTAATACATATATGCATCTTACTGTCTAAAATAACAATTCCCAACTCAAACGCCACTCAACATCATCTTGCAACCTCAATCCGAACTTTTGTACAACCTAAATTCTAAACCCAATTAGCATCGCCACTACATCATCCCGCAACCTCATTCTGAACTTCTATACAAACCTAAATCTAAACCTAATAAACATCTCCACCAATGTCACATAACTTACTCATCAGTAATAAACAACTGTGTTTATGAGTGTACTCGATTCTGTTTTGTAATATAAAACCTTATATTTTAAGAACTTAAAAGAACTGAAACTCTTTTACAACAAAAAAACAACTATTGTAAACTTAGAATTTGTATGGATTTTATTTTATATCTTAAGCTAGACCTTCATAAAAAATACACGAAAATTCCATTCAATAAGAAATTCACAAGTATATCAGTTAGAAACGCATGTTGTTCTTCATTGCGTTTCAAAATTTAACAGCAATAGGTACGACGTCTCCATATGAACTAGTGTAAAAGGTAGTGCATCACTTACCTACGTCTGAAACGTGGCTTTTGAGGAGGTCGAAGATGTCGGGTCGGAGACTGATGGGATCGAAATTGAAGTAACGAATGTAACGTCCCGTATTTTTAGTGGTTTAATATTTAATATATTACATTATATTGAATGTTGAAATTGAATTTTAAATGGATTTATAATATATAATTCGTTAAACAAGCTCGTAACGGCACGATAGTTCGTAATATTGATTTTTGAACTTCAATTGAATATACAGAATCCGATATAAGTCAGAATTCTGTGAACAAGAAACGTTTGGATCTATTTGATTATAATATTTTAGTGAAAGTGAAAAAATCGAGATTTCGTGTTATAAATTGTAAGTTATGCTCAAATCAAATTTTAAAATAGTCGCTATGGATTCGTTAATAAATCATAATGTTTATTTAATTTATTAAATAGAAATTTGGATATCGTTTAACTTCAAAAATATTATTGTTGAGCTATAAATTTCATATTCGTTTATATTTGAAGCGATATATTATTTGATTTGGATATATGATAAAAATAATTTATTTATTATTAAATTGGATTTTTTTTGGAATTTTATAATATTTTATCGATATTATTTAAGTGTTAAAATGGCTTTTTTTCTAAAACGACTTCCATTTTCGATGAAACAAGTTTTATTGGAATACTTGTAATTAGTTATTGCTAGATTTCCAGTTTGGAGCCAATTGGAATTGTTTTGTCGGTACGTTCAATTTAAATGTGAACCGATGAAAATATTGATATTAAAATAACGTTGTTTCACAAACAGAGTCCGTTTCAACAAAATTAATTTCGCTGAGGCTGGAATGTCAAGACGTAGCGGTGTAGTTATTTTCATTGAGTTTGAAATTAATATTCGGCGGTACGTATAATTAACAGTAGCGTAAATAGCGGTAAATATTTATTAACCGTGTACCAAATAAATAATACAGGTGAATAACTTAACCTTTAACTAACTAAAAAATATAATGGCCTACCTATGTTTAATTTTCATACTACCCTGCGCCAATCGTACTAATCCCCATCAAAGAAACAAAATTACACAGCAAACTGCTAGCTTTCTTTCTTCTAGCCTAAGCAATCTACTTCCATGTAACTACTGATTTATTTCTCTTCCACCCTAAACTGTAGAAAACCTACCCAGCTATTTCTGAAACCGAAAAGAAAATACACTATGCCCTATCATTTTTCAATTCTAGCCTATCTATATAATAGCTTCAGTGTTTTCGCATGTCACAAAAATGTACAGACCCTAAAAAATCTTAATCCATCAACGCATAGGGACTGATGGAAGCTTCATGGTCTAATATGAAAAGCAATATCACTGCTTCCTATCCATCAACCAATTTCAACTCCTACTCGCCACAACACTGCAACTCTAAACTAATCTAAGAAATGGCTATGGGAGTACGACACGACATCGTAGTTATCAACTTCTTCGTGTATACATAGGATGCGCCTCCTTCTATTCTTGCTTTCCAAATAAATATGATGCCATTTAAAATTAAATGGTGAGTTTACAAATTAAGATTGAATCATACGAAAAGTTTTTAAATTGAAATAAGCATGTATTGAGGATCGCACAGGGTTCTTCTCCAGCCTCATGCAAACTGGAAGGAATCGACCATGCCTTTAGTCGCTTTTTTTTTTTTTTTTTACTGCAGCGAGGACGAAGTTGAGCAAATCCGGAAGTGAAGAAGCAGCGATAGAGCATGTTGGAGCGTACTGGAAGTGAAGGAATATTGGTGGCGCCTGTGGCTCGGAGGATCGGAGGTGGAATTGGACTGATGGATTCGAAGTGAACAGGAGGGAGTTGCCAAAATGGTGGTGGAAGGATAATGTGAAGCATGGAAGCTGCTTTAGTTTACAGAGGGGATGACGTGCGAGGTAAAGAGAGGAAATGTCAATGGCCTTGGGTTGCGATTTCGAAATGATGGGGAAGCTGGTGTCTGCATTTCGAAATGGGAGGAAGCTGTCTGTTCTTCGATGGGGGGAGAAGAAGTTATAAAAAAAAAAAAAAAAAAAAAAAAAAAAAAAAAAAAAAATAGCATGGGCTTTTAACGTGAGTTTAAAAGCGTGGATGGGCCTAATCTAAGAATATATAAAAGGATATATAATAAGGGAAGAAGTCGGGCTGCTTTAGTGAGTTCCTAATCAAAGAATTTCGAGACGGTCAGATAAGTGATGAAAACATTCAAACGATAATTAGTTGTTTAGAGTTAAATAATTATTTTATTTAGTTATAATTTAACTAGTAAATGTTACAAAATGAATAACGTCTTCATACGTACATAGAATCAAACAAGACTGCAAGTGTTGAAACCGTGTCGGAGAGCACAACACGATGAAACTGGTTTGGTCAAAGTCAGTAACCAATGGAATTTTTTTTATCTAATTAAACGGCTGTTTAATTTGATTAAAACAAATCGTTCTAGCATCGAATGAAAATAAAGATGAGTTCAACTCATTCAGTTTTATCCCACTTATATTTTATATAAGTCTGCTTTAAATATTTGTGTGCTATGGTTGTTAGTTGTTTGATGGATGCTGAATATATTTACATGTGTTGACTGAACTGATTAAATTAAACGTTTGTTTAATTTAATTTAAACCAATCGTTATTTTTAACGATTATTCACAAATGAGGTAACTTACCTCGTTGGTTACATTTATAATAATGTAAACGTATTAATTTGAAATATGAACGTTGGATGGCTGTTATCGTTGATTGTTGAATATCATATATGTTATTTAAATAGATAAATTTATTTGAGATATAACGTATTTGTATGTAGGGAAAATAGGTTGGAGGGATCCAACTGGATTCCTCAAATTTATTGTTTATTTTCATATTACAATTATATGAACTGTTTAACCAGCTTGATTGGATGATTGATTTGACCATTTATTGTTGAATCTAAACTCAACGTTGTTTCGTTATTAACTTATTGGTTGAGTAAGTGACGGTAGATGGCCTAAAAATAAATCGTTTTATGAATACTGATTCACCGTCAGGTAAATCAACAAAAAGGAAGTTATAAAATTTATTTTATAACTGAAGATAGTTTTGAATCTATTATTTTGAATTAAAAGTTTATAAAAAGGAAATTAATATTTATTTATATTATTTAAGGTTATAAGTACTATTAAATTGTTTTATAAAGTAATGTTGTGTGTAAATAAGATTTTAAAAGCAAGTAAGCAGATATTAGTCAAACGATTAATAACTGGAATTAATTATTTATTGTTAAACATTTAAAATGGTATTATACATATGGAAATTGTTTAATATTTATTTAATAATAATCAAAGTAAATGGGGTTTACTAAATTAATTATATTATTAGTTGATTTAGTGAAAGGACCAATTGGAATAGATTAATGGTTAACTATGTTAAGTTGAATCAGTCAACTATTTAAAGGGAATTGAGTAATAAATTTGTTACAAATAGAAAGTGTTAATGATGGAGTAAACTATGTTTATAATATTGAAATTTATTATCATTTCTTCAATAATAATCAACTAATGATTTTGGAATTAAACAAATGGAGGTTAATGAAACCAATAAGCAATGTTTATAGTTAAATGAGTTTTCAAGCATATTTATATTAAAATTATAGGTAAGTTTAATTTAATTCTTATTGGGATTCTATTAAGTGAATTTCCTAATTCAAGTCGACAAAGATATGAAAACCCAAGTTCTAAAGGATATGTTGTAAATGTTTTCGATTACTAAAACGAGTATGAATGTAATGAAATTTAGAAGTGTAAAGATATAAAATGGAAATCAAAATAGAAACCCGAATTGAATTAAAATGGTTTGGCGAGGTAAGTTATAAGAATTTGATTCCAAAATCGCGTATTTTAAAACAAGAGATGGAGTTTTATTTGCATATAACCAAATTGGGTTTGAATTGAGTTTTTAATGAAGTTTTTACATAGTATTTGAATTAGATTTGAATCAAGGTTTATTTATAATGTTTTAAAAGGTATACTGAGTATAATAAGGAAAGTGATGTAGTTTTTAAAGAAACTAGAACCTGTTGTACATTGGTTGAGTTGAGTGACTTTCGAGGTGTCAATCAGATGTTGGTTTCGGCCTTCGGGTGTAACAACCTGTCATTTTGGAAATACTTTAAAATTTTATTTTTAATTGATTTAATGGATTTTAAGAATTTAAAATGATTTATTTTGAGAATTAACGATTTAAAATTTATTTAAATCGAAGTTAGAACGTATAAATTTAATATTTAATTAAAACGAACTCGTAGTGGAGCGGTAGTTTGAAAATTTGGTTTTAAACTTCAAATGAATATACAGAATTCAGTATAAGTCAGAATTTGATGAAACAAGAAACGTTGGGATATTTTGAACTATAATTTTCTAACGAATGTAAGAATTTGAGATTGTACTTTATAAATTGTAAGTTATGTCCAGTTTAAAATCTAAAATAGTCGCTATGGAATATATATATATTATAATAATATATATTGCCCGTAAAAATAGCCATTTTGCAAATGACCTCCGTTTTCGACGAAACCCCTTTTGTTGGATCTGGAATGTCAAATTATTGTCAAGTTTAATTTTTCAAGTCATTTGGAATCAGTATGTAAGCGCAGTAAATTTAAACGTGTTTTCAGTTTCAATTTAAATTTAATAAGCTAATAAAAAAGCCATTTTTCAAACGATCTCCAAATTTAACGAAATTAATTTTGTTTAGGACCGTATCGTCAAAGCATAGCTAGATTTCAAAATTCATAATTTTTGGAGTCGGTGTGTAGCCCCGGTAAATTAAAATATATGTTGAAATTTAATATTGAACTTATATGAATTTATATTTTTATTTTGACAAAAACTGATCAAAACAGCCGAATTAGCTTACAAAACATACCCCATTGTGTCCGGAATGGGGTATTTAGTTAGGGACGACGGTCGTTGGGGTTCGTTTGGAGATCGAATGAAAAATTCATCATAAAGTAACATTTAAATTAAATATTAATAAAATAATATAAATATAATATATATTCACGTTTCCTCACAAATACTTATTCTCGTTTCAGAAATAAATGCGCCAGCCCTAGAGAAATTAATGGCCGAAAATATTCTGGATTCAATCGTTAATATCTCCCAAATCTTCATGAATTAACTCGTGATTTCTAAACAAAAGTGGTAGAAATTTTCTTATTCTTCGATTGTATAAGGCGATGACCAGTTTTAATGGCGTAAATCACTCAAAATCAAGACTCAAAGGCCACCAGCTCGAGTTCAAATTCTGGCATGATGGTGAGGCCGAGCGTCGAGCCCTTCAGGGTGGTGGTGTCTTTCACGTAGGCGATCGTGTTGGGTGTCCAGATGGGGGTTCGACAGCTTGGAGTGGTGTGCGATTTAGGATTGGGGGATCGAGTTTTTATGGGCCTGAAGCATCAGTAGGAAGTTGAGATAAAATCTTTAAACAAGGGTTAAGTAAAAAGCAATTAAATTAATTATTTGATTAATTAGACGTTATTAAAGTGATTAATATTAAAACTGTCATAACTTTGTCAAACGGGCACAGAATCAGACGAAACGAGTTGCAATGTGATCGTGACAACGAACACTACAACATGGAACTGGCTAGAATGGAAACAAAGCAATTTGAAAATTTGAGCTAAATTAAACGCCTATTTAATTTAGTTTAAAAATAGAATCTTCAAATAAAGACTGACGGAGTGGAAATCAAAGTGAGAACTCTCTCACTCAAAATTTTGTACAATTATTTATTTTTATAACTGAATATATATTGATTGCCTATGATTGCAATATTTGTTTGGTGGATGATGGATGTGTACAGTTTTAATGCCATTATTATTAAACTGTAAATAAATTCACATGGATTGTGATGTAAACCCCACACGGGTATTGGGACGATAATTTTACACATCGCCCAATTTTACAAATAATTATTGTTGATGGTTGAAAACCCCACACGGTTCTGGGGATGATAATTGATTTACATCTCCCTTGGATTTAGTTCTATGTCAACCGATTGATTGATAGACTATGATAAGCGTTATTTAATTATTTAATGCTTATACAGTTGTAAATTGTACTCTGGATGTGAATTGACTGTTTAATAGTTGTTTATCACTATTTTTGAACTCATGTGATGTATGGAATCCATATAAATAGAATTATATGGTAATTGATTGAGTCTGATTCCAATTCAGAAATAACGAATATTTTAAAATAATATTCAGTGGAAGAGTTAAAATAGGATTTTGATGTCTGATTTTGGACGGACACAAAAATATTGAAATATATGAAGCCGAGTTAAGTAGATATACGCCATTTTTACTCGAACGGAATTTTTTGTCGGTTTTATTTATTTTATAATGAATATTGAAAAGATGTGATTTCAAAATCTGATATTTTGAAAATATTATCAATTTAAGATTATAATGATATGGAATATTCAATTTTGATTTAAAAATTGAAATGTAAGTTGAAATCGTTTTTAAAGCGAATTTATAAACATTTTATAAAAAAATATGTTTCAAATGGAAATCGATGAAATATATATTATATGTATATATATATAAATGGGTTGAATAGAACGTATCGCGAAGGGACCGTTCGCAAATTTCAACCATTGACTTCAAATTGATTTAACGGGAGACCGACCGTCGGATTCTCCTAAATCTGGAACCGTTGGATTTGTTTCGAAAAGACCTTTCAAATGAATGTATGAGATTTAAATTTGAATGGTTAGATTTTAAAATATGTCTAAATCAATTTCAGAAAAAGGTCGCTATGAATGCAGTTTGGTGACTGATATTGGAAACCGACTGTAAGGGCCTTGGTAAAATTAATAAAAATATGTAAAATCATAATTAATGATTTGGAATGGTTATGGATGAAATATTCCAAGTTTTGAAAAGATAAAAGATATTTTTATCAGAGCGAACTAGTTAACAACTAGAATAATAGTCCAATAGGTTTAAACTAATAAATTAGATTGAGAATGGGTTTTAAAATACCCAAAATTTTCCAACATATGAATTGGAAAGTACTTAAATGGAAATAATCTTCGGAATATTTCGATATTGGATTCCGTGATTATACAGATATTGTTGAGGAATTTGGAAGATATAGATATCGTTATTCCCAATACGATATTCGTTAGTTTCAGAATTTGATATTGAATATAAGTCGATATAATTTCTATTCAGAGCCTTGTATTTAGTATCAAATTGGAATTTGGGTTCGTTGTGAATGGTGTCTTCAATAACACTATTCTTAAATGCAGTTGAGAATAGAATAAATCTTTTAATTAAGATTTAGAGAAGTTTACCAATTAATTAATTTAATTGGAATTGAATTGGATTTTGGGTTTATCGTGAGCGATGTTTTAAATAACATTTGTTCTTTAACCCAATTAACAGTGAAGCGAGGATTTAAAATTTATAAATCTTTTTATTAAGATTTAATGGAAATTTTTTCAAAGTGAAGTTTTCCAATTTAATACGTTAAATTGGAATTGAATGGAATTCGATTTAATAATAATCGAGATGAGCTTCTGTAAAGGAAGACCATTACTGTATATGGAATTTAAAAGGCTTTGTCATTATTTCATTTATATTATTATCCTGATAAGGAAATTTATATCGACTATATATTGAACTGTTTTATGTGAAGATTCCAATGTTAATGGAAGATGATTTGGGTTTATCATGAACTGTGTTTTAAATGACATGGTTTTTTAACCCAGTTAAAGACAGGATTAATTTTCCTAAAGTTGAACAATCATTGAGTAATGATTGTTGAGATTAAAACTAAAATGGAGTTTTAAGGAATCTTTAATTAGATTAGAATGTGAATGAGGTAATTAAAGTTATCGAATTCAAGAAATGATCGAGAATGGAGTACCACCAGTTTTACTCCATGCGATAGTCAAATCTTTAGTTAGATTTGAACGAGGAATGGTAATTAATTTTATCGATAACACAGTGGGTGTTAGATATGAAGTACTACCAGTTTTGCTCCATAAGATGAATAGATTGGGATTGGAAATAGTAAAATAATAAATAAGTCTTGATAATCCCGACTACTTTTATAAACCATAATTTGGTTTAGAATTGTGAAAGGACAAAATAAAATCTTTTGAAATTGATATCCAAAGGAAGATTAAAGAATAAGTTTAAAAGAACTTATCTTTGATAAAATTAATGGGAACCTTTCCCCTAAGATGTGAATATTTGAATATAAGAATATTCTGAATTGGAATGAGGCGTATGATGTGTTTTTCTAGCACTTGATTATTGGTTATAAATATGCAAGTTATTCGGAAAGACCGGGTTTATCCCATTCTGAATAACTGATATAGTGACTAAAAGTCGACGATGAAGATGGCGATTGAAGACCAGAGATCTTTACATCGTTTGGATGATTACTGAAGTCTTGATTGGGCTGTACACCCAAGACAAGGTAATAAGTGGTGATCGTCCAGACATACTTGGAGATCGACCAGATATGCGAGGACCTCTCTCCTGTATTGGATATATGGGACGAGGAATAAGGTGCCTCCGGTTTCGTTCAGACCCAGAACGGACTTGCAATGTAACAACCCGAAAAATCAGAACCAATTTAAAATTTTTATTTTAGCAATTTTAACGGATTTTGGATATTTAAAATGAATTATTTTAAATAATAACGACTAAAATTTTATTTAAATCGAAGTTAGAACGAATAATTTATTTTAATTATAAAACGAACTCAAAATGGCGCGGTAGTTTGAAAATTCATTTTTAAATTTTGAATGAACATACAGAATTCAATATAAGTCAGAATTGGACGAAACAAGAAATATTTGAATCTGTTTAACCATATCTTTCTAGCGAATGTAAGAAACAAAAATTTCACCTCATAAATTTAAATTTATGTCCAATTTATAATTTAAAATAGTCGCTATGGAATATATATATATTATTTATATTTATAATATATATAAGGCCCTTAAAAATAGCCATTTTTCATACAACCTCCGTTTTCGACGAAACCACTTTTGTTGGATCGGAATGTCAAATTATTGTTAGATTCCAAAATTCATAATTTTAGGAATTAATAAGTGAGCGTGGCAAAAGAAAACATGTTTTGTCCATTTTAATCAAATTCAATCGGCCGGAAAATGACCATTTTTCAAACGGTCTCCAAATTCGATGAAATTAATTTTGTTAGGACTGTATCGTCAAAACGTAGCTAGATTTATTTTTCGGGAATTTTTGGAGTCAGTACGTGGCCCCAGTACATTAAAATCAATTTTGAACGTTAAATTAATTTATATTTTAATTTTAAACGAAAACTGGTCGAAACAGTCGAATTGGCTTGCGGGACATATCCCATTATGTTCAGAATGGTGGTAATTAGCTAGGGGCGATAGGCGGTGGGTTCGATTTGGAGGTTGAATGTAAAAGTTGCTATTTTTGGAAATTAAAATATATATATAAATATAAAAATTAAAACCCTAATTTTTCATTATCCCCAAAATAGAAAACCAGCCATCGCTCTTCACCGAATAACGGCGAAAAAGGTTCAAAAATAAAACCATAAATCGCGCTCCACACACTTCGAATTAGACTAGGGCTATGAAGAGGAAATCGTAGAACAAGGTGGAAGCTTCACATCCATATAAGTATTGTCGGTTTTCATTGCGTGAATTCATTGAAATCCGCTCTCAAACAGGCCGACTTCCAACCGGGATTTCTGAGTGTGGGGACCACCGGATATGGAGATGCTTGAGGGGGAGGTGCATTGCTCGTAGGCTGTTGGAGGTATGGGTGCTGATCGTCGTCCGGTGGGCTGATGTAGCGACAAGGTGGAGAGAGAATGGACGAGGTTTGGGTTCGGTTGTTTGCTTGAAGCGACGGGTTTATTTCAGATGGAGGAAGGTTTAAAATTTAATTAAATAATTATCTCATTAATTACCCAATGTATTAATCACCATAACTTTCCCATACGAGGTCCAAATCACGCGAAACAAGATCCTTGCGATCGTAGGGACGAGAGCTTCGCAACAAAACTGACCGGGTCCAATTTGGAGCATGTTAGAATTTCAGACAAATTCAAATCCAAATTGTTCAGAAATTCAGATAAAAACTGACTGAGTGGATCCCAAGGTGAGAACTTCTCACTAACATTATTTATGTGCAGTTATTTATTTTATAACTGGATATATGAACTTCTCCCCGTCGTCCACAGACCATGGACGACTTGTTTGATTGTATTGTGTTGTGGGATTTGATTGTTGATTGTGAATTCATTTGTTGAATATAATATTTGAGTAATAAAAATATTTGAGTAATAAAAGTATAATTTTCATGGGATGGATGAACTAAATAAAATAGTCATGTGTTGAAATAAATATTCATATACAAATCAGACGATTTGTTTATGTACACCTATTTAACTAATCTTGATTAGGACGATAATTTTTACTCGTCGCCCAACTGCACAAATAATAATCAATATTTGTTGTTTGAAAACCCCACACGGGTATTGGGATGATATTTGACATACACTGATCCCAATAATTAGGGGTAGGTCAATCGATGGGTTGACAGACTATATAAGCGTTATTTATTTATTTATTTTAATGCTAATACAGTGTAGAAAGCACTTTGGATGATGACTGATTATTTATTATGGTAGTTATATACATGTGTTGTATAAAATCCATATAACGAACGTTATATGGTAATTGATTGGGGCTTGTTCCAATTTGGAAAATAACGAATATTTTAAAATAATATTCAGAAAAAGGAATAATAATATTCATGTGTTGAATAAAAGCCGTGTTGATTAGATATGCGCCATTTTGACGCGATCGATAGTTATATCGAGTTTATTCATTTTTATAATGAATATCGAAAAGGAAATTATTTCAAAATCTAATATTTTTGAATATATTGTCATTAATATATTATAGTGATAAACCCTATTCAGTTTTGATTTAAAATTGAAGTAAAAGAGGGAATCATTTTAAAACGAATTTATAAAATACGTTTTGAACGAAATATATATAATATATATTAATGGTTTGAATAGAACGCGCCGCGTCGCGACCGTTCTCGAATTTCGACGATTGACTTCAAATTGATATTATAGGAGATCCGACCGTCAGATTCTCCTAAAACTGGAACCATTAGGTTCGTATCGAAAAGAGCTTTCCAAGAAATATAAGAAATTTGAAATCTAATGGTTGGATTTGGAATTATGTCCAAATCAAATTTGGAAAAGGTCGCTGTAAGTGCAGTTCGATGACCGTTTATGAAAATCGACTGTACGGGCCTTGATAAAATTATTAAAAATACAAATAATTTGTGTAAAATCATAATAAATAATTTGGAAAGAATTGGGATGAAAAATTCCACGTTTGTAAAGATAAAAATACATTTTTATCAAAATGAACTAGTTATAAACTAGATTTGAAATCCAATAATTTTTAAATAAATAAATTGGATTTGAGAATGGTTTTAATATAACCAGAAATTTCCAATATATGAATTGGAATGGATTTGAATCGAAATTATATTCTGAATATTTCGATATTGGGTTCCGTGATTATACGAATATTGTGAAGGATTTTGGAAGATATATACATCGTTATTCCAATACGATATTTGTTGATTTCAGAATTTGATATTGAATATAAGCCAATATATTTTCTATTCAGAGCCTTGTATTTAAGATCAAATGGGATTTTGGGTTTGTTGTGAATGGTGTCTTCACTAACACTGTTCTTAAACCCAGTTGAGAAAAGATTAAATCTTTTTATTAAGATTTAATGGAGTTTACCAATTAATTAATATTTAATTGGAATTGAATTGAATTGAATTTTGGGTTTGTCGTGAATGGTATCTTTAAAAATGTCGTTCTTAAACCCAATGGAGTTAAGAAAATTAGAAACTAACTGGAGATTAGCTAAGTTGAAAGGTTTCCTGGGTATTGATCTGATGTTGGTTTCGGCCTTCGGGATTAATACTTAGGGAATTGTTCTCTTACTAATTTACGGTTAGAGACTAATGGAATGTGAATTGGGTTTATTGTGAACTGTGTTTTTAACGACATTCGTTCTTTATCTCGATTAACAAAGAAATGTGATTTGGAATTTATAAATCTTTTTATTAAGATTTAATGGAAAATTTCCAAAGTAAAGATTTCCAATTTAATATATTGGAATGGAATGGAATTCAATTCGATAAAAATCGAAGTGAGCTTCTGTGGAGGAAGACTGTTAATATATATGGAATTTAAAAGGCTTTTTCGTTATTCCATTTATATTATTATTCATATACGGAAATTGATATCGATTATATATTGATTTGTCTTTCTGTGAAGATTCCATAATTAATGGAAGGTGATTTTGGGTTCATCGTGAGTTGTGTTTTAAATGACATTAGTTCTTTAACCCAGTTAAAGATAAGATTAATTTCTTAACTTTGAAAAGTCATTAAGTAATGATTTTTGAGATTAAAACTGAATTAGAGTTTTAATGAATTTTTAATTAGATTGAAATGTGAATGTGATAATTCAAATTATCAAATTTGGAGAAATGATCGAGAATGGAGTACCACCAGTTTTACTCCAGGCGATAGTTAAGTCTTTAATTAGATCTGAACGTGAAAATGGTAATTAATATTTACCGATAACACTGTGGTGTTAGATATGGAGTAATACCAGTTTTGCTTCATGGGATGAATAGGTTGGGATTGGGAAATTAAATAAATGATTACTTGGGTATGGTTCGCTAATCCCGACTAGTTTGGAAAACCTGAATATGGTTTAAATTGTGAAAAGAATATTTGAATAAAAGAATATTATGGATTGGAATGAGGCGTATGTTGTGTTTGTATAGTACTTTTTTATAATATACGCGAGTTATTCGGAAAGGCCGGGTTTATACTCATTCTGAATAACTGATACGACGATAAGTCGACGATGAGGACGGTGGTTGAAGACCGGAGGTCTTCACATCGTTTGGATGGTTACTGATGTCTTGATTGGGTTGTGCACCCAAGACAAGGTAATAATTGGTGATCGTCCATACGTACTTGGAGATCGACGGGATATGCAAGGACCTCTCTCTTGTATTTGACATATAGGACGAGGAATAAGGTGCCTCCAGTTTCGTTCAAACCCAGAACGAACCTGTAAATGGACTGTGTGTCTGACATTGGGTTTTATTCTATGCTGATTGATCTCTATTAAATATACATCTTCCTGGTGAAGGAGAATTTATTCTCTTACTTCACCCTTCTCTGAGACGTACGGGACCAGAGGTTGTATATCGATACACACCAGTCGCATGGCGTGAATTGCCTGTGTGGCATGCCTGAGTGGCAAATGATCAAGGCTTCTGTTGAAAAGCATAGTCTTGTGGTTGATGATCAAAGCATAGCTTTAATATAGCGTCACTTTGTGTACAGCGTTAATTCGCGAGCCTTACACCCTGGTTATAACCAGAAACGGGATAGGACATCAGGGAGGACATACGTTTCCTTCTAGCTAGGAGTGGTGTAAGCGTTTGCGAGCCCTGACATTTTACTTATGTTGATGATGGATAGCGAGGCTCCTCGGTTATATCGGTCACTACGGGGCCGATGGATGGTTTGGTCGGGATATGACCAGTTTAAGCCCCATAGGGAGGGGAAACACATTGTTCAGGCATTTTAATCCACTCCGTGTGGACCGGCCCTGACGATCCAAAGGTCACTCGAGCTCTGATCCTGAGACTCGGGCTAGACAGTCTCGAAGCGGTAAGGACGATCCCTTGTCTTGGTTCACAGATGGAAATCCAACTTCCAATACGTGACATTTCGGTTTTAATTGTAGAGCCTAGTATGGCGACATAGTGGGATGGGGCATTATGCCGTCTATGATTGATACATTATATTTGAAGTTGATTTCTTCACTTATAGTAATAATAAAAGATAAATTTCGCGTACCAAGCATATTTGGCTATTATAAGGTAAAACTCTATCCTACGACTTGCTTTGCATTGTGTGATTGGACCTGAGTCTTATAATAGCTTCATTGTTTTTTATTTAGCATTGCGCCGTTTGTTCTATGCAATAGTATTCTTGGGGGTAAACCCGTTCCGTGTTATACGGCATGGTCCCTTGATTTACCTAACTTTAAAATAAAAAAAATCAATAACTGTTTTAGTTCCCACACCAGTCACATGACTGACCTGGAGTTTATTGTTTTAACCTAAACTCTGGGTGCCCCTATTTTCCACATGGGCATCTAGTAGTTTTGGTTTTGTAGATATCATATTCACAGGATCCTGGTTTACAACTGAAGCGATATTCGGAAAGCTCTGTATCTGTGTATTTCTTTCAGTTGTGTTTTTGTATTATTTTTCCACTGCTAATGTAATTTAATCTCTGATATTTGTCAAATGTATAATATCTATTCATACTCTGTTATATTCTTGTACTTTGATGTAAATTGTTGTAATAAGTAATGAAATGTTCTTCTGTTTGTTTTCTGATTTGTCATGTTCTCAAGTCAATCCGGGCTTTCCTTAACGGGGAAGTTTGGGTCGTCTCATGCAAATGGATGATATGTCTGACATTGTATTCCTTTATACTATATTCGTTGATATCTGCTAAATATATATGTTTGGTGACAGAAAATTTATTCTCTTGCTTAACACCCTTCTCTAAGACGTACGAGCTTAGAGGTTATATATTGGTGGAAATCAGTGGTACGGTATGGATTGACAATGTGGCATGCTAAGATGCAAATGATCAAGGCTTATTCTTGAAAAGCAGAGTCTTATGGATGATGATCAAAGCATGACTTTAATTAGCATAGCTTTGTGTATAGAGTTAATTTGCGAACCTCACACCCCGGTATGAGTCTAAAACGGGATCAGGGACGCAGGGAGTGAATACGTTTCTTTCTAGATAGAAGTGATGTCATTGTATGGAGCCCAGACATTTTTACTTATGTTGATGATGGATGCGAGGCACCTCCGATATGATTGGTCGACATACTGACCATTTTGGAGGTCCGATAGGACCGGGAAACGTATTTTTCAGGAATAACTAATCCACTAAAGTAAGTGTGGAACGGCCCTGCAAGAACCAAGGGTTTCCCAGAGTGTGTGATCCTTAGGCATTACTAGAGTGTCTCGAATCGGAAGGAGCCATCCCTTTCCTTGACTCATGATGGAAATCCAATTTCTAATATGCGGCTTTTCGGTTTTAGTTGTAAACCTATATGGCGACATAGTAGGATGGGGTACTATGTCGTCTATGATTGATACATTTATATTTGAAGTTGATTTCTTCACTTATAGTAATAATAAAAGATGAATTTCGTGTACCAAGCATGTTTGGCCATTATAAGGTAAAACTATATTCTCTGGTTTGTGTTTGCATTGTATGATGGGACCTGAGTCTTATAATGGCTTCATTTTTCCTTTTAGTATTGTGAATTTGGTTTTATGGTATTCTTGGGAGAAAAACAATTCATGTTATATGGCGTTGTCCCTTGATTTACCCAACTTTAAAATATATTTAATAACTGTTTTAGTTCTCACACCAGTCCCATGACTAACTCGGAGTTTATTATTTCTACCTAAACTCTGGGTGCTTATATATTTCACACGGGCAGCTAGTAGTTTTGGTTTTCGCAAATATTTCTTTTCACAAGATCCTGGTTTACAGCTGGAGCTATATTCAGAAAGCTTTGTATCCGTGTATTTCCTTTAGTTGTGTTAGTTGACATATTTTCGTTGTACATTGGATTTATACATTGTATATTTGTAATGTAATTTAAATCTCTGATATTTTTCCGCTGTGTAATACTTATTCATACTCTATATCTTGTACTCTGATGTAAATTGTTGTAATAGAAACGAAATGTTCTCACGTTTGTGTTCTGATGCGTCATGTTCTCATTACAATCCGGGCTCCTCCGTCTCTTCAGGGATCGGGGGATTTCGGGTAGTTAAATCGGGGTTGATGCTTAGAGATTTATCCACTTACCAATTTACAATAAGGAACTAATAGAGTAGATAAAAGTTGAATATTCTTATTATATAAGAAAAGGGAAACATTTTCCTAGTATTGAAGATATGGAAGTTTTAAATTAACTATTCGTTAAATACTGGAAAGGCCAAGTGATGTTGGATACTGAACAACCGACTAACAAATCTGGCCAATTATCGATTGTTGGTACGGAAAGATCGGGATCGAATTTATATTCAAAAACCACTCCGACAAGTAAATACGTAATTATGGAAGATATCAGATGATGATCGAGATGGGGCATTTGAAGTTCGTAGATCTTCATAAAACTGGAGGATTACTTAAAATCTCAGGTTGGCCCCTTGAGATATATTGTGTTCTGTCGTGGATGGAATCTACAGATTGCAAGGACTACTCACTACTGATCTATAGGGTGATTCCTAGGATGTGGTTGGAGGGTGCCTTTGGTTCATCCTGTTCTTGGATGACTTCTATGGATGATGGGGGATTCAAAAGTAAATGGTGGCCATATTTTCAAAAAGATAATTATAACCTCAAGTCTCATCAACTGGGAAATGACAGAAATCAGGCAGGCAGCATGGCTATGTGGGTCGCTCCCATTAGGGTGTATATCACCTATCTAGAGAAAATCCATTTCCTTCTTTAATCTATATTGATGTTGTCCCTTTTCGGGAAACGGTGGGTCGCACCCAACCGTTAGTGATATACATTCGATACACTCAAGCGAAATGAGTGATCGGTCATGTGTGGCCAGGTTGTAAGATGTTCTTTTTGAACCTAGTGTATTCCCCTCTAGAAACACTATCGGAGGTGGGTTCATACCTTGTCGTAGTCGGAATCCAATCTCCAATAAGCGCCTACGGTTTTGATTGTATACTATATATGTAGAATATGAGATGCAAGCGTTCTGCAAGATTGTTATTTACTTGTATTTAGACACTATTATAATATCAGAAAAGATATTGATTTCAAAAATGTTTTGGGTTATCGTAAGGTAAAAACCGTCCTTATTTATGCGTGGATTTGGTCTTATGATTATCCTTTTCTTTTGAAAGGATTTTGACTTTAAAATCAAGTTGGATGATACCTTTAAATTTACTGTGTTTTTCTCACTCTGGTTCACCAGACTGATCCGACATTTGTAATGCTCGGGTTAGACCGGGCTGTACCGGTCCAAGTTATCGGATGCTGCGAAGTCCAGAGACGAGTTGGAGGTGTTCAGATGTATGCTATCTAGTATTTATTCCGTTGTGTGATTGTGTATGAGGACATGTCATTATAACTGTCCAGATGTGTTAATGTACTCTGGTGATTGTAATTTTTATTTAAAGCTCTCAATAAAGATTTATTTTTATATTATATTTTATTCTGCTGCGATGTGAGACTCTGATTCTGTGTTGTGTTGGTTCTTCTTCTTCTTCTTCTGTTCTTATATTTCTTTCTTTCCTCACCCTCTAATTTCTTTTTATTAACTTTCTAGATGTTCGGTAATCATGTTTGGACACGGGAGGTATTTGTGTCGAAAATTCGAGCATCGAATTTTCTGGGTCACTACAAGGAATCTAAAGGTTGAAGGCGGGATTTCGTTCTTCTTCGTGGATCGAAAGCAGGTGGAAGATTTCGAGGTCGTGATTTTGTTCAATCAAAACATGGAGGGATCAGAAATTTTGCTCGATCAAACACGGAGGGATCAGATATTTTGTTCGATCGAAGCCAGAGGAATATTTCGTTTGATTGAAAAAAAAAATTACGTTAAGGAAAGCTGATGCCGGTGTAAGAAACAGACCCAAATAAAAAAGCTTGTCTGGATGTTATATATTTAATAGTCACAAAATGAAACTCCACCATTTCAAACTCCATTTTATTTGCCATGAATTTAAATATAACCGTCGCAAATTATAAATATTTGCTACTATTTTTGAACAAAATAGTTGCTAATTTGTCCTATATATCATTTTCCTGCAAACCTGCTACAGTTTGTAACTAAAACAGTCGCATATAACCTTATGTGCTATTGTTTTTAACTAAACCGCCGCAAATAAGACAACGTAAATAAGCAGTTTTGTACTAGCGTCTTGAATTAAATAAACATAAATATATTTGATTATGAAAAATTGGTTTAACTTGTTAGTTTTGGAATTTTTAATAATCTAATTAACTATTGGAATTACGTTGCTTATATGTTATCATAAATCTTGACCTAATTCATGTCTCAATCTCATAGACGTGCAAAATCAATAGCCACTGCTTTCATGAATGAAAAAAAATGGCCACATCTCTTTCAAAAATTCAAAGGAAAATGCTAAAACTCGTTCGTTGAGTTGTTGGGACCTAGATTTGTATATAAACGGGTCTTAGGATGGTTCGATCAAGTTCTCATGGGTTCGATGTATATTTTGAAGTAAAAGATATATTAGGGTTAAGAACTGGGATTTACATCGAGCTTTATTCGTGAATAGGATGTCGTTTTTGAATTAATGGCATGGCATGAAAAAGCATCGCATGGTAAATTTTGGGTGAATTCGACATTGAAAAAGGTCGCAACTATGTACAGTATGTGCATTCAGCTTGGGAGGATGGAACTTCGGGGTGTCGTGCGAGTTTGTCGTAGTAGTGTTAGATCGATAGAGAATTCGTAGAGGAAGAGTTTGGTGGTGGTTTCATGCATTTCAGTGCCAAGTTGAGGGAGGGAGGAGATGAAGTCGGCGGTTATGGGTTTGTTTTGCTGGAAGCGGTTCTTTCATGTTTGGAGAAGATGAGCTCATAATGTTGGGTGAGACATATTATTTATAGTGAAAATTAGGGACACATCCCTATTATGTTTGGAAATTAGGCTCACATTTGGTTCAACTTTTCATTTAAATTAGGTCCCTATTTTTTTGAAAATTCATCAAAAAAAATCACGTAAATTCATTATGAAATAAAATAAGTACACGCCACAAAATTCAAGTGTTAAAACAATCAAAAACCAGTACATCAAAACCCAAAAATAAAAAAAACAGCGAAATAGTAGGTTTATGCATCAGAAGATGCACCTATGCGTAAATAGTTTCATACATTCATGTTATATCTCAGTGTTGCATCGAACTACAGTATAAATGCATACATGTATGTAGTTAAACAACAATATATGCATCTTTTTATGCATATATTCAAATCTGGCCTGTTTTTCCAAGCTTTCCCGGTTTTCAGACATTGTTGCATTCATTCATACACCTATACAGAACACACACATGCATTCATGCGCATATTCAGAAGCCTTCCTCCCTTTTAAATTTGTTGCATACATGTATGCATATATATTGAATAGTTGCATTCATGTATGCAATCATTCATAAGACATGCATCTCAGTTCAACTTTGTGCATACATGTATGCAACTATTACAAATATACGCATACATGTATGCATATATTGGTCCAGATTTTCAATAGAAAATGCTGGATGAATATATGCATACATGTATGCTACTATTGTAATAGTTGCATAAACGTATGCAACTTTTTTTTTCGAATACTTCTGGGTATATTTCTGTTTTTTGAATTTTTTTTTCCAGTGGTCAGCACATTTTTTTTCCAAAAAGCACGTAACTTCCTATTTAGGGACCCGCTTTACAAATGAAACATTACAAGGATGCCGATTGTATTTCCAAACTTTCCAAGGATGTATGCCAAACGGACCCTATTTTATACTCATTTAAATTCGAATTTATTTAAACGTTTATAACTCTGACACATGAACTCAAATTGATGTGCGGTTTATATCGAAATTCCGGAAAACATGGAGCTGTCGCGGATTGATTATGAGACTATTAGTTTTTGGACTAAAAATTGAATTTTAATCGCATTCGAAATCAAAGGTGAGTGATTTAACCTACTCACGCTTAACTAAAATATTCGATTGTTAGTTAAATTAAATTCATGTTGGGATATAATTGTATTGATTATGTTTGACAATTTAAATTGCATGTTTATGTTAATTTGCTTCAACGGTGTAATTTTTTTCAACTATTAGTTAAATTTAACGTTTAATTGCTAGTTTAACTCGACACCTGACAACTAATAAATTGATGTAATATTAAACTGTCTGGATGTACTGATTTGACGGATGGTCTTGAATTAATATGTTTAATATATTGATGTTGAATTGTTTGTTTATGTTGATTAATCCCAACCATTTACCCTAGATGTTACGGGCATCAAATAAACATGGGATTAATCATTAAAACGAACTAAGAATGTAGGTTGAAATGATAAATACCTTTGACCCAGATTTGAATTGAAATGATATATATACTTTCCCAAAATACTAAAATTAAATTTTAAAGTATCACTTGGCCATAGGATAGAAAATTATATTCGAACACCGATTGGTTAAATAAATTTGTTTTAAATCTTGAATTTGAGTTATTGTCTTAAAAGCAATATAAATAATGTTTTATAAATTGTTTCCTTTGAATTTGAACCTTAAATTCTTTGAATTTGAAAGTAAATGAAATTATTTAATGTTAAACCAAAGCTAAAAGGTTAAAATTTGACGTGAATTGAATATTGAAATTGAATTGTTTTAAATATTTAAATAATTGTCCATCTTTGAAAATTACTTTAAATTAATCTGATTTAAAGTAATGTTTGAACTATAAACTCGAGATTAGCCATAAATTGATATGTTTCCAAATGAGTATTCCAAGTTAAACTGTAAATACTGGAATCGGATTGAGTGAGTTTAATCGAATTGAAATATTGAAATTGAGTTGATTGATTTGAAATTTTAAATATGGCTTCAAGTTAAAGTGAAATCTGAAGAAAGAATTCTAATTCCAACTATAGTATTTTAAAACCATTATATAAATTATCTTTATAAATAACTGTTTTCTAAATAATTATTTCCTGAGTAACTATTTGCTTTATAAACTATTTTTTTTCAACACATATATATTGACTATTTCAAATAAACTATTCTAAAAATCAATTATTTACTTTATAAAATTCTCTAATATTCCTATTTTAAATTCAAACTGTTCATATAAACTTTTATTATTGTAACTATTTGTTTCAAATTATTTCAAGTATATATCAAAACCATTTTAACATATCTTTCAACTATTTTAATACACAAAATATTTTAGAATCGGAATTGTTTCAAGATTTTAGGTTGGCTTAAAGGGAGATTTTAATATGAAAATTATTCTATCTTGTCTATTGCAATGATTTCAAAGAAAACTTGATATTTGGATATGAAATAAGGACTCTTTTGAAATGTAAAAATTTCAACCGGTGTGAAAAATGTAAATGTTTGGTTGTAAAGAGACCAGATCAGATATTGTCTTACTCTCTGCCAATATCGAAAGCCACTTTAACAACTTTATACATGGTGGAGAATCCAGAATAACGAAGGTTGGTTTTGCGAACGCTACTGGAATGAAGTAAGAGAACGATTATGGATTTCCTTGACCTTCGGGTCATAATTAAAATGACTAAAACAGGGCTATACTGGACCAATTGGGGTTAGTTACCCCCATCAATCGGCAACACTTCTTCCTTTATTACTATAGTCCCTCAATTGTTTTGATTTGAAAGATGCGCATCCTTGATTTGAGAGTGTTGTTCCTAGGTGGGCGGTAGTTGTGGCTATGCGTTACTACTAGTCCAGGCGTGCAACAAGTAGATTCCTACTTTGGGAATTTCACGTGTGCCTTTTCATATTATCCTGATCGAGCCCCTACGACTTTGATTTGTATCGTACCTATGGAGTGCCCTCTGATAGCCACTAGTTTATGATGGACTTACGATATATGTATAGACAACAGTATTATAAACGGTGTAAGGGTAAAAATGTAATCCTGCTTATGCTACTTTGATATTTTATATTTAACCATAAATACTATTATAATTGCGTATTGTATTATATAGTACCTAGTTTGACGGATCCTTACGAGATGGAAATTCTCATGACATCTCTTAGGTTAACGCACTCACGAACACATTGGATAAGAGAGGTGAACTACGTAAGCATCTCTGATGTCGTGATACTCTTATTATTACATGGTTTTGATTTGACTGATATGAGAATATTTTAGTTCTAATTTGAGTATTTTTGTTTTTCATTTGTGGTCGGGTCAGGCTGAGTTTCCAGTTATTGAAGACACAGTTATGAAGATGAAGATGGATCTCAATAGACATAATAATTATTATTATTCAGTTGTAAATTTTGGTATGTTTTATGATAGATAACTCTGATAATTGTTGTAAAATATAATCAAATGTATGTTTTACCAGCTTCGTGAACTGTTATTTATTTATTTATTTATTTTATTTTGTCCTTCCGTTGTGAGATTCTGTGACTTTTTTATCTTTCTTCTTTTCTTATATTAATCCCAATAACTATCTGTATCTTTCGATTCGTTTAAGTCGACATTTGTAGATTTTTGTCGATTTGATCGACAAAAAATCTGTGTTGTTACAATTGGTATCAGGGCTTTTGGTTTAGCGATAACCTTGGCTCTATTTGGGATTAGCTCATTAGAGATAGGGTAGTAATACCCTTGAATGAGTTTGAGTGTATATGGGAAAACATACTTGTATTTTTGATATAAAATGGTTTTGTATTTTGTTGGTTTGCTCCGTTTAGTATTTATGAATTCTGGTCGGTACTTGGGACGCCAAGTCATCGATAGATATTTCTAAACACTCGAACAGAACTGATTGACACAATATTGTTTTGAATTATATTTTATTTATAAGGAATTATTTTGAAAACCTGTTAAATTTGTTTAATTAGTCAATATAACGAAACAATTGACTATTGAATGATTTTAAGAAAAATAAACATTGAAGTTTAATTGATAATGAAATAAAGTGAATTTAAATATGAAATTGAGGATTTAAATTCATGTGCTTTTGAAATGTTGATTTGCAAAAGTTTTTAAATAATATAAGTAGAATATGGAAATAGTTCAAAAGAAATGGTTTCCAAATGAATTTTAGAAATAAGTGTATACTCCCCTCATGTCTTTGGGAAATGATTTCGGTGATGAGTGCACACATCATCGACGTTTATTTTCAAGAGTCTGAGATGGGGAGACCACTCACAACTTTTATATTTTATTTTACGAAATTGAATTTTAGGGTATGGTTTTATATAAGAGATATAATTTATATGTTATTTGAAAGTTGATTTGGAAATGAACCCGAAGTTAAATTCTTAAATTCTAGAATGATTGAAGAAATGAGAAACTTGAAATAATTATAACATCTGAAGTGAATAATAGGGAAAATGAAATTGATAAAGAAATAAATTAATGGAATGAGAAAATGAAATAGATAATTGATGTGGTACGGAAATGAACTTAATGGGTTGAATATGTAATACTAACTGAAATTGACATATTGCATGATACTATATATTACATCCTATTGCATAGTAATACTTACCAAAATGTCAAGAAGTTAAAAATGTTAATATATTTGTAATTATATGTTATACCAATCAATGAAACTTAAGAAGTGAAGGTTAATGAGAATGAACATTCAAATGGAAGTGGATTTGGTTACATGAATGTAAACGAATCAAATGATAAATGAAATTGATTGTAAATTGAAAATTTTATGTGATTTGGACTATAATCAACCAAAACTCACTACAAGAAAAATGATTTTTTGTTGCAAAAATTGGTGGCGTTTATTCTCAAATGCAAGAAAAAGTGTTTTCAGTACCAATATAAGCACGTCAAAAAATATTTCACATTCCCGCCTCTTCGTAAACATAAGTCAGCGTGTCTAAAGTAAACGTAACCGGCCTATTCTCTATTCCTCTCCCCTCATACTTAAATTCTTTTAACCCTAGTTCCCTTTTCTTCCTTTTTTTTGTAAAAAACCCTAGCTTCTAACCACTTTCAATCTACCGCTTATTATTTCTCAGTTCAATACGATTTCGTATAGACTATCTCGTCCAACGTTCGTATAAACACCAGTAGAGGCGGTGCATCTCAGTGACGCTACAAAGCGATTTGATTCAATTCCAAATCATATTCAAGTTTGTGAAATCGCTAAAGCTAGAAAGGTATAAAACCATACTTGATTTACCTAATTTTTTTTTGGATCCCATCGTTTAGGGTTTTAAACAGTTAAATTTCGTTGCGTGCTGATTTCTACAAATACAAACCAAAACAGTTGATTTCTGCAAACCATGTTTGTAAATGGGTTTTATATTTGGGTTTTTAAGTTACTTTTGAGATCTGGTTTTTGACTGTATACCAGATTAAATTTATATGCTTATAACCCCCTGTATGCTTCTAATTTAGATTTAGATATACATATAAATGTTACATAATAGTATGTATGAAAGAAAATGGTGTTTATACTTGTTATAATATCTTCCATGTTGTTTGCATCTAAATTGAATGGGTTTTGAACATGTTTTGGATATATATGTTGATTGCCTGAATTATATGGATTGGAATTTAATATGAACATTAATATTAAATGTTAACATGTTCATTTAAATTGCTTGATTGGGTACTTGCAACAAACATATTACACTGATATATATATATGAACCTTGCAATGCATTGTGCAGCATTTGACTTGAGCAGTATATGAATTTTGCAATATGTGATATTATGCAAGTATACCAGAATATGTTTATGTATGTTATTTTATTTTATTCCATATGATTTGCCTGTATAGGAATATACATGAATACTGAAATTGTGTAGTTAAAAGTGTGTCACATTATAATTATTAATACCTGTATACCTTTTGTTTGACATTAGGATATGCAAATGAGCATACATACATACATAGTGCAGGTGATATTATGTTTTGTATGTGTGAAGCATGAGCGCATATGTTTATGAGAGATGTATTTATCAAGTATGCATTTATTCCTAGATGTATATATCAAGTGTGTGTGAATATTTAGAGCTTTCTTGGGAGTTACTAAAGCGAGATAATTTTGTGGCCAAGAGGTCTAACATTTCGAGATCGATTTATCTTGGGAGTTACCAAATTAAGTGACTACATTCAATGGATTGACAATTAGTTTGAAACGTAACACTAACATGGTAGGATCTCGTGTCAAAGTTCACTATTAGTATATAGTAGTGCTGTTAGGAAGTATATTTCATATCCATGTTGGCACGTGTTTAGTGTTTCTAGGATACTATGACTTATTTCCATGAAAATGGAACATTCACGTGTTTTAAGAAACAAATCACGAGTTCTATGCGTACACATGGAGGTAACAGAGGTATTGACCTAGCTTTCTGTGGTCTCGTTCAGGAAACACTTCGAAATGATGAAAACTTTAAAATAAAGTTTTCAATCATTAAAGAACTTCGAAATTTAGTAAGTCAAGTTCTGAAGATCAATAAGTTTCAACGGATCAATTTAGTAACTCCCAAGAAAAGTTGAGGTTAGTTGGTTTGTTAACCAGACCAAATTATTAAACATTAAGTGGCAAAAATATTCGTACATATTGTCATCTTTATCATTTCGAAGTGTTTCCTTAACCTGCCCATAGAATGCTTGTTCAGTTCTCTTTTATCTTCAGATATACGCATACAATTCGTGATTTAGTACTTAATAAAATGTGAATGTTCCATCTTCATGAAATTTGGTCGCAGTATCTTAAAGTTACTAAACACCTCATCGACAAGGTTCTGGAATATACTTCTGGTAGTACTACTTAATAGTGTTAGGATCTTCAAAAGTTTATCTTGGTTGTGCCTTTTTTCCTATAGTGTTGAATGTTACATATCATAAAAATGCCGTACTTATCATAAAAATGTTCATGTAAACTTGCATTGGTTAACAGTACACGGACTATATAACATATTTCATGTTTGTGACTATATTATATGACTGATACATTCATACAAAATTTCCCTTTAGGCTTAGGAGAAGCATTATGTTACATAGGGAAACTCAGTTTCTTCTTAATTGATGGCCCAAAGGGACGAAGACAATTTGTTTTAGGCTCTTGTCCCATCAACATCAATAATCGAGATTGCAAAAATTTATGTTAGGCCATCAATGATCAAGTTGAACCGGAACCGTATT
Organism: Allium sativum; assembly: GCA_030737875.1. NCBI lineage: Eukaryota > Viridiplantae > Streptophyta > Magnoliopsida > Asparagales > Amaryllidaceae > Allium > Allium sativum. The sequence continues at coordinate 53,827,054 of CM060909.1, read as the reverse complement.
TGCAATCTCAATATTGATATTAATGAGGCCAGAGAAACGTGAATTGATATGGGAAACTGGACAGAGAAAAATATTCAAAACAGATATACCTACTTTGCAATCGGAATGTGTTTATGTATATTATTTATTTTATTTTATTCCATGTGATTTGCATGTATAGGAGTATACATGAAAGTTATCTATTTAAAGTTTTCATATCTGGGCATGCTGATCCATTTAAAGTTTTCATATGAATGTTTGTTATAAACACAATTCGATAAATATATGTTTAATGTAGGACTTCTACATGCACATGTGTGTGTGTGTGTATATATATATATATATAACATACAATGATTATGAGCATAAAAACATACATAGTGTAGGTGATACTATGTTTTGAATGTGTGAAGCATGAGCACATATGTTTATGAGGGGTGTATATATCAAGTGTGTGTGAACATTTCGAGATTTCTCAAAAATATGAGCAAGTTAATTTTGTGGTCAAGAGGTCTAATGTATATGAGATGACAATTAATTCGACTTGGGAGTTACTAAATTGAGTTAATTTGTCTTGGGAGTTATTAAATTAAGTGACTACATTCAATTTATCTTGGGAGTTACTAAATTAAGTGACTACATTCAATGGATTGACAATTAATTTGAAATGTAACACTAACATGGTAGGATCTTCTATCAAAGTTCATTGTTAGTGTATAGTAGTGCTGTTAGGAGGTATATTTCAGATCCATATTGGCAGGTGTTTAGTATGTTTAGGACACTACAAACTATTTCCATAAAGGTGGAACACTCACGTGTTATTAAGAAACAAATCACAAGATCTATGCATATACGTGGAGGTAAGAGAGGTTTGATCGAGCTTTTTGAGGTCTGATTAACGAAACGCTACCAAATGATGAAAACTATAAAATAAAGTTTTCAGTCATTAAAGAGCTTCGAAATTTAGTAACTCAAATTCCGTAGATCAAAAAGTTTCAATGGATCAATTTAGTAACTCCCAAGATCAATCGAGGTTAGTTGGTCGTTAACCAGACCAAATTATTAACCAGTAAGGGGTAAAAATATTTGACCATATGATCAACTCTATCGTTTCGTAGTGTTTTCTCAACCAGCCCACAGAATGCTTGTTCAGTACCTCTCTTATCTTCTCATATACGCATATAACTCGTGATTTAGTACTTATAATAAAAATGTTCATACAAGCGTTACATTGGTTATCAGTACGAGGATTGTATAACATACGTTATGTTTATGACTATATTGTTATATAACTGATACATATCATAAAAATTTCCCTGCAGACTCAAGAGAAGCATTATGTTACATAGGGCAAATCAGTTTCTTCATAACCGATCGTCCAAAGGGGATGAAGACAATTTGTTTTATCCTCTTGCCCCATCAAAATTTATAATCGAGATTGCATAATTTGTGTTAGGCCATCAATGATCAAGTTGAACATGAACCGTATTTGCAATCTCGATATTAATTTTGATGAGGCTAGAGAAACATTAATTGATGTGGAAACCGAATAGAGAAACCCACCTTATAAGTATTTTATAGGTGGTTCCGTTTGTATTTTACCTAGAGAGAAAGGTGGTGTTACAGAAGAAATGGTTATACCGTACCAGGGGAGTTTGAGATTCGGTCTTACATTTGCTCCTCAGTATACTTAGTGCAACTTCCAAAATTTGGTGTTGCGATGGCACAAATATAAAATCTGGTGTTGCGGTGAGTATCTAGTATTTATCATTATGTTTATTTTTATCAACCAAGCATTGATTTGTGATAATACAATATATGTATTCCTACTAATTTTTCAGATGGCTGATTTTGATCCTTGTTCGGACAATTATGTTTCTGCTTATCTGAATATGCCTGCAGTTCAAAAGGCTCTTCATGCAAATGTCACAAGTTTGTCGCATCGTAGGGAACTCTACAGGCATGCCTATTACTTACGAAGACTTCTTCTCCTTTTTTGATTTACCATTGTTATATATAACAAATTTTGATTGCTTTTATATAGCTATGATTGCTTATAGTGCTCTTGGATTTTCTATGATACAAACTGATTTGGTATGATTTCTTCTCGGATTATATCTGTTTGTTAGAACTTGGAATTTTGTTAGCACACATCCTCTCTCTACTTTGGTTATTTTGAGGTTGTGTGATTCCTTAAATATCCTATTGCTTCTTATTGGCACATTTTATCCTAAATATAATCCAAAGTTATTGTTGTTTAAACTGATTTGCATTCTGTTATAATTTAAGTGCACACCAAATTAGTTATTGGTACACCGTTTACTTTTTTATACTTTTTGTTGATTGGTTTTGTTAAAAATATTTGAACTACAACTTAAAAATGTTTTTCATGTACATGTGTACTTTATCGATTTATGGATACCAAGAAACAGGACTGAGTTCACCATTTCAATGGAAGTAAGTTCTCACATAAATAATTGTTAGCTTATGCTTAATCTGATGCTCATTTTGCTGTATACAATTTGACAAATATGTCATTTAAAATGTACTTGTGTTAGATAATGTTGATCTAGAAAATGCTTGTGGAAAGTACTTTCGGGTCTGTTGCCTTAGCATTATCGATCCAAGTTTATTTTCCTTTTTTTTTTTTTTTTGAATTGTGCATGTGTGTTTGTGTTTGTGCGTGTGGATATAAAAAATAAATACATGAGATATCACATTACTGATATGAAACCTGGTTACTCATAATTTTTGTTTTATATCTTCATGTTTTATTCTTTCAGTTCAAATGTAATTTATTTCTTTTATAGGATGAACTAAATCAATAGTACATTTATTTGCATCTGTTCTCCCATTTAACTAGTGGTGATGGTACTTGGCCTGTTTAGCCGTGAAAATGTAGGCAATGAAGTAGAAGTGTTGGTTTTTGCCATATCTAAGCTGAAACAGGGAGCAATGGACCAAAAGTTTTATTCTAGTAACAAGCAGTTGGAAGCTAAATGATTTGGGAAGAAGCAACAGTGAAGCCAAAGCATAAAAGTACTGCATGAAGCACGTAACAGGGATGCACTTCAGGTAAAATTGATTATTAACGGTTTTGTTTTAGTAATTAATTTTCATTATTTTCTTAGTCTTTTGTTCGGTTCTTTGTTTACATGTTGATCAAAATTTTTGAAGACATCAACAATAGCAATACTAGTTAATGATATCTGCTCGGTACCTTGGTTATTTCAGTGCTTTATGTACTTTGGCTGCATGCAGTTTGGTTATGACATTGTCAATGATAGTTTGGATGTGTAAATGTACGACTAACTTTTTGTCTTGACACTTACGTATGTTGTGAATATTTGAATGTGTGTTATCTTGTTGATCTTTAAATGTGTATGTATTTTGTGGTTGTTTAATATGTTATGTTAAGAAATGTATGTGTTTGTGTATTACGTTGTTATATAATTGGAGGCTAAATCATGGGTAAGTCTGGAATATTATGATACAAATTGGGAACAAATGGTGGCAGGAAAAAGACTACGGAATATTATTTTTACTTGTAGCATTTAAAAACCGCTACAAATCAAGGTTAAAGTAATCAGGAACATTTGCGGTAGCGTAAACGCTACAAAAAAGATGAGTGAACGCCATTAAAAAAAATCATAGTGAAGAAACCTTTTCAATGGCGTTTTATAGACGTTGCAAAAAAAAAAAAAAATCGTAACGTTTAACAAACGGTACTAAAAATAAATATTTAGTGGCATTTATAAATTATGCAACTAATACTCAATGATTTTTAGTGGCATGTTTTCTCGTAATGATTATCGAAACGCCACCAAAAATTCTTGGTGGTGGTTTTTGGGTGCTACAAAAAATCATTTTTTCTTGTAGTGACTTAGCTAATGAAGTCAAACGAAATGAATGTTGAATGTGAATGGATTAGGATTAGATGGATGTGAGCAAAGCAAAGCGTAGATGAAATTGGAAAAACCAACTCAATGTGAAACGATAAAAAATAATCGAATGTAAATAGGAATTTTCATATAATAATGAAAATATGAATTTTTTAAAAGTGAAATGAACCAATAAAATCATACAAATAAAATGATGACATTTCAAATTTTGTTATGGTTCTTGTTTGGATGGATATAATTGATTAGATATTTTATTTGTTCTTTTAGTGCATTTACTACTTCATTTATGTTAATTGTAAACATACAATTTTTTTATATGTATGATCTTATTTGTTGTTGAGTGTTTTAGTAGTTATGGATGACATATGCTTTCTTCTACAGTTGCACGCGCATAAAACATCGTTTGCTTGCTTTAAAATAAGCCAAATCGCTAATAACGCAAAGGAAAGGTACGTATAATGAGTTATATATATCGTATTTCAAATGTTATATATATTGTTTCCCACTGTTTGGGATGCCTCATCACTGAGATAAGATGTATATTTATGATTATGTGTATATATATATATATATATATATATATATGTTGAACTCAAAATTGAGTCAACACCAAAGGTGCAAGGTGCACTTCACAATATTCTTGAGAATATTAAAATGGAGCCAAAAAATTAAGAAAAAAGCAAGTAAGGAGAGAGTCAAAGTTTTTATAGTGGTTTGATCAAATGAGATCTACATCCACTTTGCTAATTGATTCCATTATAGCACTTAGAATTACAAAGCAAGTACATTCCTTCATTACATTCATGATTCACCTCACTTTTCTCACTCTTTGATTTAGTAGAATTCTTATGAGAAATAGATGAGATCCTCCAGGTATGGATGTCAATGAAGCAAATCCAAACTCTCCCACATTGTGATGAATCTTCATATCTTGGCAATGAATTATGAGATAAAACTTAGGATTGGAGTGTTTAAGATGATCAAATCACCTGGATGGAGTTGAGAATTGAGTTTTATAGCCCTTCGGGATCACCAAGAAGCCTCTCCCGTTAAAGTGAAGCTCCATCCCTATTTATAGGAGTGAGGAGTGAGTGTGTTATAGCTTTCAGGTATTGGATCGGCCTGTCGAGAATTTACAAAAATGCCATTGCCACTTTTCATACTTCCGATTCAATCTAGAACGACTCGGCCCGAACCAGAGTGATTCGGCCCGATCCATCGTATCCCAAGCCGCTTATATACTTTCCTTCTCGATCTAGAATCTCTCGAGCCAACCCAGTTGCTGCTATCCGATCCGACTGTTTTACGAGTCAGATGTTTTACCCGATCCGAAATGTGCCGAGTCAACTTGATGTGTTCTTGTCCGATTCAGATTGTGCCGGGTCAAACAAGTATGTCTTTGCTCGATTCAAGCTGCGCCGAGCCGACTCAACAATACCTAACCTGTTCCAAACGGTGTGGTCCGAACCAATTGAGGCCCATCCACTATCTTTTATGCGATGATCGATCCATCCATCATATCTAAACCTATCCAATCTACGTAAATTTTGTGGATAACATTTTGCCCCTCGGAGTTCACAATTTGTTCATAAAAAGTGTGGGCTTCGAAACATTTTAAATCCACGATATTTGATGGGATATTGGCCCTTTATTGTAGGTTCCAACTTTGGATCGAATACGCTTCCTTTGTGGGTTGTCTTAGTTTGGTTCGGTCCAACACATGGGTCCTATATAAGTGACCCGTCACTTTCCCTTCTCACTTTACTTTGGTTAAAAAGATTTTTAATGGTGGTTCCCTCTTCCTAAGATAAATTACTTCGATTCAAGTGTTTGAGTTGCTTTAGTTCGAGCCGTGAATCCAGCCCTCCAAATCTGTGCGATTCCAAATCCACTCCCTTTTTATCTTGCGCAGTTGCAGGTAAATCGCATTTTTTTGGGGTTATTCTCCCTGGTTTTGGATTTGAATTGGAGTGAATTGGATTCGAGAGATTCATGAGTTGTTACCTCGAGCTAGTTCTTTTAATCATAGGCTTTAAATCTTGAATCTCATGTTGTTTAAATGATTGTAACAATATTTGAATTAGCTAGAATAAGCTTGTAATTGCGTATTTTGAACTCGAATTATACAAAATCCCCTGAGCTTTGATTTTGTCTTGACGTACATAACATGCTCGATGAAATGCTTGAACTATGAACTCAACCTTGAATCGGATGCGTCATTAGATTGGCCATGGATGACTCATTCTGGATCAATTTTGGATGACCCTATATGGATCGGTTGTGGCCGATTCGCTCTGGATCGGTCGTGGTTGATCCATTTTGGATTAATCATGATCGGTTTGATATGGATCGGTTTTGACCGATTCAACAAGGATCGTTCATGTCTGATCAAATATGGATTGGCCATGATCGATTCAATTTGGGTAGGTCTGACCCAATATGGATCGGTCGTGGCCGATTCGCTCTGGATCGGTTGTGATCGATTTAATCTGGGTCGGTCTGACCGATCCAATCTGGAGTGGCTTCAACCGATTCAAATTGAATTGGTCTAGGCCGATCCAATTTGGATTTTTCTTAGCCGACCCAATTTGAAATGGCTATGTCCAACCCAATCTGGATCGGTCTTGGCCGATTCGAATGGAATTGGTTTGGACCGGTGCTACTTGGATCGGTATTGGCTGTTTCAAGTTTGAACTGGATGTTTAATCTAAAGGTCTGACTCTTTATCATTTTCCATCCTGTATTCGAAACACTTGCTTTGGATCAATATACTCTATCATCGATTGTCTATATCGATGACAAGTCAGATAATATAGAAACTTTACATGTAGTTTTATAACTTATGTTAGAATGCTCTGCTGGTGCTAAAAGATTTTATGAGCCATTTCATTTAAACATATAGCCACAGGTTTGAAATAAAACTTGAAATCGATCATTTGTGTTATTTAAGCTTTATTCATATTTAACTGCACATAATATTTTGTCATAGAAAACACATACCTGTATTCTGTTGTCAAACATATTTGTTTGCATAGAAATGGATACTGGGCAGAAGTCTCATCAACAGCACGAGGCAACATCTAAGTCTGTATTGGCTGCTACTTCAGCTCAGACTACGGACGCAGCTAACACTTTCGGATCCAATGTTAACCTGGAATTTCCAACTCCCAAGCCCTTGACTGAAAAACCTAGTGATAGTAAACCAAATAAATTGGATGATCGCGGGTATAAGACTTTATGTGCCCAATACAGTATATCAGGGACAGAGTCTGAGCTCCCAAGGGATAACGAGTTTGCTCACAATCCTCCTCCTGGATTCATTACCATCAACCGACCCATGTTAATGATGGGCGGAGTTCCTCCTTTTAACCCCTTCGTTGAGACGTTTTTAAAGCGCTTAGCCGTTGCCCTAATGCAACTTCATCCCAATGGTTATGCTATCTTAACCTGCCTCTACGTGCTTTTTATGAGAATCAAGGAACGTCCCCCATCTTTCGAAGAAGTCTGCTCACTGTATTCTTTCAAAAAGAAGCAACCTTCACCATCGATCATTAGTTTAGAAGGGAAATACCCCAAGATTCTAACTGGTCTGGTGGAAAGCATCAAGGGTTATCTAGAAAATTATTGCTTCGTTCACTGTTCCGACAACTTCTACGAAAGATGGATGGAAGAAGGTAATAGCATTTTTGCATATCTTCTCCCCATTCCTATAGTTAATTTCCGAATACTAAATCATTCTATCATTTTGCAGAATTACCTTTGTCTGACACAAAAGATGCTTCCGCCGATGAGTTATACGAAACTTTACGGACCATACCAGAAGCAGATAGGAATAGAAAAAACCTGATCACATAGCAGCTTCTTTATCAATATCATTGGCTTGACCCTTCCCGTACTCTCAAGGTGTATTCACTTCCTAAGAAAGGGATTACTGGAAAAAGTCCTGTTCTTAAGTCCCCCTTACAAAAATGCTCTGACATGGCAGGAAGCAGTAAGGAATCCCTAAAACCAAGTTGCTTTCTATCAAAGAAGGGAAATCCAGCCATAGTAAAGGTGGAAGTGAGACAATTGAGGAGGCAGTGGTTGAGAAGGATTTGACTTCTTCAAGAACCCTTTCTGACCCAACCCAGGGAAATAAAACCGAATGGGATGTTGAAGTTACTTCTAAGGATAATACCAGTGTTAAGAAAACTTCTAAGGATCCCACTACACCGGTTACCCCCAAAGGCTATTCTTCGAACATCTTTAAGGATTTAAGTGATATTAGTTCTGCTAAGCATATAATTCCTCGTTGTTTCATTATCGGCCCCTGCATTACTTGCACAGGACAAGGCTAAGAGGGCTATTGATGTAGGGATTTCCTTAGATGACCTCCATAAGAAAACCTGCCCTGAAAAGCGATCGCTGATATAGGATCCCTTTTTAATGATCCTCTTAAAATCGGTTTGATACTTAATCCATTCTGAAAAGCGTTTACTTTTTCTCACCGCTTATTGATCTTTCTAATTTACCTTTTGAAATCGCTTGAGCTTCAATGGGTCCAAGTACTGAATTTTTGTCTCTTTTCTTCTCTTAGGTATGAGAATAATGCCGAAGTCCTCGTTCTTGCAGGACTTTAAGGAAAAGCGAAACCAGGTGGATCCAAAGCGCTTCTTAAACAAATCTCATCCTTCGCGATATCCTCGTCAGCCCGATCCTCCCCGTCATTTATCATCATCTCACCAGTCTCGACCACTCCCAGAGCTTCCCGAAACCAATGAACAAAGGCAGTGGAAGGAGGATGAAGAAGCTCGACGGGAAAAAAGGAGAGGAAAAAGATCGAAAAGAAAAAGAAGAAAATTAAACGAAAAGACATCACGGGAGATAGGGAGAAGAGTGATTCTCGCAAACGTCATCAGTCGGATGGCTTTCCTATGCCAGACGCCCATTCTACCTTCAAAGAAATGCCCATGGTCTCTCCGTCAGTTACCCTCGCTCCTGCCGACCTCGAGACGATTATGAACAGGCCCTGCTACATTCCTGGCCCAGCTAATTTTGGCCTTGCTGATCGGTTTACGGATTGGAATCTAAGAGCAACATGCCTCAACCTGGATCTCTATCCTAATGACAAACGAGATTTACTTGAACAATTCGATGATTTGCAAGGTAGCGCTTCCACGCAATTTGACGTGGCTCAAAACCAGTTGCAAATAGCTAGGGATCAGTTTGATGTAAAGTTGGACAAAATCAGACGTCAGGCCGATAAACAGTTGGGACAGTGGTGGTCCTTTGCCCGTGAACAAAGTCAATTTACATTTCTTGGAAGGAAATTTTGAGATTACTCTAGCTCTTCTTTGGGAGCGGATCCTAGAGATCAACGGGGGTGATCGTAGTAAAGACGATCTTATTGAGGATCTGCTAGACCCAGAATCCCGCGATGCTCTGGTTATTGGAAAAACCAAGCTGGCAGGGGCTAGAAACTTTGTTAAGGACAAGAATGGGTCTTTGGGGGACCCATTCAAGATGCACCTGCTAACGTCCAAGCCATTACTGCCGACGTCGAGGCTTCCGGTTCACGGATTCCTGTTGACCTTACTGCTTCTCCAAAAGACAAACGTGGGGACAATGATGATGAAGAAACCATTGATGTAAGCAGATTTTAAATTGAAGCCCATAGGAATGTTAAGGCGAATCTTACGGCTGTAGGTAAAACCAGAATTGCTCAAATTGCACCAAACTTAAGCTGTGTATTCTCTTCTCCTGACACCACCGCATACTTAACTCAATGCTTGTCTACCTTAGGTCTGATCTCACCAACGCCTTGTAACAACCCGGAAATGCGAGCCAATTTAAAATTTTTATTTTGGCAATTTTAGTGGATTTTGATTATTTGAAATGAATTATTTTAAATAATATCGACGAGAAATTTATTTTGAATATAATTCGAACGTATATATTATACAGATCGTCGATAGAATATAAATATTTATCTTAAATTATAAAAGGAATTTAAAATGGCGCGGTTGTTCGATAATTCAATTTCAAAGTTCAAATGAATGTACAGGATTCAAAATAAATCGGAATTTAGTGAAACCAAAAATATTAGAATCCATTTGAGAATATCTTTCCAACAAATCCGTAAAATCGAAATTTCATAGTGGGAATCAAAAGATATGTCCAGTTGAAAATTCTGAATAGTCGCTATGGAATTCAGGCCCTTAAAAATAGCCATTTTGCAAACGACCTCGGATTTCGACGAAACCATTTTTGTTGGATCCGAGATGTCAAATTATAGCTAGGTTTCAAATTTCATAATTTTTCGAATCAATATGTGAGCATGGCAAAGGAAAACGCGTTTGACCAGTTTAAGTTGATTTTAATCGACTGGAAAATGGCCATTTTTCTAACGGTCTCAGAATTCGACGAAATCAGTTTTGTTAGGACCGTATCGTCAATATGAAGCTAGAAAATATTTTTTTGGAATTTTTCGAGTTAGTATGTGGCCCCGGTAAATTGAAATGCGCGTTCAAATTCAATATATAGAGTTATATGTTGATTTTAACGAAACTAATCGAAACAGTCGAATCAGCTTATGATACATATCCCATTGTGTTCGGAATGGGGGTAATTAGCTATGGACGATAGGCGGTGGGCCTCGTTTAGAGGTCAAATGAAAAAGTCAACTTTTTGTAAATTAAATAATTATAATAATTAAAAACAAAAGCCTCCCTCCCCCTTTAACCATTCAGCCCCCCCCCCCCCCCCGAGATTGAAATTAGAAATCGATTTTATAAAAAAAAAAGAAATGACGGAGGCCGCTACCTCTCGCTCGCCACCACCGATCCCTCCGCCACCCCCTCCGTAGGCTGGCGCGCCTCCGATCCACATCACTGACGCCCCCCAGCCCCTCTTCCTCCTCTCGCGCCAGCCCTGGCCTGAAACCCACCCTGAAACCCCAAGCCACCCACTGCCTCGCCCCTGACCGCCAGCGCCAGCAGCCGCCTCCGATCCCTTCCGGTCCCCCCTCCTCCTCGATTAGCGTGTACAACACCCCCTCCCTCTCAAGAACGTTGTAAGTTTTTATTTTTCTTGGTTTTTATTTTAATTTTAATTTGAAAATCAGTTTTTATATGAAGTGATAAAAATGAAATTTTTATATAAGAAAAAGGAGATTTTAGGAGTGATAAAAATATAATTTTTATTATGTAAGTAGCTTTAAAAAGATTCGATTTTTATATATTGAATAGCAAAGTAAAAATTCGATTTTTATATATTGAATAACAAAGTAAAAATTCGATTTTTATATATTGAATAGCAAAGTAAAAATTCGATTTTTATATATTGAATAGTAAAGTAAAAAATTCGATTTTTATATATAGAATAGAAAAGTAAAAATTCGATTTTTATATATTGAATAGCAAAGAAAAAATTCGATTTTTATATATTGAATAGCAAAGTAAAAATTCGATTTTTATATATTGAATAGCAAAGTAAAAATTCGATTTTTATATATTGAATAGCAAAGTTAAAATTCGATTTTTCTATATTGAATAGCAAAGTAAAAATTCGATTTTTATATATTGAATAGCAAAGTAAAAATTCGATTTTTATATATTGAATAGCAAAGAAAAAATTTGATTTTTATATATTGAATAGCAAAGTAAAAATTCGATTTTTATATATTGAATAGCAAAGTAAAAATTCGATTTTTATACATTGAATAGCAAAGTAGAAATTTGATTTTTATATATGTAGTGAATACGGATGACGAAAGTGATGAAAGAAGAAACGGCGGAGATTTTCTACATATGAAGAGTCGAGGCGTTTGGATTAGCTAGTCGGTGAGAACTTCTCACTTTTAATTAAATTTTCTAGTTAAAATATATACTAGGATGCAGACGGTGTTTAGTAGCACCCGACACCCGTCGTCCACAGACCATGAACGGCTTGTATGCTTGTTTGTTTGATTTTGATGTGTAGTTGATTGTGTGATGTGATGTGAAATGAAATAAAATATTTTATAATGGAAAATATTTTATAGTTAAAAATAGAATTTTTAACGTGTATATGAAATGAAATAAATATAAACAAATCGAACGATTTTTTTATATACACACATTTGACTGATATTGATTGGGACGATAAAATTTTACACATCGCCCAACTGCACAAATAAAATCTGTGTTTGATTGTTTGAAACCACACACGGGTATTAGGATGATATATGGCGTACACTAATCCCAATAATTAGTTGTATGTCGATCGATTGATTGACAGACTGTTATAAGTGTTGAATATTTATATTTGATGCTTATACAGTGTAGAATGCAATTTGGATGATGGTTGATTATTTGTCGTTGTTGATATATACATTCGTTGTGTGGAAGTCCGTAGAAATAAAATCTATGGTAATTGATTGGGCCTCATTCCAGTTTTGAAAAGAAAATATTTGAATAGAAATATTTGAAAAGAAATATTTGAACTGGAATATTTGAAAATAGAAATATATGAAGCCGTGTTGATTAGATTTACGCCATTTTGACGTGAACGATATTTATATCGATTTTATTCATTTTATAATGAACATCGAAAGTGATTTCAAAATATGATATTTTGAAAAGAATTGAAATTCGAATTAAACTGAATTGAATTGAAATTCGAATTAAACCGAATTGAATTGAAATTCGAATTAAATAGAAAAGAATTGAAATTCGAATTAGATTGAAATAGAACTGAAATCGTTTTGAATTGAATTTAAAATGTTCTGAAATTGAACTAAAAATCGATTTGAATTGAAATCAATTTGAAGTGAATTTAAAACGAATTTGTAAGGGAAAATTCAATTTTGATTTGAATTTGAAAAAAAGAAGTTGAAATCGTTTTGAAAACAAATTTGAAACGATTTACAAAATACGTTTTAAAAGGAAATCGACGAACTATATATTATATATATAATATAATGGCCTGAATAGAATGCGCTGCGCCGCGGCAGTTCGCGAATTACAACCATTGACTTCGAACGGATATTGCGGGAGATCCGACCGTCGGATTCTCCTAAAACTGGAACCGTTGGGTTCGTATCGAAAAGAGCTTTCTAATGAATATTAGAAATTAGAAATCTAACGGTTGGATTTGGAATTATGTCCAAATCAAATTTGGAAAAGGTCGCTGTAAGTGCAGTTCGATGGCCGTTGATGGAAATCGACTGTACGGGCCTTGATAAAATTATTAAAAATAGTAATAATTTGTGTAAAATCATAAGAAATGATTTATGAAGATTTGGGATGAAAAACTCCATATTTGAAAAGATAAAAATAGATTTTTATCGAAATGAACTAGTTTTGAATAGAATTATAATTCTATTTATTTTTAAATAAATAAACTGGATTTGAAATGGTTTTGAAAATAACCAGAATTTCCAATAATTATATTGGAATGGATTTGAATCGAAATTGTCTTCAGAATATTTCGATGTTGGATTTCGTGATTATACAGATGTTGTTATGGAAATTTGAAAGATATATATTTATATCGTTATTTCCAATACGACATTTGTTAGTCGTAGAATTTGATATTGAATATAAGCCGATATATTTTCTATTCAGAGCCTTGTATTTAATATCAAATGTGATTTGGGTTTGTCGTGAATGGTGTCTTCATTAACACTGTTCTTAAGCCCAGTTGAGAAAAGATTAAATCTTTTTATTTAGATTTAATGAAGTGTACCAATTAAATAATATTTAATTGGAATTGAATTGGTATTGATTTTTGGGTTTATCGTGAACAGTGTTTTAAATAACACTAGTTCTTTAACCTGATAATTAATGGAATGTGATTTTGGGTTGTCGTGAACGGTATCTTCAATAATACTGTTCTTAGACCCAAAGGAATTAAGAAAATCAGAAACTAACTGGAGATTAGTTAAGCTGAATGGTTTCTGGGGTATTGATCTGATGTTGGTTTCGGCCTTCGGGGTTAATACCTAGGGAATTGCTCACTTGCTAATTTACGGTTAGGGACTGATTAAAATGTGATGTGATTTTGGGGTTTATCGTGAACCGTGTTTTAAATGACACTGATTCTTTAACCCAGTCACAGATTAAAACTAAGTGGAGTTTTAATGAATCTTTAATTAGATCGAAAAGATCGAGAATGGAGTATCACCAGTTTTGCTCCAGGCGATAGTTAAATCTTTAATTAGATTTAAACGTGAAATGGTAATTGAATTTACCGATAACACTGTGGTGTTAGATATGAAGTATAACCAGTTTTACTTCATGGGATGAATAGTTTGGGATTGGGAAATAAAATAAATGATTGCTTCGGTAAGGTTCTCTAATCCCGACTAGTTTGAATTGATATTCAAAAGTAGATTAAAGAATAAATTTAAAGGATTTATCTTTGATAAAATTAACGAGAACATTTCCCTAAGAATGTGAAATTTAGAAACTAGCTGTAGGTAGGCTAAGCAGAGCGATTTCCTGGGTATTGATCTGATGTTGATTTCGGCCTTCGGGGTTAATATTTGGGGAATTATTCTCTTGATTAATTTATGGTTAGTGACTGATGAATTGGAATGAGGCGTAAGTTATGTTTTTGTAACACTTGTTTATTATATACGCGAGTTATTCGAAAAGACCGGGTTTATCCCATTCTGAATAACTGATACGACGATAAGTCGAAGATGAAGACGGTGGTTGAAGACTGGAGGTCTTCACGTCGTTTGGGTGATTACTGATGATCTTGATTGAACTGTACACCCAAGAAGATGGAAACAGTTGGTGATCGTCCAGACGTACTTGGAGATCGATGGATATGCGGTGTACTAGGTGCCTCCGGTTTCGTTCAGACCCATAACGAACTTGTAAATGGACTGTGTGTCTGACATTGGATTTTAGTCTGTGTGATTGATTTCTATTAAATATATATCTGTTTGGCGGCGAAGAATTTATTCTCTTGCTTAACGCCCTTCTCTGAGACGTACGAGCTCTGGGGTTATATACTGATGGATATCAAACGCATAGAGTGAATTGCCTGTGTGGCATACATAAGTGGAAAATGATCAAGGCTTCTGTTGAAAAGCAAATTCTTGTGGTTGATGATCGAAGCACGGCCTTTGTCGCGTAGCTTTGTGTAACGTTTACTTCGCGAGTTTCACACCCGGTATGAACCAAAAACGGGAAAGGACATCAGGGAGGGCATGCGTATCCTTCTAGTTAGAAGTGGCGTCAGTGGTTTTACACGCCCTGACGAGTTTGACTTATGTGGTTGTTGGTTTGCGAGGCGCCTCGGATATTTCGGTGACTATGTGAAGCCGATGGAGTCATTCGTTGGCTCATTTACGCCCCATAGGGCGGAGAGACGTATTGTTCAGGCATAATAATCCAATCTGTGTGGACCGGCCCTGACGATCCATGGGGCAGTTGCGGCTGTTCCTGAGACATGGGCTAGATTGTCTCGAATTGGTGAGGACGATCCCTAGCCTCGGTTCATACCATAAATGATAACCCAACTTCCAATACGAGATTTTGAGGTTTTGATTGTAGAACTAGTATGGCGACATGATATATGATACCCATGCCGTCTATGATTGATACTTATGATTTGAAATTATTTTGTCACTATACACTTATAATAGTATCAAGTGATTTGTTTTAAACGTACTAAGCATGTTTGGCTATTATAAGGGAAAACCCTATCCCCCGGCTTGCGTTGCATTGTGTGATAGGACCCGGGTCTTATAATAGCTTCATTTTTCCAAAAAGCATTTCGTTGTTTTGTTATATGCACTGGTATTCTTGGGAGGAAACCCGTTCCGTGTTATACGGCGTGGTCCTTTGATTTACCTAACTTTGAAAATTAAGATAAATAACTGTTTTAGTTCTCACACCAGTCACATGACTGACCTGGAGTTTATTGTTTTAACCTAAACTCTGGGTGCCCCTATTTTCTACACGGGCAGTTAGTAGTTTTGGTTTTGCAGATTTATATTCACAGGATCCTGATTTACAGCTGGAACGATGCTCGGAAAGCTCTGTATCCGTGTATTACTTTTAGTTGTGTTTTACATTGTTTTCCGCTGCTATGTAATTTATTGTAATCTCTGATATTTTTCTGTTGTAATTTATTCATTTATACTCTGTATATTCTTGTATTTGATGGAATTGTTGTAATAGCAATGAAATGTTCTTCCGTCTGAGTTCTTTTGTGTGTTGTTCTCAAAGTATCCGCTCTTTCCTTACCGGGGAAGTTACGGGTCTTTACATTTGGTATCGGAGCTTTGGTTTACAAAGCTCAGAGAACAAGGCACCTTAGAACCATACGAAGGAATTCATCAGATATTGGACTAGTAATATCCAATGGGAATGACTCGTTAGAGATGGGATCAGTAGTATCCTAGAACGAGTGTGAAGAGTATATTTTTGAAAGTGAAAACAAATTTTGTTTTATAATTTAAATCAATTATTCGTATTTGATTATTTATTTATATTGATTTGGACAGTCCAGTATATAAAGATTTTGCGTATATGTCCGATCCACGTGTATTTGAAATTTTAATATACTGGATAGATATAGAATTACACTCTAATCGCCCGAAGATGATTTTGATGATGGAGCTTCATCATTAGAATTTATGTTCGAGTGACGAAAGTGGGCTTTCTATATATTTCCTATTGACTGGTGTGAGAACCAAAATTAGATAGGGCCTATTGTTGTGGTTTGACATCAAAAATCTGATTTTTGACTATATATCAATGTTATGAATTTGAAATGATAATTCACTAATTGATTGCTGATTGTGTTGTTTGATTATTGGTTGATTAGTTAAAAGCTGAACCATTTAGCCAAATTGTATCAAATAGTGAATTATATTGTCAAATAGTGAATTATATTGGAAATTTGTCGCATTTGCATGCATATACATGTACTTACATTGAACAGATCATAGCAAGGAGGCTAGAGCAGAAGAATAAAATTATTTGCCCGACAAATAGGTACATGTTTAGCATAATTTACTGTTTTGTTTGGGTGATGATGATTTTATGAGCCGATTGGCTAGCCGCTAGGCTTTTTCTTTTTCTTTTTGAGATCAGAGGGCCTGAATGGCAATTTCGGGATTTTCCCGGTGCTCCCGGTGTAGGGGAGGTTATGGCGAAATTTTTCGAAAATTTAGGGTGTTAGCCAAATTTTTGAAAAATTTGAAAAGTTCTTAGAAACTGAAAAGTTGAAGAACTTAAGCCGGAATGAAAATACTGGAAGTTGAGTTGATTAGTTAAACAACTTTCGGCTTTGTTCTTTTTCGGGGACGAAAAGTTTTAAGTGGGGGAGATTGTAACAACCCGGAAATGTGAGCCAATTTAAAATTTTTATTTTGGCAATTATAGTGGATTTTGATTATTTAAAATGAATTATTTTAAATAATATCGATGAGAAATTTATTTTGAATATAATTCGAACGTATATATTATACAGATCGTCGATAGAATATAAATATTTATTTTAAATTATAAAAGGAATTGAAAATGGCGCCGTAGTTCGATAATTCGATTTCAAAGTTCAAATGAATGTACAACATTCAAAATAAACCGGAATTTAGTGAAACCAAAAATATTAGAATCCTTTTGAGAATATCTTTCCAACGAATCCGTAAAATCAAAATTTCATAGCGGGAATCAAAAGATATGTCCAGTTGAAAATTCTGAATAGTCGCTATGGAATTCAGACCCTTAAAAATAGCCATTTGGCAAACGACCTCGGATTTCGACGAAACCACTTTTGTTGGATCCGTGATGTCAAATTATAGCTAGGTTTCAAATTTGATAATTTTTCGAATCAATATGTGAGCGTGGCAAAGGAAAACGCGTTTGACCAGTTTCAGTTGATTTTAATCGACTGGAAAATGGCCATTTTTCTAACGGTCTCAGAATTCGACGAAATCAGTTTTGTTAGGACCGTATCGTCAATACGAAGCTAGAAAATATTTTTCTAGAATTTTTCGAGTTAGTATGTGCCCCCGGTAAATTGAAATGCGCGTTCAAATTCAATATATAGAGTTATATGTTGATTTTGACGAAAACTGATCGAAACAGTCGAATCAGCTTATGATACATATCCCATTGTGTTGGGAATGGGGGTAATTAGCTATGGACGACAGGGTGTGGGCCTCGTTTAGAGGTCAAATGAAAAAGTCAACTTTTTGTAAATTAAATAATTATAATAATCAAAAATAAAAGCCTCCCTCCCCCTTTAACCATTCAACCCCTCCCCCCGATTGAAATTAGAAATCGATTTAAAAAAAAAAAAGAAACGACGGAGGCCGCTACCCCTCGCTCGCCACCACCGATCCCTCCGCCACCCCCTCCCCTGGCCGGCGCGCCTCCGATCCACATCACCGACGCCCCCTAGCCCCTCTTCCTCCTCTCGCGCCAGCCCTGGCCCGAAACCCCAAGCCACCCACTGCCTCGCCCCTGACCGCCAGCGCCAGCAGCCGCCTCCGTTCCCTTCTGGTCCCCCCTCCTTCTCGATTAGCGTGTACATCACCCCCTCCCTCTCAAGAACGCTGTAAGTTTTTATTTTTCTTGGTTTTTATTTTAATTTTAATTTGAAAATCAGTTTTTATATGAAGTGATAAAAATGAAATTTTTATATAAGAAAAAGGAGATTTTAGGAGTGATAAAAATATAATTTTTATTATGTAAGTAGCTTTAAAAAGATTCGATTTTTATATATTGAATAGCAAAGGAAAAATTCGATTTTTATATATTAAATAGCAAAGTAAAAATTCGATTTTTATATATTGAATAGCAAAGCAAAAATTCGATTTTTATATATTGAATAGCAAAGCAAAAATTCGATTTTTATATATTGAATAGCAAAGCAAAAATTCGATTTTTATATATTTAATAGCAAAGTAAAAATTCGATTTTTATATATTGAATAACAAATAAAAAATTCGATTTTTATATATTGAATAGCAAAGTAAAATTCGATTTTTATATATTGAATAGCAAAGTAAAAATTCGATTTTTATATATTGAATAGC
This sequence comes from Allium sativum, assembly GCA_030737875.1. Taxonomy (NCBI): domain Eukaryota; kingdom Viridiplantae; phylum Streptophyta; class Magnoliopsida; order Asparagales; family Amaryllidaceae; genus Allium; species Allium sativum. The sequence goes on along the minus strand of CM060909.1, from coordinate 53,808,151 downwards.
AAAGTAAAAATTCGATTTTTATATATTAAATAGCAAAGTAAAAATTCGATTTTTATATATTGAATAGTAAAGAAAAAAATTCGATTTTTATATATTGAATAGCAAAGTAAAAATTCTATTTTTATATATTGAATTGCAAAGTAAAAATTCGATTTTTATATATTGAATAGCAAATTATAAATTTGATTTTTATATATGTAGTGAATATGGATGACGAAAGTGATGAAAGAAGAAACGACGGAGATTTTCTACATATGAAGAGTCGAGGCGTTTGGATTAGCTAGTCGGTGAGAACATCTCACTTTTAATTTAATTTTCTAGTTAAAATATATACTAGGATGCAGACGGTGTTTAGTTACACCCGTCGTCCACAGATCATGGACGGCTTGTATGCTTGTTTGTTTGATTTTGATGTGTAGTTGATTGTGTGATGTGATGTGAAATGAAATAAAATATTTTATAGTGGAAAATATTTTATATTAAAAATATATAATTTTTAACGTGTATATGAAATGAAATAAATATAAACAAATCGGATGATTTGTTTATATACACACATTTGACTGATATTGATTGGGACGATAAAATTTTACACATCGCCCAACTGCACAAATAAAATCTGTGTTTGATTGTTTGAAACCCCACACGGGTATTGGGATGATATATGGCGTACACTAATCCCAATAATTAGTTGTATGTCGATCGATTGATTGACAGACTGTTATAAGCGTTGAATATTTATATTTGATGCTTATACAGTGTAGAATGCACTTTGGATGATGGTTGATTATTTGTCGTTGTTGATATATACATTCGTTGTATGGAAGTCCGTAGAAATAAAATCTATGGTAATTGGTTGGGCCTTATTCCAGTTTTGAAAAGAAAATATTTGAATTGAAATATTTGAACTGGAATATTTGAAAATAGAAATATATGAAGCCGTGTTGATTAGATTTACGCCATTTTGACGTGAACGATATTTATATCGATTTTATTCATTTTATAATGAACATCGAAAGTGATTTCAAAATCTGATATTTTGAAAAGAATTGAAATTCTAATTAAACTGAATTGAACTGAAATTCGAATTAAACTGAATTGAATTGAAATTCGAATTAAATTGAAAAGAATTGAAATTCGAATTAGATTGAAATAGAATTGAAATCGTTTTGAATTGTATTTAAAACGTACTGAAATTGAACTAAAAATCGATTTGAATTGAAATCAGTTTGAAATGAATTTAAAACGAATTTGTAAGGGAAAATTCAATTTTGATTTGAATTTGAAAAAAAGAAGTTGAAATCGTTTTGAAAATGAATTTAAAACTATTTATAAAATACGTTTTAAAAGGAAATCGATGAAGTATATATTATATATATATATTATATATATAATATAATGGCCTGAATAGAACGCGCCGCGCCGCGGCAGTTCGCTAATTTCGACCATTGACTTCGAACGGATATTGTGGGAGATCCGACTGTCGGATTCTCCTAAAACCGGAACCATTGGGTTCGTATCGAAAAGAGCTTTCTAATGAATATTAGAAATTAGAAATCTAACGGTTGGATTTGGAATTATGTCCAAATCAAATTTGGAAAAGGTCGCTGTAAGTGCAGTTCGATGGCCGTTGATGGAAATCGATTGTACGGGCCTTGATAAAATTATTAAAAATAGTAATAATTTGTGTAAAATCATAAGAAATGATTTGTGAAGAATTTGGATGAAAAACTCTATATTTGAAAAGATAAAAATTGATTTTTATCGAAATGAACTAGTTTTGAACTAGAATTATAATTCTATTTATTTTTAAATAAATAAACTGGATTTGAAATGGTTTTGAAAATAACCAGAATTTCCAATAATTGTATTGGAATGGATTTGAATCGAAATTGTATTCGGAATATTTCGATGTTGGATTTCGTGATTATACAGATGTTGTTATGGAAATTTGAAAGATATATATTTATATCGTTATTTCCAATACGACATTTGTTAGTCGTAGAATTTGATATTGAATATAAGCCGGTATATTTTCTATTCAGAGCCTTGTATTTAATATCAAATGTGATTTGGGTTTGTCGTGAATGGTGTCTTCATTAACACTGTTCTTAAGCCCAGTTGAGAAAAGATTAAATCTTTTTATTTAGATTTAATGAAGTGTACCAATTAAATAATATTTAATTGGAATTGAATTGGTATTGATTTTTGGGTTTATCGTGAACAGTGTTTTAAATAACACTTGTTCTTTAACCTGATAATTAATGGAATGTGATTTTGGGTTGTCGTGAACGGTATCTTCAATAATACTGTTCTTAGACCCAAAGGAGTTAAGAAAATCAGAAACTAACTGGAGATTAGTTAAGCTGAATGGGTTCTGGGGTATTGATCTGATGTTGGTTTCGGCCTTCGGGGTTAATACCTAGGGAATTGCTCACTTGCTAATTTACGGTTAGGGACTGATTAAAATGTGATGTGATTTTGGGGTTTATCATGAACCGTGTTTTAAATGACACTGATTCTTTAACCCAGTCACAGATTAAAACTAAGTGGAGTTTTATTGAATCTTTAATTAGATCGAAAAGATCGAGAATGGAGTATCACCAGTTTTGCTCCAGGTGATAGTTAAATCTTTAATTAGATTTAAACGTGAAATGGTAATTGAATTTACCGATAACACCATGGTGTTAGATATGAAGTATAACCAGTTTTACTTCATGGGATGAATAGGTTGGGATTGGGAAATAAAATAAATGATTACTTCGGTAAGGTTCGCTAATCCCGATAGTTTGAATTGATATTCAAAAGTAGATTAAAGAATAAATTTAAAGGATTTATCTTTGATAGAATTAATGGGAACCTTTCCCTAAGAATGTGAAATTTAGAAACTAGCCGTAGGTTGGCTAAGCAGAGTGATTTCCTGGGTATTGATCTGATGTTGGTTTCGGCCTTCGGGGTTAATATTTGGGGAATTATTCTCTTGATTAATTTATGGTTAGTGACTGATGAATTGGAATGAGGCGTAGTTGTGTTTGTGTAACACTTGTTTATTATATACGCGAGTTATTCGGAAAGACCGGGTTTATCCCATTCTGAATAACTGATACGACGATAGTTGAAGATGAAGACGGTGGTTGAAGACCGGAGGTCTTCACGTCGTTTGGGTGATTACTGATGATCTTGATTGGGCTGTACACTCAAGAAGATGGAAACAGTTGGTGATCGTCCAGACGTACTTGGAGATCGATGGATATGCGGAGTACTAGGTGCCTCCGGTTTCGTTCAGACCCAGAACGAACTTGTAAATTGACTGTGTGTGTGACATTGGATTTTAGTCTGTGTGATTGATTTCTATTAAATATATATTTGTTTGGCGGAGGAGAATTTATTCTCTTGCTTAACGCCCTTCTCTGAGACGTACGAGCTCAAGGGTTATATACTGATGGATATCAAACGCATAGAGTGAATTGCCTGTGTGGCATGCATAAGTGGTAAATGATCAAGGCTTCTGTTGAAAAGCAAAGTCTTGTAGTTGATGATCGAAGCACGACCTTTGTGGCGTAGCTTTGTGTAACATTTACTTCGTGAGTTTCACACCCGGTATGAACCAAAAATGGGAGAGGACATCAGGGAGGGCATGCGTTTCCTTCTAGTTAGAAGTGGCGTCAGTGGTTTTACATGTCCTGACGAGTTTGACTTATGTGGTTGTTGGTTTGCGAGGCGCGTCGGATATTTCGGTGACTATGTGAAGCCGATGGAGTCATTCGTTGGCTCATTTACGCCCCATAGGGCAGGGAGACGTATTGTTCAGGCATAATAATACACTCCGTGTGGACCGGCCCTGACGATCCATGGGGCAGTTGTGGTTGTTCCTGGGACATGGGCTAGATTGTCTCGAATCGGTGAGGACGATCCCTAGCCTCGGTTCATACCATAAATGATAACCCAACTTCCAATACGACATTTTGCGGTTTTGATTGTAGAACTAGTATGGCGACATGATATATGGTACCCATGCCGTCTATGATTGATACTTATGATTTGAAATTGTTTTGTCACTATACACTTATAATAGTATCAAATGATTTGTTTTAAACGTACTAAGCATGTTTGGCTATTATAAGGGAAAACCCTATTCCCCGACTTGCGTTGCATTGTGTGATAGGACCTGGGTCTTATAATAGCTTCATTTTTCCAAAAAGCATTTCGCTGTTTTGTTATATGCACTGGTATTCTTGGAAGGAAACCCGTTCCGTGTTATACGGCGTGGTCCCTTGATTTACCTAACTTTGAAAATAAAGATAAATAACTGTTTTAGTTCTCACACTAGTCACATGACTGACCTGGAGTTTATTGTTTTAACCTAAACTCTGGATGCCCCTATTTTCTACACGGGCAGCTAATAGTTTTGGTTTTGCAGATTTATATTCACAGGATCCTAATTTACAGCTAGAACGATGCTCGGAAAGCACTGTATCCGTGTATTACTTTCAGTTGTGTTTTACATTGTTTTCCGCTGCTATGTAATTTATTGTAATCTCTGATATTTTTCTATTGTAATTTATTCATTTATACTCTGTACATTCTTGTATTTGATGGAATTGTTGTAATAGCAATGGAATGTTCTTCCGTCTGCGTTCTTTTGTGTGTTGTTCTCAAAGTATCCACTCTTTCCTTATCGGGGAAGTTAGGGGTCTTTACACGCCTCCTTCTGGAGGGTTTACCGCTATGATAACTAAATCTATATTCACTGATTTAGCCCTGCTTTCGACACCTCCTGCCCCAGTTCCTACTGCCCAACCGGGTGATGAATCTCTGCTTACTACTAAAACTCCTGGATCGCAGGATGCCAAGATTGTTGCAATTGTTGACTTGGATAAGGATGATGACAACTTTCCAAGCGAAGAGGACTCCGAGAAAACTGGTGAGACTCCAACGCAGGACATTGAGATCCAAGGAAAGCGGGGGACATCATCAAGCCGCGAGTCAAAGAAAAGCATTTCCAAGCAAAAGAAAAAGAAAGGACAGGTTATCAGTGTATCCTCCCAAGAGAGTCCCAGCGGAATGTCAAACAAAAGTGGAGATCAATTGCGTGGACCGATTTTGAGATCTGGGGGCTCAAAGAATGGAAAGGATAAGTGAAGTCTATCTTACCCCCAGTTTCCTTTATTTCCTGTTATCTTTTTTATGCACTGCATTCAGATCGGTTGTATATGCGAGTGCCGACCCTCGCTTACTACTTGTTACTTCGCGCACCTTTATATCTGACACTTAACTAGTAACTTTGTGCTTTATTCCATGCGGCTGAAACGGAAATGTGTTTTGTTTTTTATGCTTGAACTTTCTCATACTTTGCTATTTTGTATTCTACATTTATCATACTTTCACGTCTACAACACAGAAATTTTATACTGTAAGTCATTTGTTAATGCAGTACTCGGTACGAAAGCAATGTCGTGGTGTTCTGATAAAGCTCGTTTTCCAATTGAGCCCATGGATCGCCGTTAATCGGACCCTACCTAACCAATTTTGCTGGATTTACTTGATTTTGACCATTTGGAATCTTTTGTGAATAACCATGTTTATATTCGTCATAATGTCAGGGTTACCGATTTTTCCTTAGTCATGTCATGGTTCTGCCTTATTGGTCAAGTCGGGTCGCGCGAATGCTACCCCTTTAACCTTAGAATAGTGACAAGTTTATGGTATGTATTGAGTGTCATTAAATTTCCTTAATATAGTGGTAATGCTCCCATACCAAAAGTTATCACTACTCTAGCGGTTAGGGGTGTTTTTGCATGTCTCGACTATATTCGGGTTTTTTCGATCATATGACATGATCACGATCGGGAGTTCCCTAGTCGAGTCGACATTTCTTATTTCCTTTTTGTGGAGAATGACTCTTGTCTTCGTGTCTTTTTTTGAAAGGTTTTATATTTCATTTCTCTTGAGAGGCATTTGGAAACCCGTTACTCGTCGTGACCGAATGACTCAGCCACTTGTAGAATTTGTAGGGTACCTTCTTGAGAAGGACTTTGGGTCCGTCTCTAACCGGATTTGGAAGACCTGGCATATGATCGGATGCCCCGGTAAGGGTCTTTGTAATCCGTCAGTAACTGGATTTGAAATACCCAGAATCGATAGTTGGATTTGAAAGATCCAACATCTGAACGGATGCCCCCGAAGAGGTCTTTGCAATCCGGCAGTAACTGGATTTGGAAGACCCAGAATCGATAGTTGGATTTGAAAGATCCAACATCTGAACGGATGCCCCCGAAGAGGTCTTTTAAAACCCAGTTTTGGTATCATTATCCAGCCATGTATTAATGCATCGACGATTAACTAGGTGCCCTCGGGGAGGTCATTGGTTTTGAAACCCAATGTTTGTCGCAATCCAACCATGTATCAATGGTATTGGCGATTGATTGAGTGCCCCTCGGGGAGGTCTTTAGTTTTGAAACCCAATGTTAGTCGCAATCCAACCATGTATCAATGGTATGGGCGATTGATTGGGTGCCCCTCGGGGAGGTCTTTGGTTTATTGTCATAAGGTTTCTCGGGACAAGCACTAGCCCATTTATCGGATTACGATTTGCTAGAGGTAGGGCTTGCAATCCTGTAATTAAGAAGGTGTCCCCTTGGCGAAATCCATAGTTTCATTTGTAACTTGAATACCATACTATTTGACAGATCAGTCCTTGGCGTCCTGACCTTACGTTGCTATATTCTCACGTCTTTGAGTTGATTACAAATGATGTTTCAAGCGCTAAGTAGCGGACATTTAAGCTATCCTCATCATGACGTGCTGTAATGGTTGTCAGGACTTGTTATATCGTAATGGTGTTGATCTTCTTTTTAGAGGGTAAAGTTTGTGATAATGTTGGGCGCCAAATGCCGATATTTGCAGCATATGACACCTAGACTAACGTTGCTGGGGACGCCACATTTCGCCGGATTTTGATGGAACGAGTGTCCAGTGGATAGCCTGCATTACGAATTCAACTTTTAATCAAGTTCTGATTTATCATAAAATTTTTGCTAGCAAGAGATTTTTACAGGCAAGTATGCCTTAATGGCAGATATGATATTCTTTTATTATCGCTTCTTTACCAAGGGAGGCTTGTATTTGCAAAAGAAAGTAAATCGATTTTGCAAAAGTGTTGTGTAGTGCTTTTATGCAAAATGCTATCACAAGCGATCATTATTCGTTATGACTCCATCAAGGGTTCGTAATTTGTAGATGCCCTCCAGCCTTTACTAAGCTTTAGTATAGAAGTGTCTGGCGATCATCGGATGAACATGGGCTTTTAATTCAATAGGAGCTATCGTTTCTGTTGGGCTGTACTCCTGGGCATTCAAGTAGCTTCGCATCTTCTCCCAACTTTTTTCAGTTGAATGGGAGATATTTGTTGTTGGTCCCTTTCCATTCAAGCTCTATTGATTGGTGGATACGCTTTGCCCCTGGGTGGTTTGAAGAGAATTCATGGCATACGATTTCTTCACATAGTATTGCAGCTTGTCACTTCTAACCAGCATTTCAATTGAGCTTCTTAGGTGTCTGCACTCATTGGTATCGTGGCCAGGCTGATTGTGATAATGGCAGAAACTTCCGGAGCTTAATGCTTTGTCACTTAACCTTAGTGGCTTTGGTTCCGCGTATTCTTTAGATTGCTTTGTCGCAATATAGATATTTTCAAGGGTGTCATTCAAAGGTGTCAGTTCCGGTGGGTTGAAAAGGCGAATCTTCTTATGTTCTTTACTGCTCTTTCCATCATTGGCGTGTTTTCGCCCCTGAGTATCTTCCTGACTATCCTCTGAATCAATAGGAAAGAAAGGTTGTTTGCGCCCACTCTCCTCTTGATTATGGCAAACATATTTCCCTTTGTTGGAAGCTGAGGCATAGGAATATGCGTCTCCTTGGAAAATAAGGCTTGTTAAACAATTTGCGAAATTGGCTTGAGCGACTTTGAGAGCATAAAGTTGGTCTAGTAATTTCTCGTTTGAAGCATCAATTTTCTGATGTAGGCTAGCTACGACGCTGTTGAATTCTTCTTTAGACACGACATCTTTCATAACTTTGCAAACTTGATTCTTCTTCATGGTTTGTTCCATCACATCCATGATGTATTCTTCAATGTCGTGTTGCTCTTCGCGGTAAGGAGGTGCCCCCGTGACAAGATTTGTAATTTTTCGGGCTTTCATCTCGAAGTAATTCTTAGCTTTTGGTTTCAAGCTTTCGGTGTTAGTTTCATTCTTACCACTCAACCATTCCTTGTAATCTCTCATGCTGACATGGACATTTCGAGGGGCTTGATTTAGTCGAGCACTAAGGATGACGTCAAGTTTTTCCATCAAAGCCTCAGTAGAAGTAGCCACTCGGTGATTTATGTTGGCAATAACATTGTTTAATCCGTTCCTTGTAGAACTCGCTTTACCAATGGAATTTTCACTGACTGTAGAACAATTAGCAGTTGGTATAGCTCCTTTCTTAGTGAGATTATCACCATTTCCAACGCCTTTGCTTATGGTCTTCCTAGATTTCGTCATTACTTCGAAGAAGAAGGTGGTTTGGAGCTTTAATGCAAGGGTTTGAAACTTGTGGTAGAGTGGACAGAGGATTGAATCGGCCCCACGGTGGGCGCCAAATGTTGAACTCAAAGTTGAGTCAGCACCAAAGGTGCAAGGTGCACTTCACAATATTCTTGAGAATATTAAAATGGAGTCAAAAAATTAAGAAAAAAGCAAATAAAAAGAGAGACAAAATTTTATAGTGGTTCGATCAAATGAGATCTAACTTTGCTAATTGATTCCATTATAGCACTTAGAATTACAAAGCAAGTACATTCCCTCATTACATTCATGATTCACCTCACTTTTCTCACTCTTTGATTTAGTAGAATTCTTATGAGAGATGGATGAGATCCTCCAAGTATGGATGTCAATGAAGCAAATCCAAACTCTCCCACAAGTTGTGATGAATCTTCATATCTTGGCAATGAATTAGGAGATAGAACTTAGGATTGGAGTGTTTAAGATGATCAAATCACTTGGATGGAGTTGAGAATTGAGTTTTTACAGCCCTTCGGGATCACCAAGAAGACTCTCCCATTAAAGTGAAGCTCCATCCCTATTTATAGGAGTGAGGAGTGAGTTATAGCTTTCAGGTATTGGATCGGCCTGTCGTGTATTTACGAAAATTCCATTGCTACATTTCATACTTTTGATTCGATCTAGAACGACTTGGTCCGAACTAGAGTGATTCGGCCCGACCCATCGTATCCCAAGCCACTTATATACTTTTCTTCTCGATCCAGAATCTTTCGAGCCAACCCAGTTGCTGCTGTCCGATCAGACTGTTTTCCGAGTCGGATGTTTTACCCGATCCGAAATGTGTCGAGCCAACTTGATGTGTTCTTGTCCGATTCAGATTGTGTCGGGTCAAACCGGTATGCCTTTGCCCGATTCAAGCTGCGCCGAGCTGACCTAACAATACCTAACTTGTTCCAAACGGTGCGGTCCGAACCAATTGAGGCCCATCCACTATCTTTTATGCGATGACCGATCCACCCATCATATCTAAACCGATCCAAGCTACGTAAATTTTGATGATAACAATATATATATATATGTGTATATATATATATATATATTGTTTTCCGTACCTAACCGAACAAAGGAGACTCTCCTGAAATTTTGCATGAATTTATGACTTAGAAAATTTGAGTTTTCAGACTTTTATTAAACCTTTTTGTGTAGGTAATTGTTTCTAAGCTAAACAAGAAATTATATGATTAAATATATAAATTGACAACTTCCTTACTAGGCCTTTTCGAGGATGAAAAGATTAAGTGGGGGAGAGTAACATCCCGAGATTTTGCGACAATTTGAAATGTTGAAGTTAATGTGATTTTGAATGATAATGGATTAAATATAGAATTTAATGATTTGTTTCGTGAATGGTTAAGACACAAACTTAACTTAACTTGTCAAATAATGAATTTCGATAACTATATACGATAATAACTTGTGTTTGGTAATTTATTTGTATTAAAATTTGAAACTAATATGAAATGGATCAACTAATTTTGAAACACCATTTATATATTGAAAATTTTAGATTATTGAATATGAAGAATATAAATCATTTTGAGTATATATTGAATTTCAACTTGTTATAAATGTAATAATCCGCATTGATTGTAAATATAGCTATGATTTGGTTTGTACTGTTATATATTAGGATTTGAATCTAATATTAAAATATTCAATTAAACTGATTTGATAAATTTATAATTAAAATTTAATGATTTAAATTGTGAATATTTATAGTGTAAACTAAATTAAATTGTTTAAATCACGAAATTCAACTTATTTGAATGTTAAAAACTTTTCTTAATTGCAAATGAAATTATGAATTAGTTTATATCGAAATAACGAAAGTTAGAATTGAATATTAAAATATTTAATGGAATTGATTTGATTAATCTATAATCGAAACCCAAAATGAAATTGAAAGAAAAAAAAATTAAAATGGAAATTCAAATAAGTAACATTTGACTTTTAAAGTAAATCTAAATTCCATTCTGATTCGAATGAAGTTATCATGTCTTGAATTTAATAAACATAAATATATTTGATTAATAAAAAAAAGTGATTTAAATTTTTAGTTTTGTAATTTTTAATAATCTAATTAACTATTGGAATTACGTTTCCTATAAATTATCATAAATCCTAACCTAATTCACATCTCAATCCCATTGACGTGCAAAATTAATAGCCCCCGCTTTCATGAATGAAAACAAATGACCACATCTCTTTCAAAAATTCAATCAATTCAAAAGAAAATGCTAAAACTAGTTCGTTGAGTTCCTTGGAACTAGATTTGTATGTAAACGGGTCTTAGGATGGTTTGATCAAGATTTCATGGGGTCGACGTATATTTTGCAGTAAAAGATATATTAGGATTAGGAATTGGGATTTACATCGAGCTTTATTCGCGAATTAGATGTCATTTTTAATTCGTGGCATGGCATGAAAAAGCATCGCATGGAAAATTTTGGTTGAATTCGACGTTCAAAAATGTCGCAGCTATGTACAGTTGTGCGTTAGGCCTAAGAGGACGGAATTTCGGGGTGGCGTGCAAGTTCATCGTAGTAGTGTTAGATCGACGGAGAATTCGAAGAGGAGGAGTTTGGTGGTGGTTTCATGGATTTCAGTGACAAGTTGAGGAGGGAGGAGGAGATGAAGTCAGCGGCTATAGGTTTGTTTTGCTAGAAGCAGTTCTTTCTTGTTTGGAGAAGATAAGTTCATAACGTTGGGTGAGACATATTATTTTATATTCATTTAAATTCAAATTTGTTTAAACGTGTATAACTCTCACACACAAACCCAGATTGACGCGCGGTTGAATCCGTTGGGATCACATCGAAATTCCAGGCAACATGAAGATGTCATGGATTGATTATGAGACTGTTAATTTTTGGACAAAAAATTGGATTTCAATCGCATTCGAAATCAAATGTGAGTGATTTAACCTACTCACGCTTAACTAAAATATTCGATTGTTAGTTAAATTAAATTCATGTTGTGATATGATTGTATTGATTGATGTTTGACAATTTATAATGCATGTTTATGTTATTTTGCTTCAGTAGTGTAATTTAATTTATTTGTTGGTTAAATTTGACGTTTAATTGCTAGTTTAACTTGACACCTGACAACTAGTAAATTGATGTGATATTAATTTGTCTGAGTGTACTTATTTGATGGATGGTCTTGAATTGATATGTTTAATATATTGATGTTGAATTGTTTATTTATGTTGATTAATCCCAACCATTTATCCTAGATGCTATGGGCATCAAATAAACTCGAGATTAATACTTAAAATGAATTAAGAACGTAGGCTGAAATGATTAATACATGTAACCATGATTTGGATTGAAATGATATATATCCTTTCCCAAAATACTAAAATTAAATTTTAAGTATCACTTGGCCATAGGATAGGAAATTATATACGAACACCAATTGGTTTAATAAATTTGTTTTAAATCTTGAATTTGAATTATTATCTTAAAAGAAAAATAAATAATGTTTTATAAATTGTTTCCTTTGAATTTGAACCTTAAATTCTTTGAATTTGAAAGTAATGAAATTATTTAATGTTAAACCAAAGCTAAAAGGTTAAAATTTGACATGAATTGAATACTGAAATTGAATTGTTCTAAAATTTTAAATAATAGCCCATCTTTGAAAATTACTTTAAATTAACCGGATTTAAAGTAATGTTTGAACAATAAACTCAAGATTTGTCATAAATTGAAATGTTTCCAAATGAGAATTCCATGTTAAACTATAAATCACTACAAGAAAAATACCCTATTGCAACTAGCTATCTGCAACATGCCTCAAATGTCAGTTGCAGTAAATGACATTTAGCAACAGACCTTTCGTAGCTATTGCAATATATAAGATTTAACAACAGGATTTTCCTTCCTGTTGCGAAAAACATATTTTTCGCAATAGAGCTTTCATGCCTGTTGCGAAAACATACTTTTAGCAACTGCTCTTTCATTTCTGTTGCAATAGATATATTATTTGCAACTACGCTTTCAGACCAGTTGCAAAAATTATATATTTAGCAACTGTTTTCACCAGTTGCGATAACTGTAATTTTTTTGCAACAGGTAAATCCACTTGCAAAAAACGTACTTTTAAAAATTATTTAATTAGTATTATATCATTAAAAATTATATTATTTAATTAGTAATTACTATTAGTATTTATAATCTATAATCAACTAATAATAATTAATAATAAACAAATTATAATATAAATTAATAGTTAAAAAAATAGTAAAATTATTAGATAATTATAAAATAATAATGATTAGTTAGTAATAAAAAAATAATGGATAAAAATTAATAATTAAGTTGAAATATGAATATGCATAACTAATAATTAAATAATTAATAAATTCATAATAAATAAATAAACGATAATTGATTAATATTACTATTATTGTAGTTATTATAATAGAGGATTAAATAATTTAAATTTACTAGTTAATATAATAATCAATTATTATTTCTTATAATAACATATTGCAATTAATTATTAATAACTAGTAAATTATCTAATTGGCAACCGCTCTTCTCTACCTATTGCGGAAAACATAACTTTAGCAACTTCTCTTCACTACCAGTTGCTAAAAATAAACAATAAAATTAATTTCTAATAATTAATATGTACGTAATTTAATACGTTAATAATTAATACTTTAGTAATTTAATACATTAGCGATTAATATCTATAATAGTTTAATAATTAATTTACTAATTAAGAATAATCATAATTTATAATCAGTAATTTATCAATAAAAAGTTATAATAAATATTTATAATTTATGAACAAAGCATAATCAGTTACCTTTCCAGGGTAAAAGGCGGGCTATACAAATTAAAAGGCGAGCTGTGTAAAAATTTCAGGACCGCTTCGCGCACTAGTATTTTGTGCCGCCTTCACCTACCTTTCCCAGTTCACGTAACTTTCCCAATTCCTCCTTCTAAATCTAATTCCGTCTCCTTCTAAATCTCAACAATATATTAAAATCTAATTCCTCCTTCTAAATCTAATTCCTCCAGCCTCCTTCTAAATCTAATTCCGCTTCGGAGGTGAAGGTCACACAAAACAAGCTTAGGAAGAAGGAAGAGACGCTGAGTTATTGATTGAAGGAAGGTATCCCTAATTTTTCATTAATCGGCAAACCTTGTCATCGCTTTGTCGAGGTAAATTCGTTTTCTTCTTGTCGTTCGTTTCATTCCTAGCGCAGATTGAATAGGCTTAGTTTTCCTTTCCAGGCAACTCCTTTTGTTGCTTATAGACATTTTTGTCCCGTCATTTTTTATCCTAAGTTATTGTTTTTTTCCTTTCTAATACGCATTCATTCCCGATGGTTAATTTTTTGAATCATATCCCGTATTAGTGATTTTGTTATAGAATCAGATAAAAGTGTTCATTCCTTCTTATTCCTGTGTATTTTTGCCTTTAAATCTTTATCGAGTTGATCGGTTTCGTTGGTGTTGTTCTCACGAGAAGCGCTTGGTTGAAGGCTTCAGATCCACACTTTTGATGCTTATTATAAACCTTCACATTAGAGTTGAATTCTTTGCAAACTCTTTTGTAGTTGTTTCTATTGCTTATTAAGTTGCCTGAAATAATGAAGAAAAGGCAACTATAGGAGTTGCAGATCAGTTTTGCAGGTTTAAATTTGATAAAATAAGCCATGTGGATTGGGTTTTCATTATCCAAAAAAGGGGCAAACCTTGTTTATTGGATGTATTTTTTATAATTGAAATTTCTAGGCTGAAACAGAGATTCTGTTATAAGTTGACGCATCTCTTTGTTTAATTTGTTGCTTTGCTTTGCTTCATTTATTGCTAGTTCTTATCTTTTTCTTTAAAAAAAAACCATTTGCATTTTGTTACAAATTTATCTTCAGTTTTTGAGATGCTGTTGTTGCTTGTTCTGGTTTAAGGTTCTTTTGTATTGTCACTAATAAACTATTGTGTAGAAGTTCAAACTAATTGATAAGGAAGAGCTTGCATACTGACAGTGTAATAGCTTAATGGATGAGAAATTGATGCAAATTTTGCATTGTTATTTTTTTCTCCAGTTTGATCTGTCTAGGAACTTAAACCCGAGGTTCTTATTTGTGATCCATGTATGTTTTGTAATTTTGACGATAAAAAAATCCATTTGTTGGGATTTGATTATTTTTATTCTTCATTAATTGATTGTGCGTGCATATCGAATGTTATTATCCAAGATGAGAAATATACTGTCTAAGTAAAGCTATGGTTATTGATAAGCTTGCCTTTACTGACATTGGAATCTTTTGAATATTGTCTTAGTTTGCTGGTAATTTTTGTTATAAAAAAGTAAAATGAACGTAATGTCCTCCATTTACTAAATTGTCCCTTAGAATGATGAGCCACATAAAAGGATGAGCTGAAGCAAGGAACGCAAGGTAAAGGAAAAAAATATGTAAACGCACAACAAAACGTTATTTCAATTTCACAGAGTTTTAGAAGAGAAACTATTGGGTCTTCTTCAAATGTTAGTGATGTAAGAAGAGAATGTAGGCTTAATGTAATGTGACAGAAATGTTTTTTTTATTTTTTATGTTTTATTTTTTAGGTAGATGCTTATATTACACTAGTTTTGTTTTGTGCAACATTTGTGTTTAATTTCGCCTTGCATAATGTTGGTGATTACTTTAAGCATCTGCTAGTGGACGTAGATTCACATTGAATCGAACCACTATAAAAATCCCATGTCTTTTACTTGTTTTTTTTCATTTATTTTGCGATTGTGGCCCTTGTATTTTCTAACCATAATTGGTGAAGTGTAATTTCACATCCTTGGTGTTGATTCCAATTTTGAGATCAACAACAGGCCTTAAGGATATCAGATCAACGCTCACCCACTAAACTCTAAATTGCATAATGGTATTAAACTCAACATTTGACATATTCACAGGAAGTAGTAAGCAATCAACATTACCAAAGTATATCTAAGATACTGCGCATTGATATTAGAAGTTGCTCTTAGTTGTCAAACTATAATACAAGACTTGGATACTACGCATTGACATCAAATGTAGACAATACTCGACTTATAAACAACATATATTGTGTATTACTAACCCACTAAAGTAGCTAGTGACACATGTTATTTGTTTGGCGTGACAAAGAGAAGTTTAAAAAACAAATCAAAATATAATTAATATACGGTAGATCACTAAAACAAGGTGAAGCTTCGACAATCCAAATAAGTTAATCCATGAAATGGAGGAGAAAAAAAATATGTAAATCCAATTAGGGTAATTTTATCGGACAAATTCAAGAAATTAAAGAAGGGACAATTAAGCAAATCCTTATGTCTATGTAGAACCAGCTTTACTAGAAATAGTCGTCAATTGGACTATTATTCAATGAACATTCAATTTGCATGCACCTATTGAGCAAGTGCTCGAAATCAGATGGCTGAAAGTTGAGCTCTTGTTTAACAAGTGATCAAACATATTATAAAATTTGAACATTTTGCAAGAATTTGTAACTAATTATACAAGAGTTGTGCTAGATGGCCTAAAAGAAAATGACCAAAAAAGGGAATATTGTTCAAGAGCTAAGATCATTTAATTATACTTTGATTCTATTTTGCAACCTGAGGTCAAAGTACTTAGGCCCAATCAATTAAGAAATAAGAAAACCACAAATCGTCTGGCCCTCTATTTTTCTTTCAAAAATAACTTAGTTGTCTGCTACACATTTCTTTTCCGGTCTGATGTCAATATCAACGTCAGTTTGCTGGTTACGTGTAAGACACAAGGAGAGCAAGTTGTTAACATGTGCTTCATAAATATTTACAATTGATTTCAAAATATGGAACAAACACTGCATAGAACATAGCAAATTAGTACTGGTTTGAACTGACTGGTTGGACACTAGTCTCCGGGAAGGGATCGTCTGGACCAAAACTTACATGGTCCCGTGTGTCAATCCAGTAAAAAGTTGCCACATCTTGCAACGATTTTGCAAAACAGCCCAACTTAAAAAGCAAAACTTGCAAACAAAAGTCTGCGCCCACTGAATGTTGTGTTTTGATTTGCTGGTCCAGGGGACCAGAGTACTGTTGGTCCAGGAGATCTTCTCCCCTATTCTCCCCCTTGTCAATCCGTTTCTTATCCGATGGCCAATTAGATGCGACTCCTTCGTAAAAGCAACCCAATTTCTTTCAACTCAGTAGTACCATATAGTTAGTTTATACTTTATATGCCAACTTGAAAACCAAATCTAAACACAAACTTAAGCATTGATAACCAAAAGTCACAGAAAATGATAATAATAAAGCTAATTCTTTCTCATTACACAAATCTCTATAAGAATGCAACAAAGCATTACTCATTTGAAACTCATTCCTTTTTTTAGTTATTCATGTTTGTTTTTTCGCTTTGAGAAGCTAAACAGGAGACTAGTGAGTACACTGTTCTTATTTTCAAATGTTTCACAAATGCGTGAAAACACACATGATTAGTGTATGTACTCTTCAATGATTGTATGATATCATTCTTGAAGAAAATGAATATGCTATCTACAAATGATGGGAAGAATACCAATACTGCTAATTTGTTGGGGTTCACTCTTTCTTCTCACATAAACATGGAGCAAAACCAAACTGAAGCTTCTTCCATTCATAATAACTTCTTTCTCCTCATTTCAACCACCAAAGCCTATGCTATGGAGTTGAAGAAGCACAAAATGGAGTTTACTACCCTAACTATCTCAGTTCAATGCCTCTTAACTCTGATGGTTCTCTTTGCCTCATGGACAACTTTAATCGATCAGAGGAAACAGGTTGATTTACACTACCTTTTCTCTCATTTTAGCATTTTTTTTCCCTGAGACAGATTTTTTTATTTTTTTATTTGACATTTATGTAACTTATGAATATGTACTGTAGCAATTGTGCAATCTGTTGAATCACCTAAGTTTGAAGATTTCCTTGGAAGTGGAGCCCAAGACTACAACAATAGTGAAAGTAATGTCTATTATAATAGTCAAAATCAAGAACATGAAGAAGACATAAACCAAGCTCCGGACATATCATATTTTCAGCCATTTCAAGAGATGGTAAGCATGAAAAACTGGGAGCATGGGTTGAATGGTGAAGTTGGTTTGGTGATATGAACACATTAAGTTTGTCTATTAGTCCTAGAACCCAACCTACTTGTGTCAATGTCGCTAGTGAAGTGATTGGTCATGTGAATGTGAATGAGTATTTGCCCATTGAGTCAACCAATAGGAAGAGAGGAGTTGGGAAAAGTGGGCAGAAGGAGCCTGTTCATAGAAAGTCCATTGACGCATTTGGACAAAGAACCTCACAATATAGAGGTGTTACCAGATGAGTTTTGCTAAGTTTGTTTTTTGAAAATGTGGTTGTTTTATGTTTACTAGAATTCGGTTTGATTTTTGTGATGACAGGCATAGATGGACAGGTAGATATGAGGCTCATCTTTGGGATAATAGTTGCAAAAAAGAAGGGCAGACTAGAAAAGGAAGACAAGGTGCATTACAACATAATAATTTGTCTACATTTCTAGCAGTATGTATCATGTTTCATTTTATCATGTGTCTCATGGAAATTGCATTGCTGTGCAGTTTATCTTGGTATGTTTACATTATCTTCTTTTTTAAAACAAAATAATAATGATGCAGTAACATTTTTGTGTAAACATGACAATTTGAATTAATAATTTCAGGCGGTTATGATATGGAAGAGAAAGCAGCAAGATCCTACGATTTGGCATGCATAATGTTAGTGATTTCCTTGAGCAAAAAAAAAAGGTATAATCAAAATTGAAATTTCACTTCTGACTAATTATCAAAATTGAAAATTACTAACCCATTGTTTTTTCCTTTTAGGTCAGCGATAGAAAATTGAAGATATGATTATCTCGACTGTTTATCATATTTACTTATATTTGAAGAAGCATGCTCAATCAGAACACGCAAAATGATGGCTTTCTCCTAAGGCTAAGATTCGTCTTCTTTTGTTTGCTTCAGTGAAAATTATGTACAATGCTATTAACTTCATTATAAGCATTCCACATACTGACAAAATGTTATTTCTTTGACAATAATGTAGAGTATATTGAACCTATTCCGGGATATGCATGTTCATGATCGACATCAAACTTGGAGCGTGAACTGCAGATTTGTTCTGGTGAACTGATGATATTTATTCTCTTGTTATAGTATATGTATGATAGAGTAGAAATATGATTAGAAAATACTCTATTCAAAAAGAATGTGTTGCGTGAGAGAAGAAATTATTATACATGAATGATGTATGAAAATTATAGAAATTTTTGTTGTAATTGTTTGTACTATTAAAACTTTGTTAAAATAAAATTTTTAATTGTTTATTCCATTTTGTGATATGCACTATTACCAAAACGAATACATTTAATATGTAATATATATAAGCTATATATATTTTTTTTTATAGATTTGTGGATCTATTGCAACAGGCATATACTGTTGCAAAATGATCTGTTATAACAACAAAAGCCTGTTGCAAAAAAGGATACCGCAACATCTTATTGCAACGGGCAAAAACTGTTGCAGACCTTTAGCAACTTGGGCTATACAAACGGGCGCTGGCCCGTTGCAATAGACCTACTGCAACAGATTTTGTCTGTTGCGAAAAGTGTTTTTTGTTGTAGTGAATATTGGAATAAGATTGTTTGAATTGAATCGAAATGTGAGTTGAATCGAATTGAAATATTGAAATTGAGTTTATTGGTTTGAAATAAATATGGCTTCAAGTTAAAGTGAAATTTGAAGAAACAATTCTAATTCCAACTATAGTATTTTAAAACCATTATATAACCAATCTTTATAAATAACTATTTTCTAAATAGTTGTTTCCTAAATAACTATTTACTTTATATACTACATTTTTTTCTTCAACTCATATATATATTGACTACTTCAAATAAACTATTCTATAAATCAATTATTTACTTTATAAACTTCTCTAATATTCCTATTTTAAATTCAAACTATTTATATAAACTTTCATTATTGTAACTATTTATTTCAAATTATTCCAAGTATATATCAAAACCATGTTAACATATCTTTCAACTATTTTAATATACAAAATATTTTAATATCCGAATTGTTTCAAGATTTTAGGTTGGCTTAAATGGAGATTTTAATATGAAAATTATTCTATCTTGAGTATTGAAATGATTTCAAAGCGAACCTGATATTTTGATATGAAGTACTAACTCTTTTGAAATGTAAAAATTCCAACTGGTATGAAAAATGTAAACGTTTAGTTGTTAAAGAGACCAGGATCAGATATTGTCATACTCTTTGCCAATACCAAAAACCACTTTAACAACTGTGTATGTGGTGGAGAATCCAAAACAAAGTAGGTGGTTTGGCAAACGCTACTGGAATGAAGTAAGAGAACGATGATGGATGTATTTGACCTTCGGATCATAATTAAAATGACTAAAACATGGCTATACCGGACCAAGTGGGGTTAGCTACCCTAATCGGGACCTTTTTTCCTTTATTACTTTAGTCTCTCGGTTGATTTGATTTGAATGTGCATCCTTGATTTGAGAGTGTTGTTCCGAGGTAGGCGGTAGTCGCAGTTATGCGTTACCACTAGTCCGGACGTGCAACTAGCAGATTTTTACTCTGGCCATTCCTCGTGTGTCTTGTATTACCCCGATCGAGCCCCTATGACTTTGATTTGTACCGTACCTATGGAGTTCCTTCTGATAGCCACTAGTTTACGGTGGACTTTACGGTATTTATATAGACTAAAATATTATAAATGGTGTAAGGGTAAAAATATAATCCTGCTTACGATATTTTATATTTAACCATAGACATTATTATAATAGCGTATTGTATTATATAGTATCTAGTTTGACGGTTCCTTACGAGATGGAAATTCCCATAATATCTCTTAAGTTAACACACTCACGCACACATTGGATAGGAGATGTGAATTACTATAAGCATCTCTGACGCTGTGACACTTATATTATTACATGGTTTTGATTTGACTGATATGAGAATATATTTTGCATCTGATCCGAGTATTTTTGTCTTTCATTTGTCCTCATTCAGCCTGAGTTTTCAGTTATTGTAGACACGGTTATGAAAATGAAGATGGAGCTCAAAAGACATATTTATTATTATTATTCCGCTGCAAATGTTGGTATGTTTATTGATAGTTAACTCTGATAATTGTTGTAAAATATAATCAAATGTATGTTTAACATCTTCATGAACTGTTGTTTATTTATTTATTATATTTTGTCTTTCCGCTGTGAGATTCTGTGATTGTTTTTCTTTCTTTCTTCTTTTCTTATATTAATCCCAATAACTATTTGTATCTTTGGATCCGTTTAAGTCGACTTTTATGAATTTTTGTCGATTTGAACAACAAAAAATGTGGGTTGTTACAGTTAAAGAGAGTGATACCATTGTTGCATTCTATTTTTAAAATATAATATAAGAAAATTTACACCACTTTCTAGTTTGATGACTTGGGCGAAAGTGCACAGGTTTGGAGAAATTGAATTTTGACGACAAGGGTTCATGTTTTAATCTAAATAGAGCAGCATTCTATTATATCGAATTTATCGCATCTCATATCTCTTTGCATGCTAAACAAAATGACATGAGAACAATTTTTATTTAACATACATAAAGTTATAAATCAATTACTAGTTGACTACTTTGATCAACACCTCAAACAGGTGTGAAGTTATCGATTTATAAATGTCAATGGTCCTACTTTCAACAAGATAGTGTTTCAGCTTTTCAAGTGTCCTTCCTTCCTTATTCCCATGCTTCTGATATTTATGATATACATGAATTTTTTTTACACATGCAATCATGTACACACAAAAGAAACGTAAGACTCAACACAAGTTGACTGCTTTGCCACAAGTTTCAATTTTTAACAGCAATAAATATAAAATAAAATAAAAAATCATGTACATAGTTTACTGTCAAGGTATATGTATGATCAAGTAACCAATTCTCCTAAAAGGTAATTAATTACATACTTTGTTTACATCTAAACTTGCAAAATAAAAATATGGAAAAAAAATCTCAAGATAATGTCAAGTAGAATTTCCTCACCTTAAATCGTGTTTTGAAATCTTGTTACTTATTTTGTTTGTTGCTTTGTACTCTTCCCTGCATAATTACATCAGTTTAATTAATAGTTTTCAGACAAGCAGGCAGAGTATTAGTGAGTTTCAGATTTAGGAGCTACAAAGCGAAGTAGGTCAGTTATGCTTTCGCCCAATTACATAACCAAAAATCTATCCCCCCTTGCGCCCCCCCCCCCCCCCCCCCCCACCCCTCCCCCCTTTCCACCTACCGAAAACATTCATCTTCTTACCTATGGCAATGTACTAAACTCAGGGCTGGCTCATGCACATAGGTTGCCTTAGGAAATTTATGTTCTTGTGGAAAAACTGTGAAATAGTTGCCCCTCAACGACCTAAAAGATGAAAAAAATCTGAAAATTATTGCCCAATGTCCATGCTTATGAAACTATGTGTATCTAAAACTTTACGTATTCAGTTGAAACCATTATACTCAAAATCTGAAAGCTTGATACCTTTAAAAATAAGGCATCTTAAAGCTATTTTCAAAAACTGAAATGTATGTTTGAAATCTATTATTGCCTCATATATGAAACAACCAGTATGTACAATTAATCACATGTGTATGAACTAATATATGCTTGTCACTATGGCCTAAAACGGTAAAATAGTTGACGTGAAGGGTCTGAAATGTCAAAATAGTTGCTCTAAAGGGTCTAAAAATATCAAAACAAAATTCAGAAACAGTTGCCTCTGCTAAGGAATCGAACCAACAACCTGTATGATGGCATGCACATATCTTTGACACTACACCAACTCCATTTTATAAATTTCAGCAGATTAATCTTTATAAAATTAAACCTTTCATCTCTCCCTCTTCCCTTGTCTTGTTGTCCCCTCTGGGGGGTTTCCTAAGGCGGCCGTCTGACCATGAAACCGGGCCTGACTGTACTAAAAATCGTGAACTCAGCTTTAAAAAACATGATTTATTGTGATGAACTAGATTGTAAAGTTGATTTGCAGATTCTCACTTAATAAAATATTCACATTATTATCTTTGCCCTCTGAAATTTAACAACTGCTATCAACATGTTTGACGGGAAATCCCGAGACTATTTTTAAAATATGAAAGAAATTTGTTTACCCTAGTTTCTAGTTGATGACTTTGGGCGAAAATGCGAAGGTTTAGAGAAATTGAATTTTGACGGTAAGGAGTTCATGTTTTAATCTAATCAGAGAAGCATTCTATTATATCCAATATTCCCTATCTCTCTACATGCTTAACAAAAAAGACCTAAGACCAATTTTTATTTAACCTACATAAAGATATAAACTAATTACTAGTTGACTGCTTTGATCAGCACCTCAAGTAGGTGTGTGAAGTTATCGATTTATAAATGTCAATTTTCCTAGTTTCAACAACATAGTGTTTCAGGTTTTAATGTGTCCTACCTTCCTTATTCCAATGCTTTCGGCATTATGATATACATGAACTTTTTTTTACATATGCAATCATGAACCCACGAAACCGACCTAAGACCCAACATAAGTTGACAACATTGCCACAAGTTTCAAATTTTAACAGCAGTAAAAATAAAATAAAATAAAAATTATTTACATGGTTTACTGTCAAGGTACACGTATGAGCAAGTAATAAAATCTCCTAAAAGGTAATCAATTACATACTTTGTTTACATCTAAACTTGCAAAATAAAAATTAGAAAAAAATTCTCAAGATGATATCAAGTTGAATTTCCTCAACTTAAACCGTGTTTTGAAATCTTGTTATTTATTTTCTTTGTTTCTTTAGTTCTCTTTCCTGCATAATTACATCAGTTTAATTATTAGTTTTCAGACCAGTAGACAAAGTATCGGTGAGTTTCGAATTTAGGAGCTACAAAGCGAAGTTGGTCATTTCTACCTTGGACCAATTACATCACAAGAAAATGATTTCCCTCCCCGAAACCATTCATCTTCTTACCTATGGTAATGTACAATATTAAAAATCGTGAACTCAGTTTTAAAAATCATAATTTATTGTGATGAGCCAGATTAAAAAGTTGATTTGCAGATTCGCACTTAACAAAATATTCACACTATTATCTGCCCACTATAATTTAACAACTGCTATCAACATTCTTGATGGGAAAACCAAGACTATTTTTGAAATATAAAAGATTTATTTTACACTATTGTGATGAGCTAGACTATAAAGTTGATTTGTAGATTCGCACTTAACAAAATATTCACACTATTATCTGCCCGCTATAATTTAACAACTGCCATCAACATTCTTGATGGGAAAACCAAGACTATTTTAAAAATATAAATGATTTTTTTACACTAGTTTCTAGTTGATGACTATGAGCGATAATGCACAGGTTTGGAGAAATTGAATTTTGACAGTAAGGAGTTCATGTTTTAATCTAAACAAAGAACCATTTTATTATATCCAATTTACCGTATCTCTCTGCATGCTTAACAAAAATACATAAGACCAATTTTTATCTAACCTAAATAACGATATAAGCCAATTACTGGTTAACTACTTTCATCAACCTCAACCAGGTGTAAAGTTATCAGTTTATAAATGTCAATGGTCCTATTTTCAACACGATAGTGTTTTAGGTTTTCTTGTGTCCTTCCTTCCTTATTCCCGAGCTTCTAGGATTTACGATATACATGAATTTTTTTTTACAATGCAATCATATACACACAAAATAGACCTAAGACCCAACATAAGTAAGTTGACAACATAGCCACAATTTCAATTTTTAAAAGCAATAAAAATAAAATAAAAATTCATGTACATGGTTTACTGTTAAGGTATACATATGAGCAAGTAATCGAATTTTATAAAAAATTAATCAATTGCATACTTTGTTTACATCTAAACTTGAAAAATAAAAACTAGAAAAACAATTTTAAAATATATCAAGTAGAATTTCCTCACCTTAAACCGTGATTTGAAATCCTGTTACTTGTTTACTTCGTAGGTTAGTTCTCTTCCTTGCATAATTACATCAGTTTAATTAATAGTTTTCAAACGAGCAGGAAAAGTATCAATGAGTTTCGAATTTAGGAGCTACAAAGAGAAGTAGGTAAATGCCAAGTGTTTTAGGTAGAGGTTCCATAGGATCTTTATATCATATTTTCCTAAATTTTATTCGCCCTATTTTTAGGGTCACATTCATCACATTGGTACAAATATATAATCTAAATAAAAGCCATATTTTCTTTAACACAAGACCATGATATAATAGAAACCAAAATATTTTAAAAGAACCACTAGTCCTAGTAATTATTCAAAACAAACATTAGAAATAAGGTTTTATGTACAAACTCCTACCTCAATAGAAACACACGAGGCAAAAAAAAAAAAAAAAAAAAAAAAAAAAAAAAAAAAAAAAAAAAAAACCTACATATCATCTTCACAAAACACAAAGCAACAGGAGCAAACATATGCATGCATCTTCGAATCCAAGAATTAAGATAACAATGAAAATTTGAAGGGTGCAGTAAGCGCAACTTTGTTAAAAACAGTTCTAATTTCCACAAACAAAATTAATACAACTTTTCATCATATTAGCCTCCATAAAAAATTAACGAATTAAAATATGTCCAAGTTTAAAGAAATAGTTTTGTAGTAAAATAAGTTAAAATGCAACAAGAATTGAATAGAATGGTGACAACATACATGCCTAAGGCCTTACCGTGCATTTAAATTCCGAACACAATGCAAGAATAAGCATCGAAACAAGAGGGTAGAACGAGATTAATTAGCAACATACATTAATCGAATCAATCAAAATACTCATAAACATTGACAACCAAGCCTAATCCGAGAACGGTTGCAAGATTTCTTATTACAGCAGTGATCTTGTAATCAGGGTTTCGAAGATAACCATAACACGATTGAATCTAACATAAATTAAACATACCTTCAATTGTTAATAAATAAGAATAAGCATATCGATTAAGGTTGTGATGAAGCAAAAAAGTAGAAGTGAAGAAAAGCTTTCCCTCGATCTGGATCATGCGAACGGTAGAGGCGGTCGAGTTTGAAACGGATGATTTTGCCCTAGAAGTAAAAAGTATAGTGGTAGTGCAATTATTTACCTTTTTTTCAAGAATACAAGAATACGTTGGTATTACGGAATAATAATTCGCAATATGATTACTCGTACAGTTAATACCAGAGCACCTTATTAACATACTAATTACAACAAAAAATGGGGAAAAAATGGCTTCAGTTTATCAAAAGCTTCCTAACGCATGTTCAGGAGATACAGAAGAAAATATGATAAAAATAAGCAAATATTAATAAATTAGTACTTGTTCATGTAAGTGCGACGTCTGAACCAGTTGTAGTCGGGGAATTTCTTGTTGGCTCCCATGGAAACAATCGCCATATCCTGGTCAAAAATGAAGCGGTTTGCAACACGTTTTACAGTGGTAGCATGTAACATCCGGGATTTTTGACCGTTCAAATCGACTATGATCCTTAATGTCGACATAAACAGATCAAAAATACGGATAGTTATTGGGATAATAAAAATAATAATAAAAAGAAGAAAGAAGAAAACAAATACAGAATATCGTAGCGGACGGACAAAATATAATAAATAAATAACAGTTCATGAAGCTGTTAAAAACATACATTTTATTATATTTTACAATGATTATCAGAGTAAATTAACATACAACATACCAATGCATTTGCAGTGGAATAATAATAATAATACGTAGCTCCATCTTCATCTTCGTAATGGTATCTTCAAAGCAAGTGAAACTTCGCTAACTGCAACTCGGTCTGACCCGAGCGTATTGCAACAAAAAGAAACACAACAAACACTCGGATCAGAACAAAATCAGTCTCATATTAGTTAAATCAAATTTCATGTAATAATATAAGTGCAATAACTTAAGAGATGTTACAGGAATTTCCATCTCCTAAGGATCCGTCAAACTAATATCATTTAATATAATACGCTATTATAATAGTGTTTATGGTTAAATATAACATAATAAAATAATGTAAGCGGGATTACCATTATTACCCTTACATCATTTATATTGTTGTCGTACAGTTTGCATATAACACATCAATATGTCGGCGGATAGGGATGCGCCATGATACGATAACGTTAAATAAAAATCGTAGGGGGCTCGATCAAGATAAATATGACAAGGCATCGAGGCATTACCCATCAGTAGTGATTCTATCGGATTGCGGACCCAGGATGGTGGTAACGCATAGCCGCAACTACCGCCCACCCCAGACATACCCCAAAAATCAATAAAAGGCGACAATCAATCACAAAGTGTATATATATATATATATATATATATATATATATATATATATATATATATATATATGGTATCGGAGAAGTATGCCTGCTCAGAGTAGCTAACTCAATTAACCTGGGTATGGCTCTTGTTTTAGTCATTTCAATTATGACCCGAAGGCAAAGGCTATCCATCATCATTCTCTTTCTTCAAATCTAGTAATCATCTCCAAATCCTTCCAACACCATTTTTGGAACTTCACCGCATACACAGTTGTTAAAGTGGTTTTCGGTATTGGCAGAGAGTATGACAATATCCGATCCCGGTCTCTTTAACAACCGAAAGTTTACATTTTTCACACCGGTCGGTTCTTTTACATTTCTAAGAGGTTCATATTTCATATCAAAAATGTCAGATTTTCAAAATCATTCAATATTCAAAATAGAATATTTTTCATACTAAAATCTCCATTTAAACCAATTAAAATCTTGAAACAATTCCAACTTAAATAATCTGAATAATAAAATAGTTAACAGTATATTTAAAATAGTTTAGATATATAATTGAAATAGTTTGAAAATAAATAGTTTGTAATTTAAAATAGAATTTATCAAATTTATAAAAATATATAGTTAAAACATTAAGTAATTTATAAAATAAATTGTTAATTATAAAATAATTTATTTAAAATAATTTATAAAATAAATTAGTAATAAATTAAAATATTTTATAAAGAAAAATAATAATAATAATAATTAAAATAGTTTATAAAATGATTTGAAATACTATAGTTGGAATTAGAATCGTTTCTCTAACATTTTCAATTAAACTTAAAGTCATATTTCAGCTTCAAATCAACCAACTCAAATGCAATAATTTCATCGATTAAACTTCCAATTTACATTCATTCCAATTCGATCAAATTAATTCAAATAGTTACATTCCAAATCAGATTCTCATTTTCAATGATTTCAATTTTAATAAATATCGAGTTCACAGTTCATATATAATTCAAATCAATGTTGATTCATAATAAAATTCAAAGGTGGGTGAAACAATTCAATTTCAATAAATTCGATTCACATTAAATTTCATTTTTATAGCTTTAGTTACAACACTGAATTATTTATCTTTTGCTTATATTTCAAAACTCAAAGTTCAGGTTCAAAAGAAATCACTTTATAAAACATCATCCTTATCGTCTTTAAACAACATTTTTAAATTCATGGTTAAAACAAATTTTTATTTAATCAACCTTTGCCCGTGTATAATTTTCTATCCTATGGCCAAGTGATACTTAAATTTTAATTTTAGTATTTCGGGAAAGGATATATATCATTTCAATCCCAATCAGGGTCATAGGTATCTATCATTTCAACCTACGTTCTTAATTCATTTTAATGATTAATCCCGGGTTTATTCGATGCCCGTAACATCTAGGGTAATGGTTGGGATTAATTAGCACAAATAATGGTCATATATGAAAAAATGTGAATAACAGGTAAGTTCACACAATTAACATCAATATATCAAACATATCAAATTCAAGTCATTCATCACATCAATACATATAAAACAGTCCAATATCATATAAACTTACAAATCTTCAGATGTCAGGTTTTAAATAGTAATTAAATGTCAAATTTTACTTAACTGTAAAATTATATTTAACAGTCAAATTTAACTACACCATTGATACAAATAAATATAAACATGCAATTTAAACTATCAGACATCAATCTATACAATCATATCATGACATGATATTAATTTAACTAATATTAGAATGCTTTAGTTACGCGTGAGTGGGTTTAATCACGCACCTTGGTTCTATACACGATTGAAATTCCAATTTTTTGCCCAAAATTTGATAGTCTCAGAATCAGTCCAAACTAGCGGCATCGCGAAGAGCTCATCGATACGATTCCAACGCAACAAACCGCATGTTAATTGGAGGTCGTATGAAAAATTTATGTACGTTAGAACATTTGAATTTTAAAATATATAATAATAAATAAAAATTTTCACCACTCACACGCTGCCACGTCAGCAGTCATCTTCCCGCCCATGTGAACAGTACTGCGCGTGCAACCCCTATTTTCACCGCAACATTGACCGCTCATAACTTCTTTCTCTGACATCCGTTTGACGCAAGACCACAGCCAAATCGAAGCTCTCGACGAGCAGCATCTTTACAAGAAATCCCAAGATCTCCGGCCCCCTGTGCGCCCCGCTACGTCCATTCAAAGGTGCAGATTTTCGCACCTTAAAACGCAAATTCCCGGAGCTTCCGACCACCAATCGACACGAGACCATATGCATTATCTTTGTATGTAGATTCTCTACAATACCCATACGTCGCTTTCTTCAATTGAGCCCTAAATCTAAAACCCCCAAATCATAGCCTAAGATTTCGTTTTCAGCAACTTTGACCACAAATTCCCATTGGTTCGAGCGCAGTTTCGCGAAACGAATGCTTCCCGTCAGTTCGTATCATCAAGACCTTTCCGAAAACATATAATTCGATATGGTTTGAGAGATTTGAATTTTTATTTTGAATCAAGGGTTTAGAATTTTTATTTCTGCCATTTGAGAAAGAAATGAGCAGATGGAAAATATACGTACAATGAAAATTGGCCGATGAGGGTGGAACTGAATTTTATTCGCATATGTACAGTGGGTCCAATAGGAGAAATAAACAATTATCCCATTGCACTGATTCCTATTAATTACAATTTTGATTGATTATCCAAATTCAATTTTAATTCCAATTATAAATTAATTAATTCCATTTCATTCAAATACTTAAATATTAATTTTAATACTTACCAAAACAAACCAAATTTTAATTCCAAATATAATCAATAAGGTTACTATTGTTCAAGTAAGTCGAATTTCGTTATTTACAAATTCAAAATTTTATTTTAATTATTAATTACACCAATAAATTTTCACAATCAACTACAAGAATTAAATTATGAATTTATTAACCCAATTTAACATAAAAAATTTAATATCAAATCTCAATAATTACCATATAAATCAATTTATAATTTATATTTTCAATTCACATAAATAATGACACTTATTACCAATCGACCTTCATTACACAAACAATGAATGTATATTATTACCATATAAATTAACTTAAAATTTCCAACATATATGAATTTCCAAAATTTATAAATTCATTAATTTTAGTATTTAAAGCAATTTTTTTCCAAAAACACTTTAAATTTAATAATTTAAATTATTGCAAAATATTGGGATGTTACACTCTCCCCCACTTAAAACTTTTTGTCCTCGAAAAGGCCTAGTAAGATTTTTAGCCATAAATTTTTTTATTGGCATGATTTCATTGTTTATTTCACTTTTAAACAATTCATATTTTCATTTGTTATATTTCGTTCTCAAGTTCATTTCCAATTTCAACGCTTGGTTTATTATATTAATTACTTATCAATTACCCAAGCCACGAGTTGTTGCCATTTTATTTAAACGACAAAATTATCCAATACATATTTAGCTGACTGACACTGAATTATGTTTCACATTTAATTTTAATTTCCTTCCACAATTCTACCGATTTTATTATCATCTAGTTTTATTTATAATTAAATTTTAAATCGCGAATTTCCCTGGTGTTGTTTTTCTGAAATTTTGATTTACACATATCTTCAAATTTACAAGTTGAAATTTAAAATTTTCTCTTTCATTAAGAAAGTATAATCCAATAGAACCGGATGATTCTTGTTTCAAAGAATTCCGACTTATTTTGGATTCTCTACCTTCAATATAACTTCAATTCGGAAAATTACGAACTGCCGCTACGCGACGAGCTCGTTTTTAATTAATTCACTTATATTTTCATGAAGCAAACACTAATATCAAAACATTTCAGTTTATTACCAATTAATTCGCTTAACTAATTTTTCATTGATTTGGTTAATTCATATTACTTAGCATAACATAACTAAGCATATATCGTTTTTATTACGTAACTTAAATTTTATTTATAACCAATCAATTTTTTTTCCACTTTGATTTTCCATTCTTATACTTGTGCATTAATTAATTGCTTACTCTTATAACATTCAACTTCTTAGTTAATCGGTAAGTTATTCATGTCATAGAACAGAATTGATTATTACACAAGTTTGAGTAGTTACCGTTCGTTTCAATTTATTATCCAATTCTTAAGAATTTTATTTTAATTATACTTGCTTAATATTCAAAAGTTTCAATTCATTACTTATTCAAGATTTCAAGAATTAAATTTCGGGTTCTTTTTTTTTCAATTTTTTTTCATATAATATATCGTTTACAGAAAACCATACTATAAAAGGGATTTAAATAAAATTCAATTTCGTAAAAAAAATACAATATTAAATGTCTCCCTACTTAGACTCTTGAAAATAAACATCGATGATGCGTGCACTCATCACTGAAATCATTTCCAAGGACAAGAGGCTATACACTTTTTTTCCAGTAATTCATTTGAAATGATTTCTATATGAAATACTTTAAATATATATATGTATATATTATTTCAAACCATTTGCAAATAAATTTTACAAAATCACCCGAAATCAAATTCTCAAATTCATATTTTACTTCTTATTTCATTACCAATAAATTTCAATATTTGATTTCTTAAACCGTTCAATAATCAATGGTTCTAGTTATTAATTAATCGAATGATAAATGATGAAAATTTAATATTATCATCAACCAAATTAAAATTCATATATTTTTGAATAATATATATATATATATATAATAGAATTCAAAACAATATTATGTCGGTAAGCCCTGTTCGAGTGTTTAGAAATCTCGATCGATACATTGGCATCCCAAGTACCGACCCGAATTCATAACTACCCAACAGAACAAATTAACACAATTCAAAACCATTTTTATATCAAAATTACAAGTACATTCACTCATATACGCTCAAACTCATTCTAGAGTATTACTGCCCTATCTCTAATGAGTTAATCCCAAATAGAGCCAAGGTTTTCGCTAAACCAAAGCTCTGATACCAAATGTAACATCCGGGATTTTTGACGTTCAAATTGACTATGATCCTTAATGTCGACATAAACAAATCAAAAATACAGATAGTTATTGGGATAATAAAAAAAATAAGAAAAAGAAGAAAGAAGAAAACAAATACAGAATCTCGCAGTGAAAGGACAAAATATAATAAATAAATAAATAACAGTTCATGAAGCTGTTAAAAACATACATTTTATTATATTTTACAATGATTATCAGAGTAAATTAACATACAACATACCAATGCATTTGCAGCGGAATAATAATAATACGTTTGTTGAGCTCCATCTTCATCTTCATAATGGTATCTTCAAAGCAAGTGAAACTTCGCTAACTGCAACTCGGTCCGACCCAAACGTATTGCAACAAAAAGAAACACAACAAACACTCGAATCAGAACTAAATCATTCTCATATTAGTTAAATCAAATTTCATGTAACAATATGAGTGCAATAACTTAAGAGATGTTAAGGGAATTTCCATGTCCTAAGGATCCGTCAAACTAATATCATATAATATAATACGCTATTATAATAGTATCTATGGTTAAATATAACATAATAAAATAATGTAAGCGGGATTACCATTATTACCCTTACACCGTTTATACCGTTGTCGTACAGTTTGCATATAACACACCAGTACGTCGGCGGATCAGGATGCGCCATGATACGACAACGTTAAATCCAAATCGTAGGGGGCTCGATCAGGATAAATATGACAAGGCATCGAGGCAATACCCATTAGTAGTGATTCTATCGGATTGCGGACCTAGGAGGGTGGTAACGCATAGCCGCAACTACCGCCCACCCCAGACATACCCCCAAAATCAATCAAAGGCGGCAATCAATCAAAAAGTATATATATGGTATCGAAGAAGTATGCCTGCTCAGAGTAGCTAACTCAATTAACCTGGGTATGGCTCCTGTTTTAGTCATTTCAATTATGACCCGAAGGTCAAGGCTATCCATCATCGTTCTCTTTCTTCAAATCTAGTAATCGCCTCCAAATCCATCCAACACCATTTCTGGAACTTCACCGCGTACGAAGTTGTTAAAGTGGTTTTCGGTATTGGCAGAGAGTGTGACAATATCCGATCCCGGTCTCTTTAACAACCAAACGTTTACATTTTTCACACCGGTCAGTTCTTTTACATTTCGAAGAGGTTCGTATTTCATATCAAAAATGTCAGATTTTCAAAATCATTCAATATTCAAAATAGAATATTTTTCATACTAAAATCTCCATTTAAACCAATTAAAATCTTGAAACTATTCCAACTTTAATAATTTGAATAACAAAATAATTAACAGTATATTTAAAATAGTTTAGATATATAATTGAAATAGTTTTAAAATAAATAGTTTGTAATTTAAAATAGAATTTATCAAATCATTAAAATATATAGTTAAAACATTAAGTAATTTATAAAATAAATAGTTAATTATAAAATAATTTATTTGAAATAATTTATAAAATAAAACAGTAATAAAGTGAAATGTTTTATAAAGAAAAATAATAATAATTATTATTAAAATAGTTTATAAAATGGTTTGAAATACTATAGTTGGAATTAGAATTGTTTCTCTAACATTTTCAATTAAACTTGAAGTCATATTTCAGCTTCAATTCAACCAACTCAAATGCAATAATTTCATTGATTAAACTTCCAATTTTACATTCATTCCAATTCGATCAAATTAATTCAAATAGTTACATTCCAAATCATATTCTCATTTTCAATGATTTCAATTTTAATAAATATCGAGTTCACAATTCATATATAATTCAAATCAATGTTGATTCATAATAAATTTCAAAGGTGGGTGAAACAATTCAATTTCAATAAATTCGATTCACATTAAATTTCATTTTTATAGCTTCAGTTATAACACGAAATTATTTATCTTTTGCTTATATTTCAAAACTCAAAGTTCAAGTTCAAAAGAAATCAATTTATAAAACATCATCCTAATCGTCTTTAAACAACATTTCTAAATTCATGGTTAAAATAAATTTTTATTTAATCGACCGGTGTCCGTATATAATTTTCTATCCTATGGACAAGTAATACTTAAATTTTAATTTTAGTATTTGGGGAAAGCATATATCATTTCAATCCAAATCAGGGTCATAGGTATCTATCATTTCAACCTATGTTATTAATTCATTTTTAATATTAATCCTTGGTTTATTCGATGCCCGTAACATCTAGGGTAATGGTTGGGATTAATCAGCACAAATAATGGTCATATATGAATAAATGTGAATAACAGGTAAGTTCACACAATTAACATCAATATATCAAACATATCAAATTCAAGTCATTCATCACATCAATACATACAAAACTGTCCAATATCATATAAACTTACAAATCTTCAGATGTCAGGTTTTAAACAATAATTGAATGTCGAATTTTTACTTAACTGTAAAATTATATTTAACAGTCAAATTTAACTACACCATTGATACAAATAAATATGAACATGCAATTTAAACTGTCAGACATCAATCCATACAATCATATCATGACATGATATTAATTTAACTAATATTAGAATGCTTTAGTTACGTGTGAGTGGGTTTAATCACTCACCTTGGGTCTGTACGCGATTGAAATTCCCATTTTTAGCCCAAAACTTGACAATCTCAAAATCAGTCCAAACCAGCGGCATCACGAAGAGCTCGTTGACACGATTCCAATGCAACAAATCGCATGTCAATTGGAGCTCGTATGAAAAAGTTATGTACGTTAGAACATTTGAATTTTAAAATATATAAAATAATAAATAAAATTTTCCACCACTCACACGCTGCCAAGTCTGCAGTCATCTTCCCGCCCATGTGAACAGTACTGCGCGCGTAACCCCTGTTTTCACCGCAACTCTAACTGCTCATAACTTCTTGCTCCGACATCCATTTAACGCAAGACCAGAGCCAAATCGAAGCCCTTGACAAGAAGCATCTTCACAAGAATTCTCAATACCTCTGGCCCCCTGTGGGCCCCACTACGTCCAGTCAAAGATGCAGATTTTCGCACCTTAAAATGAAAATTCCCGGAGGTTCCGACCACCAATCGACACAAGACCACTTGCATTAGCTTCGAATGAAGATTCTCTACAATACCCATAAGTCGCTTTCTTCAACTGAGTCCTAAATCAAAAACCCCCAAATCATAGCTTAGGATTTCGTTTTCAGCAACTTTGACCGTGAATTTCCGTTGATTCGTGCGCATTTTCGCAAAACTTATGCTTCCCATCAGTTCGTATCGTCGAGACCTTCCCAAAAACATATAATTCTATATGGTTTGAGAGATTTGAATTTTTATTTTGAATCAAGGGTTTAGAATTTTTATATCTGCCATTAGAGAAAGAAATGAGCAGATGGAAAATATACGTATAATGAAAATTGGCTGATGAGGTGGAATTGAATTTTATTGGCATATGTACAGAGGGTCCAATAGGAGAAATAAACAATTATCTCATTGCACTGATTCCTATTAATTACAATTTTGATTGATTATCCATATTCAATTTTAATTCCAATTATAAATTAATTAATTCCATTTCATTCAGATACGTAAATATTAATTTTAATACTTACCAAAACAAACCAAATTTTAATTCCAATTAAAATCAATAAGGTTACTATTGTTCAAGTAAGTCAAATTTCGTTATTTACAAATTCAAAATTTTATTTCAATTATTAATTACACCAATAAATTTTCACAATCAATTACAAGAATTAAATTATGAATTTTTTAACCCAATTTAACATAAAAAAATTAATATCAAATCTCAACTCTCAATAATTACCATATAAATCAATTTATAATTTATTTTTTCCATTCACATAAATAATGACACTTATTACCCGTCGACCTTCATTACACAAAAAATGAATGTATATTATTACCGAATAAATTAACTAAAAATTTCCAACTGTAACGGCCCACAAATCCATAATATCAGAGTTGACTATATATATCACATGTCCAAGCCAAATATCACAGAAAATACGAATCATTTTTTTTAGAAGGAAAAGGTAGAAGAAGAACAGAATATAACAACACAAAATCTCACATTGCAGCGGAACAAAATATAATATATCATATCTTTGAAATACAAAATTTTAACTGTATAACATACACTTATCAAAGTACAACACTTACAACGCAGCGGGACAAAACTCTGTATATCCAACACTGAAGCCTCCTGCTCCAAGCTCCTTATATCTGTAAAATCCCGAACTACTTGAATGCCCGAACAAATGTGGGCACCCAAGAGTTTAGGGAAAACATAGAAAATAAACTCCGGGTCAGTCATGGGACTGGTATGAGTAAACAGTTTAAAACAGCTTGAGACAACAAACCATATCTCATAAGACCACGCCGTGAATGCGGAACAGGTTTTTCCCTTATGAGTATCCAAAATGATCTTTATATCAAAACTCTTTTTGATATTACAATAGTGTCTAAATACAAATAGATATCAATCTAGCAGAACGCTTCCATCTCACGTTCCACATACATAGTGTACAAACAAAGCGCGGGCGCTTATTGGGTAATGGATTTCCAACTATGACAAGGTATGGAATCACCTGCCGATAGTGTATCTCTAGATAGGAATACACCGAGCTCAACAAGAACATCTTGCAACTCGGCCACATATGACCGACCACTCATTTCTCTTGAGTGTAGCGAATGTATATCACCAACAGTTGGGATCAGCAACCATTTCCCGATAAGGGACAGCATCGAATAGATTAAGAATGAAATGAAATATCTCTCGATAGGTGATTATACACCCTAATGGCAGCTAACCACATAGCCATGCTGCCTGCCCGATTT
Organism: Allium sativum; assembly: GCA_030737875.1. Classification (NCBI taxonomy): domain Eukaryota; kingdom Viridiplantae; phylum Streptophyta; class Magnoliopsida; order Asparagales; family Amaryllidaceae; genus Allium; species Allium sativum. The sequence goes on along the minus strand of CM060909.1, from coordinate 53,771,235 downwards.
TTGTTTTTTCCCAGTTGTTAAGGCCTGAGGCTATGATTACTTACCTTTCATTGATAGCATAATTACTTTGAATGCCACATTACCCGATCCGTTAATCATTAATTGGTTTACACAAATATTCTGGATGTTATGCTAAGTGAATAAATCCATTGCAACAATGTATATATTTATACAGACCAACCCATTCGATCATTGGAAATACTTTGTCAGACATTCGTCCATTTACGTTCGTTTTGGGATTGAACGAAACCGAAGGCACTATTCAGTACATCCATCCTAGGCAATCTCTACCTAAGACTTATACAATAGCCCTTGCACTTTACTCCGTCTTCAATATATTCAGCATATGTGGTTTGCAATGCTTATGCCAATACGGAGTGGTTCTTTGGATAATAATCCAACCGGTCCCTCCATATTAACATTGCTAAAATGGTCTAAAACTTTGATAGTCGGTGATTTAACTATCAAATTAAAAATGTCCGTGTACACATTCGGATTTTTCTAATGGACATTCGGATTTTATTTACTTAAAATCTTTTTATTTATTTAAATAAACCGTTATGGTTTTATAATGGTTCTGGCGGTGTTTTTCTAAATATTTGATTTTGACATAACTCAAAATCTATACGACGAAATTCAGATTTTTCTCTTCGATTAGAAAACTATTATTCAATCGATCCTGAAGATTCTTGTTTCAAAGAATTCCAACTTAAATTGAGTCCTGTATACTCAATTGAAGTTCGAAACGCCGAGTTACGAACTGTCGCGCTGTGGCGAGTTCGTTTTAATTATATTTATAAATATAAACTTTTAAACTTCGTTTAAAGTAAATTCAACTCCATCTTAATATATTTTTAATATATTTCAAACCAACTTTCTATATTCAACTCAAAAATCCTGATTATCTATAATCGCTGATTTTTCCTTACTCGGTTATACATTTATTTATACTCGATTTGTTATTTAAAATCCCAATTCCTTTTATAAATAAATTATAAAATTCGATAAAATCGAATTCCAATTATAACTCCTTTGTATTTTCTCAATTCAGTTTATATTCTAAATCCCAGAATAAAAATCGATTATTCTATTTTCAACACGTTTTCCAATTTCACTTTTTAAATTCTTCCTTGAACTTTAAACTTCTAAATAATCCAATGATAATTTATTTTAGTAGATTTATAACACTATTTATAAATTCAACTTCCTTGTTTCATATTTTTAAACAAGTTCCCTTTTCAAATTTCTATTTGAAACTCCATCCCTTTGATATTCCGAATCCTGGAATAAAAACCTTTGTTCCTTTCGAATGGTTTCAAATTCTATTTTTATATTCATATTTGAATTTAAATATTCAAATTATTTCTTGATAATTAATTCAATTTATTTATAACCACCATTTTATAAATTTCCTTGTTTTATATTTAAACAAGTCTATTTTGAAATCTATTCAAAACCAAAATCTTATTTTGGAAATTTCTATTTAATATAACTTATATATATAACACCCAATTTATTTTCATATTCAATTTAACTTCTTTTCAAATAAATTCGAATTAATCGAATTTAAATCCTAAATCCTTACGAATTTATTTTAGTTCAATTTATATTCTGAACATCAGAATAAATTCCATCGTTTATTCCTTTAAAACGATTTCCCCATTTTTTTTAAATTCACATTTGAATTTAAATATTCAAATTATCCAATGATAATTTTCCCACTTTATTTATAAACTCCGTTTTTAAATTCATTTCACTTCCTTGATTATCCACTGAAAATCATTCCAATTTATTTATAAACAACATTTATAAATTTACTTCAATTTCCTTTATTATTTAAATTTATAAACATCGTTTATAAATTCAATACTTGTTTTTCTTTAAACAAAACAAGTTAATATTTTTGTTCTATTCAAATTTCAAATTCTATTTTAGAAAAATAGAATTTCCGTTTTAAAACTGGAAATTTCCTTTTCACGATATTTTCAAATATCAACATTTAGGCCTAGTGGTATTTTATACACACAAAACACCCAATTCAACAATCACAGGTTTTCTAACACATCATATATGGTAATATATATGAAAACAAACAATAAATAAATTTCTGGAATCCAGTTGGATCTCTGCAACCTGTTTTCCTGCATCCACAGACGTTAGCACATAAATAATACCATCTTGCTTCGAGGCAGGATATCACGATATAGAAGGTCATCCACTAATATATATTTGTGGGGCGCATAGGGAGATCATCCGCTAATGGTACCGCGGGCATCCGCTAATGTTACTGCGGGAACAATCCAATAATCAACCCAATATATATAATAGTCAAGCCTAAATAACTAATATATAATCAACACAAAAGTATTTAAATGCATCCAAGCAACAATCAATTATTTTTAACAACTAAAATAATTCTAATAAAATGGTGAGTGAGATTTACTCACCAGGAATTTATTTGTCGAATACCAGATTATCTGTTGAACCGTCGAAGCTACGAATAACTCGAATTTATTTGTCTAGCACCTACAATTATTTATTTTATTAATCGATTATGGTATTATTAATTTAACTAAAATAAATAATTTATTTATTTTTTCTTATTTAAAATTATGAATTTTAATAAATCAAAAAAAATTACCTTAATTCTTTCACTTACTTTTTGTCACAACAGCTTCTTCCTCCTTCGGTTATTCACAGTGAACCCATGCCCTTTGACTCGGGTTTGACCACTTGCAAACCAACCTCCAAATACCTATCCAAGCTTCACTCATTACCAACGTTAATGGCATGCAAAACACCATCTGTTGGTCCCCCTTTTAGTGAACTCGACGCCCTTTGTAAACACTCCAACATCAACAACGTTGATCTCCTCAGTTCTCACATTTAAACTCGTAGTCTTGTTCGCTGTTCGATATTGCCAAGACTACCCAATAAATCTGTCGCGGCATATTCCTGACATCATGCTTTAAACCTCATTCGATCCGCTCCTTAATCGCGACCCCTTATCCAACTATAGAATCTCCTAAATCGCGATGGAGCCAGTATCTTGAAATCAAAGTGCAGATGGCTAACCCTGTGAAATCGAATCGGACCCCCAACCAATGATCGCGACGCCTTCCTGTTACTGATGTCGAGCTTCAGAATGATTCGCGGCTCGAACTGTACCTCCAGACTTTGATTCGATTCGGGGAGAAAATTGAACTCGTGACTTCGAGTTTGAAAATAAAAAGGAAGTTTGATTTCGATTGCCTGAGAGTCCATTGAAAGAGAAGCCTTTGTATGCAATTTATAAGAAGGGGAAGGCGACCATTTTGTTTGGCGTTTTGAAGCTGTCGATTTTAATTGAAGGAAAAGGAATTGCGTTGATTATTTAATAGAAGAAGGTGCGGTTTTAAATGAAGCAGCGAGGCCATGGATTTTTGGAGGTAGAGAATACACGCCCCTTTGTTTTTTTGTGGAGATAGGGACCCAACGTGTTTTGTTTATGTCCTGAAAAGAAAAGAAAGAATTATCTTTTTGATTTTATTATATTTTAATTTAAACCGATATCCTTTAATTAAAATATCCTATGATTCTGAACTCTTTTTGAACCCAACAACAGCCCTTACTAGGGTTAAACCACGATTCTGAACCCACTGGGACAGGTTTCAAAGCCTTATTCGATCATCTGGAGAAGATATTAATTTAAACTGTTATAAATTAAATTCAAACAATTAATTCTTTATTATTAAATTATCCTTATTATCGTTTACACTCAAATAAGATTTATATTGATCATCTCTGAATCATCTCGATTCAGTATTGAATTTCAAATTCAATTATTTCTATATTACAATAATTCGATTTATTCTAAATTAAATCGTATTTCGATATTAAATCGATAACTCAATATAAAATTTCATTTATATTGTATACACAATATTTAAAACGAGATTAAATATTTAAAATTAGATGATCAAAAACCCGGGTCATTACATTCTTTCCCCCTTAAAAGAATTTCATCCCCGAAATTAGTGAGGTCGAAGAATGTTACTAACCTATTAACCTTTCCAAACTTACTTATGTTGAACTCAACATTTCATACTTCAATAAATTTTATCTTACCAAATCATTTGATTTGTATTCATATGGCTCAACATATAAGTTTACATTCATCTAGTCTGAATGGTTTACAATTAATATATTCACATTCGATTCATATTCCATTCAGTTTCATTCAAATTGATTCTAGTCAATTTACTTACTTTGATCCATTTAACTTGCTTAAGTTAAATTTAAATTCTCGAATTCAAATACCTGGGTTTTCATTTCAAAACAATATTGAAATCCCATAAATACATACATATATATTCATCACTATCTCAAGTTCAAAACATTTGAATTTCAAACCACTTGTTTTCTTTCAACAAATTTCCATCGAAAACTTTTCTAAGGTAGCAATTCACCACTTAGAAACTCGAAAATGAACACTGATGATGTCGGGATCATCATCAGAATTATTTTGCAGCCACTGAAGTGAGTTTAATGCTTTATCCCTTTCAAAATCCACTCAAATATGATTTTGATTCAAAACCCTTGCAAAACAAGGCTATATTATTTTAATATACTTTAGAAAATATTTTTTTCCAACTTCCCAGGATTTAAATTCCAAATTCTAGTTTGAATTTAATTTTAATTCATCTCATTTGTATATTTCGTTCATATACAAATTCTATTTTGTTATAAATGCCATTTAAATTTTATAATCTCATTTGATTATAATATTAACATCCAACACATCCATATAATATAATAATTTCAAAAAATTATTACTTCTATCAAAATAGAATTTTGGGTAATATTATTTCATTTACCCACTTTAAACAATATTGTGTTCAATCTTCTGTAAAAGTATTTACAAACTCTTATCGACATCGTGGCATCCCACGATTCGACCAGAATTCATAAACCACTCAACAGACTAGACAACACAATATAAAACATCTTTTATATCAACTAACAAATATGCTCTCTCGTATATATACACTCAACTCATTCTAGGGTACTACTGACCCTATCTCCGATGAGCACATCCCACCAAAGCCTAGGTATTCGTTAAACCTGGCTCTGATACCAACTGTAACGGGTCTAGGCTTTGCAACCATCAACCACTGGGCTAACCTCCCAGCATGGACTACAATGATACCTCGGAACTGCTTTTACGGCCCACCTCGCGACTCGACCAACCCGCTATATTGTAGGATCTGTAGGGGTAAGAGTCTCCCGTTCGCCCCCAAACTGCGAAGCGAGAAGCCCCTATCACACGTACCAGTTAAGCAACCAGCTCTGATACCAACTGTAACGGCCCGCAAGTCCATAATATCAGAGTTGACTATATACATCACATGTCCTACCCAAATATCACAGAAAATACGAATCATTTTTTTAGAAAGAAAAGGTAGAAGAAGAACAAAATATAACAACACAGAATCTCACATCGCAGCGGAACAAAATATAATATATCATATCTTTGAAATACAAAATTTTAACTGTATAACATACACTTATCAAAGTACAACACTTATAACACAGCAGGACAAAACTCTATATATCTAACACTGAAGCCTCCTGCTCCAAGCTCCTTTACATATATCTGTAAAATCCTGAACTACTTGACTGCCCGAACAAATTTGGGCACCCAAGAGTTTAGGGAAAACATAGAAAAAATAAACTCCGGGTCAATTATGGGACTGGTATGAGTAAACAGTTTAAAACAGCTTGAGACAACAAACGATATCTCATAAGACCACGCCGTGAATACGGAACGGGTTTTTCCCTTATGAGTATCCAAAATGATCTTTATATCACAACTCTTTTTAATATTATAATAGTGTCTAAATACAAATAGATATAAATCTAGCAGAACGCTTCCATCTCACGTTCCACATACATAGTGTACAAACAAAGCACGGACGCTTATTGGGTAATGGATTTCCAACTATGACAAGGTATGGAATCACCTGCCGATAGTGTATCTTTTGATAGGAATACACCGAGTTCAACAAGAACATCTTGCAACTCAGCCACACATGACCGCCCACTCATTTCTCTTGAGTGTAGAGAATGTATATCACCAACGGTTGGGATCTGCAACCGTTTCCCGATAAGGGACAACATCAAATAGATTAAGAATGAAATGAAATATCTCTAGATTGGTGATTATACACCCTAATGGGAGCTAACCACATAGCCATGCTGCCTGCCTGATTTTTGTCATTTCCCGGTTGTTGAGGGCTGAGGCTACGATTACTTACCTTTCATTAATAGCACAATTACTTTGAATGCCACGTTATCAGATCCGTTAATTATTAATTGGTTTACACAAATATTCTGGATGTTATGCTAAGGGAATAAATCCGTTGCAACCATATATATTTATACAGACCAACCCATTCGATCATTAGAAATATTTTGTCAGACATTCGTTCATTTACATTCGTTCTGGGATTGAACGAAACCGAAGGCACTTTTCAGTACATCCATCCTAGGCAATCTCTACCTAGGACTTATACAACAACCCTTGCTTTTTACTCCGTCTTCAATATATTCAGCATATGTGGTTTGCAATGCTTATGCCAATACGGAGTGGTTCTTTGGATAATAATCCAATTGGTCCCTCCATATTAACAACGCTAAAATGGTCAAAACCTTTGGTAGTCGGTGATTTAACTATCAAATGAAAAATGTCCGTGTACACACAACGATCTTATTTCCAAATGGAATTATCGATCAAATCATCAAACATATATATATATATATATATATATATGTATTCATATTTCCTTATTTCTATGTTTTGAAAATATATGTTATTAATACTGGAAACATTTCCATATATCGCCTTTTTTATTTTCTGTACTTAGAAAATATCTTCTATTTATAATTGGAAAATATTCCAATTACTTATCTCTTTTCCGACTCGTTTATTTCTATACTCCCAAAATTTATTTTCTTGGATTAAAACGAATGTTATGTAAAACATCGTCACAACAACCCAAAATACAGCATTCGACTAAATCTCTTTAAACATTTCTCTTCAAGACTGAATCTTGTTATTCATCGGTTAATAATGAAATCAATCAAGTTGGGGTATAATTACCTCTCAGACCTTGACAGAAAATATTATTAACTTCAAAACAGACAAGACCGCTAACTCGAATAATCAACACCATATTAAACCAATTTTCCATTTCTAAAACACGTATACGCTTCTCTTTCTACTTTTACTCGATTTAAATTCACAGATTCTCTTTTTGTTTATAATATTCTTTTTTTAAGTTCATTCCCTTATCGAATTCTATATATATCGATACCTCGATTTCTAGTTATCAAGATTTCTTAAAAATATTCTAACTCCTTAAATTTCCTGAAAATTTTGCCATAACCTCCTTTGTACGGGGTTACCGGAAAAATTCAAACCTTGCCACACAGGCCTCCCCAATCAAAAAGAAAATCAAAAAGCCAAGCGGCTTGCCGATACGGCGCATAAAAACCCACATGTGAATTAAATACATACCTTTTTGTCAGGCATTCTATTTATATCTCTTCGTTAACTTCATTCCAAACCTGTCTCATGTATGTCCATACATTTCTAATTCATTTCAACTTAATACACTCGTTTTTACACAACTCGTTAATTAACTAGCTAGTTTACTCCTTTCCCTGTTTTACTTTTATATGTGAACACAACATGTTCAAATATAGTTCTAACTCGCTTATAAAATCTTTGAATTCGGTTTTTAATTTATGTTCCATATTCGATTTCGAATATGAATCCACAAATCCAATTCACTTTTCAAGATTCAACTTCGATTCAAAATTTCCATTAACTAGTTGCTAATTAACCGTTTTGCCTATTTCACCTTTTTTATTTGAATATAACTTGTTCAAATATATGTTAACTTGTTTATACACTAATTGAATTCCATTTCAATTCAACTCTCATATTCGATTTCGAATATAAATTCACAACTTCCATTTACTTATTTAAAAGCCCAATTTCGCTTCAAACTTCATTTACTAATTTCTCTTCTAATTAGTTACCCTATTTATAATTTCAATCTAGTTTTTGTTTCAAAAACCAATCTGTTTACTTTACTTGAGTTCATATTTATTTTATTACTCAAGTCTGGATTTTTCTAATGGACACTTGGATTTTATTTACTTAAAATCCTATTATTTATTTAAATAAACCGTTATAGTTTTATAATGGTTCTACCGGTGTTTTTCTGAAAATTTGATTTTGACATAACTCAAAATCTATACGACGAAATTCAGATATTTCTCTTTCATTAGAAAACTATTATTCAATCGATCCTGACGATTCTTGTTTCAAAGAATTCCAACTTAAATTGAGTCCTGTATACTCAATTGAAGTTCGAAACGCCGATTTACGAACTGCCGCGCTGCGGCGAGTTCGTTTTAATTATATTTATAAATATAAACTTTTAAACTTCGTTTAAAGTAAATTCAGCTCCATCCTAATATATTTTTAATATATTACAAACCAACTTTCCATATTCAACTCAAAAATCCTGATTATCCATAATCGCTGATTTTTCCTTACTCAGTTATACATTTATTTATACTTGATTTGTTATTTAAAATCCCAATTCCTTTTATAAATAAATTATAAAATTCGATAAAATCGGATTCCAATTATAACTCCTTTGGATTTTCTCAATTCAGTTTATATTCTAAATCCTGAAATAAAAATCGATTATTCTATTTTCAACACATTTTCCAATTTCACTCTTTAAATTCGTCCTAAAATTTTAAACTTCTAAATTATCCAATGATAATTTATTTTAGTAGATTTATAACACTATTTATAAATTCAACTTCCTTGTTTCATATTTTTAAACAAGTTCCCTTTTCAAATTTCTATTTGAAACTCTATCCCTTTGATATTCTGAATCCCGGAATAAAAACCTTTGTTCCTTTCGAATGATTACAAATTTTATTTTTAAATTCACATTTGAATTTAAATATTCAAATCATCTCTTGATAATTTATTCGTTTTATTTATAACCACCATTTTATAAATTTCCTTATTTTATATTTAAACAAGTCTATTTCGAAATCTATTTAAAACCAAAATCTTATTTTGGAAATTTCTATTTAATATAACTTATATATATGACACCCAGTTTATTTTCATATTCATTTTAACTTCTTTTCAAATAAATTCGAATTAATCGAATTTAAATACTAAATCCTTACGGATTTATTTTAGCTCAATTTATATTCTGAACATCAGAATAAAGTCCATCGTTTATTCCTTTAAAACGATTTCCCCATTTCTATTTTTAAATTCACATTTGAATTTAAATATTCAAATTATCCAATGACAATTTTCCCACTTTATTTATAAACACCGTTTATAAATTCATTTCACTTCCTTGATTATCCACTGAAAATCATTCCAATTTATTTATAAACAACATTTATAAATTTACTTCAATTTCCTTTATTATTTTAATTTATAAACATCGTTTACAAATTCAATACTTTTTTTATTTAAACAAAACATGTCAATATTTTTGTTCTATTCAAATTTCAAATTCCATTTTAGAAAAATAGAATTTCCTTTTTAAAACTAGAAATTTCCTTTTCACGATATTTTTAAATATTAACATTTAGGCCTAGTGGTATTTTAAACACACAAAACACCTAATTCAACGATCACAGGTTTTCTAACATAGCATATATGGTAATATATATGAAAACAAACAATAAACAAACCATATTAAACCAATTTTCCATTTCTAAAACAAGTATACGCTTCTCTTTCTTTTTTTACTCGATTTGAATTCACAGATTCTCTTTTTGTTTATAATATTCTATTTTTAAGTTCATTCCCTTATCGAATTCTATATATATTGATACCTTGATTTCTAGTTATCAAGATTTCTTAAAAATATTCTAACTCTTTAAATTTCTAGAAAAATTCGCCATAACCTCCTTTGTACGGGGTTACCGGAAAAATTCAAACCTTGCCACACAGGCCTCCCCAATTAAAAAGAAAATCAAAAAGCCAAGCGGCTTGCCGATACGGCGCATAAAAACCCATATGTGAATTAAATACATACCTTTTTGTCGGGCATACTATTTATATCTCTTCGTTAACTTCATTCCAAACCTGTCTCATGTATGTCCATACATTTCTAATTCATTTCAACTTAATACACTCGTTTTTACTCAACTCGTTAATTAACTAGCTAGTTTACTCCTTTCCCTGTTTTACTTTTATATGTGAACACAACGTGTTCAAATATAATTCTAACTCGCTTATAAAATCTTTGAATTTGATTTTTAATTTAAGTTTCATATTCGATTTCGAATATGAATCCACAAATCCAAATAACTTTTCAAGATTCAACTTCGATTCAAAATTTCCATTAACTAGTTGCTAATTAACCGTTTTGCCTATGTAATGTCCCGGGTTTTTATATATCACTGACACAGATATTAATTAATCGTAAGTATGTATTTACAAATACGATTTAAAACCCATACCTTAAAATTTCAAAACATGTTAACTTATGAATAACAACATTTACAGGTGCATGTATCACAACATTTACCAAAAACCCATTTTTACACAATTATGTATGATAGAATGTATTTTTAGCGTTTGTTTAAATTAATTTTACACATGTATGGATGATAACACTTTTATATAGCAAGTTTTAAAATGCCATTTTATTACATATGTTTTGTTTATTTTTTTCAAAAGATTTAGAAATTGGTTTTTGTAAACTCTTGATTTAAAATTTTTTAACCCTTGAATAAAAACATGCCAAAACCCTTTTTCCTTTGTCAAAGATAGTTCAAAAGCAAATTCACATCAACACCAAAACATGAAATACCATTTCTTTTTGCAAACATGTTTTCATGTATATATATATATATGTGTACTTGATAATAACACCTACAAAAGTACTATACTAGTAAGAGTGGATCTAGGAGGAAATATGTTCACATGGCAAAATCATTTTTTTATCAAACATTTTCAGTTTTAAATCTTTGGCTTTTCCCACAAGATTTTCTGAAATGTCATTTCCCTTTTCATTTTTCAAAAACATGTTTGTTTTGTCATGAGACATGTGCCAAAAGATCTTACAAATCCTTATGTATTTAACCATAGATACACCTACACTAGATCCTTTCTAATACAAAGATTTTTCAAGACTTTACATGTCCATTTCATCACATGCCAAGATCATTTTAGTACAAAAATTTCCAGATTTTATAAAACCTTGGAAGGCAAGTAAAATTTTTATATAAATTTTTGTTAAATCAAGTTGTCATATGGTTGAGAATTCCAAGATGAAAACAGATTATTTATGGTGCACAAATGGATACTAAAATTTGTTTAAACCAAGGAGAGATTTGGGAAGAACATGGGGGGTACAAAGTCATTTAAAGTGATGTTTATGGTAGGCCAATGGGGGAAAGTGGTGGTTTGCACATGGGGTTTTCAGGGTGATGTTGGTTGAGGCAAGCCATGTGAATTTAGGTTGGTGGTTTGATTTTTATTTTTATTTTTTTGATATGTCAATCAATTGTCAAAACAAAATCTGAGAACTGGTTTTAATGCACAATATTTTAATGGTTTTCCACCACTATAAATAGACATAAGTATGCTCCTCTTTCCCACACACAACACAAGTCTTTCGAATTAAATCAGTAAAGGAGAAAAGGGTTTCAGGCTATTCCGGTGAGTAAATATCTTTCTAATCTTCTTCATGTTTCTTGTACTTTTGAACTGTAATGTAAACTTGCCTTGGATGTGCTTAATTAGATCCTAAGTGTTGTTTGAATATCATTCCTACCTGATTAAAGAAAGAGATGATTAGGAGTTAAACTAATTGAATAGCATTAGTTTAAGAGGATAATCATTTGTATAGATCCTGTTGTCTTGTTTCAGTTTTAAAGCATCAAATTAATGATCCCTGTTCAATAACTTAAGTCAGATGATTATAACATGAGTCCAGGTCAGGTTTAAACCTATACATCATCACTTAAACCATTTAAAGGTAAGAAAGAATGTATGATACCTTAAACAAACCTGGTACTTGAAACAAGGAAAGAACACAGACTGTTAAAACCTCTCTGTTTCATCAACAATTCAAGTTTGATAAAAACTCATTTCAGGTATATAAATGGAATCCTGATACCAAATCGTGATTTTTAAAAGTTGTTTCAAGATTTTTAACAACATATTGAGAGAGAAATAAGAGGATGATCAGAAAATGAATTTCGATCGATTTCCGGCGAGTTACTCGACTAGGGGAAAGGAGTAGGGAGAGTTAGGGATTACAGGAAAAATATATATTTAATTTTTAAATCAGTAGATTTTGAAAACAAATTAAAAATAGGGCTAAATTGGGTTTTTGGATACCTGGGTTTCACGCCGGAGCTGCTCGTCGAAGGTGGGACTATGGGGGTGCGGTCCAGGGGGAAAGGAGGCATCAGGGGGTGGTGGTGACGAGGCCAGAAGGTGGAGGTGGCGCATGGTTGAGGTGAGTTATGGTGGCCATCTTCTTGGATGATGTATTTCTGGGAAGAAGTGATGGCACGACAAAAATACTGTAGCCGTAAGAGAGAGAGGATCGGAGGTGGCGACGTGATCAGGGGTTAGAGAGTAACTTGTGGGGATGGTCGTTGGTGGATGGAAGCGGCGCTGGTGGCTGTGCACGTGCACATGCATGAAAGGAAAAGAAGAAGAAGAAGAAGGGGTGGCAACATGATTCTTGAGTGATCGGCCATGGTTTCTTAGAGGTTGGTACTACTAGGTGGTACTACCACCTGGTAATGAGGGGTGCACGACATTTTTGAGTGATCAGGCCAAAGAGCCTCGAGATCTAGGGGGTTGGTGTTATAAGAGTGGTACTGCCAGGGGCAAGTGGTACTTCGTGGGATCATGAGGGCTAGGCGGTTTTGTCCAAGCGCGCACCTGTGTTTTAAAGTGAAACTTAGCCAAAAGTGGTACTTTGGTGTTTTAAGTTTTAAAACAAGGATTTTTGAATATAATTTAATTCAAACTAGATTTAAATTAAATACTAGATTAAATAATAAGGAAGAATAAATAATAAAATAAAGATAGAATTTTTATTTAAATTAAAAAGTTAAAAAAGGAAGTTGTTAGATCCAAAATTGGCTCTAACACCCAAATTATGAAAGTACGTAGAGATTAATATCAGAAAAATGTAAGAAAAGCAGGAAAAGACACAAGATTTATAGTGGTTCGACGTTAACGAGCCTACGTCCACTTTATATCTGTGATTATACTAAGAATCTGAGTACAATCAATGAATACTCTCTCAATCTCACTTTTACAATATCAATTCACTCACTAAATTCGAGATCACTCTGAATAGAAATAATGGTGGTATGATAATGGTGAGATTAGAGCTTTCAATTGCCAAAAGATTCTGAAAAATGCCAAGTTCTGGGCTATATATAGCTGATTTCTGCAGGCGGATCACGGTCATACGTGGAGCTAATCCCGAGGATCTCGGACTGGTTCGTAGCTTACTGAAGAAATAGTCAAAATGGCCATTGTGGCAGGTGTCGTCAGATCCTGCATCTACGGATCATGGTGGAATTAGTCATTGCTCTCGGTTTGGTGTCTGGGAACAGATCGGATCGCATATATAAAGTCAGACCGGATCGTGGCATCATTGTGGCGAGTCGTGGAGAGCATGGGCGATCGCGATCGGGCTGAGGCGACTTTACGAACAAGACTCCGTACCGGACTTGTATTTGAATCGTGGTGTGTAATGACCCGCATTGGCAGAGGTATTATGATTTATTTATTTTATTATATAAATGGTGGGTTAGTGAATTTAATGGTCGTGGAATTAAATAATGGTGAATATTTAATTTAAAATAATAAATTAAATAATATATTTAATTCTAAGAATTGGCCGAAATGACGATATGGTGTGAACCCGATCATCTGTGATATTTAATTAAGCTTGGAAATTGAATTTGGATAACGAATATATTCAATCGTCGACAGTTGAACGTATAGTTTATAATATAATCATAAACGAGTTCGAAATGGCGCTGCAGTTCGTAAATTGGCGATTCGAACTTCAACTGAATGTACAGGATTCGTTTTAAACCGGATTTCTGTGAAACAAGAAACGTTAGGAGCTGGTAGAGTATATCTTTCTAGTGGAAGAGAAAAATCAGGATTTCTTCGGGTAGATTTGGAGATGTGTCCAAATCAAATTTCAGAATAGTCGCTATAGAATCGTTTATCGGCCATAACGGTTATTTCAAAATAACTAGATATCGGGCGTGAATTCAGATAAGGTTCTTTTGGGACATAACGATAATTTAATTTTTAGAATTTTTCTGTAATTTTTAATTAATTTAATAAACGACTTTTTATTTGAAGTATTTCGCACCCTGAAATCAACATTTTGGAGTTTCAAAATATGAGTCCACCTACCGGTATTATTATATTTCTGGGATCATGAGACGGTGTTGATCACAACGGTATTTTTATCTCAGTCCATAGAAACCCTTACATAAATGAAATTTGGTACATCGGTTATGATGTATTCGCTTTAAAGCTTTGAGAACAACGTTAACCATATATGTTGCACACCACCCAAACCCTTTTCATTCATTCCCTGTGGTTAAAACAAACTCCACGCACCAACTCCACATACAAACTCCACATCCAAAATATTTAGATATTTTAGAATGTTTATAAATACACCCTTTACTTCACTTATAACCTAATTTCATTCATCCCACGGTCAAACGAAAACCGCCGCCACAAAATTCCTCTCTCAACCCAAAAGTTCGGATACAAGAAAAACCAAATATAAATTCCTATAAAATCTCATAAATCAAAGAAGAACTGTAAGAAAAATCCGAAACAACTTTATCTAGCTTTCTGACAAGCTGCTTTTCACGAAGTCTCTTGGTTCGTTTTCCATTTGGGTTCGCTGCCATGCTCAAAGCGCGAGGTAGGGTTTGATTCTTGGTGCCACTGAAGAAGTCGCAGCAAAGTTCGTGCTCGGATTTGAAGTCTGAAAGGGGCGCGATGGGCACAAGAGGTTCGAAGGATGCTTTCTGAGTTAGTTTGGGATGGTGACGTCTGAAGCTTTGCTGGGAAGGGGGATCAGCACGGCGGTTGTTCATTTTTGGTACAGGAAAGTGAACGGGTTTAGAAGGAGGAAGGTCCGAGGCCAACCTGTGTTTCGTGATCTCTAACTGCTTCTAAAGGAAGGGGAGTTTGGTATACCAGGTGCGGTGTGTGAATGGTATATCCATTTTGGGAGGGATTTGATTTAAACGATTTTGGTAAAGGGTTGGTTGAATGTAAGTGAAGTGTAATACGAGAATCGAGAGAAGAATGGGTAAGACCGTATGAAGATGGGCATGGGTATGAAGACAAGATGGTCCAGGTGGATGAAGTGGTTGGTTTGGAATCTCGTATCATACTGGAGTGGTTTTGTTTGTTGGAAAGGGTGGTTAACGCTAAGGAGGATACGGGTTATTTGAAGTTGAGAAGGAAGGGAAAGCGAGATTGGTGCGGAGAGGATACAGCAGTTTTTGAGAATGGGGAGAACGGGGAAGAAGGATGAGCGGGTGGGCTTCAATAATGGGCCGATATTATTTCTTAGTGGGCCACTGAAATCAAGGTTAAGCCCAAAGTTAATAAAAGAGAATTTAAGTTATATTTAAATTAATGTGTACATTAACTTGAAAAAAACCAATATCTGTATCATACGTTATCAGAATTTAGCAAAACAAGATCCGATAGGATCGTATGGACGAGAGCTCCACAATGGAACTGACTGGAAGTGGATCGGTGCTCGTTTGGATTTATGGCGAAATAAACTGTTTGATTCAAATCAAACAACAGTTTATCGTTTTTACGATGAACTGCAAATGTGAGTAAATCTCACTAACTCTGAACAGTTTATAATTTCATGTTATATTTTTAGAACTGTTAGATATTGGCTGATACTGTATGTTGACTGTTTGATTGAACTGCTAGTCAGTTAGTTAAATTTTCTATATTGATTCTGTTTAACAGACTATATCATATAGTACTGAAAAGTGATGTTATCTATATTGTTTAACATCTGTGATACAGGGAAACAGGTTGGAGGAATCCGACTGGATTCCTCAACATTTATTTTTACTGTTTTCGTATATTTTGATATATGATGTGTTATATAATCTGTTATGGATTATGTGTGTTGGAATGATGTTGATCATTGTTATTCGATATTGTAAATATCATAAAAGACCCTGGGATGTAAAAAGAAGTATTTCAATGTATATTGAAATAAAGGAATTTTATAAAATCATAGGATTTTATAAAAGGAAATATTTATAAAACGAACACGGTTTTATAAAAGGGATATTTATTTAGAAAATAAATAGAAATAAAAAAAAGAATATTTATTTAGTAAATAAATAGAAGTTATAAATATGAAATATTTGTAACGGTAAATAGAAGTTATAAATAGGAAATATTTGTAACGGTAAGTAAACGTTAAAAAGGGGAATAGTTGTAACGGAAAACGTAGTTTATCAAAAGAAGTTAATCGATGTTAGTTAATTGATTAATGATAAAGTTAAAAAGAAGTTAATCGATGTTAGTTAATCGATTAGTGATAAAGTAAAAAGAAGTTAATCGATGTTAGTTAATCGATTAATGATAAAGTTAAAAAGAAGTTAATCGATATTAGTTAATCGATTAGTGATAAAGTAAAAAGAAGTTAATCGATGTTAGTTAATCGATTAGTGATAAAGTAAAAAGAAGTTAATCGATGTTAGTTAATCGATTAGTGATAAAGTAAAAAGAAGTTAATCGATGTTAGTTAATCGATTAATGATAAAGTTAAAAAGAAGTTAATCGATGTAAGTTAATCGATGTTAGTTAATCGATTAGTGATAAAGTAAAAAGAAGTTAATCGATGTTAGTTAATCGATTAGTGATAAAGTAAAAAGAAGTTAATCGATGTTAGTTAATCGATTAGTGATAAAGTAAAAAGAAGTTAATCGATGTTAGTTAATCGATTAATGATAAAGTTAAAAGGAAGTTAATCGATGTTAGTTAATCGATTAGAGTTAAAGTAAAGGGAGCTAATCGATGTTAGTTTAATCGATTAGGGTTAAAGCAAAGGAGTTAATCGATGTTAGTTAATTGATTAGTGTTAAAGTAAAATGAGTTAATCGAATATAGTTATTCGAATAGAAAGTTAAAGGAGTTAATCGAATATAGTTTATTCGGATAGAAGCAAATGAGTTAATCGAATATAGTTATTCGAATAGAAAGTAAAAGGAATTATCGAATATAGTTTATTCGAAAGGAGTTAAGTGAAATGAGTAAATCAATAGCGTTAGTCAAATAGAGTTAATCCAATAGTGTTAATCCAATAGAGTTAATTGATAAGGGTTAATCGAAAGGAGTTCAGTGAAAAGAGTCAATCGAATATAGCTATTCGAAGGAGGATTAAGTAAGGAAGATAGTAAAAGGAATATAAAGTGAACTTTGCCTATTTTAAAGTTAGAAATGTTGTTCAGTTAAGGTCTGAGAGGTAGTTCTACCCCAACTTGATTGGCTTCATTTTAACTAAGGAATAGTTAATGTTCAGCAGTAAAAGGAAATGGTTTGAATTGGCATCGCGATGGTTTGTTTAAACATCTGTCTAAGTCCAATAAAGAAGCTTTGGAAATGTTTTCCAAATAAGAAACCAGAAATGTTTTCTAATAAAGAAAACAAGAAATGGAAATGTTTTCCATTGTTAATAACGTATATTTTCCAAATTAGAAAATAGGTAACATTGAATATAGGGAAATAGGAGATAAGTAAATTTATGAACTAAAGAGATAAATGTTGAATGATGTTTGATCGATATAATTTCCATTTGGAAATATTATCGTTGGTTGCACACTTGTTTTTATTCGATAGTTAAATCACAGACTATCGAAGTTTTGACCATTTTAACGTTGTTAATATAGAGAGACCGGTTGGATTATTATCCAAAGAACCACTCTGTATTGGCATAACCGTTGCGAATCATATATGCCAAAGGAAATTGAAGACGGAGTTATGCAAGGGCTATCCTGTTTACAGAATAGTGCCTTCGGTTCATCCTGTTCCTGGATGACTTGTATGGACGGATGTCTGACAGAGTATTTCCAGACGATCACGTATATTGATTTCTCCAACCGTACCAAGAGTGGAAGCGAGGAAGGAAACTTCTTTAGCTAACACATAATGTATGGTTGAGGACATCAATCGGTGATTGGATGGATTTGATGATGTGACATTCAAAGTGAATCTGATGTGATGATAAAGCGTAGCTTCTAGCCTCATCATCCGGTAAATGACAGAAATCGGGCAGGCAGCATGGCTAAGTCGGTCGCACCGAAGTAGGGTGTATAATCACCTGATCTAGAGTTTCATTCATTTCTAAAAATCTATTGTTGATGCTGTCCCATTCGGGAAACGGTTGCTGATCCCAACTGTTGGTGATATACATTCGATACACTCAAGCGAAATGAGTGGTCGGTCATGTGTGGCCGGGTTGCAAGATGTTCTTGTTGAACCCAGTGTATTCCTCTCTAGAGGTACACGAGCGAAAGGTGGATCCATACCTTGTCATAGTTGGAAACCCATTACCCAATACGTGCTTGCGGTTTTGATTGTATACTATATATGTAGAACGTGAGATGAAAGTGTTTCTACTAGATGATTATTATAGTTGTGGTTGATAGACATTATTATAATATCAAAAGGTTTTTGATATAAAGATATTTGGATTCTCATAAGGGAAAAACCCGTTCCGTTATGCGGCGTGGTCTTATGAGATATCGTTTTCTTGTTCAACTGTTTTTAACTGTTTTACTCACACCAGTCCCATGACTGACCCGGAGTTTACTTTGTTGTTTTCCCTAAACTCTTGGGTGCCTAAATTTGTATGGGCAGTCAAGTAGTCGGGATTTACAGATATACTGGAAGAGCTTGGAGCAGGAGGCTTCAGGATCATATAGCTATAGTTATTTCCGCTGTGTTGTAAGTGATGTACTTTGATAATGATATGTATATTCAAGTACTGATTTGTATTTCAAAGTTATGTTATGAAATATATTTATTCGTTCCGCTGTGAGATGCGTGTTACTCTGATGTTGTGTTCTTCTTCTTCTTCTATTCTAATTTTCTATCTTATCTTTCCTCACCCTCTAATTTCCTTCACTAATTACCAGGATTTCTCGACGGTTTGGTTATCGACGTCGTGCTTACGTCGATAACCAAAGTCGCTCGAAATCCGGGTCGTTACAGTTGGTATCAGAGCAGAAGGTTAATTGATTAACTTGGCTCTGTGGCGTGACTCGGTAAAGATAGGGTTAGTAATACCCTAGATTGAGTTTGAGAGTATATATATATACGAGTGAACGTATTTGTAGATGATATAAAAATAATTTTTATATTGTGGAGATTCATTGGTTGAGTCGGTTATGAGTTCTGGTCGATCAGTTTGATCCACTGTATCGGTAGGGATTTTGTAAACACTTGAATACGATGAACCATCATGGTATGTTTTGAAAAGAGGGTAGATGAAAATAGTTTACCCAACGTATATTTTGATATATAGTGGATATATTGGTTGTTATTATAATCGAGTAAGATTATAAATTAAATGGTTATGTAAATAACCAATCAGAATTCATATAAGTGAAATGCGTGAATCAGATAAGTTAAATTTGAAATTTAAACCAGAATTGAAGTTAAGACTCTGGAGAATTGTATAAGTGTTTGTAAATGGATGGGGATTTAAAATAAGGAAAATTTAAGATCCTGGGAGATTTTAAATTGTTTTACAAGCAGTGTGAATTATATTTTGAAATGAATTTCAAAGTGGAAATGTTTAAAAATGGTTTTATAGTATTGAACTCACTTCGATCGCTGGAAAATAGATTCTGATGATGACAGCTGCATCATTCGTATTCATTTTCGAGTTGTAAGTGATGAATTACTACCAGAGATACTGTTTTGAATTTGTTTTGGGAAAGACAAGTAGTGTTAAATTTCAAAATAGAATTTAAAATATAGAATTTGAATTTTTAAATAGATTTGAAATATTAACTTGTTTTAAAAGAAATAAAACAAGAAGTTCCTTTATAAACGAAGTTTATTGTAACGACCCGTGTTTTTGCCCGTCAAATATTTAATTTAATTTATTTAATTTAAATATTATATTGGGAATATTAATGGAATTTAATATTTAATTCGTTAATAAAAAACGAAGTTGAACATTATAGTTTATATATAATTATAAATCGAGCTCGAAATTGCGCTGCAGTTCGCAATATGGAGTTTTGAACTTCAACTGAGAATACAGAGTCCGATATAAGTCGGATTTCTGTGAAACAAGACACGTTGGAACCATATTGACGATAATTTCCATATGAAAGAGAAAAATCCAGACTTCGTGTTATAGTTTGATAGTTATGGCCAAATCAAAATTTGAAATAGTCGCTATGGAAAATCGTTATTAAATTATAGGCCTTTAAAAATAGCCGTTTTGCAAACGGACTCAGATTTGGACGAAACCAGTTTCATTAGAACCGTATCGTTAAATTATTGCACGGTGTTAAATGGCGTGGCAAACCGATGTCGTATGTGACCACGGTAGCCGTAAACGCCCAATCAAATTATACAGCGCGTAATTAAAGAAATAAAGAGATATTTGAGTGTAACTTGAACAGACGATCGAATTAAGCCACGAAACCAGTTTCGTTGAGTTCGTATCGTCGATTAGAGTCAGGATAGGTATATAGTTTGTTATTTTTGGAAACTGTGAAATTTGGCGTCAAAAAGGGTATTGCGGTACGCGGTAAAAATAGCCTACCGGGGAAACAGTCTCAGAATGCGACGAAACTGGTGCCGTTGGGTTCGTATCAACAAATTATTGTAGGATTTCAAAGTTTCAAGTTGATTTGATTTATCTGGTGATCGTGGAAAAATTAAACGCGTGTTTATTTCCGGTTTTATAAAGGAAATTTTTCCATACGACCTCGGATTTCGACGAAACTTGTCCCATTGGGTCCGGAATACCTTTTTACACCAAGAACAGCTCTTTTATCAGTAAACAGAAATCGTTCGTCACACCAATATTTAAACTCAGTCGACCAAGCTTTGAATGAACTAAAAGAACGCACCGACATTCACTTTTAGTCATGAAACACCAGCCGATGTTAGCATCGTTTACAGTACATCAAACAGGATAAACAAAAGTAAGACATACTGTGTTTAAAACTATATATATATTGAAACATATATTGGTACCAAAATCTCATTCGTACACGGATACATCAGCTTTTGCCAACAATGGAAAAGACAGCACAGTATACATGCCGACCAAATATTTACAAATGAAAATGACAGCTTTGAACCGTGCCGACCAAGGTCTATACATTGGAAAGAACATCTCCTCTCTCTATATATATACAGCTCCATATCCATTCCTCTACAAGCAAAACCGAACGGAAAAAAAAAGAAAAAAAAAAAGAAACAAAAGGGCGGACGCAAGAAATGCATGGGAAGGAGTCTTCTCGCATGGGGAGGATGTGTAGGAGGTGAACGGAATCAAGGCTGAAGGGTGTTGGAGTGGTCGCGTTTTCTGGAGCACTGGGCCAACCGAGTTCGACGGGAGTTAGGCCACAGGAACGCGAGGCGAGGAGGGGTAAATGGCCGGTCTCTGATCTGCTCCAGCTCGGCGGACTGAGTTGCGGAAATCGGGGTAAGTTGGTAGCAGTACAACATCAAACATGAACGAGATGAAACCATAGGCAGACCTCATATTTGCTAACCTAGTTTAATTAAACTTAACCAGCAATTAAAGTTTTAATTAGTAAATAAATAGATAATTAAGGGGAAAATAATTGTGTTTAATATCACATAATGACAGGTATTATTTCAGGAACATACAAAGAGAACGGTGGGATTGGTGTTTGGGTTTTCGAAAGGACCAAGGAACCATAACGAAAGGGAATGGGGCTGTTTTCTTCAAATCGGAAGTCCACGGGTTATCAACATCCTCTATAACAGTGTAATAATATAATTTAAATAAGTGTTTAAGTTAAACTTATCCCTGATTAATAGTGGGAGCAAATTATATTATATGGTTAAGCCATTTATTAAGGGATTAAGTTTTAGTTTATAAACAAAACATATTCATGATAACTTTTAAATGGACGCGCTGTAGGGTTTCAAACAGGAAGTTGATGACCAAGGACAGGAGGACCATGTCTATTTGAAACAAAGTAATTAAAGTTATCATTAAGGGTACGATTAAACTAAGTAAACCTATTATACTTTTTTTTTAAATGATTTGCTGGTTTAATCCGGGACAGGTTTGAACTCGAGGAGAGGAAAAATGTGAGCTGGGAGCAAATATTGGGAATGAATGAAAATTGAAGGGTGTTGGCCCGGTATCTTGCAATCAAAGTGTAAGTGGATTGTAACGTTAACTTAAATTGAAGTAATTAACTTTTTATAAACTAGGATTTAGAAAATAAGTTATTAAATAATATTAACTTATAAAAAAATATATATATTGATGATTCAGTTATATATCATCGGAAATCGGCAAACCGAGATGCAATGGACTCGAATCAATGAGCGCTACATTATGGATCTGACATAGACGGAATCAGAGACTGATGGAATCTATAGTTAAATTAAACACTCGTTTAATTTAACTGGAAACTGATCAGCAAATCAAAACAAAGTGAGTTAAACTCACTCAGTTACCTTTTTATATTTTATATAAATTGGGTATTTTTATTTTGTGTGCTCTGCTTGCCAATGGTTGACTGTTTTGATAATTATCTATTTATCTGTTGATTTAACCGATGGAATTAAACTGTGTTTAATTTCAGTGAAATACCAAATCGTTACTTTTAACGATTGGTTCCAATAAAGGTGGCTCACCTTGGTTGGTCATGTTTATTATAAACATGTTTAAATGGTTGAATTGTTTGAATTGCTTATGGTTAATGGTTGTCATTTAGTGTTATCAGTTAAACAAAACTGAACCATCTGATTTGAGATAACCATTTGGATACAGGGAAGAACAGGTTGGAGGGACCCAACCGGATCCCTCAAATGTATTTTTATTTTCATATTCTCATATATGAACTGATCTGTTTGTGTGATTGATTTGATGGTTGATTTATTGGATGTTCAACATCTGTTAGTTTAAAACCAATGGGTAATATTGGTTAAGTGTTTGGCAGAGTATGGCCTTTAAAAATCAATCGGTTTATAGATATGGATTCACCGTTAGGTGAGTCGATAAAAGTGAAGTTATAAAGTTTATTTTATAACTGGACTCAGATCTTGAAATATATTATTTGAATAAAGTATAAAAAGGGAATTCAATAAATATTTTATTTATTTAAGACCTTGATTTATGGTTGGTTTATTTTATAAAGTATATGCTGATGTTAATCAGATTTTCAAGTATGAAAATAAGAAATGAATCGAAAGGGTTAAACTTTGATCTTTGTTTTGAAAAGAAAACAAATAATTAGAATTTATTTAAATTAATTATATTTTTAATTAATTTAAAGCAAGGATTGTTAAAATCGGTTAATGAGATAATTAAGTTTTTGAGTTAATTAAATCGACCGTTTGGAATTAGAATTGTTTATCAAGTTAATGTGTTTTGACTAAAATAGTTAAATGAACATTGTTTGAATTTAAATAAGGATTTAAAAGGGATTTAATATTTAATTTAGTTAATAAAGGGATTAACTACTAAAGTAGTTAATGTTTGAAATAAGTTATTATTTTGATAAATGATAAAGTTAGGAATATATTTTTAAATGAGAATTCATTTAAAAGGTTACCGAATGTGAGATGCAAGCCAATTGAATGGTGAAAGGAAATAAACGTACTCAATTTTATGAATTAAGTGAAAGGAGATTACGATAAAAAGGGTTTATTATAAACCAGAGGTTTTAAGTGAGATTTAAAGTGTAAAGCATTAACTTTACATCAACATTACGTGAGAGTGAAATCAAGTAAAAATGGGACAAGGGAAATAAGATCTCCAAAGTGGATAAGGGTTGAAAATAATTGAAAGGGGATTGATAGAAAGTGAAATTTGGAGATAAAGAAATGGGTCATAAGATTGTATAACTAAACCCAATTTATAAATGGGATTTGTTTGAGACTGGAGTGGAATTTTGGTGTTGGATTACAACTGACATTTATCTGAGGATGAGAACGTTGTTTGATCAAGGTCTGAGAGGTAATTAAAATACCCCAACTTGAACAACATTGGGATTATCTGAAGATAGTATTAGTTGGTAATCGTAAGAGACGTTAGTGGATATGGGTTGAAAATCTATACAGCGATTTTAGCGCTGTTGTTATAATATATGTTTTGTAAATCTAATATAGCGATTGTAACACTTTTGCTATAGTAAATGGGTTGTAAACCTAAACAGCGATTATAGCGCTGTTGTTTTGTAAATCTAAATAGTAATTATAACGCTATTGTTATAACATATGTGCTAAAAATGTCTTTGTTAAAACTGATTGGATTTCCGAATTTAAAGGATGATTTGAAGAAGATTTTAAATGGGTAATTGAATATAGTTATTCAAGATAGAATTAGCCAAACATAATTATTCGGCTAAGTTGCCATTGCGTACGACTGCTAGCGAAATTCGCAGGGCTGCAGATAGCCTACGGCGGTCGGATGTTCCCTGAGGGAATCAGGCGTAACCATTGTGATCGCTGTGATCTAGAGTCAAGCGAATGGAGTTAAGACGAATATTAATTAATCAATTAGAGTCATTCAAATACCATATTTTTGAATATTAAAAGAATTGGAAGTTTCAATTTAACAAAAAGGAAATTAGATTGTCAAAGGCCAAATGATGCTAAATACTGAATCAGTGAACTCATTGGAGTGTCATGTTTGAAACACTGTATATTTTGATAGTTAAAACACCGACTATCAAATCTGTCCAATACGATTGTTGGTATGGAAAGACCGGGATCGAATCTATTCGGAAACCATTCCGACCAACAAATACGTGAAGATATCAGAAGATGGTCGAGACAGAGCAGTGAAGACCGTGGGTTTTCATAAACGGAAGGACCACTAATATTCTCTGCCTGGCAAGCAGAGATAAGCTGTGATTCTGTCGTAGTTGGAATCTACAGGGTTGCAAGGACTTCTCGCTATTGATCCATGGGGTGATTCCTATATGGATGCGGTAGGAGAGTGCCTTCGGTTCATCCTGTTCCTGGATGACTTGTATGGACGAGTGTCTGACAGAGTATTTCCAAAAGGGTCACGTACGTTGATTTCTTCAAACGTACGATAGTTGTTGGCAGAGATTTGCCGTTCTCTTAGCTTCCAGCTAGAGTATTTTTGTGGACGTCAATTAGTGATATCTGATGGATCTGACGATGTGGCATTCAAAGTGAATGGCGACCAGATGTTCAAGAGTTAATTCTGGCCTCAAGCCTCATCAACCGGGAAATGACAAAAATCGGGCAGGCAGCATGGCTATGTGGGTCGCTCCCATTAGGGTGTATAATCACCTATCTAGAGGAAATCCTATTTGTTCTTAATCTATGTTTCGATGCTGTCCCTTGTCGGGAGACGGTTGCTGATCCCAACCGTCGGTGATATACATTCGATACACTCAAGTGAAATGAGTGGTCGGTCATGTGAGGGCCGGGTTGCAAGAAGTTCTTGTTGAACCCAGTGTATTCGTCTCTAGAGATACACTATCGGAAGGTGGACCCATACCTTGTCAAGTCGGAATCCAATTCCCAATAAGCGCCTGCGGATTTTGATTGTATACTATATATGTAGAGCGTGAGATGCAAGCATTCTATTAGATTGATATTTACTTGTGATTAGACATTATTATAATATCAGACAAGATATTGATTTCAAAACTGTTTTGGGTTATCGTAAGGTAAAAACCGTCCGTGTTTATGTGTGGATTTGGTCTTACGATTATCCTTTCTTCTGAAAAAGATTTTGAACGTTAAAATCATGATTGGATGATTTACCTTATTACTGTGCGAGTTTATCTCACTCTGGTTCACCAGACTGACCCGGTGTTTTGTAAATGCTCGGGTTAGACCGGAGTGTACAGGTTCAGGTTATCGACTGCTGTGAAGAGACGAGCTGAAGGTGTTCAGACGTATGATATTATATAGCTGCTATTCCGCTGTGTGTTGTATATGGGAACAGGCTAGTATAACTGTCCCAGTGTATGATGTACTCTGATACTGTAAGTATTTCAAAGATTTCAATAAAGATTATTTCTGTATTATATTTTGTTCCGCTGCGATGTGAGACTCTGTGTGGTGTTTCTTCTTCTTCTTCTATTCTAATATTTCTTTCTTTCTTATCTCACCCTCTAACTTCTTTCTATTAATGATCTGGAATGTTCGATGTCTGAATAGTCAACATGGTAGTTTGATGTTGATTTTCAGAGTCGAAAATCCCAGTTCGTTACAGTGGTATCAGAGCTGTTGGTTAAGTGATTACCTTGGCTCTGTGGCGTGACTCAGTAGAGATGGGGTTAGTAATACCCTAGATTGAGTTTGAGTGTATATATACGAGTGAACGTATTTGTAGATTTGATATAAAAAAAATTGTTTTATATTGTGGAGATTTATTTGTTTGAGTTGTTTATGAATTTTGGTCGATCGGTTTGATCCACTGTATCGATAGGGGTTTCTAAACACTCAAGTACGATAAACCGACGCGGTATATTTTGAAAAAGGGTAAATGAAATAATTTTACCCAAATTATATTTTAATATAAAAGAATGATTAATATTTGAAGTATTATAGTATATTGGATGTGTTGGTTGATTATAATTGAAATGGTTATATAAATAACCAATTAAAATTCGTATAATATGGAATCAGATGAATTAAATCTGAAATCTAAATCAGAATTGGAATTAAAATTCCTTAAAGTGGGAAAGATGATTTCAAATGAACTTGAATTGAATATATGAGAATTTTAAAATCCTGGGAGATTTTTTTTTTTTTCAAGCATTGAAAGGGATATTTTGAAATGGATTTCAAAATGAAAGTGTTTAGAACTGGTTTTGAAAGTGATATAGTATTGAACTCACTTCGATAGCTGGAAAATAGATTCCGATGATGATCCGGACATCATCGGTGTTCATTTTCGAGTGGTAAGTGACGGATTACTACCAAAGCTTTTGATTTGAATTGCTTTGAGAAAAACAAGTTGTTTTGAATCCTGAAAAGGAATATTTGATTTTTGTAAGAACTGAACTATTTAAAAACTCTTAGGGAAATTGTTTGAACAAAAACAAAATTAAATAGAAAAAACGAATATGAATTAAATTGAAACCAATTAACTGGAAATTGAATTGGGATATAATATACCAAGTAGAATCAGATTTTGAATTATGAGACAGGAATCTGAAATGGTATTGACTGGTAAGTTAAGAGTTGAAATTGATAATGGATGGAAATTGAGTTAAGAATGGGATTTGGCTTGGACGCGTAAAGGATTTGGTTCAGAGGATAAAATTGGAATTTTGTTTGGGAATGCATTTGTATATTCTGACAGGGTAGCAGATGGAAGGGATATAATGATATGCCCGATAAAAAGGTACACGTTTATTTTTATATGGGTTTGGAGATTTATGAGCCTATTTGGCAAGCCGCTTGGCTGTTTTATTTTCTTTTGGGATTGGAGAAGGCCTAGAAAGGCGAGTTGAAGTTGTACCGATTGAGCCGTACAAAGGAGGTGCTGGCGAAATTTTTCGGAAATTTAAGGTGTTAGAAAATTTTCAATATTTTTGAAAATATTTATATATGATATTCAAATTGGTTTCTAATTTAATATAAAATTAGATTTGAAGTTAATGAATTTATAACATTCTTTCTTACCTTAACAATTTCGAGGACGAAATTATTTTAAGGGGGGAAGAATGTAACGACCCGTGTTTTTGCCCGTCAAATATTTAATTTAATTTATTTAATTTAAATATTATATTGGGAATATTAATGGAATTTAATATTTAATTCGTTAATAAAAAACGAAGTTGAACATTATAGTTTATATATAATTATAAATCGAGCTCGAAATTGCGCTGCAGTTCGCAATATGGAGTTTTGAACTTCAACTGAGAATACAGAGTCCGATATAAGTCGGATTTCTGTGAAACAAGACACGTTGGAACCATATTGACGATAATTTCCATATGAAAGAGAAAAATCCAGACTTCGTGTTATAGTTTGATAGTTATGGCCAAATCAAAATTTGAAATAGTCGCTATGGAAAATCGTTATTAAATTATAGGCCTTTAAAAATAGCCGTTTTGCAAACGGACTCAGATTTGGACGAAACCAGTTTCATTAGAACCGTATCGTTAAATTATTGCACGGTGTTAAATGGCGTGGCAAACCGATGTCGTATGTGACCACGGTAGCCGTAAACGCCCAATCAAATTATACAGCGCGTAATTAAAGAAATAAAGAGATATTTGAGTGTAACTTGAACAGACGATCGAATTAAGCCACGAAACCAGTTCCGTTGAGTTCGTATCGTCGATTAGAGTCAGGATAGGTATATAGTTTGTTATTTTTGGAAACTGTGAAATTTGGCGTCAAAAAGGGTATTGCGGTACGCGGTAAAAATAGCCTACCGGGGAAACAGTCTCAGAATGCGACGAAACTGGTGCCGTTGGGTTCGTATCAACAAATTATTGTAGGATTTCAAAGTTTCAAGTTGATTTGATTTATCTGGTGATCGTGGAAAAATTAAACGCGTGTTTATTTCCGGTTTTATAAAGGAAATTTTTCCATACGACCTCGGATTTCGACGAAACTTGTCCCATTGGGTCCGGAATACCTTTTTACACCAAGAACAGCTCTTTTATCAGTAAACAGAAATCGTTCGTCACACCAATATTTAAACTCAGTCGACCAAGCTTTGAATGAACTAAAAGAACGCACCGACATTCACTTTTAGTCATGAAACACCAGCCGATGTTAGCATCGTTTACAGTACATCAAACAGGATAAACAAAAGTAAGACATACTGTGTTTAAAACTATATATATATTGAAACATATATTGGTACCAAAATCTCATTCGTACACGGATACATCAGCTTTTGCCAACAATGGAAAAGACAGCACAGTATACATGCCGACCAAATATTTACAAATGAAAATGACAGCTTTGAACCGTGCCGACCAAGGTCTATACATTGGAAAGAACATCTCTTCTCTCTATATATATACAGCTCCATATCCATTCCTCTACAAGCAAAACCGAACGGAAAAAAAAAGAAAAAAAAAAAAGAAACAAAAGGGCGGACGCAAGAAATGCATGGGAAGGAGTCTTCTCGCATGGGGAGGATGTGTAGGAGGTGAACGGAATCAAGGCTGAAGGGTGTTGGAGTGGTCGCGTTTTCTGGAGCACTGGGCCAACCGAGTTCGACGGGAGTTAGGCCACAGGAACGCGAGGCGAGGAGGGGTAAATGGCCGGTCTCTGATCTGCTCCAGCTCGGCGGACTGAGTTGCGGAAATCGGGGTAAGTTGGTAGCAGTACAACATCAAACATGAACGAGATGAAACCATAGGCAGACCTCATATTTGCTAACCTAGTTTAATTAAACTTAACCAGCAATTAAAGTTTTAATTAGTAAATAAATAGATAATTAAGGGGAAAATAATTGTGTTTAATATCACATAATGACAGGTATTATTTCAGGAACATACAAAGAGAACGGTGGGATTGGTGTTTGGGTTTTCGAAAGGACCAAGGAACCATAACGAAAGGGAATGGGGCTGTTTTCTTCAAATCGGAAGTCCACGGGTTATCAACATCCTCTATAACAGTGTAATAATATAATTTAAATAAGTGTTTAAGTTAAACTTATCCCTGATTAATAGTGGGAGCAAATTATATTATATGGTTAAGCCATTTATTAAGGGATTAAGTTTTAGTTTATAAACAAAACATATTCATGATAACTTTTAAATGGACGCGCT
This sequence comes from Allium sativum, assembly GCA_030737875.1. Classification (NCBI taxonomy): domain Eukaryota; kingdom Viridiplantae; phylum Streptophyta; class Magnoliopsida; order Asparagales; family Amaryllidaceae; genus Allium; species Allium sativum. The sequence continues at coordinate 53,741,115 of CM060909.1, read as the reverse complement.
GTAGGGTTTCAAACAGGAAGTTGATGACCAAGGACAGGAGGACCATGTCTATTTGAAACAAAGTAATTAAAGTTATCATTAAGGGTACGATTAAACTAAGTAAACCTATTATACTTTTTTTTTAAATGATTTGCTGGTTTAATCCGGGACAGGTTTGAACTCGAGGAGAGGAAAAATGTGAGCTGGGAGCAAATATTGGGAATGAATGAAAATTGAAGGGTGTTGGCCCGGTATCTTGCAATCAAAGTGTAAGTGGATTGTAACGTTAACTTAAATTGAAGTAATTAACTTTTTATAAACTAGGATTTAGAAAATAAGTTATTAAATAATATTAACTTATAAAAAAATATATATATTGATGATTCAGTTATGTATCATCGGAAATCGGCAAACCGAGATGCAATGGACTCGAATCAATGAGCGCTACATTATGGATCTGACATAGACGGAATCAGAGACTGATGGAATCTATAGTTAAATTAAACACTCGTTTAATTTAACTGGAAACTGATCAGCAAATCAAAACAAAGTGAGTTAAACTCACTCAGTTACCTTTTTATATTTTATATAAATTGGGTATTTTTATTTTGTGTGCTCTGCTTGCCAATGGTTGACTGTTTTGATAATTATCTATTTATCTGTTGATTTAACCGATGGAATTAAACTGTGTTTAATTTCAGTGAAATACCAAATCGTTACTTTTAACGATTGGTTCCAATAAAGGTGGCTCACCTTGGTTGGTCATGTTTATTATAAACATGTTTAAATGGTTGAATTGTTTGAATTGCTTATGGTTAATGGTTGTCATTTAGTGTTATCAGTTAAACAAAACTGAACCATCTGATTTGAGATAACCATTTGGATACAGGGAAGAACAGGTTGGAGGGACCCAACCGGATCCCTCAAATGTATTTTTATTTTCATATTCTCATATATGAACTGATCTGTTTGTGTGATTGATTTGATGGTTGATTTATTGGATGTTCAACATCTGTTAGTTTAAAACCAATGGGTAATATTGGTTAAGTGTTTGGCAGAGTATGGCCTTTAAAAATCAATCGGTTTATAGATATGGATTCACCGTTAGGTGAGTCGATAAAAGTGAAGTTATAAAGTTTATTTTATAACTGGACTCAGATCTTGAAATATATTATTTGAATAAAGTATAAAAAGGGAATTCAATAAATATTTTATTTATTTAAGACCTTGATTTATGGTTGGTTTATTTTATAAAGTATATGCTGATGTTAATCAGATTTTCAAGTATGAAAATAAGAAATGAATCGAAAGGGTTAAACTTTGATCTTTGTTTTGAAAAGAAAACAAATAATTAGAATTTATTTAAATTAATTATATTTTTAATTAATTTAAAGCAAGGATTGTTAAAATCGGTTAATGAGATAATTAAGTTTTTGAGTTAATTAAATCGACCGTTTGGAATTAGAATTGTTTATCAAGTTAATGTGTTTTGACTAAAATAGTTAAATGAACATTGTTTGAATTTAAATAAGGATTTAAAAGGGATTTAATATTTAATTTAGTTAATAAAGGGATTAACTACTAAAGTAGTTAATGTTTGAAATAAGTTATTATTTTGATAAATGATAAAGTTAGGAATATATTTTTAAATGAGAATTCATTTAAAAGGTTACCGAATGTGAGATGCAAGCCAATTGAATGGTGAAAGGAAATAAACGTACTCAATTTTATGAATTAAGTGAAAGGAGATTACGATAAAAAGGGTTTATTATAAACCAGAGGTTTTAAGTGAGATTTAAAGTGTAAAGCATTAACTTTACATCAACATTACGTGAGAGTGAAATCAAGTAAAAATGGGATAAGGGAAATAAGATCTCCAAAGTGGATAAGGGTTGAAAATAATTGAAAGGGGATTGATAGAAAGTGAAATTTGGAGATAAAGAAATGGGTCATAAGATTGTATAACTAAACCCAATTTATAAATGGGATTTGTTTGAGACTGGAGTGGAATTTTGGTGTTGGATTACAACTGACATTTATCTGAGGATGAGAACGTTGTTTGATCAAGGTCTGAGAGGTAATTAAAATACCCCAACTTGAACAACATTGGGATTATCTGAAGATAGTATTAGTTGGTAATCGTAAGAGACGTTAGTGGATATGGGTTGAAAATCTATACAGCGATTTTAGCGCTGTTGTTATAATATATGTTTTGTAAATCTAATATAGCGATTGTAACACTTTTGCTATAGTAAATGGGTTGTAAACCTAAACAGCGATTATAGCGCTGTTGTTTTGTAAATCTAAATAGTAATTATAACGCTATTGTTATAACATATGTGCTATAAATGTCTTTGTTAAAACTGATTGGATTTCCGAATTTAAAGGATGATTTGAAGAAGATTTTAAATGGGTAATTGAATATAGTTATTCAAGATAGAATTAGCCAAACATAATTATTCGGCTAAGTTGCCATTGCGTACGACTGCTAGCGAAATTCGCAGGGCTGCAGATAGCCTACGGCGGTCGGATGTTCCCTGAGGGAATCAGGTGTAACCATTGTGATCGCTGTGATCTAGAGTCAAGCGAATGGAGTTAAGACGAATATTAATTAATCAATTAGAGTTATTCAAATACCATATTTTTGAATATTAAAAGAATTGGAAGTTTCAATTTAACAAAAAGGAAATTAGATTGTCAAAGGCCAAATGATGCTAAATACTGAATCAGTGAACTCATTGGAGTGTCATGTTTGAAACACTGTATATTTTGATAGTTAAAACACCGACTATCAAATCTGTCCAATACGATTGTTGGTATGGAAAGACCGGGATCGAATCTATTCGGAAACCATTCCGACCAACAAATACGTGAAGATATCAGAAGATGGTCGAGACAGAGCAGTGAAGACCGTGGGTTTTCATAAACGGAAGGACCACTAATATTCTCTGCCTGGCAAGCAGAGATAAGCTGTGATTCTGTCGTAGTTGGAATCTACAGGGTTGCAAGGACTTCTCGCTATTGATCCATGGGGTGATTCCTATATGGATGCGGTAGGAGAGTGCCTTCGGTTCATCCTGTTCCTGGATGACTTGTATGGACGAGTGTCTGACAGAGTATTTCCAAAAGGGTCACGTACGTTGATTTCTTCAAACGTACGATAGTTGTTGGCAGAGATTTGCCGTTCTCTTAGCTTCCAGCTAGAGTATTTTTGTGGACGTCAATTAGTGATATCTGATGGATCTGACGATGTGGCATTCAAAGTGAATGGCGACCAGATGTTCAAGAGTTAATTCTGGCCTCAAGCCTCATCAACCGGGAAATGACAAAAATCGGGCAGGCAGCATGGCTATGTGGGTCGCTCCCATTAGGGTGTATAATCACCTATCTAGAGGAAATCCTATTTGTTCTTAATCTATGTTTCGATGCTGTCCCTTGTCGGGAGACGGTTGCTGATCCCAACCGTCGGTGATATACATTCGATACACTCAAGTGAAATGAGTGGTCGGTCATGTGAGGGCCGGGTTGCAAGAAGTTCTTGTTGAACCCAGTGTATTCGTCTCTAGAGATACACTATCGGAAGGTGGACCCATACCTTGTCAAGTCGGAATCCAATTCCCAATAAGCGCCTGCGGATTTTGATTGTATACTATATATGTAGAGCGTGAGATGCAAGCATTCTATTAGATTGATATTTACTTGTGATTAGACATTATTATAATATCAGACAAGATATTGATTTCAAAACTGTTTTGGGTTATCGTAAGGTAAAAACCGTCCGTGTTTATGTGTGGATTTGGTCTTACGATTATCCTTTCTTCTGAAAAAGATTTTGAACGTTAAAATCATGATTGGATGATTTACCTTATTACTGTGCGAGTTTATCTCACTCTGGTTCACCAGACTGACCCGGTGTTTTGTAAATGCTCGGGTTAGACCGGAGTGTACAGGTTCAGGTTATCGACTGCTGTGAAGAGACGAGCTGAAGGTGTTCAGACGTATGATATTATATAGCTGCTATTCCGCTGTGTGTTGTATATGGGAACAGGCTAGTATAACTGTCCCAGTGTATGATGTACTCTGATACTGTAAGTATTTCAAAGATTTCAATAAAGATTATTTCTGTATTATATTTTGTTCCGCTGCGATGTGAGACTCTGTGTGGTGTTTCTTCTTCTTCTTCTATTCTAATATTTCTTTCTTTCTTATCTCACCCTCTAACTTCTTTCTATTAATGATCTGGAATGTTCGATGTCTGAATAGTCAACATGGTAGTTTGATGTTGATTTTCAGAGTCGAAAATCCCAGTTCGTTACATTTATAAATAGTTCTTTTATAAACGAAGTTTATAAATAAAGTGGAAAGAATTATCATTGGATAATTCAGAAATAAAAATACAAGTGTGAAATGGAAAGGGAAATCTATTTTCCTAAGGTAGAAATATCGATTTCAAAAGGAATTGAAATCGAGACTTATGTAAAGAATGAATAAAGAAAGTTTGAAAAGGAATTAGAATAAAGGAAGTTCAAACATAGAATGTAAATAAGAAAATTCAAAGGGGATTTGAATATAGAAATTCAAATGAGATTTGAATAAAGAAGATTTAAGTAATGGAAAATTGAATATAGAATTCATATAGAGTAATAATGAAATTTGAATATAAAATTCAAATAGATTGAAATGGAAAATTGAATATAGAAATTCAAAGGGAGTTTGAATATATGAGACTCAATGGAAGTGATATAGAATTTGAATATAGAAATTCAAATGGCGTTTGGATATAGAAAATATAAGAGAATTCAAATATAGGATTTGAATATCGAAAGAGAAATGAAATTTGAATGTAGAGGATTCAAATAGAATTGAAAATGAAATTTGAATAATGAGGATTCGAATAGAATTAAAATTGAAATTTGAATATAGAAGATTCAAAGGGAATTGAAATGAAATAAAGAGAATTCAAATAGATTTAAATATAGAAATTCAAATGGAGTTTGAAAATAGATTTGAATAATGAAATTCAAATATGGAATTTGAATAAGAAAATTTAAACGAAATTCAAATATAGAATTTGAATAAGAGATTTGAAATGAAATTCAAATATAGGAAATTCAAATAGAATTGAAAAGGAATTCAATTAGTGATAAACAAGTTAAAATATATTTGAACATGTTATACTCAAATAAAAAGGTGAAATGGGCAAACCAGTAATTTGAAAATCACTTAACAAAATAAGTTAAAACGATTGGATTAAGTTGGAATGAATTAGAAATGTATAAATATACATGAGATAGGTATGGATAAGGTATGAAGGTTTATAAATAGAATGCCCGACGGAAAGGTACATATTTAATTTCCATATGAGATTTTATGCGCCGTATCGGCTAGCCGCTTGGCTTTTTCTTTTTCTTTTGGATTGGTAAGGGCCATGGGAGGCTATTTGAAATATCCCGATGCTCCTGGTATAAAGGAGGTTATGGCGAATTTTTCTGAGAATTTAAGGAGTTAGAATATTTTTAAGAAAATCTGATAACTAGAAATCTATATATCAATATATATAGAAGTCGACAAGGAAACGAACTTAGAAATAGAATAGTAAAATCAAAAAGGAAGACTAAGAATAAAATCTAGTAAGAATAGAAAGAGGAAGCGTGTATATGTGATTAAAAGTGAATAAGTAGTTGTATGGTATTGATTATTCGAGTATGTAGTCATATCCGTTTGATGTTATAAATGTTATTCAGTCAAGGTATGAGAGGTAGTTATACCCCAACTTGATTGATTTCATTATTAACAAATAAATAGTAAGATTTCAGGCTCGAAGATCAAATGTCGAATATGAGTTAGTTGAATATAGTATTTGGGTTGTCGTAGCGATGTTTTACACAACATCCGTTTTAACCCAAATAAGTGTAAACATGGAAATAGAATAAAGAATATTTCCTAAGTATAGAAATAAACGAGATCGGAAAAGAGATAAGTAATTGGGATATTTTCCAATTATAAATAACATATATTTTCTAAAGTTTAGAAAATAAAGGAAGGCGATATTTGGAAATGTTTTCCAATTAACATAAAAAGCCAATATGGTTATTGAAAATATTTGGTTAACAAATATTTACAAAGGAATAGAGAAGTGATTTAACTAATGGAATATTGATTATGGGCTCAGTTGAATTTCAAAAAGGAAAATTTGATTTTTGAAAAGAGTAAACTGTTTGAAAATTCCCAGGAAGAGACTGTTTTGAATTAAGAACAAATTTAAATAGATGTTTGCGGAAGTAGGCTGAAAATGAATTGAAACAGTTAAGTGAAAACTGAATGGAAACAGAACGATATCAAGAAAAATTTGTTCTTGAATAAAATTGGATTGTCGAGATAAGAATCGGAAATGAAAATTTGATTGGGAAGTTAAGAGTTCGAAATCGAGAATGGAACTCGAATTTGAAATAAAATTCGACTTAGGATATAAACGAATGGTTGTGTCGTGGATAAAAGCAGATGGGAATTTGATTGGGATGACCCTTGTATCCGCTGAATTGATAACAGGTGGAAAGGATATAATGATATGCCGACAAAAAGGTACAAGTTTATATTTTTATTGGATATAAGATTTGTGAGCCGAATTGGCAAGCCGCTTGGCTGTTGGATTTTCCTTTGGGTTGGAGATGGCCCAGAGAGCCGGGTTGGAGTTTTACCAATTGACCAGTACAAAGGAGGTGCTGACGAAAATTTTTCGAAGGGTTAAGGAGTTAGAAAATTTTCAGGATTTTTGAAAATTTTCGATAATAAGAATTAATAATTTAATTGAAATTAAATTGGTTCAGTTGAAAACTGAAGTTAAGAAGTGAACAAATATGTTCTAACCAGTCGATAGGGTCGTTCCTTACCTTTTAGCAATTTCGAGGACGAAATTTTTTTAAGTGGGGAAGATTGTAATGACCCGCATTGGCAGAGGTATTATGATTTATTTATTTTATTATATAAATGGTGGGTTAGTGAATTTAATGGTCGTGGAATTAAATAATGGTGAATATTTAATTTAAAATAATAAATTAAATAATATATTTAATTCTAAGAATTGGCCGAAATGACGATATGGTGTGAACCCGATCATCTGTGATATTTAATTAAGCTTGGAAATTGAATTTGGATAACGAATATATTCAATCGTCGACAGTTGAACGTATAGTTTATAATATAATCATAAACGAGTTCGAAATGGCGCTGCAGTTCGTAAATTGGCGATTCGAACTTCAACTGAATGTACAGGATTCGTTTTAAACCGGATTTCTGTGAAACAAGAAACGTTAGGAGCTGGTAGAGTATATCTTTCTAGTGGAAGAGAAAAATCAGGATTTCTTCGGGTAGATTTGGAGATGTGTCCAAATCAAATTTCAGAATAGTCGCTATAGAATCGTTTATCGGCCATAACGGTTATTTCAAAATAACTAGATATCGGGCGTGAATTCAGATAAGGTTCTTTTGGGACATAACGATAATTTAATTTTTAGAATTTTTCTGTAATTTTTAATTAATTTAATAAACGACTTTTTATTTGAAGTATTTCGCACCCTGAAATCAACATTTTGGAGTTTCAAAATATGAGTCCACCTACCGGTATTATTATATTTCTGGGATCGTGAGACGGTGTTGATCACAACGGTATTTTTATCTCAGTCCATAGAAACCCTTACATAAATGAAATTTGGTACATCGGTTATGATGTATTCGCTTTAAAGCTTTGAGAACAACGTTAACCATATATGTTGCACACCACCCAAACCCTTTTCATTCATTCCCTGTGGTTAAAACAAACTCCACGCACCAACTCCACATACAAACTCCACATCCAAAATATTTAGATATTTTAGAATGTTTATAAATACACCCTTTACTTCACTTATAACCTAATTTCATTCATCCCACGGTCAAACGAAAACCGCCGCCACAAAATTCCTCTCTCAACCCAAAAGTTCGGATACAAGAAAAACCAAATATAAATTCCTATAAAATCTCATAAATCAAAGAAGAACTGTAAGAAAAATCCGAAACAACTTTATCTAGCTTTCTGACAAGCTGCTTTTCACGAAGTCTCTTGGTTCGTTTTCCATTTGGGTTCGCTGCCATGCTCAAAGCGCGAGGTAGGGTTTGATTCTTGGTGCCACTGAAGAAGTCGCAGCAAAGTTCGTGCTCGGATTTGAAGTCTGAAAGGGGCGCGATGGGCACAAGAGGTTCGAAGGATGCTTTCTGAGTTAGTTTGGGATGGTGACGTCTGAAGCTTTGCTGGGAAGGGGGATCAGCACGGCGGTTGTTCATTTTTGGTACAGGAAAGTGAACGGGTTTAGAAGGAGGAAGGTCCGAGGCCAACCTGTGTTTCGTGATCTCTAACTGCTTCTAAAGGAAGGGGAGTTTGGTATACCAGGTGCGGTGTGTGAATGGTATATCCATTTTGGGAGGGATTTGATTTAAACGATTTTGGTAAAGGGTTGGTTGAATGTAAGTGAAGTGTAATACGAGAATCGAGAGAAGAATGGGTAAGACCGTATGAAGATGGGCATGGGTATGAAGACAAGATGGTCCAGGTGGATGAAGTGGTTGGTTTGGAATCTCGTATCATACTGGAGTGGTTTTGTTTGTTGGAAAGGGTGGTTAACGCTAAGGAGGATACGGGTTATTTGAAGTTGAGAAGGAAGGGAAAGCGAGATTGGTGCGGAGAGGATACAACAATTTTTGAGAATGGGGAGAACGGGGAAGAAGGATGAGCGGGTGGGCTTCAATAATGGGCCGATATTATTTCTTAGTGGGCCACTGAAATCAAGGTTAAGCCCAAAGTTAATAAAAGAGAATTTAAGTTATATTTAAATTAATGTGTACATTAACTTGAAAAAAACCAATATCTGTATCATACGTTATCAGAATTTAGCAAAACAAGATCCGATAGGATCGTATGGACGAGAGCTCCACAATGGAACTGACTGGAAGTGGATCGGTGCTCGTTTGGATTTATGGCGAAATAAACTGTTTGATTCAAATCAAACAACAGTTTATCGTTTTTACGATGAACTGCAAATGTGAGTAAATCTCACTAACTCTGAACAGTTTATAATTTCATGTTATATTTTTAGAACTGTTAGATATTGGCTGATACTGTATGTTGACTGTTTGATTGAACTGCTAGTCAGTTAGTTAAATTTTCTATATTGATTCTGTTTAACAGACTATATCATATAGTACTGAAAAGTGATGTTATCTATATTGTTTAACATCTGTGATACAGGGAAACAGGTTGGAGGAATCCGACTGGATTCCTCAACATTTATTTTTACTGTTTTCGTATATTTTGATATATGATGTGTTATATAATCTGTTATGGATTATGTGTGTTGGAATGATGTTGATCATTGTTATTCGATATTGTAAATATCATAAAAGACCCTGGGATGTAAAAAGAAGTATTTCAATGTATATTGAAATAAAGGAATTTTATAAAATCACAGGATTTTATAAAAGGAAATATTTATAAAACGAACACGGTTTTATAAAAGGGATATTTATTTAGAAAATAAATAGAAATAAAAAAAAGAATATTTATTTAGTAAATAAATAGAAGTTATAAATATGAAATATTTGTAACGGTAAATAGAAGTTATAAATAGGAAATATTTGTAACGGTAAGTAAACGTTAAAAAGGGGAATAGTTGTAACGGAAAACGTAGTTTATCAAAAGAAGTTAATCGATGTTAGTTAATCGATTAATGATAAAGTTAAAAAGAAGTTAATCGATGTTAGTTAATCGATTAGTGATAAAGTAAAAAGAAGTTAATCGATGTTAGTTAATCGATTAATGATAAAGTTAAAAAGAAGTTAATCGATGTTAGTTAATCGATTAGTGATAAAGTAAAAAGAAGTTAATCGATGTTAGTTAATCGATTATTGATAAAGTAAAAAGAAGTTAATCGATGTTAGTTAATCGATTAGTGATAAAGTAAAAAGAAGTTAATCGATGTTAGTTAATCGATTAATGATAAAGTTAAAAAGAAGTTAATCGATGTAAGTTAATCGATGTTAGTTAATCGATTAGTGATAAAGTAAAAAGAAGTTAATCGATGTTAGTTAATCGATTAGTGATAAAGTAAAAAGAAGTTAATCGATGTTAGTTAATCGATTAGTGATAAAGTAAAAAGAAGTTAATCGATGTTAGTTAATCGATTAATGATAAAGTTAAAAGGAAGTTAATCGATGTTAGTTAATCGATTAGAGTTAAAGTAAAGGGAGCTAATCGATGTTAGTTTAATCGATTAGGGTTAAAGCAAAGGAGTTAATCGATGTTAGTTAATTGATTAGTGTTAAAGTAAAATGAGTTAATCGAATATAGTTATTCGAATAGAAAGTTAAAGGAGTTAATCGAATATAGTTTATTCGGATAGAAGCAAATGAGTTAATCGAATATAGTTATTCGAATAGAAAGTAAAAGGAATTATCGAATATAGTTTATTCGAAAGGAGTTAAGTGAAATGAGTAAATCAATAGCGTTAGTCAAATAGAGTTAATCCAATAGTGTTAATCCAATAGAGTTAATTGATAAGGGTTAATCGAAAGGAGTTCAGTGAAAAGAGTCAATCGAATATAGCTATTCGAAGGAGGATTAAGTAAGGAAGATAGTAAAAGGAATATAAAGTGAACTTTGCCTATTTCAAAGTTAGAAATGTTGTTCAGTTAAGGTCTGAGAGGTAGTTCTACCCCAACTTGATTGGCTTCATTTTAACTAAGGAATAGTTAATGTTCAGCAGTAAAAGGAAATGGTTTGAATTGGCATCGCGATGGTTTGTTTAAACATCTGTCTAAGTCCAATAAAGAAGCTTTGGAAATGTTTTCCAAATAAGAAACCAGAAATGTTTTCTAATAAAGAAAACAAGAAATGGAAATGTTTTCCATTGTTAATAACGTATATTTTCCAAATTAGAAAATAGGTAACATTGAATATAGGGAAATAGGAGATAAGTAAATTTATGAACTAAAGAGATAAATGTTGAATGATGTTTGATCGATATAATTTCCATTTGGAAATATTATCGTTGGTTGCACACTTGTTTTTATTCGATAGTTAAATCACAGACTATCGAAGTTTTGACCATTTTAACGTTGTTAATATAGAGAGACCGGTTGGATTATTATCCAAAGAACCACTCTGTATTGGCATAACCGTTGCGAATCATATATGCCAAAGGAAATTGAAGACGGAGTTATGCAAGGGCTATCCTGTTTACAGAATAGTGCCTTCGGTTCATCCTGTTCCTGGATGACTTGTATGGACGGATGTCTGACAGAGTATTTCCAGACGATCACGTATATTGATTTCTCCAACCGTACCAAGAGTGGAAGCGAGGAAGGAAACTTCTTTAGCTAACACATAATGTATGGTTGAGGACATCAATCGGTGATTGGATGGATTTGATGATGTGACATTCAAAGTGAATCTGATGTGATGATAAAGCGTAGCTTCTAGCCTCATCATCCGGTAAATGACAGAAATCGGGCAGGCAGCATGGCTAAGTCGGTCGCACCGAAGTAGGGTGTATAATCACCTGATCTAGAGTTTCATTCATTTCTAAAAATCTATTGTTGATGCTGTCCCATTCGGGAAACGGTTGCTGATCCCAACTGTTGGTGATATACATTCGATACACTCAAGCGAAATGAGTGGTCGGTCATGTGTGGCCGGGTTGCAAGATGTTCTTGTTGAACCCAGTGTATTCCTCTCTAGAGGTACACGAGCGAAAGGTGGATCCATACCTTGTCATAGTTGGAAACCCATTACCCAATATGTGCTTGCGGTTTTGATTGTATACTATATATGTAGAACGTGAGATGAAAGCGTTTCTACTAGATGATTATTATAGTTGTGGTTGATAGACATTATTATAATATCAAAAGGTTTTTGATATAAAGATATTTGGATTCTCATAAGGGAAAAACCCGTTCCGTTATGCGGCGTGGTCTTATGAGATATCGTTTTCTTGTTCAACTGTTTTTAACTGTTTTACTCACACCAGTCCCATGACTGACCCGGAGTTTACTTTGTTGTTTTCCCTAAACTCTTGGGTGCCTAAATTTGTATGGGCAGTCAAGTAGTCGGGATTTACAGATATACTGGAAGAGCTTGGAGCAGGAGGCTTCAGGATCATATAGCTATAGTTATTTCCGCTGTGTTGTAAGTGATGTACTTTGATAATGATATGTATATTCAAGTACTGATTTGTATTTCAAAGTTATGTTATGAAATATATTTATTCGTTCCGCTGTGAGATGCGTGTTACTCTGATGTTGTGTTCTTCTTCTTCTTCTATTCTAATTTTCTATCTTATCTTTCCTTACCCTCTAATTTCCTTCACTAATTACCAGGATTTCTCGACGGTTTGGTTATCGACGTCGTGCTTACGTCGATAACCAAAGTCGCTCGAAATCCGGGTCGTTACATGGTGGCTTGATCCAAAAGCTAGCCAACATTTCCCCCCTCGAAGTATGTTTTATCGAGGATGGAACATGCTTCGAAAATTTTGAGCTGTCTTTTCCCGAAGTGATGCAAATCAAAGGTCGCGTCTGTCCGAAACGTCATACTGTTTCAAAGAGTTGTGTCCCTCGGTTAGTATAAATATCCGGTCGATCTTCAACCATTTCTTTATTCATTAGATTATTCTCATCCCTGGAGCTTTCGGAGATATCGTTGTTGAATTTCCCGGTAAATTTTTAGCCTTCAATTATTTATGAATCTTCAATTTCAGCAATCATTTATCGGATCGGATCGCCCGTACTTCCCATGGCTCGTGATTCAAGGTATCCGTATCGGGCTGGTCACCATTTGGGCTTCCTTACTTCAGTCATGAGTCGCTTGGGGGATTGGCTTCCTTTTTCTTTGATGGGCTTGGTCCCGCAACCCACCAAAGCCCACGGTTCAGACAGGACAAAAAATAGAATACTAACGGTCACGGGTTTATCTATATAAACCCGATCCCTCTCCTTCCTTTTCTTTCTTCTTCTTCCATCCGCCGCCGTTTATCTTCTCAAAACCCTAACTTCAGTTTCTCAAAAATCCGTTCGCCTCCTTAATCTTTTAAAAGGTAATTATAAAAAATACATTCCTGCAATTTCATCCTTGTTTCTCTTAATTTTTCGCTAGTTTGGAAGGAGAGGCAATAGAGTTCTATGGTGTTTTAAGGTTTTGGAGGCGGTGGTGATGAATGTATTCAGTCGTTCGAGCTCGCAAGTAAGGAGGAGGAGAGACGAGGGAAAAGAAGGAAGGGATGACCAGGTCGATTCATGGATGGGGGCTTCGGCTTGGGTCGTGATGACTGTGAAGGCAAAGAGAGGAGTGGGAAAGCAGTCTCGTGCAGCGGATCGGGTCGAGGTATCGGGAGCAGTTGGATAGGATCGCATGGGCCTGTGGTGTCATATATTAAAGCTAGGCGTAAGTGCTTCACGATCCGACAGGAACCCCGATCCATGCTGCATCACGATCCTAAAAAGGGGGCGATCCATTCACCTCGATCCGTCATGCCTTCCACGATCCGACCCGTGCACTTCTTATGAACCGAGCTTAGTCGACGATCCCATACGTGTTTTAAACTTAAACAATTGAACAGTTAGGTTAGAGCCTTCAAGATGAACTCCTTGGACTGATTGACATCAGGACTTAACAGCATATTCTATTTGTTTTGTGACTTTACTTTTCCGTATCATACACACTTGCACACACGAACACTTGCACAAGCACGGGGTTCATAGGTTATTATCTTCTAATCTTTCATATTTGCTCGCCGAAACGGCGATGTCAAGCAAGAATTCTCCTAAAAGATCTGACACAGAGGTAGATCCGGAAGTGTCGGAACATCCTGGCCCCGATGTCCCTCCCGCGAATACAGAGGGTAATGACTCTGAGTCGGAATACAAGGCAAACACAGAGTCAGATTCTTCTAAAAGTACTTCAACTGAGGAGGAGTCTGATGAAGACAATCGAGCTCATGATGAGATCCCCGGTGTTAAGGGAATTGATAAATTTATTGATTGTTTGGCTAATAAATTAGATGACACAGAACTCCTAAGAATATGCTTAAAGCACGGGATACCCTGGGATGACGTTAAAACTCCAGGCAAAGATGATCGACCTCACCTTGCCCCACCCGGGTATATGACCATTAGTAGGCTGATGTGCAGCTTCGGCGCTGTTCCTCCATTCCCGCCAATCATCATAGAAACCTTGAGATGATTACGTATTGCCCCAATGCAACTTCATCTTAATGCCTATGCAGCCCTGTACACTCTCTATATCGCGTATGCAGAAACCTTGCAAACTGAGCTCACTTTTAAGGACTTAAAATTCTATTACCTTTTCAAGCATCGTTCCACGGCGACCCCAAACTTTTCCTTCTTCGAATCAGTGGCCAACAGGAAGGTTCTATCTAATAGTTACAGCAATATAGGGGATCCCAATGCCGATTGGTTCTATATAGAACTACAGGCTGGGTGTGCGAGGAGGTGGCTTAAGTCGAGTAAGTTCTGAGCCTTCAAATGCGTGGCTTGGTTACATCATCAAAGCACTAACGTGTTTCTTTTTCTTTTTGTGTATATCATAGATTCCCAAAAAAAGAAGGCTCGACGTATAAAAATCGACTATCTCGCCTACTTAAAAGCAAATCTGACTTCTTAAGAATCAAGAAATGTATTACTGATGAGAATCTTCACAGGCACCGCCTGTTGGATATTAGATTTGGGCTCGGCGCAGGTGGTAAGCCTTATAAGTTTGTGCCCCCAACTAGAGAAGAAGGGACTTCAGGGGCTACAAAAGTGGTTGAGATTCCCAAGAGTCCTTCACTGCACATTGACCAAGATGACGAGGACTTAAATGCTCCTAAGGGTGATGAGGTCCGTGAAAATGATCCTAAAGAGATCCCGGCCCCTGAGGGGCAAACTTCCCAGAAAGCTTTACCACCGATTGATCCTACTTCTCACGATGAATTAACAAAGGAGCAAATATTCGGGGAACTAGACAAGATTCCTTTACCAGACGATTTCTATACACAGGAAGAATTAGGAAAGGGGCCACTATTTCCTGATCCCGAGGAAACTAATGTCCCATCCGAAGACAAAGAAAGCACACAGACGAGCCTAGCTCCAGGCACTGGTCTGTTAAAGGGGATTGCACGGGATGCACAAATCACATACACCTTTCATCACAACACTCTCGCATCACTAATATTCATAGTTTTAACGCATATTTGTTTCCTTTTGCAGGGGAGATGACTCGCAAACGGTCTTATTCTTATCGCACCCTTCGTGAAGGCACACCAAGCCTTTACCCAAATCCTGATCAAGGCCGCAGCGACAGTCGGGGAAGAGATAGTAATCAGCCTCGTGATTCTCACAAATCTTACTCTACACGATCTCGGTCTCCGACAAAGCAGGGCCCTGGAAAGTATCATAGTCGCCCTTTGCCATCGGCTGGGGGTAAACAACTCCCTAAGGAACTGACGCCTCCAAAAACTACGCCTTCTCATGTTAAATCTTCTAAACAACACAAGGAGCCAAAGGACAAGAACAAGGATGAGGGTAAGATTGTGGAGAAAGAGAAGACAACTCTTGCTCCTTCTAGTCAGCAGAGCTTGGATGTCACTGTTACTCAAGATGTCATCCACGGCCCTGAGAATCAGGCCAGACTGGAATGCTTACGAAAGCAGTTTCCTGAGATTTTCTTTGAGAGAATGATGTTCGTTCCAGATCTTGAGCCAGTTCCTGAAGATTGGGATACAGAGGTTATAGGAGAGGTGAGGCATGTGGCCAAACAATACAAAGCGATGAAAAACACACTGCCATCCTTTCTACTACCATTCGTAGCCTTGAAACAGATGCGGCCAGGGCCAGAGTGAAAACTGACAATGTGGCGAGCGCTAGGAAAAGGATGGAGAAGGAGTTAGAGGATGCCCAGGCTCAGCTGGCTTTGGCTCAGCGGGACGAAGGGAATTGCAAATCTGAGCTAGAGATTGCTAGGCAGCGTTTTCATACTGAGCTCGACTCAAATAGCCAAGAGAAGATGGCTCTAAAAAAAGAAGCAGAGGACCTCAGGATAGTTAACCTTGAACTGAAGACAGCGCAAGAGCACTTTGCCGCTGAGAAGGCTGCCTGGGAGAAAGAGAAAGAGAGCCTTAAGGGCAGCCTTGCTCTTATTGAGAAAGAGAAAGAGACTTTGGCTGACCAACTTGTCCAGGCAGAAGAGCGTGCGGTTCTCGCCGAGAGTAACGCTAACAATGTTCTTGAATCAGACTCCACCACCGCCGACAAGCTTACTACTGCCGAAAAAAAATAGAAGGGTTTGAGGAGCTGCTATTCAACTTCTTGGGTCAAGTTATCAAGACTCGAGACATCTCTTGGATCCCAGATTATCATGTTACTCTGGCCAACATTTGGGATGCCATTGTCGATGGTGAGAAGCGGCGGTTGGGGGTCGACGAGATCGATGAAAGTAAACTGATGCAGACCCTCCTCAAGGGTGAGGAACCCAAGGCTCTGGAGAAGGGCAGACGCTTAATCCAGGAAGAGGCCGAGAGGGAGAAAACTAAGCTCAAGGGCAAGAACAAGTTTGACGAGGGCTCGAGCTCGGTGGTGGAGCCAAAAACCTCTGAGGTTGAAGAATATCATCCCGATGATCCGTTGATTCCCCTAGGTCCAACTCTTCCAGTTGTCGGATCTTCGATTACCACCCTGGACGAGGAGTCGGCTGAAGGTATCTCCATGTTCTCTCCACAGTTTGCCAAGGCGACCGTAACTTGTTATAGCTTCGCGGGACAAACAAACGCTAATACACTAACATTTGCTTCTCATGCTATAGGTGCTAAACTGACCGAGAAGGATACGGAAGAGGGAGCGGCGATGGAGAAAGGTGATGCCCCCTCAAGTGTTGACATTAGAACTTCTGAGATTCCGAAGCAGACTGACGGTATGACAAGTGAAAAGGTCATCATGGCACCTGCGGCACTTGTCACCGAAGCTCCTGCGGATGCCGAGGTTATTGAGGCCCTGAAAGACACGGATGGTGGCCATGGGGACGAGGAGGATGATGTGGTCATCACGGACGAAGTCAAGGCCGACGATGATGAATCCTTAGCTGACATGCAGGCTAAGAAGGAGAAAGAATTAGCTCTGAAAAAGGAAGAGCAGGAGCCTATCCATGTGCCCCCTATTTCGGAGGTAGATCCTAAGACTGGATTGATTATAAGACTCTCTTCCAAATCAATAACTTCACAGCTTGCATCCCAACCTTCTGATCTTCCAGTAGATCCTCTTTCTGATAACAGGAAGAGGAAGAAAGAGGATAAGGTTGACGCTGATAAGGAGGAGGGGACAGGGAAATAGAAGAAGGAAAAAAGACTGAAGCCGTACCCGAAGAAATCAAAATCATCTCCCAAGCACAAGTAGGGTGCAGTTGTTAGTTTGTATTTTGTTTTTAGGTTTTCCACTAGCCATTTGATGTAGTTGCGAGTGTGGCCCTCGCCTTTTGGTTAGCTTGGCTTTGTACTTCTGCAGTTTAGTGAAATGAAAGTATATTTATTTTGCATCTTCGTGTACCTGCAAATTTGCCATATCTGTGAAGTTTATTATTTTGAATCACATAACTTAAGAATAATCATGACTAACATAAATAATCATGACTTAAATATAAAAGTTACGAATGATAAACTTCGAAAAAGTTCATGTATGACTAGTAAAAAGCATTTGCTAGTGTCAAAGTGTCGTATGTGTATGCCCCCAATCAATCGTCATTATGATGCCTGGCCAGGGCTTATTGAGGATTGATTAGAGTCACTTTCAAATTGCCCCCTATTCCCGGAAATGGGGGGGTCGGGCTCAGCTTTCATTCTTATTCCCAATCCTTCAGTAGGATAGGAGCCCTTATGCGGCATTTAGTTCACATGCCTTTATACTCTCCTGTCGTATGCCCAGGATAGAGTTCAAACTCGGCTTTCAGTCTGTTCCTCGATCCTTCAGCGGGGTAGGAGTTCTTATGTGGCATTGAGTCTCCAACACTTTATACTCTCCCGTCGAATTCCGAGGGTAGTGTTTCGGTCGAGACGGTCTTTGAAATTGTGGTGCACCCTCACGTCTCATGGATAATTAAGTTCCTCGTCCTTTTATGTTTCTCAAATCTTGAGGAATGAAATTTCAGTAACTGTGTCATTCACCTGATCGCGTTTTTAATGACCTTCACATCATTAAGAGGTGGTGAGCAAGTCTGTGAACTCTTGGAAGGGTGATCCGCGAAAGCGAGTCTCATTCCAAAAGTCAGGAGTCAAGAGACCATAAGTCTTCATCAAGCAGTCGAATGTTGCTTTGATGGAATTCCCAAGGGTGTTGTACTCCCTCTGGAACTCGTGAAAACATCATCAATGCCAACGAACTGTAGTTACCTGTGTATGTAAGTAGTAAGTTAATAAATATGGACGCAATAAAGGTAAATGACACGCAATATTTTATAGTGGTTCGGTCGAATCATGACCTACGTCCACTTTATGTTCTTTTGTTCATATATTGGATTATTCTAGGCGAGTCGAGCCTTGTTACATAATCCTACAAACAAAAGAATAGAAATGATGGTCTTCACATCAGATTGTGCCGCAAATGTTGGGCATTCCACACTCTGGGATTTCAATTCCGTCTACGGTTGTTAGCTTGAAAGCTCCATTATCAAGCCTCTGTTGAATGGCATAGGGTCCTTCCCATTTTAGCCCCAAGTGAGTGGGGGGCGGAAAGACACGCCTAAGAACCAAATCTCCGGGTTCAAAGGTACGAGCTCGGACTCTTTTGTTATAGTACCGAGCGACTTGCTGCTTGTGCCTCAAGGCACGTAAATCTGCTTCATCTCTCTTTTCTTCTACCATATCCAGGGATTTGAGATGTAATTCGTTATTGGTCATTGGGTCGTAATAAGTGACCCTATATGAGATGGCACCTTCATTTCTACTGGGATAACTGCCTCCAACCCAAAAGCGAGGGAAAAAGGGGTATGCCCGGAAGTGGATTTGTAAGTCATCCTATATGCCCATAGTGCCAAGGGTAGCTCATCGACCCACATGGCTTTGGCTTGTTTTAAACGCTTCTTCAGGATGAACTTGATTACTTTATTTGCTGCTTCTACTTGTCCATTTGACTACGGATGGGCCACAGACGTATATCTCTTCTCGATATGGTATTTTCCATAAAAATCTCGGAACTCAGAACTGTTGAATTGGGTCCTATTGTTGGTTATTACAACCTTCAGGATCCCAAATCGGCATATAATGTTTCTGACGACAAAGTTGATCACTTTGTTGGTTGAAATCGTTGTCAGAGCTTCTGATTCAACCCACTTTTTAAAGTAACCAACGGCTACTATATCAAACTTCGCGCCGCCCTTTGCTAGGGGGAGACTCCCAATTATGTCAATCCCCCATATGGCTAAAGGCCACGGGCTCGTCATCGTCTTTAGCTGGCTGGGGGGTGCCCTGGGTATTCTGGAAAATTTTTGACATGCGTCGCAACCTCATACATACTTGGCTGCATCCTTGTTTATGGTGGGCCAAAAATAGCCATAACGCAATACCTTCTTCGACAGTGTTTGCCCCCCGGTGTGATCTCCACATTCACCTTCATGTACTTCTTCGAGTACATGCTTGGTGTCGTCGTGGGCGATACACCGAAGGAGGGGCATCGAGAAACCTTGTCGATAGAGGATTTCGCTTTGCAACACGTATCGGGAAGCCTTTCGGATGACTGCCCGCCTCTCACTCTTCTTTGTCGGAAGTGCTCCATTCGTCAAAAAATTCTTCAGAGGGGTCATCCATGACTCCTTCTCGGGTTCAACCTCTAGTACTGGATCAATTTCCATCCGATCTATACTAGGGAACCATAATACTTCAATCGGGACTAGCTCCGTGTCTTCAGGACTATCAGAACAAGCCATTTTTGCTAACTTATCTGCCTTTTGATTCTCCTCTCGGGGAATGTGAGATATGCTGTGATGATCAAAATTCTCCAATAACTCCTTTACCTTCTTCAAATATGATATCAATCTTGGGCTCTTGGCCTGGAACTCTCCGGTGACCTAGTTCACTAATATCTTGGAGTCACAAAAGATGTCCAGCTTCGTAATTTCTATCTCCTTTGCGAGTTTTAGCCCAACGATCAGAGCTTCATACTCGGAATCGTTGTTGGTGGCGTGGAACTCCAATCTAAGGGCATAATATACTAGTCGCTTTTCGGGGGTTTCGAGCACCACTCCCACACCAGATCGTCTATCATTCTTAGCTCCATCGCTGTACAGCTTCCAGGCACTAGGATCAAGGAGTAATTTTGGTGGGTCAGCTTCCTCACTTATTACATCATCCTCCGGAATGGTAAATTCTGCAATAAAGTTTGCTAGCACTTGCCCCCTTATTGACCTTCGGTGCTGAAAATTCAAATAGAACTGGCTTAGGTCAATATTCCATTTGTGCATCCTTTCTGACGCTTCTGGCCTTTGTACACTTGCTTAAGAGGGTGATCAGTGTACACAGTAATGGGATGAGCCTGGAAATAATGCCAAAGTTTCCTAGAGGCAATTAGCAAGCTATACGCAAGCTTCTTTATTCTTGGGTAGTTGCGTTCTGCTGCTGCCAACTTTTTACTTACGTAGTACACCGGTATCTGCACTTTATCCTCTTCTCTCACCAAGGCTGAACTGATTGCATGAGACGACACTGCCAGGTACACATACAAATCTTCGTGATCTATGAGCTTGGATAATATCGGGGGACTTTCTAGATGATTCAGTAGATTTCGAAATGATTCTATACAATCGGGATTCCACTTAAAGTTGCGCTTGCCCCGCTTGATCAACTCAAAAAATGGGATACACTTATCTGTTGCCTTAGAAATGAACCTACTTAATGCTGCCACTTTTCCAGCGAGGCTTTGCACATCTTTAATTTGTTTTAGCTCTTTGATATTCCGGATTGTTGCAATCTGGGCTGGATTAATCTCGATTCCACGTGAACTGATGATAAAGCCTAAAAACTTCCCTGATGCAACCCCAAATGAACATTTTAAGGGGTTGAGCTTCATTCCATATTTCTGGAGGATCCCAAACATTTCTGCTAAATCAGTAGTATGATCAGATGATTGCCGGGATTTAACCAACATGTCGTCTACGTATACCTCCATGGTTTTCCCAATTTTGTTATAGAACATTCTATTGACCAATCGCTGGTATGTGGCACCAGCATTCTTTAAACCAAAAGGCATTACAACGTAGCAGTATAATCCCAGATCTGTGATGAAGCTGGTATACTCTTGGTCTGGGACGTGCATTAGAATTTTATTGTACCCAGAGTAGGAATCCATGAAAGAAAGAAGTTCATGGCCCGCCGTTGAGTCCACCTGCTGATCGATTCTGGGTAATGGGAAACTATCCTTCGGGCAAGCTTTGTTTAGATCTGAGAAGTCAATGCACGTGCGTCATTTTCCATTGGACTTTTTTTTACCAAAACCGGGTTTGAAATCCAGTTAGGGTAAGTTGAGTCCTTAATAAACCCATTATTCCTCATCTTTTCAACTTCTTCCTTCAGGGCAGCAGAGTACCTCTCCAGGCCAAGCATGCGTCTTTTCTGTTTGATGGGAGGATGCTTCGGGTTAATGCTTAATGAATGACTTATAATCGAAGGAGATATCCCACACATATCCGCATGGGTCCAGGCAAATACATCCAAGTTAGCTTTCAAGAAGTCTATAAATTCCTGAGCTCAAACGGGGTCTAACTGTGATCCAATCTTGAGGACCTTCTCTGGGTCGCTTTCGTCGATTGGTACATCCACAGTCGTTTCATTGGGAGTCGCCATTCTTCCCCCAGGCTCTTCATCCTCTATGGGATCTATGTCCTCGAGCAATTCTCTGGGCGACTCTCCTCGAGTTATTTTCTTTAGTTGCTACGATGTTTCCTCCCCCGGAGGCGAAGAAGCATCCTTTGTCTCCACATCTCTTCCTTTGCGGAGCAACTTTAGTTCTGCTATGTAGCATGCTCTTGCAGCAACTTGATCTCCTCTGATTACACCCACATCTGCATCGGTTGGGAACTTTAATAACAAGCACCAGGGTGCAATGTAAGCCCTAAATTTGGCCAAAGATAGTCGACCCAAAAAGACATTATACGACGATGGGACATCCAGAACCACAAAGGATAAAATTCTCACTCTCTAGCGCTCTCCTTCCCCGAGGGTTACTGACAGATCCGCATACCCCATTGGAGCGGTGGTGGACCCATTGAATCCACGTACTCAACCCTCGCATGGTTTTAAATCTTTCGGCCCGAGTTTCATTTGATCAAATGCCTTTTTGAATAAAATGTTAACTGAGCTTTCATTGTCTACTAGAACCTTATGGACTGTAGCCGGACCAATAGTAGCAGTGATCACGAATGGATCCTCAGTTGGGGAATGGACCCCAATACTCTCTCGGTCGCGGAATATGACGTTATCAGTCATCGTCTTCTGCTGTTTAACCAGGGAACTGCCCCGGGGATTACTACATTCTCCTACTTCGAGATGTTGCTTAGCCGCGTTTGCATATTGGTCCATTGCCCTGAAACTATGCCCAGCTAGATAAAGTCCTCCGACAATAGTGTTGATAACGAGGCTCTTTCCTTTTTGCTGAGCCGTTGGTCTGGCGATAGGTTGGTTTTGATTCTGGTTCTGGTTCTGGTTTGGGGTTTGTGCGGCCTGCCCCCTGTCCCTCGGTGTCACTCTATATTCATCCAATTTTCTTTCACGGAGTAATTTCTCGACGACATCTCTCAAATGTCGACATTCATTAGTGGAGTGTCCATGGATCTGATGAAAAATACAAAACTTTCCTGACTCCCGCTCTTTCGGTGTAGAGTCCCTTGGTGGGTGCCTTTTATATTGGAGAACGTTGTAAGTGTCCATAAAGATATTCTCTAAGGCATCGCTCAGGGGCGTATAATTCTCGAATGGCCGGAAACGAGGCCTTCTCTGCGAGTTATTCCCTTGGTTTCTTCTCTTGTTTCCATTCTCCGGTTGACGACCATTTCCTTGGTTTTTATTTCCCACGTTCACTTCCACCTTACCAGAACTATCTCCCGTCTGCTTGATAGCCACATTGCTCTGTATGTCTTCCGTGTCAACGGCCTTCCTCTTTCGGTTGGCGTAAATTTCTTCTTGACGGAAGCGGATATTAGCCTTTTCATAGAATACCTCCCTGGTGAGCGGTGGTTTACCGGCTAGGTACCTTCCAAACTCCGTATCTTTATCCACTCCATCGATCAGAGCCATCAGGACAGACTGTTCGTGGGGATCTTTAACTTCTGTGACCGCCGGGTTAAAACGATCGAGATAGGACCTCAAAGATTCATCCACGCGTTGTTTGATAAGGGACAATTCCATCACATTCTTGGACCTCTGAGTATGTAATCGAAACTGATTCACAAACCATTCATTTAACTCCTTGAAACTGGAAATCGATTGCGCTAGTAAGCTGGTGAACCACATTAACGATGTATCCTCTAGAAATATCGGGAATGCTTTACATTTTATAGAGTCAGAGGCGGCAGCTGCATTCATATACCACGAGTATCTCATTAAATGCTGGACCGGATCAGCCTTTCCTGCATAACGGTTAATAGGCAGCATATTAAACTTTCTTGGGAATCGAACCTCCAAAATATCATCAATGAAAGGTGTATGGCTACGGCCTATGCCCCAATCTTCAGTCCTCTGCACGTGGTTTTCTACCATCATCCGCTTGACCACAGCTTCAACATCGGCATGGGTCAAGGTGGATTCAGGATCCGCGCTTCTTGCCCTACGGGCCCCTCCGGTATTTCTATGTCGCGCTACTGTGGCATCTGCGACCTGAGCAGAGCTCCCTTGCCCCCTGTTACCATTGTCATTCACATGGCGAGGAGGGGGGACAGGTTGATTTTGGACGGGATCGACGACGCCTCCGTTCCTGGGTGGTAAAACAGGCTCGTTTAGTTTGCGGTTATTAATTTCCCGATTGAGTGCCTCTTCTTCTCGAGAAGGCATGTTCCCAAATCGGAGTTGCTCTATGTTCTCGGCCCTTTCTAACAGAGGCCATCGTCGGTTTCTTCGGGGCTCTTCGGACGAGGACGAATATTCTGGAGTGAAAGGATGAGCTGGCGGTGGGGATCTCTGCCTTACAAGATCATCCAGTCGCCTATCCAGAGTAGTCAGATTCTGTCATAATACTGAATTTTCTTGCCTTTGAGCGGTTATCTCGTCAAATAGTCTGTCCCACATGTCGATAAGGCGAGACATGTCTCCTTCAGTAGCAGGGGCAGAAGGGTAGAATTGATCGCCCATATTCTCTCTTATGCGCAAAAGACTTGAACCAGGTCCAGCAGAAGTACCAGTGCGAACATAACGAGGCATAGTTTCCTTGCCAGGCCGAGTGGTGGTCTGATTATCGGATCGGATCGCGATCCCCTTTGGTCGATGGCTCGTGGAGCCCCCTTGGGATCGGGTCGTGGTGATGGGTGCAAGAGGGATTGTGGCGTGGTCCTGCGATCTGGTGGTGACCCCTTCTGTTGTCCGGTTCGTGGCTCCCCCGTCGATCGCGATCGCCCCCTCCTCTACACGATCCGAGGGCCCTTCCTCGACCTGCTCGCGCACACTTTCTTCAATTGCCTCATTTGCAGTCTCTTCAGCTTGTGATGCTCGTACATCCTTTGACTTCTTTCAGCCATGATATTTCGAGTTTTTTGAACTTTTCAAAAATTGAAACAGTGTGGTTTTGGACTGTTTTCTTCGGACTTGAGTATCCAAACAACGGAACAACAATCCAATATGTTGAGTATTCGTTCTCAGTGAAAGCACCAAAATGTTAGATCCAAAATTGGCTCTAACACCCAAACTATGAAAGCATGTAGAGATTAATATCAGAAAAATGTAAGAAAAGTAGGAAAAGACACAAGATTTATAGTGGTTCGGCGTTAACGAGCCTACATCCAGTTTATATCTGTGATTATACTGATAATCTTTGTACAATCAATGAATACTCTCTCAAACTCACTTTTACAATATCAATTCACTCACTAAATTCGAGATCACTCTGAATAGAAATAATGGTGGTATGATAATGGTGAGATTAGAGCTTTCAATTGCCAAAAGATCCTGAAAAATGCCAAGTTCTGGGCTATTTATAGCTGATTTCTGCAGGCGGATCGCGGTCATATGTGGAGCTAATCCCGAGGATCTCGGACTGGTTCGTATCGTACTGAAGAAATAGTCAAAATGGCCGTTGTGGACAGGTGTTGTCAGATCCTGCATCTACGGATCATGGTGGACTTAGTCATTGCTCTCGGTTTGGTGTCTGGGAACAGATCAGATCACATAGATAAAGTGGACAGGATTGTGGCATCATCATGGCGAGTCGTGGAGAGCATGGGCGATCACGATCGGGCTGAGACGACTTCACGAACAAGACTCTATATCAGACTTGTATTTGAATCGTGGTGGCTTGATCCAAAAGCTAGCCAACAGAAGTGAATCAGGATCAAGTGCCGTGTTTGTCAAAGGTTAAAATTTAAATACAGAAGCTGTAATTTGAGTTGATTTATAAATTTAGTTTATGATTTAAATTAGAATTTATTTTCTAATAATATATTTAAATTTTAAAAGAAACCGTATGCAACATACGCTAGATTTGTCAGTTTTAAAAACTGTAATCTAAAATCCCTGGTATAAGAAACTGATCATGGACAGTTCTGTACTTTATAAAATAAGAACTGTAAATCATTTTTTAATCGTGTTTAGATTGATAATTTTAAAAAGAAATTTTTATCAGTGTATGGGAAGAAGAAGTAGGATGAGGTATAAGGAATCAAAAAGGGAATTTGACGAAAACAATATAAAGTGAAAAAGCTGTAAAATAACTGGTAAATTATAGATTTAATTCACTTGTGAATAATTAGATTAAAGAATGATTATGAGTAGTAAATTTCTATAAGAATAACGTAAGTATTTCTTTTCAAATTTGACGAACAAATTGGAAAGAAAAATCGTGTGCGGCACGCACGCTGAAATTGCCCATTTGTAAGAGATGATCAAAATACCAGATATAAGCAAGATGATTATATACTGTTTAGTATGACTGTAATTATATATGTAAATTAAATTACAATCATGTTAGATTAATAATTTAAAAAGAAAATGTTCTCTAATCATTTCAAAGAGGCCGAAATAAATATTTCACTTTGATTTGATTATACGCCGCGCGTCAGACATTTCTAAATTGATGACGGCGATATACAAGGACTATTCTTGAATAGTGCCTTCGGTTTGTCCAATCCCAGGACAACTTGTATGGACGAATGTCTGACAAAATAATTCTAACTGATCACGTACGTTGGTATCTCCAAACATAATTATATGGTGGCAGAGGAATTCGTTTCTCTCGCTATATACCTATAACATATTTTTGGGGAAGTCAATTAGTGGTTGGCGAGTTTTGACGATGTGGCATTCAGAGAAAATAAACAGCGATGATGAAAAGGTAAGTCTAGCCTCAAGCCTCACACCCAGGAAATGACAAAAATCGGGCAGGCAACATGGCTATGTGGGTTGCTCCCATTAGGATGTATAATCACCTATCTAGAGAAATTCCTTTTACTTCTTTAATCTTTTTTAATGCTATCCCTTTTTCGGGAAATGGTGGTTTGAGCCCAACCGTTGGTGATATACATTCGATAGACTCAAGAGAAATGAGTGGTCGGTCATGTGTGGGCTGGGTTGCAAAAAGTTCTTGTTGAATCCAGGTGTATTCGCCTCTAGAGATACATCATCGGAAGGTGGTCCCATACCTTGTCATAGTAGGAAATCCAGTTTCCCTAAGCGCCAAGCGGTTTTATTTGTATACTATATAGGAGAATGTGAGATGCAAGCATTCTTCTAAATTCTAAATTATTTTTGAAAAACTTATAGGAAATATGATAATATCTGATTTAAAGTATATAAAGTGTTTTGATCTCATAAGGTAAAAACCTGTTCCGTATTCACGGCGTGGTCTTATGAGATATTTTTATTTCTTTAATCTGTTTTAAATTGTTTACTCATACCAGTCCCCTGATTGACCCAGAGTTTATTTTTCTGTGTTTCCCTTAAACTCTTGGGTATTCATAACACTTGTTATGAATAGACAAGTGAATCAGGATTGGATAAAACTTTAGAAGCTGGATGGAGACTTTCAGTTTGCTGGTCCACTTATCATATCTACTGTATAATTAAGTCTGTCAGTTTGGTCATCTATGATATGTATAATTAAAGCTGTACTATGAATGGCTTGTATCACTAGAATCAGTACGCTTTGATGTAATATGTACTGCTGTGTAATTTTATAAAGTGTCATCTTTTGTAAAAATTCCGCGGTGAGATTCTGATGTTTTCTGTGATTTAACTTTTATCTATTCTTATTCTTATTAATGACACGACTTCCGATGTGTTCGAAAGTTGGGTCGTTACAGTGGGTATCAGAGCTTAGGTTACTGATTACCTAGGCTTTGGGTAAGTGTGAGAGAGCGTACTTTTGAAAATTTAAAATAAATCAAATTGGATAGTATACCTAGGTTAGTTATATCCCATCAAGTCTGGAATGACGACCTGTTATATTCAAGAGATTAAGATGAGTAACCGAGGATGAAGAGGTCGGGCTAGGGGATCTTCCACTACTACTGGTCATAATATTGAGTTGCACTAGTCCAGCAGGACAAAAACTTTAAAAATATTTGTAAAGAATACACAACTTTAGGAGGAAAAGTTTTCAAAGGGACGGAATCTTTCATTGATGTCCAAGCATGGTTGAGGTCCTGTGAGAGGATTTTCAAGGGACTGAAATTAAATGATGAGCAGAAATGTCTCTTAGCTTCGTGGCGACTTCTAGAAGCTGCTGCTATTTGGTGGGATGCTCAGACCTCAAATGTTTTTGAGGAAGATTTCACTTGGGAAAAATTCAAAGAAGCTTTCGAAGCACAATTTCTACCTGCTGCAGGAAAGACAAGAATTTATCGGGATTTCATCGATCTCAAGCAAGGGAACATGAAAGTATCCGAATATGAGAACAAGTTCAATTCACTTTCTTGTTTCAGGCCAGAACTGATCAATAACCCCCTCAAGAAGAACAAAATGTTTATAGAAGGAATGAAGGATAGCCTGCAAGTTCAAATGATTGGGCATCTCAAGATTCCATTTGTCGATATGGTGGATATGGCAGTTCGTTATGAGGCACTAGAGGGAAAGAAGCCAGTTGCAAAAGCAGTGACAGGAGAACCCAGTGGCGAGAATACCAACAAAAGGAAATTTAATCCCAATTGGAACAATAAAGGAATACCAAAGATAGGGAAGAAAGCCAAAGAGCATTATAAAGATACACAATGCCATAACTACAAGGAGAAGGGACACATCGGTAGGTTTTGTACGAAACCGGTAGCGGAAAAGCCACAGCAAACTCAACAGCCAGAGCAACCTCATCAGAAGCCAAAAGGAACAAGTGATGTTATTCCCCAAAAGTTTTCATGCTATAACTGTCGTCAGCCTGGGCACTTGGTTAAAGACTGTCCACTTATGAAAAAGCCACAGCAACCAAAGGTCCATGATTTAATGGGTAAGTCATTAACTCCTGAGAATGTGAAAATGGAAGGAGCTTCAGAAGGTACCTTACTCTTTTTAGATAAAAGGAGTAAATTAACCAGAGTCAACCTTAAGATAAATTAAATATGGTTGAATTAAATTAGAATAATATCCAATCATATTGAAACCAGAAATCTGGTTAGAATTTTAAATTGAATTAAAAATTTGGATTTCCTGAAATTAAGGTTGGACTTAAGTATTAATTGGATATGAACTCAGGGAATGTGAACTGGTCAATTTGTGAAATATAATCAGTGAGTCCCGAAATGGAGATAGTGAATGAAGATTGTGGGTAATACTTAACGGAGTTAAGTGAATTAACTGATGAGTTAGAAAGGGAATTTAGGCAGATATTTTTGGTTATTGCTAATGTGTGTTAATTATTTATATGTAAGTCGATAACTCTAATCTACTGTTTACAAATTTTGGGGACGAAGTTTTTATAAGGGGGTAGATTGTAATGTCCCAGGTTTTTATATATCACTGACACAGATATTAATTTATCATAAGTATGTATTTACAAATACGATTTAAAACCCAGACCTTAAAATTTCAGAACATGTTAACTTATGAATAACAGCATTTACAGGTGCATGTATCACAACATTTACCAAAAACCCATTTTTACACAATTATGTATGATAGCATGTATTAAATAGCGTTTGTTTAAATTGATTTTACACATGTACGGATGATAAAACTTTTATATAGCAAGTTTTAAAATGCCATTTTATTACATATGTTTTGTTTATTTTTTTCAAAAGATTTAGAAATTGTTTTTTTGCAAACTCTTGATTTAAAAACTTTTAACCCTTGAATAAAAACATGCCAAAACCCTTTTTCCTTTGTCAAAGCAAGTTCAAAAGCAAATTCACATCAACACCAAAACATGAAATTCCATTTCTTTTTGCAAACATGTTTTCGTGTATATATGTGTGTACTTGAGAATAACACCTACATTAGTACTATATTAGTAAGAGAGGATCTAGGAGGAAATATGTTCACATGGAAAAATCATTTTTGTATCAAACAGTTTCATTTTTAAATCTTTGGCTTTTCTCACAAGATTTTTTGAAATGTCATTTCCCTTTTCATTTTTCAAAAACATGTTTGTTTTGTCATGAGACATATGCCAAAGGATCTTACAAATCCTTATGTACGTAACAATAGATACACCTGCACTAGATCCTTTCTAATACAAAGATTTTTCAAGATTTTACATGTCCATTTCATCACATGCCAATATCATTTTAGTACAAAGATTTTCAGATTTTATAAAACCTTGGAAGGCAAGAAAATTTTTATATAAATTTTTGTTAAATCAAGTTGTCATATGGGTGAGAATTCCAAGATGAAAACTGAATATTTATGCTACACAAATCGATACTAAAATTTGTTTAAACCATGGAGAGAGTTGGGAAGAACATGGGGGGTACAATGGAATATAAAGTGATGTTTATGGTAGGCCAATGGGGAAAAGTGGTGGTTTACACATGGGTTTTCAGGGTGATGTTGGCTGAGGCAAGCCATGTGAATTTAGGGTGGTGGTTTGATTTTTTTTGATATGTCAATCAATTGTCAAAACAAAATCTGAAAACTGATTTTAATGCACCATATTTTAATGGTTTTCCACCACTATAAATAGACATAAGTATGCTCCTCTTTCCCACACACAACACAAGTCTTTAGAATTAGATCAGTAAAGGAGAAAAGGGAACTAAGGGTTTCAAGCTATTCCGGTGAGTAAATTTCTTTCTAATCTTCTTCCCGTTTCTTGTATTTTTGAAATGTAACGTAAACTTGTCTTGGATGTGCTTAATTAGATCCTAAGTGTTGTTTGAATATCATTCCTACCTGATTAAAGAAAGAGATGATTAGGACTTAAACTAATTGAATAGCATTAGTTTAAGAGGATAATCATTAGTATAGATCTTGTTGTCTTGTTTCAGTTTTAAAGCATCAAATTGATGATCCATGTTCAATAACTTAAGTCAGATGATCGTAAAATGAGTCCAGGTCAGGTTTAAACCTCTACATCATCACTTAAACCATTTAAAGGTAATAAAGAATGTATGATACCTTAAACAAACCTGGTACTTGAAACAAGGAAAGAACACAGACTGTTAAAACCTCTTTGTTTCATCAACAATTCAAGTTTGATAAAAACTCGTTTCAGGTATATAAATGGAATCCTGATAACAAATCATGATTTTTAAAGTTATTTCTTGTTTTTTAACGACATATTGAGAGAGAAATAAGAGGATGATCAGAAAATGAATTTCGATCGATTTCCAGCGAGTTACTCGACTAGGGGAGGTGGCGTTCGGCTAGAAGGAGTAGGAAGAGCTAGGGATTACAGGAAAAATATAGATTTAATTTTTAAATTAGTAGATTTTTAAAACAAAGTAATAATAGGGCTAAATTGGGTTTTTGGGTACCTGGATTTCACGCCGGAGCTTCTTGTCAACGGTGCGACTATGGGGGTGCGGTCCGGGGGAAAGGAGGCAATAGGGGGTGGTGGTGACGAGGCCAGAAGGTGGAGGTGGCGCATGGTCGAGGTGAGGCATGGTGGCCATCATCTTGGATGATGTGTTTCTGGCAAGAAGTGAGGGCACGAAAAAAATACTGTAGCCATAAGAGAGAGAGGATCGGAAGGTGGCGACGTGATCAGGGGTTGGAGAGTGACTTGTGGGGATGGTCGTTAGTGGATGGAAGCGGCGCTGGTGGTTGTGCACATGCATGAAAGGAAAAGGAAGAAGAAGAAGAAGGGGTGGCAATGGGATTCTTGAGTGATCGGCCGTGGTTTCTTAGAGGTTGGTACTACCAGGTGGTACTACCACCTGGTAATGAGGGGTGCATGACATTTTTGAGTGATTAGGCCAGAGAACCTCGAGATCTAGGGGGGTTGGTGTTATAAGAGTGGTACTACCAGAGGCACGTGGTAGTTCGTGGGATCATGGGGGCTAGGCGTGTTTGTCCAAGCACGCACTTGTGTTTTAAAGTGGTACTTAGCCAAAAGTGGTACTTTGGTGTTTTAAGTTTTAAAACAAGTAGTTTTGAATATAATTTAATTTAAACTAGCTTTAAATTAAATACTAGATTAAATAATAAGGAAGTACAAATAATAAAATAAAAATAGAATTTTTATTTAAATTAACAAGTGAAAAGGAAGTGAATCAGGATCAAATGCAGTGTTTGTCAAAGGTTAAAATTTAAATACAGAAGCTATAATTTGAGATAAATTATAAATTTAGTTTATGATTTAAATTAGAATTTATTTTCTAATAAAATATTTAAATTTTAAAAGAAACCGTATGCAACATAAGCTAGATTTGTCTGTTTTAAAAACTGTAATCTGAAATCTCTGGTATAAGAAACTGATCATGGACAGTTCTGTACTTTATAAAATAAGAACTGTAAATCATTTGTTAATAGTGTTTAGATCGATAAGTTTAAAAAGAAATTTTTATCAGGTATAAAGAATCAAAAAGGGAATTTGACGAAAATAATATAAAGTGAAAAAGCTGTAAATTAACTGGTAAATTATAGATTTAATTCATTTGTGAATAACTAGATTTAGGAATGATTATGAGTAATAAATTTCTACAAGAATAACATAAGTATTTCTTTTCAAATTTGACGAAAAAATTGGAAAGAAAAACCGTGTGCGGCGCACATGCTGAAATTGCCCATTTGTAAGAGATGATCAAAATATCAGATATAAGCAAGATGATTATATACTGTTTAGTATGACTGTAATTATATATGTAAATTAAATTATAATCATGTTAGATTAATAATTTAAAAGGAAAATGTTCGCTAATCATTTCAAAGTGGCCAAAATAAATATTTCACTTTGATTTGATTAAACGCCGCGCGTCAAACAATTCTAAATTGAAGACGACGATATACAAGGACTATTCTTGAATAGTGCCTTCGGTTTGTCCAATCCAAGGACAACTTGTATGGACGAATGTCTGATAAAGTAATTCTAACTGATTACGTACGTTGATCTCTCCAAACGTATTTATATGGTGGCAGAGGAATTTGTCTCTCTCACTGTATAACTATAATATATTTTTGGGGAAGTCAATTAGTGGTTGACGAGTTTTGACGATGTGGCATTCAGAGAAAATAAACAGTGATGATGAAAAGGTAAGTCTAGCCTCAAGCCTCACACCCAGGAAATGACAAAAATCGGGCAGGCAGCATTGGTATGTGGGTCGCTCCCATTAGGATGTATAATCACTTATCTAGAGAAATTCCTTTTACTTCTTTATTATTTTTTGATGCTGTCCCTTTTTCGGGAAACGGTGGTTTGAGCCCAACCATTGGTGATATACATTCGATACACTCAAGAGAAATGAGTGGTCGGTCATGTGTGGGCCGGGTTGCAAGAAGTCTTGTTGAATCCAGGTGTATTTGCCTCTAGAGGTACATCATCGGAAGGTGGTCCCATACCTTGTCATAGTAGGAAATCCAATTTCCCTAAGCGCCAAGCTGTTTTATTTGTATACTATATAGGAGAATGTGAGATGCAAGCATTCTTCTAAATTTTAAATTATTTGTGAAAAACTTATAGACATTATGATAATATCTGATTTAAAGTATATAAAGTGTTTTGATCTCATAAGAACCCGTTCCGTATTCACGGCGTTGTCTTATGAGATATTTTTATTTCTTTAATCTGTTTTAAACTGTTTACTCATACCAGTCCCCTGACTGACCCGGAGTTTATTTTTCGGTGTTTCCCTTAATCTCTTGGGTATTCATAACACTTGTTTTGAATAGACAAGTGAATCAGGATTGGATAAAACTTGAGAAGATGGATGGAGACTTTCAGTTTGATGGTCCACTTATCATATCTACTGTATAATTAAGTCTGTCAGTTTGGTCATCTATGATATGTATAATTAAAGATGTACTATGAATGGCTTGTATAACTAGAATCAGTATGCTCTGATGTAATATGTACTGCTGTGTAATGTTATAAAGTTTCTTCTTTTGTAAAAATTCCGCTGTGAGATTCTAATGTTTTCTGTGATTTTATCTTTTATCTATTCTTATTCTTATTAATGAAACGACTTCCGATGTGTTCGAAAGTTAGGTCATTACAGCCTATTTCACCTTTTTTATTTGAATATAACTTGTTCAAATATATGTTAACTTGTTTATACACTAATTGAATTCCATTTCAATTCAAGTCTCATATTCGATTTCGAAAATATAAATTCACAACATCCATTTACTTATTTAAAATCACAATTTCGCTTCAGACTTCATTTACAATTTCTCTTCTAATTAGTTACCCTATTCATAATTTCAATCTGGTTTTTGTTTCAAAAATCAATCCATTTACTTTACTTGAGTTCATATTTATTTTATTACTCAAGTCTGGATTTTTCTAATGGACATTCGGATTTTATTTACTTAAAATCCTTTTATTTTTTAAATAAACCATTATGGTTTTATAATGGTTCTGGCGCTGTTTTTCTGAAAATTTGATTTTGACATAACTCAAAATCTATACGACGAAATTCAGATTTTTCTCTTCCATTAGAAAAACTATTATTCAATCGATCCTGACGATTCTTGTTTCAAAGAATTCCGAATTAAATTGAGTCATGTATACTCAATTGAAGTTCGAAACGCCGATTTATGAACTGTCGCGCTGCGGCGAGATCGTTTTAATTATATTTATAAATATAAACTTTTAAACTTCGTTTAAAGTAAATTCAACTCCATCCTAATATATTTTTAATATATTTCAAACCAACTTTCCATATTCAACTAAAAAATCCTGATTATCTATAATCGCTGATTTTTCCTTACTCGGTTATACATTTATTTATACTCGATTTGTTATTTCAAATCCAAATTCCTTTTATAAATAAATTACAAAATTCAATAAAATTGAATTCCAATTATAACTCCTTTGGATTTTCTCAATTCAGTTTATATTCTAAATCCCGGAATAAAAATCGATTATTCTATTTTCAACACGTTT
Organism: Allium sativum; assembly: GCA_030737875.1. Lineage (NCBI taxonomy): Eukaryota > Viridiplantae > Streptophyta > Magnoliopsida > Asparagales > Amaryllidaceae > Allium > Allium sativum. The sequence goes on along the minus strand of CM060909.1, from coordinate 53,706,408 downwards.
TCCAGTTTCACTTTTTAAATTCTTCCTTGAATTTTAAACTTCTAAATTATCCAGTGATAAATTTATTTTAGTAGATTTATAATACTATTTATAAATTCAACTTCCTTGTTTCATATTTTTAAACAAGTTCCCTTTTCAAATTTCTATTTGAAACTCCATCCCTTTTATATTCCGAATTCCGGAATAAAAACCTTTGTTCCTTTCGAATGATTTCAAATTCTATTTTTAAATTCACATTTGAATATAAATATTCAAATTATCTCTTGATAATTAATTCATTTTATTTATAACCACCATTTTATAAATTTCCTTGTTTTATATTTAAACAAGTCTATTTCAAAATCTATTGAAAACCAAAATCTTATTTTGGAAATTTCTATTTAATATAACTTATATATATAACACCCAATTTATTTTCATATTCAATTTAACTTCTTTTTAAATAAATTCGAAATAATCGAATTTATATCCTAAATCCTTACGGATTTATTTTAGTTCAATTTATATTCTGAACATCCGAATAAATTCCATCGATTATTCCTTTAAAACAATTTCCCCATTTCTATTTTTAAATTCACATTTGAATTTAAATATTCAAATTATCCCATGATAATTTTCCCACTTTATTTATAAACACTGTTTATAAATTCATTTCACTTCCTTGTTTATCCACTGAAAATCATTCCAATTTATTTATAAACAACGTTTATAAATTTACTTCAATTTCCTATATTATTTTAATTTATAAACATCATTTATAAATTCAATACTTGTTTTTCTTTAAACAAAACAAGTTAATATTTTTGTTCTATTCAAATTCTATTTTAGAAAAATAGAATTTCCTTTTTAAAACTGGAAATTTCCTTTTCACGATATTTTTAAATATCAACATTTAGGCCCAGTGGTATTTTAAACACACAAAACACCCAATTCAACAATCACAGGTTTTCTAACACAGCATATATGGTAATATATATGAAAACAAACAATAAATAAATTTGAGGAATCTAGTTGAATCCCTCCAAACTGTTTTCCTGCATCCATAGACGTTAGCACATAAATAATACTATCCTGCTTCGAGTCAGGATATCGTGATATAGAAGGTCATCCACTAATATATATTTGTGGGGCGCATAGGGAAATCATCTGCTAATGGTACCGCGGGCATCCGCTAGTGATACTGCGGGAACAATCCAATCATCAACCGAATATATATATATATATATATATATATATATATATATATATATATATATAATAGTCAAGCCTGAATAACTAATATATAATCAACACAAAAGTATTTAAATGCGTCCAAGCAACAATAAATTATTTTTAACAACTAAAATAATTCTAATAAAATGGTGAGTGAGATTTACTCACCGGGAATTTATTTGTCGAATACCTGATTAGCTGTTGAACCGTCGCAGCTACGAATAACTCAAATTTATTGGTTTAGCACCTACAATTATTTATTTTATTAATCGATTACGGTATTATCAATTTAACTAAAACAAATTATTAATTTATTTTTTTCTTGTTCAAAATTATGAATTTTAACAAATCAAAAATAAAATACCTTAATTCTTTCCCTTCCTTTTTGTCACAATAGCTTCATCCTCCTTCGGTTATTTACAGTGAACCCATGCCCTTTGACTCGGATTTGACCACTTGCAAACCCACCTCCAAATACCTATCCAAGCTTCACTCATTACCAACATTAATGGCATGCAAAACACCATCTGTTGGTCCCCCTATTAGTGAACTCGACGCCCTTTGTAAATACTCCAACATCAACAACGCAGATCTCCTCAATTCTCACATTTAAACTCACAGTCCTGTTCACTGTTCGATATTGCCAAGACTACCCAATAAATATGTCATGGCATATTCCTGACTTCACGCTTTGAACCTCGTTCAAACCGATCCTTAATCACGACCCCCTATCTAACTATAGAATCCCCTAAATCGCGATGGAGCCAGTACCTCAAAATCACAGTGCAGATGGCCAACCCCATGAAATCGAATCAGACCCCTAACCAACGATCGCAACGCCTTCCTGTTACTGATGTCGAGCTTCAGAATGATTCGCGGTTCGAACTGTACCTCCAAACTTTGATTGGATTCTGGGAGAAAATTGAACTCGCGACTTCGATTTAGAAAATAAAAAGGAAGTTTGATTTCAATTACCTGAGAGTCCATTGAAAGAGAAGCCTTTGTACGCGATTTATAAGAAGGGGAAGGCGGCCATTTTGTTTTGCATTTTGAAGCTGTCGATTTTAATTGAAGGAAAAGGAATTGCGTTGATTATTTAATAAGAAGATGCAGTTTTAAATGAAGCAGCGAGGCCATGGATTTGTGGAGGTAGAGAATACACGCCCCTTTGTTTTTGTGTGGAGATAGAGACCTAACGTGTTTTGTTTATGTCCTTAAAAGAAAATAAAGAATTTTCATTTTGATTTTATTATATTTTAATTTAAACCGATATCCTTTAATTAAAATATCCTATGATTCTGAACTCCTTTCTGAACCCAACAACAGTCCTTCCTAGGGTTAAACCACCATTCTGAACCCAGTGGGACAGGTTTCAAAGCCTTATTCGATCATCTAGAGAAGATATTAGTTTAAACTGATATAAATTAAATTCAAACAATTAATTATTTTTTATTAAATTATCCTTATTATCGTTTATACTCAAATAAGATTTTTTTATTGATCATCTTTGAATCGTCTCGATTCAGTATTGAATTTTGAATTCAATTATTTTTGTATTACGATAATTCAATTTATTCTAAATTAAATCGTATTTTGATATTAAATCGATAACTCAATATAAAATTTCATTTATATTGTCTACACAATATTTAAAACGAGATTAAATATATAAAATTAGTTGATCGAAAACCCGGGTCATTACATTCTTTCCCCCTTAAAAGAATTTCGTCCCCGAAATTAGTAAGGTCGAAGAATGTTACTAACCTATTAACCTTTCAAAACTTACTTATGTTGAACTCAACATTTCATACTTCAATAAACTTTATCTTACCAAATCATTTGGTTTGTATTTATATGGCTCAACATATAGGTTTATATTCATCTAGTCTGAATGGTTTACAATTAATATATTCACATTCGATTCATATTCCATTTAGTTTCATTCAAATTGATTCTAGTCAATTTACTTACTTCGATCCATTTAACTTGCTTAAGTTAAATTTAAATTCCCGAATTCAAATACCCGGGTTTTCATTTCAAATGAATATTGAAATCCCATAAATATATACGTATATATTCATCACTATCTCAAATTCAAAACATTTGAATTTCAAACCACTTGTTTTCTTTTAACAAATTTCCATCAAAAACTTTTCTAAGGTAGCAATTCACCACTTAGAAACTCGAAAATGAACACTGATGATGCCGCGATCATCATCAGAATTATTTTCCATCCACTAAAGTGAGTTCAATGCTTTATCCCTTTCTAAATCCACTCAAATATGATTTTGATTCAAAACCCTTGCAAAAAAGGCTATATTATTTTAATATACTTTAGATAATATTTTTTCCAACTTCCTAGGATTTAAATTCCAAATTCTAGTTTGAATTTAATTTTAATTCATCTCATTTGTATATTTCATTCATATACAAATTCTATTTTGTTATAAATGGCCATTTAAATTTTACAATCTCATTTGATTATAATATTAACATCCAACACATCCATATAATATAATAATTTCAGAAAATTATTACTTCTATCAAAATAGAATTTTCGGTAATATTATTTCATTTTCCCACTTTAAACAATATTGTGTTCAATCTTCTGTAAAAGTATTTACAAACTCTTATCAACGTCGTGGCGTCCCACGATTCGATCAGAATTCATAAACCACTCAACAGACTAGACAACACAATATAAAACATCTTTTGTATCAACTAACAAATACGCTCTCTCGTATATATACACTCAACTCATTCTAGGGTACTACAGACCCTATCTCTAATGAGCACATCCCACCAAAGCCTAGGTATTCGCTAAACATGGCTCCGATACCAACTGTAATGGGTCTAGGCTTTGCAACCATCAACCACTGGGCTAACCTCCAGCATGGCACTACAATGATACCTCAGAACTGCTTTTACGGCCAGCCTCGCGACTCGACCAACCCGCTATATTGCAGGATCTGTAGGGGTAAGAGTCTCCCGGTAGCCACCAAACCGCGAAGCGAGAACCCCCATCAGACGTACCAGTTAAGCAACCAGCTCTGTTACCAACTGTAATTGCCCGTAAATCCATAATATCAGAGTTGACTATATGCATCACATGTCCAACCCAAATATCACAGAAAATAAGAATCATTTTTTTTATAAGGAAAAGGTGGAAGAAGAACAGAATGTAACAAGACACAATCTCACATCACAGCGGAACAAAATATAATATATCATATCTTTGAAATGTAAAATTTTAACTGTATAACATACACTTATCAGAGTAAAACACTTACAACACAGGGAGACAAAACTCTATATATCTAACAATGAAGCCTCCTGCTCTAAGCTCCTTTACGTATATCTGTAAAATCATGAACTACTTGACTGCCCGAACAAATTTGGGCACCCATGAATTTAGGGAAAACATAGAAAATAAACTTCGGGTCAGTCATGGGACTGATATGAGTAAACAGTTTAAAACAGCTTGAGACAACAAACGATATCTCATAAGACCACACCGTGAATACAGAACGGGTTTTTCCCCTACGAGTATCCAAAATGATCTTTATATCAAAACTCTTTTTGACATTACAATAATGTCTACATACAAATAGATATCAATCTAGCAGAACGCTTCCATCTCACGTTCCACATACATAATATACAAACAAAGCGCGGACGCTTATTGGGTAATGGATTTCCAACTATGACAAGGTATGGAATCACCTGCCGATAGTGTATCTCTAAATAGGAATACACCGAGTTCAACAAGAACAACTTGCAGCTCGGTCATACATGACCGCCCACTCATTTCTCTTGAGTGTAGCGAATGTATATCACCAACGGTTGGGATCAGCAACCGTTTCCCGATAAGGGACAACATCGAATAGAATAAGAATGAAATATCTCTAGATAGGTGACTATACACCCTAATGGGAGCTACACACATAGCCATGCTGCCTGCCCGATTTTGTCATTTCCCGGTTGTTGAGGCCTGAGGCTACGATTACTTACCTTTCATTGATAGCAAAATTACTTTGAATGCCACATTATCAGATCCGTTAATCATTAATTGGTTTACACAAATATTCTGAATGTTATGCTAAGGGAATAAATCCGTTGCAACCATATATATTTATACAGACTAACCCATTCGATCATTGGAAATACTTTGCCAGACATTCGTCCATTTACGTTCGTTCTGGGATTGAATGAAACCGAAGGCACTATTCACTACATCCATCCTAGGCAATCTCTACCTAAGACTTATACAACAACCCTTGCACTTTACTCTGTCTTCAATATATTCAGCATACATGGTTTGCAAAGCTTATGCCAATACGGGGTGGTTCTTTGGATAATAATGCAACCGGTCTCTCCATATTAACAACGTTAAAATGGTCAAAAACTTTGATAGTCGATGATTTAACTATCAAGTGAAAAATGTCCGTGTACACACAACGATCTTATTTCCAAATGGAATTATCGATCAAATCATCAAACATATATATATATATATATATATATATATTCATACTCCCTTATTTCTATGTTTTGAAAATATATGTCATTAACACTGGAAAACATTTCCATATATCGCCTTCTTTTATTTTCTGTACTTAGAAAATATCTTCTATTTATAATTGGAAAATATTCCAATTACTTATCACTTTTCCGACTCGTTTATTTCTATACTCCCAAAATTTATTTTCTTGGGTTAAAACGAATGTAATGTAAAACATCGTCACAACAACCCAAAATACTGCATTCGACTAAATCTCTTTAAACAATTCTCTTCGAGACTGAATCTTGTTATTCTTCGGTTAATAATGAAATCAATCAAGTTGGGGTATAATTACCTCTCAGACCTTGATTGAAAATATTATTAACTTCAAAACAGACAAGACTGCTAACTGGAATAATCAACACCATATTAAACCAATTTTCCATTTCTAAAACACGTATATGCTTCTCTTTCTATTTTTACTTGATTTAAATTCACAGATTCTCTTTTTGTTTATAATATTCTATTTTAAGTTCATTCCCATGTCGAATTCTATATATATCGATACCTTGATTTCTAGTTATCAAGATTTCTTATAAATATTCTAACTCCTTAAATTTCCGGCAAAATTCGCCATAACCTCCTTTGTAACGACCCAACTTTCGAACACATCGGAAGTCGTGCCATTGATGAGAATAAGAATAGATAGAAGATAAAATCACAGAAAAACATCAGAATCGCACAGCGGAATTTTTACAAAAGATAATACTTCATAATATTACACAGCAGTACATATTACATCAGAGCATCATAGATCTAGTGATACACGCCATTCATAGTACATTCTTAATTATACATATCATTGACGACTAACTTGCAGACTTAATTATACAGTAGATAAGATAAGTAGACCAACACACAGAAAGTTCCATTCTAGATTCTCATGTTTTATCCAATCCTGATTCACTTGTTTATTCATAACAAGCGTTATGAATACCTAAGAGTTTAAGGGAAACACAGAAAAATAAACTCCGGGTCGGTCAGGGGACTGGTATGAGTAAATAGTTTAAAACAGACTAAAGAAATAAAAATATCTCATAAGACCACGCCGTGAGTACGGAACAGGTTTTTACCTTATGAGATCAAAACACTTTGTATACTTTAAACCAGAGATTATCATAGTGTCTATTTGGTTTTCACAAATAATTTAAAGTCTAGAAGATTGCTTGCATCTCACATTCTCCTATATAGTATACAAATAAAAACCGCTTGGCACTTATAGAAATTGGATTTCCAACTGTGACAAGGTATGGGACTACCTTCCGATGATGTATCTCTAGAGGCAAATACACCTGGGTTCAACAAGAATGTCTTGCAACCCAGCCCACACATAACCGACCACTCATTTCACTTGAGTGTATCGAGTGCATATCACCAATGGTTGTGTACGACAACCATTCCCGAATGGGCAGAATCGATAAAGTAAGAAACAAAAGGAATTTCTCTAGATAGGTGATGCAACACCCTAATGGGAGCAACCCACATAGCCATGTTGCCTACCCGATTTTTGTCATTTCCTGGGTGTGAGGATTGAGGCTAGAATTACCCTTGATTATCATTTCTTTATTTTCTTTGAATGCCACATCGTTAAAACTTCCTAATCACTAATTGACTTCTCCAAAAACATATTATAGGTACACGGCGAGAGAAACGAATTCCTCTGCCACCATATAAATACGTTTGAAAAGATCAATGTACATGATCAGTTAGAATTACTTTGTTAGACCTTCGTCCATACAAGTTGTCCTGGGATTGGACAAATCGAAGGCACTATTCAAGAATAGTCCTTGTATATCGCCGTCTTTAATTTAAAATCTCTAACACGCGGCGTATAATCAAATCAAAGTGAAAAATTCATTTCGGTTTCTTTGAAATGATTAGAGAATATTCCCTTTTTAAATTATTAATCTAAACACGATTAAATATGATTTACAGTTCTTATTTCAAATAATACAGAACTGTACATGACCGGTTGCTTGTATCCAGTAATTGAGATTACAGTTAAAACTGACAAATTTAGCATGTGTATTACATATGGTTTTTCTTTACCTTGTTTGTTTAAAATTTAAATATTTCATTGGAAAATAAATTCTAAATTTAAATTATAACTAAATTTATAATTTAACTAAAATTACAGCTTCTGTATTTAAATTTTAACTTTTGACAAAAATGATCCTGATTCACTTCTTTCTTCACTTGCGAATTAAAATAAACATTCTATTTTTATTTTATTATTAATTTTCCCTTTTTATTTAAACCATCATTAAATTTGAAAACTAATTTAAATTTAAAAATCCTTGTTTTAAAGCTTAAAACACCAAAGTACCACTTTTGGCCAAGTACCACTTTGAAAAACATGGTGTGCGCATGTTGAAAACGGCCTGACCCTCATGGTTTTTCCAAAGTACCATATTTTGTTTGGCCAAAGTACCACTTTTCAGACCAAAGTACCACCCCCTGAAATACCATCTCTAGACCCTGGCATTTCCTTGCCCGATAACCCCAAAACCCCGTGCGCCCATCATTACCAGGTGGTAGTACCACCTAGTAGTACCAACCTTAAGGAAATCACGACAGATCACTTAGAAACCCCGACACCACCTCTTCTTCTTCTTCCTCCTCCTTGACATGCCGTACATATGCATAACCAACCCAGCCACTATCGACTATCCTCAACCATTCCGACGCATCACCCCATCGACTCCTGATCATGGTACCACCTTCCGATCACCTTCCACTGGCCGCTACAATGATTTGATGTGCCCCCTCTTTCTACCAGAACATACACCATCCAATAAAATGACCACCACGCCTCCCCTCGATCATGCGCTACCGCCACCTTCTGCCATGTCAGCACACCAGCCAGACGCCACTTCTCCCCTGGACCGCACCTCCCTAGTGTCCCTATCACTGAGCAGTTCCGGCGTGTACCCAAGCACCCAAAAACCCTTTTTAACCCTATTTCCTCTTTGTTTGCAAAATCTACTTATTTAAAAATTAAATTGATATTTTTCCCATGATCTATATCCTCTCCTACCCCTTCTGGCCGAACGCCATCACTTCCAGTCGAGTGATTCGCCGGAAGTTCACCAAAGTTGAACTTTTGGCCATACCTCTATTTCTCACAATCTTTACCTCTAAAAATCTTGATTTTCTTTCTAAAAATCATCATTTTGTTCCCTTATTATGTTTATGTAATCAAAACCAGTTTTTAAACCATTTGAGATTCCATTTTGATCCTGTGGAACAGAGAGTAGCTGTTGTTCTTGCCTTTAAGTATATGTGTGGTTTTTGGCAAAGATTGTTTCATTTTTGAACAATTGAATGACTATGTAAAGGGTTTAAAAGTAGTATGATATCTTATTTCTAATCCCACTAACATAGATTTGCAGATCCATATAGATTTGTAGAATTCAAACAAAAATAACAGGGTCTGGAAAACAATATCAGGCAATACCCCTTTCTAACATATGATACTTAAGGTTTCTCATTAACAATCAATAATTTCTCCATCATATCAAACAAGCAATCCACACAAGGTATACTACTTGAACAAACACACCACAGAAACTCAAGTTCAACTTATAGTTCAAACAGCAAAAATGCAGGAATTTCAAAACAGAAAATTGAAAGCAGTTTTACTCACCTTAAATGCTTAAAACCCTTAGCTTTCTTACTGAATTCTCCTGAATGGTTTTGTGTTGTGTGAGGGAGATGTGTGCATGGACAGGTCTATATATAGTGGTAGGAAAATAATAAAATACTGGTGCATTAAATTTTGATTTGAAAACAGCAAACAGTTTTCAATTTTTGAAAAATGATTGACAAAATTAAAAATTCTTTTCTCTCTCAAAATCCATGCATTCTCTCTACATTCACATGGCCTTTACCAGCCTATATATCTCCTGAAAAACCCCTGCACCCTGTACTATACTCTCCCCATTGGTCTTAAAGGAAACATCACATTTAATGCTCATGTCCTTAACCATGTTCTCACAAATCTTTTCCTTGTTTTAAACAAATATGGTAGCCTATCATTTGTACCATAAATACTCAGAATTTCTTGGGTTTTTAAAACACATTTCTCACATGACATTGTGATTTAACAAGAAATCCTTTAATACTTTTACTTGCCTTCCAAGGTGAAAGAAAATATGAAAGTTTTTGTACAATACAATCGTTGGCATGTGATGAAATATACATAGAGAAATCTTTAGAAAATCTATGGTGTAGCATTGATCTAGTGTAGGCAAGATTATGGTATATATGCAAGATTTGTAAATCTTTTATGCACATGTCTTTTGTTCGTCGCTTTCCTATGAATTAGAAAAGCGAGAATTTTAAATTAAATATTGCAAGCGCACAGGTGTGTAGCATACAGGTCGAACACAGGGAGGCAAATTAAATCAAATTATTTAAATAATTTCTTGGGCGAGTTAGACGAAGCTTGGGGATTCATTTTGAAAAAAAGAATAAAACTATTATTGAATTGAGTACAGATCTAAATCTAATCAAATCTATATTCAATCCAGTATGCCCTAAGAATGCAATAAAAAAGAACAGAAATTGAAATTGTAGAAATTAAAAATAACAAACAGTAATCAAAATTAGGATTACCACATAATCTAATCAGACGGTCAATCACTAATGAAAAGAAATGCAAAATACAACTAGTACTCTACTAAACCTAATTGTGTAGATGGCACTAGTGGTTAAGAAATAGAAAAATGCAGAAAAGAAAAAGGAATTTTATTAATGGAGAAGAGAATATAGAATAGGATAGGATGATGACTACAATGACATTACAAGGGTATTTGTAGGAGATAACCAAACCCTAACCCTAAAACAATGATAGATGGGCCTTAGGGAATTCACAAAATAGTTTACAATGTGAATCTCAATTGGGCCTTAGTTAAATCTATTAAATTTTTGGCCTTTCTTCTTTTCCTCTTGGTTCTTTGACAATCCTCCCTTGATTTGAGATGTACATGGCCTTTTTATTAATCATTTTCTTGTCCAGAAGCAACTAGATGCGAGATCTTCATCTACAATTCTTCAAAATGTAAATATATACCAATTTGATCTCCATTTCTCTACTTTTCTGGTTGCATGCGGCTGGGTTGGAATATCTGTAAAAGTGACAAAACAATACCCAAGTAATATTTATTTATATACAAAAAATAAGATATAAGAGCATAAAATAAACACATTTCTATGTTAATCAAATACCCCCACACTTATCTTTTACTCGTCCTCGAGTAAAACAAAAATTAAAAACTAAACTAGGTAGGTCACACTTTCGTAGGAAACACGATTGCATTGAGCGTATGCAACAAGCTGTTAAACCTCTAGGTGTCCCTAGTAGGGCGAGTTGTGTCTCGTGAGGGTTTTCAGCGGATACTACCCACAAAATCCAAATGCAGTATGTGTGGATCCAATGTAACTACATGAATGCAAAGGACTTATGCAATTGAAAACAAAAAATTGAAAACACGACTTGTTTCACGAAAGTGGTACAACAAATTAAGTTAACAATTTCTAATCAGTTGATTTTATTTTAGATACCTCAACTTGTCACAAATTTTCAATATAAATCAAGTTTTCAAATGTTAAATTCCAGTTTGGCCAGTTAGTTCGGTTGATAACATAGCGCAACCATGAAATAGATTCTTAGTTTGCTTGGCACAGTTTGCAAAATGGTATTATTATTTTCTCATGTATGGCTAGTCAAATCAATAAGGTCAAGAAGTGTTTGGGCATCATCTCTTATTCTTTATTCTATAAAATTTTAAAATTTATGATTAAGTACATACACCTAACTTAGAAGACCAAGGTTTACCACCCATGCACTGCCTCGCGGACTAACGGAGAGTGGGTAAAGAGCTTGGCGGATTGTGCAAGCCGACTTTGACTTTGTCAACAACGTGTCAGTAATCCTTAGGTGTCCAATCTCATAAAATGAGACCAAGATATTCCAAGCTGACTTTGTCAACAACATGTCGGATAGAGCTTGGCGGGTTTGCACACCAACGCTTGATATACAAGCAATGTTGGATACCCTTGGATTACTATTATTATTATTGAAATTATAAGCACAAAAGAGAGTTACGCTAATTCAACTTAACACAACTTAGTTTTAAAGATTTTGAAAAGCCAATATAAGTATTTTAATTCCTCCACTTATTTAAAACAAAGTCTACAATATAGAATAGATTTCATGGCCATCACCTAAGAATCTCCCAATGTACCGGTTACACTATTATCCCTCAAAATTCAAAATTTCATTATATTTCATATTCGATCTTAGTTGAGAGAAAAAAATACTATCAACTGATTAATAATCCTTAACTTATTTTGTTGTATCAATCTAAAATGAGTCATGTTTTCAAAAAAAAAAATGGCATTTTACTACAGTCTAAAATGCATGATGGCCCTATTTAAATGGATGAAAATGAAAAGAAAGAAAAATAAAGAAAAAACAAAAATGAATGAAATGCAGACTCCCTCCCCCCCCCCCACACTAGAACTAAACAGTGTCCACACTGTAAACGTTTCCTAAATTTGAAAGATCGTACCCAAAGGTGAATGAGATGCAAAATTATTTGTAGAATGAAATGCAATCTAACTATATGTAAGAATGGATCATATGTACAATGATATATGTGTTTGCGGTGCACGCGATGCAAAGAATACCACCATCTTTTCCTCCCACACTTGGTTCTAGCCCGATGAATCCCATTCCCACTATGTCTAGGCATGTTTTCTAACAAGCAAGAGTTTTTGAAAACCATCTCATCTTTATACCTAAATTTATAGTCCAGTAAATGAATGTTCAGGGTCGTCCTAACATGAAGTTTTTCAAAAAAGCTAACATTCCAAAAATAGTTCATGTGTTCAACAAATTTGTCAGTGTAATTTTTTAAAAATTTGTGATCGTATATAAATTCAGTGAAATCTGAAATCTGAGTGTTGTTCAAGACTATGTGATCACATTTCTCATCATTAACTGACAACGTATTTTCAACACTGACAATTTCAAATTCGTTTGAAATTTTCTCAAAGTTAAAATTTTCGAACTCGTGATGTGAATCTACTTCTTCCTCATTTGGCAACTCATCCTCATACAATCCAACAATTTCATGTTTATTAAAATCTTTCTCAAATTTTAAGTTTTCGAAAATTTCAACATCTTTATTTTGTTCAATTTCAAAAATTTGAATTTTCTCGCAGTCTGAAAGAGAAAGATCAAAGTCCAAGCTTAAATCTTTTTTTGAAAAGAATTGAAATCCAAATCATTTATTGAATTTTGAACAACTTCATTTAGATCATTATTCTCAATTTCGAAAGTTGTTATCTGAAAATTTTCACTATCAGTAAAGAATGGATTATTTTCTGATTCATCGCTTGTTTGAATTTGATTTTGTTGTTCAAGTTGTTCTTTAAAAGATGTCATTAAACAAAGAAGTTCATCAAGTTGTCTATCTTTTTCACCAAGCTGTCTATCTTGCTTTTCTACCCTCTCTCTAAGAATGTTAAGATGATATTCTTCAGAATCGTTGATTTGAGAGCTCTCGTTCTGGATTTCTTGATTCTCAATATTAAAGTTCACATCAATTTCACGATCAATATTATTTCTGATGTGATAGTTGTTTGAATTTTCAAAAAAAATTACAATGATATTGGAAATCATTTTGATCATAGAAATTATGTTCGTAACCAAAACTGTTGAAATTCGAGGGAAAATTGCAATTTTGGTTATTTTCAAGACGTTGATATGGGCTATAATTTTGAAAATTTTGGTTTTCAACCCCATATTGATGTGGATCAAAGCTATATTGGGATTTAAAGCCATTTTGATGTGGATGTGGCCCATAATCGAAATTATTGAAATTTGAGTTGAAATCATAATTTCGATCATATCCATGATTTTGAAAACGTTGGTCATTTGGAAAATTTTGAAAATTGTTGGCATTGGGCTCACGAAATTTTGGAAAATCTTGCCTCATGAGTTGTAATTCGTACTCATACTCTTCAAGCGGACGTCTACTCCGAGTATTATCCCACAATTCTCTCAAGGATTTTTTTGAATCAGACATTTGAAATGAAATCACAGCAAGATAGAAATTATACTCACTTCAAAATAGTATAAAATAACAAGTTGTGCTCTATTAATTAACCGACTCAATTAGAAGGGGGAAGAGGGTCTTATGGCCGTTCACGTATAGTATAAATACTAAGGGATACGACCAATGTTTTACGGGTAGTATGCAACCTCTTTTGCTAATAGTTCAATAAATTGAACTACTATATATCCACGATCCAATTATATGAGACAATCAACTTCACAAAACACCACTTTTCAGTTATCTTATTTCAAATCAAATCAAGTTTTAGAAAAAATGACGAGAGTGATGATGTTAGTTACGGAAATTCGTTCCTCACAAACAGATTCAAAATATCAATCACAGAACAGTCACAGAATAATAACAGAAAAATAAAATATTGTACAAACAAGCCGCTTCCCCTGCAGAAGATTTTTACAAGCAATTTCTATATTTTTCAGCATTTGTAGAGTTTAGAGAATTTTTACAGTTGGGTATGGCAGTCCATCCAGTGCAAGTGAGCAGTATCAATGATTGAAATCCATTATTTGCAAATCCGTTGACCTTTGAATTCTTGTTCGTTTGCTTGAATCTGATCCTTCACCTTGGCCTATGGTTAAAAAGATTTTTTTTTGAGAGGAAAGAAAAGAAAACAAATGAAAATAAAAACAATCTAAAATAAGAAAAAAAACTTAAAAAAAAATATCCAACAAACTGACTCGACCAAATAAAATAAAAGAAATTAAGCCTTAAGAAAATTAAAAAAAATAAACCTGAACTCTAAAAAAAAGAAAGAAAACCACCTAGACTTACCACAAAATGCCGCACGCATTCCAAAGTGGAGCCATGCATTCACCAAATTCAGTCAAAAGAAATCTCGCACCCCTTTTTCTGAGTAAACAAATCAGGCCAAAGAAACAAATTCCCAAATCAATACTAGGACCTATTCGAAAATTATTTGTTTTAAGGCAAAACCTAACAAATTAAGGAAAGAAAAATCACACCCCAGATATAGGATGGCACCCAAAAAGGTAAAAAATACTTTCCCTCTTTAGCTTGCGTCTGGAATTCTCGATGAACCCCGAATCTCGTGCCCCTATTATTTTATTTGTGCAAATTGAAAACGAGATCTCGAGCCCTCACTTCTCTCTATCTTTCTTTAAAGGGGATCGAACTGGGCCTGGGATTTTGTAACTGGGTTTCAATTGGGATTTGGTCTGTGCTCGAATTTGGGGTAAAAGAAGTTTGACGCTAGATTTGGGTGCGATTTTGTGTAATCCGAATTGGGTTTGGGGATGGTGTGAACTGATCGTGGTGGTAGATGAGGTGTTGTATAGATGATATATTGATGGGGATGAAGTGTTGAATGTTTGACTAAGGGCAGAGGGCTGAACTGGACAGTGCAGTAATGGTGTAATGGGTTGTGTTAAGCAGTAGGGTTTGGGTATTCGAAAGGGATGAACGAGGGTTAGTGGTACGACTTGCAGGAGGTTGTTTTGCGGGGGTGAAAAGGAGAGCGTTGTGCGATTGGGACTGTAACTGCAGATGGTTGCGTGTCTGTAGAGAATAGGAAGGGGACTTGGACGTGGAATATTGATTGAGTTGCTGATGATGTAAAGGTGAGGGTTGGTCTTTGAATTGTGATTTAGTGATGAAGGTTCGGCACTGGTTTTTGTTGTGAAGTGTGGATGCGATGCAGGCTCGTTGGTTTTCAGGGCTGTGTTGACAGAAATTAAAGTGGTGTGGAGAACTTATGGCGTTTGTGATTGTTGTTTGTGGTAATGGAGTATGGCAGAGATGAGGCGCTGTTGTAGTGGTTGTGTGGATGGGTTTGGTGAACTCTGTGGAGATTGCAATGGGAATTTGAAGATGTGGCTGTGTGATGCTACTTGATGGTGGCAACGTGCGTCAGAGAATGAAGGCTTGGATTGTTAGTGCGTGGATAGGAAAGGAAAGAACTGGGTTTGTTGATGAGTGAAAGATTGTGAAAGATTGTGGTATGGAGATGGTAGGAATTTGTGAAGCGTTTGATGGTGAAAATGGGAGGGTGATGGGCGTACGTATGGGTAGTTTGGCAAAGGGGAAAGGTTGCTGTGTGGCAAGAAGAAAGAACGATAGAAAAAGGAATCTTTGTAATAATTTTTATTTTATTTTTTTAGAGAAAACTTGTACAAGATGGTAAGAAATCAATGTAAAAGGAAAAGAAATAAATGAAAAGAAGGAAAGAGATTGTGCTGAAAAGAGGAAATAATGGTGAAAGGAAAGAAAGGAAAGAAATCAAAGAAATTTGGCAAAAAAATTTCTCTTGTTTAGTGGATGATAATACCAATATAATTAATATACCAAAACACTGGTCAAGATTTTTTTTTCTATTTCTATATATACAATGTGACAAAAGGAAATAAAAAAAAACTAACACGAATTAAAAATTAAATAAATAATAAAATTTAATTATTACCTCCCCGGCAACGTCGCCAAAAACTTGTTCATCGCTTTCCTATGAATTAGAAAAGCGCGAATTTTAAATTAAATACTGCAAGCGCACAGATGTGTAGCATACAGGTTGAACACAGAGAGGAAAATTAAATCAAATTATTTAAATAATTTCTTGGGCGAGTTAGACGAAGCTTGGGGATTGATTTTGGAAAAAACAATAAAACTATTATTGAATTGAGTACAGATCTGAATCTAATCAAATCTATATTCAATCCAATATGACCTAAGAACGCAATAAAAAAGAAAGAAATTGAAATTGCAGAAATTAAAAATAACAAACAGTAATCAAAATTAGGATTACCGCTGAATCTAATCAGACGGTCAATCACTAATGAAAAGAAGTGCAAAATACAAGTAGTACTCTACCAAACCTATTTGTGTAGATGGCACTAGTTGTTAAGAAATAGAAAAATGCAGAAAAAAAAAGAAAAAGGAGTTTTATTAATGGAGAAGAGAATATAGAATAGGATAGGATGATGGCTACAATGACATTACAAGGGTATTTATAGGAGATAACCAAACCCTAACCCTAATACAATGATAGATGGGTCTTAGGGAATTCACAAAAGAGTTTACAATGAGAATCTCAAATGGGCCTTAGTTAAATCTATTAAAATTTTGGCCTTTCTTCTTTTCCTCTTGGTTCTTTAACAATCCTCCCTTGATTTGAGATGTGCATGGCCTTTTTATTAATCGTTTTCTTGTCCAACAGCAACTAGATGCGAGATCTTCATCTACAATTCTTGAAAATGTAAATATATACCAATTTGATCTCCATTTCTCTACTTTTCTGGTTGCATGCGGCTGGGTTGGAATATCTGTAAAAGTGACAAAACAATACCCAAGTAATATTTATTTATATACAAAAAATAAGATATAAGAGCATAAAATAAACACATTTCTATGTTCTTTTAACAAAGTTGCCATGGTTTTGAAAAACGAAAAAGGAAATGTATTTTCAGAAAATTTTAAGTAGTAAAAGAGAAAGATTTAAAAACAGAAAATAGTTTATTCTAAAATGATTTTTCCATGTGCCAATATTTACCTAAAGATCCTAGTTGCTAGCAAATCTATAGTGTATATGACTCATGAATGAGATCACGAATTGAATTGACAATTCTTGCCCTTGGTTTGATGCATATTTAAATGCAAAGATTTTCCTTGACTTTTGTTTTGAGAGCAAAAGGAGTGTTTAATCATTTTTTATCCAAGAGTGTTTTAAGGTTAAAAATCTAGAGTTTGTCAAAAATAAGGTTTTAAACTCGTTTGAAAAATGAACAAAGTATTTGCAAAAAGAATGGCATTTTAAAATTTTGCTATATATAAGTGTTACCCTTTATATATGTATAAAATGAATTTAAACAAACACTATCAAATATATGTTGTCATACATACATGAAAGAAAAATGTAGTTTAAACCTTTGACATGTTTGAAATAATTTAAAGTCCTGATTTTTAAATTGTATTCGTAAATATGTACTCACTATCAATTAATATTTATGTTTGTTATCGATATAAAAACCGAGTCATTACAGTCTACCCCCTTATAAAAATTTCGTCCTCAATATTTGTAAACAGAAGATAAGCAAAAGATAATATATATCATATCATAATACATCAAACTGACTACAGCAAAATACAAGTACTATACTCGACTAGTATCGAGTTATAAACTACAAAAAAATACAAGTACTACTATAATATACATATCTGTCATACTACTAGTACTACTATATGTACAATACGATCCCAGTCCATCTATCCTACTCAGAGCAACTACTAATCTCAATGACATCCTCGTCATCGGAAATGATAATCACATCCTCATCATTTGGAATGATAATCACATCCTCACTGTCTGATATATCGATCACCTCAACTACCTCATCGCTCTCCTCCGGGACATCATCATCTGAAAGCTCTATGACCTCAATAGGAAGGGTGGGTAAAGCATCATATCGGGATAGGAATAATCCATGAGTGGCCCCATATCCCCTCCATTAGCCAGATACTGTGCCATCTCCTATACTAACTGCTCCTATAGGATAGTTAACTGCCCATCCATAGGTACGGGTGGGGCCTGAACCCATGGCTCATACTGTGGCTGAGCAAGTGGAATGTCCTCCTCGTGCTGTGGCTGAGCAAGTGGGATGTCCTCCTCAGGCTCTCCCTCAGGACCCTCCTCGGGCTCCTCCTCAGGATCCTCCTCGGGCTCCTCCTCAGGATCCTCCTCCGGCTCCTCCTCGGGATCCTCCTCAGGCTCATCCTCATCATCCATATCATCTTCGTCATCCCTATCTCCATCGTCTCCACTGCTGCTATCATCACTACCTCCATCATCTCCTCCCTCGCCTACATAGAACTCCTCCTGGTCGTCATCTCCCTCATAATCGGGCTCCTGAAGAAAGTCCATATTGTCCTCCTCAATGGAAGACTCCCCGTGGTAGATACCCGACTTCTCCGTGTCTACATATCTACTCGCCCCCTCATCATCCTGGGTACCTACAAGCTCATGAATACTAATGCTAGTGTACAAACTTAATCTCTATAATGGTGTCAGTCTCTTCCTTGCTGTCCTCTTAAAGATAGGTGCCATCTAGAAAAGAAACAAAGAACAGATTTCTGTACAAGTGATAGTAAACTGAAAGAGTTCATAAGTCCTACGAATACTGAATCCTCAAAATATCTGCAATCCACAGAGCTGAAAACCCAAAATTCCATTTCCAGACAAAAGATAACATCCATACAAGCGATACAATACCATCATACATAGGATACATCCAAATCAAGCATAGGATAGCTAACACTTAGTTCAAAAAAAATCCGGATAGAACTCCTTAATGTGTTTCTTTGTTTCCCAAGTACAGTCATACGGATTCTCACTCCACTGTATCTTGAGCAGTTTGACAACCTTATTCCGAAGTCACTTTTCTTCTTTATTCACCACATAGACTGGATATCTAACCACAATCAAGTTTGGTTCAATCTCAAGATCTTCCTGAACCGATGGTTCTAAAATCAGAGACGGGTCGTGAACACATTTGAGGAGATGGGACACATGAAAAACATTGTGTATCCCTGCCATTCTTGCAGGTAATTCCACCCTATAAGCAAGAGATCCAACCTTCTCAAGAAAATGGAAAGGTCCCACATATCGTGGAGCTAACTTTCCTGTCTTACTGAACCTGATCGTTGCCTTGATTGGTGAAATATTCACAAACACAAAATCCCCAACAGAAAAATTAAGATCTCTTCGTCTTTTGTCTGCATAACTTTTCTGTCGATCCCGGGCCTCCTTCATCGTCTTTTAACTAACTCAACTTTCTCAGTTGCTTCTCGAATCATATCTGGTCCGAGAACAAGTTTATTTCCTTATTCTACCCAATAAGTTGGTGATCTGCACGGTCTTCCATAGAGAGCTTCATATGGTGCCATTCCTATACTTACTTGGTAGCTGTTGTTGTAGGAGAATTCAACTAGATGTAGGTGATCCTCCCACGATCCTCCAAAGTCAAGAACACATGCTCTTAACAGGTCTTCTAATATCATGTTTACTCTTTCCGTCTGGTCGTCTGTTTGACGAAGATAAGCGGTACTTAAATTCAGCTTAGTTCCTAAAGTTTTTTGGAGTGCTTCCCAGAATTTACTGGTGAAAATGGGATCTCTATCACATATAATACTTACTGGGACTCCATGTAATCGTACAATCTCCCTTATGAAAATCTCGACCAATGAAGCTGCAGCCCGAGTTGGTTTCACCG
Source organism: Allium sativum (assembly GCA_030737875.1). NCBI lineage: Eukaryota > Viridiplantae > Streptophyta > Magnoliopsida > Asparagales > Amaryllidaceae > Allium > Allium sativum. The sequence continues at coordinate 53,686,276 of CM060909.1, read as the reverse complement.
GAATGAAATGCGCACTCTTCGTCAGTCGATCTACTATCACCCAAACTCCTTCATATCGCTTCTTGGTCTCGGGTAAACCATCGATGAAATCCATCGATATCATCTCCCATTCCCAGTTAGGAATCTCCAAAGGTTTCAGTAGTCCGGCTGCTTTCTGGTTATCACCCTTTATTTGCTGGCAGCATAGACACTGATTTTTATAAGTCAGAATATCTCTCTTCATCCCAGGCCACCAAAATACTCGCCTCATATCTCTATACATCTTATGTACTCTTGGATGAATACTCAGTTTTGATTCATGGCATTCCGCCAAAGCTTCTTGCCTTAACCCATCAATATCAGAAACACACAGTCATCCATTAATTCTGAAAATACCTTGGCCATCCAATTCAATATCTGACTCGCCTCCTTTTATAACACCTTGGATTAACTTCTCCAGATTCTCATATCTCCGTTGATTCACCATTTCCTTCCTTGAAGTGCTGGAGTAGCTTCTAGAAGAGATAAGATCGCATTTTTGCTTAAAGAGTCTGCTACAACATTTGCTTTCCCTGGCGTATAGATAATATCCAGATCATATGACGCAAGGAATTCCAACCATCTCTGTTGCCTCAGGTTGAGATCTTTTGAGAGAATAGATATTGGAATGGTTTGTGATCAGTGAAAAGCTCGAACTTCTCTCCTAACAGGTAGTGTCTCCACATTTTCAATGCGAAAACAACAGCCAATAACTCCAGATCCTATGTAGCGTAATTCTTTTCGTGAATCTTTAATTGTCTACTAGCATACGCAATCACACATCCATTCTGCATCAACACTGCACCAAGTCCAAATCCAGAAGCATCAGTATATACTGCGAATCCACTCTTCCCATTGGGAACAGCAAGAACTGGTGCCTCTGTAAATTTCTTCTTTAACTCCTTGAATGATTCTTCACACTTCGGAGTCCATATAAATTTCTCACCCTTCTTTGTCAGCTTAGTCAGATGAGAAGAAATCTTTGAATAATCTTGTATAAACCTCCTATAATATCCCGCTAATCCCAAGAAACTACGGACCTCCGTCGGTGTTCTGGGCTGCTTCCATTGTTGCACCGCTTCAACTTTGATCGGGTCTACAGAAATACCATCTCCATTCACAATATGCCCCAAGAATCTAACTTCAGATTTCCAGAAATGATATTTAGGAAACTTTGCCTTTAATACATTCGTCCTTAGAGTCTCCAATACCACTTTAAGATGATATCGGTGTTCTTATTCTGTCTTTGAAAAGATTAAAATATCGTCAATAAAAACTAGGACGAATTTGTTCAGAATCTTCCTAAAGACACGATTCATCAAATCAACAAAATACGCAGGTGCATTGGTCAGTCCGAATGGCATAACTAACCATTCATAAAAGAAATCCGGGCCTCTAAAAGCAGTTAAAGGAATAGTATCTTTGGCAATCCTTAACTAATGGAATCCTGTAGCAAGTTCCATTTGAGAAAACATCGTAGCTCCATTCAATTGATCAAAAAGATCGTCAATTCGCGGCAAAGGATACTTATTATTGATGGTCACTTTATTTAACTCTCTATAGTCAACGCACAATATTAGTGATCCATTAGACTTAACCACAAAAACTACTGCTGAACCCCAGCTTGAAAAGCTTGGCCTGATCAATCCTCTGGCCAGTAAATCTTGAGTTTGCTTCTCGAGTTCCATGACTTCCTTTGGTGCCATTTGTCTTTTTGGTTGAACTATCGGTCTGGCTCTTGGAATTAGATCGATGCGGAACTCTATCTCCCGACATGGGGGTAAACTCTTAACTTCTTCAAATACGTCAGAAAAATCTTTGACTACTTCTAACATCTCCAAATTTTCTTGCGGTGCCTCCAAAGCATACAAGAAACTACACATATGAATACCGGGTTTTCCAAACGGTATCCTAGCTTTGCTCCCAATGTTGGTTATCAAAGTTACGATTTCTTTGTCACATTTAATCTTAGCTTGGAATTTACTCACCCAGTCTATCCCAAGTATAAAATTAAATCCTTTGAAATCCAAAACATAGAAATCGACAAGAAAGGAATGCGAAAGGTACGAGAGTGCCACATTATTGCAATACATTTTTAATTCAGTTTTCCCGCCAATATTATTAGACACACAATTGGATTCGGGGAAATCTTTGGGATAAATCAGAATTTTCCCACTGTTCCCGAAGAAATGAAACTATTCGAGACGCCGGTGTCAATAAAACACGAACATCAATACCATTTAAATCAAAAGTACCTTCGAGAACTCCCTTGCCTTTTACGTCCTGGGAAGTTGATGGTTCACTTTTGATAGCATATACCTTTGGTTGCTACGCCCTTTTCGTGAGTGGACAGTCTTTAACCAAGTGCCTAGGCTGCTGACAGTTGAAACACAGAGTCTTCTTGACCATTGCATTTCTAGGTTCTGTTGTTGCTTCTGCTGCTATTGCTGAGGTTGTTGTCGCTGCTGAGTTTGCTATGGCTTCTTCGCTACTAGTTTGGTGCAGAACTTGGCAATATGTCCTTTCTGCAAGCAATTGTGGCATTTGGTATCTTTGAATCATTCCCTGGATTTTTCTCCCATCTTAGGTACTCCTTTGTTGTTGTTCCAGTTTGGATTGGATTTCCTTTTATTTGGATTCTCACCACTAGGTCCTCCTGTCTGTGCTGCTTTTGCGACTGGCTTATTTCCCTCCAATGCCTCATAACGAACTGCCATATCAACTAGATCGACAAATGGAGTCTTGAGGTGCCCAATCATTTGAACTTGCAGGCTATCCTTCAATCCTGCTATGAACATTTCATTCTTCTTGAGTGGGGTGTTGATCAGTTTTGGCCCAAAACAAGAAAGTGAATTGAACTTGTTCTCATATTCAGATATTTTCATATTCCCTTGTTTGAGATCAATGAAATCCCGATACATCCTCATTTTGCCAACGGCAAGCAGAAATTACGCTTCAAAAGCTTCTTTGAATTTGTCCCAAGTAAAATCCTCCTCATGAACATTTCCAGTTTGAGTGTCCCACCAGATTGCAGCAGCTCCTTGGAGTTTTGACGAAGCCAAAAGACATTTCTGACCATCAATCAAATTCAACCCTTTAAATTTCCTTTCACATAACCTCAACCATGCTTGAATCTCAATAAAAGACTCAATTCCTTTGAAAACTTTTCCCCCTAGAGTTGTATACTCCATACAAATAGTTGCAAAGCTTTTATCCTGTTGGACTGGTGCAACTTCCTCCACTGTTTCTCTTTGGTCCTGGGATCTAGTACTACGACCAGTAATAGTGGAAGACCCCCTAGCTCGACCTCTTCGTCCTCGGCCACTCATTTTAATCACCTGGATATAACAGGTTGTCAATCCACACTTGATTGGATATAACTAACTTAGGTATGTCATCCAAGTTAATTTATTTTAAATTTTATATAAAAATACGTTCTCTCACACTCACCCAAAGCCTAGGTAATCAGTAACCTAAGCTCTGATACCAACTGTAACGACCCAACTTTCGAACACATCGGAAGTCGGGCAATTAATGAGAATAAGAATAGATAGAAGATAAAATCACAGAAAAATATCAGAATCTCACAGCGGAATTTTTACAAAAGATAATACTTCACGATATTACACAACAGTACATATTACATCAGAGCATCATAGATCTAGTAATACAAGCCATTCATAGTACATCCTTAATTAAACATATCATTGACGACTAACTTGCAGACTTAATTAAAAGTAGATAAGATAAGTAGACCAGCACACATAAAGTTCCATTCCAGCTTCTCAAGTTTTATCCAATCCTGATTCACTTGTCTATTCATAATAAGTGTTATGAATACCCAAGAGTTTAAGGGAAACACAGAAAAATAAACTCCGGGTTAGTCAGGGGACTGGTATGAGTAAACAGTTTAAAACAGACTAAAGAAATAAAAATATCTCAAAAGACCACGCCGTGAGTACGGAACGGGTTTTTACCTTATGAGATCAAAACACTTTGTATACTTTAAACCAGAGATAATCATAGTGTCTATTTGGTTTTCACAAATAATTTAAAGTCTAGAAGAATGCTTGCATCTCACATTCTCCTATATAGTATACAAATAAAAAACGCATGGCACTTATGGAAATTGGAATTCCAACTATGACAAGGTATGGGACCACCTTCCGATGATGTATCTCTAGAGGCAAATACACATGGGTTCACCAAGAACATCTTGCAACCCGGCCACACATGACCGACCACTCATTTCTCTTGAGTGTATCGAGTGTATATCACCAATGGTTTTGTACGGGAACCATTACCAGATGGGCAGAATCTATAGAGTAAGAAACAAAAGGAACTTCTCTAGATAGGTGAATGGGAGCGACCCACATAGCCATGTTGCCTGCCCGATTTTTGTCATTTCCTAGGTGTGAGGATTGAGGCTAGACTTACCCTTGATTATCATTCCTTTATTTTCTTTGAATGCCACATCGTCAAAACTTCCCAATCACTAATTTACTTCCCCAAAAATATATTATAGGCATATGGCGAGAGAAACGAATTCCTCAGCCACCATATAAATACGTTTGAAAAGATCAACGTACGTGATCAGTTAGAATTACTTTGTCAGACATTCGTCCATACAAGTTGTCCTCGGATTGGACAAACCGAAGGCACTATTCAAGAATAGTCCTTGTATATCGCCGTCTTTAATTTACAATCTCTGACACGCGACGTATAATTAAATCAAAGTGAAAAATTCATTTCGATCTCTTTGAAATGATTAGCGAATATTCACTTTTTAAATTATTAATCTAAACACGATTAAATATGATTTACAGTTCTTATTTCAAATAATACAGAACTGTACATGACCGGTTGCTTGTATCCGGTAATTGAGATTATAGTTAAAACTAACAAATTTAGCGTATGTATTACATAAGGTTTTTATTTACCTTGCTTGTTTAAAATTTAAATATTTCATTAGAAAATAAGTTCTAAATTTAAATTATAACTAAATTTATAATTTAACTAAAATTACAGCTTCTGTATTTAAATTTAAACTTCTGACAAAAATGATCCTGATTCACTTCTTTCTCCACTTGCTAATTAAAATAAACATTCTATTTTTATTTTATTATTAATTTTCCCTTTTTATTTAAACCATTATGAAATTTAAAAACTAGTTTAAATTTAAAATATATTTAAAAATCCTTGTTTTAAAGCTTAAAACACCAAAGTACCACTTTTGGCCAAGTACCACTTTGAAAAACATGGTGTGCGCATGTTGAAAACGGCCTGGCCCTCATGGTTTTTCCAAAGTACCATATTTTATTTGGCCAAAGTACCACTATTCAGACCCAAGTACCACCTCCTGAAATACCATCTCAAGACCCTGGCATTTCCGTGCCCGATCACCCCAAAAACCCGTATGCCCATCATTACCAGGTGGTAGTACCACCTGGTAGTACCAACCCTAAGGAAATCACAGCAGATCACTTAGAAACCCTGAAACCACCTCTTCTTCTTCCTCCTCATCCTTGGCATGCCATGCACATGCACAACCAATCCAGCCACCATCGACTATCCTCAACCATTCCGACGCATCACCCATCGACTCCTGATCGTGATACCACCTTCCGATCACCTTCCACTGGCCGTTACTGTGATTTGGCCGTGCCCACTCTTTCTACCAGAACATACACCATCCAATAAAATGACAACCACGCCTCCCCTCGACCATGCGCCACCGCCATCTTCTGGCCATGTCATCACACCACCCAGGAGGCCCATCTCCCTCTGGACCGCACCTCCCTAGTGTTCCCATCACTGAGCAGTTCCGGCGTGAACCCAGGCACCCAAAAGCCCTTTTTTAACCCTATTTCCTCTTTGTTTGCAAAATCTACTTATTTAAATATTAAATTGATATTTTTCCCATGATCTATATCCTCTCCTACCCCTTCTGGCCGAACGCCATCACTTCCATTCGAGTGATTCGCCGGAAGTTCACCAAAATTGAACTTTTGGCCATCCCTCTATTTCTCGCAATCCCTACATCTAAAAATCTTGATTTTCTTTCTAAAAATCATCATTTTGTTCCCTTATTATATTTATGTAATAAAAACCAGTTTTTAGACCATTTGAAATTCTATTTTGATCTTGAGGAACAGAGAGTAGCTGCTGTTCTTGCCTTTCAGTATCAGTGTGGTTTTTGGCAAAGATTGTTTCGTTTTTGAACAATTAAATGACTATGTAAAGGGTTTAAAAGTAGTATGATATCTTATTTCTAATCCCAGTAACATAGATTTGCTGATCCATTTAGATTTGTAGAATTCAAACAAAAATAACAGGGTCTGGAAAACAATATCAGGCAATACCCCTTTCTAACATATGATACTTAAGGTTTCTCATTAACAATCAATGATTTCTCCGTCATACCAAACAAGAAATCCACACAAGGTATACTACTTGAACAAACACACCACAAAAACCCAAGTTCAACTTATAGTTCAAACAAAAAAAATGCAGGAATTTCAAAACAGAAAATTGAAAGCAGTTTTACTCACCTTAAATGCTTAAAACCCTTAACTTTCTTACTGAATTCTCCTAAATGGTTTTGTGTTGTGTGAGGGAGATGTGTGCGTGGTCAGGTCTATATATAGTGGTCGGAAAATAATAAAATACTGGTGCATTAAATTTTGATTTGAAAACAGCAAACAGTTTTCAGTTTTTGACAAATGATTGACAAAATTAAAAATTCTTTTCTCTCTCAAAATCCATGCGTTCTCTCTACATTCACATGGCCTTTACCAGCCTATATATCTCCTGAAAATCCCCTGCACCCTGTAATACACTCTCCCCATTGGTCTTCAAGGAAACATCACATTTAATGCTCATGTCCTTAACCATGTTCTCACAAATCTTTTCCTTGTTTTAAACAAATATGGTAGCCTATCATTTGTACCATAAATACTCAGAATTTCTTGGGTTTTTAAAACACATTTCTCAAATGACATTGTGATTTAACAAGAAATCCTTTAATACTTTTACTTGCCTTCCAAGGTGAAAGAAAATCTGAAAGTTTTTGTACAATAAAATCACTGGCATGTGATAAAATATACATAGAGAAATCTTTCGAAAATCTATGGTGTAGCACTGATCTAGTGTAGGAAAGATTATGGTATATATGCAAGATTTTGTAAATCTTTTATGCACATGTCTTTTGACAAAGTAGCCATGGTTTTGAAAAATGAAAAAGGAAATGTATTTTCAGAAAATCATAAGTAGGAAAAGGGAAAGATTTAAAAACTAAAAATACTTCAATCTAAAATGATTTTGCCATGTGCCAATGTTTACCTAAAGATTGTAACGACCCGGATTTTTGAGCGACTTTGGTTATCGACGCAAGCCCGACGTCGATATCCAAAACATCGAAAAATCCTGGTAATTAATGAAAGAAATTAGAGGGTGAGAATAGATAAGATAGAAACTTAGAATAGTAGAAGAAGAAGAACACAACATCATAGTAACACGAACCTCACAGCGGAACGAATAACATATAATAGATAACATAACTTTGAAATATAACAGTTATGTATACAATAGCACTTATCAGAGTACAGCACTTACAACACAGCGGAAATAAACAATAGCTATATGATCTTGAAGCCACATGCTCCAAGCTCTTCAATGTATCTGCAAATCCCGACTACTTGACTGCCCGTACAAATTTAGGCACCCAAGAGTTTAGGGAAAAACAACAAAGTAAACTCCGGGTCAGTCATGGGACTGGTATGAGTAAAACAGTTTAAACAGGTATATGAACAAGTAAACGATATCTCATAAGACCACGCCGCAGAATGGAACGGGTTTTTCCCTTATGAGAATCCAAAATATCTTTATATCAAAAACCTTTTGATATTATAATAATGTCTATGTACAAATAGATATCAACTAGCAGAAACGCTTTCATCTCACGTTCTACATATATAGTATACAATCAAAATCGCAAGCACGTATTGGATAATGGATTTCCAACTATGACAAGGTATGGAACCACCTTCCGATCAGTGTACTCTAGGAACGATACACTGGAGTTCAACAAGAACATCTTGTAACTCAGCCACACATGACCGACCACTCATTTCGCTTGAGTGTATCGAATGTACATCACCAACGGTTGGGATCAGCAACCGTTCCCGCATATATATGCGACAACATTGATAGATTTAAGAAACAAATGAATATTCTCTAGATAGGTGATTATACACCCTACTTCGGTGTGACCGACTTAGCCATGCTGCCTGCCCGATTTCTGTCATTTACCGGTTGATGAGGCTAGAAGCTACGCTTTATCATCACATCAGATTCACTTCGAATGCCACATTGTCAGATCCATCAGAATCACTAATTGACGTCTACAACCATACATTACGTGTCAGCTAAAAGAAGTTTCCTTCTCCGCTTCCACTCTTGGTATAGTTGAAGAAATCAATGTACGTGACCGTCTGGAAATACTATTTCAGACATCCATCTTCATTCACTTAGAAATGTCACATCGTCATACCCGCCAAATCACAAATTGACTTATCCAAAAATAACACGGGTATACAGCTAAGAGAAACGAATTCCTCCGCCACCAAACGTGAATACGTTTGAACAGATCAACTTACGCGATCCATTGGATATACTCTGTCAGACCTTCGTCCATACAAGTTGTCCTGGGACTGGACAAACCGAAGGCACTATTCCGTATATCCATCTAAGTCACTGTTATCTAAGACTTATACAACAGCCCTTGCATTTTACTCCGTCTTTAATTATCCTTGGCATATATGATTCGCGATGCTTATGCCAACACAGAGTGGTTCTATGGATAATAATCCAACCGGTCTCTCCATATTAACAACGTTAAAATGGTCAAAACTTCGATAGTCGGTGAGTTAACTATCAAAGAAAAACAAGTGTGCAAAACAACGATATTATTTCCAAATGTAAATTATATCGAACAAACATATTTTAACATAAATCTCTTTAGTTCATTTATTTACTTATCTCCTGTTTCCCTATATTCTAAATTCTTATATTTCTTTTATCAGAAAACATTTCTGATTCTCGTTTGGAAAACATTTCCAAAACTCCTTTACGATCAAACCTTACCATTTCTTAGTCAAGAAGGAAGTCACTCAAGTTGGGGTATAATTACCTCTCAGACCTTAACTGAACAACGTTATAACTTCGAAATGGTCAAAGTTTATCTTTTAATCTTTAACAACTTCTTTATGCCTTTCTCGGATTCAATTTTACTAATCCACTACTATATTTAAAACATTGGTTATAACGATAACGTTATAATCCCTCCTTCCAAATTATCTAACCTTAATTATAACTTCTATTCATATTAGTGAATAATTAACCTAACACTTATTTATTTATAAATAAATAAATCTCTATTTAAACACTGGAAAGTATAAGTACTTTCCCAAATTCGATATAATCGAATTCACCGATTAACTCTCTTCGAGAAATCTCTATTTGATTAACTCTTCTTCGAATAACCTATATTCGATTAACTCCTTCTCGAATAAACGATATTCGATAATCTCTCTTCGAATAACTAATATTCGATAACTCTTCCTTTTCAAATATCTCATATTTGAAAATCTCACTTCGATTAAACTATAATCGATAACTCCCTTCGATGAAACTAACATCGACAACTCCTTTCGATGAAACTAACATCGATAACTCCTTTCGATGAAACTAGCATCAATAACTCCTTTTGATGAAACTAACATCGATAACTTCTTTCGATGAAACTAACATCGATAACTCCTCTCGATGAAACTAACATCGATAACTCCTCTCGATGAAACTAACATCGATAACTTCTTTCGATGAAACTAACATCGATTTATTTAACTCGACGAACTTAACTTGACTCGACTAACTCGACTTACTTGGTTCGACCAATTCGATTCGATTAACTAAGCTCGACTAACTTAACTCGACTTACTTGGTTCGACCAATTCGATTCGATTAACTAGGCTCGACTAACTTGGTCGAACCACCCGATCAACTCAACTTATTTAACTTAACTTATTTCTCAACTCAATCGACTCGATTAACTCCTATCGAATAACTAATATTCGATTAAACTCCATTCGCTTGACTCTAAATCGCAGCGATCACAATGGTTACGCCTGACTCCCTCAGGAAACATCCGACCGCCGTAGGCTATTTACAACCCTGCGAATTACGCTAGCAGTCGTACGAGATGGCAACTTATCCTGAATACTATGTTTGACTAACTCTGTCTCAAATAACTATATTTGATTAACTCTAGTTCGTTTTAACTCTAATCGATTAACTCTAACTAATTAACTCCAACTGGTTAACTCTAACTGATTAACTCTAACAGGTTAACTCTAACTGATTAACTCTAACTGGTTAACTCTATTTGACTAACTCGACTTGACTAACCCCTTTCGAATAACATATTCGATTAACTAACTTTCGAATACCATATTCGATTAACTAACTTCGAATACCATATTCGATTAACTCCTTTCGAATGTCTATATTCGATTAACTAACTTTGAATACCATATTCGATTAACTAACTTCGAATACCATATTCGATTAACTCCTTTCGAATGTCTATATTCGATTAACTAACTTCGAATACCATATTCGATTTCTCCTTTCGAATAACTATATTCGATTAACTAACTTCGAATACCATATTCGATTTCTCCTTTCGAATACCATATTCGATTTCTCCTTTCGAATACCATATTCGATTTCTCCTTTCGAATACCATATTCGATTTCTCCTTTCGAATACCATATTCGATTTACTTTATTCACTTTATAAAGATTTCCTTTTTAACAACGTTTTATTCATTTGAAAAGATTTACTTTTAAATAACGGTTCTACACTTTTAAAAATGATTTCCTTTTTATAATGTTCCCTTTCCAATTCTATTTGTAAATGGTTTACAAATATTTCCTTTTCAAATTTATTCTTGAAATATTATAACTCCTTAAATTCCCGGGAAAATTCGCCATAACCTCCTTTGTATCGGGAGCATCGGGAAAATCCCCAAACTCGCCACACAGGCCTTTCCATTCAAAAAGAAATGTTTTTAATTTATTTCCATTTCAAATATCTCCTATTTATAAATATTCCAATTTATAAACATTTCTTATTTATAAATATTCCACTTTATAAATATCTCTTATTTATAAATATCCCATTTTATAAATATGCTATTTTCAATATCACTTTGAAAATTCCCTTATCTACATTCCGGCATGTTATGGTATTCAATCATATCAAATCACGATGTTCAATATCGTCCAAGCACATATAATCGCCCACAGATTTTATATCACATCATATAACAATATATGAAAAACAATAAAATAACTGTTGAGGAATCCAGTCGGATTCCTCCAACCTGTCTCCCTGCATCCACAGATGTTACACAATATGATTATCATCACTTTCAGTTCAATATAAATTATTCTGATAGCAGAATCAATATATAAATATTTAACGGTTTATATATATATATATAATTACACACACACACACACATATATATATATATATATATATAATTTTCACTAACTGACTAGCAGTTCAATCAATCAACCAACACACAACAATCAACAGATGATTAACAGTTCTAAAATTACATTATACAAATATAACTGTTCAGAGATGGTGAGTTTTACTCACATTGGACGATCATCGTCAATGACGATAATTGTCGTTGATTCAGACGGACAATTTATTTTGCTATAAATTGTAACGGGCTCCAATCGACTCGCGGTCAGTTCCATTGTGTAGAGCTCGTCCATACGATCCCAACGGATCTTGTTTCGTCCAGTTCTGACAACGTATGAAATAGATATACATTTTTAAAGTTCTTCTACTAATTTAAATATAAAACGAATCAACCTTTATTTAAATTGGGCTTTACCACTTAAAATAGGCCCACTAAACCCTTATGAAACCCGGACCGCACTTAAACACTTCTTCCCCAAAACTGTCGAGCCCGACTCCAGTAAGACCTCTTCATTCTCAATCGTTCAAGCTCCAATTACTCAATCCGTGATTCATGAAATCGACAGCCAAGCCTACCATTCATCTTCTCTTCACGACCTCCTTCCTCCCAAACCCAAAATGTTGAACTCGACATCCATCTACACCTTTCGTCGATCTCAGTTTTTACGCAGGTACTGAAGATAAGCACGACACTTTTTGTGTCGGAATTTCACCAAAAATCACATGCTAGTTCCATTCCGCAAGATATACCCAAATCCACAACTAAAAACTTGAATTGATTCCTTAATTTCCATCCACCTTGGACCCTAGTTGACGCTGGAAGCAGCCCAGCATCTCAAGCTCGCGTCGTACCACCCAAAATGGGTATTGAACTGAAGAGGGATCCTTGCTGAATCGATTTATACTTCTATATGGATTTATAGATTTTCTTTGCATTTGATTTTGATTTTCTTAACTTGGAACTTTTGCTGTGTATTTTCTTTATTGGCGGCTACCAAGTATTTGACTGTGAAGAGAGAAACATTTAGGGTTAGGAAATGTTTTAGAGTATTTATAGGAATTTTAAATAATTTAATATTCGAATTTTATATTTATTTATAAGCAAGCGCTATTTTTATTTGTTCTTTAAAATTCCTGTGATTACTTGTGATGCCCAAAAATCACCAAACAGGACATGCACCTTCAGCTCGACATTACGGTCCCAACGAAACTGGTTTCGTCGAATTCCGACTTCGTATGCCCACACAGCGTATGTTTAACCGTCAAAATATCGACTGTTTCTCACTTTAGAAATCGGTACGGCCACATACTGACTCTAAAAATCACGAAACTGGAAATCTAACAATTATTTGACATTGCGGATCCAACAAAATTAGTTTCGTCGAATTCCGACTTCATTTGCAAAAGTGGCTATTTTTAAAGCTCTGGATGACCCTTTTAAATATATAAATATATTTAAATATAATTAAATTAAATTAAATACAAATAAATTTATATTATCGTATATCTTCACATATGATGTCGTACAGCTCCAGAATATCATATCAGAATTTACAGTTTGATATTTCAGATTTTAGATTTATCGATATTCAGTTTATATCGAAAATTCCTTTTATAACGTAAATAAAGCGTCGCAAATTATAAAGGAATTCTATAGCGACTTTTCTGAAATTTGATTTGGACATAAATCAAAATCTACACGACGAAATCCCGATTTTTCTCTTCCACTAGAAAGATATACTTCACCAGCTCCTGACGTTTCTTGTTTCACAGAAATCCGACTTAAAACGGTCCCTGTACATTCAGTTGAAGTTCAAATCGCCAATTATCAAACTACAGCGCCATTTCGAGCTCGATTTTAATTATAATATAATTACACGTTCAAACTGTCGTCGATTGAATATATTCGTCAATATAATTCAACTCTAAGCTGAATTAAATCTAAGGGACGACCCTGTCCAAAGAATATTGTGATTTCCAATATTTTTTATTATTTCTTAATTAAATATATTATTAAATTATTTAATTTAATTAAATATTCACTATAATTTTATTAACGACGATTAAATTCCCTAAATCACTATTTATATAATTAAATAATTTAATTATAATACCTCTGACAGTGGGGGTCATTACATTCTTCCCCACTTAAAATAATTTCGTCCTCGAAATTTCTAAGTTAGAGGACGACCCTATCTATTGGAACTCCTAAGATTTGTTTACCCCTTATTTCTGATTTCAACTGAACTAATTAATATCGACTAAAATATTTATTTATTCCGACTAACTAAAATTTCAAAAATTTCAAAAAAATTTTAACACTTTAAATTTTCGGAAAATTTCGCCATAACCTCCTTTGTACTGGTCAATAGCTCAAACTCCAACTCGCCTCTCTAGGCCTTCTTCAATCCAAAAGAAAATCAAAACGCTAAACGGCTTGCCAATTCGGCTCATAAATTCCAAATTCATATAAAATATAAACTTGTACCTTTTTGTCAGGCATATCAACTCTATCACTTTCACCTGCTGTCAATTCAGCATATACCAATGTATTTCTAATCAAACTCCAATCAATTCTTATCCACAAATTCAACCATTCGCTTATACCTAAGTCGAATTTCATTTCAACTCCTACATCCAATTTCAACTCTTAGTTTATCAACTTAATTTCATTCAGATTATTCTATAATCAACCCAGTTTTAATTTAACTTATTTCAAGTTAAATTTAAATTTCTCATTCACTTTTACTATCTCATTCTATTTAACTTCATTAGTTAAACTTTAATTCCAGAATTTAAATTCCTGGGTTCATTTCAAATTAATTCGAAATCACAATACCAATTCAAAACATTTGAATTTCTAAACACTTGTTTTCTCAAAACAATTCAAAAACAAAATCCTTTGGTAGTAATCCGTCACTTAGAACTCGAAAATCACACCGATGATACTGCGCAGTCATCATCGGAATTATTTTCCAGCGACTGTAGTGAGTTCAATACTATACCACTTTCAGATTGAAAAACATTTTCAAAATCTCCCAAGAACTTAAAATTTCCTTATTTTAATTCCAATTCTGATTTAAATTCATATTTAATTCATCTTATTTCATATACTTTACTTATGTGATTCTGATTGGTTATATATAACCATTTCACATTCTATAAATCTTATCTGATTAAAATCACTACCAACACATCCTATATATGATAATATATCACATATCCATACTATGTCGGTCCATCGTATTCAAGTGTTTATTTACTCCTACCGATACAGTGGATCAAACTGATCGACCAGAACTCATAAACAACTCAGCCAATGAATCTCCACAATATAAAACCATTTTTATATCAAATACAAATACGCACTCGTATATATACACTCAAACTCAATCTAGGGTATTACTAACCCTATCTCTACCGAGTCACGCCACAGAGCCAAGGTAATTCTTAACTTAAGCTCTGATACCAACTGTAACGACCCGGATTTTTGAGCGACTTTGGTTATCGACGTAAGCCCGACGTCGATAACCACAACATCGAAAAATCCTGGTAATTAATGAAAGAAATTAGAGGGTGAGAATAGATAAGATAGAAACTTAGAATAGAAGAAGAAGAACATAACATCAGAGTAACACGAACCTCACAACAGAACGAATAACATATAATAGATAACATAACTTTGAAATATAACAGTTATGTATACAATAGCACTTATCAGAGTATAGCACTTACAACACAGCGGAAATAAACAATAGTTATATGATCTTGAAGCCTCCTGCTCCAAGCTCTTCAATGTATCTGCAAATCCCGACTACTTGACTGCCCGTACAAATTTAGGCACCCAAGAGTTTAGGGAAAAACAACAAAGTAAACTCCGGGTCAGTCATGGGACTGGTATGAGTAAAACAGTTTAAACAGGTATATGAACAAGTAAACGATATCTCATAAGACCACGCCGCAGAACGGAACGGGTTTTTCCCTTATGAGAATCCAAAATATCTTTATATCAAAAACCTTTTGATATTATAATAATGTCTATGTACAAATAGATATCAACTAGCATAAACGCTTTCATCTCACGTTCTACATATATAGTATACAATCAAAATCGCAAGCACGTATTGGATAATGGATTTCCAACTATGACAAGGTATGGAACCACCTTCCGATCAGTGTACTCTAGGAACGATACACTGGAGTTCAACAAGAACATCTTGTAACTCAGCCACACATGACCGACCACTCATTTCGCTTGAGTGTATCGAATGTACATCACCAACGGTTGGGATCAGCAACCGTTCCCGTATATATACGGGACAACATTGATAGATTTAAGAAACAAATGAATATTCTCTAGATAGGTGATTATACACCCTACTTCGGTGCGACCGACTTAGCCATGCTGCCTGCCCGATTTCTGTCATTTACCGGTTGATGAGGCTAGAAGCTACGCTTTATCATCACATCAGATTCACTTCGAATGCCACATTGTCAGATCCATCAGAATCACTAATTGATGTCTACAACCATACATTACGTGTCAGCTAAAAGAAGTTTCCTTCTCCGCTTCCACTCTTGGTATAGTTGAAGAAATCAATGTACGTGACCGTCTGGAAATACTATGTCAGACATCCATCTTCATTCACTTAGAAATGTCACATCGTCATACCCGCCAAATCACAAATTGACTTATCCAAAAATAACACGGGTATACAGCTAAGAGAAACGAATTCCTCCGCCACCAAACGTGAATACGTTTGAACAGATCAACTTACGCGATCCATTGGATATACTCTGTCAGACCTTCGTCCATACAAGTTGTCCTGGGACTGGACAAACCGAAGGCACTATTCCGTATATCCATCTTAGTCACTGTTATCTAAGACTTATACAACAGCCCTTGCATTTTACTCCGTCTTCAATTATCCTTGGCATATATGATTCGCGATGCTTATGCCAATACAGGGTGGTTCTATGGATAATAATCCAACCGGTCTCTCCATATTAACAACGTTAAAATGGTCAAAACTTCGATAGTCGGTGAGTTAACTATCAAAGAAAAACAAGTGTGCAAAACAACGATATTATTTCCAAATTTAAATTATATCGAACAAACATCTTTTAACATAAATCTCTTTAGTTCATTTATTTACTTATCTCCTGTTTCCCTATATTCTAAATTCTTATATTTCTTTTATCAGAAAACATTTCTGATTCTCGTTTGGAAAACATTTCCAAAACTCCTTTACGATCAAACCTTACCATTTCTTAGTCAAGAAGGAAGTCACTCAAGTTGGGGTATAATTACCTCTCAGACCTTAACTGAACAACGTTATAACTTCGAAATGGTCAAAGTTTATCTTTTAATCTTTAACAACTTCTTTACGCCTTTCTCGGATTCAATTTTACTAATCCACTTCTATATTTAAAACATTGGTTATAACGATAACGTTATAATCCCTCCTTTCAAATTATCTAACCTTAATTATAACTTCTATTCTTATTAGTGAATAATTAACCTAACACTTATTTATTTATAAATAAATAAATCTCTATTTAAACACTGGAAAGTATAAGTACTTTCCCGAATTCGATATAATCGAATTCGCCGATTAACTCTCTTCGAGAAATCTCTATTTGATTAACTCTTCTTCGAATAACCTATATTCGATTAACTCCTTCTCGAATAAACGATATTCGATAATCTCTCATCGAATAACTAATATTCGATAACTCTTCCTTTTCAAATATCTCATATTTGAAAATCTCACTTCGATTAAACTATAATCGATAACTCCCTTCGATGAAACTAACATCGACAACTCCTTTCGATGAAACTAACATCGATAACTCCTTTCGATGAAACTAACATCAATAACTCCTTTCGATGAAACTAACGTCGATAACTTCTTTCGATGAAACTAACATCGATAACTCCTCTCGATGAAACTAACATCGATAACTCCTCTCGATGAAACTAACATCGATAACTTCTTTCGATGAAACTAACATCGATTTATTTAACTCGACGAACTTAACTTGACTCGACTAACTCGACTTACTTGGTTCGACCAATTCGATTCGATTAACTAGGCTCGACTAACTTGACTAACTTAACTCGACTTACTTGGTTCGACCAATTCGATTCGATTAACTAGGCTCGACTAACTTGGTCGAACCACCCGATCAACTCAACTTATTTAACTTAACTTATTTCTCAACTCGATTAACTCGATTAACTCCTATCGAATAACTAATATTCGATTAAACTCCATTCGCTTGACTCTAGATCGCAGCGATCACAATGGTTACGCCTGACTCCCTCAGGAAACATCCGTCCGCCGTAGGCTATTTACAGCCCTGCGAATTACGCTAGCAGTCGTACGAGATGGCAACTTATCCTGAATACTATGTTTGACTAACTCTGTCTCAAATAACTATATTTGATTAAGTCTGGTTCGTTTTAACTCTAATTGATTAACTCTAACTAATTAACTCCAACTGGTTAACTCTAACTGATTAACTCTAACTGGTTAACTCTAACTGATTAACTCTAACTAGTTAACTCTATTTAACTAACTCGACTTGACTAACCCCTTTCGAATAACATATTCGATTAACTAACTTTCGAATACCATATTCGATTAACTAACTTCGAATACCATATTCGATTAACTCCTTTCGAATGTCTATATTCGATTAACTAACTTCGAATACCATATTCGATTAACTAACTTCGAATACCATATTCGATTAACTCCTTTCGAATGTCTATATTCGATTAACTAACTTCAAATACCATATTCAATTAACTCCTTTCGAATAACTATATTCGATTAACTAACTTCGAATACCATATTCGATTTCTCCTTTCGAATAAATATATTCGATTAACTAACTTCGAATACCATATTCGATTTCTCCTTTCGAATACCATATTCGATTTCTCCTTTCGAATACCATATTCGATTTCTCCTTTTGAATACCATATTCGATTTCTCCTTTCGAATACCATATTCGATTTACTTTATTCACTTTATAAAGATTTCCTTTTTAACAACGTTTTATTCATTTGAAAAGATTTACTTTTAAATAACGGTTCTACACTTTTAAAAATGATTTCCTTTTTATAATGTTCCCTTTCCAATTCTATTTGTAAATGGTTTACAAATATTTCCTTTTCAAATTTATTCTTGAAATATTCTAACTCCTTAAATTCCCGGGAAAATTCGCCATAACCTCCTTTGTATCGGGAGCATCGGGAAAATCCCCACCACACAAGCCTTTCCATTCAAAAAGAAATGTTTTTAATTTATTTCCTTTTCAAATATCTCCTATTTATAAATATTCCAATTTATAAACATTTCTTATTTATAAATATTCCACTTTATAAATATCTCTTATTTATAAATATCCCATTTTATAAATATGCTATTTTCAATATCACTTTGAAAATTCCCTTATCTACATTCCGGCATGTTATGGTATTCAATCATATCAAATCACGATGTTCAATATCGTCCAAGCACATATAATTGCCCACAGATTTTATATCACATCATATAACAATATATGAAAAACAATAAAATAACTGTTGAGGAATCCAGTCGGATTCCTCCAACCTGTCTCCCTGCATCCACAGATGTTACACAATATGATTATCATCACTTTCAGTTCAATATAAATTATTCTGATAACAGAATCAATATATAAATATTTAATGGTTTATATATATATAATTATATATATATATATATATATATATATATAATTTTCACTAACTGACTAGCAGTTCAATCAATCAACCAACACACAGCAATCAACAGATGATTAACAATTCTAAAATTACATTATACAAATATAACTGTTCAGAGATGGTGAGTTTTACTCACATTGGACGATCATCGTCAATGACGATAATTGTCGTTGATTCAGACGGACAATTTATTTTGCTATAAATTGTAACGGGCTCCAATCGACTCGCGGTCAGTTCCATTGTGTAGAGCTCGTCCATACGATCCCAACGGATCTTGTTTCTTCCAGTTCTGACAACGTATGAAATAGATATACATTTTTAAAGTTCATCTACTAATTTAAATATAAAACGAATCAACCTTTATTTAAATTGGGCTTTACCACTTAAAATAGGCCCACTAAACCCTTATGAAACCCGGACCGCACTTAAACACTTCTTCCCCAAAACTGTCGAGCCCGACTCCAGTAAGACCTCTCCATTCTCAATCGTTCAAACTCCAATTACTCAATCCATGATTCATGAAATCGACAGCCAAGCCTACCATTCATCTTCTCTTCACGACCTCCTTCCTCCCAAACCCAAAAGGTTGAACTCGACATCCATCTACACCTTCCGTCGATCTCAGTTTTTATGCAGGTACTGAAGATAAGCACGACACTTTTTGTGTCGGAATTTCACCAAAAATCACACGCCAGTTCTATTCCGCAAGATATACTCAAATCCACAACTAAAAACTTGAATTGATGCCTTAATTTCCATCCACCTTGGACCCTAGTTCACGCTGGAAGCAGCCCAGCATCTCAAGCTCGCGTCGTACCACCCAAAATGGGAATTGAACTGAAGAGGGATCCTTACTGAATTGATTTATACTTGTATCTGGAATTATAGATTTTCTTTGCATTTGATTTTGATTTTCTTAACTTGGAACTTTTGCTGTGTATTTTCTTTGGTGGCGGCTACCAAGTATTTGACTGTGTAGAGAGAAACATTTAGGGTTAGGAAATGTTTTAGAGTATTTATAGGAATTTTAAATAATTTAATATTCGAATTTTATATTTATTTATAAGCAAGCGCTATTTTTATTTGTTCTTTAAAATTCCTGTGATTACTTGTGATGCCCAAAAATCACCAAACAGGACATGCACCTTCAGCTCGACATTACGGTCCCAACGAAACTGGTTTCGTCGAATTCCGACTTCGTATGCCCACACAGCGTATGTTTAACCGTCAAAATATCGACTGTTTCTCACTTTAAAAATCGGTACGGCCACATACTGACTCTAAAAATTACGAAACTGGAAATCTAACAATTATTTGACATTGCGGATCCAACAAAATTAGTTTCGTCGAATTCCGACTTCGTTTGCAAAAGTGGCTATTTTTAAAGCTCTGGATGACCCTTTTAAATATATAAATATATTTAAATATAATTAAATTAAATACAAATAAATTTATATTATCGTATATCTTCACATATGATGTCGTACAGCTCCAGAATATCATATCAGAATTTACAGTTTGATATTTCATATTTTAGATTTATCGATATTCAGTTTATATCGAAAATTCCTTTTATAACGTAAATAAAGCGTCGCAAATTATAAAGGAATTCTACAGCGACTTTTCTAAAATTTGATTTGAACGTAAATCAAAATCTACACGACGAAATCCCGATTTTTCTCTTCCACTAGAAAGATATACTTCACCAGCTCCTGACGTTTCTTGTTTCACAGAAATCCGACTTAAAACGGTCCCTGTACATTCAGTTGAAGTTCAAATCGCCAATTATCGAACTACAGCGCCATTTCGAGCTCGATTTTAATTATAATATAATTATACGTTCAAACTGTCGTCGATTGAATATATTCGTCAATATAATTCAACTCTAAGCTGAATTAAATCTAAGGGACGACCCTATCTGAAGAATATTGTGATTTCCAATATTTTTGATTATTTCTGAATTAAATATATTATTAAATTATTTAATTTAATTAAATATTCACTATAATTCAATTAACGACGATTAAATTCCCTAAATCACTATTTATATAATTAAATAAATTAATTATAATACCTCTGACAGTGCGGGTCATTACAAAGATCCTAGTTGCTAGCAAATCCATAGTGTAAATGACTCATGAATGAGATCATGAATTGAATTGACAATTCTTGCTCTTGGTTTGATGCATATATAAATGCAAAGATTTTCCTTGACTTTTGTTTTGAGAGCAAAAGGAGTGTTTAATCATGTTTTATCCAAGAGGGTTTTAAGGTTAAAAATCAAGAGTTTGTCAAAAATAAGGTTTTAAACTCGTTTGAAAAATGAACAAAGTATTTGCAAAAAGAATGGCATTTTAAAATTTTGCTATATATAAGTGTTACCCTTTATATATGTATAAAATGAATTTAAACAAACGCTATCAAATATATGATGTCATACATACATAAAAGAAAATTGTAGTTTAAACCTTTGACATGTTTGAAATAATTTAAAGTCTTGATTTTTAAATTGTATTCGTAAATATGTACTCACTATTAATTAATATTTATGTTTGTGATCGATATAAAAACCGGGTCATTACATCCTTTGTACGGGGTTACCGGAAAAATTCAAACCTTGTCACACAGGCCTCCCCAATCAAAAAGTAAATCAAAAAGCCAAGCGGCTTGCTGATACGGCGCATAAAAACCCATATGTGAATTAAATACACCTTTTTGTCGGGCATTCTATTTATATCTCTTCGTTAACTTCATTCCAAACCTGTCTCATGTATGTCCGTACATTTCTAGTTCATTTCAGCTTAATACACTCGTTTTTACTCAACTCATTAATTAACTAGCTAGTTTACTCCTTTCCCTGTTTTACTTTTATATATGAACACAACATGCTCAAATATAATTCTAACTCGCTAATAAAATCTTTGAATTCGATTTTTAATTTAAGTTTCATATTCGATTTCGAATATGAATCCACAAATCCAATTCACTTTTCATGATTCAACTTCGATTCAAAATTTCCATTAACTAGTTGCTAATTAACCGTTTTGCCTATTTCACCTTTTTTATTTGAATATAACTTGTTCAAATATATGTTAACTTGTTTATACACTAATTGAATTCCATTTCAATTCAAGTCTCATATTCGATTTCGAATATAAATTCACAATTTCCATTTAATTATTTAAAAGCCCAATTTCGCTTCAAACTTCATTAACTAATTTCTCTTCTAATTAGTTACCCTATTCATAATTTCAATCTGGTTTTGTTTCAAAAATCAATCCATTTACTTTACTTGAGTTCATATTTATTTTATTACTCAAGTCTGGTTTTTGTTTCAAAAATCAATCCATTTACTTTACGTGAGTTCATATTACTTGAGTTCATATTTATTTATTTACTAATTTACTTTACTTGAGTTCATATTTACTTAATAATTTAAATTATTGCAAAATATCGGGATGTTACATAACATCCACAACATTGATCCCAACAAAAAGTTCACCAAGTGGAATTCGACGTCCATATGTCAAAAGTTGGCGACCAATATCTTCAGCAGTATTACTCGTACCATCCATATGAAACACTAGAGAAGATTTCAACTGATCTCTTGCACGTGTAACACACTCGTCCGAAACCTGGTAACATAACTTGCTTATCTGACCCATAATCACATATGCTACATCATCTACGCAGTCCGGGTCAGCTACTCCATATACACCAAAAGGTCGATGTCTTTATAATTAGTATAGAAAGCCATTACGCTATCTTCGATTTCGTTAATTGCAACTCTTTGAACCAGCTATGATCCATTGTGCTTTCCTCCACTAGTATTTTTATCCTAAGAACCAAGCATTGAGTGCATAACCATCAATGCAGTAGAATTTGGATTTGTCCATGATGCACCATTAAAGGCTACAGCAAACTATACTAATGGAATGTCGTCATCTTATATTCGAATCTCAGAGCCAGTAAAAACAACAGGTTGTTTAGCAACCAACTGAGAAGAAGTGGTGGGATCAACTGAGAAATATAATATTTAACTAAAAATAGATGATAAGTTTACTCCAATAACTCATGTCTTTTAAGCATTCAGTCTATTCATCGCCAAATTGTTTCGTGTCTCATAAAAAAGCATTGATCGTTAATTTTGTTCTCATAATTTTTATATTTTTTACATTTATGGCTAAAACCATCTATATATGTAAAAACAATTTATCAAGGCATTTCAAGTGAGAGGCTAATTTTTTGAATGAAGTGGTGCAATTAAAAACGTGAATAACATGCATAACTAGATCTCTAAGGCTTTTCTCATGAGAAATAAGAAAATTCATATGAAAGGAGCCTCAGAAATCACAAAAATAAAACTAGAATGTGCATCTTAGATTTGAATGACGTCATTTAGCATGAATACTTAATGACGAACTTTAAGTCCAAATAAACATAATTCACTGATTGATATGACTCTTTAACAAATTTGACATTTTCCTAAGGTTTTAGATAAAAAATGAATGAATAATACTAATTTATTTATTATAAGTTAAAGACAATAGCACCGATGTACAAAAGTTAGTTGAATCATGCAACTTATGGCAGGAGCAATACGATTGCTATGTAAGAATTGAGCTAAAACAAGTTTTGCCATGTACTTACCGATATAATTATGTTATGCAAAATACTATTTGTCGGATCAATCTACGTTAGCTATTCTATTAGCTCATTATTAATTATGTAAATATATAAATTTGATGTAAAAATGATTTAATTATAGTATACATATAACTTTGAGCCAGCTAATATATAATGCGAATTTTCTTCTTATTTTTATAAAAACAATCTTACTTCGGAGAGTAACTTTATTGTCTTCCATATAGGCTCTTCTTTTAATGTCAGTCCAGCATGGAGCATCAATCCCCACCTGCTTTGTAGATATAATTGAGGATAACAACTCCAAGCCTTAAGGGAGAGCACAACTCACGAGGATAAGACTTGAACCCGCAACTTCAAGGAATTTCGTTCCATGATCGCTAAGCAGCCCTAACCTGCTGGGCTATGCTTTGCGGATATGTAACGCGATTTTTTTCCTGTGCAATGCGCGTACATATAAAAATTTTTATAACTATAATAGCGTAAATTCTCCGCAATTTTGATGAAAACAAATTACAAAAATAAGGGAATTTTTTTTGGTTTCTTGTTGAAAAATGGTTTCATACTAGTAGCCTTGTTTAGTTTTCAAAATTTACGCTTGAAAATTGATTTATTTTTGTTCTTCATAAAATTTGAACTCCCAACCTTTTCTTTATAGATAAGGGTATTTTTAAAAATTATAGTCAGACCAACAATATGCGATTCTATCCCATTACGTGACGTGTGATGCTAAAACCAGCTCTTTTTACACTTCCTAACATCACACATCATAATAAGTAATGCAAATTTGGTTCATTTAGCAACACTTTAAATATAAAAATTTCATATCGTTGGAAATATTTTCCCAAAGAGGACCTAACGGTTCCAGTTTTGGGAAAATCCGACGGTCCGATCTTTCGGTATAATCGTTTAAAGTTACGATTCTGAAACACGAACTACTACGCGTGATTCGTTTAATTTTAATTTATATATATATGTATATGTATATATATATATATATATATATATAAACCGTTCAATGATTTCACTAATGTATTAAAATGATGTTTTCAACCAAACTAAACATATCTTAACATATAAACATTTTAATGTTTCAACCAATTTTCCTAAATATGATTCTTTTTTTAAAATGAACCATCATATACATTAAAAATATCATTTCTAATGTTTCAACTAAATTTGACCATTCCTACATTCACATATATACAATAAAAGGAGGATTTTATTGTCTACACAATTTCTACATTTCATATGTATAAAATAAAAAGAATGTTTTATTGTTTTCAATTTCTATGTACATATAACAAATAAAAAAGAAATTTTATTTGTGTAACATTTTCTATGTTTTCCAACGACAAATAAAAAAAAAGATTTTATTTGTATGCACAATTCTATCTTTCTAATGACAAAGTATTTTATTTGCATACATGTTGTCTACATTTCCAATGACACATAAAAAGAGTATTTATTTTCTCCACATGTTTCTATATTTCTAATGACAAAATAAAAAGAAGTATTTATTTGCATAACCTTTTTTACATTTCTAATTACAAAATAAAAAGAAGTATTATTTATATAACATGTTTTATGTTCTTTAAAAATAAAAAGAAGTATTATTTACATAACATGTTTTATGTTCTCTAATGACAAAATAAAGAGAATTTATTTTCATAATATGTTTTAAATTTCCAATGTATAAATAAAAAGAGTATTTATTTGTCATAACATTTTCTACATTTCTAATGACAAAATAAAAAGAGTATTTATTTTCATAACATGTTTAACATTTCTAATGTATAAATATAAAGAGTGTTTATTTGTCATAACATTTTTTACATTTCTAATGTATAAATAAAAAGAGTATTTATTTGTCATAACATTTTCTACATTTCTAATGTATAAATAAAAAGAGTATTTATTTGTCATAACATTTTCTACATTTCTAATGACAAAATAAAAGGAATATTTATTTTCATAACATTGTCTATGTTGCTAATGATAAATAAAAAGAATAAATTTATGTCATTTCTAGGTAGATAATGACAAATAAAGAGACAATTTTATTTGCATGACATGCTTTACAATTCTAATGTCAAAATAAAAAGATGATTTTATTTACATGACATGTTTTACAATTCTAATGTCAAAATAAAACGATAATTTTTATTTTCATGACATGTTCACATTTCTAATGTCAAAATAAAAAGAAATATTTGTTCACATAACATATTTTAATGTTTAACATGACAAATAAAAAAGTGTTTTACTTGTACAATATGTCCTGTATTTTCTAATGATAAATAAAAGAAAGTTTTACTTGCGTAACATGTCCAATGTTTTCTAGTGACAAAAAAGGGGAATTTTTATTTGACAACAATTCTATTTTTAACATGACAAATAAAAATGATATTTTTTATTTGTATATAATTTCAATATTCAACATGACAAATAAAAATGAATATTTTTGTTTGTGTACAAATCTATTTTTAATATAAAAAATAAAAAAATTGATATTTTTATTTGTATACAAATCTATTTTAACATAACAAATAAAAGGGGATATTCTTATTTGTATACAATTTCAATGTTTAGTCATGACAAATAAAAATGAATATTTTTATTTGTATACAAATTCAATGTTTAACTTGACAAATAAAAATGAATATTTTTATTTGTAAATAAATTCAATGTTTAACTTGACAAATAAAAATGATATTTTAATGTGGTTTACAATTCCTACATTAACAAGTAACATAAAAATGATATTTTTATGTGGTTTACAATTCCTACACTAACATGTCAAATAAAAATGATATTTTTATTTTTGTACAAATATATTTTTAATATAACAAATCAAATTGACATTCTTTTATTTGTATGCAAATGTATTTTTAATATAAAAAATTAAAAATGATATTCTTTTATTTGTATGCAAATCTGTTTTTAATATAACAAATAAAAATGATATTCTTTTATTTGTTGACAATCCAATTCAATATCACAAATAAAAAGAAATATATTTTTTGATGACAATTCTAATTCAACATCACAAATAAAAAGATTTTTTTTTTGTTGACAATTCTAATTCAATATCACAAATAAAAATGGTATTTCTAATTTGTTGACAATTCTAATTCAACATCACAAAAAAATAATGATATATTTAATTTGTATACAAATCTTACATTAACATGGCAGATAAAAATGATATTTTTATTTGTCTACAAATTTCAATAATTCCATTATATACAATTAAATCAAACAGATCACACCATGCAGCATCATCCAATCCAAATCAAATCGCGTATAACAACAAACTGAATTTAACAACGGATTTGTAAAGATTTCTAAACACGATAATAATTAATTTTAATTATTTAAAAACAAATCTCACAGTGATTGAATTTTGTATAATTCATAATTGAATTTGCCCCAAATTCTAATTTGCTCCAAATTTGTTCTAGTCTGTTCTGAAATGTAGATCTCGAATTTACGGCCCCAACGGTTCGGAAATTATCCAATTTTGTATTCGTATGGCCAAGATAACACAGTTTAAACATTTGATTCCTTTAATATTTATTTATTTAATTCGTTAAACTCCAATTACCCGATAACAACGTTTTTTAAACGTGGCCTTCATCTTCATCGTCTCTCTCTGGAACCAATCAAAACTGACATCGCCTCCCTCTCTTGCTTGCGCGCATCACCCAAGGCCACGAGAGGCCGATCCGCCACCACCATTGCGTAGCTGCCTGACAACTCCACCCTCGCCGTGGTTCCTGTCCAACTTGCCTCCCCTAGGAGGTCGGGCAACACCTCCAATCGGCGTGACTTCACGCTGGAATTCTGGCCCAACTGAGCCCTTGCTTCCGATCCTGACCGTTTATTTCATAGATCTCCTTAAGCCCTTCCATATTGGATTTAAAGTTATTGATTTTGTTGAGCGGTGGAGGAGATAGGACAGGAAGAAGTTGGTTGCGTTTCAGCCATTGAAGAAGAAGGGGGTGGCGGCTGTAAGGAGATGGGATTTTAGGGTTTGGAAATACCATATTTATAATAAAATATTATTTTGTTCTCTAGTTTGCAAAAAAAACCGTTAATTCCTTATAGCTCCAAATTCAGCCCAACAAATGTTGCCCGTAGCCAAATACCCCCATTCCGAACCCAATGGACCAGGTCTCATCAGCCCATTCGATCGTTTCATCCCACTTTTCTTTAATTTAAAATATAAATCATTTAATTATTTAATTTGATTGTACATTTTAATTTACCGGGGCCACATACTAACTCCAAAAATTCCCAAAAAATAATTCTAGCTATGTTTTAATGATACAGTCCTAAAAAATTTAATTCCGTTGAATTTGGAGACCGTTTGAAAAATGACCATTTTCTGGTCGACCCAATTTGAATGAAATAGACAAAACACGTTTTCATCTGCCACGCTCACATATTAATTCCAAAAATTATGAAAATTGGAATCTAGCAATAATTTAACATTCCGGATCCAATAAAAGTTGTTTCATCGAAAACGGAGATCGTTTGCTAAATGACTATTTCTAAGGGCTTTATATTATATTAATATATATATATATATATATATATATATATAAAAATTCCACAGTGACTTTTCTAAATTTTAAACTGGACATAACTTTTAATTTATAAAGTGAAATCTCAGTTTCGTACATTTGTTAGTAAGATATAATTAAACAGATTCAAATATTTCTTGTTTCGTCCAATTCTGACTTATATTGATTTCTATACATTCAAATTTGAAATCGAATTTTCGAATTACCGCGCCATTTCTAGCTCATTTTATATTTAAAATAAATTTATTCTTTTTAATTTCGATTTAAATAAACTTTTTAATCATTATTATTTAAAGTAAATCATTTTAAATATTCAAAATCCATTAAAACATTTAAAATAAAAAATTTAAATTGGTTCAGAATTTCTGGGTTGTTACAATCTCGCCCACTTAAAATCTTTTCGTCCTCGAAAAGGAACGGAGCTGAAAGTTGTTTAATTAACCAACTCAACTTTCATTCTTTTATTGGTTTCAATTTAATTTTATTTGTTGAACTAATAATCACATAACACAATCATCAATCAACTAGTTGATTAGCTTTTCAAATATATATAACTTTTATATATTCAAAAAACATATTTTCTAAGATCAGATTATACATATAATCACAAATACGTTAATTATAAACTTGTCACTCTCAACTCATTCTAGGGCATTTCTAACCCCATCTCTAACGAGTTTTCTCATTCTAGTATATTACTGATCCTATCTCTAATGAGTATTCTTTTATAGGATATTTCTAACCCTACTCTGATGAGTCTTTTGTTCAGTTCTAACAAGTTGTACCCCAGAGATTTGAGTTAACCAAAGCTCTGATATCAACTGTAACGGTACGGATTTCGCCCGGACTTAATCGATCGCTAAATCGACCAAGACCGTAGGAATACCGCATACGCTAACTTTGGGCATACAACACATCAGAATAAATAACATAAGACTTTTATTACATCATAATAACGTAACATCAGAGTGCATAATATATCAGAGTACATCGATAAGTAATAATACAACGGAAGATTAAATTACAATAAACGTAATACAATGCAGCGGAAATGAATAAACTAGCACAGCGGAAGACTATCAATGCTCTGGTCACAACTTTAAGCTTCGATCCAGAATCCTGCTCAATAAATAAATATCTGCAAAACAAGCCACTCGACTGCCTGTGTGGAAATAAGGGCACCCAAGTTTGCAAGTGAAAAAAACTATGAGTCACTCATGCAACTAGTATGAGAAATCTTACTCAACTTATTTAATAATAAGGCAAATCACAGGACCACGCCGCTAACGCGGAATGGGTTTACTCCATTGGATTGTCAGTGCATAAAATAAGTAAATCTTTTATTCAAAACAATGCAATGATTTTTAGAAAAATGAAATCATTATAAGACTCAAGCCCCATCACACAATGTAACGCAAACCGGAGGATAGAGTTTTACCTTATAATGATCAAACATGCTTGATACGTATAAAATAATATTTAATATTATTAGTAGCGCCTAATCAGTTTAAAAATAATTTCAAAGTAAATGTATCAATCCTAGATGGCATAGTACCCTATCCTACTATGTCGCATATGTAGGTTTACAACCAAATCCGTAATGTTGTACTGGAAATTGGGTTTTATCATGAGTCGAGGCTAGGGATGACTCCTCACCGATTTGAGACACTCTAGCAAATGTCTCCCCCGCAGTGAACCCTTGGATCTTCAGGGGCGGTCCACAAATATACCTTAGTGGATTAATTATGCCTGAACACACGTTTCCCGGTCCTATTGGACATATCACTTGGCCAATAACGACCAATATCCGAGGCCTCGCAAAATCCATCATCCACATAAGTAAAAATGTCTGGGCTCCATACCATGACACCACTTCTAGCTAGAAAGAAATGCATGCACGCCCTGCAGTCACAATCCCGTTTTTGGCTCATATTGAGGGGTGAGGCTAGCGAGGTAACGCTTATACATAGAGCTATGCCTAAATCAGCTGTGCTTTGATCATCAATCACAAGACTCTTCTTTTCAACAAAATCCTTGATCATTTGCATCTTGGCGTGCCACATTAACAATCCATACCATGCGACCAATAATTATCAATATATAACCTGTGAGCTCGTGCGTCTCAGAGAAGGGTGTTAAGCAAGACAATAAATTCTCCACCACCAAACAGATATATATTAAATAGAAATCAATTCACATAGAAAGAAATCCAATGTCGGACATACATCCCTTTACAAGTCCGTTCTAGGTCTGAACGAAACCGAAGACACCTTATTCCTTGTCCCGTATGTCCAATACGGAAGAGAAGTCTTCGCATATCCGGACAATCAACAAGTACGTCTGGACAACTACCACTTTAACTCTTTACTGGGAGCTACCCAATTCAGGGCATCAGTAGTCACCCACTCGATGTGAAGATCGCCGGTCTTAAATCACCATCTTCAATATCTTCGATTTAAATCATCGTATAATTATTTGAAATGAGATTGAACTCGGTCTTTTTAATTAATTCTCCAATATATACAATTTAAAACATTATTTTATAATTATTTATCGTTATTTTTATTTATATGGAAATAGTCCAATTTAATTTAATGACGCTTTAAGTCAATAGGTGGCCTTGGCGTTGTTTTTACCCAAATTTGATTTACACATTTCTCGAAATCTAACCTTTGGATTTTAACAAACTCATATCGTTGGAAAGATTTTCCCAAAGCGGACCTAACGGTTCTAGTTTTGGGAAAATCCGATGGTCGAATCTTTCGGTATAATCGTTTAAAGTTACGATTCTGAAACGTGAACTACCGCGCGCGATTCTTTTAATTTTAATTTGTATATATATATATATATATATATATATAACCGTTCAACGATTTCACTAACATATTAAAAATGATGTTTTCAACCAAACTAAACATATTTTAAGATATAAAATTTTAATGTTTCAACCAATTTTCCTAAATATGATTCTTTTTTTATAATGAATCGTCATATACGTTAAAAATATCATTTCTAATGTTTCAACTAAATTTGACCATTCCTATATACACATATATACAATAAAAGAAGGATTTTATTGTCTACACAATTTCTACATTTCATATGTATAAAATAAAAATAATGTTTTATTGTTTTCAATTTCTATGTACATATAACAAATAATAAAGAAATTTTATTTGTGTAACATTTTCTATGTTTTCCAATGACAAATAAAAAAAATTATTTGTATGCACAATTCTATCTTTCTAATGACAAATAAAAAGAGTATTTTATTTGCATACATGTTGTCTACATTTCTAATGACACATAAAAAGAGTATTTATTTTGTCCACATGTTTCTACATTTCTAATGACAAAATAAAAAGAAGTATTTATTTGCATAACCTGTTTTACATTTCTAATGACAAAATAACAAGAATTATTATTTACATAACATGTTTTATGTTCTTTAAAAATAAAAAGAAGTATTATTTACATAACATGTTTTATGTTCTCTAATGACAAAATATAGAGACTTTATTTTCATAACATGTTTTACATTTCCAATGTATAAATAAAATGAGTATTTAT
Source organism: Allium sativum (assembly GCA_030737875.1). Lineage (NCBI taxonomy): Eukaryota > Viridiplantae > Streptophyta > Magnoliopsida > Asparagales > Amaryllidaceae > Allium > Allium sativum. The sequence goes on along the minus strand of CM060909.1, from coordinate 53,654,137 downwards.
TTGTCATAACATTTTCTACATTTCTAATGACAAAATAAAAAGAGTATTTATTTTCATAACATGTTTTACATTTCTAATGTACAAATAAAAAGAGTATTTATTTGTCATAACATTTTTTTACATTTCTAAAGTATAAATAAAAAGAGTATTTATTTGTCTTAACATTTTCTACATTTCTAATGTATAAATAAAAAGAGTATTTATTTGTCATAACATTTTCTGCATTTCTAATGACAAAATAAAAGAAATATTTATTTTCATAACATTGTTTATGTTGCTAATGACGAACAAAAAGAATAATTTTACATCATTTCTAGGTCGCAAATGACAAATAAAGATACAATTTTGTTTGCATGACATGCTTTACAATTCTAATGTCAAAATAAAAAGATGATTTTATTTACATGACATGCTTTACAATTCTAATGTCAAAATAAAAAGATAATTTTAATTTTCATGACATGTTCACATTTCTAATGTCAAAATAAAAAGAAATATTTTTTCACATAACATATTTAATGTTTAACATGACAAATAAAAGAAGTGTTTTACTTGCACAACATGTCCTATATTTTCTAATGATAAATAAAAGAAAGTTTTACTTGCATAACATGTCCAATGTTTACTAGTGGCAAATTAAAGGGGAATTTTTATTTGACAACAATTCTATTTTTAACATAACAAATAAAAAGGATATTTTTTATTTGTATATAATTTCAATATTCAACATGACAAATAAAAATGAATATTTTTATTTGTGTACAAATATATTTTTAATATAACAAATAAAAAAATGATATTTTTATTTGTATACAAATCTATATTAACATACCAAATAAAAGGGGATATTCTTATTTGTATACAATTTCAATGTTTAGCCATGACAAATAAAAATGAATATTTTTATTTGTATACAAATTCAATGTTTAACTTGACAAATAAAAATGATATTTTAATGTGGTTTACAATTCCTACATTAACAAGTAACATAAAAATGATATTTTTATGTGGTTTACAATTCCGGCACTAACATGTGAAATAAACATGACATTTTTATTTTTGTACAAATCTATTTTTAATATAACAAATAAAAATGATATTCTTTTATTTGTATGCAGATCTATTTTTAATATAACAAATAAAAATGATATTCTTTTATTTGTTGACAATTCCAATTCGACATCACAAATAAAAAGATTTTTTTTTGTTGACAATTCTAATTCAACATCACAAATAAAAAGAAATATTTTTTTGTTGACAATTCTAATTCAACATCACAAATAAAAATGATATTTTTATTTTGTATACAAATCTTACATTAACATGACAAATGAAAATGATACTTTTATTTGTCTACAAATTTCAATAATTCCATTATATACAATTAAATCAAACAGATCACACCAAGCAACAGCATCCAATCCAAATCAAATCGCGTATAACAACAAACTGAATTTAACAGCGTATTTGTAAAGATTTCTAAACACGATAGTAATTAATTAATTTTAATTATTTAAAAATAAATCTCATAGTAATTGAATTCTGTACAATTCAAAATTGAATTTGCCTCAAATTTTGATTTGCTCCAAATTTGTTCTAGTCTGTTCTGAAATGTAGATATCGAATTTACGGTCCCAACGATTCTGAAATTGTCCAATTCTATATTCGTATGGCCATGATAACACAATCTAAACATTTGAGTCCTTTACTAATTATTTATTTATTTAATTAAACTCCAATTACCCGATAACATCTTTTTTTAAACGTGACCTTCATCTTCATCGTCTCTCTCTTGAACCCGCCAAAACCGACATCGCCTCCCTCTCTTGCTTGCACGCACCACCCAAGGTCACGAGAGGCTGATTCGCCAACACCATTGCGTATCCGCCTGACAACTCCACACTCGTCGTGCTTGTTGTCCAATCGCTGCCGCCAAGAGGTCGGGAAACGCCTCCGATCGGCGTAACTTCACACTGTAATTCTGGCCCAACCGAGCCCTTGTTTCCAATCTTTACCATTCATTTCATACATCTCCTCAAGCCCTTCCATATTGGATTTAAAGTTATTGATTTTGTTTAGCGGTGGAGGAGATAGGAGAGGAAGAAGTTGGTTGCATTTCAGCCATTGAAGAAGAAGGAGGCGACGGCTGTAAGGAGATGGGATTTTAGGGTTTGGAAATCTCATAAATAAAATATTATTTTATTCTCTACTCTGCAAAAAAACCCATTAATTCCTTGTAGCTCTAAATTCAGCCCAACAAATGTCCCCCCTAGCCAAATATCCTCATTCCGGACCCAATGGACTAGGTCTCATCAGCCCATTCGATCGTTTCAGCCCACTTTTCTTTAATTTAAAATATAAATCATTTAATTATTTAATTTGATTGTACATTTTAATTACCGGGGCCACATACTGACTCCAAAAATTCCCGAAAAATAAATCTAGCTATGTTTCGACGATACGATCCTAACAAAATTAATTTCGTCGAATTTGGAGACCTTTTGGAAAATGTCCATTTTCTAGTTGATCCAATTTGAATGAAATTGACAAAACACGTTTTCTTCTGCCATGCTCACATTTTAATTCCAAAAATTATGAAAATTGGAATCCAGCAATAATTTGACATTCCGAATCCAATAAAGTGGTTTCGTCGAAAATGGAGATCGTTTGCAAAATGACTTTCTAAGGGCTATATATTATATTAATATATATATATATATAAATTCTACAATGACTTTTCTAAATTTTAAATTGGACATAACTTTTAATTTATAAAGTGAAATCTCAGTTTCTTACATTCGTTAGAAAGATATAATTAAACAGATTCAAATATTTCTTGTTTCATCCAATTCTAACTTATATTGAATTCTGTACATTCAATTGAAATTCGAAATCGAATTTTCGAATTCCGCGCCATTTCAGGCTTGTTTTATGTTTAAAATAAATTTATTCATTCTAACTTCGATTTAAATAAAAAAATTAATCGTTATTATTTAAAATAAATCATTTTAAATATTCAAAATCCATTAAAACAGTTAAATAAAAAAAATTGGTTCAGAATTTCTGGGTTGTTACATATATGCACCAGGCGAGTACAATATCCTTGCTTAATTACCATATGAACATAGCTATTTTTACATATTACAACTTATATTATAATCTAATTCAAGATATCATGGAATAGAATGATACTCTCTGTTTTTAATTTTAAACTGGAAGGCAATTAACTCCTCTCCCTCCTCAACTTGAGGTTTCATCTATAGGATCATATCATTTTCTAGAAGCTTACAACTGGCTTCACCTTTTTTTGTAAATATTTTTTAGAGTGCATTTCTATTTTTGCATGCAAGGGATATGATTGTATAGGGAAGTTCTGGTGTATAATGACTCAAAAGGTAAAACTGATGCTTGATAATAAGCATTCTAGTGTTATTTTAAACATTAATTACAAGTGTCACAAACAATTTAGAATGATAATAAAACTTACAAAGATCAAATTCTTTATGCAAAATCCATGCATATATTGTTTTGTACACACAAGACTCTACAAATCAGGCAAACACAAATTATACTCAACCATAGTTTACATAACAGTGCCGTTAATTGAACCGCGATTGCTTATGGTCATAATTTTTTATAGTTAAACCGGTTAGACCGTTAAAACGATGAAAATTATCAAAAATATATCAGTTGTGTAAATATATATAAAACAGTCTAAATGTAAAGTTGGCTTCCAAGTAATCATGGTTTATATTGAAATGAAATGATTTCCTATATGAAAATATCAATATAATAGCTGATCAAAATACTGAAATGTTATTAGTTGAACATTAGAATTTAAAAAAAACTATGCTCAAACTAACAACTTTGTCAAGGAAATTTTCTTGAAATACTGAAATGTTATTAGTTGAAGTCCCACTTTGACTATAGAGAACAGATGGTGCTACATCGCGCTCGAAGGAAAAGCGGTGAAAAACAAAAGATCAGCAAATGGACGAAGAGGAATTCATGAGAAAAAAAATCACAAGGGTTCGGATTTATTTCCTGCGAAACCAGTTACCAATTTTCGGTTGAAGAAGCAATTTCAATAGAGAAATGAGTTTCTAATTCATGAGCTATAAAACAATACTACACCATGGTTATTGAGTAAAGGTTGACATTAAATTGTTTTGGTGGGTTCCAGGTTGATTATGGTCTGTTTAAAAATGCAAATATTTAATGGACTTGGCTATTTGCTAAAATAAAATTGGATCATGGTTAGATTGTAGTTTTCATGGCTAATAAGAAATTTCGATTTTTCTGCATTTCGAACCGGATACTAGGTTCTCACGGTCGGACCATCCGCTCGGATTTTGAAAACAGTGTACTCGACCATTACATTTCGTTCCTGTTGCTCTCGATCCATCTCTACGATTAACGACATGGTCAATGGCAGACCTAGGAATTAATAAAAGGGTGGTATGACATTAAATTATTTTTTCAAAGCTAATAATTGTGCAATTTTAATTACTATTACAGAGAATAATCAAACGATTTTTTTCTTCAAAGTAAGTAAATTCAAGCTTCACTTTCAATACACAACATTTAGCCTTACTACACTCAACGAGTATTAACACTCGAATTCTTTAGTTGTAGAATTCACATACCGTCGAAATATCAATCATTTTCAAACTAATTTACATCAACTACTAACAAAAGACTAATTTAAAAAATAAAATAAAATATGTTACCATTTCTATTTTCAAGCAAAATCAATTGGTTTGACTCAAGGTTCGAAATTTATTTTTCCGTTTTCGTTCCGGTCAATAGAAAATTCTAAAATCTTGTCTTCGTTTCGGTTATTCCGTAAACTCCGCTTTAATTCCGTTCCAGTGTTTTGAAAAACATACATTAATCAATATCCAATAACACTGTTAATTAATAGGCAAAACTTCATTTAAACTTTTGCAACCCATAATTGTGAACTGTGCGGCACATAATACTACCATCCACTTTGTACCTGATTCCAATTATAAGCAATAATTTATTCAACCCATCAATAGCCCAATAATCTTTCTCCTCTATTCAACATACGCATGCCTAAATCGATTTCCAGAAATACACATGTCTAAATCTCGTCTTCCAGAAATCTCGTGTTTCAAAAATGTTCAAAACTTCAAAAAGCTGTTTATAACCTCGTCTTCCAGAGATACGCATGCCTAAATCTCATCTTCCAGAAATCAAGATGTGGATCCTTTTCAATATTCTTCGCCAAACACCAAATCAAGATGCTCATTTCACCCTGGGCTGCCCAGCTGTGCCCAGCCCTGGATCTGCCCATAGGCATGGTGGTTTCACATAATCCAAAGGAGAAAATGCATAATGATTGTAGTTTTTTATATTTATTTCTCCTTATGTTTAACTAAAAAGCACGAATGATAAATTTACTCCAATAACTCATGTCTTTTAAGCATTCAGTCTATTCGTCACTAAATTGTTTCCTATCTTACAGAGAAGTATTAATTATTAATTTTGCTCTCATATTTTTTACATTCTTTTTTGCGTTTCAAAGAGTATGCCTAAATATAATATTTAAAAGTATGGCTAAAACCATCTATATATGTAAAAGCAATTTATCAAGGCATTTCAAGTGAGAGGCTCATTTGATCAATGAAGTGGAGCAATTAAAAACGTGAATAACATGCATAAGTAAATATCTAAGGCTTTTCTCATGAGAAATAAGAAAATTCATATGAAAGAAGCCTTAGAAATCACGCAAATAAAACTAAGACTTAAATGACGTCATTTAGCATGAATATTTAAATATGAACTTTAGTCCAAATAAACATAATTCACTGATTGATATAACTCTTTAACAAATTTGACATTTTCCTAATGTTTTAGATAACAAATGAATGAATAATACTAATTTCTTTGTTATGAGTTAAAGACTATAGCAGCGACATACAAACATTACTTGAATCATGCAAACTCATGGCAGGAGCATTAAGTTTGTTATGCAAGAATTGAACTAAAACAAGTTTGCCATGTGCTTATCTATATATTATATAAAATGTTATTTGCCTGATTAGTTCACTATTCCATAAGCTCAATTTTAATTATATAAATATATAAATTTTATGTAAAAAAGATAGAGTTACAGTATATAAATAACTTTTAACCAACTAATATATAACAAAAATTCTTGGCACGTGCAATAGGTGTACGTATAAAAAAAAATTATAATTATAATACTTGAAATTCTACGCAAATTTTGACAAAAATAAATTAGAAAAATAAGGAAAATTTTGTAATTTTTTGTTGAAACATGGTTACGAACTTGTAGGTTTGTTTACTTTCCAAAATTTACGTTTAAAAATAGATTTGTTTTTTGTTCTTCACGGAATTTGAACTCCCAACTTTTTCTTTATATATAAGGGTATTTTTGAAAATTTATGGTCGGACCAACATTTTGTGATTCTTTTCCCTATTAGTGCACTACTAAAACTAAACAAATTTACATTATCTAATATCATAACATGCTATTAGTGTTGTAAATTTTCAATTTAGTTTTGGGTTTTGTTTTTTGAAGAGGGAAGTAAGAAGGAAGAAAGAATGAGAATATGTCTTTGTCCCACATCATGATATAGACAAAGACTTGCCTCTATATATGTAATAGCTTGATGTATCATGTCAAAAGAAAGAAGAGAAGGGAGAGATGAAGCAATGACATGAACATGGCATGTATATTAATATTTAAAAGTTGAAAAGATAGGCCTTGGGGCTCTTGGGATCTCGTGACCAATTGGGCTTTAGAAAGCCGATATGCCTGCAGCGCTATGGACCGTTGTATTTTAAAATTAAAGGCGCGCGCGCCACTAGCTTGTAAATAGCAACACCCATAAACGTTAAAAAAAACTTCTCTTTTATTCCTCTTCTTCCTTCTGAATTCTGTGACGCCATTAAACTGTTGAAAAATAGTTCTTTTCGAAACACTTCATAAGTGTTCCAATCCTAAGAGCACTGCAGAATTGTTGTATTCTTCTTCCTCTTCATTTGTATCTTCTAAATCCATCATTATATATTGAATTACAGAGTGTTCTTGATCGCATCAAAGCCGTACAAACTTTGAATCCGATTTCGCTGTTCCAAGGCTTTATTGAATCTTGAAAGTCAATAGTTCGATAATCCGTTTGTATCTGGTGGGTTGAACTATTGTCTGAAAGAATCTATTGTATAGATTCGTAAAGTTTGAAGTACAACAATTATACTACGATTCATTCTCCTCCAATAGTCTCAAACAGTTAAATTACCAATAAATTTTCAGACAATAGCTTCAATCATGGAAGGTTTGAGTACATTACAAGTCATGAATCTGCATTTGACGAAATTGGAGCGTTTTGATGGGGAAAAACTTACTCATTGGCAAGAGACGATGAAGTTCTTTCTGATCACCATCAAATTATTCTATATCCTGGAAGACAGATTGGAAGTTATACCGGTGGAAACCGCCGACGAGGATGCCGCTCTGAAGGAAAAACAAGCACAGCGCAAAGAGGATGATTTCCTATGCAGAGGGCATATTCTAAATGCATTGTCTACTTCATTCTACAATGCTCACAGGACCTTGGAAACTGCAAAGGAACTCTAGACTACTTTAGAGAGCAAGTATCGCATATCATAGGCAAGTAATAAAAAAATTGTTATTTGTAATTTTATGGATTTTAAAATGGTCGCCAACAAGTCCATAGTTGGACAAGTAAGTGAAATACTACTGTTGGTGAATCAACTTAAAGATGTCGGTGTTGATCTCCCTGAATCTTTTGTTGTTGGAGTTATTATTTCAAGCAAGTATATCTGCCCGCTCATTCTCAAAAGCCAAAACTTTGGCAACCAAGAAATTTTGGTTTTCCCTTTCTTTTCCAACATTTATTCTCAGCTGGTCACATGGATCATCACTTTTACTCTTCGTTGTGATTAATTCATAGACATTGGACTTCAACGCAGCATTTTCTTCTTTAAGCTTGCTCACCTCAAAAGATGATGAAGCAGTCATCATCCGAGAAATATGCCAACCTTTGGATATTTGGAAAAGAAAAAGGTAATGTCAACCATTATACGAAAACGTATAGCGAGAAATTAAAGAGAGCAAGGGATAAACCGCAAGATGTTGCTTAATGAGGTGGAGATAGAAATCTGACCAGTCCGAAAGAGTATACTCTGGTATATTGGAGACATCAACGGAAGGAAGGATAGATTTAACGATAACATCAAAGTCAGAAGTCAACAGAGGAAGGTTCAAAGGATCATCATAACAATGAGAAGGGAGTAAGGTTGACTTGAGTTCTCTCAAATCCTAAACTTCTTGAGAGTCAGATATTAGAAAGCCTGCAACAAAATCATTTCCTGTAGTCTCGATTGGAGAAGAATCCACATTAGAGGTATTACTGAAAGAAGGGATAATAATATTGAATAACGGTTGACCACTAGACAAAGCAACAGTCCCTTCGCCAAAGGAATATGATACAAAATTTGCATCTCTATGTCTTTTAAAGAGACCACTATCGACAGTAGAAGCTGGCCTTTTCCCGATCAGGTCTCTAGAATGGGCCAAGGTGGCCAGAGCGATGTGTGCATTGTCACTTGGGGTAACTGGGTGCAAAGGAGTAAGCATAAAGATAAGTCGAAACGATAATTATAGAAAAGAAACTTGTAGCCTTTGCGATAAGACGTCCTACCTAAGGTACTCGAAAATAAGGGTGATGAGAGATTAAATTCGTCTGAACCTGAAGACAAACTTGCAGCGCCCAGAAAATAGAATGGAGGCTGCGCCAGAATCATTTGTCCAAGAGGTAAGACGGCATGTTTACGGAAGTTGTCCAAAATTAATAGAACAGAACGCTGCCTCCATTCCTCAGAAACTCTGCCAAGAGCATCAACAACTTGAACCTCTCCTGCCTCAAGCTCCACCTTCTTGGGAATGAAGGCTAAAAAGAAGTAACAACCGGTAAGAGATAAAGGAAGAAAGAAGAACGGGAATAATCACTTACCAGGGTCGATGAAAGTCCCTAAAACGCCAAGGGGGCACCTGATGTAGAAAAATTGGATTTCCCAACCTTTAGACTTATTAATGGGATCACTAACCCATTTCCTCACAGGACTAGGATGAAGGATGACTGAATCCGACACTTTGGCTAAACGAAGTAAGAATCGCAGGAGATTGACGTTAAGAGAAGTGTGACACGACTCCAATGCTAAGATCTCTAAGCATAAAAGAAAATGTACGTATTTGGTGAAAGATGAGGGGGGCTACCACCATATGACGTAAGAACCTAAGTACAAATTCTGGAAAGGGGAAGAAACCTCCATGCCAAATATGAATGGTAGTACAGGCAAAATATCCTTCCGGCGGATGCTGAATCGTGTCTTGTGGAAAAGCAGGAATGGCATCAACATTAGTCATAGCAAAACTATGAAGTATAGCATTTACTTCCTCTTGGGTATTGATGGAAGAACGTTGAGGAAGGGAATCCTTTTTTGGGTGAGGTTTAATAGACCTGCCTGGCTTGTGGCTACTGGGTTGTTGAGCTTCAGACATAATCCCGTCAGATGATATCATAACATAATATATGACTTAGTCCCATTTTTCTTTTAATAAAGGTATGTAGGAATCACATATAGTTGAATAAGTAGCATAGAAGCTTGCTGATGTTCGGAGTTTGATCCATTAAACACTGAAACAGACTATGAGAGTCAATATTAACAAGGCTTATGCATAAACCACTTATGGTGAATGTAACACCCCGTATTTTCTGTGAACGTATAAATAACAAATCAGAGGATAATTAATTTTTAAAATAGGAATCAAGGGAAACGGGTTGCGCCATTGCGTTCGTCTCGGAATTCTGCTTGGAAACGAGTCCGAGTTTGCAAGAATCGGAGTTCGTATGAGGGAGATATGACCCTCCGAAGTTTCAGGAATTTTCAGAATCGAAAATAGCTTGAATTTCGAATTCAAAATTCGAATTCAAACCTAGAAGTGGGCTGAACGGGAAATTTCCAGCACAGGACCCAGGTCAACTGGGGAGTCGACTGGGTAGTCGACCCCCCAGTACCCAGGTCGACTGGGGAGTCGACTGGGCAGTCGACCCCACCGACCAGGTCGACTGGGCAGTCGACCTGGTGGTCGACCTGGTCACCGAACCTGGTTTTGGGCCTGGGTGCATTCTTATGTATCTGGTCTCGTTTTCTGCCTAGATTTGTCTGCCTAAACCTATTTAAACAGCCCCAAACCTAGCCTTCTCTACACACAATTCTATTCTGCTCTGCCTCTGTTCTAAATAAAAATAAAAATGGTGTCGCTACTCTGCTGGGATCAAAACTAGAAGCTAATCAACATCAACCTAAGCAACTCAATTCAAGCTTGAAACTTCAACAACGGTTAAACAAGATCAACTAACGTCGCTACAACTATCTTTCTTTTAGAATCCAATCAAGGCAAGTGCAGTTATTTTCCGATATAAACTTTAATCATAATTGTGACATGATTGTAAATCTGAATTTGAGATTGTGTATGTTCTGTTCTGATCTATTTTATTCTGTATCTCTTCTTCTTTCTGTTCTATAGCCAGGCTACTACGAGCCTGCGCCAATCTCCTAAGAGATTAACGCACGAACGCTAAAATGTTTGGGACAAATAATGAATGTGGTATAATTGGACATGGCTAATCTATGACTGATTTAAGAAAAAGGACATAGGTTGTAAACTAGATTTAGATCTATGCATATTCTATGAATTGGAAGAAGAGGAACCATGGTATGTTAACATGTGACTTGGGATATTGGACATAACGCATATTTTGAATTAAGATCTGTTATAACTAGATTTTTGGGCATATTGTTTATATAACAATTCATGATTTGAAAGAGAATATTAAGACTTGATAACTATCAAATGTGAATAACACCTAAGTAGGAGATTTTTGAATATATGACATGCATTGAAATCGATGGCTATATTTGGTATAATTTATATGTGAATCTTTTGTACTAGGCAAGTTGAACTAAATTGGGACATGTAAATTATGACCATAATCTGTGACATGTAAATTCAATGCAAACGTGGGGTATATGATCATAGTGGGAATCCTGACAACTATTTAGGCATGCAAACTTAGGCCAAATTTATAATTAGGCAAGATATGTTTGTGAAACTTTAAGGAATGATTAAATCTGTTATATTTGCCTAATTTGCTAGTTCTGCTATATTTGCCTAATCTGCTAGTTCTGATATATTGCCTAATCTGCTAGTTCTGCTATATTGCTTAATCTGCTAGTTCTGCTCTACTGCCTAGTCTTATAGATCTGTTCATCTGCCAAATCTGTCATCTGCTAAGTCTGCTGAAAATGCCAAATATGTTATATGCTAAATTTGCTAAATCTGCTGAATTCGTTAAGTCGCCTAATCTGCGAAAATCTGTTATCTGCTATATCTGTTAAGTTGATATATTCAGTCTGTTATTGACATAATCTGAATTAGTTATGAAGAATTGACATGTATATTAGGCGTGGACATAAATGGTAAATTATTAATTAATTGGCCGCAAAGATAAACATGGTAACTCGAGGTTAGAATGAGTTTGCGGCGTAATTCTACCCGGAACCGCCCGGCACATCCAGTGGCCGCAAACAATAGGTTCTAATGTGAGAAGTTAGTCATAACGTGCTTGAAACCCGAGGTTAGACTCAGTTTGCGGCAGAAATCTGCCCGGAACCAACCGGCCTAACCAGTAGCCGCAAACTGTCAGTCTAATGTGAGAGGTCTGGGCATTAATATTTAATTAATGAAAATCTGAGATAAATATGATGTCTGAAACGTGTTGGGCTGATAGGGTTAAACCCAATAGACTGATGAATTTAATAAATCTGTTCCGTAAATCTATAGGCCCAATTACAAAGTTAGACAAATCTGTAAGTCTGTTAATCTGTAACTGGTTAATCGGTAAGTCTGTTAAATCTGTATATCTGATCCGTTAGTCTGAAAACTTGTCTGTGAAATAGTTGATCTGAATTCTGTATGTCTGAACTTGTAAACAAGTTAATCTGAAATCTGTTAGTCTGGGGACACAAGGATAGGAAGGGAATTACTTGTGTCATCTGTTGTTTGGGACCCATATTAGTCAGTAACCCTTTCTGGTATCAAAACTTTGACCCAACAGTGGGTAGGGTCCGGGCACGCTTACTGAACTAATTATAAGCGGTTCATTCTGATAATGGCGAGGGGTGTTGATGGTGCGTTCCAACCGGGTCATGCGCATGCATAGATCCCGGTCTGCCTCTGTGGATGTAAGACGCCGTGACATCTGTAAATAGGTCTATGCCAATTGGTTGTCACTTTAGGGAGTGATACACCCTACTGTGGGGCCGACACAGGGTATTTATGTATTAGGGAGCCGATCGCTTGGGGTAGGGTTTTAGGGTACACTAAGTTCTGTCTGTTTCTGTTGGTACCGTCTATTTCTGTTGGGTGGCAACACACGTCTGTTTCTGCGTGGTACCGTCTGTTCGGGTGGTAAAGGCCCAATTACTAGTGTACACCTAATTCTACATTCTGTTTCCGTAGGGATTAATCTGACTGTTTCTGTTCAGGTGGTAAAGGCACATTATTAATATTCTGTTTCTATCTGTTTCTGTTCGGGTGGTAAAGGCCCATTATCAGCATTCTGCTTCTGTCTGTTTCTGTTGGGGTGGTAAAGGCCCATTACTAGCATTCTCTTCTGTGGAAGTTATTCTGTACCCATTTCTGTTTCTGTTTAGACAATAGGGTGACACCTAATTCTGTTATACTAGTATTAGTGCAGAGAAGTGTAAAGCAATGGCTTATATCATTCTGTTCTTCTGTTATATCTGCTACACCTGTTACAGTTATCTCTCATCCAGTTTTATTTTCATGTCATGTTATTATTATCTGTTCATAACTGAAAATCACTGGACTTGCCAGACTCTTTGTCTGACCCTTGTTGTTTCGCCTCCTTTCTTCCGTTTCCCCCTGGTTTTGTAGAAGGGAATACTCTAGCTTGATCCAGATTTCTTCTGCTTGAAGTGCTTAAAGTATGGCTTGTCTTCTTTTGTGGGGATTATGATTTTAAACTATGCATTCTGAAGGCTTTTGTACAAGTCTGATATTTTGTACTTGAATTCTGATATTGTGATTTGAAAGGATGTAACCAAGCTTATTTCGGTTTCTGTTGCAATAAAGTTATAAATTTTTCAAGTACTGTTTTATCTGTCTTGTAAGTTTCTGTTCTGTTTACTAAAATGCTCCACCAAAGTTAAGGCATTCCCTTTGTGAGTGACCTTAACGGAGGTGGGGTGTTACACTTGGTATCAGAGCTTAAGGTTACCGGAACAGATAAATTTTTTACAAAAACTATTTTTCTAAAGTATTTTTGGAAGAAGTGTTTTCAAAAACATGTCTTGATGAGAAATTTAAAGAGGAAAGTTTTTATGAAAAACATAATCCCCAATGGCCATATATCTTTATCTTTCGAATTCTCCATTTTGAATCTTTCCTTTTTCGTTTTAGCATGGCTGAAGATCTTAACCTTCCGGAGGGTGTAACGATACCAGGATGGTATAGGAGGTTATTAGAGGCTAGGGCCGCTGCAGGTCCAGCCAATGTTCCTCCACCACCAGTTGCACCCGCTCCTCCTCCCCCTCCTCGCGCTGATACATTTGCAAAGACATGCAAGGAATTTAAGGCTATCGGTGGAAAACCTTTTCAAGGGTCAGAAACGTTTGTGGAAGCTAGAGATTGGCTTAAGGAGGTGGAAAAATTGCTAGAAATCTTTGAAGTAGAAGAAGGGAGGAAAGTCAAATTAACAGCTTGGTTAATGAAGGGAGAGGCCTCGTTTTGGTGGGAGGTCACTAATGGGGAGCGTCCTGTTGATTCTTAGGCGGATTTCAGACGTAGGTTTGAGGCAAAGTTTCTCTCAAGGGCAGAAGAGAATCTATGCATGGAAAGGTTCTTGACATTGAAGCAGGGAAATCTATCAGTGAAAGAGTACGTCAACAAATTTAACCAATTGGCAAGGTTTGGCTTAGATTTGGTGAACACGTAGGAGAAGAAGGCTCTGAGGTTCGTTAATGGTTTGAATGAGACATTGCAGGGGTTGGCTATGACCCACATCCCTATGGGAGCCACCTTTGAGAAGCTAGTAGACATGGCACTCATGCATAAGGAGAAAGGCGCTAAAGCTGATAAGGCACCCGAGAAGAAAGAGGCAAAGAAGGAAGAGCCACCGAACAAGAAGGAATGGCCCAAAAAGGAAACCCAAAAGAATGATAAGGAGTCTAAAGATAAGAAGGAGAAAAAGTGCTTTACTTGTGGAAGCTCGACTCATCTGAACAAGGATTGCAGAAAAAGGAAGGGCACTTGCTTCAACTGTGGTGAGATGGGACACTTCACTAGGGACTGCCCGAAGAAACGAGGGCAAGGGCAGAGGGCAGAACCCACTTCTGGAGGACAGGCGAATGCTCAAGGGACTGGTAGATAGGGTAGAATTAAGAAATTTTGAGTAGAAGGTTTAAGTTTCTTATCTGATTGTTGAGTTACGACTCTTTCTGATTCTGGCATTTTGATTCTGTAATCGATACTCTGCACATTAATACTAGTATTGTTTCTGATTCTGCTGTAGACCCAAATCCATAAGGGTTATGACTCATCTGTTTATGATAGATTGGGGTTTGAGGGATATCTGTGTTAGACGTCGAGTATGACGCATACCTTTTGAGTTTTTGTGGGATATGATTTTATCATGCTTAGCTTCCTAAGAATCATTAGGGAACCTGATCTGTACCAGTAGTCTGTAAATATCTGAATAATTCTGATTTCCAGTTTTGACATTGTCTAAAGAGGGTAATCCTCTGGGTGTCAATCTGATGTTGATTTCGGTCTTCGGGGTTGATACTTAGGGGAATTATTTTCTCAACCAATGTCTAATGGGAACCAAGTCTTTGTCTTATCTGTGCTCACTTCCATCATTCGACTGTATCCTATCGATCAAATATTTGAACTTTAGGTAGAAACCAATGGGTGTAAACATGTGTTTGAGACATGTTATGTTTGATGGTTGCAAGTGGATGCAAGTGGTTGCTAGTGGTTGCAAGTGGATGCATATACACACACTAGGCACTAGATCGGCTCGAAAACACTCTCATACTGCATATGGATGTGTGAGCATTTTTCAATTTTTGTGGATGCAAAATGACTGACTCAGCACATTTATGTTGCATATGACTGAATGGTTGTGCACTCATATAGAAATGATATGTATCAAATAGGAAAATTTGCATACATGTTGGACTCATGGCACTGGCATAATTCGCATTAAGGAGGTCAACTGAATCAGTGGACCGCCTGATTTTTGCATTAGATAAGGAACATATACACACACTTTTGCATATGTTCATACAACATTAGAAGGACAATGGACGCCAGTGATTGATGATTGAGTAGATGGATATTGGATGGTAGGACACATTCTTCTTAACTTGAAGATTTCGGGGACGAAATCCTTTAAGGAGGGGAGAATGTAACACCCCGTATTTTCTGTGAACGTATAAATAACAAATCAGAGGATAATTAATTTTTAAAATAAGAATCAAGAGAAACGGGTTGCGCCATTGCGTTCGTCTTGGAATTCTTCTTGGAAACGAGTCCGAGTTTGCAAGAATCGGAGTTCGTATGAGGGAGATATGACCCTCCGAAGTTTCAGGAATTTTCAGAATCGAAAACAGCTCGAATTTCGAATTCAAAATTCGAATTCAAACCCAGAAGCGGGCTGTGCGGGAAATTTCCCGCCCAGGACCCAGGTCGACTGGGGAGTCTACTGGGTAGTCGACCCCCCAGTACCCAGGTCGAATGGGGAGTCGACCCCCCCCCCCCGACCAGGTCGACCGGGCAGTCGACCTAGGGGTCGACTTGGTCACCGAACCTGGTTTTGGGCTTGGGTGCATTCTTATGTATCTGGTCTCATTTTCTACCTAGATTCGTCTGCCTAAACCTATTTAAACAGCCCCAAACCTAGCCTTCTCTACACACAATTATATTCTGCTCTGCCTCTGTTCTAAATAAAAATAAAAATGGTGTTGCTACTCTGCTGGGATCAAAACTAGAAGCTAATCAACATCAACCTAAGCAACTCAATTCAAGCTTGAAACTTCAACAGCGGTTAAAGAAGATCAACTAACGTTGCTACAACTATATTTCTTTTAGAATCCAATCAAGGCAAGTGCAGTTATTTTCCGATATAGACTTTAATCATAATTGTGACATGATTGTAAATCTGAATTTGAGATTGTGTATGTTCTGTTCTGATCTATTTTATTCTGTATCTCTTCTTCTTTCTGTTCTATAGCCAGGCTACTACGAGCCTGCGCCAATCTCCTAAGAGATTAACGCACGAACGCTAAAATGTTTGGGACAAATAATGAATGTGGCATAATTGGACATGGCTAATCTGTGACTGATTTAAGAAAAAGGACATAGGTTGTAAACTAGATTTAGATCTATGCATATTCTGTGAATTGGAAGAAGAGGAACCATGGTATGTTAACATGTGACTTGAGACATTGGACATAACGCATATTTTGAATTAAGATCTGTTATAACTAGATTTTTGGGCATATTGTTTATATAACAATTCATGATTTGAAAGAGAATATTAAGACTTGATAACTATCAAATGTGAATAACACCTAAGTAGGAGATTTTTGAATATATGACATGCATTGAAATCGATGGCTATATTTGGTATAATTTATATGTGAATCTTTTGTACTAGGCAAGTTGAACTAAATTGGGACATGTACATTATGACCATAATCTGCGACATGTAAATTCAATGCAAACGTGGGGTATATGATCATAGTGGGAATCCTGACAACTATTTAGGCATGCAAACTTAGGCCAAATTTATAATTAGGCAAGATATGTTTGTGAAACTTTAAGGAATGATTAAATCTGTTATATTTGCCTAATTTGCTAGTTCTGCTATATATTCCTAATCAGCTAGTTCTGATATATTGCCTAATCTGCTAGTTCTGTTATATTGCTTAATCTGCTAGTTCTGCTCTACTGCCTAGTCTGCTAGATCTGTTCATCTGCCAAATCTGTCATCTGCTAAGTCTGCTGAAAATGCCAAATCTGTTATATGCTAAATCTGCTGAATCCGTTAAGTCGCCTAATCAGCGAAAATCTGTTATCTGCTATATCTTTTAAGTTGATATATTCAGTCTGTTATTGACATAATCTGAATTAGTTATGAAGAATTGACATGTATATTAGGCGTGGACATAAATGGTAAATTATTAATTAATTGGCCGCAAAGATAAACATGGCTAACTCGAGGTTAGAATGAGTTTGCGGCGTAATTCTGCCTGGAACCGCCCGGCACATCCAGTGGCCACAAACAATAGGTTCTAATGCGAGAAGTTAGTCATAGCATGCTTGAAACCCGAGGTTAGACTCAGTTTGCGGCAGAAATCTGCCCGGAACCAACCGGCATAGCCAGTAGCCGCAAACTGTCAGTCTAATGTGAGAGATCTGGGCATTAATATTTAATTAATGAAAATATAAGATAAATATGATGTCTAAAACGTGTTGGGCGGATAGGGTTAAACCCACTAGACTGATGAATTTAATAAATCTGTTCCGTGAATCTGTAGGCCTAATTACAAAGTTAGACAAATCTGTAAGTCTGCTAATCTGTAACTGGTTAATCAGTAAGTCTGCTAAATCTGTATATCTGATCCGTTAGTCTGAAAACTTGTCTGTGAACTAGTTGATCTGAATTCTATATGTCTGAACTTGTAAACAAGTTAATCTGAAATCTGTTAGTCTGGGGACACAAGGATAGGAAGGGAATTACTTGTGTCATCTGTTGTTTGGGACCCATATTAGTCAGTAACCCTTTCTGGTATCAGAACTTTGACCCAACAGTAGGTAGGGTCCGGGAACGCTTACTGAACTAATTATAAGTGGTTCATTCTGATAATGGCGAGGGGTGTTGATGGTGCGTTCCAACCGGGTCATGTGCGTGCATGGATCCCGATCTGCCTCTGTGGATGTAAGACGCCGTGACATCTGTAAATAGGTCTGTGCCAATTGGTTGTCACTTTAGGGAGTGATACACCCTACTGTGGGGCCGACACAGGGTATTTATGTATTAGGGAGCCGATCGCTTGGGGTAGGGTTTTAGGGTACACTAAGTTCTGTCTGTTTCTGTTGGTACCGTCTGTTTCAGTTGGGTGGCAACACCCGTCTGTTTCTGCGTGGTACCATCTGTTCGGGTGGTAAAGGCCCAATTACTAGTGTACACCTAATTCTACATTCTGTTTCCGTAGCGATTAATCTGACTGTTTCTGTTCGGGTGGTAAAGGCCCATTATTAATATTCTGTTTCTGTCCGTTTCTGTTCGGGTGGTAAAGGTCCATTATCAGCATTCTGCTTCTGTCTGTTTCTGTTGGGTTGGTAAAGGCCCATTACGAGCATTCTCTTCTGTGGAAGTTATTCTGTACCCGTTTCTGTTTCAGTTTAGACATTAGGGTGACACCTAATTCTGTTATACTAGTATTAGTGCAGACAAGTGTAAAGCAATAGCTTATATCATTCTGTTCTTCTATTATATCTGCTACACCTGTTACAGTTATCTCTCATCCAGTTTTATTTTCGTGTCATGTTATTATTATCTGTTCATAACTGAAAATCACTGGACTTGCCAGACTTTTTGTCTGACCCTTGTTGTTTCGCCTCCTTTCTTCCGTTTCCCCCCAGGTTTTGTAGAAGGGAATACTCTAGCTTGATCCAGATTTCTTCTGCTTGAAGTGCTTAAAGTATGGCTTGTCTTCTTCTGTGGGGATTATGATTTTAAACTATGCATTCTGAAGGCTTTTGTACAAGACTGATATTTTGTACTTGAATTCTGATATTGTGATTTGAAAGGATGTAACCAAGCTTATTTCGGTTTCTGTTATAATAAAGTTATAAATTTTTCAAGTACTGTTTTATCTGTCTTGTAAGTTTCTGTCCTGTTTACTAAAATGCTCCCCCAAAGTTAGGGCATTCCCTTTGTGAGTGACCTTAACGAAGGTGGGGTGTTACAGTGAAGGACAGCTAGACCTTTGGTACGAAACAATTAGTTGGATCATTGCCAAAAATCTAGTTTGTCTCAAAGCCCAATACGAATGGACTCCAAACCAAAATATTTTGTTTAAAAGCTTCGAATTTTGCCGGCACTAGGACAGAGAGGAAATGAAGCTTGCGATAGTATTTCCACCACTAAATCGGCACCTATTGGGTCGGAAGCCAAATAAACACAAACCTTGGTGTCGGCAAAATTGAAAGCTAATTAAGTAAACAACAGAGAAATAGGGTTCACTCGTACCAAAAGCCTAATATGTTGACTATTGACAAAAACATGCCTCTACATGTAATTTTGCATTTTAGACCCCAGTAATGTGTGAGGAAGAGATATAGTTCATTTGGTATGCCATTGGGCGCTATCCTAATTATCATCAAGGATTAAACTGCATTAGATACTTCAAATTCTGGTTAATTTTCTTAGGCAGGTTAAAGGCACGATGCAAACTTATGCTTATGATTGGATTAAAAATACTTACAAAGAATCGAATTTGAAACACTAAAAAAGTGCATGAGAAATTTTGAGGAACAATGCAACGTCCCAGATATTTTAACATTAATTATGAATATTTAAATCTGTTTTAAATATTGATTTAGATTATATATGGATTTATAATTCATTTATATAACGAAGTTCGAATGTATAATTTATATATATAATTATAATTATAAAACGAACTCGAAACGCCGTGGTAGTTCATAATTTTCGTTCTGAACTTCAAATGAATACACAGAATCCGTTTTAAGTCGGATTTCGATGAACAAGAAATGTCTGAATCTAATCGATAATATTTTTCTAATGGAAGAGAAAAATCGAGTTTTCGTATTGTAGATTTTATTTTACGTCCAGATCAAATTCTGAAATAGTCGCTGTAGAATCGATTATAGATCATAACAGTTTATTTAATGTAATTAAATATTAACTTCGAATTTAGATAAGATTTTTGAGACGTAGTTATAATTTAATTTTTAGAATTTTACTGTAATTTTTAATTTGGAAAATATGCAACTTTTTATTTGGAGTGTTTTACACCCTGTATCAGCATTTTGGGATTTCACAGAATTAATTAACTAGTCTATATTATTATATATTTGTGATCGTGGCACACTTCTGAGCGCGACGGTATATTTATTTCTGTCGATAGCAAGTCATATGCGGATGGAGTTTTATCTAACGGGGTGCGTTAACTTTAAAGCAAAGATCGTTAGTCTTTTGCACCAATATCAAATCAAAAAAAAAAAATACATCTGTCTCCCACTTTCCTCTACGTACGCACTCCCATGCTCTCTGGTCACGTTTCTTCTGAAAACCTACCCTCCTTTTCTTTCGAGACAACTGTATCATAAAAGTCTCATAATGTACAAGCCAACCCATCTTCAGTAGTTGGTACACATGCCATAGCTCTATGTAACATAGCAGGTCTTGTCAAAACCTAAGTAGCTGGTAACCTATTTTACTTTAGCATGCACGCACGCACATGCCTTTACCTCACTTCTTCTTCCCGGCAAGCAAGAAACCATGCATGGAAGAAGGTACTAACCTACCCAAAACAGCTGTACCTATTTGCGAACAAATTAACAATTGTAAACAACTGTTAAATTCGTTCGGCTTTCCTAAACAACAAGGATTGTTGTAGAGGGTGTCGAACTCTAGGACCAAAAATTATTTTACTAATAAATCCAATCAAGTTATTCCAGAATTTTAATTGGTTGCAAATTAACAGAAAATAAACAAAAAACGAGTTTTTAATAATAAGAGAAAGAAATTAGGGGATAATGACATAGATTAGATTCATACTCATCAATAGCCAACAAATAAATATAGATCTAATTCATGTTTCTGTCACAAACATGAATCAACGATAATTAGGTTCTTAGAAACAAATAAGTGAATAACGACAAGCATAGCCTATGCAGGAGCCGAGCTCTTAAACAACCATAGGCTATCAGGACAGATTCACTAACTAATTTCTAAAACCCTAAAATTAGATCTAAATCTGATAATTGTTAGATCGAACACGAATATACCCTGTGAAGGAGCATAGCTCTTAAACGACACAGAATATAAAGGTTCGCATCTAACCCTTGATTCAGATCCAGATCTACAAGTATAAAGTCCTCATCTTTTGGCTATGTGATTCATATTGAGTCATATCTATTAGCGTCAGCACCCCCTAATCAAAGGGGATTAGCTAGACATAGCTAAAGAAGAGGAGAAAAATAAAATAATAGACATAAAATAAAACTAAAACTAAATAGAACAGGGGAAGAAGAATTTTATTCCAAGAAGAGAATTACAGAATAAAACCCAATGTAATTTTTACATGAATAAGATACAATGTATTTATAGTTGCATTGGCCAAGACTAAGAGGCTCATTACACAATGTAGGACAAAATCCCTTTTCCAAAATAATACATAAACCAAATAGCTAAGTGTGAACGCATGTGAATGGAAGGCCTTTCAAATGAGCCAATGTGAATGCAGCTTGAGTAAGAGGCCTTGCAAATGAGCTAATGTGAACGAGAATAAGTCTTCATTGAACCAACTCTACCATGCTGAGCTCTATTTGCAACCGTTCTTAATGCTTTAAACTCTTTAAGCATTATCAATTTCAAACTTCACACTTTTTAAGCAAATTCTTCAAGCTTTATTCATCAAATGCTCTAAACCATGCTTTTTGTCAACAATCTGAAAATACAGCTATAAATACACAGTATCAATTATTTTAAAGGGAAAATAAGATAAATAAGCGGATAAAATATACACATTTATGTGTATATCAAATACCCCCACACTTATCTTTTTATTCGTTCTTGAATAAACTAAACTAAGATATGTCACACTTTCGTAGGAAACACGATTGCATATAGCTTATGCAACAAGCCGTTAAATCCCTAGGTGTCCCTAGTAAGACGAGTGTTGTCTCGTGAGGATTTTCAGCGGATACTACCCACAAAATCCAAAGCGTATTATGTACGCAGATTAATCAAACAATATATTTAAAGTCTTTCACATTCCAATGATTTTACCTAACTTCAATAATAATGGTTAATTCCAAATTGTCCATCCCATTATTGGTGCAAAAATGAATAAAAATTTTCAAGCTGAATTGTAATTCCTTGATAACACTGTAATTGTCTTGAAGGTTAAGAGCGTGGTGTCAACCAAAGTTCTACACATCGACAATGTGCACCCAATCATTTATTCAACTTTATATATATATAATAATTTTGCACCAGTGTAACTGTAATGTATTGGATGTGAGTTATGCATAGATGAAGGAGAATTTTGTAAGTTCTAAAAATATTATAGATAAGAGGGCAAGTGTATTAGTTGAACTTCAGGCTACAAAAGATAAAGTAATACTAAGGCACATATGAACATTTTTATTTCCTTTCATCTCCTTTACTACAGTCCTCGCTTCCAAGTACGGTATGATGGATGTGGATGGAAAGGAAATGAATGCTTTATAGTCAAGAATGACTATTTTATTCTCAGAGACTCTCTCTTTATTTCATTTTTTTCCTTTCTTTTTTTCTTTTTTATCTTTTTTTTTATATTTGCATGATGAATGATGAGTGGAAATGGAATTGAATGATAACCAACACTTATTGAAAGGAAAGTTTTGTGCCCTAATTACTCTAGTTCTATAACCCTAATTCAACACACAAGTCTAGATTGATCTTATACAAAAAACTAAAAGGAATGATAAGCAAAGTTTCGTAAGATAGATAACCCATATAAAATAAGATGTGGTATATGGTTATCCTATCTTCAATTAAGTACGGAGTGGGTAGTGTAATATTAGTATAAAAAATGTCATTTTTTAACCTTTAAACAAAAGGTTCTTAAGTATACCAATATAAGAAAAACTTGTCGAGACTTGGATGTAAATCGACAAAAACTTGGGTTTGAATAATGTGGGGTATCGAAGAAGAAAGCTACAATGAGTCATTTCCCCTTAATTGGGCCAAGTGGATTTTAGAACTTACGATTTTGAAAATTTGAGTGAGAAAAAATATTATGCATGAAAACGAACTCAGAAAATCCAAAAAATGTAGGTGCAAAATCATTATTATTTGATTTGGTTTTTTTTTTGATTATTTTTACTTGCACATTCTAACATGTATAACAAAGGTTGACACACTTACTCCAGAACACGACTAACGTCTGCACAGTCTCAAGCTAGCATCTTTAAAAGACACATTACGACCCAATGAATAAATAATGTTCATTCCCATCACCCAACAATTTAACTTATCAAACAAGAACAAAGGTGTTTTTTATGAATTTAAGTTAATCCTTGTTCAACGAATGACCTAGTTCATAAAATTTGATTGCTGATGTTATGCAAATCCCCCCCCCCACCCCGCCCCCACACTTGAGTGTGACTGTGTCCTCACAGTCGTTAATCAGACATATCTTAGTGAAAGGGAAATAAAATAAGAGGGTCAGCACGACTTACCGGATGCACGTGCAGAAAATACGTAGTCATTGAATAGATGAACCGGTCCACAATGGACCAATGGATCAGCCTCAGTAAGATTATGAGACACAGCTTCAGCACTAAAAACCATATCATAAAGAATTTAATATTAGGTTACAGATTTGGAAAAACAAATTTTGTTTTTTCAAAAGTTTGGGTTGCTAATTTTAAAATTTTGAGCTTACAATTGATCCTAAAATCAAATTGAATTTCTATAGCAACTAAAGAGAGGTCATCAAGCCGGGGTTCAGTAAAAGTTTCAAAAACAAAGTTTGATTTGTTCAGGTGATGTATAAATTGAGAGACATGTGCATCGTTCTCACCCCCACACTTGTTTTGAGAAATATTGTTCGGTTTTGCTTTGATATTTGAAATTTTGTTAACTAAAGGTTCATTCGTAAAGCTAAAGTCAAAACCGAACAAATGAATTTTCAGTAAATTTCAAAATCGTATTTTCTCAAAAATAGTGTTATTCCAAAAAGAGTTCATATACTATAGAAATTTATCATTGAAAAACAAGTGATCATAATGAGGTTCAGTTAAAACGATCAAGTCGCAAGGAGTTCCAACAGTTTCAGGATAATTGTCATTGTGTTTAATATCACACCCAGTAGTTTCGTTATTGTCAACCTCAAGGATTTCAAGATTTTCAAATGTTTCATTTTCAATGTCAGACCCAACCACGTTATCGTCAATTAGTTCAAGAAGTTTTTGCTCATCAAAGTCGTCCTCACTCAAACAGTTGTTACCAACTTCATCAATTCTTTCAGATTGACAATCTAAAGTTGCTAAATTTTCAAATTTTCATAATTTGAGAGAGGAATATCAAATTGAAGATTGACGTCTTCGTTTTTAAGAGAATTTGAATTCAAATCAATTATAGAGATTTCAACTTCATTAAGATTTTCATCCATTTCAAAAGTTGTTTGTTGAAAATTTTCGATTTCAGCAAGAGTTGAATTTTCAGCAGAAGCATCAGTTTGAGTTTGAATTTCAGTTTCACAGAAATCAGTGTGTTGCACAAGAGATTTTTCAAAACTTTCATTTTCATCAACAGTCATATCATCCGAACCATCAATAATCGTTATGTAATGTTGTGACGAAATAAATGGCTGATTATTTATCTCAAAAGAAGTGTTGGCAGAAACTTGCTTGTCACTAGATTGGAATTTAAAGTTGTTGTACAAGTTCTTAACCTCAGCTATAAGAAGAGCAATTTGATAAAGTATCCTAGGAATTTCAGGGCAATTTAGTTTGCTATCAGTTATTTTTTTAGCTAGTTCTTCGAGGTAATTCGAGCCAAGTTTCATGAAATCCTTAAATTCATCAATGTCATCAATTCCCTCCAGTGCTTGATTTTTTAGATTTTTCCAGAGTTTAATAGTATATCGAGCCTGTTGTTGAATGAGACACATGTTTTTGATATCTTTATTTTCAGAATCTTGTTTTTCATCTAAAGTTCGCGTCCATTTCTTGATTTCCTTGCGACAAATCCAAATTTCATGCATTAATTGATCAATTTCACTCATGCTTTCTTCAAGAAAATTGGTAGACACATTAGATTTCAAAATGTCGTTTTTTAGATTCGTCGTTTCTATGCGTTCCTCGCTGCTTGACCTTAAAAACTCATGCACCTCATCTCTTAGAAGTCGTCCATTATTTATTTTCCACAACCAACATCGCCAAAAATTTAGCTTGTTCGCAACACATTTTTCATATTCGATTTCCAAATTTATATGTCGAGCCCTGTTATGAAAATCATTTTGGTTTTCAAAATTTTCGCTGAAACCCGTGTTGAAATTATTTTGAAAATCAGCACTTTGCTTAGCCATTTGCGCTAACAGTCGACGCGCCTCGGATAAATTCTCATTAATCGTAGAATGGCAATTTCCATATTGGGGTACAATCGTTTGATGAGATTGGTGGAAATTATTCGAAAAATCTTCATCTTGAAATTCATTCTGATTTGAATTGAAATCAAAATCATTTAAAATTTGAAAAGAATTGCAATTTTGGCCGTACATGGGACAAGCGCGCATGCACTAAAAGAAGAGAGTTTTACGTCGAAAATTCAGTTGCAAAGTTGTGGCTCTAAAGAAGCTCATAAAAAATATGTTAAAAATAACAACTTCGAATTATATAAATACAAGTCTGGGCCAGGTTCGGACAGAGATTATCAGTGTGCCACGAATCACCGTAGAAACACGACTGAAGGTTTAAGAACCTGTTTGAGTTCCAGACTCTACCGTTCCTTAGACACCTCAGAGAGTATCAATCATCAATCCTAATTATCAATTTGACAAATATTTTGTCCTATGAGCTTTGGGGAATCCTCATTTCGATTTCAAAAATAAACTTTTCAATTAATCCCACGTTCATTTTAAAATTTTAAACCACACATCAACAAGCAAAATATTCAGTCACAGAACAAACACAGAATAATAAATTGCAGAATTTTTTGACAAGCAAGCCGCTGCCCCTGCAGAAGAGTTTTACAAGCAATATATATATATATATTTGCAACAGAGCACCTGTAGAGTTTAGAAAATTTTACCGTGATCGGCCGTCCATCCAGTGCAATTGAGTAGCGCTAGCGCGTTTATACCCCACTTGTTGTGCAACCGCTCCAACAATTCAAAATTTGAAACTTGCAAATTGCTGGACCGCAGATTTTTTTGAGCTTTTGCTTGACTGTTGACTTCCCAATTTGATGTTTGAATTTCTATCCATCACTTGCCTTTTGATTTGAATATTTCTTCTTCCACCTCTTTTTTTTTGATTCAATAAGAAAATCAAGACAAAACTAAGCGCAAAAGAGAAAAATAGAATAAATAGAAAACTAAAAGACAAACTTAAAAAGAAAATTTAACTAAAAGAAAAAAGAATTAAAAAAAATGTGTAAAGAAAAATAAACAGGAAAGTAACAAAAAGAAAAAAAAATTAACCTAAACACTTGCTCAAACCAACGCACTAATGTGTACACCCCAAAATAGAACCCCACGCTTCTGTTTTCCCAATCCAAACTGAAATAAAATACCCAAGTTAAAACCGAGCTCAACAAAATAAAACAAGCCTCTTTGCTTCCGAAACAAAAATAGGCACCCCAAAACAAAACAAAGCCCTAAAAAATACAGATATATATCCCTCCAAGCAGGCACCTAGCAAATTCAGGAAACAAGCTTCTCAAATCAACAAGAAGAAAAAGAAAAATGCACACAGAAACAAATTCCTTTAGGGTTTCCTCATTTATTTTTTAAAAAAAAATCAAATCGGTCCCAAAAAACTTGGTGAGAGGTTCTGATCTTTTTGGGTGGGCTTGGGGTTCGATTATCCGATTAAGGATTGGGGTTTCTGCGGTTGATGATGGAGTGAAGGTGGATGCCTTTTTGTTCGGTGGTTTTGGGGAGCAACGCTGATTGTTTCAGGGAGGCGTGGACGGTGAGTTATGTGAGCACTACATAGGATGTATGAGTTTGGTGAGGGAGTTTTTGACTGTCGTGAAATGGAGTTTGAGGGTATTATGGTGAGGTTTATGATGTGGTGAGGGGTGCGGTTTTGATGAATTTGGGGTTCGGATTGTGATAGTGGATTGAAGATGACGTTCTGTGTTGAAGGAGTTGTGGTTTCGGGTTTGTGGCGGCGTGAGGTTGCGGTTGGGCTCAGGTCGTGGTCGGAGGTGGTGATTGGGTTATTGTCGGCTGGCACAGGAAGTTGTAATGGGAGATGTGAGGTGGTTTAGCAAGTTTAGGCTTGTAGAAGTTGTGATTTTGCATGAGACAGAAGCGACTGATGGAAAGAGCTTGAACGTGAGTGCTGTAGGAGTTTGAAGGATGGACTGTGGTCTAAAAGATGATCAGATCTGTTGCAGCTGAAGGAAGTTTTCACATTGCAGGTTGGTTGAAGGAGGGTTCGATGGTTGCGGTGATCAGCAAATGAACATGATTTGGAGCTTGCGGCAGAGATGATGCGAGATGAAGGTGGAGGTTTTTGAAACAGATGGGGATTACGGACTGTATGTGGATGACAGTAATGGGAAGAATTGGGTACTGTGGGTGGTTTTAGGATGCTGAAGTGTATTGCTGGAGTATGAGTCGTGAAGGTGTAATAGGGTTGACGTGTAGGTTTTTTTTTGTATTGATTTTTGGAATGGTTGTGAAGCAGGCAATTGGATAAGTATGTTTGGGAAGAGAATGGTGCTGGTGGTTTGGCTTGATGGTCGAGATCTTGTTTGTGGATTGTGGTATGGAGTTGATTTTGGTGTGTGGATTCTATATGTGATCGGTAATAAAAGGGGAGTGAATCAACGGGGTCGTATGGTGAACGTAGTGGTGTAAAGATGGCAAGGAAAAAGATGAAGGAGGAAGTCTGATCAAAGAAGTGGTGAGAGAAGGCAGTCAAGAATAAAAAAAAGAATTTATAAATATATTTTTTATTGTAAAGAAGAAAAGAATTGTACAAAAAGAGAAAGAAATAATTGGGTAAAAGGAAAGAAGGTGAAACAAAAATTGCTAAGAAAATTTTTGGAGCAAAGAAGGGAAGAAAAAAAATGATTTTATTTCTATATATATATAAGGAAATTGTAAATAGAAGGAAGTAAAGATTGTGTGGAAGAAAAATCGGAAAGAAGTAAATGAAAGATAGATGGAAAGAAATTGAAAACAAAATCTGGCAAAAATATTTTTTCTTTTATTTGGCAGATTGCGGTATCAGTTATCAAATACCAAATCAACCAACAAGATTTTTTTCTCCATGCTAGAAAAAAAAGAAACAAAATAAAATATAAATATTTTTGTGTTTTTTTAATATGAAAACAAAAAAATACAAAAATGAAATACTAACCCGAAGGATTTACTAATAAAAATTATTTTGGTCCCTGACAACGGTGCCAAAATTTGTTTGCGAACAAATTAACAACTGTAAACAACTGTTAAATTTGCTCCGCTTTCCTAAACAACAAGGATTGTTCTAGAGGGTGTCGAACTCTAGGACCAAAAATTATTTTACTAATAAATCCAATCAAGTTATTCAAGAATTTTGATTGGTTTCAAATTAACGGAAAATAAACAAAAAACGAGTTTTTAATAATAAGAGAAAGAAAATAGGGGATAATGACATAGATTAGATTCATACTCATCAATAGCCAACAAATAAATATAGATCTAATTCATGTTTCTGTCACAAACATGAATCAACGATAATTAGGTTCTTAGAAACAAATAAGTGAATAACGACAAGCATAGCCTATGCAGGAGCTGAGCTCTTAAACAACCATAGGCTATCAGAACAGATTCACTAATTAATTTCTAAAACCCTAAAATTAGATCTAAATCTGATAATTGTTAGATCGAACACGAATATACTCTGTGAAGGAGCATAGCTCTTAAACGACACAGAATATGAAGGTTCGGATCTAACCCTTGATTCAGATCCAGTTCTACAAGTATAAAGTCCTCATCTTTTGGCTATGTAATTCATATTGAATCATATCTATTAGAGTCATCACCCCTTAATTAAAGGGGATTAGCTAGACATAGCCAAAGAAGAAGAGAAAAATAAAATAACAGAATAAAATAAAACTAAATAGAATAGGGGAAGAAGAATTTTATTCGAAGAAGAGAATTATAGAATAAAACCAAATGTAATTTTTACATGAATAAGATACAATGTATTTATAGTTGCCTTGGCCAAGACTAAGAGGCTCATTACACAATGTGGGACTAAATCCCTTTTCCAAAATAACACATAAACCAAATAGCTAAGTGTGAACGCATGTGAATGGAAGGCCTTTCAAATGAGCCAATGTGAACGCAGCTAGAGTAAGAGGCCTTGCAATTGAGCTAATGTGAACGCGAATAAGTCTTCATTGAACCAACTCTACCAAGCTGAGCTCTATTTGCAACCTTTCTTAAAGCTTTAAACTCTTCAAGCTTTAGCAATTTCAAACTTCACTCTTTTTAAGCAAATTCTTCAAGCTTTATTCATCAAATGCTATAAACCATGTTTTTGTCAACAATCTGAAAACACAGCTATAAATACACAGTATCAATTATTTTAAAGGGAAAATAAGATAAATAAGCAGATAAAATATACACATTTACGTGTATATCAGTACCCTACCCCTTTCTCCCATCTGAATACTGCGCA
This sequence comes from Allium sativum, assembly GCA_030737875.1. Taxonomy (NCBI): domain Eukaryota; kingdom Viridiplantae; phylum Streptophyta; class Magnoliopsida; order Asparagales; family Amaryllidaceae; genus Allium; species Allium sativum. The sequence goes on along the minus strand of CM060909.1, from coordinate 53,624,325 downwards.
TGCTAACGGTTCTCTTTTCACTATCACAACATCAATTCAATCACTATTCTAATAACTGACGGATATAAAAGCTAATAATCTATCTTATACACACACAGGCAACTCGTACACCTAATTCCATTTTTCCAGCTAATAGAACGATAGAACAGAGCAGCAATCAGCAATATCTCTCAAACACAGCTAACCTACCCTATAGCTGAAACAAATGCGTGAGAACCAAACTTCGCAAACTTGATGGCCAAACAACCGAACTCCGTGCTTGCCAAGGAACTGTATCTGTGCCATCCAAGCCATCTTCGTGTATATAAATACAACAGACCCATTCATTTCTTTTGAAAGCAAGACCAAAACATTCCTCCATGTATTACCCAGACCTCATTCACGTTTTAAAAATTATAAACTATTCTTCAAATTAAATGGAAAAATATTTACTGCTCGTGGGTTCTACAATTCAGCAAACCAACGTGAGATGGGAACTATTTTTGAATGAGTGGTATCATTCTTTTTGTGCAAGTGAGATGTTGGGTTCATGAATGAGCAAAAGACGTTGGGTGTAATGGCCCGCAATTCCGTACTATCTGAGTTGACTAATAACACCACACGTCCAACCCATTTGCACAGAAATACGAATCATTATTAGAAAGAAGTTAGAGGATGAGAAGTAGAAAGAAAGAATTATTAGAATAGAAGAAAACGAAGAAGACAAATCTCACAACGGAACGGATAAAATATATTTTATAACATAACTTTTGAAAATACAAATCAATAACTTTATATACATACCATCATCAGAGCACAACAGTTATTCCTGGAACAGTTATAAACACCTGTTTCCAGATACAACATAGTACACAGCGGAATATATGATAGTCTATAGCTTACTGGTGAAGCCTCCTGCTTCCAGCTCCTCCAAATAAATTTGTAAAATCCCGACTACTTGACTGCCCATACAAATTTGGGCACCCAAGAGTTTAGGGAAAACAACAAAATAACTCTGGGTCAGTCATGGGACTAGTGTGAGTAAACTCCAACCAATTGTTTAACTTTCAAAATCCTTTCGAAAGAAAAGATAATAGTAAGACCAGCCCACACATAAACACGGACGGTTTTTACCTTACTATAACCCAAAAACCTTTGATAAGAAAATCCAATGATATTATAATAATGTCTACATCAAATAAATAACCAAATAGCAGAACGCTTGCATCTCACGCTCCACATATATAGTATAAAATCAAAAACCGCATGGCACTTATTGGAGACTGAATTTCCAGCATGACAAGGTATCGAACCACCTTCCGTTAGTGTATCTCTAGAGAGGAATACACTGGGTTCAACAAGAACATCTTGCAACCCAGCCCACACATGACCGACCACTCATTTCGCTTGAGTGTATCGAATGTACATCACCAACGGCTGGGATCAGCAACCGTCTCCCGAATGGGACAGCATCGAATAGAATAAGAAATTAAATGAACCTCTAGATAGGTGATTATACATCCTAATGGGAGCGACCCACATAGCCATGCTGCCTGCCCGATTTTTGTCATTTCCCGGTTGTTGAGGCCTGAGGCTACGTTTACTTGCCATTCTTTTATAGCACAATCACTTTGAATGCCACATTGTCAGATCCGTTAATCACTAGTTGATTTGCACAAATATTCAGGATGTTATGCTAAGGGAATAAATCCGTTGCAACCATACATATTTATACAGACCAACCCATTATATCTTTGGAAATACTTTGTCAGACATTCGTCCATTTTTGTTCATTCTGGGATTGAACGAAACCGAAGGCACAATTTTTATTAATAGAAAAAGCCCTTGTACTTCACTCCATCTTCGATTATCTTGATATAATCTGATTCGCAACGCTACTGCCAATTCAGAGTGGTTCACGGATAATAATCCAACCAGTCTATCCATATTGACAAACGATATTGGCAAAAACTTCGATAGTCTGTGATTTAACTATCGAATAAAAACAAGTGTTCATTCAACATATCAATCAAATCACTGGGCTCTTTAATTAATTATTCACTAATTAAATCTCTTCTCCATTTCCCTATCAATATTTGTTAACCAAGTATTTTCAATAACCATATTGGCCCTTTATGCTATTTGGAAAACATTTCCGAATATCGCCCTCCTTTATTTTCTGTATTTAGAAAATATATTCTATTTGCAATTGAAAAAAATTTCAATCACTTATCACTTTTTCTACTACTTTAATTATACTCAGGAAATATTTACTTTTATATTTCCAATGTTCCACCACTTGGGATAAACGAATGTTGTGTAAAACATCGTTACAACAACCCAAAATATTTTATTCAACTAATTCTTTTTCAAACACTTTTCTTCGAGGTGGGATTCTGCTATTTATCAATTAAAAATGAAATCAATCAAGTTGGGGTAAATTTACCTCTCAGACCTTAACTGAAAACATCCTCAACTTCAAAACGGCAAAACCACTAACCTCGAATAAACACACTATAAAACCCAATCATTCATTTTTTTTAACATGTATATAGTTCGCTTTCTATTTCTCATTTAGATTTCCCTATATGTTTTAATACTTTGTTTTGATTTCCTTATCGAATTCTACATATATCGATACATTGATTTATAACTATCAAATTATCTTAAAAATATTCTAACTCCTTAAATTCCCGGAAAATTTCGCCATAACCTCCCCTGCACCGGGAGCATCGGGATATTTCAAATAGCCTCCCATGGCCCTCACCAATCCAAAAGAAAAAGGAAAAGCCAAGCGGCTTTCCGATACGGCGCATAAAATCTCATATATGAATTTAAACGTGTACCTTTTTGTCGGGCACATAAATAAAATCTTCATATACTCCATCCCATATCTGTTTAACACCTGTTCACCTGTTTCCAATTCAATTCAACTCAATCCATTCGTTTGAATTCAGTTTCGCTCATTTATTCTTTAATTAGCTATTTTTCTTATTCCACCTCTTTGTTTGAACATAACATGTTCAATCAAAATATTTATCTTGCTCATAACCAAATTGAATTTCAATTTCAATTCTAATTTCCTGCTCGATTTCGAATATAAATTTTCAAATCGAATTCACTTATTCGAAGCCCAATATCCATTCAAATCTCATTAACTAATTTCTATTCAAATTAGTTAATTCTATTCAATAAATCAAAAATCTGATTTCTGTTTCAAAAATCAACTTACTACTCCACTTGAGTTCTCATATAATTTACAATTCAAATCTGGGATTTTCTAACTCAAAATTCGAATTTTATTCGCTTAAAATCCTTTTATTAAATTAAATAAACCGTTATGGTTTTTAAATGGTTATGGCGCTGTTTTTCTGAAAATTTGATTTTGATATAACTCAAAATCTATACGACGAAATCTAGATTTTCCTCCTCCATTAGAAAACTATTATAAAATCGGTCCTGTCGTTTCTTGTTTCAAAGAATTCCGACTTCAATTGAGCTCTGTATACCCAATTGAAGTTCGAATCGCCAATTTACGAACTGCAGTGCTGCGGCGAGTTCGTTTTAATTATATTTATATATATAAATGTTTTAAAACTTCGTTAAATTGAATTCAACTCCATTTTAACTCTATTTGAATTTCCTTGATTCAAACTCCATTTCACTTTTATTTGAATTCTATATTCAAATTCCAATTTCACCTTTATTTGAATCCTATATTCAAATTCTATTTGAATTATATCTTCAAATTCTATAGTTTTAAATTCCATTTGAATGCTATATTCGAATTCTTTAGTTTAAATTCCATTTAAATTTCCTTTTTGAATTCTACATTCAAATTTCCTATTTAATTCTCTTTGAATTCAAATTCCATATTCATTCTATTTGAATTTCAAATATTCAAACTCTGATTCAATTCTACTTGAAATTTCAAATATTTAAACTCTTATTTAAATCCTCTTATTTAAATTCTATTTCAAATTCCCTTATTCAAATTCTATTTACATTCCTATATTCAAATTCTGTATTTGAATTCCCTTTAAATTTCCTATATTCAACATCTGTTTAAATTTCTATATTCAAATTCTACATTTGAATTCTCTTTGAATTTCTATATCCAATTCTATATTTAAATTCTCTAATCAAATCCCGTTTGAATTTCTATATTCAAACTCCATTTAAATTCTATATTCAAATTTTATAGTTAAACTCCATTATTTTCAAATCTCTATATTTGAATTTCATTTGAACTTTCTTTATTCAAATCCATTTGAATTCCTTTGAATTCAAATTCTATTTGAATTCCTTTTGAATTCAAATTCTATTTTCAAACTTCGTTTGGATTTCTATATTCAAAACTATTTTCAAACTCCCTTCGAATTCTATTTTTGAAATTCTATTTCAAATTCTACTTAAATTCTCTATATCAAATTTCCATTTGAATTCTTATATTCAACTTCTTTAAACAAGTCTCGATTTCAATTCCTTTTGAAATCGATATTTCTATTATTATTATTTTTTTGAAAATAAATTTCCCTTTTCAATGTCACACTTGTATTTTGATTTCTGAACTATCAAGTGATAATTCTTTTTACTTCATTTATAACTTCGTTATAAAAGAACTATTTATAAACTTTGTTTATAAAGGAACTACTTGTTTTATTTTTCAAAACAAGTTTATATTTTTATTCCATTCAAATTTCAAAATTCTATTTAAAAATGGAATTTTTCCTTTTTAGTCTCAAATATCCTTTTCACGATATTTTAAATAAATTAACCCTTGGCCCAGTGATATTTAAAACAACCAAATCACCCAATTGTCAATCATTTTATTTTTCACTTGTCATATATGAATATATGAAATCAAGCAAACAAACAGATAATATATTTTTGAGGAATCCAGTTGGATTCCCCCAACCTGTTTTCCTGCATCCACAAACGTTAGTCAACAGAAATAATACCCATCCTGCTTCAAGGCAGGATATCGCGGTAAAAAAGGAGATCCACTTATATACGTGGGCATAGGGTCATCCGCTAATGATACTGCGGGCATCCGCTAATGAAACTGCGGGAATCCAACCAATCACCAAACCAATATATATAATAGCAAGCCTACATAACTAATATTTTTAAATCAACCAGAAAGCATTTCAAACAAGCATCAAACAATTATTTTTAACGAATAAAAATAATTCTAAATAAAAGGTGAGTGAGATTTACTCACCGAAATTGCAGTTGTCGAATATCCAATTAATTCACATATCGTCTTAGCTACCAGTTATCTCGAATCATTTCGAATAAATTGTTTTTGAACCTAATGATGATTTAATTTTTAATTATCGATTAAACATCTTATAAATTTAAATTAACTTCTAAAATAAATAAATAACTTTTCTATGTAATTTAAATCTTGGAAAAACGAATACCTTACTGATGTCGACCAACTGTGAAACCCTTCAAGAATCATAGACTTCCATCAACGCAAAATTGCCTTATCCTTCTTTGATATGTCACCCAATGCTTTACAAACATCAATCACCTCCTTGAATCCCACTGAACCGCCACCAGAACCGACATCAGCCTTACCAGAAATTTATCGTAGCTCATACTCGCCTTCGAACCCTCTGTCGAACCCTTCAACTAGGTCAGAACCCCTTATCGAGGCAACGGATCGATCAGCAACCCATTTACCCATACGCGAGCGCCTCATGACCCACTCCGACCTGCAATATGCCTTCATCGGTCATCGCATCGCACGAAATCGCGAGGACCCCATAGCATACCTCAACTTCGGACGAACCAGGATGTCCCAATTTGCCACCAACGCCACCTGAGGTGATCGAACCCCGACCATCTATCATTGTCGACTTCTATAGGGGATCAGCTACCTCCTCAGACCAACCACAAGGACTCCGATGCCTCTGAATTGAATCGTTCTTTTGAACCCTAAGCCACGGCCAAAAATCGAACTTCAAAATATACTTCAACTCTAAATTGAGTATATGGTTTTAATTCGTGATTCTTGGATTTGATATTAGGGATCGAAGAGGGGAATTCCCTTTTTATTTTACTAAAGCTTTGGATTGTTCTGAGGAGTGGAAAATGGCAAAGCAAAAGGGAGGGTGTCGCGTTTTATAAGGGAGTGGAGAGAAGATCAGAAGTACACGGCAATTAAAGGAATGTAGGGTGAAGTACAAAGCAAATCTTTATATTTATTTTAAAACGATTTTCTAATTAAATTCGATTTGATTTTGATTCGATACAAAGAGATCTTTTATTCTTTTTGAACAGATATCGATTTGATTCTCGATTTGATTTCGATCTTGTCCATTATAAATATCTCGGGGTCCATAGTTAAAAATCGTGAACCGCTATTTTAGCGTACCGACCGTCGTTCCAATGTTATAGCGTTATACTGAACTCAACAGAATATTTTCTGAAATTTATTTCGAATGTGTATATATAAAATAGCCCTATTAAATTGATATAATATAATTTAAATTCAAAACAAATAAATTCTTCAACAAGAAATTACTATTATCGTCGCTTATATTCAAATAGAATATATATTGATCATCTGAACCATTTTGATTCAGTTATATCTTCGAATTGAATTATTTCAGTTCTCGTATTTCGATGGTTATAAAAAAAAATCGTATTTCGATTATTTAATCGATAATTCAATATAAAAATTCTTTTATATTATTAATTCAATATTTAAAACCATATTAAATATTTAAAATAAATCGACCAAAAACCAGGGTCGTTACATTCTTCCCCCCTTAAAATAATTTCGTCCTCGAAATTGCTAAGGTAGGAAAAATGATACAAATCCATTACTTTTCAAAATTTCTTTATGTTGAAACTCATCTCTTCACATTTCAACAAATTTAGTTCCACCAAAACTTTTGTTTTTCTCACCCATAATCTAAATGATGTACACCCAATTCAAATTCTATTCAATCTTATTCAATTTGAATTTCACTAACTTATTTACCTCGATCCATTTAACTTGCTTAAGTTAAATTTAAACTTCAGAATTCAAATTCCTGGGTTTCCATTTCAAAACAATATTGAAATCCCATAAATACATACATATATATTTGTCACTATCTCAAATTCAAAACATTTGAATTTTCAAACCACTTTTTTTCTTTTAACACAAATTTCCATCAAAACTTTTCTAAGGTAGCAATCCATCACTTAGAAACTCGAAAATGAACACTGATGATGCTGCAGTTATCATCAGAATTATTTCTCAGCCACTGAAGTGAGTTCAGTGCTTAAACAAATTCAAAACCCATTCAAAATGTTTTTTATTCAAAAATCCCTTTCAAATAAAGCTATATTATTTCAATATACTTCCAAAAATACTTCAAATTTCCCAAGATTTAAATTCCCATTTATGGTTTGAATTTAATTTCAATTCATCTCATTTGTATATATTATTCATATACAAATTCTGTTTTGGTTATATATAACCATTCAAATTTTTATAATCTCATTTGATTATAATATTATCAACCAACACATTTAAAATTTTCAAAAATTATTATTTCTAAGTAAAAATAGAATTTTGGGTTAAAAAAAAATTCATTCACCCACTTTAAAACAATATCGTGTTCAACCTTCTGTCAAGTGCTTAGAAATTCCTATCGACTTTGCACTACAACAAAATGACCCTATTACAACGGTGGAACACCGTTGTAATATACATTTTACAACGGTGGGCAAACCGTCGTGTATTAAGAAGTTGTAATAGACTCATATCTTTTACAACATTTCTACACTGTTGCAACACCGTTGTAATATGTATATTTTACAACTTTTTTCCACCGTTGTAGTAATATATATTACAACTTTTTTCCACCGTTGTAGTTATTCCTACTACAATTAATTATAACAATATGATTTTTGTTTCGTTATACATTACATTTCATATAAAAATAAATATTTATATTGAATAAAATGATACTACACTGATCTGAAATAATCAATTAAATATTTTATTTCAATATTTGAATTAGTACAACTTTCTGATCCACTATCGTACAACTCACTTTTACGTAATACAGTCATAACAATACATGCAGTCCTCACTACAAACTGATCACTCAATACACTCAGTTACATACACACTTTCGTATAAATATACATACACACTGACATACACCAAGTCTTTATGCTCCAGCATCCCCAATCGATCATCCATTTCAACATCATGCTCATCGTCAAATATCCTTATTACTCTGTGTCATTCATTCATGAGTACAGTGATGCCCAAATGCATATATATTTTGCATTTCATTTATTTTTGTGTTGAAAAAAAATCAATTTATATATATATATATATACACACACATACATATTTATATATATATGCATGCGCGCACACACACACACACACACACACATATATATATTTTTATCGGTTTTGTGGACAGAATTATATATCTTCCCGGACAGACATAGCCTAAAAACTGCTACTTTACCCAGAACTATGGAAAAAAAATAGCATGCAAAACCTTATTTCTGAGGTAGAAACCTTACTTGATCTTGGATTCTTCAGCCAAACCAATGAAATTTTCATACTTTTTTCCATGCTAACTCCCACTCGAGTATCTATTAGAAAAAACATTTTGCCTTGCATTAGTCGCATATTAATAACAATAGATGGCACCAATAAAGCATAGATATCAACGTTTTATTTCAGCAATTTCGGCTAAAAATATGGTTTGACATGGTTCCCACAAATTATTCAGCTGAACCATGATCTATATTATACACATTTACTAACCCAACATATCGTTTGATAGTGAATTAGTGGTATCAGATATTGAAAACTGGATATTCCATCAGCTAAAACTTGTTTGTAGCAAAATTTAATTTAATCATAAGCATGAATCAAAATCAAATGAAATCCTGTCAATACTTAGATGCATGCTACTAACATCTTTGCAACTCCTAATCCAAAGTGGGATCAAAGGAGAATTATCGGGCCTAGATAACGTTATCTATTCCAATATACAGACATAAGAGTTATGTGTAACAATTATAAATTGTCAACAACAGTGCATTTACGCAAAACAAACAAGCTAGTTACTTGGACCAATGAAGAACATAAGGATAAGGAAAATTGGCAACCATCTATTTCTAAGTGTATTATTCACTAAGAGTGAGGTACATAGTTCTAGACAAACATATTAACACTTCAAAGACTAATATGAAATCGAAACAATTTAACACAATTTAACACTTCAAAGACAATCAATAAGAACTCCGACAAAGCACAACCGACCAGCAACCCAAAACCACCGAGCAATACCAACAAATCCTAAAGCTAACCAAAGCACAGACAACTCAAGAACGACCACACGAACACCCAAGTCAAAACACTCACAGCACAAATGACATATCCAAGTTCCAACTAAGTCAAACAAACAAACCAACAAAAGCCACCACAGTCACAATACCTTAAATTCCAATAGTGATGCTCCAGTACAATGAAGATATTGACAACATCTGGCACACTGGAATAAGTTTAATCCACAGCATATAGTAACTGCGAGATCTGAAAGAGGATTAGTGAGCTACAAACAAGGCCAAGACGTGCGTTCCCCCAAAACTTTTAAGGTGGGAAATAGCAAATCCAAAACTTACCGTATTCAGCAAATCCAAAATAGATCCACAAAACAGATCGACTAAGAGGAGAAAACCAGAAAAGAGGCGGCCGATTAAGTAGAGATAGAGGAAGAAAGGCGAGCTCCTACCCACGACGATGAAAGCTAGGGCTAGAGGACGGAGAAGAGAGGGGACAAGAGGAAGGGATACGACGAGGAAAAGAAGAGCAGAAGAGCGGAAACTGAGGAAGAGAATGGGGCGGTGGAAACCCTAGTCACCATTGTAGGACAGGAAAACTCGATTGAGTTTTAGTTTTTGATTTGGGGAAACGAATGGTTGGAGGTAGGTCGATATTGATTTAGGGGAAGAATGGGTGGACGCAACTGTTAAAAAAAATACGAAGTAGGTCGGTGCTAATTTTTCGGTTTCCCGCTTAAACTTGAAGTAGTTAGAGCCAATTTTTTTGGTTTTCCGCTTAAAATTTGGATTGAACTATTAAACTGTCCCTAAAAATAGCTGCAGCGCGGAGCTATTACTTATTTAATATATGTTTTTATCATTAATTTCAATTATTATTTTAGTTAATTATAAATTATTATTATTATTTACTACTGATTTTTAACTTATAATTGTTACTTAATTAACGATTGTTGTTAAATTTTGAGTAAGATTCAAATTCAACAGTACACAAAATGTACCGTTTCGGACGGGGCGCTGCCCCGCACCCCGCCGGGGGCGCTGCCCCCTGGACCCCCACGACCTGACCGGGCAGGTCGAACCTCGTTAGCGGGGGCGTTTCCCCCGCACCCCCACCTTGGGGGGTTGCCACCCCCCCTGGACCCCCCCCCCCGTAGGGATCATATTTGACAAAAGATTTTGAAAAAACTTTCAACAACGATTACTTATTAAAAAATATTATATACTAAATATTAATTACTACTAATAGTCATGATTAATTATAAATTAAATATTTATTAATTGTTATTTACTTATTGATTATTAATTAATTGATTATTAACCGCTCATTAGTTATTACTTACTAATTAATTACTAGTACTTAATAATGAAGTAGTTATAAATAATTATTTTTAATTAAATATTTAATATTTATATATTGATTATTATTAAATAATTACTAATTGGTTGTTAATTAGTAATTATTAGTAGGAATTATTTATTTATTGATGTATTTTTAATTAAATATTTAATATGTATTTATTGATTATTAATTAATAATTACTAATTGGTTGTCAATTACTAATTATTAGCATGAATTATTTATTTATTGAAGTATTTTTAATTAAATATTTAATATTAATATATAGGTTATTAATTAATAATTACTAATTAGTTGTAAATATTAATTATTAAAAATTATTTAATGGAAATAAGTAATATTATAATATAGTCATATATTACAACAGTCAAAAAATAAAAGTTGTGATAGGCTTTTATTACAACGGTGTTTATACCACCGTTGTAAAAAACCATTTATTACAACGGTGTTTTTACCACCGTTGTAAAAACCCATTTATTACAACGGTGCGTTTATCACCGTTGTAAAATTAAAGTTGTAATATGGTGTTTTTGTTGTAGTGTTGTGACGTCCCACTGTTCGATCAGAATTCATAAACCACCCAACAGACTAGCCAACACAATGTAAAATAACTATTTATATCAAATTAACAAATACGCTCTCTCGTATATATATACTCAACTCATTCTAGGGTACTACTGATCCTATCTCTAATGAGCACATCCCATCAAAGCCTAGGTATTCGCTCAACCTCGCTCCGATACCAACTGTAATGGCCCGCAAATCCGTACTATCTGAGTTGACTAATAACACCACACGTCCAACCCAAATTGCACAGAAATACGAATCATTATTAGAAAGAAGTTAGAGGATGAGAAGTAGAAAGAAAGAATTATTAGAATAGAAGAAAACGAGGAAGACAAATCTCACAGCGGAACGGATAAAATATATTTTATAACATAACTTTTGAAAATACAAATCAATAACTTTATATACATACCATCATCAGAGCACAACAGTTATTCCTGGACCAGTTATAAACACCTGTTTCCAGATACAACATAGTACACAGCGGAATATATGATAGTCTATAGCAAACTGGTGAAGCCTCCTGCTTCCAGCTCCTCCAAATAAATCTGTAAAATCCCGACTACTTGACTGCCCGTACAAATTTGGGCACCCAAGAGTTTAGGGAAAACAACAAACTAACTCTGGGTCAGTCATGGGACTGGTGTGAGTAAACTCCAACCAATTGTTTAACTTTCAAAATCCTTTCGAAAGAAAAGATAATAGTAAGACCAGCCCACACATAAACACGGACGGTTTTTTCCTTACTATAACCCAAAACACTTTGATACGAAAATCCAATGATATTATAATAATGTCTACATCAAATAAATAACCAAATAGCAGAACGCTTGCATCTCACGCTCCACATATATAGTACAAAATCAAAAACCGCATGGCGCTTATTGGAGACTGAATTTCCAACATGACATGGTATGGAACCACCTTCCGATAGTGTATCTCTAGAGAGGAATACACTGGGTTCAACAAGAACATCTTGCAACCCGGCCCACACATGACCGACCACTCATTTCGCTTGAGTGTATCGAATGTACATCACCAACAGTTGGGATCAGCAACCGTCTCCCGACTGGGACAGCATCGAATAGAATAAGAAATTAAATGAACCGCTAGATAGGTGATTATACATCCTAATGGGAGCTACCCACATAGCCATGCTGCCTGCCCGATTTTTGTCTTTTCCCGGTTGTTGAGGCCTGAGGCTACGTTTACTTGCCATTCTTTTATAGCACAATCACTTTGAATGCTACATTGTCAGATCCGTTAATAACTAGTTGATTTGCACAAATATTCAGGATGTTATGCTAAGGGAATAAATCCGTTGCAACCATATATATTTATACAGACCAACCCATTAGATCATTGGAAATACTTTGTCAGACATTCGTCTATTTTTGTTCGTTCTGGGATTGAACGAAACCGAAGGCACAATTTCTATTAATAGAAAAAGCACTTGTACTTCACTCTATCTTCGATTATCTTGATATAATCTGATTCGCAACGCTACTGCCAATACAGAGTGGTTCACGGATAATAATCCAACCGGTCTATCCATATTGACAAACGATATTGGCAAAAACTTCGATAGTCTATGATTTAACTATCGAATAAAAACAAGTGTTCATTCAACATATCAATCAAATCACTGGGCTCTTTAATTAATTATTCATTAATTAAATCTCTTCTCCATCTCCCTATCAATATTTGTTAACCAAATATTTTCAATAACCATATTGGCCCTTTACGCTATTTGGAAAACATTTCCGAATATCGCCCTCCTTTATTTTCTGTATTTAGAAAATATATTCTATTTGCAATTGAAAACAATTTCAACCACTTATCACTTTTTCTACTACTTTAATTATACTCAGGAAATATTTACTTTTATATTTCCAAAGTTCCACCACTTGGGATAAACGAATGTTGTGTAAAACATCGTTACAACAACCCAAAATATTTTATTCAACTAATTCTTTTTCAAACACTTCTCTTCGAGGCGGGATTCTGCTATTTATCAATTAAAAATGAAATCAATCAAGTTGGGGTAAATTTACCTCTCAGACCTTAACTGAAAACATCCTCAACTTCAAAATGGCAAAACCACTAACATCGAATAAACACACTATAAAACCCAATCATTCATTTTTTTTAACATGTATATAGTTCGCTTTCTATTTCTAATTTAGATTTCCCTTTCTGTTTTAATACTCTGTTTTGATTTCCCTATCGAATTCTACATATATCGATACATTGATTTATAACTATCAAATTATCTTAAAAATATTCTAACTCCTTAAATTCCCGGAAAATTTCGCCATAACCTCCCCTGCACCGGGAGCATCGGGATATTTCAAATAGCCTCCCATGGCCCTCACCAATCCAAAAGAAAAAGGAAAAGCCAAGCGGCTTGCCGATACGACACATAAAATCTCATATATGAATTTAAACGTGTACCTTTTTGTCGGGCACATAAATAAAATCTTCATATACTCCATCCCATATCTGTTTAACACCTGTTCATCTGTTTCCAATTCAATTCAACTCAATCCATTCGTTTGAATTCAGTTTCGCTCATTTATTCTTTAATTAGTTATTTTGCCTATTCCACTTCTTTGTTTGAACATAACATGTTCAAACAAAATATTTATCTTGCTCATAACCAAATTGAATTTCAATTTCAATTCTAATTTCCTGTTCGATTTCGAATATAAATTTTCAATTCGAATTCACCTATTCGAAGCCCAATATCCATTCAAATCTCATTAACTAATTTCTATTCAAATTAGTTAATTCTATTCAATAAATCAAAAATCTGATTTCTGATTCAAAAATCAACTTATTACTCCACTTGAGTTCTCATATAATTTACAATTCAAATCTGGGATTTTCTAAATCAAAATTCAAATTTTATTCGCTTAAAATCCTTTTATAAAATTAAATAAATCGTTATGGTTTTTAAATGGTTATGGCGTTGTTTTTCTGAAAATTTGATTTTGATATAACTCAAAATCTATACGACGAAATCTAGATTTTCCTCCTCCATTAGAAAACTATTATCAAATCGGTCCTGGCGTTTCTTGTTTCAAAGAATTCCGACTTCAATTGAGCTCTGTATACCCACTTGAAGTTCAATCGCTAATTTACGAACTGTAGTGCTACGGCGAGTTCATTTTAATTATATTTATATATATACACGTTTTAAAACTTCGTTAAATTGAATTCAACTCCATTTTAACTCTATTCGAATTTCCTTGATTCAAACTCCATTTCACTTTTATTTGAATTCTATATTCAAATTCCAATTCCACCTTTATTTGAATCCTATATTCAAATTCCATATTTTAAATTCCATTTGAATTATATCTTCAAATTCTATAGTTTAAAATTCCATTTGAATGCTATATACGAATTCTTAAATTTAAAGTCCATTTAAATTTCCTTTTTGAATTCTACATTCAAATTTCCTATTTAATTCTTTTTGAATTCAAATTCCATATTTATTCAATTTGAATTTCAAATATTCAAACTCCGATTCAATTCTACTTGAAATTTCAAATATTCAAACTCTTATTTAAATCCTCTTATTTAAATTCTATTTCAAATTCCCTTATTCAAATTCTATTTACATTCCCATATTCAAATTCTGTATTTGAATTCCCTTTAAATTTCCTATATTCAGCATCTGTTTAAATTTCTATATTCAAATTCTAGATTTGAATTCTCTTTGAATTTCTATATCCAATTCTATATTTAAATTCTCTATTCAAATCCCGTTTGAATTTCTATATTCAAACTCCATTTAAATTCTATATTCAAATTTTATAGTTAAACTCCATTATTTTCAAATCTCTATATTTGAATTTCATTTGAACTTTCTTTATTCAAATCCATTTGAATTCCTTTGAATTCAAATTCTTTTTGAATTCCTTTTGAATTCAAATTCTATTTTCAAACTTCGTTTGGATTTCTATATTCAAAACTATTTTCAAACTCCCTTCGAATTCTATTTTTGAAATTCTATTTCAAATTCTACTTAAATTCTCTATATCAAATTTCCATTTGAATTCTTATATTCAACTTCTTTAAACAAGTCTCAATTTCAATTCCTTTTGAAATCGATATTTCTATTTTTTTTGAAAATAAATTTCCCTTTTCAATGTCACACTTGTATTTTGATTTCTGAACTATCAAGTGATAATTCTTTTTACTTCATTTATAACTTCGTTATAAAAGAACTATTTATAAACTTTGTTTATAAAGGAACTACTTGTTTTATTTTTCAAAACAAGTTTATATTTTTATTCCATTCAAATTTCAAAATTCTATTTAAAAATGGAATTTTCCTTTTTAGTCTCAAATATCCTTTTCACGATATTTTAAATAAATTAACACTTGGCCCAGTGATATTTAAAACAACCAAATCACCCAATTGTCAATCATTTTATTTTTCACTTGTCATATATGAATATATGAAATCAAGCAAACAAACAGATAATATATTTTTGAGGAATCCAGTTGGATTCCCCCAACCTGTTTTCCTGCATCCACAAACGTTAGTCAACAGAAATAATACCCATCCTGCTTCAAGGCAGGATATCGCGGTATAAAAGAGGATCCACTTATATACGTGGGCGTAGGGTCATCCGCTAATGATACTGCGGCCATGCGCTAATGAAACTGCGGGAATCCTACCAATCACCAAACCAATATATATAATAGCAAGCCTACATAACTAATATTTTTAAATCAACCAGAAAGCATTTCAAACAAGCATCAAACAATTATTTTTAACGAATAAAAATAATACTAAATAAAAGGTGAGTGAGATTTACTCACCGAAATTGCAGTTGTCGAATATCCAATTAATTCCCATATCGTCTTAGCTACCAGTCATCTCGAATCATTTCGAATAAATTGTTTTTGAACCTAATGATGATTTAATTTTTAATTATCGATTAAACATCTTATAAATTTAAATTAACTTCTAAAATAAATTAATAACTTTTCTATGTAATTTAAATCTTGGAAAAACGAATACCTTACTGATGTCGACCAACTGTGAAACCCTTCAAGAATCATAGACTTCCATCAACGCAAAATTACCTTATCCTTCTTTGATATTTCACCCAATGCTTTACAAACATCAATCACCTCCTTGAATCCCAGTGAACCGCCACCAGAACCGACATCAGCCTTACCAGAAATTTATCGCAGCTCATACTCGCCTTCGAACCCTCTGTCGAACCCTTCAACTAGGTCAGAACCCCTTATCGAGGCAACGGATCGATCAGCAACCCATTTACCCATACGCGAGCGCCTCATGAACCCCTCCGACCTGCAATACGCCCCCATCGGTCATCGCACGAAATCGCGAGGACCCCATCGCATACCTCAACTTCGGACGAACCAGGATGTCCCAATTTGCCACCAACGCCACCTTAGGTGATCGAACCCCGACCATCTATCACTGTCGACTTCTATAGGGGATCGGCTACCTCCTCAGACCAACCACAAGGACTCCGATGCCTCTGAATTGAATCGTGCTTTCGAACCCTAAGCCACGACCAAAAATCGAACTTCAGAATATACTTCAACTCTAAATTGAGTATATGGTTTTAATTCGTGATTCTTGGATTTGATATTAGGGATCGAAGAGGGGAATTCCCTTTTTATTTTACTAAAGCTTTGGATTGTTCTGAGGAGTGGAAAAATGGCAAAGCAAAAGGGAGGGTGTCGCATTTTATAAGGGAGTGGAGAGAAGATCAGAAGTACACGGCAATTAAAGGAATGTAGGGTGAAGTACAAAGCAAATCTTTATATTTATTTTAAAAAGATTTTCTAATTAAATTCGATTTGATTTTGATTCGATACAAAGAGATCTTTTATTCTTTTTGAACAGATATCGATTTGAGTCTCAATTTGATTTCAATCTTATCCATTATAAATATCTCGGGGTCCATAGTTAAAAATCGTGAACCGCTATTTTAGCGTACCGACCGTCGTTCCAATGTTATAGCGTTATACTGAACTCAACATAATATTTTCTGAAATTTATTTCGAATGTGTATATATAAAATAACCATATTAAATTGATATAATATAATTTAAATTCAAAACAAATAAATTCTTCAACAAGAAATTACTATTATCATCGCTTATATTCAAATAGAATATATATTGATCATCTGAACCATTTCGATTCAGTTATATCTTCGAATTGAATTATTTCAGTTCTCGTATTTCGATGGTTATCAAAAATAAATCGTATTTCGATTATTTAATCGATAATTCAATATAAAAATTCTTTTATATTATTAATTCAATATTTAAAACCATATTAAATATTTAAAATAAATCGACCAAAAATCCGGGTCGTTACATTGGGTTCAGAAATTATCAGTTGGGGAGAAGTGTGTGAGGGTAGTGACGTGAAGATGAGGTGGGTTCGGTAGGAGGCGAGGTCCGAACGTGAGTGTAAGAGGGGGTGCAGACCACAAAATTGAGCTAGGAGCGGTTGTCAGTGGAGTATTTTGAAGTAGTGGGAGCAGAAGTTTGTTAAGAATATATACATACTACTGGGCATGTTTTGTTTCAAGTAGGAAGAACGGTGGTAGCAACTGGGTTTTATGTGTTGCGGCAATGACGTGGAGTGTTTTGGCAACATGGGAGGAATACATGGAAGAAAGAAAATGATGGGAAGAAGATGCTGTCGCGTTTTGGGTTGAGAAGGACACAGCAACAGTTCGTATTTTTGAAATGAAGATGAAGATTTAGTTTGCGGTTTGATGTAGCGTGGGCCGACATTGGGCTTAGGCCTGTTATAAAGAGAAAAACATATAAAATGAGGAGGAGTGGTTTCAGAACAACAAAAGGGACTTTGGACGTGAATGATGCATGGAGTTTGTTAAGTAACAGGAGTATTTGCTGAAGAGAGGGGAACATGAGGGAGGCGGTTTTGTTGCCAACGTGAATTTTGGAGGCGTGATGCATGGCAGTCAGAGGGAGTTCATTCGGTTTTACTATTTGCGGTGGTGTCCTGTTCAACGTTGGGTGGTGGAGTTGGTTGAACGAGTTTGGCCGGAGTAGGAGTTTAACGGTGGATTGTTTCAGTGGGCTTGGGAAGATTGCGTACGTTGTTATCTAAAGCATGGCGAACCTGAGAGCACGCACATGGAGCCAAACAAGTTGAGCTTTGGCCGGGTTAAGAAAACGAAGATGGGATCAGTAAATGGTTAATCGCGTTTTACAATGAGCTAACGGCATTTGAGGTAAAAATTAAAGTAGTAAATCTTCTGGTTTGGTTTATTAACTATTATAATGAGGGTTGAAAACATAAATATATTAAAACTTGTAATAGTGTATCTTATCCGTACCTATACCTATACGAGATTCAACAAAACTGGGTTTGTTGGGATCACAGAGAAGACGTCTACGTGATCGTGCTGAATTTGATTGGAATCATAAGCAACCGGAATTTCGTTAAATTTTAAACGCATATTTAAAATAAAACGAAGCAACGCGAATCGTCCATCGAAACGAAGGTGAGTAAATTCTCACACATTTATGAAATACTAAGATGTGCTAAATTCATGTAATTAAATTTAATTGGTTGATTGGATGCCTATGGTTGATTTAATGATTGACATTAATTATATTATCATCATTTCCATATGCTGTTATGAAATATTATAATGATCTGTGATGCAGGGAAGAACAGGTAGGGGGAATCAAACCGGATTCCTCAAATATTTAGTATGATGTTATTTCATATTTTGTATGAACTGTTTGAAACCCGTTGACTTTAAAACCCTATTGGTTGTTGGTTGTGGTTGACGTTTGAATCAATATATAGTATTGATTAAAGAATAAACAGCAGATGGCCCAGATATACACCGTTTTATAGATCGATTCATCGTCAGGTGAATCGCTAGAAATGAAGTTATAGAATTTATTTTATAACCGAATTTAGATTTTTAAATATATTATTTTAAATCAAATTCTAAAAAGGGAATAAACCAATCATTTATATACATTGATTGGTTTAACCAAAGTCCACCGTGCGCGAAGCACGTGCTTATTAAGTGATTTGTAAACCATTGTCTTTAGCTAAACTCAAGTGACTAGAATTAACATAACAATTAGAATGGGTTATATTGATAATTGATTTGAATAAAATCAAAGTGAATAGAATTATTTAGATTAATTAATGACAAGATCAATAATGATTAACTAACGGGTTAGTCATGTTTAGAGTTGAACAAGTAGACAGCGTTAACTGGAATTGTTGATTTAATTAGTTCATTAATTTAAAGAATCTAGTTAATGGTTAAGTAACCCGGTTTTATTTTAATAAATGCTAAAATCCGATTATTGGTCATTTAAATAATAATCGAAGTGATAATTTGGAACGTTAAATATAGTAAGGAAAGTTTGTAAAGTTTAAAGCCGTGTTTATAGTTAATAAGGCGATTTAGTATTTATAATGTGGGGTCGAAGTTTTAACTTGATTCTTCTAAATTATATTAAATTGGATTCTATAAATCCAAATTATACAAAGTTATAAAACCCAAGTATTATTGAATATATAAATGGAATAAGTATTATAAGGGACAGTTGAATAAAGTAAAAGCCAAGATTTGAAATTAAAGAATGAGAACTTAACGGGGAATTAGTTGGGATACTTGATTTTCTGAATAGTGGTCTGAAATTGTTTTCGGCCTTCGGGGTTAATATTTAGGGAATTATTTTCCGACTAATTTACGGTTAGGAACTAGTGGGGCTATGAAATGGGAAATCAAACGTAAACCTGAGTTGAATTACAGTAGTGAAACGAGATAACTAATTATAAAGATGCAATATAGAACTATATTAAAGAAGAAATGGTATTTCATCAAGATGGAATTAAAATGGGATTTTTTGTGATATGGGGAATAAGTATCAGTTTCTGTATTAGAACTGATATCTATCTTAAGATAAGAACGTTGTTGATCAAGGTTTGAGAGGTAATTAAAATACCCCAACTTGAACAACTTCAGGATTATCAAAGGATGATATTAGTCGTAGTGGTGAAGATGTAAGAGTAAATTATTTTGGGAAATTAACAAGGTAACGCTATTTGAAGGATTTGGAAATATATATTGAGATTCCGAGATAAAAGGGGAATAAAAAGGGGCTTAATGGTATGAAATGATTGGTGGAAATATAACCGTATTTTCAAGGTTATGAAATGAGATTTAAGGGGTTTATTCTAAAGAATGAGTGGTGATTTTGGTGTTCAAATAACGATGCCAAAGAAGATGTCGTAATTATTGTTTTACGAATGATAAGCGGAGTCGATAAGATAATTAGTAATCTTATAGCAATGTTTTGAAATTTAATTGAAGATTAAATTAGATATGATTTTAAGATATTTCATACGTATATAAGTAGAAGGATTTGAGTATAATTATATATAAAACCAATATATCATTTATGGGTATTTCAACTGATATATGATTTTAAATGGCCAAGTGATGCTGTGTAATAAACCAATGGATCTGTTTTTTTATGGTTGTATATTTTGATAGTCAAATAACCAACTATCAAAATCTGACCCAATGTTATTGGTACGGAAAGACCGGGATCGAATTTTCATTCGAAAACCATTCCGACCAATGAATACGAAAACATGGAAGGAGCTGATCGAGATGGAGCAACTGAAGACCGTATATCTTCATGAAACGGAAGAATTACTTACAATCTCTGGATGATCCCTAGAGATATACTGTGATTCTGTCATGAATGGAATCTACGGGTTGCAAGGACTTCTCGTTGCTGATCCATGGGGGGATTCCTATATTGGATGTAGTAGGAGAGTACCTTCGGTTCATCTTGTTCATGGATGACATGTATGGACGATGTGAATGGTGGCCAGATGTTTCAAAAATCTATTATAGCCTCAATCCTCATCAATTGGGAAATGACAAAAATCGGGCAGGCAGCATAGCTATGTGGGTTGCACCCATTAGGGTGTATTGTCACCATTTAGAGAATATTCATATTTGTTACTTATTTTCAATTCTGTATCTACCGAGAAAACAGTAGCTGCGCAGCCGTGAGGTGACAATACATTCGATACACTCAAGAGAATTGAGTGGTCGGTCATGCGTGGGCCGGGTTGCAAGACGTTCTTGTTGAACCCAGCGTATTCGCCTCTAGAGATACACGATCGGCAGGTGGTCCCATACCTTGTCATAGTTGGAATCAAATATCCAATAAGCGCCCGCGGTTTTGATTGTATACTATATATGTGGAGTGTGAGATGCAAGCGTTCCGCTAGATTATAATTTATTTGTATTTAAACATTATGATAATATCAGAATAAGTTATGATTTCAAAACGTTTTGGGTTATAGTAAGGTAAAAACCGTCCATGTTTATGTGTGGACAGGTCTTACTGTTATCCTTTGTTTCAAAAAGGATTTCCAAAGTTAAGCAAGTTGTTTGTGTTATGAATTTATCACTAAAAGTATTCCAGACTGATCTGGGTGAATTTTGCTTTGCTTCAAATATGCTCGGGTCAGACCGAGTATGTTATCAGGTTAGGTTTCGCTTGGAGCTCCAGGAAAGGAGACGATGCCAAGACGTATTCCATATATTTACTAGTACTAGTTTATTTCCGCTGTGTGTTGTGTTGATCTGAATGTATACTCTGACGTTGTAATCATATATATATATACAGTTCTTTTTGTATAAAGTATTATTGATTATTATATTTTGTCCATTCCGCTGTGAGACTCTGATCCTCTTATTCTTCTATTCTAATACTTCTTTCTTTCTTTTCTCACCCTCTAACTTCTTTCTATTAGCTTTCTGGGTTTTTCAATACTTGAGTTTGGACACAGGACGTGTTAGTGTCTGGATTCGAGTGTCAAAATTTCTGGGTCGCTACAATTGGTATCAGAGTGAGGTTTAGGAACAACCTTGGCCCTGTGGTGTAACTCGATAGAGATTGGGCTAGTAATACCCTAGATCGAGTTGAGTATATATATACGAGAGCACGTATTTGTAATTTGAATATAAATTATTTTATATTGTTTCGGCCTAAAATATTTTTTAAGAAGGTAAAATATATAATTTCTCAGATTATTATTTAATGCAAAACTTGTATGAAGTTGGAAACATTTCAAATATGAAATGGGAATTAATTTTAACTTGAATGAGTTAGAATGAATCCTTTGAATTGGAATTAAGACAAGTCAACAGGGATTTGACTTATGTTTGGGAAAAATGAAAGTGAATAAATCCCAAATGAAATATTTGGAAACAAGTTGAATTGCATGATTGGAATTGATTGTATAAACTTGGTTTGAACAAACCTAAATGAAATGGAATTGATTCAGGTAAATGAATCGGAATGGAATATAAGGAATTGATTGATATATCTAAATGGATTGCTAAAAATAGTTACGAATATGAATTGAATGGTATGTAGAAAGTGTTTGGAATGAATAACATGGATTTGAATTGGATGTTGAACCAATGAATGAGTTGGGCTCGTTAAAATGAGATTCAATGGTAATAAATTTAAATGGTCTAATAAGACCAGAAGGAAATTTTAATTATATTATTGGTGGATAAAATTTGAATCCGGAACTAAATATTTAACTTAAGGCAAGTTAAATAAAATAAAAAAGGAAATGAAATGATTTGGTTGAAGTGATTGTGTATTGTGAATTGTTTGTTTATTGGTTGCTAGATTGATTGAATATAAGAATTCCTCAACAGTTGAATGAACTAAAAACTAGAAAATAAATTTTAGTATAAAATCAATATGAAACAAGACTAAAAGTTTAACCCTATACTAGTTATTTCCATTATCTATCAAGTTGAGTGCAGGTTGAATATGGAAGAGCTGTTAGTTACCGAACTTCGTGATTTGAGTATTGGTTGCCCGACAAAAAGGTAAACCTTATTATTATTGATTGGGTGTTTGAATTTATACCCGAGATGGGTAGCCGCTTGGCTTTTATTTTCTTTGAATCAATGAGAGGCCCAGAGTGGCATTTGTAGTTGCTTGGATTGAATAGTACAGAGGAGATGTTGGCGAATTTTTCGTAAATTATTAAGACTTAGAAACATTTTTGATAATATTTTGAATTAATTACTTTGGGAATAATTTGAATTTGAAGCACTCTTCATACTTACTAATTTCAGGGACGAAATTCTTTTAAGGAGGGAAGAATGTAACGTCCCAGATTTTTGAACGTTAATTACGAATATTTATATTTGTTTTAAATATTGATTTAGATTATATATGGATTTATAATTCGTTTATATAACGAAGTTCGAACGTATAATTTATATATATAATTACAATTATAAAACGAACTCGAAACGCCGCGGTAGTTTGTAATTTTCGTTCTGAACTTCAAATGAATACACAGAATCCGTTTTAAGTCGGATTTCGGTGAAACAAGAAACTTCTGAATCTAATCGATAATATTTTTCTAACGAAAGAGAAAAATCGAGTCTTCGTATTGTAGATTTTATTTTACGTCCAAATCAAATTCTGAAATAGTCGTTGTAGAATCGATTATAGACCATAACGGTTTATTTAATATAATTAAATATTAACTTCGAATTTAGATAAGGTTTTTGAGACGTAGTTATAATTTAATTTTTAGAATTTTACTGTAATTTTTAATTTGGAAAATATGCAACTTTTTATTTGGAGTGTTTTACACCCTGTATCAGCATTTTGGGATTTCACAGAATTAATTAACTAGTCTATATTATTATATATTTGTGATCGTGGCACACTTCTGAGCACGATGATATTTTTATTTCTGTCGATAGCAAGTCATATGCGGACGGAGTTTTATCTAACGGGGTGCGTTAACCCTAAAGCAAAGATCGTTAGTGTTTTTCACCAATATCAAATCAAAAATAAAAATACATCTGTCTCCTACTTTCCTCTACATACGCACGCACATGCTCTCTACTCACGTTTTTTCTGAAAACCTACCCTCTTTTTATTTCGAGACAACTGTATCATAAATGTCTCCTAACGTACATGCCAACCCATCTTCAGTAGTTGGTACACATGCCATAGCTCTATGTAACATGGCAGGTCTTGTCAAAACCTAAGTAGCTGGTAACCTATTTTACTTTAGCATGCAT
Source organism: Allium sativum (assembly GCA_030737875.1). Lineage (NCBI taxonomy): Eukaryota > Viridiplantae > Streptophyta > Magnoliopsida > Asparagales > Amaryllidaceae > Allium > Allium sativum. The sequence goes on along the minus strand of CM060909.1, from coordinate 53,599,941 downwards.
GCACATGCCTTTACCTCACTTCTTCCCGGCGAGCAAGAAATGCATGGAAGAAGGTACTAACCTACCCAAAACAGCTGTACCCTACCCCTTTCTCCCATCTGAATACTGCGCATGCTAACTGTTCTCTTTTCACCATCATAACGTCAATTCAATCACTGTTCTAATAACTGACAGATATAAAAGCTAATAATCTATCCTATACACACAAAGGCAACTCGTAAACCTAATTCCATTTTTCCAGCTAATAGAACGATGGAACAGAGCAGCAATCATCTATCTCTCTCAAACACAACTAACCTACCATATAGCTGAAACAAATGCGTGAGCACCAAACTTCGCAAACTTGATGGCCAAACAACTGAACTCCGTGCTTGCCAAGGAACTGTATCCGTGCCATCCAAGCCATCTTATATAAATATAGTAGACCCATTCGTTTCTTTTGGAAGCAATACCGAAACATTCCTCCATGTATTACCCAAACCCCATTCACGTTTTAAAAACTAAAAACTATTCTTCAAATTAAATGGAAAAATATTTACTGTACGCGGGTTCTACAATTCAGCAAACCAACGTGAGATGGGAACTATTTTCGAATGAGTGGCATCATTCCTTTTGTGCAAGTGAGATGCTAGGTTCATGAATGAGCAAAAGACATTGGGTTCAAAAATCTATTAAATAATAGTAAAGCAAAAGAATTTCAAGCTTCATCCTTAATTCTCTCCATTCTCTCTATTCTCCTTAATTTTCTCCATTCTCTTAGTTCTCCTTAAAACTCTAAAGATACTTTTATTAAATCAAAATAATACAACAATATCTTTATTAATAATTCTAAAATTTTTATCTAAACACAATATCTTTATTAATAATTCTAAAAATATATCTTTATTAATAATTCTTTTGTCAAAATATGTAAAGAGCAGAATTAATCGTTGTTTTCTCAATTGGTCACATGGTTAAAGCTCACTGACAATAGTTCTCTATATTAGTCATCATAAATGTCTGTCTCGGTATCTAACAATAAAGAATATTCAAATTATTGTTTTGTTGACGTCTTAAATATTATTATACTGTTTTCCCTAGACTTGGAAAATATTTGAATGTTATATTTACTGCCATATTTTGATAAATGATTTAAATTGGTCTTAAAAGTGTTTATATTTAAATTGGTCTTAAATGATTTAAATTGTTATATTTAAAATTTGAATATTATGAAGACAGTTTGAGATGTAGCTTATTGATGTTAAAAGCGTATAAATATCAAAATTTGAATTTCTTTATGAGTAGTTTTAAATTCTATGTTAGTCCATTCCAAAAATTTTGGTGTGAGATATGATGCTTAGATTTTGGATTTTTAAATTTGAAACTTCTCACTTTTGAGTCATGACATTTTTGGACATAAAAAAACCCTTACAAAATTTGAGTCTATTCATATTGAAATTCAAATTTTGAAATTTATATGCATTTAAAATTGATAAAATAAAATTTGAACTACTAAAATAATAAACGATTTTTTTTTTCATATTTTATGTTTGACCGCTTTTCAAATTAATTAATATTAAGAACAATGATTCTTTGTTAACAGATACCATATTTCCAAAATACAGAAGTTTGACATGTTCAATTTTAATAAGTTCGATATTCTTACAAATTAAGTGGTTGGAAAAGGAATTTTAAGCAATCATTAAATATGCTGAAACTTAAATTTTTGTGTATTGAAAAAAATTAAGATTTTTGAATACAAAATTAATTAACTTAAAAAGAACGATTATATATTTTGGACATAAATTTACAATAAAGTTTGGGACAATTAGAATGCTAGATGGTTTAATGCTCTAGATTGGCTAAATATCAACATTTGTAATGATTTGGGTGCTTATATTCCCCCAAAAAAAATCCATGGCTCAAATTTTGAAGACTCGAATTCAAAATTCTACAAGTTAAACAAAGATACCTAATAAAACATAGAATATGAAACCATTTCGAAAGGAAATTTTGATTTTTTATTTTGACCTTTCAAGATCGTTAAAACTATATTTTGAACCTTTTGATTTATAACTGCATATTAATGTGCTATAGAGTAATATTATATTTTACAACTTTTGGATTTGATATAATTAATCCACATTCAATATTTGGATGCGTTCAGGTGTTCATGCTCGACTATAATATCAGGTTTGACCATTTCCCCCTTTACTATCAACTTTTATTTTGGATTTTTTGTATTAATTCTATTTTTTTGGGTGCATACGACCAGTCTTCTATATTTCCATTTGTTTTTGTTTATAGCTAATTGGTATGAAATTTGTATCACCTAATTGGTACATATGATTCTGTTAATATAACAATGTATATTTTGAGTTTTCTCTATATTGTTGGTCTAGACCTAGAGAGCAATTAGCAATTCTAATGCAAAAGACCAATGTGGAAAGAAGATATCCATTATTAGTTGACGAATTTTCCTATTTAAAAATTCATACAATTTAACTCTATTTGAGCTTTCACTGTTTACAGTCAGTTGTAAGCTGCAGTACTACAGTTTTAATTTGCTTAGGATTATTTTTAATTTACATTATTGTGTCCATCATCTTTATATTGACAATGTTTTACAACAAGATGATAACCTTCCTCCTCAGTCATACTCAACATGCAACAGGTTGTTGGACATGCAAACAGAAGAAAGAAATTTCACTGGTTCAATATGTTGATATCCATCAGTGCTTTTTTACTTCGTGCGCTGCAGCTTTAGGAATTGTGTGCTTAATTTCAAGGTTTTTGCTTTCCATTTTTTTACGAACCCCTTTGTACACTTTAGTATCAGATGTATGCTATGTTCTTTTTGTACTTATTTTTGTCTTATCAGCTTTGTCCATCTTTTGTTCCACTGGTATTTACAAACTAAGCTTATACATAGAGAATGCTTGCTTCATAATTTTGCTAGCCTATTCAATTATGTTGATCCATTTTGTTGTAGTCATGTTGATGTGTCCAAATAAATCGCCAATAGTCATGTGGAATCAAAAATCATATGTATGTTATATTTTATTGGTAACCAAGTTTAATCTTCGTAGTTTTGCCTCTTTCAACAAAATTCAACAGAATAATGAGATAAAAGAGTAACAACTTACAATTAAATCAACTTTCCCATGTAAGGTACATATTTAATTTCGTAAATACACATATATGCTATTTGTTAATGCATTTCAATGTTTAAAAAGTAAAAAAATTCCAATCCAAACTTAATTCCTCACTTTTTGGTGTCCAGCCCATTGTCGTTTTTCATACATGAGAATTTTAAAAATATTAATATTTTTAACAACGATGCATTGATAGTGGTTTTATTTTATTAGAATAAATTTAATTAATAAATATTCATTAATTCATCTAATAAATCCGCAAATGTGATGTTTCAATTTGTATGTCATATTCATATTAAGAAAAGCAATTAAATACAGTTTTCATTTAAATATAAAGATATATAATTCAGATATCATAAATATTTTATATGACAAACATTAGAAAAAATAATTTATTATTCTTTTGTCTCAATAAATTTATCTGCATTTTTGAATTATGTTTTTAACTTTAAATATCGATATTTTTATATTTCTATAGTTACTGTTTACCAATCTTTCATGTTTGGATACATATATATTTAAATTGCTTACGAAATTGTAAATTTAAAATATTTTAATAATCTGTATATCAATCGTATATGTATACACACATGTACTAAAAAAACAATGAAAAATTTGTGTTTAACTACATAAATATATAGATCACACACATAAATGTATGTACTTAAACAATAATAACAAAGTTAATTTGTAAATTAACTATAACCGTATATGTACATAAACAATAAATTTATCATACACAACATCCAAAAGTTCTATTTTTAACTTCAAATAACTCTGCATTAAAATCTCAGCAATCTTTTACAAAATCCTTCTCAATCTATTCATATTATTTACTCTTAAGTCAATATACTTTAACTAATTACATGTTTTCAAATTTAACATATATAAAAGAAATAAGTTAAATAATATTTGATAACTTATCTAAAAAAATTATAATATGTCAATTTCAACAAAAATACTTGGTCATGGTAGTAAGAACAATAAAATTATTGTTTTACTTCAAAGAAATATAAGTTACATAACACTATAAACAACAACAATAATGTATATTATATTTAATTTGTCGATTTTATCGTGTGTTGTATAATAAAGTTCCAATTTTAACATTAAAATTTTAAAATCTATACTTAATAATATTATAGTGTGCAACGCACGGGTTACACACTAGTTATTAGTTGGGGAGAAGTGTGTGAGGGTAGTGATGTGAAGATGAGGTGGGTTCGGTAGGAGGCGAGATCAGAATGTGAGTGTAAGAGGGGGTGCAGACCACGTTTTGTGTGAAAAGAGAAATTGAGCTAGAAGCGGTTGTCAGTGGAGTATTTTGAAGCAGTGGGAGCAGAAGTTTGTTAAGAATATATATATACTACTGGGCATGTTTTGTTTCAAGTAGGAAGAACAGTGGTAGCAGCTGGGTTTTAGGTGTTGTGGCAATGACGTGGAGTGTTTTGGCAACATGGGAGGAATACACGGTAGAAAGAAAATGATGGGAAGAAGATGCTGTCGCGTTTTGGGTTGAGAAGGACACAACAACGGTTTGTATTTTTGAAATGAAGATGAAGATTTAGTTTGTGGTTTGATGTGGCATGGGCCGACATTGGCTTAGGCCTGTTATAAAGAGAAAAACATATAAAATAAGGAGGGGTGGTTTCAGAACAGCGAAAGGGACTTTGGACGTGAATAATGTATGACGTTTGTTAAGCAACATGAGTATTTGCAGAAGAGAGGGGAACATGAAGGAGGCGGTTTTGTGGCCAACGTGAATATTGGAGGCGTGATGCATGGCAGTCAGAGGGAGTTCATTCGGTTTTATTATTTGCGGTGGTATCTTGTTCAACGTTGGGTGGTGGAGTTGGTTGAACGAGTTTGGCCGGAGTAGGAGTTTAACGAAGGATTGTTTCAGTGGGCTTGGGAAGATTGCGTACGTTGTTATTTAAAGCATGGCGAACCTGAAAGCACGCACATGGAGCCAAACAAGTTGAGCTTTGGCCGGGTTAAGAAAACGAAGATGGATCGGTAAATGGTTAATCGCGATTTACAATGAGCTAACGACGTTCAAGGTAAGAATTAAAGTAGTAAATCTTCTGGTTTGGTTTGTTAATTATTATAATGAGTGTTGAAAACATAAATATAATAAAACTTGTAATAGGGTATCTTATCCGTACCTATACGAGATTCAACGAAACTGGGTTTATTGGGATCACAGAGAAGACGTCTACGTGATCGTGCTGAATTTGATTTGAATCATAAGCAACCGGAATTTCGTTAAATTTTAAACGCATGTTTAAAATTTAAAGAAGCAACGCGAATCGTCCATCGAAACGAAAATGAGTTAATTCTCACACATTTCTAAAATACTAAGATGTGTTAAATTCATATAATTAAATTTAATTGGTTGATTGGATGCCTATGGTTGATTTAATGATTAATGTTAATTATATTATCGTCATTTCCATATGCTGTTATGAAATATTATAATGATCCGTGATGCAGGGAAGAACAGGTAGGGGGAATCAAACCGGATTCCTCAAATATTTAGTATGATGTTATTTCATATTTTGTATGAACTGTTTGAAACTCGTTGACTTTAAAACCCTATTGGTTGTTGGTTGTGGTTGAGCTTTGAATCAATATATAGTATTGACTACAGGATAAATAGCAGATGGCCTTGATATACATCGTTTTATAGATCGATTCACCGTCAGGTGAATCGCTAGAAATGAAGTTGTATAATTTATTTTATAACCGAATATAGATTTTTGAATATATTATTTTAAATGAAATTCTAAATAGGGAATAAACCAACCACATATATACATTGATTGGTTTAACCATAATCCACAGTGCGCGAAGCACGTGCTTATTAAGTGATTTGTAAATATTTAACTAAACTGAGGTGACTAGAATTAACATAACAATTAGAATGGGTTATATTGATAATTGATTTGAATAAAATCAAAGTGAATAGAATTATTTAGATTAATTAATTATTAATTAATGGCAAGATCAATAATGATTAACTAACGGGTTAGTCATGTTTAGAGTTGAACAAGTAGACAGCGTTAACTGGAATTGTTGATTTAATTAGTTCATTAATTTAAAGAATCTAGTTAATGGTTAAGTAACCCAGTTTTATTTTAATAAATGCTAAAATCCGATTATTGGTCATTTAAATAATAATCGAAGTGATAATTTGGAACGTTAAATATAGTAAGGAAAGTTTGTAAAGTTTAAAGCCGTGTTTATAGTTAATAAGGCGATTTAATATTTATAATGTGGGGTCAAAGTTTTAACTTGATTCTTCTAAATTATATTTAATTGGATTCTATAAATCCAAATTATACGAAGTTATAAAACCCAAGTATTATTGAATATATAAATGGAATAAGTATTAGAAGGGACAGTTGAATAAAGTAAAAGCCAGGATTTGAAATTAAAGAATGAGAACTTAACGGGGAATCAGTTGGGATACTTGATTTTCTAAATATTGGTCTGAAATTGGTTTCAGCCTTGGGGTTAATATTTAAGGAATTATTTTCCGACTAATTTACGGTTAGGAACTAGTGGGGCTATGAAATAGGAAATCAAACGTAAACCTGAGTTGAATTACAGTAGTGAAACGAGATAACTAATTATAAAGATGCGATATAGAACTATATTAAAGAAGAAATGGTATTTCATCAAGATGGAATTAAAATGGGATTTGTTGTGATATGGGGAATAAGTATCAGTTTTTGTATTAGAACTGATATCTATTTTAAGATAAGAACGTTGTTGATCAAGGTCTGAGAGGTAATTAAAATACCCCAACTTGAACAACTTCAGGATTATCAAAGGATGATATTAGTCGTAGTTGTGAAGATGTTAGAGTAAATTATTTTAGGAAATTAACAAGGTAACGCTATTTGAAGGATTTGGAAATATATATTGAGATTCCGAGATAAAAGGGAAATAAAAAGGGGCTTGATGGTATGAAATGATTGGTGGAAATATAACCGTATTTTCAAGGTTATGAAATGAGATTTAAGGGGTTTATTCTAAAGAATGAGTGGTGATTTTGGTGTTCAAATAACGAAGCCAAAGAAGATGTCGTAATTTTTGTTTTACGAATGATAAGCGGAGTCGATAAGATAATTAGTAATGTTATAGCAATGTTTTGAAATTTAATTGAAGATTAAATTAGATATGATTTTAAGATATTTCCTACGTATATAAGTAGAAGGATTTGAGTATAATTATATATTAAACCAATATATCATTTGTGGGTATTTCAACTGATATATGATTTTAAATGGCCAAATGATGCTATGTAATAAACCAATGGATCTGTTTTATTTTTATGGTTGTTTATTCTGATAGTCAAATAATAAACTATCAAAATCTGACCTAACGTTATTGGTATGGGAAGACCGGGATCGAAGTTTCATTCGAAAACCATTCCGACCAATGAATACGAAAACGTGGAAGGAGCTAATCGAGATGGAGCAACTGAAGACCGTATATCTTCATGAAACGGAAGAATTACTTACAATCTCTGGCTGATCCCTAGAGATATACTGTGATTCTGTCGTAATTTGAATCTACGGGTTGCAAGGACTTCTCGCTGCTGATCCATGGGGTGATTCCTATATTGGATGTAGTAGGGGAGTACCTTCGGTTCATCTTGTTCCTGGATGACATGTATGGACGATGTGAATGGTGGCCAGATGTTTCAAAAGTCGATTATAGCCTCAACCCTCATCAACTGGGAAATGACAAAAATCGGGCAGGCAGCATGGCTATGTGGGTCGCACCCATTAGGGTGTATTGTCACCATCTAGAGAATATTCATATTTGTTGCTTCTTTTCAATTTTGTATCTCCTGGGAAAACGGTAGCTGCGCAGGCGTGAGATGACAATACATTCAATACACTCAAGAGAAATGAGTGGTCGGTCATGTGTGGACCAGGTTGCAAGACGTTCTTGTTGAACCTAGTGCATTCGCCTCTAGAGATACACGATCGGCAGGTGGTCCCATACCTTATCATAGTTGGAATCCAATATCCAATATGCGCCCGCGGTTTTGATTGTATACTATATATGTGGAGCGTGAGATGCAAGCGTTCCGCTAGATTATAATTTATTTGTATTTAGACATTATGATAATATCAGAATAAGTTATGATTTCAGAACGTTTTGGGTTATAGTAAGATAAAAATCGTTCGTGTTTATGTGTGGACTGGTCTTACTATTGTCCTTTGTTTCAAAAAGGATTTCCAAAGTTAAGCAAGTTGTTTGTGTTATGAATTTATCACTGAAAGTATTCCAGACTGATCCGGGTGAATTTTGCTTTGCTTTAAATGTGCTCAGGTTAGACCGAGTATGTTATCAGGTTAGGTTTCGCTTGGAGCTCCAGGAAAGGAGATGAAGCCAAGACGTGTTCCATATATTTAATGGTACTAGTTTATTTCCGCTGTGTGTTGTGTTGATCTGATTGTATACTCCGATGTTGTAATCATATATATACAGTTCTTTTTGTATAAAGTATTATTGATTATTATATTTTATCCATTCCGCTGTGAGACTCTGATCTTCTTATTCTTCTATTCTAAAACTTCTTTCTTTCTTTGTTTTCTCTCCCTCTAACTTCTTTCTATTAACTTTCTGAGTTTTTCAATACTTGAGTTTGGACACATGACGTGTTAGTGTCTGGATTCGAGTGTCGAAATTTTCGGGTCGCTACAAACAGTAACCTTGTTTGAGCAATGTGATATGCAAGAAAGAAGTAGAAGAAAGTTCTGACAAAAAACGCACGAGTAGGATCGAATTAACGAGTCAGATATGTCCTGAAAGGTGAAAAGTTGGAAACCCTACCTGATCAGAACCGTATAGCACCAAAAGAAAGATAAAAGGTTTGACTAGAAAAGTCGAAATTACCCCTTCACAAGGGAGAGGGGAAATGTTACTGCCAAAATTAACATCGAGACAGGGTGACGGTGAAGGGGTATCAGACCATCACAAAAAAAAAAAACAAGTAACCCGTAAGCAGAAGCTAAGCACAAGGTAAAACCGAAAGCCTAAGAGAAATATCCAGAAGGGCAAGCAACTGGCACCCTCAACAAAGAAGGAACCTCAAAATCTGGTATAAAGAGAAATTACCGGTAGGGTAATTCCGGTTGGAAGGATAACCGACAAAAAGTCATCCAAAACCGGGAGCTAATGAAGAGGAATGCAAAGGACATTGCAACCTGAGACCAAGAAGGACGAAAGGGCTATCGGTATTAACTCGTTTAATACTGATACATCAAAGAACAAGAGCATAAGGGGATCAGTTGGGAGCCATCTACCAAAACCTAAATCAGATGGTCATCGAGAGGCCACTTTAACAAGCAACTAATAGAGTATCAGAGGCAACCTTCCGAAAAGCCGAGACACACTTCAGGAATCTACAGAAAGGCAAGCCGGAACCTCGAAGAGAGAAGCTATCCACACTAATTTGCTTAGTGTCGATACCGAGAGGGGTGGCGGAATAGAAACCATACACTTGAAGCATTAAGACAAGTTTCATCAAGAATTGATATCAAGACCGAAAGTTCATGACCGAAAGTCTATATCCGGAAGACTATATATCTGGATTCCTGCATCCGGAAGCCTATATCTGGGAGCCATCCTAAAGCTATCCACACGGACAGGCTAGGTGTTGATACAAAGAAGATAGATATGACACTCAAAAAGGAGTTCCAGAGACCGGGACCATCCGTCCGAGAGCCAAAACCGGCACCTTCAAAGCAATAAGCAAAGCCAAAAGAGCGGCCGAAAGCTAAAGCGCCCAGGACCAAAGGGAGAAGCCGCCGACAGGGGCTTTTTCTGGCCCAATAGCAAAAGAGGCCCTGATTTGTTTATAACGAGTGGACTTCCATTTTCGGGGCCCGAGGGTCTCGTTTTCGGAGCGATTTTCTCATTTCTCATTCTTGTATTCTCTTTCTGTAGAGTAAACCCTAATTTCTAAATCAATTTGGGGATTTTCATTATACTCACTTATGTACTTCAAATCAAAGATCAAATAAAGAGTGGATCAGCACTTAACATATTTTCTTATGAATTTCTCATACGGTTTCTTGGTTATCTCATACATGTCATGCTATATGTTCTCTTTGTGGTCTCGGGTTCCTACTCAAGTCTAGACCCTTCCGCAATGCTAATGTAGAACCCCTTTCCTACAAGCCATTTAACCCTTTATCAAGGGTTGTGTTTCGGGAACCCTTACCCCAAAATAATTGTTAGTTTTTAAGTTGCTTAAGCGTGATGCTCAGCCTATTGAGGGAAGAGTAACTAATCTTTCGGACACTAAACCTTGATATCTAGGAAACAGTGAACTAATTCAAATTCGTGAAAGCTAAATAACCTCATTTCCCCCTAGGTCCACTTCCATAGACCTACCTCCGGTGTTGACGAAAAATATCGTTAACACAACTCATCACACAAGCAACAATCCACACAAGTTACCTTCCCCGTACCATCACCAAATACACCTGCCTCACCACTGCATCCTTCGACCAAAACTAACTCACAAAACAAACCCCAAATCGAAATCACCGTCATAAACCAAAATTCAATCTCATGTATCCTTCGACCTGCCATCAAATCCATGACCATCAACCGCACCTAAGCCTACTGGCGAATTCAACTTGCGCTACCTCAATGGACTTCCTCAAGCAACAACCTTGCATCACAAAGCCAAACTCAATGCTCAACCAATTCCCAAATCTTCATAAATCGCGAGATCCCCAAAGCAAAAAATCACGCCATCGCACCCTCGCTCAGCAATTGCGAATTCCAGTTGCGAGTTCTCGAATATAATTAAGTGGATTTCGAATTTTATGATTTTGAATTACAGTTGCAGTAGTGAAGAGGAAGACATAAGAGCAAGGTTCAAAGGAAGCTTGGTAGATTAGGATGTATAAAGCGACGACTATGAACAAATTTGAGGAGAAGATGGTAGCAAAAATTAGGACTGAGGGGAAGATGGTGGCGGTAGAACAATTTTGAGGAGAACGCAAAACTGGGATTTTGGTTTTCAAGCGAGACTGGTAAAAGTAACAATTAAGTCTGATTTGAAGAGATATGACATGCAATTTTAAAAATATTGAATGTTAGCAAAGCGACCCTCGATATAGGTGAATATTTTGGCTCAAATTTAGAATTTGGAGCCTAAAATTTCAAATAAGTTGCAAAAAAAGATATTTGCGGCTATCATTCAAATAAAGTTGCTAAAGAAATCTAAAAAATAAATATTAAACTTTAGTTATTAAACATTAACATTGATTAATCATTTGTTATTTTATGTTAATTATGAATAGTAATAATTATTTTTTATTCATCAATTATTAAGTATTACTTATTACTACTTAATTATAATCGAATATTGATTATTCAATCTTAATTATTAAGGACTACTCATCAATAATAATTAAAATTTGATTATTAAATGGTAAAAGTTAAATATAATTTGAATTATTAATTATTAACAATAGTTATTAATTAATGAATCATCAATAGTAAACATTAATTATTAATTTCTAATTACTAACCATCATCCTTAATTATTAGTAATTAATTATTATTTTTGGTAAAAGTCAATGCAGCTCACCTCCAATGGCGACTGGGCGATAAAACCCTTTTCACTCTTCTGCATTTTCTGTTCAAAAGTTTTCGACCTTCCTCTTTCTCACTTTCGAACCTCTTCCTTCGCATCGTCCATCTATATCTCTCCTTTCCCAGATTCCGCCTTGTGGCTTTGTTTGCCTACTTTTCACTCACACCAGATCTGTTTTACTTTCTCTGACTCGTTTCAAATAACAGTAAATCCATTCAAATCTCCCCAGATCTATACTTCCCCTAATCTTTCAGTAATCGCGCTGGGTTCCCCTTCTCTACTCTGGCCTTTCGAAAGCTTCTGTTCGCGACTCACTGACGTTCCTCGCCTCTGCTGCAATACCCTCAAATCTTCACCAAAAGGCAGACCATGCTGTGGTTGTGGATCGAACTCGTTCGACGTGCTGGTGAGTTTGTGGCTTTTGTCTATGTGGGCGAGGCTGTGCTTAGTTGTGGTTAGTTACTAATTTTCGTTAGCCTATGGATTTTGATTTGGGTGTTATCGCCTTGTGTTGGTGAGTCGGTGACACTTCAACCTGTGGTTGTTATCGCCTCCGCTGCAAAACCTATCACATGTTCTCCAATGTATCATTACTAGTTATAATGAAAGTGGCACTATTGGCCTTGCCAAAAAAATCCTTTATTTAATAATAGCTATTAATTATAAAATATTAAATATTACTTCCTACTTATCAATTATCTATTATTATTTATTGTTTAAGTTATTAATTTATTTTTAAACAAAAATGTTTTTTGGAAATAAAAAATATTATTGTTTATTCTAACTCTTAAATTCCAAATAATAAATATTACTTCTTAATTGCTATATATTACTTACATTTTAATTATTAGTGACCAAATATTAGACTTAATTATTATTACTGATTACTTAATGGAGATGATTTAAATGTAATCATAATTATTAAAAGCTACTTCTTATTTATTAATTATTAATTAATAATTATTGCTTATTAATTCTTAATTATAACCGAATATTAATTGTTAATCATTAAAATGGTCAAAGTTAATTAGCGGTTGGAGATGTATATAAAAATAACAAGTTGTTAAAATTATTTATTGCAACTAGTAATAGCATGTAGTTGTTAAAAATATATTTTTTGCAACTGGCAAAAGTATGCAATTGTTAAAAGTATATATATTGCAACTGACTGACAATAGTATACTGTTGTTAAAAATACGTTTCTTGCAAGTGACTGGAAAAGAAAGTTGCTAAAAGTACGTTTATTGCAGCAGACAGTAAAAGATTGTTGCTAGAGAGGACTTATTGCAACTGTTAAGCAAGGCCAGTTGCTAGAGACCGCTTATTGCAATTGTTCGTAAATGCCACTTGTTAAAGACCATTTATTGCAAATGACATATGTTGCCACTTGCAAATGATTAGTTGCAATAGTGTCATTTTACTTATAGTGAAATTTGGGTATTTAGCCAGAGAGATGTTCGGTAGCAACCAGTTTCCTGGCACACCTGACCCTTTTAGGAATAACCCGTTTCCTTTATATTTTCTAGTTTTTTATATTTATCAAGAGTCGCAAAACGAGAAGTCACAAACCAGAATATAAATCATGTACTTTGCTTTCCTACCTGATCGATAACGATGAGCCCTTATTTTAGTTTAGCTTACAATCCAACCTAACCCTAGGTATCTCCTACGGCGAATCTGAAGACAGCTTGCTTCACGATGGTAGGTTTTTCCGATCTTCAACATACCATCATCTCTGATTAGCAGTTTTCTCCGGCTTCGGTTCAGGTAGACAAATCTTCTCCCTATTCCTCCTATCGATGAAAATAAGAATTTCAACTGCCATTTTTGTATAGCAGTTTCAAACAAAATGGATAAGGGTAGCTTAGTATATTTATTATAAAATTACTGTTGAATCTTCTCGAATTGTACCATGTTACTTCGGTGACAATATTACTTGCAACCTGCTAAATAAAAAAATTGGTTGTATGTTTATACAATGTTGTTCTTTTATATGGTTTTCAACACAATAATAATTTAAGAATTGTTACAGCACTTGAAAGGAAATATTTGATTATATTATCAAAGTGTATGATTTAATTTTTTTCAAAAAAAATGATGTTATTCTGTTAAAGAAGGATGCTTATTTCTATAGCAACATATTTTTTATCTTTATTTTTTTGCTAAAACGAATCAAAATGCTATGTCGCACAAGTCTGTAGCAAGTAATGTTATTTGTTTATTAAAGTTAGCTTATAAAGTAACTATAAATCTATGATAGGTCGTCTGAAGCAATGATTTCGGTTCAGTGATCTAAATTTTCACTGTCAAGAGCCAATCCATTTAGACTTATATTTCTCTTTAGTTGGTTATGGTTAATAGGTAATACAGATATTGTGATGAGTCTGACCTAGAGGCTACATCCTATCTCAGTAAAATAGTCACCAATATCAAGTTCCTTCTAGCTGCTGTGTTGCTGACTTCATCTGGTTGGTACTTTCATGACATACACACACACACACACACACACACACACACACACACACACACACACACACACACACACACACACACATATATATATATATATATATATATATATATATATATATATATATATATATATATATATATATATTATTAAGCAAGTACATGGTTTAATTGGATGAGTTAAACTTTCGTAGCTAAGTAGTACTAATACCATGAATTGAGGCACATCTCCTTACAGTTTGTCCTAAATGACTCTTCTTTTATACTTTACCCACAACGTGTTTTGACTTTTTCACTTATATGCTAATATTAAATGAATGAGAAAAATATGTCAGAGAAGCATTTGTAGTTAGGCTGTGTAAACAAGTAATATTCTCTAGGTGTAACTTTGTAACTTTCTGCTTCTCTTTTATGGAATTTGTCTTTGAGGTTGTGTGACATCTTCCATGCTTCATCAGGATTCATCATATTATGTTACAAACCAATATATGATTTTGATGCTAGCATCTGTACATGTAAAATACCAAAGAGTATTTGAGGTGAGACATGTTATTATCATGAATTCAAATATATTCCAATATATAAAAGATATGCTAACATGGTTGTACGAATGAAAATTTATATCCTTCGTTTTATAGCCTTTACAAAATGTGATAAAAGCACTTCTAAATATGTGTATTCTAATGAAACTAAAGGTTTTGACAAGGCTATGTTCATTTGCTGCATCATTTCTCTTCAATGACTATTCATTTTAGGATTTTTGGCTATCAGTTCAGTGTATCATTTATCATATTCTCTTACGCCTTAGAACATTGTTTTTTTAATCCTTTTTATGTTGAAGAGGAGATGTATGACTCCTTCATCTTAACTACATTTGTAAGTCAGGCAACTGCTCCATTTTTTTCTTACAATATTTTAAAAACGCTTTTTTTGTTCCTATAATGTCCACTGTACTCAGTAATGGTTAATTCACTTACACTGATAGGATTTTTTTTCCATCCTTAAACGTGTCACAAGGCTACTAAATTAAACCATAAGTACTAAATTTTTTTCATCCTTAAACTTCCACTTTTATAGTTTCAGATGTGTTCTTTGAAGCTAGCCGGTAACCCATAACAAAAATTTTGTGTAGGAATCTGGAATTAGATAAAAATTACTATGTAGTTACATCAGGTTAATAAATCTGCAGCTGGTAATATTTGAGATTAAAAAATATATTAAAAAGCTATAATTTCTTTTAGATTAGGTTCATTTTTTTCACCATTAATTTTGGTACGTATCATTTTCATTTTCAATATTACATGCTGAATTCCTTTTTTCCATGTAATTACCATTCATCAAACTTTTTAAAAATATATATCATTTGTTGTTTTTCTATTTGTTGTTTATACTTTATGCACGGACAGCTAACAATTCATATGTGAATTTATCATGTCGCGGTTATCAACTGACAGAACCACAAATAGGTCATCATTGTCAACTATCAGTATACTGGAACCATACTGTTGTGGAAGCATGCACAAATGCAATATTGCCTCTTCGTATATGTAATGAATGCATTATGTCGCACCACACATCTTTTGTTAAATAATTGCTGAAAAAAATTATATAAGTAATAGAAGGTGTTACATTTCATAGAATAAATATTCCAATATTGCTATATTTACAATTTGTTTGCAAAATTTGTTCTACTACAATAGTTAAATGCATGCTTAACTTATAAAATCAAAAAGATATGTTGCACTTGCACGTTAGAAGATGAACATCTTTAATTATTAATCGAATTGATACTATCAGTCATTTGATCTACTAAATGGGTTAAAGGAAGGGCGACATTTTGTCTAATTTGGTTTAAAAGTTAACAAAACTGACATTTTGTCTAATTTGGTGTAAAAGCTATCACCATGTTAATTTGGGTCATTTGCTCTATTAAACGGGTTCTCAATTTCTGTCCTTAAAATATGTTAACAAACATTGTTGTTTGTCAATTCTTTATGGCTATGTTTGCTTTTTCTTTTCTTTTCCCTCTCTACACATTTACGTTTTTGGCATTTCAAATTGACTCACTGCTATATTTGTTATGGGTAAGAGTTATATAATAGATAATGTTGCAATTTATTCAATACAAATGCTAAAATCTCGAATTCAAACAGCTGCCTGCTAAATATATTAATTCAAACTTGTGAATACAGTAAACTAATACAGATTTCATCAACTATGGTAAGGCTATTGTATGTCATTCTATTTTACTCACATAATTATATATGGAAGTTGGTAGATAATTGCAACAGTTTTTCTATTATCACATGCTTTGTACTTGAAATATATTTAAGAGGAGAGCACAAGTGTGCATATACTTTTGATCACCATAAGTTAGTTAAACATGATGAATGTGTAAAAAAAAAAATATTTTTTTATATTAGGTCAACGTGCTTTTTATATATGAACACAACAAAAAATGACGCTAAAAGTAACTTTATCTTGACCATATATATTCATTTGCAATTCGGCTTCATTTAAAAACAAAAATTCTATAGCAAAACCATAATCCCTCCACAGAAGATGTTCTTATCTTTTATTTTATTACCATAATTTGATCGAGTATTTGTACTTACTCTAAAAACATAATTCTTTTGCACAATCACTGGCAAGTTGTTGATTTGAAACATAAATATGTTGGTCGCATGTTTTACATGAAAAATGTGGTGATGTAGTCATTGAAATTTGAATGTGTTTTCGCTTCAGGTCCAAAATTTATGTAATGTAATTCACAAATTTGGATAAAATTCTGTGTTTTTTTGTTATCTCAGTAATGTTATAGGTTTATTAGGAAGTTTATCATTGTAATTATATTTGCAAATCCGGATTATATTAGTAACTTTAAATGTTTTTTGATATGTTTTATAAATACAATTGAGGAAAGTTAGGATATAAATATGGATAGATATCAAAATGCAATAATTAAAGAGAGATATGCTGTAAGGACCCCTTGATTAAGTCTTCCTAATACCATGTCAAAAAGCCATTAAATTTACCAGTTATTCTTCATATTACCATGAACAGTTTAGGAGCTTCAATTACTTACCAAAATTTAGCAGAAATATAAATACTCACGAAAGATGCACAAAATTTGTCAAAAATTTTGTTGGTCCATACTATCAGTATTAACTAAATTAAGTCAAAGGAATGATATTATGCTTCAAACAACCATCTAGATTAGAAATTTATTTTGTATTAAAGAAAAATTTATTTCCTTCCACTTTACGAATTTAACACAACCCTATACCAGCATACATATCTCAAACTGTATTTTCTTCCACTTTTATGAATTATTAAAATTTAACAATTATATTTTCAGAAATTCATAATTCTTTTAGAAAATCAACTTTGAAAGCTTTTGTGATTTACATATTTAAAATGGAATTCATTTCCACATTTTTTTTGAAAAGTAGTAGAAACAAACAAACTCGAAATTTTGTTCTAGTTGAATATAATCAACAATGTCCTTCCGCTTGATGGAAAATAACCTATTGATTATAGGCAAATTCTATTCATACACCGAAAATTACCTAACGTACACCATTAATTTGCTAAAAATATATATTACTAAGTTACCCTTATTTTTTATTGCATTCCTACTTTTTGTTATAACTCATCAAACTAAAACATATTGCAATTAACAACATTGACCAAATCTATGTAAAAAAAAAAAAAATTAAAGAACTTAATGTGTTTTAAACGTGAAGCCTAAAATTAAAATTACGAAATCTTCTACAAGAATGTGCACAAATTTAAAATCATTTAATTTAGAAGTAGGGGTTTTTGTTGAAATTAAGAATTTTTTGTAGGATAATAAATTGGTTACCATATATTCAAAAAAATGAAGTTTATTTTACTGAACTTAAAACTTTTTAGTGCTATAAATTTCTTATTTCTGTAAATAAGTTTAAAGTTTTAAAGAAGGAAGACGATGAAGAATAAAACAAGGCTAATATTGTCAAAGAGACGGTGTATGTAAAGTAAATTTTGATGTATGATAGTTTATTTTACTTTATGCTGTATGTTAAGAGATTGTTGGTGTATGAATAGAATTATCCTTGATTATATTCCATTGTTTGATGGTAAACTGTTGAGTGCCGAAATAATTCATGATATCTAAAGGCATATAATTAAATTAAATTTCGACTAATTGTAAATAGTTTTAGGACGAACAAATAATGATGTCCTTTGGAGTTCAGTTATTGTTTAAATTAAATTTAAATTGTAATCATATAATGATGTTGCTTCTTGCATGAGGGGGTACTGCCCATTTTTTTTAATCATGTAAGCATTCTCCTTGCTTACAACGCTACTTTTATGTCTCCGTTTCTAACCTGAAACCCAGGCAACTCCTATGGTCCAGGACATTAAGACTTAATAAAAATCAATTGTATTATTTTTTTTTATCATATTCTAAGTCTGTGCAAGTAACTTCCTTATATTATCCCATAAATGATTACAAGGCAGGTACAACATGGACGACAACTCTCATTTAAAGTTTGAAAATTATGTATGAATGTATATGCATATGTATATATGTATGTATATATATTAAACCTAGGCAACTCCTATGGTCCAGGACATTAAGACTTAACAGAAACCAATTTTATTGTTTTTTATCATATTCTAAGTCTTTGCAAGCAACTTCCTTATACTATCCCATAGATGATTACAAGGCAGGTACAACATGGATGACAACTCTCGTTTAAAGTTGGAAAAATATGTATGTATGTATATGTATGTGTGTGTGTATATATATATTTGTGTGTGTGTTATATGTGTGTTTGTGTGTGTGTGTGTGTATATATATATATATATATATATATATATATATATATTTGTGTGTGTTATATGTGTGTGTGTGTGTATATATATATATATATGTTTTGTATTTGGACCAGATTTTATTTGCAGTCCATATGCTAGCAACAGGGCAACTCACTTGAATTTTAAGTTTGTTATGTAAAAGTTTCCTCTATTACAATATAAGGGACAATATACTTCTGTCTTCGTTGTTATTGCTAGGAAATTGTAGCTTATTGTTACCTTGGTATTTAATAAATCTAAAACATGCATATTCAAATGTTGTCTCATGGCTTGCTCATTAAGCGCGCTACAATCATAGCGTTTATGTTGTCAATATCAACTATTTTCTATCAGTATCTACTTAATAGTGTATGTGTGTGTGTGTGTATGTATGTATGTATGTATGTGTGTGTAATAACAATAATTTGTATCTTCGTTAGAATGATCATACTAAGCCATTTTTAGCATCATACATTCCCTTTTGTGCATAGTTTGTTTGATGCTTTCAAAATTTGATATATTCACAATTTTCATTTTAGTTTTTTACAATTACAGAGTTTGTGAGCTTATAATTGTTTGTTTACATTATTTTAATATTGCTCATGGTAAAAAAAGAGCATATGTAAATCATTACTCCATGTTTTAATTTTTTGCATTGGTTATTGCATATTTCCACTTTTAATTAGGTTATTTTCTGATTTTATAACATGGAATTTTATGTTCATTATTTTAGAATAAAAGGATATTATGTAATCACTATGCACATGTTTTATACCATGTTCCCACTTTTTTCTGTCTTAATCATATGTTCTCTCATTTATTATTCCAAAGTCAAATTAATATTCATTTTTTTTACTGAAATGGCAATGTTTTGCTTATGTATTGACTTCAGTTTAGCAAATGTGATGGTCACACTATTAGCTTTTTGCAAATGTGTTGGTCACACTATTAGCTTTTTGGTATCAATCACACTATAATCATGAGGTCACCATTATGTTATATTATGTAACCTATTTTATCCACTTCAGTATTGACAATAAACATCAGGAATTTAGAGATCAAATTTCTCCATTACAACATTTCTGCCATGTTACAAAATTTTAAAACTTAAAATCATTTTTTGATTGTCAAAATTTCTATACACTGGTATTGAAAAAAATTCCTTCATTTTCTGAAATGGTTACTGTTTATGATGTCTTCAAACATGAAATTTTGTTTCTTTTTGTTTGAAATAATACTCTGTTTACTTTTGTTTTGAATATATATATTTCTGCATTGAAGATTCGAAACTGTATAATTTCAGACACATCAACAACTGGTTGATAACGCGAAACGTACTCAAGCTCTGCAACCATGGCTGCCACTAATTCTTTCTTGAATCCTATTTTCGATGACAATCCTAATAAAAAGGAGGGATCTTCTTCCTCCTCTCTTCTCCTCTCCAATCCCTCCTCTAGTCTTCCTCAATCCACTCCTAATTTCTTAGTAGATGAGGATGGTTTCATAAGGGTTCTTAACCGCAAGAAAGGATCCAAATCTTTTCTGAATTCGAATGCTTCTATTCATCTGTTAATGGGGGCTGGAAAGTCCAGCGAGTATCCTCTCAAATCAAAACAAAAGCCTTATCCTGCCTCTAATGGCGCACGTTTTCAGCCTAGAAATCCAATCAAGATCACTCAGGAGTCTAAACTGATAGCAAAGAATCATTCAGTAACAAATTCAAAAGTGTCATCTTTGGATGAAATGGTCAAGAACGGTGGCCAATATTCAAACCGTGATCTAAATTTTATTGCTCCAGTGGAAACAGTCGGCGAGGAGAAAATTGTTGTAGTTTCTGAAGAGGTTAGTTCTCGAACAGAGGAAAAATGGGGGCTTTCAATAGTCGCATACGTATTTGGTAAAAGGCAAACTTGTCACTACTTTAGGACGTTTGTGGTTCATGCATGGAATCCTATTGGATCCTTTGAAATTTTTACTGGGGTAAACGGGTTTTCTATAATAAGATTTACAAATTCAGAGGACTGTGAGAAGCTTCTTAAAGGAGGGACATATTTCATTAATGGTAGATTGATTATACTTAAGAAAATGACCAAGAAATTAATTCTTGATCGAGATTTACTTTGTACTATGCCTATATGGATTTGACTTCCTGAGTTGAATTTAAGATTATGGGATAAGGAGATTTTCAGCGCTATAGCAAGTCTAATCGGAGTTCCTCTAAAAATGGATGAGCAAACAGCGAAAGAAACTTGTCTGAGTTATGCTAGAATACTTGTTGAGATTAGTGCAGATGTTGAGTTACCCAATGAGGCATCAATATACATGCATGATGGGGAAATTATTACTCAACAAATCAACTATGAATTAAGCCCAGAAAGGTGCAAGATTTGCAAATGTTTCGCCCGTTCTCACGATCAATGCATAAGCAACTAAGATCAGAGAGATCTGCCAAAAGATGCTGCAAATCCTGACATTATTACCAATGTTAATGAAGTTGAATTCAATTCAGATGGCATTAACACCATTACTAATAAAGTCGGAATTAATCTAGTTGAATCTACGGATAATTTCCCCAATCCTTCACATACTCATATGTCATCTATTGTAGACGCTATGAACATTGATGCTTCTCCTACTTTCCAATCGGAATTAGGTAAAAAGATCAAAATTCACCTACACAATCTTACCATAAATCAGCACGTCCTAGTGAAAACTTGCAGACTGTTAAAGCTCCGAATGAAACTGTGGGAACCATTCCTGAAATTCCCACAAGTTTAAAGGAGCAAACTATTTCAGATGGTTGCAATCACAACGCAGTAGAGGGATCTAATGCTAAACTGGTCAATGAGCCCTCCCTCCTCTCGAAGGACTCAAGTTTGATTACAAATGCAGTAAAAAAAGTTATAAAAGCATTCAAAAAAAAAAAATTTATTTACACTGATGCTTCGCTGTTGGCGAATGGTCTTGCTCCTACCAAATCTTCTATCACTTATGAAAACATTCAGGAAGCAGTCAATCAAACTCTAGCTATATCATAACCTTCGAAGCCACCTCACTTGTAATTAAGAAGAAAAAGGGAAAGACCAAAAGTCTAATAGATATTGTCTCAGTATAAGAAACTGAAGATGATAAAGACCATGATTTCAGAAGAAAAAAAAGTACATTAGCAAAAATGCTAAGTGGGAAAAACAACTAAAGCTTACTGACAACAACAATTTCAAAAAGAGTGGAAAAGAGTTGGGAGTTAAGGTGGACAACAAAAAGCACAATGGTACACCTTAGATGATTCATATCCTTTATTTTATATATTTTTATATATTTTTTAATGGATATATTTGTTTGGAATATTAGGCGGTTAAATTCCCCAGAAAGGCAACTTGATCTTGTTAATTTTTTAGGTAAATTCAAACCTGGTATTGTAGGTTTGATTGAGCATAAGCTTAGTGATCAAAAGACTAATTATCTGCATATCAGAAAATTTTAAAATTGGAATATTATCAATAATAACCTGACGGGAGGAAATGGTAGGATTATGGTTTTTCATAATCCTACGATTTCGTTCTCATCAGTTATTTTATTGATCTACAGTATATTCACTGCACTTTTAAAAATAAGGGAGGTTTGATTATAAAAATCACTTTTATTTATACATCCAATTTTGAAAATGATAGAACTATGCTATGGAATTGCATTGAGTACTTTAGTCATACTATAAACAGTCCTTGGATGTTAATCGGGGATATCAACACTGTATTTCATAGCTTTCAAAAGAGAGGAGGCAACGCTATCCCTTTTTCTAAGCTAGAAAGAGCTGCCAATTTTATGTTGAAATCTGGATTAATAGAACCACTCATACTTGGCAATAAATTCACTTGGAAGTCAGGTGAATTCGGAAATATACATTGCAAGGTAGATAGGATTATATTTAATCAAAATTTCATCAACTTCTTTTCAAATGTTAAATGTAGTACCTTGCCCCAAAATACAAGTGATCATACACCCATCCTAGTTTCTTCTAGCATTGATAAATGTTTATTAGTTAACTCTCCTTTTAGGTTTGTGAATGGACGGGTTTATGAGAACAACTATAAAGAAGTTATTTCTAACTGCTTCAATAATAAGTTTTATAGAACTGCCCAATATAAATTCAATAAAACTTTGCAGATGGTTAAGTCTAATCTCAAAAGTAGGAACATTTCTAGAAATAGGAATGACATAAAAACTATTAGGGATGAATGTGAAAGGCTGCAAAATGATTTAGATAAAAATTTCTCATACAAGGTTAAGGCTGAGAATTTTTTTAATGCTCAAGCCAAGTTGGTCAATGCTCTTCATATTAGATCTGTTAATCTTAAACAGAAAGCCAAGGTTGATTGGTTAACAGCTGGTGATGAAGCTAGTAAATTATTTTACACTAGAGTGTCTAATAGGAATATTAGAAAATAAAATATAATAAATAAGATTGAAGAGAAGTTTTATTATTGATGAATTATAATTGTAAGATGATACAAATTGTATATAGGAGTCCTCTATTTATAATACAAGAAATAAATGTAAATAGGCTTGAATAATAGGCATGTGACCGTTGCTTTATTATAATAGGCATGTGACCGTTGCATTGTTATAATGGGAATGTGACTGTTGCATTGTTATAATAGACATGTGACCATTGCTATGTTATAATGGGAATGTGACCGTTTCCTTCCCATTATTCTTTCTTTCCTTTATTACCACCCCTCAAATTAAGGTTAGGTTTTACTGCCTTAATTTTCCGAGAAACATTCCATCTTCTACTTCGTATTTGTTTTCAATTCTTCAGTTCCAAATGCTTCTCTGAATCTATGAAAGTTTTTAGCTGAAAGTGATTTTGTTAGAATGTCAGCCCTTTGATAATAAATTGGAATGTGATTCACTTGTAAATTCTTCTTTTTGACTTGCTCTCGAGAAAAATAAATGTCGATTTCTATGTGTTTGGTTCGATTATGCTGAATAGTGTCTGTTGTCATGTAGATTATGCTTAGATTATCACACCAAATTATAGAGTTCCTGTTGGATGATAGCTTTAACTCCTTTAATAATGATTGCAACCATAAGATTTCTGCTGTAGTGCTAGCAACACTCCTATACTCTGCTTCTGTACTAGATCTCGAGATGATTGTTTGCTTTTTAGAATACCATGAAATAAGACTTTCTCCTACATAAATACAGTAACCAGAAACTGATTTTTTATCGTCTATATCTGTAGCCCTGTCTGCATATGAGTACGCTGTAATGCTCAAGTCTCTGCTGCCTTTTATTGATATGCCAAAGATGATTGTTGCATTTAAATATCTGAGTATTCGTTTCACTAATGTCCAATTCTCACTTTTGGGTTCCTGCAAAAATTGACATTTGTTAACACTAAAAGAAATATCAAGTCGTGTTATAGTAGCATATTGTAATGCTCCTACAACACTCCTATATTGTTTAATATTTAAGATAGCTTCCCCTGTTCTTTGATAAGTGATGGTTCGAGATCATAGGAGTTGGTTGACCATTTGCTTCAATCATATTTGTCATGTTTAGAATCTCTGCATAGTACTTACTTTGACAGAGATGAATTACTTTATCTGATTTCCTTTTGACTTCTATTCTAAGAAAATAAATAAGTCACCTAAATCTTTTATTGAGAACTGATTGTTCAAAAAATCTTCCAATTTTCTGATTTCAGTCTCACTACTGCCTGTAATAATTAAATCATCCACATATAATAATATGTAAATAGTAGATAATTCACCGATTTTTATGAATAGTGATGTATCAGATCTGGTAGGTGAATAGCCTAGTGTTGTTAAACTTGCTTTTAGTTTTCAACCCATACTCTAGGTGCTTGTTTTAGGCCATAGATTGCTTTATTCAGTTTGCATACCAATGTTGGATCTTGTGTATAGCCTTGTGGTTGTTGCAGGAATATTTCTTCATGGAGATTTCCATTTAAGAACGCATTGTGACATCTAGCTGCTTGATTTTCCTATTATTTCTTAATGCTATAGTCAATATAAGTCTAATTGTTCAGGGTTTTACCACTGGTGAGAAAGTTTCATTATAATCAATGCCAAATTCTTGGGTGAACCCCTTTGCAACAAGTCTTGCTTTATATCTGTTGATAGACCCATCTGGATTCTTTTACAGTCTATATACCCACTTGCACCCAATTATATTCTTGCTGCTTGGATGATTTACTAGTTCCCATGTACAGTTGTTCATTAGTGCTTGATATTCTTCATCCATTGCCTTCCTCCATTCTTTGTGTTTCACTGCTTGTTGATAACAATTTGGCTCTTCTTCAGTAATGACTGCAGTATAAGTCTTTGTTTGAATATTCCCCTTTTCGATCTGGTTATCATTGGATGTCCAGTTTGATGATGTGGTTATTGAGTTGGTGAGCCATTTTGTCTGCTGCTAGTATTTTGATTGCTCATATTGCTATTTTCTTCTCTTATTGCTTCTAACTTCCTGCAACTTGATTTTGCAGGTGATTGAATGGCGTGGCTAGTTTGCTCTGGCTGATCATCACTAGTTTCACTATCACTGTGATGGCCTTCAGAGTTACTACTAGTAGCCTTGTCACCATTCTCTTGATGCCATGTTTCAGCAATACTATGCAGATCAGGTATACTAACCTTTGGATTATATATTTTGGTCGTGGTTTGTATATCTGATCTGCTATATGGAAAAATATTTTCTTCGAAAATAACATGTCTGCTTGTAAAAACTCTACTAGACTTGTCTATACATGTAAACCCTTTTTTATTATTGCAATAGCCTATAAATGTGCAAGGTTTAGATCTATAGTCAAGTTTATGATTATTATAAGGTCTTAGGTAAGGGAAACATAGGCAACCAAATGTTTTCAGACTATTGTAATCAGGTTTCACATTGAATAGCTATTCTAGAGGTGTTATGTATTTCAATACTTTAGTAGGCATTCTATTTATTAGATACACAGCAGTACTGAAATCATCAGGCCAAAATTTAAGTGGCAAAGATGCTTGAGCTAAAATAGTTAAACCTGATTCAACTATGTGCTATGCTTCCTCTCAAGTATACCATTCTGTTCAGACGTATAGTAACATTTTACTCTATGTATAATACCTTTACTTTTAAAATAATTTGTCAGCAGTTTGTACTCTAATCCTCCATCAGATTGCATGACTTTGATTTGACAGTTTATTTGGTTTTCCAACATATTGAGAAAATTGATGACAGCGCTTTTAGTATCAGATTTAGCTTGTAAGAAATATATCCAAGTATATCTAGTATAAGCATCAGCAAATGATATTTAGTATTTATACCGATAATCAGAAAATATAGAAGATGGACCCCAAATATCAGTGGTAATTAATTGACCAGGTTAGGAATACACATTTAATGAATCAGAGAATGGTAATTTGTGGCTTTTTCCATCTGGCAATAAGTACATACATAAGGTAATTTTACAGGAATAAAATTTATTTTATTATCATTAAGATTTTTTTACAATTCTAGCACTAGGATGCCCTAACCTATAATGCCATAAGTCAAAAGTACTTTTAGTTTGAACTTCATCGGTTATATCTGTCAGATTACAACGTGGGTGACCATTAATAGTAGTACTGTGATTGCCGAAATTGAATTCATAAAGTCCTTTTTCAACATTACCCTTTAGAAGAATTTTCCTAGTTATTATGTCTCTAACTACACAGTATGTTAGGAAAAATTCAAAGTAAACATTGTTATCCAAAGCGAATTGAGACACACTAATCATGTTTTTCTTAATGGTGGGAACTCTTAATAAGTTATGCAAAAATAATTGTCTATTACCAGATATACTACCTGTGCCAGTATAGAAATCTTAACACACTTACCATTGCCTATGCTTATAGTTTGATTACCTTTGTATTCCTTGTTCCCTAGATTCAGGTCATTCAGATTGTTTGTAATATGATGACTAGCTCCTGAATCTGGGTACCATGTTTCATCTTAAATATGATCGACTCTGGCTTGTTCATTCTGATTTCTTGTGTTGTCAGATTGATTAATTGTATCTCCTTGTCCATATGCTATATTAGCAGTGAAATTGTTGTTCCTCTGATTGTTATTGTTCGCTTGACTTGCTAAGTAGTTTGAGTTGTACACGAAATAACACTTGACAACACTATGGCCACCCTTCTCACATATTTGGCACTTTGGTCGATTGTTGTTGTTGCTTCGACGTCCTCTTTCTCTGCTACCTCTACCTCTGGTGGTAGGGTTGCCTCTCTGAACGGTTTGCTCATTTCTAAAATTGTTATTTGCCTGATTTTTGTTATCATTATTTTTGGTAACGACATAGTTAATAGAAAAATCGCTTTCTTGAGTTTTCTTGCTTTCAAGCCTAGCTTAATGTGCAAGCAGAATTGAATGTACTTCATCAAGTGAGTAGAATTCCTTTTGTGAGGAAATTATGGCTTCTACAGCCTCATATTCTTCACTTAGGCCATTGAGTATAGTTAGGACTTGTTCATAATCTTGCACTTTGTGACCAATAGCTTCTAACATGTCGCAGATAGATTTAATTTTGCTTAAGTACTCTCTCATGGTAATGTTGTCTTTTCTTATTTTTTGCAATTTCCTTTTGTAAAACATAACTTTAGCAGCTGAGTGGTTGTTGAAAGCTTTTTCTATTGATGTCCATATCTCATTAGGACTTTTGCAGCCAATTATCTATGGTAGTAACTTTTGATTGATAGAAGATAGTAACCATGAGCTGATTAATCGATCTTGCCTATGATATTTCATGTATTCTTCATTGTTGACTATTTGCCTTCTTGATCAATAATGAATTTTGGTGGAACAGACAAGGTCCTCGTGATGAATCCTTCAATGCCATACCCTTGAATTGCGGTTTCAATTTGAAGTTTCCATAGTAAGTAATTGTCTGCGCCTAATTGTACTGTAATTAGTTGTGATTGTGGACTAATTACAGCTTTGGTGAGTTTGTCTACAGCTGCAAAGCTCTCAATTGTTCCAGTAGTATTGTCTGAAGTTGATGAAGCAGTGTCATTAGTCATGATGTTGAGAAAGATAACTCAAAACTCTTTCGAGTTGAAGAAAAGATGGATCAATGGCTGTTAAGCCTTAATGAAGCTCTGATACCATATTAGAAAATAAATTAAAAGAAACAAGATTGAAGAGAAGTTTTATTATTGATGAATTGTAATTGTAAGATGATACAAATTGTATATAGAAGTCTTTTATTTATAATACAAGAAATAAATGCAAATAGGCTTGAATAATAGGCATGTGACCGTTGCTTTGTTATAATAGGCATGTGACCGTTGCATTGTTATAATGGGAATGTGACCGTTGCATTGTAATAAAAGGCATGTGACCGTTGCTATGTTATAATGTGAATGTGACCGTTGGCATTCCCTCTATTCATTATTTCCTTTATTAAGGAAAAATAGAAATAATATTGGTAAAATAATTGATGCAAATGGCAGAATAATTAATGAAGCCTATAACATTGAGAACGAGGCTATTAATTATTTCTGCTCTTTGTATAATTCATCTAATTATCCCAATATTTTTCCTGATATTGAGTTTAAATTTTCTGCAAACAACAATAGCTCGGAAAATTTATTAGCTCCTATTAGGTAGGATGAGATTAAAAATATTATTTTTAATGCTAACAATGATAAAAGCTCTGGTCTGATGGGTTTGGTGCAAAATTCTACAAAACTCGTTGGGTTGAAATGCAATCTGTATTGTGTGATTCAATTACTGAATTTTTTAATTCAGGAAAACTGTTGAAAAACACTAATCATACATTTCTAACCTTGATTCCAAAAGTTGAAAACCCAGTTGGTCTTGATGAATATAGACCTATTGCTTTTTGTAATTTTATCTATAAAATTATTTCTTCTCTTCTATGCATAAGGTTAAAATGCTTTCTAAAATTTGTCATTTCTGAAAATCAGAGTGCCTTTATCGTTGGGAGATTAATTTCTGAAAATTCTTTATTAGCTCATGAGTTAATTAGGAACTTTAACATGAGAAATAAAAACCTCATGTGTATTAAAATTTATCTGCATAAAGCAATTGATAAAATTAATTGGAATTTTATCATATATATTATGCAGAAAATGGGATTTGATAATAGATTTTGTGTTCTGATAAAAGAATGCATCAGTAATGTGACTTATTATGTTATGATTAATGGTTCCCCTAAAGGCTTCATACATAATAATACAGGAATAAGGCAAGGTGACCCTTTGTCACCATACTTATTCTCTATTGTTATGGAATATTTTTCCATGCAGATGGAAATAGAAGTGTTAAAATGAAACATTCAACCTATAAATAGAGTTAAGCCACACATTACTCACTTGTTATATGCTGATGACATGCTCTTGTTTTTAAAAGCTGATAAAATAGTGCTATTGCTGTTAATTTTTTTTTTTTGGAAAATATGGAAAATCATGCTGGCTTAGCTGTTAATTTAAATATAAGTAAAATTTATTTCAGCAAGGATGTTCTAATTAATGATGAAATTCTGCATCTTTTGAAGTTTAAATAAGGAAATCTTCCTGTTAAGTACCTTGGCCTTCCATTAAGAATTAATCAGATTAGTGAAAGAATTTTTTCTAGATTATTTGATATGATTCAGGGTAAACTTGAAGGATGGTCACATAAATTGCTATCCTTAGCTGGTAGAATGGAACACACACACAGTCATCACTACAATGATCATTTATTGGGTTCAATCACATAACATCCCTTTTAATGTCATTCGAAAAATTGAAAAAATGTGTTCTAATTTTATTTAGAGGGGCAAGCATTACAAAGTAGCTTGGGATACAGTGTGTAAGCCTAAAAAATTTGGTGGGCTTGGGCTTAGAAATATTAGAGACATTGCTGAAGTTAGCAAGTTTTAATTATTTTGGAAATTTTTGGATGGTAAATCTCTCTAGGCTAGATGAATGAGAGCTAAATATTTAAAAAATAAAAACTTTTGGCTTGCTAGAAAAGAGAATCGCCATTCTTACGTTTGGAAAAACATATTAGATTGCAGAGATGTTGGTAGAAAGCTTATTCAAAGGAAATCAAATGATGGCAGTCAAACTAGTTTATGGTTTGACCCATGGACTAGTGGTAATTCACTAATATTCAATCTCCTTGGTTGGAACAATTTGCATATTTTAGGTGGGGTTAATGACAAAGTGCAAAATATTATCATAAACAATTGTTGGAGCTTTCATAATAACCATGCAGCTCTTATTTAAAAAAAAAAATGCTATTATGGGTATTCATATTGATCAAAATTGTTATAAAGATCATTGATGTTGGAATTTGTGTTCAAAAGATAGGTTTTCTTTCAAAAAAGTTTGGAAGTTTCTGCAAGGAGAAGAGGTTGAAGTAGATTGGCATAAAATCATTTGGTGCAAATCTAATAATTCTCCTAAAATGGCACATTGTGCTTTTTTCTCTCTTTTAAATAAGCTCCCAACTAGAGAAAAATGTTGCAAATGGAATAAGGACTCAGAAAATACTTGTTTTCTTAGCAATAATGAGGTTGAAAGCTCCAATCATTTATTTTTTGATTGTGTTTATTCGCAGTACATTTGGTTTAATGCCAAATGCACTTTGGGTTTCAATCAAAATTATGTTGCTTTGAACATAAGAGATAGTGTGGAGTATATTTTGAAATTTTTTAAACCGAAGACCACCAACTTTAATAGAGCATGTGTCCTACTAACTACATCAATTTATTATATTTGGAGAGAAAGGAACTAAAGGTTACACTCTGGTAAAGAACTCAGCTCTCGAATTCTATACTTCATGATAGCGATATTATCATGAAAAAAGCTAACAGATCCAGACATGAAAACTTGCATAATCAGGCATATCATAAAAGTGATGCAGATTGTGATAAGCAAGTTGAAGAGATATTACTTAATGGAAAGCAGCTCCCCAATAGAAAGCTCTCTGATCTTTATACTGGTGAAGCTAATCTCTGTCCTGCTAGCAGTGATCCTCACAGCAAAGGGAGTAAACAAGTTATAATTGACCGTAACTTTTATTTATTTAAAAGTAAAAACAGTAATGTACTTCATTTACCTGTTGCAGAAAATAGAGATCACCTTTCACCAAGTAATGATCTAGAGAACTTAAATGGTGCACTGGGCAGATCTTGCTTCCTCCCTAGGGCATCCATCGAATCTGTTTTCAGATCAAATAACTGTGTGGGATGTAGACATAATTTTGTTACAAAAGTGTGTGATTCTATATATAAATGAAATAGTAATTCCTTGTTTTTACCTAAAACAGAGGGATGTTCCTCCAGTAGTGATCCAAACCTGATTAAGCACCTGGATAAGAGGAAATCAGATGAAAAGTTAAGCTTTTTACAAAGAATTGGTGACAATCATTACAAAAGCATGCTGAACAACCAGATCTACCACTTATTTGTCTGGTCAGAAGGTGAGAGCAGCAGTGGAATGTAACATCCCAAATTTTTGCGATAAATTATATTATTTAATTTAATATGATTTTGATATTATATGGTTGTAAATAATATTTATTGATTTAATTTGTGAAATTCTATGTTGAAAACCATAAATGAATTGTTTGAGTTAATAATAATTGAAGTTGCAATATTAAAATTGTTGATTTGCCAGTGTATATGATATTTTTTTTGATTTGAATATTATTTATAAACCTTGAATTTAATTTAAAAGCGAATAAATGAATAATGAATATTTTAATATATTATTGAATAGGCAAAAATTGTCAGTTTGCAAACGATCTCAGAATTCGACGCATTTAATTTTGTCAGGACCGTATCGTCAAAATATAACTAGATTTCAAATTTCACAAATTTTGGAGTTAGTATGCGGCACCAGTAAATTAAAAATGTACATTGAAATTTGTACGTTGTTTATTTTAAAATATTGTGTTTTAAGTGAAACTGTTATAGACTTCAGAACTGGGTTTGCCACTAGTCCCATTGCGTTCAGAGGGCCTTAAAACCTATTGTTAGGCAGTAAGCGGGTCTGATTTGGAACAGATCCATTTCTGGTTTTATAACACACTTAACGATGAAAAATAATATTAAAATATAATACCCAAACCCTAAAATTCGCAGTCGCCATGTTTATATTTTGATGGCCACCAATGTTCGAAATTTCGTTCCTTAATTTCTTGCTATCCGCTTAACGAAATCAAAAAGTTTCCAAAGCAAAATCGTACAGCTCGAAGAGATCTTTCAATCCGTACGGTGGTTTATGATAGTTCGAGGTATATTCGCCAAAATTATGGCTAGAATGCAGCGAGTTGTGCTGATTTCGAGGCCAAGGCGCAACCGTGTGAGCCCAGACTTGGGGCGCAAGCGGAGTATGAGGCGGCGCATCCGGCAGTGATGTGTGATTGTTGAACGGAGGAGTGATATGGGTGCGATTTGGGATTGGAATTTTCGACGTTGGGTTTCATTTGCTGGAAGCGGACGCGATGAAGATTTGGGAGGAGATGATGCTGACGTGGCAGCTGATGACTGGGTAAGAGGAGAGAGGATATTATTATATATATATATATATTGAATTCCAAATCTTTAAACATGTATAACTTCTTCATACGAATTCAGACTGACATGCGGTTTGTTGCGTTGGAATCGTATCGATGAGGTCTTTGTGACGGTGCTGATTTGGAATGATTTTGAGACTGTTAAAATTTGGGCCTATTTCGGATTTCAGAACGTGTTCATAACCAAGGTGACTGATTAAACCCACTCATGCCTAACTAAAGTATTCTAATATTAGTTAAATTAATATCATGTCATGATATGATTGTATGGATTGATGTTTGACAGTTTAAATTGCATATTTATATTGATTTGCATCGATAGTGTAGTTTAATTTGACTGTTAAATATAATTTTTCAGTTAAGTTAAAAATTTGACATATCATTACTGTATAAAACCTGACATCTGAAATTTGTAAATTAATATGATATTGGACTGCTTTGTATGTACTGATGTGATGAGTGGCTTGAATTTGATATGTTGACATATTGATGTTAATTGTGTAAATTTACATGTTATTCATATTTATTCGTATAAGAATGTTATTGTGTTGATTAATCCCAATCATTACCCTAAATGTCACGGGTATCGAATAAACCCGGGATTAATCAATAAAATGAATTAAGAACGTAGGTTGAAATGATAAATTCTTATGACCCTGATTTGGATTGAAATGATATATATTCTTTCCCAAAATACTAAAATTAAAATTTAAGTATCACTTGGCCATAGGATAAAAAAATTTATACGGACACCGGTTGATTAAATAAAATTTGTCTTAACCATGAACTTTTAAATATTGTTTCAAAGACAATATAAGCGATGTTTTAAAATTTATTTTTCTTTGAACTTGAACTTTGAATTTTTGAAATATAAATAAAGGGGTAAATAAATTAGTGTTGTAACTGAAGTTAAATGATAGTGAAATTAAATGTAAATCGAATTTATTGAAATTGAATTGTTTCACCCACCTTTGATATTTATTATGAATCAACATTGATTTGAATTACATCTGAATTGTGAACTCAATATTTGTTATAAATTGAAATCGTTAAAAATGGGGATCTGAATTGGAATTTAACTATTTGGGGTAAATGGATTTAATTGAAATGAATGTAAAAATGGAAATTTAAATCGATTGAAATATTGAAATTGAGATTGATTGATTTAAGGTTGAAATAAGACTTCAAGTTTAAGTGGATAAAATTTAGAGAAACGATTCTAATTCCAACTATAGTATTTTAAACCATTTTATAAATTATTTTAATAATAATAATTATTTTTCTTTATAAATTATTTATGTTATAACTATTTATTTTATAAATCATTTTAATAAATCATTTTATAATTAACTATTTATTTTATAAATTAATTTAATGTTTTAACTATAGATTTTAATAATTTTATAATTCTATTTTAATTACAAACTATTTATTTTCAAACTATTTCAATTATGTATGTAAACTATTTTTTATATATATTTACTATTTTAATATTCAAATTATTTTAGAAGTTGGAATTGTTTCGGGATTTAAGTTTGGTTTTAAATGGAGATTTATTTGGAAATATTTTATTTTGACTATATAAATGATTTTGAAACATTATATTTTGATATGAGGTATGAATCTCTTTGAAATGTATAAGAACTGACCGATGTGAAAAATGTAAACGTTTGGTTGTTAAAGAGACCGGGATCGGATATTGTCATACTCTCTATCAATACCGAAAACCACTTTAACAACTGTGTACGCGGTGAAGTTCCAGAAATGGTGTTGGATGGATTTGGAGGCGGTTACTGGATTTGAAGAAAGAGAACGATGATGGATAGCCTTGACCTTCGGGTCATAATTAAAATGATTAAAACAGGAGCCAAATCCAGGTTAATTGAGTTAGCTACTCTGAGCAGGCATACTTCTTCGATACCATATATATACTTTGTGATTGATGTGATTGAATGGCGCCTTGATTGATTTTGGGGGTATGTCTGGGGTTGGCGGTAGTCGCGACCATGCGTTACTACCGGCCTGGGTCCGCAATCCGGTAGAATCCTACTGATAGGTATTGTCTCGATGCCTTGTCATATTTATCCTGATCGAGTCCCTACGATTTTGATCTGACGTTGTCGTATAGCGGAGCATCCCTATCCACCGACTGTTACTGGTGTTTTATATGCACTGTTTACGACGATGTTTATAAACGGTGTAAGGGTAAAAATGTAATCCCACTTACGCTATTTTAATATTTTATATTTAACCATAGACATTATTATAATAGCATAGTATATAGTATCTAGTTTAATGGATCCTTAGGAGATGGAAATTGCCGTAACATCTCTTAAGTTATTGCACTCATATTGCCGTATGAATTTGATTTAACTAATATGAGAATATTTTAGTTCTGATCCGAGTGTTTTTGTCTTTTCATTTTTGCTTGGTTCAGCCTGAGTTTTCAGTTATTGAAGATACCATTATGGAGATGAAGATGGAGCTCAATAGACGTATTTATTACTATTTATTCCGATGCAAATATTGGTATGTTTATTATAGTTTACACTGATAATTGTCGTAAAATATAATCAAATGGATGTTTTAACAGCTTCATGAACTGTTATTTAATTATTATATTTTGTCATTCCGCTGCGAGATTCTGTGTTTGTTTTTCTTTTTCTCTTCTTTTTCTTATATAAATCCCAATAACTATCCGTATTTTTTATTTGTTTAAGTCGACATTGAAGATCATTGTCGATTTGAACGATCAAAAATCCCAGATTTTACATTTCGTATCAGAGCTTTGGTTTAGCGAAAACCTTGGCTCTATGTGGGACTAACTCATTAGAGATGGAGTAGTAATGCTCTAGAATGAGTTTGAGTGTATATGAGAGAGCCTACTTGTATTTTGATATAAAAATGATTTTGTATTGTATTGATTTGTTCTGTTGAGTATTTATGAATTTTGGTCGGTACTTGGCGCCCCAAGGCATCGATAGGGATTTCCAAACACTCGAACACAACTTATTGACATAATATTGTTCTGAATTGTATTATATATATAATTATTGGAAAATATATGAGTTTTGATTGTGTTGATGTTATTATTAAATTTTCATCATTTATTACTCGATTAATTTATAATTAAAACCATTAGTTGTTGATTGGTTTAAGAAAAATCAAATATTGAAAATTTATTGATAATGAAATAAGAAGTAAAATATGAATTTGAGAATTTGGTTTCAGGTGATTTCTAATATTGATTTGCAAATGGTTTGAAATAATATATTTATATTTTAAAAGTGTTTCATATAGAAATTGTTTTTAAATGAATTATTGGAAGAAAAAGAAGAAGAAGAAATAAGTGTATACCCTCTTTTATTTGGAAATGATTTCGGTGATGAGTGCACGCATCATCGATGTTTATTTTCAAGAGTCTAAGTAGGGAGACATTTAATATTTTATATTTTGTTTTACGAAATTGAACTTTATTTAAATCCCTTTTGTAGTATGGTTTCATGTAAATGATATATTATATGGAAAAAAAAATGAAAAAAAAGAACCCGAAATTTAGTTCTTTAAATCTTGAATAAGTAATGAATTGAAACTTCTGAATATTAAGAGAGTTCTAATTAAAATAAAATTCTTAAGAACTAGATAATAAATTGGAACGAACGGTACCCACTGAAACTTGTGTAATTATCAATTCTGTTCTATAACATGAATAACTTACCAATTAACTAAGAAGTTGAATGTTATTAGAATAAGCAATTAATTAATGCACAAGTATAAGAATGGAAAATCAGAGTGGAAAAAATTTGATTGGTTATAAACAAAATTTAAGTTATGTAATAAAAGAGATATACTTAGTTACTTTGTGATATTCAATTTAACTAAGTAACATGAATAACCGAATCAATGAAAAATCAATTAAGCAAATTATTTAGTAATACACTAAATGTATTGATATTAATGTTTGGTTTGGTGAAAATATAAGTGAATAGGATTATAATTATAAACTTATTGATGGTTGAACGAATTAATTAAATTAATTAAAAACGAGCTCGTCGCGAAGCGGTAGTTCGTAATTTTCCGAATTGAACTTTAAATGAATGTATAGAATCCAAAATAAGTCGGAATTCTTTGAAACTAGAACCTTTCGGTTCTATTGGATTATAGTTTCCTAATGAAAGGGAAAATTTTAA
Source organism: Allium sativum (assembly GCA_030737875.1). Lineage (NCBI taxonomy): Eukaryota > Viridiplantae > Streptophyta > Magnoliopsida > Asparagales > Amaryllidaceae > Allium > Allium sativum. Next base: position 53,563,087 of record CM060909.1, on the reverse strand, counting down.
ATTTCAAATTCTAAATTTGAAAATATGTGTAAAACAAAATTTCAGAAAAAACAGCGCCAAGGAAACTCGCAATTTAAAATTAAATTATAAATAAAATGGACGATAATAAAGTTTATAAAAATTCTAAATTTTTTCAATAGAAGTGTTAGAGGGAATTAAAATTAAATATGAAACATAATTCAATATAAGTCAACTAAATATGAATTGGAAATTTTTGTTGTTTAATTAGAAATGGCAACAACTCATGACTTGGGTAATTAATAAGTAAATTAACAAGTTCGAGAAGAAATGAAAAGGGACTTAAGTTTGTTAATAAAATAGGAATTGTCGGTAAATTAAATAAGAGGTAAATTGAGATTTATATAAAAGAGAAAGGATAATATAACTCGACTGAATTGATTAAATTAATTGTAAGTGAATAAGCATATATGTAGTAAAACTGAAGTAAATCAACTCGAAAGTAAAATAAATTCGATGTAAATCTATATAATTATTGAAAATGAATGTCAGTGTATGAATTTAAATAACTTGGACAATGATAGGAAGTAATATATATAATAAAACAAGCGTTGACATTGGAAATGAATTTGAGAATGAAATATAACAAATGAAAATATGAATTGTTTAAGAATGAAATAAACAATGAAATCATACTAATAAAAATAAATATTATTGCTTTTATATGCTGTTGAGTGTTAGTAGGTATTGAAGGCAATTTGCTTGCATTGGAGCTACTTGCGCATAAAAATTTGGTATTGCTTGCCTATAAATAAATAAATCGCTAATAACGCAAATGAAAGGTACGTATATCGAACTTATATATATATATATATATATATATATATATATATATATCGTATTTTGGCGTTTTATATTGTTTTCCCATTTTGGTATTCTTCATCACTGAGATGAAATGTATATTTATGATTATATATATATATATATATTATTGTTTTTCGGACCTAATCGTACAAAGGAGACTCTGCCGAATTTTTTTGTGAAATTATGACTTAAATTTTTTTGTGAAAATGTGAGTTTTATATATGTTAATAGTTTCTAATTCAGTAGAAATTTTATATTATTTTAGTTTTATTTTTCCACTTCATTTTACGCTCCTTTTCGAGGACGAAAACTTTTAACTGGGGGAGAATGTAACATCCCTAGTTTTTGCGATAAATTATATTATTTAATTTAATATGATTTGATATTATATTGTTGTAAATAATATTTATTGATTTAATTGGTGAAATTCTATGTTGAAAACCATAATTGAATTGTTTGAATTAATAATAATTGAAGTTGCAATATTAAAATTGTTGATTTATCAGTGTATATGAATTTTATTTTATTTTATTTTGATTTGAATATTATTTATAAACCTTGCATTTAATTTAAAAACGAATAAATGAATAATGAATATTTTAATATATTATTGAATAGGCAAAAAATGTCATTTTGCAAACGATCTCCGAATTCGACGCAATTAATTTTGGTAGGACCAATCGTCAAAATATAGCTAGATTTCAAATTTCATAAATTTTGGAGTTAGTATGTGGCACCGGTAAATAAAAAATATACGTTGAAATTTGTATGTTGTTTATTTTAAAATATTACGTTTTAAGTGAAACTTTTATAGACTTCGGAATTGGGCTTCGCCACTAGTCCCCTTGCATTTAGAAGGCCTTAAAACCTATTGTTAGGCAGTAAGCGAGCCTGATTTGGAGACATATCCATTTTTGGCTTTAAAACACGCTTAACGATGAAAAATAATATTAAAATATAATCCCCAAACCCTAAAATTCGCAGCTGCCATGTTTATATTTCGATGGCCACCAATGTTCGAAATTTCCTTCCTTAATTTCTTGTTATCCGCTTAACAAAATCAAAATGTTTCCGAAGCAAAATTGTAGAGCTCAAAGAGATCTTTCAATTCGTATGGTGGTTTATGATAGTTCGAGGTATATTTGCCAAAATTGTGGCTAGAACGCAGCTAGTAGGGTGCTGATTTCGAGGCCAAGGCGCAACCATGTGAGCCCAGACTTGATGCGCAGGCGGAGTATGAGGCGGCACATCCGGTAGTGGTGTCTGATCGTTGAACGGAGGAGCGATATAGGTGCGATTTGGGATTGGAATTTTCGACATTGGGTTTCATTTGCTGGAAGCAGACGCGATCAAGGATTAGGAGGGAGATGATGCTGACGCGGCAGCAGATGACTGGGTAAGAGGAGAGGATATTACTATACATATATATATATATATTGAATTCCAAATCTTTAAACGTGTATAACTTCTTCATACGAATTCAGAATGACACGCGGTTTTTGCGTTGGAATCGTATTGACGAGCTCTTCGCGATGGTGCGGATTTAGACTAATTCTGAGACTATAAAATTTTGAGCCTATTTCGGATTTCAAAACGCGTTCATAACCAAGGTGAGTGCTTAAACCCACTCACACGTAACTAAAGTATTCTAATATTAGTTAAATTAATATCATGTCTTGATATGGTTGTATGGATTGATGTTTGACAATTTGAATTGCATATATATATTGATTTGCATCGATAGTGTAGTTTAATTTAACTGTTAAATATAATTTTTCAGTTAAGTTAAAATTTGACATATCATTACTGTATAAAACCTGACATCCGAAATTTGTAAATTAATATGATATTAGACTGTTTTGTATGTATTGATGTGATGGGTGGCTTGAATTTGATATGTTGACATATTGATGTTAATAGTGTTAATTTACCTTTATTCATATTTACTCGTATATAACCGTTGTTGTGTCGATTAATCCCAATCATTTCCCTAGATGTTACGGGCATCGAATAAACCCGGGATTAATCATTAAAATGAATTAACAACGTAGGTTGAAATGATAAATATCTATGACCCTGATTTGGATTGAAATGATATATATCCTTTCCCAAAATACTAAAATTAAAATTTAAGTATTACTTGGCCATAGGATAGAAAATTTCATACGGACACCGGTTGATTAAATAAAATTTGTTTAACCATGAACTTTTAAATATTGTTTTAAAGACAATATAAGCGATGTTTTATAATTTATTTTTCTTTGAACTTGAACTTTGAAGTTTTGAAATATAAATAAAGGGGGAAATAAATTAGTGTTGTAACTGAAGCTAAATAAAAGTGAAATTGAATGTAAATCGAATTTATTGAAATTGATTTGTTTCACCCACCTTTGTTATTTATTATGAATCAACATTGATTTGAATTATATCTGAATTGTGAACTCAATATTTGTTATAAATTGAAATCATTAAAATTGGGGATCTGAATTGGAATTTAACTATTTGTGGTTGAAATATGACTTCATGTCTAAGTAGACAAAATTTAGAGAAACAATTCTAATTCCAACTATAGTATTCTGAACCACTTTATAAATTATTTTAATAATAATTATTTTTCTTTATAAACTATTTTATGTTATAACTATTTATTTTATAAATTATTTTAATAATAATTATTTTTCTTTATAAACTATTTTATGTTATAACTATTTATTTTATAAATTATTTTAATAAATCATTTTATAATTAACTATTTATTTTATAAATTACTTTAATGGTTTAACTACAGATTTTAATAATTTGATAATTCTATTTTAATTACAAACTATTTATTTTCAAACTATTTCAATTATATATCTAAACTATTATATATATATATTTAATATTTTAATATTCGGATTATTTTAAATGTTGGAATTGTTTCGAGATTTAAATTTGGTTTTAAATGGAGATTTTGTTTGGAAATATTTTATTTTGACTATATAAATGATTTTGAAACATTATATTTTGATATGAGGTATGAACCACTTTGAAATGTAAAAGAGTTGACCAGTGTGAAAAATGTAAATGTTTGGTTGTTAAAGAGACTGAGATCGGATATTGTCATACTCTCTATCAATACCGAAGCCCACTTTAACAACTGTGTACGCAGTGAAGTTCCTGAAATGGCGTTGGATGGATTTGGAGGCAATTACTGGATTTGAAGAAAGAGAACAATGATGGATAACCTTGACCTTCGGGTCATAATTAAAATGACTAAAACAGGAGCCATACCCAGGTTAATTGAGTTAGCTACTCTGAGCTGGCATACTTCTTCGATACCATATATATACTTTGTGATTGATGTGATTGATTGGTGCCTTGATTGATTTTGGGGGGTATGTCTGGGGTGGGCGGTAGTCGCAGCTATGCTTTACCACCGGCCTGGTTCCGCAATCCGGTAGAATCCTACTGATGGGTGTTGCCTCGATGCCTTGTCATATTTATCCTGATCGAGCCCCTGCGATTTTGATTTGATGTTTTTGTATAGCGGCGCATCCCTATCCACCGATTATTACTGGTGCTTTATATGCAATGTTTATGGCGAAGTTTATAAACGGTGTAAGGGTAAAGATGAAATCCCTCTTACGCTATTGTAATATTTTATATTTAACCATAGACTATATTATAATAGCGTATTATATTATATAGTATATAGTTTAACGGATCCTTAGGAGAGGGAAATTCCCGTAACATCTCTTAAGTTATTGCACTCATATTGTCGCATGAATTTGATTTAACTAATATGATAATATTTTAGTTTTGATCCGAGTGTTTTTGTCTTTTCATTTATGCTCAGGTCAACATGAGTTTTCAGTTATTGGAGATACCATTATGGAGATGAAGATGGAGCTCAATAGACGTATTTATTACTATTTATTCCACTGCAAATTTTGGTATGTTTATTATAGTTAACTCTGATAATTGTCGTAAAATATAGTCAAATGCATGTTTTAACAGCTTCATGAACTGTTATTTAATTATTATATTTTGTCCTTCCGATGCGGGATTTTGTGTTCGTTTTTCTTCTTCTCTTCTTTTTCTTATATAAATCCCAATAACTATCTGTATTTTTGATTTGTTTATGTCGACATTGAGGATCATTGTCGATTTGAACGGTCAAACATCCCAGATGTTACATGGAAGCTCCTCGGATGTCACTAGAAACTTAATAAGGAAGAAGAGAAGCTTCGATACCTTGAAAAGTTCAGATCTGATAGATCTGAACTCCCCATTTACATTGAGCCTCAGAATCACTATTTAAGAAATTAGAATCGTTAATTGAGAGGATGCGAAGCCAATCTCAAGCTTGTAACAAATGAGAAGAGAAGGGAAGTCAAGGAGGACTTCGTTTGGAAGCCGCCATGAAGACGGAGGAGGTAACTTCCCTTAGGAGCTCACCATTTTAAGTTTTCTTCTTAGGGTTTGTAACGATGAGATATGTTAGCGGCTAGGGTTTGATTGTTCTTATTGTGGCTTTCGGGTGTAACGAGTATTTTGCCTGATTATATGGGCCTTGGGCCAAAACATTGTTTTTACTATCTCAAAAAAAAGATTTGAAACTGTTACTCTGTTGAATTTTGTAAACTAATCAAATTAGTTTCAACATTAAACCATGCTTATAAAATAAATATTGAGCTAACTTTATTAGAGTACCAAAATGCTTATTTTGACTTTGTACAAAATTTTACTGCTACTTCAAGTATGGATCGGGGATCTAAAGGTCAACTTCATGTTTTTTAGTTAATCAGTTGCAAGCCATCTAACTGTAGGCCAAATTATTCTAATAAATTAGTTTTTTTTTCTCTATATTGAAGTTGATAGTATGATTAATCTATTTGCATTATGTATTTGCAGGTGTTCATGTAAGGCAGATTGTGATAGGAGGTTTAGTTTATATGACATATTATGCTTTTTTCTATTTTGAAATTTGTTTTCAAGTGTGCTTTTGATAATGATAGAAAAATAAAGATAATAATCAAACCATCTCCAAATATATTAAATTCAGAAATGTCATTTATTACTCACATATTTCGTTAAGCAAGTAAAATCTTAGGCCATTTCTCTCTTAACATGTAGGGTACATTCCAATACTTCCTCATTAAATAAACAAATTCAGCCTGCAAGTGCTACGAACAGTGAGAATATTGGATGAAAAAATTAGAGCTCATGTTTTCAAAGGAAGCATGCTTGGATTGAAATAACAACCCGGAAAATCAAAGCCATTTTTTTTTTATTTTGGCGATTTTAATGGAATCTGAATAATTAAAATGAATTATTTTAAATAATAATGACTAATAATTTATTTTATACGAAGTTAGAACGAATAAATTTATTTTACATATAAAACGAGCCTGAAATGGCGTGGTAGTTTGAAAATTCGATTTTAAATTTCAATTGAACATACATAATTCAATATAAGTCAGAATTGTATAAAACTAGAAACGTTAGGAACGTATTAACTATATCTTTCTAATGAATGTAAGAAATTGATATTTCATAGTATAACGTGAAAGTTACATCTAGTTTAAAATTCAAAATAGTCGCTATGGAATTTATATATATTTATAATATATATAAGGCCCTTAAAAATAACCATTTTGCAAACGACCTCCATTTTCGACGAAACCACTTTTGTTGGATCCGAACTGTCAAATTATTGCTAGATTCCAAAATTCATAATTTTTGGAATTAATATGTGAGCGTGGCAAAAGAAAACGTGTTTGGTAATTTCAGTTTGAATTTAATCGACTGAAAAATCCGTTTTTCAAAAGGTCTCCAAATTCGACGAAATTAGTTTTGTTAGGACCATATCATCAAAACATAGCCAGGTCGATTTTTCTGGAATTTTTGGAGTCCGTATATGGCCCCGGTAAATTAAAATGTGCGTTGAAATCAATATAGAACGTTATATTAATTTATATTTTAGTTTTGATGAAAAATGATCGAAACAGCCGAACTGGCTTATGATACATATCCCATTGTGTTCGAAATGGGGGTAATTAGCTACGGGCGACAGTCGGTGGGTTCGATTTGGAGTTCGAAATAAAAAGTTGCTTTTTGGAATTTAAAACTATTAAATATAAAAAAAATATATAATCACATAACCCCCTCTCCCTTGAGTCAACGCTCACTTCCGAAAAGAAATTAAAAAAATATCCAACGCTTTAAAAAACCCAATGCCCAACCCTTCTAGCCCGATCCTGATGCGCCGCCGCCTACCAAGCTCGACGCCAGGGCCCTAGGCCGACCTCCTCCACCCTCCGATCATCCCTCTCGACCTCCACCTCCTCCCCCAAACAAAATGACGCCCGAAATCCCCCCAAACCCATTTACAACCCGTCGCCCCAACCTTTGAAGTCGCCGCAACCTCAGCCACCCATGGCCGACGTCGAACTCTCCCCCCCCCCCCAACTCTGACCAACGCTGTGATTTTTTTTGTTTATAATTTAAGTTTCTTTTCGGTTTTTTTAGATTAGATGTTTTTAAATAAAAAGTTTAGATGTTTGTAAATAAAAAGTTCAGATGTTTGTAAATAAAAAGTTTAGGTTTTTATAAATAAAAAGTTCAGATTTTTATAAATTAAATTATAGATTTTTATAAATGGAAAATTTTAGAATTTTAAAATAGAAAAGTTATGAATTTTAAAATCGAAAAGGTTTGATTTTTATAAATAGAAAAGAATTGATTTTTATGAACATAAAGTTGTGATTTTTATTTATATAAGGTTATGATTTTAGTTTATAAAAGATAGGATTTTTAATTTATAAAACATATGATTTTTATATTATAAAAATATAATCTTTTCTATATAAGTAGCGTATATAAAGATTTGATTTTTATCATGAAGTATCGAACATAAAGATTCGATTTTTAAACACATAAAGGTAGGATCTTTAAGTATGTAAAAATATGATATTTACTATCATGAAACTGAAGCAAAAATATAATTTTTATACATGAAGTGGTATAACAAAAATGTGATTTGTATATTGAAAGATAACTTATAAAAATGTGATCTTTATTTATAGAAGAGCGAGATAAAAATAGGATCTTTATTATATGAAGTAGTGATGTAAAAATAAAATTTTTAGCTATGTAAAAATTGGATTTTTGTATATAAGTAGCGTATTAAAAATATAATCTTTATATGTATAACATGAGAATAAAGATTTGATTTTTATGTACATGTAGCGATCATAAAAATACGATTTTTTTATGTGTTTAGATTTGAAATAAAATTATGTTTTTTATTATATGAATAGCGGTATAAAAATGTGATTTTTAATCATGTATGGCTTAGATAAAAATGCGATTTTTAATATATAAACCTCATATTAATAAAGTGATTTTTACGATGAACAGCGCGAAAAAGATAGCATTGGAATTTCGAGCGAATCCAAATCATTCAGAAATAATAAATGAAGGAGTGGAACCCAAAGGTGAGAACTTCTCACTGAAATTTCTTGTACAGGTATTTATTTTATAAGTGCAAATATGAACTTCTCTCCGTCATCCACAGACCATGAACGACTTGTTTGATTGTATTATGTTGTGGTTTTTGGATTGAGTGATTTGTTTGTTTGAATTTGGTTTGGGATTAGAATGAAATTGTTTGGACTGATTATTGTGTATGGCGCGAGCCAATATCAGGAGAGAGGTAATGCTAGACATTACCCGATTTCAATATCGCGCCGTTATGATGCCGAAATTTTCTGAAATAAAAAGTCTTAGTTAAAAATAACATTTTTATTAGTATGAACTGTTAAAAATAGTAAAGTGTTGAAATAAATATTTTAATGTTAAAAATATAATTTTTAGCGTATAAAGGAACGACATAGAATTCTACTGAAATGAAAATAAATATTCATTTACAAATCGGACGATTTCTTTATGTACACCCATTTGACTGATATGGATTGGGATGAAATATTTTACACATCGCCCAACTACACAAATAAAATCTGTGTTTGTGTATTGAAACCCCACACGGGTATTGGGATGATATTTGATGTACACTAATCCCAATTAATTAGTGGTATGTCAATCGATGGGTTGACAGACTATATAAGCGTTGTTTATTTATTTTAATGCTTATACAGTGGTAGAAGGAACTCTGGATGATGGTTGATTATTTATTATGGTAGTTATATACATGTGTTGTATAAAATCCATATAACTAACGTTATATGGTAATTGATTTGGTCTCATTCCAATTTGGAAAATAACGAATATTTTAAAATAATATTCAGGAAAAATAGGAATAATAATATTCATGTGTTGAATAAAAGCCGTATTGATTAGATATGCGCCATTTTGATGCGAACGGTATTTATATCGATTTTATTCATTTTTATAATGAATATCGAAAAGGAAAATATTTCAAATATAAGATTTTGAAAATATTATAATGATGAAGGCTATTCAGTTTTGATTTAAGATTGAAGTAAAAGTAGGAATCGTTTTAAAACGAATTTATAAAATACGTTTTGAATGAAATATATATATAATATATATATATATATATATATATATATATATATATATATATATATATTAATGGCCTGAATAGAATGCGCCACGCCATGGCCGTTCGTGAATTTCGACCATTGATTTCGAATTGACATTACGGCAGATCCGACTGTCGGATTCTCCTAAAACCGGAACCGTTGAGTTCATATCGAAAAGAGCTTTCCAACGATATAAGAAATTTGAAATCTGACAGTTGGATTTGGAATTATGTCCAAATCAAATTTGGAAAAGCTCGTTGTAAGTGCAGTTCGATGGCCGTTTATGGAAATCGACTGAAATTGCGATAATAAGATTATTAAAAATATTAATAATTTGTGTAAAATCATAACAAATGATTTGAAAAGAATTGGGATGAAAATTTCCATATTTGAAAAGATAAAAATATATTTTAATCGAAATCAACTAGTTATGAACTAGAATTATAATCCAATATTTTTAAATAAATAAATTGGATTTGAAATGGTTTTGAGAATAACCAGAATTTCCAATATATGAATTGGAGTAGATTTGAATAGAAATCATCTTCGGAATATTTGGATATTGGATTTCGTGATTATACGGATATTGTTGTGGAAATTTGGAAGATATATTTTATATCTTTATTTCCAATACGATATTTGTTGGTTTCAGAATTTGATATTGAATATAAGCTGATATATTTTCTATTCAGAACCTTGTATTTAATATCAAATTGGATTTCGGGTTTGTCGTGAACGGTATCTTCACTGACACTGTTCTCAAACCCAGTTGAGAAAAGAATAAATCTTTTGATTAAGATTTAGTGAAGTTTTCCAATTAATTAATATTTAATTGGAATTGAATAAAAGAATTGTATTTTTGGTTTGTCGTGAATGGTATCTTAAAAAATACTGTTCTTAAATCAAATGGAGTTAAAAAAAATAGAAACTAACTAGAGATTAGCTAAGTTGAATGGTTTCCTGGGTATTGATCTGATGTTGGTTTCGGCCTTCGGGATTAATACTTAGGGAATTGTTCTCTTACTAATTTACGGTTAGAGATTAATGGAGTGTGAATTAGGTTTATTGTGAACTGTGTTTTTAACGACATTCGTTCTTTAACCCGATTAATAGAGAAATGGGATTTGGAATATATAAATCTTTTATTAAGATTTATTGGTAATTTAACAAAGTAAAGTTTTCCAATTTAATAAAATAATTTGGAATGGAATGGAATTCGATTTGGTAATAATTGAAGCGAGCTTCTGTGGAGGACGACTGTTAATATATATGGAATTTAAATAACTTTGTCGTTATTCCATTTATATTGTTAGTCGGATACAGAATTTGACATCGATTATATATTGATATGTTTTCCGTGAAAATTCCATAATTAATGGAATGGGATTTGGGGTTTATCGTGAGCGGTATTTTAAATGACATTAGTTCTTTAACCCAGTTAAAGATAAGATTAATTTCTTAACTTGGAATAATCATTAAGTAATGATTTTCGAGATTAAAACTGAATTAGAGTTTTAATGAATCTTTAATTAGATTGAAATGCAAATATGATAATTTATATTATCAAATTCAGGAAATTATCAGGAATGGAGTACCACCAGTTTTACTCCAGGCGATAGTTAAATCTTTAATTTGATTTGAACGTGAAATGTTAATTAATTTTACCGATAACACTGTGGGTGTTAGATATGGAGTACTACCAGTTTTGCTACATGGGATGAATAGGTTGGAATTGGGAAACATAATAAAGGATAACTTCGATAAGGTTCTCTAATCTCGACTAGTTTGGAAAACCTTAATATGGTTTAAATTGTGAAAAGAATATTTGAATAAAAAAATATTCTGGATTGGAATGAGGCACATGTTGTGTTTGTATAGCACTTGTTTATATTATACACGAGTTATTAAGAAAGACCGGATTCATCCCATTCTGAATAACTAAATCGACGATAAGTCGATGATGAAGACGGTGGTTGAAGACCGGAGGTCTTCACATCGTTCGGATGATTACTGATGTCTTAATTGGGCTGTACATCCAAGACGAGGTAATAAGTGGTAATCGTCCAGACATACTTGGAGATCGACGGATATGCATGGGCCTCTCTCCTGTATTGGATATATGAGAGAGGAATAAGGTGCCTTTGGTCTCGTTCAGACCAGAACGAACTTGTAAATGGACTGTGCGTCTAACATTGGATTTTATTCTATGTTTATTGATCTCTATTAAATATACATCTGCCTGGTGAAGGAGAATTTATTCTCTTACTTCACCCTTCTCTGAGACGTATGGGATTAGAGGTTGTATATCGATAGACGTCAGTCGCATAGCGTGAATTGCCTATGTGGCATGCTTAAGTGGCAAATGATCAAGGCTTCTGTTGAAAAGCAAAGTCTTGTGGTTGATGATCAAAGCAAAACTTTAATATAGCACCGCTTTGTGTATAGTGTTAATTCGCGAGCATCACACCCCGGTGTGAACCAAAACGGGAGAGGATCCAAGGAGAACCTGCGTTTCTTTCTAGTTATGGGTGGTGTCAGGGTTTTACACGCCCTGGCATTTATATATTTTTACCTATGTGGTTGTTGGAATGCGAGGCGCCTTGGTTATATCGGTCACTACGGGGCCGATGGATGGTTTGGTCAAGATATGACCAGTTTACACCCCATAGGGCGGGGGAACGCATGTTCAAAGAATTATTAATCCACTCCGTGTGGACCGGCCCTGTGGCTCCTAGGTGCAGTTGCGGCTGTTCCTGAGGCTCGTACTAGAGAGATTGGATTAGTAATATCCAATAAGGATGACTCGTTAGAGATAGGATCAGTATTATCCTAGAATGAGTGTGAAGAGTGTTGTTTTTTAGATAAAAAAGTTAAAAACAAATTTAGTTTTGAGAATTTAATCTAATAATACGTATTTGAGTATATTATTTTAAATCGAATTTGGACAATCAAGTATATAGAGATTTTAATATACATCTGATCCACGTGTACTTTAGGTCTCAAATATACTGGATAGATATAGAATCACACTCTAGTCTCCCAGAGATGATCCTGGTGATTAATCGATTATCATCGGTATCTACGTTCAAGTTTCGAAAGTGGGATATCTGTATATTTCCAATTGGCTGGTGCAAGAGCCAAAACTTAGTTAAAATTTATTGTTTGTGACTTGGCATCAAAAATGGATTTTTGTATGTTAAAGCTATAAATTTGAAATGTTAATCAACTAATTGATTGCTGGTTGTGTTGTTTGATTATTAGTTTGAATAATAAAATTGTTGAAACTAATATGTACATGAAAGGTAAATTTAGCCAAATCTAGTCAAATATTGAACTGGATTGAAAATTATTAGAATCTGCATATATGTACATGTATATAAATTGAACAGGTCATAACATGGAGGGTAAGAAGAGGAATAAAATTGTATGCCCGACAAATAGGTACATGTTTATTGTATTTCTTGGGGTTTTGATGATTTTATGAGCCAATTGGCTAGCCGCTTGGCTTTTTCTTTTTCTTTTTGAGATGAGAGAGCTTGTGTGGCGGTTTGGGGATTTTCCCGATGCTCCCCGTACAAAGGAGGTTATGGCAAAAAATTACGAAAATTTAGGGTGTTAGCCAAATTTTTGAAGAATTTGAAAAGTTCTTAGAAACTAAAAAGTTGAAGTACTTAAGCCATAATTAAAATAATAAAAGGTTAGTTGATTAGTAAAACAAATTTCAGCTCCGTTCCTTTTCGAGGACGAAAAGATTTTAAGTGGGGGAGATTGTAACAACCCGGAAAATCGGAACCGATTTAAAATTTTTATTTTGGCGATTTTAATGGAATGTGAATATTTAAAATGAATTATTTTAAATAATAACGACTAAAAAATTATTTTATACGAAGTTAGAGCAAATAAATTTATTTTAAATTTAAAACGAGCCTGAAATGGCGCGGTAGTTTGAAAATTCGATTTTAAATTTCAATTGAACATACAAAATTCAATATAAGTCCGAATTGGATAAAACTGGAAACGTTAGGAACGTATTAACTATATCTTTCTAATGAGTGTAAGAGATTGAGATTTCATAATATAACGTGAAAGTTACGTCCAGTTTAAAATTTAAAATAGTCGCTATGGAATTTATATATTATATATATATATAATATATAAGGCCCTTAAAAATAGTCATTTTGCAAACGAACCACTTTTGTTGGATATGGAATGTCAAATTATTGCTAGATTCCAAAATTCATAATTTTTGGAATTAATATGTAAGCATGACAAAAGAAAATATGCTTGGTAATCTCAGTTTGAATTTAATCGACTGAAAAATGACCGTTTTTCAAACGATCTCCAAATTCGATGTAATTAGTTTTGTTAGGACCATATCATCAAAACATAGCCAGATTTAGTTTTCTGGAATTTTTGTAGTTCGTATGTAGCCCCGGTAAATTAAAATGTGTGTTGAAATATCAATATAGAACGTTATATTAATTTATATTTTAATTTTGATGAAAACTGATCGAAACAGCCGAACTGGCTTGCGATACATATCCCATTGTGTTCGGAATGAGGGTAATTATCTACGGACGATAGTCGGTAGGTTCGATTTGGAGTTCGGAATAAAAAGTTGCTTTTTGGAATTTAAAACTATTAAATATATATAAAATATATAATCACATAACCCCCTCTCCCTTGAGTCAACGCTCATTTCAGAAAAGAAATAAATAAAAAATACCCGATGTTTTCAAAAACCCGACGCCCAATCCTTCCAGCCCGATCCCGATGTGTAACGACGTGGAAAAAGACGATCTTGGTTATCCGATATACAACACATATCGAACATCCAAGGATCGAAAATAACTGGATGGTTAATGAAAGAAATTAGAGGGTGAGAATAGATAAGATAGAAACTTAGAACAGAAGAAGAACAACACAACTTCATAGTAACACGAATCTCACAGCGAAACGAATAACATATAATATATATAACATAACTTTGAAATGTACATCTGTACTTGAATATACATATCATTTCCAAAGTACAGCACTTACAACATAGCGGAAATAACCATAGCTATATAATTCTGAAGCCTCCTGCTCCAGTTCTTCAAGTATCTGTAAATTCTGACTACTTGACTGCTCATACAAAATTGAGCACCCAAGAGTTTAGGGAAAACAACCAAAATAAACTCTGGGTCAGTTATAGGACTGGTATGAGTAAAACAGTTTAAAACAGTTTGAGCAATTAATTGATATCTCATAAGACCACACCGTATAACGAAACGGGTTTTTTCCCTTATGAGTATCCAAATCAATTTGATCTAACTTTCAAATCATTTTGAAAGAAACGATAATCTTTATATCAAAACTCATTGATATTATAATAATGTCTATCAACCACAATATAATAATCATCTAGCAGAAACGCTTTCATCTCATGTTTTCTACTTATATAGTATACAACCAAAACCGCAAGCACGTATTGGATAATGGATTTCCAACTATGACAAGGTATGGAACCACCTTTCGCTAGTGTACCTCTAGAGAGGAATACACTGGGTTCAACAAGAATATCTTGCAACCCAGCCACACATGACCGACCACTCATTTCGCTTGAGTGTATCGAATGTATATCACCAACGGTTGGGATCAGCAACCGTTTCTCGAATGGGACAACATCGAACAAATTAAAGAATGAAATGAATATCTCTAGATAGGTGATAATACACCTAATGGGAGCTACCCACATAGCCATGCTGCCTGCCCGATTTTTATCATTTACCGGATGTGAGGCTAGAAGCTACGCTTATCCTTTACACGCCACATCTTCATTCACTTAGAATGTCACATTGTCATACCCACTAAATCACAAATTGATTTATCCATAAATAACACGGGTATACAACTAAGAGGAACGAATTCCTCTGCCACCAAACGTGAATACGTTTGAAGAGATCAACTTATGCGATCTATTAGATATACTCTGTCAGACCTTCATCCATACAAGTTGTCCTGGGACTGGACAAACCGAAGGCACTATTCAGTACATCCATCTTAGGCAATTGTTATCTAAGACTTATACAACAGCCCTTGCACTTTACTCCGTCTTCAATTATCTTTGGCATATATGATTCGCAACTCCTATGCCAATACAGAGTGGTTCTTTGGATAATAATCCAACCGGTCTCTCCATATTAACAACGTTAAACTGGTCAAAACTTTGATAGTCTGTGATTTAACTATCAAAGAAAAATACGTGTGCAAAGAACGATATTATTTCCAGATGGAAATTATCGATCAAATCATCAACCATATATATATATATATATATATATATATATATATATATATATTCCCTCATTTTCTATGTTTAGAAAATATGCGTTATTAACACTGGAAAACATTTCCATGGCTTAATTACGTATCACTATTCTTCCACATCTATCAGACTCTAACTATAAACTAACAAGAGAACAACTTCCTAAGTATAAACCCCGAAGGCCGAAACCAACATCAGATCGATACTTAGGAAACCATTCAACTTATTAATCTCTAGTCAGTTTCTAATTTTGATTAACTCCATTTTGATTTACTAAGTTCGATTAACTCTATTGACGTCAAAAGTTGGTCACTAGTGACGGCCAACCCCCAATCGTGCGAGCAACACACGACGTAAAACAAAAATACTGAAAAAACAAGAGAAAAAGGGAAGAGCACACACAGAATTTTTATAGTGGTTCGGCAAAGTCAGTGCCTACGTCCACTTTATATATTATTACTTTCTTTTTTATTACAAGTACAACACTTTTTTTATTTGAGGAAGAAGAAGAAGACGTATGCAGCTATCATCTTCTTTCTTAAAGAGTTTTCGAAAGAAGGAGAATCCAGAGATTAATAGAGGAATGTAAGCTCTGAAAATGGCATGGAAGCTCCAACCAGAATCCAATCTCCTTTTCTCTTTAGGTCACGGGGTATTTATAGGTGGTAAAATGGATTAGGCCGCCGTGATATGGTCCGGCCATTTCGGGAAAGCTCGGACACGTGGCATCCGATGGTTGGCTGGAATAGCGGCTGTTGACTGATTCCAATGTTCATAAATAGTATCCTCGGAAGTTGTGGCTGACGTGCCATCCACTAGAAGGTATATCAAAAGTTGAACTTTGTCCGAATATGGTTTGACCACATTCTTTGCCTTGAAAGTCGGGATATTCGATGACTACAGAAGGTTTCCAAGCTAGCCCGAGATAATCGGTCAAAGCGGGATAACCGGTCAGGGCGAGATATCTGGAAACGGGATTTTAGGTCGATCAGGAGAGCGACTCTTAAGGAGCGAGCCATCTACTGCTCAGGTGAGAGTTCGGTAGACCTGTGACTTGGTCGGCTTATGTACTTGTTGTGCTTTCTGAGGCTTGGTCTGCTTTAGGTCGCGCGTTTGGGCTTCGATTTAACCCATTGAGACTCTTGCCGAAAGGAGGGTTAACACTTTGCCCCTCAGAATATATCTTCATCGGTAGAGGAAGGTGTGTTCTGAATTCTGAACCGGAGCACAAGCGCTCGAGCTGCTATGGTTATGACGAATCATATCGAGGCTAGAAAATCGACGGTCCCAATGTTGTATTAAAGCCAGAAAACCGACGACCGTTCCAGTTCGTATTAAGGCTGGAAGACCGACAACTATCAGGGAACCGTATTATGGCTGATGTAGTAACTTCTTCGTGCATAAGAGTTCCTGCAAATACAAAACAAAACTATCTGTCTGGGTCGAGCATTTCAGTTCACTTGGCTTTAGAGGGTGGCGGAGATTATCCATGCCCGGCTTAGTGGCGAACGCTAATCTGGTACGGCTTAGTGGCAGACATTATCCATGCCCGGCTTAGTGGCGAACGCTAATCTGTTTCGGCTTGTTGGCGAACACTAATCTGGTTCGGCTTACAGAGGTGGCAAGTATTAACCATACTCGGCTTAGGGCAAGTGTTTTTTGTGCTCGACTCATGTTAGGTTAGTATATCCAGCGAACTATAAGTGCTCGTGATGTAAAAGAAAAGAAAAGGAGTATACTCCATACTTATACTCAAAATGGGGTCTCCCTTGTCTAAAGGAGCAAATGTTTAAAAAGATGGTAGGCGTTCACACTAACCATACGGTGTTAAGAGAGGGCAAGCATTATCCATGTCCGGCTTAGAGATCTTCAGACACAATTCACGTTTGCTAAAGAAAATTATTAACTAATTATTACAAGGAACAAAACAATTCTAAAGGGACGACCATCAATTCCAGAGCATGCCTTAGAGCTAAATCCTAACTTTATACATGTGTACATCGAGGTGTCTTTATTACTAAAAGAAATAAATCAAGAGAAAATATAAAAATCTAATTAATGATTATGCCGCGAGTGCTAGTCTCAGGGTCCCTTCCATTTCTAGGAGCTCGAGGACCATCCTGAGGTGCTTGGGAAGAGGATCGCGGCGGCTTGGCTGGGGTGCGACCTTTGACATATTCAGGAAGCTCTCCTTTTCTGACTCGCCCTTCACGCAGATGTCGGCATTCATTTGTGTTATGTCCAGCTACGTTGTGGAATATACAATATTTGCCTGAATCGAGTTCCATTTGGGTTGGCTCTCCTCGAGGTGGCCTTGGGGTAGGAAGAGGTTCACGGATGTCAAGATAAATGTCGAGCAAAGAGGTATTGAGCTCGATGTATCGGTCGTATCTGTTTTCACTTCGAGACCACACATTGCGATCACTGTTCTCCGAAGCTTTCCCTCTCTCTTTATTCTGGCCATTGCCCTCAAATGGACCTTGTTGCTTGGATACCAGAACCTCGAGGCTCTCTATTTCAAGGCTGTCATCTTCTTGTCGGAGGAATCGCTCGACCTCGGAGTAAAAGTCATCTATATCCTTAGGAGGGTCTCGAGTTAATGAGATTGAGAATTCTGATCGGTTTTGAACTCCTGCGATGGCGGCCATAAGCACCATTGATGGCTCGGGTCGATCAACTGATGCTACGGCCGCATTGGATCTTTATAAGGATCTGAGCGTCTCTCCGGACCGTTGTTTGATGGTTGATAAGAACATGACACTTTTTGGTCGAGATATATGCACACGGAATTGATCGATGAAACGGGTGACCAGGGTGTTCCAGCTACTGATCGACTCCGTTGTGAGTTGCCGAAACCACATGCCGGCTATGTCTGTAAGAAAGAGGGGGAAGCACTTAGCCATGACGTTGTTTGATGCGCCAAGCACTTCCATATGTCGCATGTATCGCATGAGATGGATCGTCGGGTCAGTGCGACCATTGTATGGTTCAATGGCTGGGAACTTGAAGTCCAGAGGGTTTCGGGAATTTCTGATCTCCCTAGTGAAGGGGCTGCGGTTGACATTGTCTATGTCTTGTTGCGACGAGTTGCCCCGAGTGAAGCGTCGCATGATACTTGCAAGCTAGCTTCCATCTCCAAGGAGTCGTTGCCATGAATTCAACTCGGTATTCGGAAGAACTTCTGTGCGGGGATCGGGCAAAAACATGCTCGGAAGGGCGGCCGTTGGCTGGGCCCGTCCTCCGGGAGTTGAGTGAAGGTGCGAGGGAAGGTGAGCCACGGCAGATGGTTCTGGGGAGAATGGTCCCTCTGGAACCTAACCAGTTGTGGGTCGAACCGTTCCCAATCCCAAGGGTCCAGGCCGATCCAGCATAGCATGTCATGTTTGGAGCCTGGAGTTGCCCCCGTTTGAGGCGAGGTTAGGAGGGTCTACGGTAACATTCTCTTCCACTGTAGTGAGGGTCGGTACAACGGGTGGGTTTTCCTCGTTCGATGGGAAGGCTGCACCGGCTTTTTGTTGAATGGGAAGAGTGGTTAGACTGGTCTAAGGTAAGATCCCGGGTTGTAATGGGAATGGCATTGATCCTGAGGGACCCGGTGGTAGCTCGACAGGTCGAGATGTTCCAAAGAGCGGAGGCATATTTTCCAGATGACCTAGATCTTGATCGCCAGCCTCCTAAGAATCTGCTGCTACAGCTACGCTGGTTGCTGGAAGCGATACTCCTGGTTGTGTTTGATTGGTTGGTGAGACCAAACCAGAATCTGCTGCTACAGCTATCATCTTCTTACTTAAAGAGTTTTTGAAAGAAGGAGAATCCAGAGATTAATGGAGGAATGTAAGCTCTGAAAATGGCGTGGAAGCTCCAACAAGAATCCAATCTCCTTTTCTCTTTAGGTCACGGGGTATTTATAGGTGGTAAAATGGGTAGGGCCGCCGTGATATGGTCCGGCCATTTCGGGAAAGCTCGGACACGTGGTATCCGATGGTTGGCTGGAATAGCGCCTGTTTACTGATTCCAATGTTCATAAATAGTATCCTTGGAAGTTGTGGCTGACGTGGCATCCACTGGAAGGTATATCAAAAGTTTTGCTTTGTCCGGATATTGTTTGACCACATTCATTGCCTTGAAAGTCGGGATATTCGATGACTGTAGAAGGTTTCCAAGCTGGCCCGAGATAATCAGTCAAGGCGGGATAACCGGTCAGGGCGAGATATCTAGAAGCGAGATTTTAGGTCGATCAGGAGAGCGACTCTTAAGTAGCGAGCCATCTACTGATCAGGTGAGAGATGGGTCGACCTGTGACTTGCTCGGCTTATGTACTTGCTGTGCTTTCTGAGGCTCGGTCTGCTTTGGGTCGCGCTGTAACAACCCGGAAATTCTGAGCCAATTTAAAATTTTTATTTTGGCGATTCAAATGGATTTTGATTACTTTAAATAATAACGACGGAAAATTTATTTTTGACAAAGTAAAACGAATAAATTTATTTTAATTATATAACGAGCTTGAAATAGTGCGGCAGTTCGAAAATTCGATTTTGAATTTCAAATGAATATACGGAATTCAATTTAAGTCGGAATCAGACGAAACAAGATATGTTTGAATCTGTTTGATTATATCTTTCAAACAAAGTTAAGAAACTGAGATTTCACTTTATAGAGTGTAAGATATGTCCAGTTTAAAATTCAGAAAAGTCGCTGTGGAATTTATATATATTTTAATATATATAAAGCCCTTAAAAATGGAAATTTTGCAAACGACCTCGGATTTCGACGAAACCACATTTGTTGGATCTGAGATGTCAAATTATTGCTAGGTTTAAGAATTCATAATTTTCTAAGTCAATATGTGAGCGTAGCGCAGTTAAACGCGTTTGACCAATTTCAGTAAATTTTAATCGACTGGAAAATGACCATTTTTTAAACGATCTCAGAATTTGACGAAATTAGTTTTGTTAGGACCGTATCGTCAATACGAAACTAGAAATATTTTTTCTGGAATTTTCTGAGTCTGCATGTGGCCCCAGTAAATCAAAATGTACGTTCAAATTGAATATATATAGATTTATATTTTAAATTTGATGGAAACCTATCGTAACTATCGAATTGGCTTATGGTACATATCCCATTGCGTTCGAAACGGGTGTAATTTGCTGGAGACGACAGTCGGTGTGTTTGATTTGGGATTCAAAATAAAAGGTCACTTTTTGAAATATAAATTGATTAAATAAACAAAGAAATCATTTGGTTAACCCCCCCTCTCCTTATTCCTCTCTCTCTCCGTTCATTTTTAAAGATCAGAAATAAAAATAAAAAAGAAAAGAAAAAAATCGTGCCTCCCTTTTTCCAGTCGACCCTCCCTATCGTCGCAGCTCCAGGAGGCCCCGCCACCAGCGCCTGGCCAACGCCCCTCCCTCCGGCGCTCCACCTCGCCCTTCGTTCTCCAGCTCCCCATCGAGCCCCAAACCCGTCGTGAAAACCCTAGTCCCCCAAATCTTCCAACCCGCCACCTAGTCCCCCAACTCCGACGCCGTACCTCCCCCAAGACCACCCCGACCTGCTGCGACGCCTCCGCCCCCACCAGGCTCCGACCGTGACTCCTCCGGCCTCCCTCCTTCAAAGACATTAAGATTTTTACTTTTTATTTAAATTAAAAACTGAATTTTGTTTTAAATTAAAAACTGATTTTTGTTTATATTGAAAACTGATTTTTGTTCATTTTAAAAACTGATTTTTCTTGTTTAGTTTAAAACTGAAATTTATTGATTTTTAAAACAGAAATTGATTGATTTTTAAAACTGAAATTGATTGATTTTTAAAACTGAAATTTATTGACTTTTAAAACTGAAATTGATTGATTTTTAAAATTGAAATTTATTTATTTTGATCCTTATTCAAAGAAAGATTTGGTTTATATAAAGTGATTATTTTTATAGAAAATGATAAGATATTAGAAAATAGGGTTTTTGATATGGAAGTTGTCATGTTTTTGATATGAAAGTTGTCATGTTTTTAATATAAAAAGAATGATTTTTAATATAAAAGAAATGGTTTTTAACATTATAAGGACTTGATTTTAGTTCATATGAAAAGTATGATTTCTATTCATATAAAAAGATTAGATTTTTCTAAGTAAAAAGAAATGATTTTCTTTTGTAAAAAGATTTCTAAAGAAGAAAGGCGATAATTTTTATATAATAGGGAAAATAGAAATATAATTTTTATATTATAGAAAGGTTAAAAATATATTTTTCATATAGTAGGTAGGATAAAAATATGATTTTTATAAAGTAGAGATTATAAAAATATGATTTTTATAAGATAAAGAATATAAAAATTCGATTTTTATAAATATGATGTAGTGGTAAAAATTCGATTTTTATATAGGGAGTAGTGTTGTTAAAAATATAATTTTTAACACAAACAGTGTTGGACAGATCTCGTTAGAAGCGAAGTGAAGATTTCCTACATATGAAGAGTCGTGGCGTTGGATGTAGCTTTTGGTGAGAACTTCTCACCTTAAATTTTCTTTTCTAGTTATAAATATATACTAGGATGCAGACGGTGTTTAGTAGCACCCGACACCATCGTCCACAGACCATGGACTTGTTTGTTTGGTTTTGTAGTTGGTTAGATTATTTGATTTGAATTTGATTGTTTGGTGAAATGGAATTGATTTGATTGATATGTGTATGGCATGGGCCATTATTAGACCGGGGATAAGGCTAGGCCTTGTCCCGTTTCTAGTATCGTGCCGTTATGCCGCCGAAATTTTCTAAAATATGTTATAAAAATATCATTTTATTGAATAAATGAGCTGAATAGAAATTCATGTGTTGAAATAAAATATTTTATCGTTAAAAATATAATTTTAACGTGTGTGAATAAAATAAAATATTCATTTACAAATTAGACGATTTGTTTATGTACACTGATTTGACTGATATTGATTGGGACGATAAATTTTACACATCGCCCAACTGCACGAATAAAATCTGTGTGTGTTGATGTGAAACCCCACACGGGTATTGGGATGATATTTAACATACACTGGTCCCAATAATTAGTTGTGTGTCGACCGATAGGATGACAAACGGTTGAGTTGTGCACTTTGGATGATGGTTGATTATTTATTGTTGCTGTTATATACATGTGTTGTATGGAATCCATATAATTAACATTATATGGTGATTGATTGGGCCTCATTCCAATTTAGAAAATAAAGAATATAATAAAATATATATTCATGTGTTGAAAAGAAATATATATTCATGTGTTGAAAAGAAATATATACTCATGTGTTGAAAAATATATATATTCATGTATTGAAGAAAATATTCATTTGTTGAATAAAATAATGAAGTTATTGAAATATATAAAGCCGTGTTGATTAGATTTGCGCCATTTTGATGCGAACGATATTTGTATCGATTTTATTCGAATATCGGAAAGGAAGTGATTTCCAAATATAACATTTTGAAAATATATATATTGATGATATGGAATATTCAATTTTGATTTGAAATTGAATATGAAGTTGAAATCGTTTTGAAAACGAATTTAAAACGACTTATAAAATACGTTTTGAATTGAAATCGATGAAATATAATATATATATATATATATTCATTTAACGACCTGAATAGAACACGTCGCGACACGGACGTTCGCGAATTTCGACCATTGACTTTGAATTGATGTTACGGGAGATCCGACCGTCGGATTCTCCTAAAACCGGAACCGTTGGGTTCGTATCAAAAAGTGCTTTCCAACGAATAAAAGAATTTGAAATCTAACGGTTGGATTTGGAATTATGTCCAAATCAAATTTGGAAAAGGTCGCTATAAGTGCACTTCGACGACCATTGATGGAAGTCGACTGTACGGGCCTTGATAAAATTATTAAAAATGTTAATAATTTGTGTAAAATCATAATAAATGATTTGTGAAGAATTCGGGTGAAAAACTCAATATTCAAAAAGATAAAAATAGATTTTTTTTATCGAATTGAACTAGTTATCAACTAGAATTAGAATCCAATTATTTTTAAAGAAATAAATGGGATTAGAAAGGGGTTTTAAAATTTCCAATATATGAATTGGAATAGATTTGAATCGAAATTATCTTCGGAATATTCCGGTGTTGGCTTTCATGATTATACAAGTATTGTTAGGGAAAATTGAAAGATATTTTATATCGTTATTTCCAATACGATATTTGTTTTTTCAGAATTCAATATTGAATATAAGCCGATATATTTTCTATTCAGAGCCTTACATTTAATATCGAATTGGATTTTGGGTTCGTCGTGAATAGTGTCTTAAATAACACTGTTCTCGAACTCAGTTTAGAAAAGAATAAATCTTTTAATTAAGATTTAGTGAAATTGTCCATTTAATTAATATTTAATTGGAATTGAATTAAAATTGATTTTTGGGTTTATCGTGAACGGTGTTTTAAATACACCTGTTCTTTAACCCGATTAACAATGGGATGTGATTTTGGGTTTATCGTGAATCGTGTTTTAAATGACATCGGTTTTTTAACCCAGTTAAAGATTAAAACTAAGTGGAGTTTTAATGAATCTTTAATTAGATTGAAAGGATCGAGAATGGAGTATCACCAGTTTTTCTCCAAAGCGATAGTTAAATCTTTAATTAGATTTGAACGTGAAATGGTAATTAATTTTACCGATAACACCGTGGTGTTAGACATGGGGTATTGCCAGTTTTGCTCCATGGGATGAAGAGGTTGGGATTGGGAAATTAACCAAATAATTACTTCTGTAAGGATCGCTAATCCCGACTAGTTTGGAAAACCATAAAATGGTTTGAAATGATATTCAAAGGAAAATTAAAGGATGAGTTTTAAAGAATTTATCTTTGATAAAATTAATGGGAACCTTTCCCTTGTGATGTGAATTTTTGAATAAAATAATATTCTGAATTGGAATGAGGCGTATGTTGTGTTTGTGTAACATTTGTTTATTATATACGTTGGTTATTTGGAAAGGCCGGGTTTATACCGATTCTGAATAACCGATTCGATGATACGTAGAAGATGAAGACGGTGGATATGCGAGGAATTAAGTTCCTCCGATTTCATTCAGACCCAGAACAAACTTGTATGGAATGTGTGTCTGACATTGGATTTTATTCTGTGTGATTGATTTCTATTAAATATATATCTGTTTGGCGGCGGAGAATTTATTCTCTTGCTTAACGCCCTTCTCTGAGATGTATGAGCTCAGAGGTTATATATTGATGGATATCAATCACATAGAGTGAATTTCCTGTGTGGCATGCCTAACTGGCTATTGATCAAGGCTTTTGTTGAAAAGCAAAGTCTTGTGGTTGATGATCAAAGAACGACCTGTGTGACGTAGCTTTTTGTAGCGTTTAATTCGCGAGTTTCACACCCGGTATGAACCAAAAACGGGAGACGGACCTCGGGGAGGACATGCGTTTTCTTCTAGTTAGAGGTGGTGTCAGTGCTTAAACTGTCTGACATACATATAATTTTCACCTGTGTGGTTGTTGGAATTGGAGGCGCCTCGGTTATATCGGTTTCGGCCGATGCTTTATGGTCGGTAGACGGACTAGAGTGACGCCCCATAGGGCGGGGAAACGTTTGTTCAGGAATTTTTAACCATCATCGGATGGCCGACCCTGATGATCCAAGGGTCACTCGAGCTCTAATCCTGAGACACGGGCTAGAGCGTCTCGAATCGGTGAGGATCTTGCCCCTAGCCTCGGTTCATACCATAAATGATAACCCAATTTCCAATACGTGTTTTGCGATTATGATTGTAGAGACTAGTATTGGCGACATGATAGATGGTACCCATGCCGCCTATGATTGATACATTTATATTTGAAGTTGTTTTCTTCACTTCTAGTAATAATAAAATATCAAATTTCGCGTATCAAGCATTCTTTGGCTATTATAAGGTAAAAACCCAATCCTCCGGCTTGCGTTGCATTGTGTGATGGGACTTGGGTCTTATAATAACTTCATTGTATTTATTTTAGCATTGCGCTGTTTGTTATAAGAACTGGTATTCTTGGGGGTAAACCCGTTCCATGTTATACGGCATGGTCCCTTGATTTACCTAGATTGAAAATAAAGATTAATAACTGTTTTAGTTCTCATACCAGTCACATGACTGACCTGGAGTTTATTGTTTTAATCTAAACTCTGGGTGCCCTTATTTTCCGCACGGGCAACTAGTAGTTTTGGTTTTGCAGATTTATATTCACAGGATCCTGATTTATAGCTGAAGTGATATTCGGAAAGCGCTGTATCCGTGTATTTCTTTCAGTTATGTTTTGTATTATTTTCCGCTGCAGTATTGTATTTAAATCTCTGATTATTTATGAAAGATGTAATATTTGTCAATACTCTATATATTCTTGTACTCTGGTGTAAATTGCTGTAATAAGCAATGAAATGTTCTTCTGTTTGCGTTCTGATATGTCTTGTCCTCAACTCAATCCGTGCTTTCCTTACCGGGGAAGTTCGGGTCGTCTCAGTTGGTATAAGAGCTTTGGTTTACAAAGCTCGAGAACAAGACATATTAGAACTGAACGAAAGAATTCATCAAAGATTGGATTAGTAATATCCAATGGGAATTACTAGTTAGAGATAGGATCAGTAGTATCCTAGAACGAGTGTAAAGAGTGAAAAATTTGAAAATAAACTTGAAAACAAATCTTGTTTTGAAAATTTAATCTAATTATACGTAGTTGAGTATAATATTTTATATTGTTTTGGACAATCGAGTATATAAAGATTTTGTATGTACGCATAATGAACGTATATTCGAAATTTCAATATACTGGATAAATATAGAATCACACTCTAGTCGCCCGGGGATAAATCTGATGATGACAGCTACATCACCAGTAATTATGGTCGAGTGTCGAAAGTGGGATTTCTATATATTTCCATATTGACTGGTGTGAGAACCAAAACTAGAAAGGGCTTATTGTGTGACTTCGTAGCAATAATTGGATTTTTGACTATATAAAAATTATGAATTTGAAACGTTAACCAAATAATTGATTGATGGTTGTGTTGTTTGGTTATTGGTTTGATTTATTTGAAATTTTGAACCATTAAGCCTAATGGTACCAAATATTGAACTGTATTGAGAATTTATTGCATTTGCATATATGTACATGTATATACATTGAACAGGTCACAACAGGAGGCTAAAAGCAAAGGAATAAATTGTTTGCCCGACAAATAGGTACATGTTTATTGTATTTCTTGGGTAATGATGATTTTATGAGCCGTATTGGCTAGCCGCTTGGCTTTCTTTTTTTCTTTTGGATTAGTGAGGGCCGTGGGAGGCTATTTGAAATATCCCGATGCTCCCTGTACAAAGGAGGTTATGGCGAAAATTTTCGAAAATTTAGGGTGTTAGCCAAATTTTTGAAAAATTTGAAAAGTTCTTAGAAACTGAAAAGTTGAAGAACTAAAGCCATAATTAAAATAATGAAAGTTGAGTTGATTATAAAACAACTTTCAGCTTCGTTCCTTTTCGAGGACGAAAAGATTTTTAAGTGGGAGAGATTGTAACAACCCGGAAATTCTGAGCCAATTTAAAAAATTTATTTTGGCGATTCTAATTGATTTTGATTATTTAAAATGAATTACTTCAAATAATAATGACGGAAAATTTATTTTCGACAAAGTTAAAACGAATAAATTTATTTTAATTATATAACGAGCTTGAAATAGTGCGGCTGTTCGAAAATTCGATTTCGAATTTCAAATGAATATACAAAATTCAATTTAAGTCGGAATCAGACGAACCAAGAAATGTTTGAATCTGTTTGATTATATCTTTCAAACAGTGTTAAGAAACTGAGATTTCACTTTATAGAATGTAAGATATGTCCAGTTTAAAATTCAGAAAAGTCGCTGTGGAATATATATATATTTTAATATATATAAAGCCCTTAAAAATGGAAATTTTGCAAACGACCTCGGATTTCGACGAAACCACTTTTGTTGGATCCGGCATGTCAAATTATTGCTAGGTTTAAGAATTCATAATTTTCTGAGTCAATATGTGAGTGTGGTGCAGTCAAACGCGTTTGACCAATTTCAGATAATTTTAATCAACTGGAAAATGGCCATTTTTCAAACGATCTCAGAAGTTGACGAAATTAGTTTTGTTAGGACCGTATCGTCAATACGAAACTAAAAATAATTTTTCTGGAATTTTCTGAGTCTGTATGTGGCCCCAGTAAATCAAAATGTACGTTCAAATTGAATATATATAGATTTATATTTTAAATTTGATGGACACCTATCGTAACGGTTGAATTGGCTTATGGTACATATCCCATTGCGTTCGGAATGGGGGTAATTAGCTAGGGACGATAGTCGGTGGGTTTGATTTGGGATTCAAAATAAAAGGTCACTTTTTGAAATATAAATTGATTAAATAAATAAAGAAATCACTTGGTCAACCCCCCCTCTCCTTATTCCTCTCTCTCCGTTCATTTTTAAAGATCAGAAATAAAAATAAAAAAGAAAAGAAAAAATCGCGCCTCCCTTTTTCCCGTCGACCCTCCCTATCGTCGCCGCTCCAGGAGGCCCCGCCACCAGCGCTTGGCCGACGCCCCTCCCTCCGGCGCTCCACCTCGCCCTTCGTTCTCCAGCTCCCCATCGAGCTCCAAACCCATCGTGAAAACCCTAGTGCGCCAAATCTTCCAACCCGCCACCTAGTCCCCCAACTCCAACGCCGTACCTCCCCCAAGACCACCCCGACCTGCTGCGACGCCTCCGCCCCCACCAGGCTCCGACCGTGACTCCTCCGGCCTCTCTCCTTCAAAGACAGTAAGATTTTTACTTTTAATTTAAATTAAAAACTGAATTTTGTTTTAAATTAAAAACTGATTTTTGTTTATATTGAAAACTGGTTTTTGTTAATTTTAAAAACTGATTTTTCTTGTTTAGTTTAAAACTGAAATTTATTGATTTTTAAAACTGAAATTTATTGATTTTTAAAACTGAAATTGATTGATTTTTAAAACTGAAATTTATTTATTTTTATCCTTATTCAAAGAAAGATTTGGTTTATATAAAGTGGTTATTTTTATAGAAAATGATAAGGTATAAGAAAATAGGGTTTTTGATATGGAAGTTGTCATGTTTTTGATATGAAAGTTATCATGTTTTTAATATAAAAAGAATGATTTTTAATATAAAAGAAATGGTTTTTAACATTATAAAGACTTGATTTTAGTTCATATGAAAAGTATGATTTCTATTCATATAAAAATATTAGATTTTTCTAAGTAAAAAGAAATGATTTTCTCTTGTAAAAAGATTTCTAAAGAAGAAAGGCAATAATTTTTATATAATAGAGAAAATAAAAATATAATTTTTATATTATAGAAAGGTTAAAAATATAATTTTCATATAGTAGGCAGGATAAAAATATAATTTTTATAAAGTAGAGATTATAAAAATATGATTTTTATAAGATAAAGAATATAAAAATTCGATTTTTATAAATATGATGTAGTGGTAAAAATTCGATTTTTATATAGGGAGTAGTGTTGTTAAAAATATAATTTTTAACATAAACGGTGTTGAACATATCTCGTTAGAAGCGAAGTGAAGATTTCCTACATATGAAGAGTCGTGGCGTTGGATTTAGCTTTTGGTGAGAACTTCTCACCTTAAATTTTCTTTTCTAGTTATAAATATATACTAGGATGCAGACGGTGTTTAGTAGCACCCGACACCATCGTCCACAGACTATGGACTTGTTTGTTTGGTTGTGTAATTGGTTAGATTATTTGATTTGAATTTGATTGTTTGGTGAAATGGAATTGATTTGATTGATATGTGTATGGCGTGGGCCATTATTAGACCGGGGATAAGGCTAGGCCTTGTCCCGTTTCTAGTATCGTGCCGTTATGCCGCCGAAATTTTCTAAAATATGTTAGAAAAATAAAAATATCATTTTATTGAATAAATGAGATGAATAGAAATTCATGTGTTGAAATAAAATATTTTATCGTTAAAAACATAATTTTTAACGTGTGTGAATAAAATAAAATATTCATTTACAAATCAGACGATTTGTTTATGTACACTGATTTTACTGATATTGATTGGGACGATAAATTTTACACATCGACCGACTGCACGAATAAAATCTGTGTTTGTTGATGTGAAACCCCACACAGGTATTGGGATGATATTTAACATACACCGGTCCCAATAATTAGTTGTGTGTCGACCGATAGGTTGACAGACAGTTGTGTTGTGCACTTTGGATGATGGTTGACTATTTATTGTTGTTGTTATATAAATGTGTTGTATGGAATCCATATAATTAACATTATATGGTGATTGATTGTGCCTCATTCCAATTTAAAAAATAAAGAATATAATAAAATATATATTCATGTGTTGAAAAGAAATATATATTCATGTGTTGAAAAGAAATATATACTCATGTGTTGAAAAAAAAATATATTCATGTGTTGAAGAAAATATTCATTTGTTGAATAAAATAACGAAGTTATTGAAGTATATAAAGCCGTGTTGATTAGATTTGCGCCATTTTATTTATATCGGTTTTATTCGAATATCGAAAAGGAATTGATTTCAAAATATAACGTTTTGAAAATATATATATCGATGATATGGAATATTCAATTTTGATTTGAAATTGAATATGAAGTTGAAATCGTTTTGAAAACGACTTTAAAACGACTTATAAAATACGTTTTGAATTGAAATCGACGAAATATAATATATATATATATATATATATATATATATTATATTTAACGGCCTGAATAGAACGCGCCGCGCCGCGAACGTTCGCGAATTTCGACCATTGACTTTGAATTGATGTTACAGGAGATCCGACCGTCGGATTCTCCTAAAACCTGGAACCGTTGGGTTCGTATCGAAAAGTGCTTTCCAACGAATAAAAGAATTTGAAATCTAACGGTTGGATTTGGAATTATGTCCAAATCAAATTTGGAAAAGGTCACTATAAGTGTAGTTCGACGACCATTGATGGAAGTCGACTGTACGGGCCTTGATAAAATTATTAAAAATATTAATAATTTGTGTAAAATCATAATAAATGATTTGTGAAGAATTGGGGTGAAAAACTCAATATTCAAAAAGATAAAAATAGATTTTTTATCGAATTGAACTAGTTATCAACTAGAATTAGAATCCAATTATTTTTAAAGAAATAAATGGGATTAGAAAGGGGTTTTAAAATTTCCAATATATGAATTGGAATAGATTTGAAACGAAATTATCTTCGGAATATTTCGGTGTTGGATTTCGTGATTATACAAGTATTGTTAGGGAAATTTGAAACATATTTTATATTGTTATTTCCAATACGATATTTGTTGGTTTCAGAATTCGATATTGAATATAAGCCGATATATTTTCTATTTAAAGCCTTACATTTAATATCGAATTGGATTTTGGGTTCGTCGTGAACAGTGTCTTAAATAACACTGTTCTTGAACTCAATTTAGAAAAGAATAAATCTTTTAATTAAGATTTAGTGAAATTGTCCAATTAATTAATATTTAATTGGAAATGAATTGAAATTGATTTTTAGGTTTATCGTGAACGTTGTTTTAAATAACACCTGTTCTTTAACCCGATTAACAATGGGATGTGATTTTGGGTTTATCGTGAACCGTGTTTTATATGACATCGGTTCTTTAACCCAGTTAAAGATCAAAACTAAGTGGAGTTTTAATGAATCTTTAATTAGATTGAAAGGATTGAGAATGGAGTATCACCAGTTTTGCTCCAAAGCGATAGTTAAATCTTTAATTAGATTTGAACGTGAAATGGTAATTAATTTTACCGATAACATCGTGGTGTTAGATATGGGGTATTACTAGTTTTACTCCATGGGATGAATAGGTTGGGATTAGGAAATTAACGAAATAATTACTTCTGTAAGGATCGCTAATCCCGACTAGTTCGGAAAACTATAAAATGGTTTGAAATGATATTCAAAGGAAAATTAAAGGATGAATTTTAAAGAATTTATCTTTGATAAAATTAATGGGAACCTTTTCCTAGTGATGTGAATTTTTGAATAAAATAATATTATGAATTGGAATGAGACGTATGTTGTGTTTGTGTAACATTTGTTTATTATATACGCTGGTTATTCGGAAAGGCCGGGTTTATACCCATTCTGAATAACCGATTCGATTATACGTCGAAGATGAAGACGGTGGATATACGAGGAATTAAGTTCCTTCAGTTTCGTTCAGACCCAGAACGAACTTGTATGGACTGTGTGTATGACATTGGATTTTATTCTGTGTGATTGATTTCTATTAAATACATATCTGTTTGGCGACGGAGAATTTATTCTCTTGCTTAACGCCCTTCTCTGAGACGTACGAGCTAAGAGGTTATATATTGATGGATATCAATCGCATGGAGTGAATTGCCTGTGTGGCATGCCTAAGTAGCAATTGATCGTGGCTTTTGTTGAAAATCATAGTCTCGTGGTTGATGATCAAAGCACGGCCTGTGTGACGTAGCTTTGTGTAGAGTTTAATTCGCGAGTTTCACACCCGGTATGAACCAAAAACGGGAGACGGACCTCAGGGAGGACATGCGTTTTCTTCTAGTTAGAGGTGGTGTCGGTGCTTAAACTGGATGACATTTATATACTTTTCTCCTTTGTGGTTGTTGTAATTGGAGGCGCCTCGGTTATATCGGTTTCGGCCGATGCTTTATGGTCGGCAGACGGACTAGAGTGACGCCCCATAGGGCGGGGAAACGTATGTTCAGGAAATTTTAACCATCATCGGATGGCCGACCCTGACGATCCATGGGTCACTCGGGCTTTGATCCTGAGACACGGGCTGGAGCGTCTCGAAACGGTGAGGATCTTGCCCCTAGCGTCGGTTCATACCATAAATGATAACCCAATTTCCAATACGTGATTTTGCGATTATGATTGTCGAGCGTAGTATTGGCGACATGATAGATGGTACCCATGTCGCCTATGATTGATACATTTATATTTGAAGTTGTTTTCTTCACTTATAGTAATAATAAAAGATCAAATTTCGCGTATCAAGCATTCTTTGGCTATTACAAGGTAAAAACCCTATCCTCCTGCTGCGTTGCATTGTGTGATGGGACCTGGGTCTTATAATAACTTCGTTGTATTTATTTTAGCATTGTGCTGTTTGTTATAAGCACTGGTATTCTTGGGGGTAAACCCGTTCTGT
This sequence comes from Allium sativum, assembly GCA_030737875.1. Lineage (NCBI taxonomy): Eukaryota > Viridiplantae > Streptophyta > Magnoliopsida > Asparagales > Amaryllidaceae > Allium > Allium sativum. The sequence continues at coordinate 53,530,137 of CM060909.1, read as the reverse complement.
GTTATACGGCGTAGTCCCTTGATTTACCTAGATTTAAAATAAAGATTAATAACTGTTTTAGTTCTCACACCAGTCACATGACTGACCTGGAGTTTATTGTTTTAACCTAAACTCTGAGTGTAACACCCCACCTCCGTTAAGGACACTCGCAAGGGGAATGCCTTAACTTTGGTGGAGCATTTTAGTAAACAGAACAGAAACTTACAAGACAGATAAAACAGTACTTGAAATTTTTTAACTTTATTACAGCGGAAACAGAAATCAATATGGTTACATCCTTTCAAATCTCAGAATTCAAGTACAAAATATCAGTCTTGTACAAAAGCCTTCAAAATGCATGGTTTAAAATCATAATCCCCATAGAACGGAAGCTATGCAGAACCAAGCCATACTTTAAGCACTTCAAGCAAAGAGAAATCCGGATCAAGCTAAAGTATTCCCTCCTTGGATAACCTGGGGGGAACGGAAGAAAGGAGGCGAAACAACAAGGGTCAGACAAAAAGTCTGGCAAGTCCAGTGACTTCAGCATATGAACAGATAATAATAATATGACATGAACATAAAACTGGATGAGAGATAACTGTAACAGGTGTAGCAGATATAACAGAAGAACAGAATGACATAAACTATTGCTTTACACTCCTCTGCACTAATACTAGTATAACAGAATTAGGTGTCACCCTAATGTCTAAACTGAAGTAGGAACGGGTACAGAATAATTTAACAGAAACAGAATGCTAATAATGGGCCTTTACTACCCGATCAGAAAAAGACAGAAGCAGAAACAGATTAATCCCTACGGAAACAGAATGTAGAATTAGGTGTACACTAGTAATGGGCCTTTACCACCCGAATAGACGGTACCACGCAGAAACAGACAGGTGTTACCACCCAACAGAAACAGACGGTACCAACAGAAACAGACAGAACTAAGTGTACCCTAAAACCCTACCCCAAGCGATTGACTCCCTAATACATAAATATCCTGTGTCGGCCCCACGGTAGGGTGTATCACTCCCTAAAGTGACAACCAATTGGCACAGACCTATTTACAGATGTCACGGCGTCTTACATCCTCAGAGGCAGACCGAGATCCATGCACGCACATGACCCGGTTGGAACGCACCATCAACACCCCTCGCCATTATCAGAATGAACCACTTATAATTAGTTCAGTAAGCGTGCCCGGACCCTACCTACTGTTGGGTCAAAGTTTTGATACTAGAAAGGGTTACTGACTGATATGGGTCCCAAACAACAAATGACACAATTAATTCCCCTCCTAACCTTGTGTCCCCAGACTAACAGATCTCAGATTAACTTGTTTACAAGTTCAGACATACAGAATTCAGATTTACTAGTTCACAGATTAAGTTAACAAGTTTTCAGACTAACAGATCAGATGTACAGATTTTTCAGATTTGTCTAACTTTGTATTGGGCCTACAGATTCATGGACGGGTTTACTACACCTATTAATCCGGTTGGTTTAACCCTATTTCCCCCAATACGTTTTAGACGTCATTCTTATCTTAGATTTGCATTAATTAATTATTAATGCCCAGACCTCTCACATTAGGTCGCTAGCTTGTGGCCGCTGGATGGGTCGGGCGGTTCCGGGCAGACTTCTGCCACAAGCCAGACCTAACCTCGTGTCTTAAGCAGGTTATGACTAACTTCTCACATTAGAATCTATTGTTTGCGGCCACTGGATGTGCCGGGCGGTTCCGGGCAGAATTACGCTGCAAACTTATTCTAACCTCGAGTTAGTCACGTTTATCTTTGCGGCCAATTAATTAATAATTTACCGTTTATGCGCACGCCCAATATATATGCCAATTCATATTATATCAATAACAGGATGATTATATCAACACAGCAGATAACAGATTTTAGCAGATAACAGATTTTCCAGATTATATGACTTAACAGATTTAACAGATTTAGCAACTTAGCAGATTTTGGCATATAACAGGTTAGGCATTTAAACAAATAAATTTAACAGATTTAGGCATTTTCAACAGACTTAGCGGATGACAGATCTAGCAGATGAATAGATCTAGTAAACTAGGCAGTGGAGCAGAACTAGCAGATTAAGCAATATAACAGAACTAGCAGATTAGGCGATATAATAAAACTAACAGATTAGGCAAATATAGCAGAACTAGCAAATTAGGCAATTATAACTGATTTTCATCATTCCTTAAAGTTTCAGATATCTTGCCTAATTATAAATTTGGCCTAAATTTGCATGCCTAAATAGTGGTCATGATTCACACTAGGATCATATACCCTACATTTGCATTGAATTTGCATGTCACAGATTATGGTCATAATTTACATGTCCCAATTTAGTTCCACTTGCCTAGTACAAAAGATTCACATATAAATTATACCAACTATAGCCATCTATTTCAATGCATGTCATATATTCAAAAATCTCCTACTTAGGTGTTATTCACACTTGATAGTTATCAAATCTTAATATGGATCTTCACACCTAAGTTATAATCCGTTATAAAATATGCCCAAGGATCTAGATCTAACATATGATATGTGTTTTAGTTCAGATCTTAATATTCCAGATTTGCAAGTTATGTATTATCATATGATAATCCCAAACAGTCATATATGCACAGATCTAGATCTAGTTTATATACTCAAATCGGTCACAGATCAGTCCAATTATGCCTTAGATTTATGTTCTAAGTTCCAAGTCCAACCTATGTTCTTTCCTCAAATCAATCACATATCGGTCATGCCCAATTTATGCACATTCATTTGATTGTCCCAAACATTTTAGCGTATGTTGATCTCTTATGAGATTGGCTCAGGCTCGTGGTAGCCTGGCTATAGAACAGAAAGAGGAAAGAGGTACAGAATAAAACAGATCAGATCAGATATAACCTCTGATTCAGATTTATAATTCATGTCACAATCAGAATTAACGTTTATAGCGGAGAATAACCGCACTTGCCTTAATTGGATTAAAGAAAGAACTCTAGTTGTTGTAGAACCGTTGCAGAAGCTCTAATCTCTAATTGAATTTAGGATGATGTTGATTGTCTTCTAGTTTTGATTCCAACAGAGTAGCAATGCCATTTTTATTTTTAATTTAGAACAGAGGCAGAGTAGAAGCAGAATAGAATTGTGTGCAGAGAAGGCTGGGTTTGGGGCTGTTTAAATAGGTTTAGGCAGACGAATCTAGACAGAAAACGAGACCAGATACATCAGAACGCTCCCAGGCAGAAAAGCAGATTCGGGAGGCAGGTCGACACTAGGGTCGACTCTAGGGTCGACCCCCTGGGGGCAGGTCAACTCTAGGGTCGACTCTAGGGTCGACCCCCTGGGGCAGGTCGACTCTAGGGTCGACTCCCCAGTCGACCTAGTCTGTGCTGTTTAATTTTTTTTCTGAACTTTGGGAGGCCATAACTTGGTCATATGGACTCCGATTTACGAAATTTCGGACTCTATTTCGCGTATTTTTCCGAGACGAATGCAATGGCACACCTGTTTCCCTTGATTCTGATTTTATATTTTAATTATACTCAGATTTGTAATTCTTAAGTTCACAGAAAATACGGGGTGTTACATTCTCCCCTCCTTAAAGGATTTCGTCCCCGAAATCTTCAAGTTAAGAAGAATGGGTCCTATCATCCAATCACTCATCTACTCAGTCATCATCCACAAGCATCCATTGTCCTTAGAAATTTCTAGTGCTGTATGAACATTTGCAAAAGTGTGTGTATATGTTCCTTATCTAATGCAAAGATCAGGCGATCTACTGATTCAGTTGACCTCCTTAATGCGAATTATGTCAGTGCCATGAGTCCAATATGTATGCAATTTTCCTATTTGATACATATCATTTCTATATGAGTGCACAACTATCCACTCATATGCAACATCCATGTGCTGATTCAACCATTTTGCATCCATAAAAATTTAAAATGCTCACACATCCATATGCAGTATGAGAGTGTTTTCGAGCCGATCTAGTGCCTAGTGTGTGTATATGCGTCCACGAGCAACCACTAGCAACCACTTGCATCCACTTGCAACCATCAAACATAACATGTCTCAAACACATGTTTACACCCATTAGGATTCCTATCTATAAGTTGAACACTCGATCGATAGGATACAGTCGAGTGATGGAAGCGAGTACAGATAAAACAAAAACTTGATTCCTATCAGACATTGGTTGAGAAAATAATTCCCCTAAGTGTCAACCCCGAAGACCGAAATCAACATCAGATTGACACCCATAGGGTTACCCTCTTTAGACAATGTCAAAACCGGAAATCTTATCAGGAGTATTCAGATATTTACAGACTACTGGTACAGATCAGGTTCCCTAATGATTCTTTGGAAGCTAAGCATGATAAAATCATATCCCACAAAAACTCAGAATATATGCGTCATATTTGACGCCTAACACAGATATCCCTCAAACCTTAACTTAAAACAGATGAGTCATACCCTTTATGGGTCTGAGTCTACAGCAAAATCAGAAACAATACTAGTATTCAAGTGCAGAGTATCAAGTACAGAATCAGAAAGAGTCTTAACTCCATAACCATATAAGAAAATTAAACCTTCTACAGAAATTTTCCCTATTTCTATCCTATCCACTAGCCTTGAGAGTGTTTGCCTTCCCTCCAGAAGTTGGTCCTGTCCTCTGTCCTTGCCTTCGTTTCTTCGGGCAGTCCCTAGTAAAGTGCCCCATCTCACCACAGTTGAAGCAAGCACCCTCCCCTTCCTCTTTCGGTAATCCTTATTCAGATGAGTCGAGCTTCCATAAGTAAAACACTTTCCTCCTCCTTATCTTCAAACTTTCCTTCCTTCTTTTGTGTTTCCCTTTTGCCTCCATTGTGAACTAAGTCTATATGAGTTTCTCACCTTTGGGTTGTGTTCCTTAGCCAAACCTCATCATTCTCATCTTTACTATCCTTGTGTAACACGTTGACCAATCCCTCGAAAGCTGCCTCCATCGCCCGGAAAAATCCTTCAAAGCTCTAAAGAAAACTAGCCGCAGGTGAAACTACTACAGCTATCGATGGAAGTCGGGCACTACTTTGCCCTTCGACGAGGTTACCTCCCAGAAAGCCGGGAGCCCCAGAGACTCAAGAAAGAAGGAAACAAGGATTCAAGCAGAGGATCAAAAGATAGATATATGGCTTAGGGGACTATGTTTTTCAAAATAAGCTTTACTTTTGAAAATACTTCCTTTTCAAAACCTTTTTGAAAATAGTTTTCAAAAATTCTTTATCAAATCCGGTAACCTTCAGCTCTGATACCAAGTGTAACACCCCACCTCCGTTAAGGACACTCGCAAGGGGAATGCCTTAAATTTAGTGGAGCATTTTAGTAAACAGAACAGAAACTTACAAGACAGATAAAACAGTACTTGAAAATTTTTAACTTTATTACAGCGGAAACAGAAATCAATATGGTTACATCCTTTCAAATCTCAGAATTCAAGTACAAAATATCAGTCTTGTACAAAAGCCTTCAAAATGCATGGTTTAAAATCATAATCCCCATAGAACGGAAGCTATGCAGAGCCAAGCCATACTTTAAGCACTTCAAGCAAAGAGAAATCCGGATCAAGCTAAAGTATTCCCTCCTTGGATAACCTGGGGGGGAATGGAAGAAAGGAGGCGAAACAACAAGGGTCAGACAAAAAGTCTGGCAAGTCCAGTGACTTTCATCATATGAACAGATAATAATAATATGACATGAACATAAAACTGGATGAGAGATAACTGTAACAGGTGTAGCAGATATAACAGAAGAACATAATGACATAAACTATTGCTTTACACTTCTCTGCACTAATACTAGTATAACAGAATTAGGTGTCACCCTAATGTCTAAACTGAAGCAGGAACGGGTACAGAATAATTTAACAAAAACAGAATGCTAATAATAGGCCTTTACTACCCGATCAGAAACAGACAGAAGCAGAAACAGATTAATCCCTACGGAAACAGAATGTAGAATTAGGTGTACACTAGTAATGGGCCTTTACCACCCGAACAGACGGTACCACGCAGAAACAGACAGGTGTTACCACCCAAAAAAAACAGATGGTACCAACAGAAACAGACAGAACTAAGTGTACCCTAAAACCCTACCCCAAGCGATCGGCTCCCTAATACATAAATATCATGTGTCGGCCCCACAGTAGGGTGTATCACTCCCTAAAGTGACAACCAATTGGCACAGACCTATTTACAGATGTCACGGCGTCTTACATCCTCAGAGGCAGACCGGGATCCATGCACGCACATGACCCGGTTGGAACGCACCATCAACACCCCTCGCCATTATCAGAATGAACCACTTATAATTAGTTCAGTAAGCGTGCCCGGACCCTACCTACTGTTGGGTCAAAGTTTTGATACCAGAAAGGGTTACTGACTAATATGGGTCCCAAACAACAGATGACACAAGTAATTCCCCTCCTAACCTTGTGTCCCCAGACTAACAGATCTCAGATTAACTTGTTTACAAGTTCAGACATACAGAATTCAGATTTACTAGTTCACAGATTAAGTTAACAAGTTTTCAGACTAACAGATCAGATGTACGGATTTTTCAGATTTGTCTAACTTTGTATTGGGCCTACAGATTCATGGACGGGTTTACTACACCTATTAATCCAGTTGGTTTAACCCTATTTCCCCCAATACGTTTTAGACGTCATTCTTATCTTAGATTTGCATTAATTAATTATTAATGCCCAGACCTCTCACATTAGGTCGCTAGCTTGTGGCCGCTGGATGGGCCGGGCGGTTCCGGGCAGACTTCTGCCACAAGCCAGACCTAACCTCGTGTCTTAAGCAGGTTATGACTAACTTCTCACATTAGAACCTATTGTTTGCGGCCACTGGATGTGCCGGGCGGTTCCGGGAAGAATTACGCCGCAAACTTATTCTAACCTCGAGTTAGTCACGTTTATCTTTGCGGCCAATTAATTAATAATTTACCGTTTATGCGCACGCCCAATATATATGCCAATTCAGATTATATCAATAATAGGATGATTATATCAACACAGCAGATAACAGATTTTAGCAGATAACAGATTTTCCAGATTATATGACTTAACGGATTTAACAGATTTAGCAACTTAGCAGATTTTGGCATATAACAGGTTAGGCATTTAAACAAATAAATTTAACAGATTTAGGCATTTTCAACAGGCTTAGCGGATGACAGATCTAGCAGATGAATAGATCTAGTAAACTAGGCAGTAGAGCAGAACTAGCAGATTAAGCAATATAACAGAACTAGCAGATTAGGCGATATAATAAAACTAACAGATTAGGCAAATATAGCAGAACTAGCAAATTAGGCAATTATAACTGATTTTCATCATTCCTTAAAGTTTCAGATATCTTGCCTAATTATAAATTTGGCCTAAATTTGCATGCCTAAATAGTGGTCATGATTCACACTAGGATCATATACCCTACATTTGCATTGAATTTGCATGTCACAGAATATGGTCATAATTTACATGTCCCAAATTAGTTCCACTTGCCTAGTACAAAAGATTCACATATAAATTATACCAACTATAGCCATATATTTCAATGCATGTCATATATTCAAAAATCTCCTACTTAGGTGTTATTCACACTTGATAGTTATCAAATCTTAATATGGATCTTCACACCTAAGTTATAATCCGTTATAAAATATGCCCAAGGATCTAGATCTAACATATGATATGTGTTTTAGTTCAGATCTTAATATTCCAGATTTGCAAGTTATGTATTATCATATGATAATCCCAAACAGTCATATATGCACAGATCTAGATCTAGTTTATATACTCAAATCGGTCACAGATCAGTCCAATTATGCCTTAGATTTATGTTCTAAGTTCCAAGTCCAACCTATGTTCTTTCCTCAAATCAATCACATATCGGTCATGCCCAATTTATGCACATTCATTTGATTGTCCCAAACATTTTAGCGTATGTTGATCTCTTATGAGATTGGCTCAGGCTCGTGGTAGCCTGGCTATAGAACAGAAAGAGGAAAGAGGTACAGAATAAAACAGATCAGATCAGAACAGAACAGATATAACCTCTGATTCAGATTTATAATTCATGTCACAATCAGAATTAACGTTTATAGCGGAGAATAACTGCACTTGCCTTAATTGGATTAAAGAAAGAACTCTAGTTGTTGTAGAACCGTTGCAGAAGCTCTAATCTCTAATTGAATTTAGGATGATGTTGATTGTCTTCTAGTTTTGATTCCAGCAGAGTAGCAACGCCATTTTTATTTTTAATTTAGAACAGAGGCAGAGAAGAAGCAGAATAGAATTGTGTGCAGAGAAGGTTGGGTTTGGGGCTGTTTAAATAGGTTTAGGCAGACGAATCTAGACAGAAAACGAGACCAGATACATCAGAACGCACCCAGGCAGAAAAGCAGATTCGGGAGGCAGGTCGACCCCTAGGTCGACACTAGGGTTGACTCTAGTGTCGACCCCCTGGGGGCAGGTCGACTCTAGGGTCGACCCCCTGGGGGCAGGTCGACTCTAGGGTCGACTCCCCAGTCAACCTGGTCTGTGCTGTTTAAACTTTTTTCTGAACTTTGGGAGGCCATAACTTGGTCATATGGACTCCGATTTACGAAATTTCGGACTCTATTTCGCGTATTTTTCCGAGAAGAACGCAATGGCACAGCCCATTTCGCTTGATTCTGATTTTATATTTTAATTATACTCAGATTTGTAATTCTTAAGTTCACAGAAAATACGGGGTGTTACACTGGGTGCCCTTATTTTCCGCACGGGCAGCTAGTAGTTTTGGTTTTGCATATTTATATTCATAGGATTCTGATTTATAGCTGAAGTGATATTCGGAAAGCTCTGTATCCGTGTATTTCTTTCATTTATGTTTTGTATTATTTTCCGCTGCAGTATTGTATTTAAATCTCTGTGTTAGCCTACTTTGTGAACTAGGCAACACAAAGTCGAGATGTCAAGTGTTGAAGAACATTTCTTCTCAGAAATTATCGGGCCGGATCGGAGGGCTACCTACTACCAGTCGGATTGGAGTGCTACCTACTACCAGTCGGATCGGAGGGCTACTACCATGTCGGAATGGAGCAGATCGAAATGGATAAGGACTTAGTTTCAGCATTAATTCGGGTCGGATAGGATGCCCCGATCCGAACCCCCTCTGCAGGCTCCTCCGAACCGAACCCATAACCCATGTCACTTCCCTCCACGATCGCCTGAAGATTCGGAGTGGTTATGACCAGTTCCTACCCACGATAATCTCTATTCTGATGCGCTGTCAGCACTGGAGTCCATCCGAACCCGAGGACGATGGGATGGAAGACACGTGGCTCCGACCCGGATCGGATTCTAAGCAAATTTTCACCTATAAATACCTCGCTTAGAGACAATTAAAGGGATCTTCTTTTTGGCACTTTGAGATTTCAAGCACTTTCAAAAAAATCGAATTCCAGCATTCCCAGATAATCCAAATCATCATTCAACATTTTTTTGAGACAATTGAGTGAATGTACATGAGTTGTGAGTGAAATTGAGTGAATATATCATTGTAATTGCATCTATATCATCAAGAATAGTGATTACAAAGTGGACGTAGGCATTTCAACGCCGAACCACTATAAATTCTGTGTCTCCATTTTACTTTTGATCTTATTTTATCTCGATTTCAGTCAATTTGGGTGTTAGAACCACTTTTTGGTCCAACATTTTGGTGCTTTCACTGAGAATCATCTGAATCCTCTGTTTTTCGGGATTATCATTCTACTTTTTGGACCGTTGAGTTCAAAGAAGTTAATCCTCAAATTTCGACGCTCTTGAATACTTGTTGGTCGATTGTTGAAGAACTATGGCCAAAGGAAAAGTCAAGGAAGTTCAAACCAGTCGAGGGAACGGAGTTGGTGAAGATCAGCAAAATGCGTTTGTGACAAGGTCTCGTGGGCAGAGCTCGGCAGTGGATCGGACCGATACAGGAAATCTGAACCGCACTCAAGGGGAGAGCTCCGATCCGATCCGGGTAGGAGAATCTGAAGCAGTGCACTCCCCCAACCTGAACCGACCCGAACTAATCGCACTACACCGATCTGACTTGGCTTCCCATCTCCGACCCGAATAAGCCTCTCAGCTCCGACCCGATCTGATTGCCCAGCTCCGATCCGATCCATCGCTAGGTGATGTTGGAAGCTCTACTCGAGCCCCTCCAAATGCTCCGATTCCAGCCACCAGGGTCAATGATCAGGTCAATCCATCTGCGCCTAGTACTCAAGCAGATTTTTCGCGCCTACTTGACATGCTTGAAAGTACTAGGGAGGCTATGAAAATCCACGAGCGCAACAACCTCATGATGCAAGAAAACATGAGACTCATGAGCAGGGAAATTAGCGAACTCCGTAGACAGAGAACCCCATCCCCGGTTCGTCACTCACCAATGGATCAGTCTTCTTCTTCCGAGGAAGAACGGCCCTGTGAAAGGAGGCCGCTCGAACGACCTCAGAATTTGGAGCAGCTGACGTTCGGATCTTTGGGGTCTTGCGAGGACGCTGCACGAGTATTAGGACCCAATGATCCAAGCTTGAGAGAGCCTATGTTGTTACCGATGCAGGGATCCCATGTATTACCTAGAGACCCTAACCTTACCAATCCTACTCAGGGACAAATGCTCCAGCCCCTTCCTCTCGAGATCGACCGGGAGCTTAGGGAACAAAGCAGAGCAGAAGCGGCTCGAAGAAGGAGGGCATCTCCTGATCAGGAGCCCAGAGGAAACCCAAACATCAGAAGGAGGGCATCTCCTGATCAAGAGCCCAGAGGGAACCCGGATACCAGAGCAAGGGAGCCTGAACGGCCCCTGACCAATGCTGACGTATGGGCAATGGTACGCCAGATCATGTCCGAAAGCCGGAACTACACCAATGAAGATTATGGCATTGAGCGAAGCCATACTCCCTTCACTGACGACATCCTCAACTTTCAGTTCCCCGACGTTTTAACCTGCCGCAGATGGACAAGTACAATGGGAGAACCGATCCGGGACAGCATTTGATGCGATACTCATGGCTCATGAATGCTGCTGTTGCCCCTGACGCAGTGAAGTGTAAAGCCTTCCCGATCTATTTAGAAGATGTGGCGCTGCTATGGTTTACCCGACTTCCCCCTCGGTCGATATCGAATTTTAGAGAATTGAGCGAACGTTTTATGAATCAGTTCCGACTTCATACCCGAAAGTCTAAGAGTGTTATTGAATTGTCAAGAATTAAGCAGGCGCCGGGAGAGTCTTTGAGGTCATATCTCGACCGTTTCAACTTAGCTGTGACAGAAGTCAGTGACCCGCATGAGCCCACCATCTTGATGGCTTTGATGGAAGGAGTCGATCCTCATTCCGAGTTTGGAGATTATCTTTCTGGGAAGCCACCTCCCACGAGAGAGTTATTCTATGAAAAGGCCGATATTCTGTTAAGACGAGAGGAGGCAAGGGCAAACCGAAAGAGAAAGTCTGGAGCGGCTTCAAAAGAAAATGTTCAGAGTAATGTCACCATGAAGCAGTCTGGAGAAAGTTCCGGAAAGGTTGAGGTGAATGTGGGAAACAAGAGTGGAAGCGACAATAATGGAAATGGGGGCAACCACAACAACCGTAACGCGAATGGTAACAGAAGAAATAGGAATAGAGGAAGTGATCCTAACAAAAGACCCCGGTTCGAGACTTATGAGAATTATACACCGCTGAACGACACTCTGGAGAACATTTACTTGGATACATACAATGTTTTGCAATACAAAAGACCACTACCTCGAGACGCAACTGGAAAGTTTTGTCTGTTTCATGGAACTCATGGGCATTCAACAAATGAATGTCGACATTTGAGAGATATGATTGAGAAGTTGCTACGCGAAGGAAAATTGGATGAATATAAGGCTGCACCAAGAGACAGGGGGCAAGGAGAACAGGCTCCGAACCAGATCCAATCTGCTCCCAAGCCTACAGCGCAGCAGAAAGGCAAGGGAATTGTTATCAACACCATAGTGGGTGGACCCCACCCAGCGATCCACAGTTTTAGAGCAATGGATCAATACGTTAATGCAGCTAAGCACGTAGATGTAGATGAATGTGATGATTTGGAAGATGTCGCCCCTGTGAAACAATAGAGGACAATGTTAGATGACGTGGTATTCCGCAGCAGAGACAATACCGGAATCCAGTCACCCACCGACGATCCGTTGGTCATTACCACCACCATTGGACCAGCGTTGGTTCATAAGGTGCTAGTAGACAACGGAAGCTCTGTTAATATCTTGTTTAAAAAGTCATTCGATCAGATGAAACTTGAGTCCGAAGATTTGAAGCCATGCGAAGGTTGGATTCGACGCTTCAACGGAGCATCGACAGCTCCGATGGGGTATATAGAATTGCCCGTAACATTGGGCCAAGGGGAACGCCGAAGAGTACGAATGCTTCAGTTCATAGTTTTGGACATAGATTCGCCCTACAACGCATTTTTGGGAAGGCCTGCCCTTGCAGAGTTTAGGGCTTGCATCGCCCCGTGGTGTTTATTGCTTAAATTCCCAACTGAAGCCGGAACAGGAGTAGTGAGAGGAGATCAAGTCTCCGGACGGGCTTGTTATGTTGCCGAGTTAAAGATGTTGATGAAGGGACTTAGCATCGAGAGTAAAGGTGCCTTGCCTCCTCCAAAGGAGGGTTCGGCGTAGCAATTAGACGGATCAGCCCCGAAGAGGTCGCCCAAAGGAATGCCCGAAGACTTAGATCCCAGGAAAGATGAGGAACCAGAGGCTAGAAATGCGACTCCTAACGAAGCGACAGTGGACATACCCATTGACGAAGCTGATCCAACAAGAGTTTTGAAGATTGGGTCCCAGCTGGATCCACATCGAGCCAAAGAATTAACTGACTTTCTAAAGGCAAACCTGGACGTATTTGCCTGGACCCGCGCCGACATGTGTGGGATATCGCCATCCGTCATAAGCCATTCACTAAATATAAACCCAAAACACCCGCCTGTAAAGCAAAAGAGACGTATGTTGGGCACAGAGAGGTCGGCAGCTCTGAAAGAAGAAGTGGAGAAGCTGAAACAGAATGGATTTATTAGAGATTCGACATATCCCGACTGGATATCGAATCCCATCTTAGTAAAGAAGCCGAACGGAAAGTGGCGGACTTGCATTGATTTTTCAGATTTAAACAAAGCTTGCCCGAAAGATAGCTTCCCACACCCCAGAATTGACCAGCTTGTAGATTCGACAGCGGGACATGAACTTCTTTCTTTCATGGACGCATATTCCGGGTACAACCAAATTCCTATGCACGTGCCAGATCAAGAACACACGGGCTTCATTACAAATTTTGGGTTATACTATTATGTGGTCATGCCATTCGGATTGAAAAACGCTGGAGCCACCTATCAGTGCTTGGTGAATAGGATGTTTTATAATCAAATAGGGAAGACTATGGAAGTTTATGTGGATGATATGCTTGTTAAATCGAAACAGTCCTCCAACCATACGCAAGACTTGGCAGAAATGTTCGGTATCCTGCGAAAGTATCGAATGAAGTTGAATCCTTTGAAATGTTCATTTGGAGTGGCATCGGGAAAGTTTCTAGGCTTCATTGTGAGCTCTCGAGGGATTGAAATCAATCCCAGCCAAATAGCAGCGATTAGAAACATTGAAGAACCAAGAAGAATCAAAGATGTCCAAAGTCTTGCAGGGAAAGTAGCTGCGTTGAGTAGATTTATCTCCAAAGCAACGGACAAATGCGTCCCATTTTTTGACTTGATTAAAAGGGGAAAGAAGAACTTAGAATGGACTCCGGACTGTGTCGAGGCCTTTCGAAATTTATTGGAATTGCTAGAAAAACCACCGATTTTGTCAAAGCCAGTGGATCATGAAGAGTTATTTGTTTACTTGGCAGTTTCGGCTCACGCTGTTAGCACAGCCTTGGTCCGAGAAGAAGACAAAGTGCAAAGGCCAGTATATTATGTAAGCAAGAAATTGGCAGCGGCAGAACGCAACTACCCAAAGATTGAGAAGCTCGCTTACAGCCTCCTAATCGCCTCCCGAAAACTTCGTCACTATTTCCAAGCTCACCCAATAACCATATACACTGACCAGCCTATGAGGCAGGTGTTGCAGAGACCCGAAGCATCGGGACGATTGATCAAATGGAATATTGAATTAAGTCAGTTTGATTTAAATTTTCAGCCGCGGAGGTCGATCAGGGGGCAGGCTCTGGCTGACTTTATAGCAGAATTCACAATCCCAAAGGAGGAAGTGATCGATGACAGAGTGGTCAAGTCCGAAGATGAGTTAAAATTAGATCCGTGGAAGCTGTACAAAGACGGAGCCAAGAAAGACCGAAGGTCCGGAGATGGAATCGTCTTTGTCACTCCTGAAGGACGGTCGTTATATTACGCTATACGATTAGAATTTTCAGTGACTAATAATGACTCTGAATATGAAGCCCTAATTGCCCGGCTGAAGCTTGCTAAAGACCTCGGAGTAAAAACATTGGACATATTCTACGACTCCAAAATCGTTGTTTGCCATGTGCGAAAGGAGTTTGTGACCCGGGGACCTCGACTTATTGCCTACCTCGGGAAAGTGGAAAAGCTGTTGAACAACCTGGAGCGGTACAACATAACGCATATCCCAAGAGCCGAAAACCAGAAGGCAGACAGGTTGGCAAAGCTAGCTAGTTCCGACAACCCGGAAGAAACTGAAATAATTCCAATTGAAACGTTGGAAACGCCAAGCTTTGAGTCGATGGAAATTGAGTTTGCTTTCGAAGCAGAACCGGAGAAGGAGTCGTTGATGACCCCAATTAAGAATTTCCTTAAAAATGGAATACTCCCATCAAAGAAGAGTGAGAGACGGGCTATAGTTCGCAAGGCTACCAGATACATCCTTCAAGATGATACTCTTTATAGACAAGGATTTTCTATGCCCCTGTTACGATGTATAGCACACAATGACATCAAACATGTACTACGGGAAGTACACGAAGGTGAGTGTGGAGATCATACAGGAGGTCAGACTTTAGCGAAAAAGATATTGCGGTATGGATACTTCTAGCCCACAATCAATAAAGATGCGGCTGATTATTCACGACGCTGCGACAAGTGCCAGAGATTCGCCAAAATCCCCAGAGCACCGTCGACCCAACTCAAATCGATGGTGAGTCCTTGGCCTTTTGCCACATGGGGAATTGATATCATCGGGGTTCTACCAACTGCTAAAGGAGGAGCGAAATATGCAATAATCGCTGTGGACTATTTCACGAAATGGGTGGAAGCTGAGCCCCTAACCAAAATCACGGCGAGAAAGGTGATAAGTTTCGTGGTTAGAAATATTATATGCCGATTCGGGATCCCAAAGACCATTATAACTGATAACGGAACCCAGTTTGATGGTGCTGAATTCAGAAATTTCTGCCAGAAATATAAGATCGACAAACGGTACACTGCGGTTGCCTATCCGCAGTCGAATGGGCAAGTAGAAGCAATAAACAAAGTTATAAAATCCATCTTCAAGAAACGGTTAGAACGCGCAAAGGCAAAATGGGTTGACGAATTGCCCTTAGCTTTGTGGGCATATCGAACAACGTTTAAGACAGCTACCGGTCATACCTCTTTCTCTCTCTCATTTGGTTCAGAAGCAGTAATTCCAGTAGAGCTTGAGGTTCCGTCCCACAGGGTGACGTATTATGACCCGATGACGAATCAGGCACTCTTACTCGAGTCTCTTGATGAAATCGAAGAAAAAAGGGATGAAGCAGATTTGCGCGCGTCAAGACATCGACGTCAGATGGCACGCTATTATGACAAAAAAGTTCGTCTTAGGACTTTTGAACCAGGAGATTTGGTGCTAAAGAGAGTCTTTCCATCCCTTCCTCACCTCGGTCCAAAGTGGGAAGGACCCTTTGTCATCCAACGGAAACTTGAAACAGGAACCTTCAAGTTAACGACCGTAGATGGCGAAGAGGTACCTAGGGCATGGAATGCCCAACACTTGATGCGATATTTGAATTAGAAATGTTGTACTCTTTGCTGTTTTTCTTATGAACTCTGTAAAAAGGCACGACTTGCCTTCGAAAAGTCTGATGATATGAACAAAGAACTATAAAGTGGATGTAGTCTACGACTTAGCCGAACCACTATAAAAATATCGTGTGTCATTTACTTTCCTGCATTATATATACCTTCAACTACTATTCTGTTGTGATTACGGAATATAAGATGATTTAAAACCTGAAAGGTTGAAAACAGTTTATACGCAGGAAAAAGCACAACGATTGTTTGTGCGATAAGACATAAAAGAATGGGAAGACGACATTCTTAACTCTAACTCTCGAGAATTGAAAGAAAGTATAAAGGACGGGAAGACGACGTCCTCTGAGGCGTGAAGGTGCACCCAGACAAGAGACCGCCTCAGTAAGAACTCTAACCTGAGAATAAGATAGGAGAGTATAAAAAATGCCAGAAAAAATGACAGGCATTGACGACACAGAGAATGCAATCCCGTCGGAAAATCGGGGACATTCAGATTACTTGACTAAATCTTGAATAGTTTTTCGAGATTGACTGGGGGCATATATGTATACACATATTTCCCCCCACCATAACTTCATTACACGACTATAGTAGGACATGCATTCTTACATAAGTGCAAAACTAATGACTAACAGACATTGTAGAAAAAAAATTATTTTCTATTTACAAATGAATGAATTTGTACAGGAAAACAGACAAAAAGAAGGTGTAAGGGCCACCCTTGCAGCAATAATTTTAGGTCAATCAAAGGCTAAATTGACACAAGACATCCCACTTTTTAGACTTCGAAGGAGGCTTGGACTTCTTAGCAGCCTTCTGCGCATCCCTCGCCTCTTTTTCGGCCTCCGTCAAGATGCGCTTTGATTTTTTCTTTCCTGAAGATGAAGTGCTGGAATCAGTTGACTTCTTCCCAGAGGGCGGAGCGCTGGAATCAAGAGAAGACTTTTTAGCAAGTTCCTCTGTAATAGATCTAATTGAAAGCTTAACAACTAACCTTGATCCCGCATCCACAACTGCGAGGGGCTTAAGGCTTTCAGGGTCTAAGTCTTCAGCTTTTAGCTGCAAGCATTTATCTTGGTCAGCTTTCAGTGCAGCATAGGTAACATCATCAGCGCTTTTCGACTCCCCGACTATTGCCACCTCCGGATCTTCCTCATGTCCCTCGTCGCCGCCATCGTCCTTTAAGGCATCTATCATTTCGTCATCATGAGGAGTTTCAGCCTTAGACGGTTCACTTCCTTCTCCCAAATCTATAGGGGCAGCCTTGTCTTTTCCCCCTTTTGCCTTCTCCGTAGGCTCTGCCCCAGAGGCGGTTCCCTGGGACACATCTGTCTTTTCGGACGGTTCAATACCTACAGAGTGAGAAGCAACAGTTATCAACTCAGGAGAAAATAATGGGTTTTTCATCGATTGCTCAATTACGTGACGAAAGGTAGAGATAGCTTTGACGAATTGAGGTGAAAATGTAGAGATACCTTCCGAAGACTTCTCGGCTGGAGTAACTGCTGTCTCCGATGCCGTTTCGGGAATAGGGGATAAAAGAGTTGTCCGAGGGATCCTCGGGTTTTCAGGATCATATCCCTCTACTTCAGAAGTTGCGGAGGCAGTAGAAGAGGAACCAGCCTCGGGAATGTTCTTTTGCTTAGCCCTCCGCCTCTCTTTGTCCACAACAGCAGCAATGAGGCGACGCCCTTCAGCTAAGCGTTATGGTTCATCATCTCCTAAATATTTCTCCATCAGCTTGTCCTCGTCAATGGAATCAACCTTGAGCTCCTCTTTCTCCCACTTAACGATCTGACTCCATACTTGGACTAGCGTAGATGGATAATCTTCAATCCAAGAAATGTTCCGGCGGTGGATGATATGCGCAAAGAATTCAATCATTAATTCGCCGAAACCCTGAACCTCTCCCTCAGCCTCTGACAGTTGTTTGCGAGCCTCCTCAGTGGACTTGATAGCACATTCGACGTTACCCTCCGCAAGGGCAGCCCTGTTCTCCGCCTCCGCTAACTTAGAAGCCAAGTCAACGTTTTTCTTTTCCAATTCAGCATTCCTCCTTGCTAACTCGGCATTCTTCCGCTTAAGGTCAGCGTAAGCAAGTCGCGTTTTGGCAGCATCTGACTTGGCATCTTCGGCTTGCTTTTTTAATTCTGAACGCTCTTGGGTATGGGACTCAAGCAAATCATGGTAGCGTTTTTGCAGATCTTCAAATTGTTATTTGAAGCTAGTAGCATCCCGTTGAGCAACAGCAAGCTGGGCCTGAGTATCCTCCAAGTCTTTTCCTAGATTTTTTAAGGCCTTTGCATCATCCTCTGCGGTTTTTTGCATCGAGTCAGCATTCGTGATTAAAGTACGGATGATTCTAGAAAGACTGCGTGAGTAATTGAACATTTCTGAATACTGTTTCTCGACCGCGTCTATCTTTGCTTTGGCCTCATCTGCCCACCTTGAAGAAATAGGCTCAAGAGCAGGTAAAAAAGTCAAGTTTTCGAAGTAATGATCAGGAAATTGCTCCTCCAGATACGCCCGCTTAACTGCAGTTTCAGCATCTAGCGGTGGAGGGGCGGGGATTGTCAACTCAGTATCCCTGTGCGTGGAGGACTCAATAGCCTCTTTATCCATTCTAGGCCGTTTAGTAGGGACCTTACGCTTACTTTGTGTTTCAATATCTTTTGGCGGACTCCTCTCCCTACTGCGCTTTTCTTGAGAAGAGGTTGAGTCTTTTGATTGCCGCCTGTCCTCTTCCCGACGACCTTGGTAACCTTTATATCGCTATGGGTCTGTCCGAACAGGAGAGCGAGAACGCGAGGTTCGCGAGCGATAAGGTTCATAGGGCCTTCTCTCCTCCCTACTGCGATCGTCGCGGCGATCATACTCAGTATCATATGGCGGATTAGACATGCTGCGGCGGAGTTTCCTGATATCATAGTAAGATCGGGACATCGTGCCTGCACAACAAGACAAATGAAATTCAGAATCAATATTTTCACAAAGAGAAAGATGCAGTGAGCTGTGATGTTATTGTGTAAAGTGTGTCCTAAGTGGTGTTTTCCCCCCGACCAACCCGAGTCCGAAGCTAGACTAGTACGAGCGGGCTCTTTGGCCTTAACAGGAGTGGTCTCTTCGGAAGAAGTGAAAACTAAAGGATTCTTCCTAAAATCCTCTGAAGTGTAAATATTTCAGGTAAGGGGAGATCCCCCAAACCCTGAAATAGTGGGTCATCTGTGCTAGGGACATCTCCCTCAGAAGCATCGATCGGTGACCCTTTGGAAGACGTTGACCTTTCCGGAGAAATGGCATCATCAGGAACAGTATACCCTTCGCGATGCTTCTCGGTCATGTTAGCCCATTCATCATCTTGAGTAGAAGATGGAGAAGGTGAAGCCTGAAGAGGTATTGTAGGAGCTCTCGAACTTTCGCCTGTTTCTGGGATTACGTCCACTTGAGGAATATATACATATGGACCCGTCCCGTGACCGATGCTACGGGTGATGGATAGCAACCCATGAAGATGAAGATATTCGTCCTTAAGGACTTCATCAATAGTTAAAAACTTCTGATCACCATTAAGAAGCTGGTGCATCCGATCAAAGAATACTTGGTCCGATATTTGTTTTGGTTTATCAACTGCAAACAAAAAGAAAAACGAGTTAAGGCGATGGCTTGAATGTATAGAGTCGAGATTTAGAAAACCAGTGCTTTACTTGATTTCGTCCACCTCCTAGCACACCCTGGCTGTCGCTTTACATAAAACCATTCCAGCCTGGAGTCCCCAGCTTTACTACTGAATGGCACTGGAATTATTTTCCTCTTAGGGACAGACTCAAAGTAACAGAAAGAAGGAGTCTCTCGAGTCCGATGCTTGAAGTTATAGAAGAAATGAACGTCGTCAAAAGTGAGCTCTATGCCTAAGATCTCACGGTACGCTACATATAAGGTGTACAAGTAAGCATAAGAATTGGGATGCAGCTGCATGGGGGCAATCTGCATTTGTCATAGAAAATCGACGACGAAAGGAGAAAATGGAGGGATAGCCCCGACCATGCACATCAACCAAGTAATTGCCATATACCCCTCTGGAGGGTTGTGGGGACGGTCAGATTTGGATGGCAACAAGGTATCCCCTTTGGGTATCCCGTATTTTAGTCGTATTCGGATAAATCTATCGTTGTCGATCGTCGATTCAACAGAATCTTGGGGTGATTCCAATATGACGGCAGACTCAAATTCATCAGGAGCTCGGTCATCGCCAATCCCTCCTTCCTCTTCACAACCTAGGGAAACTCCACCCTCCGAAGACACATTGTCGCTTTCGCGAGTTCCAGCCTCGTAGTCTGAGCCCTCGTCATTCCATTCTGGATCCGAGGAAGAAGATATGTCCTCAAGAGTAATTTTGTCGGATGTCTCAGGCGCCTCCTTCTTCTCGGCTAGTCTAGAGGAGCGTCTGGATGTCATGGTCGCAAAACTATTGAAGAAGCAATAGCACAAGTTAGAGTAAATTAGCCTGTATCCCCCCGTGCATGTGTACAAACTAAAGTGTAAACAGTGTATGCGGAAAGTGTAAAGTTAATGTTTGAAAGTGCGATGCAAAATCTTGGCAAAGTAATAAGGATCAAGGCAGTTCTTGATGTCCATTTATGTTCGCAGGGCACTATCCTAACTGTCCATTAAGTTAAAGATTATGCCAAGAGTTGATTAGGCCAGTTAAACGAGTTTTAATGCCTTAAGTTGGACTGCTCTTTGGTTCGGTTCGGGCGCATTCATTGGGATCGGATCGGGGGCGTAGCCATGCCTTGGGCTCGGACAAACATTGAAGCCCAGGAATCAAAATCGGATCGGCTCGGAAGTAGATTCCCCGAACGGTTCGGGTCGGATTAGGCAGTCATGCCTCTCTCCTCCTTTATCCTACAGTCCGACCCGATCTGGTTAGCTGAGCTCCATTCCCCCCTTCAACTGCTTGCCCCGACCCGATCCGACCTTCTGGATTTCTCTTCCTTTTCTTTTCCTCCGTTCTCCATACTCCATCGCCCGAACCAACTCCCTGTGATCTTCTTCTTCTTCTTTAATCTTAAACCCAATCTCATCTCTGAGTCCCCAGTCATGATCGAACAAACTACGACTCCCTCTTCCAACGCCTCGAAGTAGCAACGAAGTCACCAATGATGATAACAAAGGAAGATGATGCTGTAGCGCGGAAACCACATCCAAATCGGTCGAATTGACCATAAATTTCAATTAAAACCTATTATCATGAAATTGATCAAGGATTTAAACCTACCAAGGCGGATAATTTGGAGATTCGCACGAGAATTGTAAAAAGTTTTCCTCTTTTGAATCCTAGAGTTTTGGAACAGAACTTATAGAACGATGGAAGAAAAAGAAAGTGAGAGGAAAATGAAGGCTGATTTATATAAAAACATGGTGACTATTCGTATCCCCGTTCGGACCGGCTCGAAAGCCCAATAGCACAGCTTGGCCCACTAATCCAATGCGAAATAGGAAAGGAAGAGGATCCGTTCGGGTCGGGACCCGAACCGAACAGAATGTTGTATCTCAGCATGGCATTTGAATTAAGCAAAAAGAAGAGAAAGATGAAAGCACAAGGAAAATCAAAAGGAAGATAGCCAGGAAGGCACTATGCAACGACAATCAAAGCATGCTCCGTTTCCAACAGAAGCATCCTTTTAGGGGGCAAGATGTTAGCCTACTTCGTGAACTAGGCAACACAAAGTCGAGATGTCAAGTGTTGAAGAACATTTCTTCTCAGAAATTATCGGGTCGAATCGGAGGCCTACCTGCTACCAGTCGGATCGGAGGGCTACCTACTACCAGTTGGATCGGAGGGCTACTACCAGGTCGGAATGGAGCAGAGCGAAATGGATAAGGACTTAGTTTCAGCATTAATTCGGGTCGGATCGGATGCCCCGATCCGAACCCCCTCTGCAGGCTCCTCCGAACCGAACCCATAACCCACGTCACTTCCCCCCACGATCGCCTGAAGATTCGGAGCGGTTATGACCAGTTCCTACCCACGATAATCTCTATTCTGATGCGCTGTCAGCACTGGAGTCCATCCGAACCCGAGGACGATGGGATGGAAGACACGTGGCTCCGACCCGGATCGGATTCTAAGAAAATTTTCACCTATAAATACCTCGCTTAGAGACAATTAAAGGGATCTTCTTTTTGGCACTTTGAGAGTTCAAGCACTTTCAAAAAACCGAATTCCAGCATTCCCAGATAATCCAAATCATCATTCAACATTTGTTTTGAGACAATTGAGTGAATGTACATGAGTTGTGAGTGAAATTGAGTGAATATATCATTGTAATTGCATCTATATCATCAAGAATAGTGATTACAAAGTGGACGTAGGCATTTCAACGCCGAACCACTATAAATTCTGTGTCTCCATTTTACTTTTGATCTTATTTTATCTCGATTTCAGTCAATTTGGGTGTTAGAACCACTTTTTGGTCTAACACTCTGATTATTTATGAAAGGTGTAATATTTGTTAATACTCTGTATATTCTTGTACTCTGGTGTAAATTGTTGTAATAAGCAATGAAATGTTCTTCTATTTGCGTTCTGATCTGTCTTGTCCTCAATTCAATCCGTGCTTTCCTTACCGGGGAAGTTCGGGTCGTCTCACGTGCGTTTGGGCTTCGGTTTAACCCGTTGAGACTCTTGCCGAAAGGAGGGTTAACAAACACCTTTCGATTAACTCGATTCAATTAACTCCTCTATTTATTTTCCCCATAAATATTCCTTTATTCTATTTATTCTCTAAATAAATAATCCTTTATTCTATTTATTTTCTCAATAAATTTCCCCTTTTTTCATCTTTATTTATTTTCTAATTAACTAAATTCTTTTTTTCAATTCTACTTGTAAATGGTTTACAAATATTTCTCTTTCTATTTTATTTATTTCTTAAATAAATATTCCATTATAAATTCTATTTATTTAACACATAAATATTTCTTTTCACATTTTGTTTTATGGATATTTTCCCTTATCTTTGTTTTACAAATAATTTCCTTTATACTCTTTGATTTTATAATTATCTCCTTTTATAAAATCCTTTTCCTTTTATAAACAACCGCAGATTTTATATCACATCATATATTACAATATATGAAAACAGTAAAATAAATGTTGAGGAACCCAGTTGGGTCCCTCCAACCTGTTTTACTACATCACAGATGTTAAACAATACGAATATAAAATATTCTGATAAACATAATCAATATTCGATTAACGATTTATATATATATATATATCGTTATCTAAAATTTCAACCAATACACAAGCAATTCAACCAAACAGTTAACACACAGCAATCAACAGGTGATTAACAGTTCTAAAAATACGTTATTAAAATATAACTGTTCAGAGTTGGTGAGTTTTACTCACATTGGCAGTTCATCGTTAAAGAACGATAAATTGTTGTTTGATTTGAATCAAACAATTTATTTTGCCATAAATTCAAACGAGCTCGAATCCACTCCCAGTCAACTCCATGGTGTAGCCCTCGTCCATACGGTCCCAACGCAACTTATTTCGCTGAATTCTAATACTGTACGATCAAGTTATGACTTATGAAAGTTAATACACTTTAAATTTAAATAAAACTTAGATATTTATTTACTTTGGGCCTCTACTCAATTACCTTGGCCCATCTAAACCTTGTTTAAGCCCAACCCAGTTTTAAAACCCCACGGCCATTTTCAATCCTTCTTCCCAATGCCAGACAACACGTCACTCCTCCTATACCAAAACCATTGACCGCCCGTTTGACCTCCCACCCACACCTCTCCGACCATTTATTTCCAGTGCCGCCACCACCACCAGATTCAACACCCAAAACTACACCTGGCCACCACCTCCTTACAACCTCCGACGCCTCCCTTTAGAACACGACCTGTATCCTTTCGCCTCCCCCCTACTTTATCACATAACGTGCCCCATCAAAACCCATAGTCAAAGCACCAACGTCCCACCCACTCTCCCTTATAATTACTTGCCCACATCCTATTCCCCTTCAACCTAACAACTCCCTCCTCTACCCCAACATTCACATCACCTGATAGTCATCGGCCCTCCTATTTTCCCTTTCGGATCTCTTTTCCCCCCACGCAAAAACTCTCACCTTCTTCCTTTTCACTAATATAGAACCAGTCTCCACTTCTATTCGTTTGTACTGAGTTTCTATTTTCTTTTGATTTTTGAAGTTGGTTTCAGCCTTCACGTTTTTGCTTCAGTGGTGGCGGCTGGAAAGATTAATCCGAGAAAGGAAAGTGCTTTAGGTTATAGCGTAATAATGGTTTTAGTATGAAGACGTGTCTCATTTTAATGCAAGTAATATTTGTGGAAGAGAAACAAAGGCACGAAGCAGCATCGGAGGTCATTCATTGAGTGTAATATGTTTGCAAACATTTGTATCCTATAGTGGTACCCATTGCGTACAATTCCATTCATATCTGAGCTGCTACGGACAGAAATGAGAATACGGTCGTGTCCAGTGAGATGTCACGATTCCAAAAATATAGTAATATCGGTACGTTCTCTCATATTGTGAAACCCCGAAATCATTGATTTAGGTGCAAAATACTTAAAATAAAAAGTTGCGTATTTAATTAATTAAAATTTACAATAAAATTCTAATAATTAAATTATCATTACGTCTCAAAAGAATCTTGACTAAATTCGGAATCGGTATCTAGTTATATCGAATAAAACGTTATGGTCGATAAACGATTCTACATCGACTATTTTAAAATTTGATTTGGACAAAAATCAAAATCTACACGACGAAATCTTGATTTTTCTCTTCCACTAGAAATATATACTTCCCCAGCTCCTAACGTTTCTTGTTTCACAGAAATCCGATTTAAAACGGCTCATGTATACTCGTTTAAAGTTCGAATCACCAAATCGCGAACTACCGCGCCATTTCGAGCTCGATTATCATTATATTATAATTATACGTACAACCATCGTTAATTAAATATATTCGTTATCGTAACTCAATTTTAAACTGAATTATATATTTCGAGTTGCCCAATTTACACCATATCGCCATTTCAGCCAATTCTGATTATTTCAGAATTAAATATATTATTTAATTATTATTCTAATTAAATATTCAAAGTAATTTAATTAAACGACCATTATATTCTCTAAATCATCCTTTTAAATAATTAAATAAATTAATTATTATATCTCTGAAAATGTGGGTCATTACATTCTTCCCCACTTAAAATAATTTCGTCCTAGAAATTGCTAAGGTAGAAAACAAACCCTATCAACTGGTTAGAACTTAGTTGTTTACTTCTTAATTTCAGTTTCACTGAACTAATTTAATTTCAATTAAATTATTCATTTATTCTTATCAACGAAAATTTTCTAACGGCTTAACTTTTCGAAAAATTTCGTCAGCCCCTCCTTTGTACTGGTCAATACGTCAAACCACCACTCGCCTCTCTAGGCCTTTTCTAACCCAAAAGAAAATCAAACAGCCAAGCGGCTTGCCAAATCGGCTCATAAAAATCTCATACCATATGAAATATAAACTTGTACCTTTTTGTCGGGCATATTATTATATCCTTTCCACCTGTTGCTAATTTAGCATATACCCATGTTATCCCAATCAAACTCAAATCACTTTTATCCTCAACTCAACCATTCGCTTATATTCAATCCAAATATCATTTCAAACTCGAGTTTCATTCTCGATTCCAAACTCTTAACTTGATTATCAAATTACACTTCAAATTCGAATCTCACAAGTCTAATTTGTCTCAATATCATTCAAATTCAAATTCAAATTCAATTTCAGTTACCACTTAACTGACTTTATTTTAATTCCAATTTGTTTTCACAAACTTTTTATATAATTTTTTTTTAATTCATCAATCTCTCCTTGGGAGTTTTAAATAACTTGGCTTTTCTAAAATCAAATACCCTTTTCAATATTCAAAATGACTTTTTTTTCCTAAAACAATTCAAAAAAAAACCCTTGGTAGTAATCCGTTACTTACTACTCGAAAATGAACACTGACGATGCAGCTGTCATCATCAGAATCTATTTTCCAGCGATCGAAGTGTGTTCAATAATATATCACTTTTCAAAACCATTTCTAAACATTTCCACTTTGAAATTCATTTCAAAATATAATTCACACTGCTTGTAAAACAATTTAAAATCTCCCAGGATCCTAAATTTTCCTTATTTTTAATTCAAATCCATTTACAACACTTATCCAATTTTCCCGAGTTTTAATTCAATTTCTGGCTTAAATTCAGATTTAATTCATTTCGTAACACTTGTACGAATTTTATTTGGTTATATACATAACCATTTCACTTTTTATAATCTTACTCGATTATAATAACAACTAATATATCCCATATATTATTAATTCAATATCTATATCGAATATACTTTGGGTAAAAAAAAATCATTTACCCTCTTTTCAAAACATACCACGACGGTTCAACATATTCGAGTGTTCAGAAACTCCTATCGATACAGTGGATCAAACTGATCGACCAGAATTCACATACAACTCAACCAATAAATCTTCACAATATAAAATCATTTTAATATTGAATAACAAATACGCGCTCATATATATATACATATATATATATATATACACTCAAACTTAATCTAGAGTATTACTAACCCCATATCTACCGAGTCATGCCACAGAGCCAAGGTAATTACTTAACCTTAAGCTCTGATACCAACTGTAACGACCCGGAAAAAGATGATCTTGGTTATCCGATATACAACACATATCGAACATCCAAGGATCGAAAATAACCAGATGGTTAATGAAAGAAATTAGAGGGTGAGAATAGATAAGGTAGAAACTTAGAATAGAGGAAGAAGAATAGCACAACATCAGAGTAACACGAATCTCACAGCAGAACGAATAACATATAATATATATCACATAACTTTGAAATGTACATCTGTACTTGAATATACATATCATTTCCAAAGTACAACACTTACAACACAGCGGAAATAGCCATAGCTATATAATTCTGAAGCTTCCTGCTCCAGTTCTTCAAGTATTTGTAAATTCCAACTACTTGACGGCTCGTACAAAATTGAGCACCCAAGAGTTTAGGGAAAACAACCAAAATAAACTTCGGGTCAGTCATAGGACTGGTATGAGTAAAACAGTTTGAGCAATTAACCGATATCTCATAAGACCACGCCGTATAACGGAACGGGTTTTTTCCCTTATGAGTATTCAAATCAATTTGATCTAACTTTCAAATCATTTTGAAAGAAACGATAATATTTATATAAAAACTCATTGATATTATAATAATGTCTATCAACTACAATATAATAATCATCTAGCAGAAACGCTTTCATCTCACGTTCTACATATATAGTATACAACCAAAACCGCAAGCACGTATTGGATAATGGATTTCCAACTATGACAAGGTATGGAACCACCTTTCACTAGTGTACCTCTAGAGAGAAATACGCTAGGTTCAAGAAGAACATCTTGCAACCCGGCCACACATGACTGACCACTCATTTCGCTTGAGTGTATCGAATGTATATCACCGACGGTTGGGATCAGCAACCGTTTCCCGAATGGGGCAGCATTGAACAGATTAAAGAATGAAATGAATATCTCTAGATAGGTGATAATACACCCTAATGGGAGCTACCCACTTAGCCATGCTGCCTGCCTGATTTTTGTCATTTACCGGATGTGAGCTAGAAGCTACGCTAATCCTTTACACGCCACATCTTTATTCACTTAGAATGTCACATCGTCATACCCGCCAAATCACAATTTGATTTATCCAAAAATAACACGGGTATACAGCTAAGAGAAACGAATTCCTCCGCCACGAAACGTGAATACGTTTGAAGAGATCAACTTACGCGATCTATTAGATATACTCTGTCAGACCTTCATCCATGCAAGTTGTCCTGGGAATGGACAAACCGAAGGCACTATTCAGTACATCCATCTTAGGCAATTGTTATCTAAGACTTATACAACATCCCTTGCATTACTCCGTCTTCAATTATCTTTGGCATATATGATTCGCAACGCCTATGCCAATACAGAGTGGTTCTTTGGATAATAATCCAACCGGTCTCTCCATATTAACAACGTTAAAATGGTCAAAACTTTGATAGTCTGTGATTTAACTATCAAAGAAAAACACGTGTGCAAACAACGATATTATTTCCATATGGAAATTATCGATCAAATCATCAACCATATATATATATATATATATATATTCCCTCATTTTCTATGTTTAGAAAATATGTGTTATTAACACTGGAAAACATTTCCATGGCTTAATTAAGTATCACTATTCTTCCACATCTATCAGACTCTAACAATAAACAAACAAGAGAACAACTTCCTAAGTATAAACCCCGAAGGCCGAAACCAATATCAGATCGATACTTAGGAAACCATTCAACTTATTAATCTCTAGTCAGTTTCTAATTTTGTTTAACTCCATTTTGATTTACTAAGTTCGATTAACTCCTTTCGATTAACACGATTCGGTTAACTCCTCTATTTATTTCCCCCATAAATATTCCTTTGTTCTATTTATTCTCTAAATAAATAATCCTTTATTCTATTTATTTTCTCAATAAATTTCCCCTTTTTCATCTTTATTTATTTTCTAATTAACTAAATTCTTTTTTTCAATTCTACTTGTAAATGGTTTACAAATATTTCTCTTTCTATTTTATTTATTTCTTAAATAAATATTCCATTATAAATTCTATTTATTTAACACATAAATATTTCTTTGCACATTTTGTTTTACAGATATTTTCCCTTATCTTTCTTTTACAGATAATTTCCTTTATACTCTTTGTGTAACAACCCGAATTTTAAACAACGTGTTAAGACAAGAATCAAGGCAGAATTAAATTATAAAATCTGAATCAGGATAAACGGGTTGCGCCATTGCGTTCGTCTCGGAAAAATACGCGAAATAGAGTCCGAAATTTCGTAAATTGGAGTCCGTATGACCCAGTTAAGGCCCAACGAAGTTTCACGAAATTTCAAATCCGAAAACAGATTTGAATTCAGCCCAAAAAGAGAAGGCGGGAAAATTCCCGCCAGACACACAGGGTGTCGACCCCTGGGTCGACCCCTCTCCAGGGGGACGACATGGGTGTCGACCCCTGGGTCGACCCCTCTCCAGGGGGTCGACATGGGTGTCGACCCCGGGGTCAACCCCCCCTGTAGAATCCCGACCTGGTGCACCTGCTTGTCATGTTGGCTCGGTTTTGGAGGCTTGTGACGATTTTGGATGGCTTGGATTCGATCTAGGGTTAATCCTATGGCCTAAAATGCTCCTAAACTCTATAAAAAGACCCTAACCCCCTAACCTAAATCACTCAAACTCTCTCATGCCACGAAGTGCTTCCCAAATGCCAAGTGATCATGGCCTCCATCTCCAACTCCAAGAGACTATGAATTCAAATCGGGTTCGAATCAAAAGGTGCAAGCTTTCTACACCAAATCGAGGAGGGATCAACGTTGCTACGCAAATTCCATGACGATTCTTCGACAAAGGAGCCACCTTTCTTCGTCAAGATGATGCATGATCCTTTCCTAAGCCTCGCTATGTAAGTTCTAGCTACTTGTAGATTCTAACGGTCTAATGTGACATGGGATAAAATGAGATGAAATATAAGTATGCTAGCCTATATGAACCTTTTCGTGTCTCTTTTGCTTGAACCTATGACTTTGGGCTAAATTGT
This sequence comes from Allium sativum, assembly GCA_030737875.1. Classification (NCBI taxonomy): domain Eukaryota; kingdom Viridiplantae; phylum Streptophyta; class Magnoliopsida; order Asparagales; family Amaryllidaceae; genus Allium; species Allium sativum. The sequence continues at coordinate 53,500,253 of CM060909.1, read as the reverse complement.
AGCGACTTAATCATGCCATTCATGTTATGTTTAATCTAGTATATCTTGCAAGTTTGAATCTTTATCTATGGAATGTTAGCATGAACCTTTGGGAACCACTTGACTTGTGAAACATGGGCAAAGACTTGACTTTGGGGGCTTATGCATGTAAATGAACCCAAACCCCTTATGTATCATGCATGTTTGTGGCCAAATTCACTTATGATACTATGCATGTTTGTGGCCAAATTCCCTTATGATACTATGCATGTTTGTAGCCAAATTCCCTTATGAAACTATGCATGCTTGTGGCCAATATGTTGACATAATACCCTACTATGTGACTCGCTTCCATTTGGGTTGGAAATACGTTTGGGTAGTTTAGGAAAAACGTGGGTATGACATGAAAAACTTGACATGGGGTTTACATGAGAACATGACATTCATGATACATTTAAATATGGTCATGACACATGGGAAAACATGGGACTTGAACTAGACGTGGGTGGGTTGTAAGTGTAATAAGACACTAGACCAAACATGAAAGTGGCTAACTCGAGGTTGGGTTGAGTTTGTGCATAAATCTACCCGGACCCGCCCGGCTTAACTAGTGGCTACAAACAATAGGATCCAATGTGAGAAGTTGGTCATGTCGCGCTTAAGACCCGAGGTTAGACTAGGTTGTGGTGTAAAACTACTCGGACCCGCCCGGCTTAACTAGTAACCACAACAAGGTCTAATGTGAGTGGTTGAGAGTGCATTAATTAAATTAATGCCACATGATAAGGTTAAGTAAATTTGACTAATGACACTTAACCGATATGACACGAATGGGTAGGTTAAGTGGGACCGGGCTTGATTTCTTAAACACTTAACCAACCTAACATGATAATTTAATGAGGTTAAGTAACTTATATTTAACATACTATACATGATGATTTGATGAGGTTAAGTAACCTATACTTAACCAATCTAATAGGTGGACCCGATAGGGTTAAGTCATAAGACCTTTTAAATACACATAACCATTATAATACAATTAGTGGATGGGGGTTAAGTTAACCTATAATTAACCAATCCGACTCGATAATTCGATGAGGTTAAGATAATCTGTGCTTAACCAATCTAACACGATAACCTGATAGGGTTAAGATAAACAAGTACTTAACCAAATCGACTTGATGATTGAATAGGGTTAAGTCATGAGCTTCTTGGTATACTTAACCAACTTGTAGGGCTAGGTCTTGGACTCGAATACTTAGCCAATCTTGACATGATTCATAGGCGGGCTAAGCCATGAACTTGAATAACAACACTTAACCCAATAGGCAGAACCCTAGTAGAGGGACTAGGTAGAAAATCGTAGTTAATCAAGGGTAACGGGGAAAATGAAGCTAAGTGGTAAACCTTAGTTAAGTATAACTAAGTAATAATTCTTAGCCAAGGACATGGGACTAGTTCATGAATAGATGAGTAACCCGGTACGGTAGGTCATCGCTTAAAACACGAGGAGGAGCAACATACCTGACTTAGATAAAGGCTCCAACGAAATGGTGACGAAGCGGTAGCTTCGGGGGACGTGAGGGTACTCTTGGTATCCCTCTGTGAGGTGGCAGATGGTCCATGAAACCCGGCCTCATAGAGGTTAAGGTCTGCGTTAGAAGAGCCAAGAGTATGCCTTGGTTGCTATGCGAGCGACCTAAAGACGGGGATGGATTAGCGTGGAGTCGACGATACTTGATTTTGCCCTGGATAGCACGTCGCCGACTACCTACCATCTTTAGTCAATCGTGTACGAACGGAAAGGCAGGGAACCCCCAACAGACCATGTGCTTACGATCGAGTCATGGGTGAGGTTGGCCTATAGGAAAGTGGGGCTATAGTGGGGCCGGGATGTGGTTCTCATACATGATTTTTCTTGGATTGCCTTTCAGTAGTTGAGGGAGCGGGTCACGTGGGACCATAGCCACGGGTACAAAACCAGACCTTGATATCTGCATCAGCAGACGACTTAAAGCTCCCGACCGAGTTTCGTATTTCTTGATTTGCCCTGGCACGGAACTCGGATGGCACATTGAGGAACATGTGCGTCTAGACATGGAAAACGATTCACGATACATACGCGGGATAAAGGGCGCGGTTGACGGGTGGCATAATCCCTAGTGGTCCTAGGTGGCTTGAACCCAAACCGAGACACGAAAACGTTCACTAGGTAGCATAATCCCTAGTGGTCCTAGGTGGCATAAATCCTAAGTAAACACGCGATAGTTCATGGTAAGAAAACATAACCAGATCAAGGGTAGCAGTCCAAAACAACTTCAAGGATAAAATGGTACTACGTTGAGGTGGTATAGATTTACATGGGAAAGCCCGTACGGCCTACGGCAAAGGACTGAACTTATACATGGGAAGAAACATACGAGTTGGGAAAACCTACATATGTTATATATTAGGTTGACATGGACCATTCCATGACATTGGGCAACGGACATTCCTAGTTAACACATGACGCGGGTTGGGATACTAGTACGAGAGGTGCAGAGCAAATATACATGGTAGATACCTTGGGATGTTATACATGATAAATACCGTGGGATGTTATATATGATAGATACCTTGGGATAGTATACTTGATAGAAATCTGACGCCGTGATACCTTGATTTATCTTGACACCGTAGTTTATCATGATACCTTAGTTTATTTTGCTATAGTAGTTCATCCAGTTATCTTGGTTTAGCTTATCTATCTTGTCGGCATCCTTATGTTTACTTTCAGTTTATGCATGTCATGTTACCTTTACCTGTTTTTATACTGGAAGTAGATAGGACTTACCAGTCTTTATGACTGACCCCGTTTTGTTTTGCCTCTTTGTCTTCCGTTTCCCCCCCCCCCCCCTAGGTTTTCAGGGAGGAAACACTGTTATCTAGTTCGGACTTCTTCTGCTTGAAGGTCATCACGCATGGCTTGGTCTTTTCTTGGCTATGTCTACTTTACTGTTTTACTTGGGGAATAATTTATGAAATAGTTTTATGCTTCTTTACTATTTCAAGACAGGTTTGATGTATTTTGATGTAAAAGGCTTTAGACCTTATTTTTATAAGGTAATGAAATTTGCTTTACTTCCGCTGTTTTGTATATGTTCTTTCTTGTAATATTTCTGTGCATGTTTACCTCGATAATGCTTCACCAAACCTAGTGCATTCCCTTTGTGAGTGACCCTAGCGGAGGTGGGGTGTTACATTTGGTATCAGAGCAGAAGGTTACCAGACTGGGCAAAAGTTTTTAAAACCTTCTGAAAACTATTTGAAAAACCGTTTACAAAGAAGCATTTTTCAAGAAAAGTTTTTAAAGGCTATTCCCCAAAAGCCATTAGCACTATCCTTTGATTCCTTGATTGAATCTCTTTTCCTTTCTTTCCTCCATCTGTAGTGACAGTAGTTCTAACTGTGACTAATCTTTGTCTAGCCACGTGGGTGTTTTCCGTACGATGGAGGTGGTTCTCGAGAGACCTGTTGCCGTGGTACAAGGAAGGATAATAAGAGTAAGGATAAAGGACGCGAGCTTAAGGATAAGCAACTTGTTGGTATGGCTTAGTCCATCAAGGAGGACAAGGACAAGATCATCGGAGAGGGCAATTGTACGCTCCCATTTCTAGGGTACCTAAAAGAGATGGTACCGTTTCTGATAATGGTTTATTCGTTCTTTTCTATCATCCCGTCCAGACTTTGTCTTGATCATCATATCATTTAAGTCTGCTTGGATAGTTGAGTCTCTGCACCTTAGTACTAGCATGGTAGAGGATCCCAGTTTTTGTCCCAAAAATCTGGTTGGAGAGTTGGTCCATTTCTTCATGACTTGTTTGGATTTGAGAATGACATGTCTCGGCTACGGATGGATTCTAGGGATAAAGTGGTCACCCAATAAGGGGTGCCATTCTCGGTTTTGGAAAGAGGGTAGTTAGACTCTCGACTCACCTTGGTGATACCCTCGAAGTCTCGTGTAACCTTTTGGGTTCTGTCATGGTTAGTTGCCTAGAATCCCGGGATGCAGTTGTTGGTAATCCGTTCGAATAGAATTCGCCGCTAAGGCGGATGGTTCGTTTCGCTTATGCATGAGTTATGGGAATCACCCTAGTAAGTACTCTTGGCAACATGGATTGGCATCGGCAAACGAGATCCAGAATTCCCAAGTGAATTTTGGAGAGCTTGCATGAGTGAGTGGATACGTTTGAGCCAAGTATACTAGGGAAAGGATAAGTGAAAGTGGAATAAGAGGCGACAATGAAATGAGTTCTAACTCATATCTTGGAAATAGGAATCAAGGAGCTACGAAATCATGGAGTTAAAAAGATGGTCAAGGCACCAAGGAATTAAGCTCAAGAAAACGCGACTTAGAAGACGTAAGGCTAGACACGCGCATCGTACCTCTTTTTAAAGAGTGTATCCTTGATCCCTGGTTTTTCCTGTAGAGCTTGCTTGCATGTTATCTTTTGGTGAATATCCTCTCGGTCCTGTTTCTGTTGCAAACCCCGTGGGGAGTTTACCTTGTTTATCTCCTCGATCCTATCGTGAGAACCTTAGGTAGAATCCTATGGATGCAAACATGTGTTTGAAACATGTTATGATTGATATGGTTGCAAATGGTTGCAAGTGGTTGCTCGTGGATGCGCAAATACACATTAGATACTAGATCGACGCACTCACATTTCATATTGCATATGCACGAGTATTTATACCTGTTTATGGATGAAATTGAATGTGTTATCATGCGGATGTTGCATATGAATGAATGGCTGTGCACACATATAGCATTTATATGGCTAGGACTATTTTCATACATGTTGGATTCATGGCACTAAACATATTTTGCATTAGAAGATCATTCAGGCCTGATCATTAGCATTAGCTAAGGAACATATACACATACTTTCTGCATGTGTTCATAAAGCATTAGTAGTCGTCTAAGGACAATGGTTACCTTTGGATGATGTTTTGAGTAGATGGATGATGGATGGTAGGATGCGTTCTTCCTAACTTGGAAATTTCGGGGACGAAATCCTTAAAGGAGGGGAGAATGTAACAACCCGAATTTTAAACAACGTGTTAAGACAAGAATCAAGGCAGAATTAAATTATAAAATCTGAATCAGGATAAACGGGTTGCGCCATTGCGTTCGTCTCGGAAAAATACGCGAAATAGAGTCCGAAATTTCGTAAATCGGAGTCCGTATGACCCAGTTAAGGCCCAACGAAGTTTCACGAAATTTCAAATCTGAAAACAGATTTGAATTCAGCCCAAAAAGAGAAGGCGGGAAAATTCCCGCTAGACACACAGGGTGTCGACCCCTGGGTCGACCCCTCTCCAGGGGGACGACATGGGTGTCGACCCCTGGGTTGACCCCTCTCCAGGGGGTCGACATGGGTGTCGACCCCGGGGTCGACCCCCCCGTAGAATCCCGACCTGGTGCACCTGCTTGTCATGTTGGCTCGGTTTTGGAGGCTTGTGACGATTTTGGATGGCTTGGATTCGATCTAGGGTTAATCCTATGGCCTAAAATGCTCCTAAATTCTATAAAAAGACCCTAACCCCCTAACCTAAATCACTCAAACTCTCTCATGCCACGAAGTGCTGCCCAAATGCCAAGTGATCATGGCCTCCATCTCCAACTCCAAGAGACTATGCATTCAAATCGGGTTCGAATCAAAAGGTGCAAGCTTTCTACACCAAATCGAGGAGGGATCAACGTTGCAACGCAAATTCCATGACGATTCTTCGACAAAGGAGCCACCTTTCTTCGTCAAGATGATGCATGATCCTTTCCTAAGCCTCGCTATGTAAGTTCTAGCTACTTGTAGATTCTAACGGTCTAATGTGACATGGGATAAAATGAGATGAATTATAAGTATGCTAGCCTATATGAACCTTGTCATGTCTCTTTTGCTTGAACCTATGACTTTGGGCTAAGTTGTAGTGACTTAATCATGCCATTCATGTTATGTTTAATCTAGTATATCTTGCAAGTTTGAATCTTTATCTATGGAATGTTAGCATGAACCTTTGGGAACCACTTGACTTGTGAAACATGGGCAAAGACTTGACTTTGGGGGCTTATGCATGTAAATGAACCCAAACCCCTTATGTATCATGCATGTTTGTGGCCAAATTCACTTATGATACTATGCATGTTTGTGGCCAAATTCCCTTATGATACTATGCATGTTTGTGGCCAAATTCCCTTATGAAACTATGCATGCTTGTGGCCAATATGTTGACATAATACCCTACTATGTGACTCGCTTCCATTTGGGTTGGAAATACGTTTGGGTAGTTTAGGAAAAACGTGGGTATGACATGGAAAACTTGACATGGGGTTTACATGAGAACATGACATTCATGATACATTTAAATATGGTCATGACACGTGGGAAAACATGGGACTTGAACTAGACGTGGGTGGGTTGTAAGTGTAATAAGACACTAGACCAAACATGAAAGTGGCCAACTCGAGGTTGGGTTGAGTTTGTAGCATAAATCTACCCGTACCCGCCCGGCTTAACTAGTGGCTACAAACAGTAGGATCCAATGTGAGAAGTTGGTCATGTCGCGCTTAAGACCCGAGGTTAGACTAGGTTGTGGTGTAAAACTACCCGGACCCGCCCGGCTTAACTAGTAACCACGACAAGGTCTAATGTGAGTGGTTGAGAGTGCATTAATTAAATTAATGCCACATGATAAGGTTAAGTAAATTTGACTAATGACACTTAACCGATATGACACGAATGGGTAGGTTAAGTGGGACCGGGCTTGATTTCTTAAACACTTAACCAACCTAACATGATAATTTAATGAGGTTAAGTAACTTATACTTAACCAACTATACATGATGATTTGATGAGGTTAAGTAACCTATACTTAACCAATCTAATAGGTGGACCCGATAGGGTTAAGTCATAAGACCTTTTAGATATACTTAACCATTATAATACGATTAGTGGATGGGGGTTAAGTTAACCTATACTTAACCAATCCGACTCGATAATCCGATGAGGTTAAGATAATCTGTGCTTAACCAATCTAACACGATAACCTGATTGGGTTAAGATAAACAAGTACTTAACCAAATCGACTTGATGATTGAATAGGGTTAAGTCATGAGCTTCTTGGTATACTTAACCAACTTGTAGGGCTAGGTCTTGGACTCGAATACTTAGCCAATCTTGACATGATTCATAGGCGGGCTAAGCCATGAACTTGAATAACAACACTTAACCCAATAGGCAGAACCCTAGTAGAGGAACTAGGTAGAAATCGTAGTTAATCAAGGGTGACGGGGAAAATGAAGCTAAGTGGAAAACCTTAGTTAAGTATAACTAAGTAATAATTCTTAGCCAAGGACATGGGACTAGTTCATGAATAGATGAGTAACCCGGTACGGTTGGTCATCGCTTAAAACACGAGGAGGAGCAACTTACCTGACTTAGATAAAGGCTCCAACGAAATGGTGACGAAGCGGTAGCTTCGGGGGACGTGAGGGTACTCTTGGTATCCCTCTGTGAGGTGGCAGATGGTCCATGAAACCCGGCCTCACAGAGGTTAAGGTCTGCGTTAGAAGAGCCAATAGTATGCCTTGGTTGCTATGCGAGCGACCTAAAGACGGGGATGGATTAGCGTGGAATCGACGATACTTGATTTTGCCCTGGATAGCACGTCGCTGACTACCTACCATCTTTAGTCAATCGTGTACGAACGGAAAGGCAGGGAACCTCCAACAGACCATGTGCTTACTATCGAGTCATGGGTGAGGTTGGCCCATAGGAAAGTGGGGCTATAGTGGGGCCGGGATGTGGTTCTCATACATGATTTTTCTTGGATTGCCTTTCAGTAGTTGAGGGAGGGGGTCACGTGGGACCATAGCCACGGGTACAAAAACAGACCTTGATATCTGCATCAGTAGACGACTTAAAGCTCCCGACCGAGTTTCGTATTTCTTGATTTGCCCTGGCACGGAACTCGGATGACACATTGAGGAACATGTGCGTCTAGACATGGAAAACGATTCACGATACATACGCGGGATAAAGGGCGCGGTTGACGGGTGGCATAATCCCTAGTGGTCCTAGGTGGCTTGAACCCAAACCGAGACACGAAAACGTTCACTAGGTAGCATAATCCCTAGTGGTCCTAGGTGGCATAAATCCTAAGTGAACACGCGATAGTTCATGGTAAGAAAACATAACCAGATCAAGGGTAGTAGTCCAAAACAACTTCAAGGATAAAATGGTACTACGTTGAGGTGGTATAGATTTACATGGAAAAGCCCGTACGGTCTACGGCAAAGGACTGAACTTATACATGGGAAGAAACATACGAGTTGGGAAAACCTACATATGCTATATATTAGGTTGACATGGACCATTTCATGACATTGGGCAAGGGACATTCCTAGTTAACACATGACGCGGGTTGGGATACTAGTACGAGAGGTGCAGAGCAAATATACATGGTAGATACCTTGGGATGTTATACATGATAAATACCGTGGGATGTTATATATGATATATACCTTAGGATAGTATACTTGATAGAAACCTGACGCCGTGATACCTTGATTTATCTTGACACCGTAGTTTATCATGATACCTTAGTTTATTTTGCTATAGTAGTTCATCCAGTTATCTTGGTTTAGCTTATCTATCTTGTCGGCATCCTTATGTTTACTTTCAGTTTATGCATGTCATGTTACCTTTACCTGTTTTTATACTGGAAGTAGATAGGACTTACCAGTCTTTATGACTGACCCCGTTTGGTTTCGCCTGTTTGTCTTCCGTTCCCCCCCCCCCCCCCAGGTTTTCAGGGAGGAAACACTGTTATCTAGTTCGGACTTCTTCTGCTTGAAGGTCATCACGCATGGCTTGGACTTTTCTTGGCTATGGCTACTTTACTGTTTTACTTGGGGAATAATTTATGAAATAGTTTTATGCTTGTTTACTATTGCAAGACAGGTTTGATGTATTTTGATGTAAAAGGCTTTAGACCTTATTTTTATAAGGTAATGAAATTTGCTTTACTTCCGCTGTTTTGTATATGTTCTGTCTTGTAATATTTCTGTGCATGTTTACCTCGATAATGCTTCACCAAACCTAGTGCATTCCCTTTGTGAGTGACCCTAGAGGAGGTGGGGTGTTACATTTGATTTTATAATTATCTCCTTTTATAAAATCCTTTTCCTTTTATATATAAAATCCATTGATTTTATCTAAATAAATTATTTTCAAATTATACTTTGAAAATCCTCTTTTGACATCCCAGTATTTTTCATGGTATTTACAATACCAAATAACCATGATCGATATAGTTCGAACACACATAAAAAACCACATATTTTACATCACATCATATATTACAATATATGAAAACAGTAAAATAAATGTTGAGGAACCCAATTGGGTCCCTCCAACCTGTTTTCCTGCATCACAGATGTTAAACAATACGAATATAAAATATTCTGATAAGCAGAATCAATATTCGATTAACGATTTATATATATATATATATATCGTTACCTAAAATTTCAAACAATACACAAGCAATTCAACCAAACAGTTAACACACAGCAATCAACAAATGATTAACAGTTCTAAAAATACGTTATAAAAATATAACTGTTTAGAGTTGGTGAGTTTTACTCACATTGGCAGTTCATCGTTAAAGAACGATAAACTGTTGTTTGATTTGAATCAAACAATTTATTTTGCCATAAATTCAAACGAGCTCGAATCCACTCCTAGTCAGCTCCATGGTGTATCCCTCGTCCATACGGTCCAAACGCAACTTGTTTCGCTGAATTCTGATACCGTACGATCAAGTTATGACTTATGAAAGTTAATACACTTTAAATTTAAATAAAACTTAGATACTTATTTACTTTGGGCCTCAACTCAGTTACCTTGGCCCATCTAAACCTTGTTTAAGCCCAACCTAGTTTTAAAACCCCACGACCGTTTTCAATCCTTCTTCGCAATAACAGACAACACGTCGCTCCTCCTATACCAAAACCATTGACCGCCCGTTTGACCTCCCACCTACTCCTCTCCGACCATTTATTTCTAGTGCCGCCACCACCACCAGATTCAACACCCAAAACAGCACCTGGCCACCACCTCCTCACAACCTCCGATGCCTCCCTCTAGAACACGACCTGTGGCCTTTCGCCTCCTCTTACTTTATCACATAACGTTCCCCATCAAAACCCACAGTCAAAGCACCAACGTCCCACCCACTCTCCCTTATTATTACTCGCACACATTCTATTTCCCTCCAACCTGACAACTCCCTCCTCCACCCCAACATTCACATCACTTGATAGTCATCGACCCTCCCATTTTCCCTTTCGGATCTCTTTTCCCCCCACGCAAAAACTCTCACCTTCTTCCTTTTGACTAATATAAAACCAGTCTCCACTTCTATTCGTTTGTACTGAGTTTCTATTTTCTTTTGATTTTTGAAGTTGGTTTCAGCCTTCAAGTTTTTGCTTCAGTGGTGGCGGCGAGAAAGATTAATTCGAGAAAGGAAAGTGTTTTAGGTTATAGCGTTATAAAGTGTAACAACCCGTATTTTCAATAACCTGTTATAACATGAATCGAGGCAGAATTAAATTCTAAAATCTGAATCAAGGGAAACGGGCTATGCCATTGCGTTCGTCTCGGAAAAGTACGCGAAATAGAGTCCGAGTTTTCGAAAATCGGAGTCTGTATGACCAGATTAAGGCCCAACGAAGTTTTCAGAAAATTCCAAAGCAAAAACAGATTTCAAATTCAAGTTTGAATTTGAAAATTTGGGCCAGTTTGGGCCAGGCGGGAGAATTCCCGCCAGAGCACCCAAGTCGACAGCCCTGTCGACTTGGGAGTCGACTTGGCTGGACCTAAGTCGACAGCCCTGTCGACTTGGTCCAGCCGGGCTGTTTAGCCTGGTGCACCATTTTGAGATTGTGTTGAGCTTGGGGGCCAGATTCGGTTTTGAGGGCTGAGATTGGAACTAGGGTTTAATCCTATGGCCTAAAACACTTGCCTAATCTATAAATAAGACCCTAACCTAGCCCTAAATCATCATTAATCTATCCTACAACTAAACTATGGCAAAATCAATCCTCTCATGGCCTCCACTCTCTTCATACAATTCCTAAATAAATTTCTAAGTGATTTTCCATGCATACAAGTGTTTTCAAACTTGTATGAGCATCATTAGCTTGCATTCAAGTCAAGTTTCTATATTTGCATCATAAAGAAAGAGTTTTGATCATTTTGGCTCAAGGGTTTTTATGTTAAAGCTTGCATTTTGGGTTTGATTGATTTCATAAGGGCTTTGTCATATTTTTGTGACTTCTTAAGCATTGTAAGCCCTATTCTACTTTCATACTTAAACTCTAAAGTTAAATGTATGATATGCAAGTTTACTATGCTATGATATGCAAGTTTATCATGTATGATATGCGAGTTTATATGCAAGTTTACTATGCTATGAAATGCAAGTTTATCAAGTTATGTTATGCAAGTTTGATATGCAAGTTTGTCATATGATATGCAAGTTATGTTATGCAAGTTTGGGATGATCATTTGGTTCATGTTATCATGTTATGCAAGCTTATCTTGAGTATATGAACATAAAGCTTCAAGCTTTATGCTAAAGGTTGCATTTTGGCAACATGTAAGTTATCATATCTCTTATGATAGCTTGCATGTGAGGCTAAATGCGAACTTATGGCCATTTCTACATGTCATTTAGCACCATGTATCACCAATATGCCAAGTTTGGTTTTATGCATGCTTTTGGGGCCTAAAAATGTAATATGCAAGTATATGAACATATGTACATTTCATATGCCACCATGTTGAACTTGTGGCTTCAACACCTTTTATGTCATGATTATGCCAAGTTCCCTCTTTCTATCCTTTATGCGCTATTGCGATATGTAAGTGATGGGATTGCGTTTGGGGTTGGGTAAAAGAAAAAGACATAAAAACATAAGCTTGGGAATTTACCTATTAAGTTAGGTCTACCCATTGGGAATTTACCTATTAAGTTAGGTCTACCCATTGGGAATTTACCTATTAAGTTAGGTCTACCCAATTGCTTGAGAATTTGTAACATGTTTTGGAAACATGATGGACATGACACTTAGAAAAGATAAGTGTGACCAACTCGAGGTTGGGTTGAGTTTGTAGCGTAAACCTACCCGGAACCGACCGGCTTAACTAGTTGCTACAAACAATAGGACCCAATGTGAGAAGTTGGCCATGTTGTACCATGAACCCGAGGTTAGACCAAGTTGTGGTGTAAAGCTACCCGGACCCGCCCGGCTTAACTAGTAACCACAACAAGGTCTAATGTGAGAGGTTAAGGCGCATTAAATTAATTAATGCCTCGTGATTAGGGTTAAGTCATGGTCCACTTAATACTTAACCAATTTGGGCTCGGTAGATTAATCAGGGTTAAGTCGTGAACTCATCGTTACACTTAACCAAGTTAATCCATGATTAGCAAGAGGGTTAAACCGTACTTAACCCACTAGAAAATCCTAGCAATGGGGGCCCACTCCGCAGTAAATCCCCAAAAATTGGTATCATTAAGGCCCTAGGGACTAGGCTAGGGAGGGGGCACGATTACTGGGCTGGAGGTAAGCGACCCAATAAACGACGGCCGGGTGGTACGCCGATGTAGTTCCGGACGGACTATGGTCGTGCACGTAGTCCGTATTTGGAGAAGTCACCCATGGGTACCAGTAGATCGAGACTGTGCACTCATGTTTATGGTGTCCAGGGGTTGGCACCCTAGGGCTTGATACACCCGAAGGGTGGACCCGGCACAGTTCGACTACAATTACGTTTGGGTCGTACTGACACCAACACGTGACGAGTTAGGCTTAGGGAGCCGATCGACTAGACCGTTTGGTTGGACCTTGTATTAGGGTCATTTCATGTTATTGGGCCAAAGCGTGGGCCAAGGGAACAATACTTGCTTATTCCAGTCATGTTAGTTTGCTAGTACACCTGTGGTGCAAAACCTTAAACCTGATTATGCGATGACACCTTTATCTACCTTGTTAGTTAATCACCATGCTAGTATGTTGTTATCCTTATGATCATACCTGCTTCTCATGCCAGTTAACTTTATCAGTTTACATTGATTGTAGTAGGGCTTACTCAGTCTTTTTGACTGACCTGTTTTCTTTCGCCTCTTTTCTTCCGTTCCCCCCCCCCCCCCCCAGGTTCTCAGGGAGGGAATACTGGAGCTTAGCTGGATTTTTGATCGCTTGCTTGTGGGATTTTAGCTCATGTACGGTCTTGACATGAAGCTAGCTATGGTTATCACTTATTTTGGGGATAGTACTTACGTATTTCAGTTTTTCAGCAATGTTGTTTTTATCTAGACTTGTGTATTTGGAAAGTTGACGTTATGTTGTACCAGACTTGTTTTGAAATGGTTTGAAATCTTCCGCTGTTTTATCTATGTTATTTACTCTGTTTACATATATATATATATGTTCTTGTTCTACCATGATATATCATTATGCATGTTAACCTGATTCAAACGCCCCTCCAAAGTCAGAGTGCTTGCAAGAGACAGCCTGGCGGAGGTGGGGTGTTACATTTGGTATCAGAGCATATGGTTTACGAGAAGGAACAAAAAGGTTTTTAGAAAACTTTTGGAAAACTATTTTCAAAACCAAGTATAAAGTATTTTCCAAAGAAAAGTCTAGTTTATTTTAAAGGCTATTCCCCAAAAAGCCATTAGCAAAATCCCTTCGTTTTTCTCCATTTTGAATCTGTCTTTTTCTTCGTTTTCAGTATGGCCGATAACTTTGCTATTCCGGAGGGAGTGCACGTACCTGTTTGGTATAGGAGACTTTTGGAGGCTAGGGCGACCGAAGCCGGCCCCGCAGATGTCCCTCCTCCTCCTCCTCCAGTAATTAATGTTCCTCCTCCTCCTTTCGCTGAGGTTCCTCTTCCTCCTCCCCCTCAGCATCCTCAAGCTGACTTCGCAAAGACTTGCAAAGATTTCAAAGCAATGGGTGGCAAGAACTTTCAAGGCACTGAGACTTTTGTAGAGGCCAGAAATTGGTTGAAAGAGACCGAGGATTTATTTGCTATCTTTGGGTTAGATGATCAGAGGAAGATCTTGTTGGCGGTTTGGCTTATGAAGGATGAAGCCGCTTACTGGTGGGAAGTCACCAATGGTACTAGGCCTGTTGAGACTTGGGCCGATTTCAGGGCAAGGTTCATGCTTAAGTTTCTATCTTCTGCTGAGGAGAATCTGCAAATGGAGAGGTTCATAACTTTGAAACAAGGAGATATGTCTGTCAAAGAATATGTGAACAAGTTCAATCAGTTAGCTCGTTTTGGCTTGGATATGGTGAATACTCCTCAGAAGAAGGCTCTTCGTTTTGCTAGAGGATTGAATGAGCCGTTGCGGGTATTGGCTATGTCACATATTCCCCATGGGGCCACGTTTGAGAGCTTGGTTGATATGGCGTTACTTCAGGGAGATGTCAAGAAAGAGGCCAAGATGAATGATACACAAGCCAAGAAGACTGATTCCCAGTGGAAAGGAAATCAGGGAAATCCAAGTGGTCAGAGCAGTCAAGGCAATCAGAACAAGAACAAGAGTCAAGGCAACAAGGGGAACAACAACAAGGGCAATAACAACAAGGGCAAGAACAACAAGGGGAAGTGCCATTTTTGCGGTTCAGTTGGGCATCTTATTAAGGATTGTAAGAAGAGGAAAAGGAAGAATGGTGAATGCTTTTTCTGCGGTAAGACTGGACACTTCAGTAGGGATTGCCCGAAGAAGCAAGGGCAAGGCCAGGGTCAGACTCAGCGTGCTGGACCTTCAGGAGGGCAAGTTCATGCTCTCAATACCGCTCCAGTTCCCGATCCAGGTAGTATTTCTGTTGAGAGCCTTGTATATATATTTGATTTTCCAGTTCATACCTTGTTTGATTCTGGTGCATCGCATAGCTTTATCTCATCTGATCTTGTTGATAGTTTGCACCTTAGTACTAGCTTGGTAGATGATCCCGTCTGTGTCTCAAATCCTATTGGGGGTTCCGCCCATTTGTCTATGATATGTGGGGATTTGAGGATCTCTATACTGAGTGTAGAGTTCTTGTGCAGTGCTTATGTTCTTGGTTTTAGGGGATACGGATTGATATTGGGCATGGATTGGCTGTCCAGATATGGAGCCATTCTTGATTGTGAGCATAGGGTTGTGAGGCTCGTGACTCGCCTCGGAAACACCCTAGAGATTTCTTGTGATCCGAGAGGTCCCGTCATGTTGTGCTATCTTGAATCACTCGACTCGTCAATGGAAACTCTTCAGTCTGTGAGAGTGGTTCGAGAGTATCCGGATGTTTTCGATGAAGTTAGGGGGTTGCCCCCTAAGCGAGAGATTGATTTCCGCATATATCTGGTGGATAATGCAAAGCCGGTTTCTTTGCCCGTTCGGCACATGGCTCCGCGTGAAAGACGGGAGCTAAGTAAGCAAGTGAAGGAGTTGCTTGAGAAGAACTTCATTAGACGAAGTATATCTGAATGGGGAGCGCCTGTGGTGTTTGCTACCAAGGCAGATGGTTCTCTCCGACTTTGTGTTGACTATCGAGAGTTGAATAAGCTGACTAAGAAGAACAGACACCCATTACCGAGGATTGATGATCTCTTTGACCAGCTTGTCGGTGCTTCTGTTTTCTCTCAGCTTGATCTTACTACGGGATTCCATCAGCTCAGGGTAGTTGAAGATAGTATAGACAAGACTGCGTTCAGGACTCCAGATGGATTCTTCGAATGGCTTGTCATGCCGTTCGGCTTGACTAATGCACCCGCATATTTCGTGGACTCGATGAGTAGGGTGTTCAGGGAGTTCTTGAACAAGTTTGTCGTGGTCTTCGTAGATGATATTCTGATCTTCTCTAAGGATGAGGAAGAGCACGCAAGGCATCTCGTGGAGGTGATGGATACGCTTAGAGCGCATCAGTTGAAGGCCAAGTTCTCCAAGTGTCACTTTTGGAGAAGGGAAGTTAGATTCCTTGGGCATATAGTATCTAAGCAAGGCTTAGCGGTGGATCCCGCTAAGGTAGTTGCAGTTCAGGATTGGAAGACTCCAAGGAATGCAACCGAGGTGAAAAGTTTTCTAGGTCTTGCGGGTTTTTACCGGAAGTTCATCAAGGATTTCGTGAAGATATCCGCTCCTCTCACTAAATTGATGAAGAAGAATTTAGTTTTTGCTTGGAGCATAGAATGCGAGCTTGCTTTTCAGAAGCTCAAGAGAGCTCTCACATCAGCACCTGTTCTAGCTTTGCCCGATGGAGGGAAGTTATTTACAGTATACACCGATGCATGTGGCACGGGGTTAGGAGCTGTTCTGATGCAAGAAGGAAGAGTGATATGCTTTGGCGGTAGACAACTCAAAGTGCATGAGAAGAATTATCCCACTAATGACTTAGAGTTGGCAGCAATAGTATATGCACTCAAGGCTTGGCGCCATTATCTTCTGGGAGAAAGATTTGAGCTTTATACCGATCACTAGTCATTGAAGTATCTCTTTTCTCAGAAGGATCTGAATCTGAGACAACAAAGATGGATGGAATTCTTGGCGTCCTACGATTTTGAGATAGCTTATACCCCTGGCAAGGGGAATGTGGTAGCAGATGCATTGAGTAGAAGAAGGTTGACCCTAAGTCCTCTATTCGTTGAGATGAAGAATTTAGAGTATGTGGCAACCTTTGATTTCTCTTTGGCGATTGAGTCGATGACCGGTTCTTTAGCATCTTTGGAACTCAGACCGACCCTTCTTGATCAAGTTGGGGCTTCGCAGAGAGAAGACCCTCAGATAGTTGAGATTATGGATAAGCTGATTCGAGGAGAGGCGTCTAGTCATCTCGCTCGATATTCTATTGATGACAAGGGTTGGCTAAGGAGAGACGGAAGGTTATGTGTTCCAATGGTAGAAGACCTAGTAAGAAGAGTTCTTGAGGAATCGCATCGCTCTAAGTTGACTATACATCCGGGCGGAGATAAGATGTATTAAGATATGAAGCGCATTTTCTTTTGGCCTGGGATGAAGAAGGATGTGGCAGAGTTTGTCTCTAGATGTATCATTTGCCAGCAAGTTAAGGCCGAGTCGAAGAAGCCCGGTGGGCTATTACATCCTCTAGGCGTTCCACTTTGGAAGTGGGAGAGTATTTCCATGGATTTTATCGATGGGCTACCAAGGTCAAGGAAAGGGAATATGAGCATTTGGGTTATTGTGGACAGACTTACGAAGAGTGCTCATTTCATTCCGGTGAAGAGCAAGAGGACCGCATCTTGGCTAGCGTCTGTATATCTTCGTGAGATTGTGAGACTACATGGAGTCCCTTCTAGTATAGTCAGTGACCGTGACCCAATCTTTACAAGTCAATTCTGGAATAGCTTGCAAGAAGCTATGGGCACGAGGTTCGATCTAAGTACGGCTTATCACCCACAGACGGACGGTCAAACCGAAAGGGTGAATAGGGTACTCGAGGATCTGTTGAGGCTTTGTATTCTGGATTTTGGTGGTACTTGGGAAGACCATCTTCCTCTTGTTGAGTTTGCATATAATAACAGTTATCAGGCAAGCATAGGGATGGCACCATTCGAAGCTTTATATGGGAGGCCTTGCAAGTCGCCTACATGTTAGTGGGAGACTACAGATGAGCTTATACTTGGGCCTGATATGATCAGAGATACATCCGAGAAGATCGAGTTGATTCGGAGACGGATGAAAGCGGCCCAAGACCGACAGAAATCCTATGCTGATAAGCGAAGAACTAATTTGGAGTTTAATGTTGGGGATATGGTTTTCGTGAAGGTTTCTCCTTTGCGGAATGTGGTCTGATTTGGAGCCGTTGGGAAGTTAGCACCGAGGTTTGTTGGACCATTCCCTATTATAGAGAGGATCGAGCAGATGGCTTATAGAGTGAAGTTGCCCGAGAAGCTTGCCGGAGTACACGATGTTTTTCATGTCTCGCATCTCCGGAAGTGTTTACATGAATCAGCAGAGGTTGTTGAGCCAAGTGTTCTGAAAGACGTGGAAGTGGAGAAAGAGGCTACCTTGAGGAGAGCTCCGATTCGTATCTTGGGGACGGAGACCCAAGAAGCTAAGGAATCGAGAGGTCAAGTTGGTGAAGGTTCAATGGGGTGAAGCCGAAGAAGACGCAACTTGGGAAACCGAGGAGAAGATGCGTGGGCTTTATCCATTCCTTTTTGAGGGTACACTCTCAATCTCTTTTCTTTGTTAGCATATCTTTCTCTTTGCTATCTATGTTTATCTAGTTTATCGTGTTAATCTTGTCATGAGAACCTTAGGTAGAAACCCTTTGGATGAAACATGTGTTTGAAACATGTTATGCTTGATGGTTGCAAGTGGTTGCAAGTGTTTGCAAGTGGTTACTCGTGGATGCATTATACACATTAGGCACTAGATCGGCTCAAACACTCCTCATATTGCATATGCATGAGTGTTTACGCTTATTCATGGATGGAAATTTTTGTGTTATCACGTGGATGTTGCATATGGATGTATGTTATGTGCACACATATAGATGTTATACATTATGTTAGGAATTGCATACATATGGATTCATTTCACTAACATAATTTGCATTGATGATATTTGCATTAGACAAGGACATATACACACACCTTTGCATATGCTCATACAACATTTAGAATCTTGTAAGGACAATG
The DNA here is from genome assembly GCA_030737875.1 of Allium sativum. Lineage (NCBI taxonomy): Eukaryota > Viridiplantae > Streptophyta > Magnoliopsida > Asparagales > Amaryllidaceae > Allium > Allium sativum. Next base: position 53,481,513 of record CM060909.1, on the reverse strand, counting down.
ATTGCTCGTGGATGATGTTTTGAGTAGATGGATGTTGGATGGTAGGATACGTTCTTCCTAACTTGAAGATTTCGGGGACGAAATCCTTTAAGGAGGGGAGAATGTAACAACCCGTATTTTCAATAACCTGTTATAACATAAATCGAGGCAGAATTAAATTCTAAAATCTGAATCAAGGGAAACGGGCTATACCATTGCGTTCGTCTCGGAAAAATACGCGAAATAGAGTCCGAGTTTTCGAAAATCGGAGTCCGTATGACCTGATTAAGGCCCAACGAAGTTTTCAGAAAATTCCGAAGCAAAAACAGATTTCAAATTCAAGTTTGAATTTGAAAATTTGGGCTAGTTTGGGCCAGGCGGGAGAATTCCCGCCAGAGCACCCAAGTCGACAGCCCTGTCGACTTGGTTGGACCCAAGTCGACAGCCCTGTCGACTTGGCTGTCGACTTGGTCCAGCCGGGCTGTTTAGCCTGGTGCACCATTTTGAGATTGTGTTGAGCTTGGGGGCCAGATTCGGTTTTGAGGGCTGAGATTGGAACTAGGGTTTAATCCTATGGCCTAAAACACTTGCCTAATCTATAAATAAGACCCTAACCTAGCCCTAAATCATCATTAATCTATCCTACAACTAAACTATGGCAAAATCAATCCTCTCATGGCCTCCACTCTCTTCATACAATTCCTAAATAAATTTCTAAGTGATTTTCCATGCATACAAGTGTTTTCAAACTTGTATGAGCATCATTAGCTTGCATTCAAGTCAAGTTTCTATATTTGCATCATAAAGAAAGAGTTTTGATCATTTTGGCTCAAGGGTTTTTATGTTAGAGCTTGCATTTTGGGTTTGATTGATTTCATAATGGCTTTGTCATATTTTTGTGACTTCTTAAGCATTGTAAGCCCTATTCTACTTTCATACTTAAACTCTAAAGTTAAATGTATGATATGCAAGTTTACTATGCTATGATATGCAAGTTTATCATGTATGATATGCGAGTTTATATGCAAGTTTACTATGCTATGAAATGCAAGTTTATCAACTTATGTTATGCAAGTTTGATATGCAAGTTTGTCATATGATATGCAAGTTATGTTATGCAAGTTTGGGATGATCATTTGGTTCATGTTATCATGTTATGCAAGCTTATCTTGAGTATATGAACATAAAGCTTCAAGCTTTATGCTAAAGGTTGCATTTTAGCAACATGTAAGTTATCATATCTCTTATGATAGCTTGCATGTGAGGCTAAATGCGAACTTATGGCCATTTCTACATGTCATTTAGCACCATGTATCACCAATATGCCAAGTTTGGTTTTATGCATGCTTTTGGGGCCTAAAAATGTAATATGCAAGTATATGAACATATGTACATTTCATATGCCACCATGTTGAACTTGTGGCTTCAACACCTTTTATGTCATGATTATGCCAAGTTCCCTCTTTCTATCCTTTATGCGCTATTGCGATATGTAAGCGATGGGATTGCGTTTGGGGTTGGGTAAAAGAAAAAGGCATAAAAACATAAGCTTGGGAATTTACCTATTAAGTTAGGTCTACCCATTGGGAATTTACCTATTAAGTTAGGTCTACCCAATTGCTTGAGAATTTGTAACATGTTTTGGAAACATGATGGACATGACACTTAGAAAAGATAAGTGTGACCAACTCGAGGTTGGGTTGAGTTTGTAGCGTAAACCTACCCGGAACGGACCGGCTTAACTAGTTGCTACAAACAATAGGACCCAATGTGAGAAGTTGGCCATGTTGTACCTTGAACCCGAGGTTAGACCAAGTTGTGGTGTAAAGCTACCCGGACCCGCCCGGCTTAACTAGTAACCACAACATGGTCTAATGTGAGAGGTTAAGGCGCATTAAATTAATTAATGCCTCGTGATTAGGGTTAAGTCATGGTCCACTTAATACTTAACCAATTTGGGCTCGGTAGATTAATCAGGGTTAAGTCGTGAACTCATCGTTACACTTAACCAAGTTAATCCATGATTAGCAAGAGGGTTAAACCATACTTAACCCACTAGAAAATCCTAGCAATGGGGGCCCACTCCGCAATAAATCCCCAAAAATTGGTATCATTAAGGCCCTAGGGACTAGGCTAGGGAGGGGGCACGATTACTGGGCTGGAGGTAAGCGACCCAATAAACGACGGCCGGGTGGTACGCCGATGTAGTTCCGGACGGACTATGGTCGTGCACGTAGTCCGTATTTGGAGAAGTCACCCATGGGTACCAGTAGATCGAGACTGTGCACTCATGTTTATGGTGTCCAGGGGTTGGCACCCTAGGGCTTGATACACCCGAAGGGTGGACCCGGCACAGTTCGACTACAATTACGTTTGGGTCGTATTGACACCAACACGTGACGAGTTAGGCTTAGGGAGCCGATCGACTAGACCGTTTGGTTGGACCTTGTATTAGGGTCATTTCATGTTATTGGGCCAAAGCGTGGGCCAAGGGAACAATACTTGCTTATTCTAGTCATGTTAGTTTGCTAGTACACCTGTGGTGCAAAACCTTAAACCTGATTATGCGATGACACCTTTATCTACCTTGTTAGTTAATCACCATGCTAGTATGTTGTTATCCTTATGATCATACCTGCTTCTCATGCCAGTTAACTTTATCAGTTTACATTGATTGTAGTAGGGCTTACTCAGTCTTTTTGACTGACCTGTTTTCTTTCGCCTCTTTTCTTCCGTTCCCCCCCCCCCCCCCAGGTTCTCAGGGAGGGAATACTGGAGCTTAGCTGGATTTTTGATCGCTTGCTTGTGGGATTTTAGCTCATGTACGGTCTTGACATGAAGCTAGCTATGGTTATCACTTATTTTGGGGATAGTACTTACGTATTTCAGTTTTTCAGCAATGTTGTTTTTATCTAGACTTGTGTATTTGGAAAGTTGACGTTATGTTGTACCAGACTTGTTTTGAAATGGTTTGAAATCCTCCGCTGTTTTATCTATGTTATTTACTCTGTTTACATATATACATATGTTCTTGTTCTACCTTGATATATCATTATGCATGTTTACCTGATTCAAACGCCCCTCCAAAGTCAGAGTGCTTGCAAGAGACACCCTGGCGGAGGTGGGGTGTTACATAAAGGTTTTAATATGAAGACATGTCTCATTTTAATGCAAGTAATATTTGTGGAAGAGAAACAAAGACAAGAAGCAGCATCGGAGGTCATTCATTGAGTGTAATATGTTTGCTAACATTTGATATCCTATAATGGTACCCGTTGCATACAATTCCATTCATATCTGAGCTGCTACGGACAGAAATGAGAATACGGTCGTGTCCAGTGAGGTGTCACGATTCCAAAAATATAATAATATCGGTACGTTCTCTCATATTGTGAAACCCCAAAATCGTTGATTTAGGGTGCAAAATACTACAAATAAAAAGTTGTGTATTTAATTAATTAAAAATTAAAGTAAAATTCTAAAAATTAAATTATCACTACGTCTCAAAAGAATCTTGACTAAATTCGAAACTGGTATCTAGTTATATCAAATAAACTGTTATGGTCGATAAACGATTCTACAACAACTATTTTAAAATTTGATTTGGACATAAATCAAAATCTACATGATGGAATCTCGACTTTTCTCTTCCGCTAGAAAAATATACTTCCCCAGCCCCTAACATTTCTTGTTTCACAGAAATCCGATTTAAAACGGCTCCTGTATACTCGTTTAAAGTTCGAATCGCCAAACCGCGAACTTCCACGCCGTTACGAGCTCGATTATAATTATATTATAATTATACGTTCAACCATCGTTAATTAAATCTATTCGTTATCATAACTCAATTTTAAACTGAATTATATATTTCGAATTGCCCAATTCACACCATATCGCCATTTCAGCCAATTCTGGTTATTTCAGAATTAAATATATTATTTAATTATTATTCTAATTAAATATTCAAAGTAATTTAATTAAACGACCATTATATTCTCTAAATCATCCTTTTAAATAATTAAATAAATTAATTATTATATCGCTGAAAATGCGGGTCATTACACGATGCACCTCCGCCCACCAGGCTCGCCGTTGAGGCCCCAGACCGACCTCCTCCACCCTCCGATCATCCCTCTCGACCTCCACCTCCTCCCCCAAATCATATGACGCCCGAAATCCCCCCAAACCCATTTACAACCCGTCGCCCCAACCTTTGAAGCCGTCGCCACCAATGTGGGCCGCCGTAACCTCAGCCACCCTTGGCCGACGTCGAACTCCCCCGCCCCCTCCAACTCTGACCAACGTTGTGAATTTTTTTTATATATAATTTAATTTAATTTTCGGTATTTTTAGTTTAGATGTTTGTAAATAAAAAGTTTAGATGTTTGTAAATAAAAAGTTTAGATGTTTGTAAATAAAAAGTATAGATTTTTATAAATAAAAAGTTTAGATTTTTATAAATAGAAAAGTTATGATTTTTAAAATAGAAAAATTATGATTTTTAAAATCGAAAAGGTTTGATTTTTATAAATAGAAAAGAATTGATTTTTATGAACATAAAGTTGTGATTTTTATTTATATAAGGTTATGATTTTAGTTTATAAAAGATACGAATTTTAATTTATAAAACATAAAATTTTTATATTATAAAAATATAATATTTTCTATATAAGTAGCGCATATAAAGATTTGATTTTTATCACGAAGTATCGAACATAAAGATTTGATTTTTAAACACACAAAGGTAGGATCTTTAAGTATGTAAAAATATGATTTTTTTACTATCGTGAAAGCGAAGCAAAAATATAATTTTAATACATGAAGTGGTGTAACGACCCAGATTTTTGAACAGTTTATTTTAAATATTTAGTATGGTTTTAAATATTTATTCGAATATAAATGGATTTTTATTATGGAATTTATCGGGTTAATAATCGATATACGATTTGATATCGAATATATTGAATTGCCGTAATACTAGAACGATAAATAATTTGACGTTGAGTTAAAACTGAATTGAGACAATTCAATCGATTAATATAAATTCTATTGAATTAGAATGATAATATTAATTTATTTTCAATAAAATTAACTGCTTGGAATTGAATTATATTTTTAAATCAAATTTAGTTTAAATCATTAATTTAAATTAAATATCTCCTGCAGACCGTAAAATAAAATTCTAGATACTACTCCATTTAGACCAGAATAGCGTTATAATCTGGTATCGTCGGTCGTCACGGTTGAATAGTGGTTCGGGATTACTAGTCAAGGACCACGAGATATTTTATTTATTTAATTAAAATAAAATCAATATAAAAAAATAAAAAAATCAGACAACCTAATCAGCTGACCTAAGATGACTAAACAAAGCCGACCTCTGTTTCATTCCGCAGACCTAGTGTTCTTCTCGAGCTCAAAATTTTGTCCCTAACCTTCAACGCAAAGCTAAACATGAAATTAATGTTGTGTACTGACTGTTCCCAATTCCTTTCCTATATAAACAAGTATCGACCTTCATTTTTTTTGCCATTTTTCCCTCAGCAAAACACTTCCTCTTCGATTCCTTTTTCCATTCAAATTCGAAAATCAAATACCAATAAATCAATACGAGTTCGAATCTGATGAAATGGAAATAGCGCATGTTGGGGTGCGATGTCACCTGGCGTTTTGAGCTTTGGGAACAATTGCGATTTTGTGAAAAGGAGCGAGCGTGATAAGGGATGAACAGTGAACAGGAGTTATGCGAACTGGGTGAACATGTTAAGGGCGATGCGAGATGGAGATTGGGGTCTGCGATGGGTGCTCCGGCATGCTCTGGTAGAACGCGACAGTAATAGTCGCTGTTTGGACTGAAGGTCGGAACTGGTTTTGAGGGGGGTTCTGGTGCGTATGTGTGGTGATTGTGGAGAACGAATCTAGTATTGTTGCAAGTGGAAGGAGTTCGATTGACTGATGCCGGATGGTTTGGCTTGGAAACTTCTCAACGGTAACGTGATGAAGCTGATGTTTGGGAGGAAGTGTAGTGACAGCGGTAAGGCTGATACAAAGATGGGTAGTACAACAAGTAGTGGTGATCAATATGGGTCCAATGGAGCTTGACAGCATGATGTTTGTACAAATGCCGAGGTAGGAAAATGACAGCTTTTAGAAGCAAATGCAGTTTGAAGCTGTTGGAGTTTTTCTAAGGGGTTAGCTGAGTAAATCAGCAAGACAACAAGGTATAAGTTTTTAACAAATTTAATTATTTATAGAAGAATTAATTTATTTAATTATTAGCAGTCAATTAAATTTATTATCGTTTAATTGATAAACAAAACCAATTAATCGTAGGTAAAAAGTAATTTTCATTCAAGTCGATTCGTAGACGCGAAAAGGTTATTTAAATGGATTCAAAGCCATGACGACTATGGAATTCTAAATGGATATTCAACTAATGAAAATCTCGGTGAGTAAATCTCACTCACCTTTAGAATTATTTTTATTTCATTAAAAATAATTGTTTGTTGCTTGTGTGAATGCTTTCTGGTTGTTTTATATATATTAGTTATTTAGGCTATATATATATATATATTGGGTTGATTGATTGGTTGGATTCCCGCAGTCTCATTAGCGGATGCCCGCAGTTTCATAGCGGATGATTACCCTATACGCCCCACGCTATGATTAGTGGATGACCTTCTATACCGCGATATTCTGCCACGAAGCAGAATGGGTATTATTTATGTGCTAACGTCTGTGGATGCAGGGAAACAGGTTGGAGGAATCCAACTGGATTCCTCAAAAATATATTATCTATTTGTTTGTTTGTTCTGTTTGATTTCATATATATTCATATATGATGTGTTAAAAACCAAATGATTGAAAATTGAGTGATTTGATTGTTTTAAATATCACTGGGCCAATTGAAAGGATATTTGAGATTTAAAAAGGAAAAATTCTATTTTTAAATAAAATTTGAATTTTTAAATGGAATAAAAATATAAACTTGTTTTGAAAAAAAATAAAACAAGTAGTTCTTTATAAACGAAGTTTATAAATAATTCTTTTATAACGAAGTTATAAATGAAGTGAAAAGAATTATCATTTGATAATTCAGAAATAGAAATACAAGTGCGAAATTGGAATTTGAAATGAAATTTCAAATAGGATGTGAAATGAAATTTTCAAATATATAACTCAAATGAAATTTGAGTATAACGTTTGAATAGTAGAATTAGACAAGGAGTTTAAATATTTGAATTTTAAAAAGGAGATTGAATATTAGAAATTCAAATAGAAGTTCAAATAGAATATGAATAGACGAAATTAGAATGAAAAATAGAATTTGAATTCAAAGAATTAAAATAAAATTTGAATTCAAAGGAATTCGAATAAAGGAATTCAAATAGAGATTTGAATGTAGAATTTCAAAATAGAATTTGAAATATAGAATTTCAAAGAAGAATTGAATAGAATTTGAAATATAGTATTTCAAGGAAGAATTCAAATGTGAAATCTGAATAGAGATTTGAATGGAATTTAAATATGAAATTTAAATAGAGATTTGAAATAGAAATTCGAGTATTGAATTTGAACATGGAATTGAATACAGAAATTCAAGTAGAAATTTGAATATGGGATTTCAAAATAGAATTTGAAATAAACTTTGAAAATAGGATTTCAAAGTAGAATTGGAAATAGAATTTCAAATAGGATTTCAGAATAGGAAATCCAAATGGTTTTGAAATGGAATTTGAATTTAAGGGAATTCAAATGGATTTGAGTGAAGAAATTCAAATGGTGTTAAAAATGAGTTTGAATATTAGAATTCAAATGGGGCTGGAAATGAATTTGAATATTAGAATTCAAATGGAAATGGAAAATAAAATTTGAATATAAGAAATTCAAATTGAATTCAAATGGGATTTGATCTATGGGATTTGAATATGAAATTCAAATGGGTTTTAAACTATGGAATTTTGAGTATAGAATTTAAAAAGGAGTTTGAATATTTGAATTTCAATAGAATTCAAATATAGAAATTGGAATATAGAAGTTCCAATGGAATTTAAATATAGAGTTTGAATAAGAGAATTCAAATGAATTCAAACATGGAATTTGAATATAGGGAATTCAAATAGAAATTTAAGTATTGAATTTGAATATCAAATAGAAAAGGAATTGGAATTTGAAATATAGAATTCAAAAGTAAGATTGGACTTTGAATCAAGGAATTCAAATAGAGTTAAATAGAGTTGAATTCATTTTAAAGAAGTTTAAAAGGTTTATATATATAAATATAATTAAAACGAACTCGCCGCAGCGATGCAGTTCGTAAATTGGCGATTCGAACTTCAATTGAATATACAGAACCCAATTGAAGTCGAAATTCTTTGAAACAAGAAACGTCAGGACCGGTTTGATAATAGTTTTCTAATGAAAGAGAAAAATATGAATTTCGTCGTATAGATTTTGAGTTATGTCAAAATCAAATTTTCAGAAAAGCAGCGCCATAATCGTTTTAAAACCATAATGGTTTATTTAATATTATAAAAGGATTTTAAGCAGGTAAAAATCCGAAGTTCTATTTAGAAAATTTCAGGGTGAGTTGCAAAATATATGCGAATTCAAGTTGTGTAAATGAATATGATTTTTGAAACAGAAACCAGATTTTGATTTATTGAATGGAATTAACTAAATTGAATAGAAATTAGTTAAGGAGCTTTTGAATGGATATTGGGCCTTAAATAAGTGAATTCGATTTGGAAATTTATATTCGAAATCAAAAAGGAAACTAGAATTTGAAATTAGAAAATTCAATTTGGTTATGAACGAGTTAAACATTTTGTTTGAACATGTTATGTTCAACAAAGAAGTGAAATAGGCAAAAAGGCTAATTAAAGAATAATTGAGCGAAACTGAATTCAAACGATTCAAAATTGAATTCAAACGAATGGATTGAGTTGAATTGAATTGGAAACAGGTGAACAGGTGTTAAACAGATATGGGATGGAGTATATGAAGATTTTATTTATGTGCCCGACAATAAGGTACATGTTTAATTCATATATGGGGTTTATGCGCCGTATCGGCTAGCCGCTTGGCTTTTTCTTTTTCAGATTAGAAGGACCGGGAAAGCTATTTGAAATTTCCCGATGCTCCCGATATAAGGGAGGTTATGGCGAAATTTTCCGGAAATTTAAGGAGTTAGAATATTTTTAAGATATTTTGATAATTTGAAATCATTGTATCGACGTATTGAATTCGATAGTAAAGTGAATATAAAAATCGAATGTTGTAAACAAAAGGGGATAGAGATAAGTGATTGGAATTGTTTCCAATTGCAAATAGAGATTTTTCTAATATATAGAAAATAAAAGAAGTTGATATTTGGAGACGTTTTCCAAATGGCATAAGAAGCCGAGATGATTATTGAAAATATTTGGTTAACAAATATTGTTAAGGAAATGGAAAAGAGATTTAATTAATGAATATTAATTAAAGAGCCCGGTGATTTGTTTGATATGTTGGATGAACACTTGTTTTTATTCGATAGTTAAATCACAGACTATCGAAGTTTTTGACCATCATTGTCAATATGGAGAGACCGGTTGGATTATTATCCGAAGAACCACTCCGTATCGGCATAAGCGTTGCGAACCAAGTATGCTGAATATATTGAAGACGGTGTAAAGTGCAAGGGCTTTTCTATTTATAGAAATGGTGCCTTCGGTTTCGTTCAGTCCCAGAACGAACGTAAATGGACGAATGTCTGACAGAGTATTTCCAATGATCAAATGGGTTGGTCTGTATGAATATATATGGTTGCAACGGATTTATCCCTTAGCATAATATCCAGAATATTTGTGCAAACTCAACTAGTGATTAACGGATCCGACAATGTGGCATTCAAAGTGATTGTGTTATCAATGAATGGTAAGTAATCGTAGCCTCAGGCCTCAACAACCGGGAAAGGACAAAAATCGGGCAGGCAGCATGGCTATGTGGGTCGCACCCATTAGGGTGTATAATCACCTATCTAGAGAAATTCCTTTTGTTTCTAAATCTATCGATTCTGCCCATTCGGGAAACGGTGGTTTGAGTCCAACCGTTGGTGATATACATTCGATACACTCAAGCGAAATGAGTGGTCGGTCATGTGTGGGCCGGGTTGCAAGACGTTCTTGTTGAACCCAAGTGTATTCCTCTCTAGAGATACACAGTCGGAAGGTGGTTCCATACCTTGTCATGTTGGAAATCCAATCTCCAATAAGCGCCATGTGGGTTTTGATTTTATAATATATGTGGAGCGTGAGATGCAAGCGTTCTACTATTTGGTTATTTACTTGATGTAGACATTACTATAATATCACTGGATTTGATATCAAAGTGTTTTGGGTTATAGTAAGGTAAAAACCGTCCGTGTTTATGTGTGGGCTGGTCTTACTATTACCTTTTCTTTCGAAAGGATTTTTAAAGTTAAACAAGTGGTTGGAGTTTACTCACACCAGTCCCATGACTGACCCAGAGTTTATTTTGTTTTGTTTTCCCTAAACTCTTGGGTGCCCAAATTTGTACGGGTAGTCAAGTGTTTCAGGCTTTTACAGGTACACCTGGAGGAGCTTGAAGCAGGAGGCTTCAACGTTAGTTATTTAGAGTTACTTCCGCTGGATCAAATGTTATGTGTACTCTGATGATGGTATGTATATGTGTACAAAACAGATTTGTATTTCGGAGCTTATGTTATATAATATATTTTATTCATTCCGCTGTGAGTTTGTGATCTTTGTTTTCTTCTATTCTAATATTTCTTTCTTTCTATTTCTCATCATCTAACTTCTTTCTAATAATGAGTCGTATTTCTGTGCAATTTGGGTTGGACGTGTGGTGTATTTAGTCAACTCGGATAGCACGGATTTGCGGGCCTTTACAAGTGGTATAATAAAAAGTGATTTGTATATTGAAAGATAACTTATAAAAATGAGATCTTTATTTATAGAAGAGCGAGATAAAAATAGGATCTTTATTATATGAAGTAGTGTTGTAAAAATATAATTTTTAGCTATGTAAAAATTGGATTTTTGTATATAAGTAACATATTAAAAATATAATCCTTATATGTATAACATGAGAATAAAGATTTGTTTTTATGTACATGTAGTGATCATAAAAATATGCTTTTTTTTATGTGTTTAGATTTGAAATAAAAATATGATTTTTATTATATGAACAACGGTATAAAAATGTGTTTTTTAATCATGTATGGATTAGATAAAAATGCGATTTTTAATATATAAACCTCATATTAAAAATGTGATTTTTATGATGAACAGCGTGAAAAAGATAGCAATTGAATTTCGAGCGAATCCAAATCGTTCAGAAATAATAAATGAAGGAGTGGAACCCAAAGGTGAGAACTCCTCACTAAAATTTCTTGTACAGTTATTTATTTTATAACTGCATATATGAACTGCTCCCCGTCGTCCACAGACCATGGATGACTTGTTTGATTGTATTGTGTTGTGGTTTTTGGATTGAGTGATTTATCTGTTTGAATTTGGTTTGGGATTAGAATGAAATTGTTTGGATTGATTATTGTGTATGGCGTGAGCCAATATCAAGAGTGGGGTAATGCTAGACATTAACGGATTTCAATATCGTGCCGTTATGATGTCGAAATTTTCTGAAATAAAAAGTGTTAGTTAAGAATAACATTTTTAGTATGAACTGTTAAAAATAGTAAAGTGTTGAAATAAATATTTTAACGTTAAACGTATAAAGGAATGACATAAAATTCTCCTGAAATGAAAGTAAATATTTATTTACAAATCGGATGATTTGTTTATGTACACACATTTGACTGATATGGATTGGGACGATATATTTTACACACGCCCAACTACACAAATAAAATCTGTGTTTGTTGATTGAAACCCCACACGGGTGTTGGGATGATATTTGACGTACACTAATCCCAATTAATTAGTGGTATGTCAATCGATGGGTTGACAGACTGTATAAGCGTTATTTATTTATTTTAATGCTTATACAGTGGTAAAAGGCACTCTGGATGATGGTTCGTTATTTATTATGGTAGTTATATACATGTGTTGTACAAAATCCATATAACAAATGTTATATGGTAATTGATTGAGTCTCATTCCAATTTGGAAAATAACGAATATTTTAAAATAATATTCAGGAAAAAAAGGAATAATAATATTAATGTGTTGAATAAAAGCCGTATTGATTAGATATGCACCATTTTGACGCGAACGATATTTATATCGATTTTATTCATTTTTATAATGAATACCGAAAAGGAAAATATTTCAAATCTAAGATTTTGAAAATATTATAATGATGAAGACAATTCAATTTTGATTTAAAATTGAAGTGAAAGTGGGAATCGTTTTAAAACGAATTTATAAAATACATTTTGAATGAAATATATATATATATATTAATGGGATGAATAGAACGTGTCGCGCCTCGGCCGTTCGCGAATTTCGACCATTGACTTCGAATTGACATTACGGTAGTTCCGATCGTCGGAATCTCCTAAAACTAGAACCGTTGAGTTCGTATCAAAAAGAGTTTTCCAACGAATATAAGAAATTTGAAATCTAATGGTTGGATTTGGAATTATGTCCAAATCAAATTTGGAAAAGGTCGCTGTAAGTGTAGTTCGATGACCGTTTACGGAAATCGACTGAAATGGCAATAATAAGTTTATTAAAAATATTAATAATTTGTGTAAAATCATAATAAATGATTTGGAAAGAATTGGGATGAAGAATTCCATATTTGAAAAGATAAAAATGTATTTTTTCGAAATGAACTAGTTATGAACTAGAATTATAATCCAATATTTTTAAATAAATAAATTGGATTTGAAATGGTTTTGTGAATAACCAGAATTTCCAAAATATGAATTGGAGTAGATTTGAATAGAAATCATCTTTGGTATATTTCGATATTGGATTTCGTGATTATACGGATATTGTTATGGAAATTTGGAAGACATATTATATATCGTTATTTCCAATACGATATTTGTTGGTTTCAGAATTTGATATGGAATATAAGCTGATATATTTTCTATTCAGAGCCTTGTATTTAATATCAAATTGGATTTTGGGTTTGTCGTGAACGGTGTCTTCACTGACACTGCTCTTAAACCCAGTTGAGAAAAGAATAAATCTTTTTATTAAGATTTAGTGAAGTTTTCGAATTAATTAATATTTAATTGGAATAGAATAAAAGAATTGTATTTTGGGTTTGTCATGAATGGTATCTTTAAAAATAATATTCTTAAACCCAATGGAGTTAAAAAATTAGAAACTAACTGGAGATTAGCTAAGTTGAATGGTTTCCTGTGTATTGATCTGACGTTGGTTTCGGCCTTCGGGATTAATACTTAAGGAATTGTTCTCTTACTAATTTACGGTTAGAGACTAATGGAATGTGAATTGGGTTTATTGTGAACTGTGTTTTTAATGACATTCGTTCCTCAACCCGATTAACAGAGAAATGGGATTTGGAATATATAAATCTTTTATTAAGATTTGATGGAAATTTTCCAAAGTAAAGTTTTGCGATTTAATAAAATAAATTGGAATGGAATGGAATTCGGTTTGGTAATAATCGAAGTGAGCTTTTGTGGAGGATGACTGTTAATATATATGGAATTTAAAAGGCTTTGTTGTTATTCCGTTTATATTATTAGTCGGATACGGAATTTGACATTGATTATATATTGATACGTTTTCCATGAAAATTCCACAATTAATGGAATGGGATTTTCGGTTTATCGTGAGCGGTGTTTTAAATGACATTAGTTCTTTAACCCAGTTAAGGATTAGATTAATTTCTTAACTTGGAATAATCATTAAGTAATGATTTTCCAGATTAAAACTTGTTTACACCAAAAATGGCACAAACATCTAAAGGTACTAAGAATGTACTTCACCGATTCGGAAGGAAAAATATGAAGCCGTGTTTAGCAAGTAAATATAAAAACAAGAGATGCAAGTAAAGTAAATAGAGACAAGGTTTTAGAGTGGTTCGGCCGTTAACGAGGCCTACATCCACTATGCTGGCGATTTCCGTTCAGATAATCAGAGTTACAAAGTACATTAGATCTCTCTCTCATTCACCTCACTATTCACTACATATACCCTCAATTATATATTTCAATCTAGGAATTATACATGAGAATGGTATAGTTTGAAGAGGAAGAAGGTGGATGGGTGATTGAGGAGAAGAGTGTTTTCTTCATTCGGAAGCTAGGCTTGACGCCATGGCCAGATCTGGTTGAAGGTGGAGCTTAGCAGCACTTCGTGATTTCGAAAGATTGGATCCCCTTCCTGTTGATGATCCTTGTCTATTTATAGGCGAGATTCTCTGGAAATGATATCAGGTCCGCATTTATCCACTAAGATCGTCCATTCCATTAATTACTGGGTATTCCATTGGCCAGCTGTCGCCGGCTGTTATGAGTTGTATTTAGCTATCGTGGGCGAGCGACTTGATGGAGCGAGCGTTCTGATTGGCTTGTGAATGGCTTCCTTCATTGAAGCTCTTCTACTAAGGTCGTTCCCGTCGGTTGATGAGTCGGGAATGATGTTTACTGAACAATGATTCTGGTAGAGTGACCGACCCTTGTGCTGTAGTAATGTTGCATTTGTTCCGAGCGGGCGAATGGAAGTCTTTATGTCCTTCAGGAGGGTCGGCCGATGTTCTGCGGCCGTGATATGTTACGGTGCTTTTCTTAGGAGGTGCGCGTGTATTTGTTCTATGGTCTTGAGTGCTGAGCGACCAGCGTTGTACTTGGCGGGCGGTCTTCACGTGTGCGTACAATTCTATCTTCGAGGTTTCGAGGTATGTATTAGACCAGGCTTTGGTCATTGGATCGTGCGCCCTTCGTCCGCTTTGTGAGGGCTTCTGGAACATGCGGTCCTTATCTTTACTCGGCCATACTTTCCAAGGTTAGCTGTATGGTCGTAGTCGGTCTTCCTGGACGACCGACTCATTTGGACTTGATGCTCGACCTCACTCTGTGTGTTTATATGAATGCTTCGAGAATGGTACTGTATTTGATCGACCCAGAAGGCTTTCATTAGGAATTCTTTGGTAAATGTGCGAGTGGATTTTTAGGGATTAACACTTGCCCCTCGAAGTTTGCGATTCCTTAGAAGTAATAAATCGCAGGCTTCGATGTATTTGGTCATCGCACATTGTTTGGGAGATTTGTCGAGGCTGCCTTTACTTCGAGCGACCCCTTTTTCCCTGAACGTAAGGCCCATTGTCCTTAATACTGGGCTTGTTTGGGTGGTTGCATATTGCTTTAAAGATCAATTTTCCCTTTTCTTATGCGAATGGATGTTTTGTGGGCCAGCTGGAGTACGACGAGGCGTTTGAACCTGTTCTGTTTTTATCACAAAAGGTTATGTCCTGGGGAAGTTGACCAGCCGACTGAGTTTTGACGAGACATTTGTTTCAGTACTTGAGTAGTCGGGTGATGTGGCGAGGATTTCCCTTGGATGCCTCTATATCTCCCCCTTGTTTGTTTCATTTTTCACTCAGCCTTTGTCTTCATTTACCCTTTAGGGGAGTTCTTTAGGAAGAAAGGTAAATTTTGAATATCTAGGTTGGTTGATCCTTGTTTTCCGTTTCCTTCTCTTTGGCTTTCGTAGTCATTTTCTTGCTCTATTTTCAGGAAGGCTTCATCTCCGGAAGGGCGTAGGAAGGGAACCCTTATTGATTTGAGCGCATCTTCCGACAATACTCGATCCGCTGGGTAGCCGTCCGTGAAATCTCCTTCTAGCCTTTCTTACATGGAACTCCAGGCCATTATCAATAGACCGCGCCACATTCCTGGTCCTTGCTTCCCCAAACTTGCTAAGCGATTTTAGGGGTGGAGCCTGCAAGGGGTTCCTTCGAATGCAGACATCTCTTTTGCTGATCCCCACAACTTTTCTTGTGACATGTGTTGAATCAATGAATTCAAGGCGTTTTGACTAATAACAAGGAGAAGATCAAGAACGACAAAAAGAAGAGAATCAATGATATCAAAAGTTAAGAGGTCGATTATTTAGTGTTTTAGTTGAGTTATAAATATTAAAATCTATCCTCAAATAATCATATACCTCAATGATTTGAATATATATATATATATATATATGTGTATATATGTATGCACATTCATTGTGCGTACTACCAGAAACCGGTCGATCGGTTTCATTATGGGCGTTCGACCGTTTCTGGGTAGAATGCACAATGAACATGCACACATGTATATAACGTATATATATTCAAATACCAGTCTACTGGTCATTTTTAACCAGTCGACTGGTCTATGAACTGAAACAACTTTTCGAATAGACATCCTTATTTATCAATGGTTGTTTTCTTTTCTCTTCACCAAAAATCATCTCTATTCGTTGCTTCTCCTCACCAATGATTACAACTCTCCATCCTCTATAAAAACAACATGAAATCACCATTTACAAAATATCAATTCTTTCTATTCTTGCTATCTAATTGTTGATTTCATTCTTGCTCTCTAAAAGCACTCAAAAGCTCATAATTCTCATATATCGTTATTTGAATCCTTGAATCTATATATTATTCTTTCGATTCAAACAACGATATCATCTTCCAAATCTTCATAATCACAAAATCATATTTGAGGATAAAATTATAGGAAGGTTGTACAAGAATTGACAAATTCGTGCTATTGAGAACACACATTGTCAAATTACAAATTTTACTTATCTTGTTTGAAGTCCTCGGTGTTGTAAGAGGCGAGTTGTGAAGTCCTCGTGTTGATAGAGGCGTGAAATCCCGTTCGGCTACTCGGGTGTTGTGAACCTGTTTTCCTCAGGGTTAAGTGAGGATATTGTTTAGTGAAATTCTAGATAGGAGATCTGGGACTGGACGTAGGACAGTGCTCCGAACCAGTATAAAAATCCCTGGTGTGATTTTTCTATTACTGCATTTTCTATCTGTGATATTGCTACTGTAAGATCTTTCTTTATTAAATATTTATTTGCATAACTATTGTAAATATACAAGTTAGTATATCATGTACATTCCGCATATCCATATTACTGATCCTGCCTAAGTCGTATTTCGACACTTTCATTTGGTATCAGAGCAAGGTCATCTCATAACCGTAACACAATTA
Source organism: Allium sativum (assembly GCA_030737875.1). NCBI lineage: Eukaryota > Viridiplantae > Streptophyta > Magnoliopsida > Asparagales > Amaryllidaceae > Allium > Allium sativum. The sequence goes on along the minus strand of CM060909.1, from coordinate 53,464,361 downwards.
TTTGATATATTCTATTAATGTGGCAAATAACCCAAGTAGTAGCACTAACACCACTTACACAGAAGGTCAATCGACACAAAGACCTCCTTTCTTTAATGGTCTTAACTATAGTTATTAGGCAACTCGTATGGCTTTTTACATGCAATCAACTAGCTATGATGCTTGGAATGCTACTCAGAAAGAAATAGTCAATCCAACGACTCAATATGCAGAATGGACGGCTGTTGAGAAAACCGCAGCAGCTGTAAATGCAAAAGCAATAAATATGTTGTTTTGTGCATTAGATCAAAACGAATATAACCGTGTTAGTATCTGTACCTCTGCATATCAAATTTGGCAAACGCTAAAAACCACTCATGAAGGTACTAATAAGGTTAAACAAGCAAAAATAGCTTTGTTGAAAAGTCAATTTCGAAATTTCAAAATGAAGTCAAACGAAACTATCAATGAGATGTATTCAAGGTTTCAAACCATTCATCATGCACTTATCGTATTAGGACAAAAATATTCTGATTTTGATGTAGTTTCAACAGTCCTACATTCTCTGACAAATGAATGGGAAGGAAAAGTATTAGCAATGGAAGAAGCTAATGATATTTCCACTATGAAGCCAGATGAATTGATAGGAAATCTTATGTCCTATGAAGCTAACCTGCAAGCTCAAAAAGAACAAAAAGATGAAAAGAAAAATGTAGCTTTTCATGCTGAAAAAGATGAAGATATCTCAGATTCCGAAGATGAGGATCTAGCATTCATTGCAAAAGGATTCAAGAAATTCTTAAAGCAACGAAAAGCTAGTCGATACAACAGAAAGAAGTTCGGATCAAATAAATCATCATCATCAAATGTAGAATGCTTTAACTGTCACAAGAAGGGACAAATGCAAAAGGATTGTCCGGAACAAAAGAAGAAGACAGAAAATGAAAAGTTCAAACACAAGAAGGACAAGTCAAAGAAACGTGCATTCTCGGTGACATGGGATGATTCAGACTCATCTTCATCTGATAATGAAAGCGACTTAGATGATGAACAAGCAAATGTACGTTTTATGGCGAAAGAAGATGAGGTACAAATTTCTTCTTTTGAAGAAGTTCTTAATATAAATGTTGAATTAATATATAAATTTAAAGATATGAAACGACAATGCAAGCAAGCTCAAGCTGATTTAAGTAGAGCACAATTTGAACAAGATATGTTAAAAGACAAGAAGAAAATATTGGAGGAGGAACTTGAAACAGCTCAAGAATCATCGTCTAATATTGATTCTCAACTATCTCTTTTGAGTCAAGAAATTGAAACTCAAAAAGAGAAAAATGATGCTCTCACTACCAAAAATCATGAGCTTAAGGCAAAAGTAAAAATATTAGATCTTGAAAAAGTTAGTTTACAAACAAAGTTAGACAACATTACTCAAAATGTTTCTAACTTTAATAAAGGTCGAGAAAATTTGACAAAAATTATTGAGAGTTCACAATCTGCTACAAATAACAAGGGTTGGGTTATAAGAAACAAGTTATCAAGAAACATCTTGGTAAAAGAAAAAGGAAAAATAAGGTGGTACAAGAAACTGAAGCTAAGAAAAATCTTAGTTTATTATATTCCAAACCAAAACCGATTGTGAAATTTTAAAAGAAGAATATCAAATCTATAAAAATATGGGTTCCTAAAACAAATAACAATTTGATTAGGAACAAGTACATTCAAATTTTTTTGAGTTCTGTGCATCATAATCCAAATTATTTATATAAAGGGGATACCGGACCCGTATGGGTTTGGACTCCTAAGACCAAACTCTTAGGACCCTATAAAAAAGTGGGTACCATGGACTTAATTTTATTTTTTGTAGGTCCCACTTAAGAAAAGTGGAAACTGGATACTAGACAGTGGTTGCTCGAATCATATGACTGGAGACAAGAGCTTATTAACAAATATCACTTATTCAGATGGTGGCTCAGTCACTTTTGGAGATAATTCAAAAGGCTACATCATCGGCAAAGGCGATGTTAGCAATTACGGTACATCTGACTTACCTCTTATTACTAATGTCATGCTAGTTAGAAATTTGAAACATAATTTACTAAGTATCAGTCAATTGTGCGACAAAGGTTTTACCATTTCCTTTTCGGATAATAAATGTAGTATTTTATATAAAGATCGAAATCTAGTTTTTGAAGGTTATAGAGACAGAAATGTCTATATTCTGAATATGAACATCAATCATAATTCAGATATGTGTCTTGTAGCAAATGATAATGATCCGTGGCTATGGCACAAACGTTTCTGTCACATACACTTCAGAACTATTGACAAATTAGCCAAAAATGAACTAGTTAAAGGAATACCCAAAATAAGCTTTACGGTTGATAATCTTTGTGATGCATGTCAATTAGGAAAATTGACTAAATCGTCTTTCAAATCCTAGAAAGTCATATCAACGTTACGACCACTTGAGCTATTACATTTGGATTTATTTGGACCAACACTGGTTCAGTCAATAAACCATAATCCCTATGTGTTTGTAATTGTTGACGATTACTCTCATTATAAATAGGTGATTTTCTTGAAAAACAAAAGTGACACTTTCAAACATTTCAAATCCTTCGTTAAGAGAATTCAAAAGTCAAAAGGGCTTAAGGTTAAGAATATAAGAAGTGATCATGGCGGAGAGTTCGAAAATAATGAATTTGAACATTTTTGTACAAAGAAAGGTATAAATCATAATTTTTCGTTTCCTAGAAATCCACAACAAAACGGAGTTGTAGAATGGAAAAATCGGATTTTACAAGAATGTGCAAGAACATTATTAAATGGATCTACTCTACCAAAACATTTTTGGGCAGATGCTGTTGCAACTGCGTGTTATGTTTTGAATCGTATATCCATTCGACCTCTGACCAAGAATACATCCTATGAGCTATTTAATCAAAGAAAACCAAATATATCATATTTCAAAGTTTTTTGTTCTAAATGCTTTATTTTAAATACGAAAGACCATCTTGGAAATTTTGATTCAAAATCCGATGAAGGTATATTTGTCGGATATTCGGAACGAAGCAAGGCCTATCGTATATTTAACAAGAGAACTAAAACTATTGAAGAATCACTTCATGTCTCTTTTGATGAATTCTATAAACTGTATCATAACATATCAGATGATGAAGAAACCATAGTCACTGATAATCCTATCATCCCAAATAATGACTCGGACTCAGAAATTGTTGACGATATTCCTCAACCTATTGTGGTACCTTCTTCACCAAGATTTAGATCTCCTCCTAGAATTCTAAGAGATCATCCTGTTCAAAATGCTATTGGAGAAGTAACATCACAAATAAGAATATGGAGTCAAATAAATCAAATGGGTCATGTCGCGTTTCTTTCAAATATCGAACTTAAGAATCCTAAACAAGCTGCTACTGATGATTAGTGGATCATTGCCATGCAGGAAGAACTAAATCAGTTCGAGCGCAATGATGTTTAGGAACTTGTTCATAGACCGACTGATCAGTCAGTCATTGGTACAAAATGGGTCTATAAAAATAAGGCCAACGAACAAGGAAATATAATCAGAAATAAAGCAAGATTAGTAGCACAAGGATACAATCAGGAAGAAGGTATCGATTATGAAGAAACCTTTGCTCCCGTGGCTCGATTAGAAGCTATTCGAATCTTACTGTCCTTTGCTTGTCATCATAATTTTAAACTTTATCAAATGGATGTCAAAAGTGCATTCTTAAATGGGTTTATTAAAGAGAATGTATATGTCGAACAACCTACCTTGTTCGTACATGAGAAATATCCTGATCACGTATATAAACTTAAGAAAGCTTTATATGGATTGAAACAAGCACCCCGTGCTTGGTATGAACGATTACGAAGCTATCTTATTGATTCTGGATTTCAAATTGGTAAAGTCGATCAGACTTTATTCATTAAACATTCTCGAAAAGATATATTAGTTATCCAGATATATGTAGACAATATTATCTTTGGTTCAACAAACGATAAACTCTGCAAAGAGTTTGCAAATATTACGACCAAAGAGTTTGAAATGTCTCATATGGGAGAACTATCATATTTCCTTGGTCTTCAAATCAAACAGCTTTCTTATGGTATTTTTATTAGTCAAGAAAAATACTGCGGAAATCTAGTCAAACGTTTCGGTTTAGAAAATACCTCTGGTAAACCAACTCCTATGAGTATAACCACACATCTTGAAAAAGATGAACATGGTAAAAATGTTGACCAGAAGTTATATCGAAGCATGATTGGTTCTCTCCTGTATCTTACTGCAAGTCGTCCTGATATTATGATGAGTGTTTGTTTGTGTGCAAGGTTTCAAGCTAATCCTAAAGAATCACATTTACGAGTTGTAAAACGTATAATACGATATCCTAATAAAACCAAAGATTTTGGTCTTTTCTACCCGAAAGATTGTCCATTCGAATTAGTTTCATATAGTGATGCTGATTTCGGCGGCTCTCGCACGGATAGAAAGAGTACAAGTGGTACGTGCCATTTTATTGGAAAATCACTTGTCTCTTGGTTTAGTAAGAAACAAAATTGTGTTTCACTCTCGACATGTGAAGCTGAATACATATCAGCAGCTCTAGCTTGTACTCAAGTATTATGTATGCAACAAACACTTCGAGATTTTGATATTCATCTATCAAACTCTATCATATACTGTGATAACACAAGCACATTCAATTCATCGAAAAACCCAGTCAATCATTCTCGAACAAAGCACATTGATATTCGACATCATTTCTTAAGAGATAATATTGAAAAAGGAACAATATGTCTAGAGTATGTCCAGACTGACAACCAATTAGCAGACTTTTTACTAAGCCTCTACTCTTATCTAGTTTTTTTTCTTTAGGTAGAGAGCTAGGCTTGATTTCTAGAACTGAACTCGATGTATAATATAAAAATATACATATACACTATTGAGTTCTTATCTCGACGATAGATACATTTATTTTAACTTAGCTATTTAATAGCTTTTTGCTATTATTAGCAAATAATTGTGAGCTTTACAAATTTTTAATGGCTTATATTCTCTGAGTGTTTTATAACCATTACTTCGTAATTCGTAAATCCTATATATACATACTCCTTTCCTATTGATTTTTTGCATCTCCATCCTTGAATTCTTTTTAACATCCGTACACAATTTCATATATTTTCTTATAATGGCACACATATGCGACGAATGTGCACAACGATCACATATCTCGGTCACTAGTTCCGAAACTGAAGAATACTACTCTCCGGAAACACCAAAGAGTAGACCGGAATGTTCGCATACCCCCAGACATACACCCAAGCCCAAACGTGCTAAGAAAGCATTATTCTGTTCCCCACGGAAGAGAGAGAAGATTAGTGAAATTCATCACTACCAGAAACATCAGATGGATCTCCAACGTCAACTTCATTATGAACAAAAACTCACATCTGATCGTTTAACTCTCTTAGAATGAATGGCGTCATTTTTCTGTAGCACGGATAGACACGGGGTTCACGAACCAATGCCACATCCTCCATCTACATCTAGAAGTCCTAACTCATGGGATCGTAATTACATGAGAAATGAAGGAGCAAGAGAAAACTGGTCGCCATGGACACCGAGAGTTACGAATATTAAAGAAATATCCGAAGACAAGTCATCCACCTCTCATTAATTTGTATCGCTCTTATTTTTGTTGCAAAATAAGTTTTTTTTTGTTTTAACTCTTATTTTTTGCTTTTGTTTTTCATGATCTTTGTTTGAATTCATGTTGAGTTGAAATAAATTTAAGTTATATGCTGTTATATAATTTTTTATACTCTCAGAAAACTAGAAAAACAAATATAAACAGCAACGGTCGACCGTCATATATGGACCAGTCGACCGAAAAAGTCTCTGGAAAAATTATATTTTTGCACCGGTCGACCGATAAAATATTACCAGTCGACCATTCAACTCTCTAGAAATTTTTCAACTCAACCACATACCAGTCGACCGGTATATATTCCACCAGTCGACCGGCAAACTTCTCTGAAAATTAATTTTCCAGGTACCAGTCAACCGGTACAAACCCATCGGTCGATCGTTTACGCGTTTTCCAGTTTTTCAAACTATCAATTCACCCATCGATTCATATATCATACCCTTTCACTTATTATTTATTCATCTCCTTTCTCTCAAATCCTTGAAAAACCAAAACCCCCAAATCAATTTTCTTTATAATTGATGGCACCACCTCGAAAGAAACACAAGAAATCAACCTCCACTCAACTCCAACCCATAGATTCTAACATCAAACAATGGCTTATGGATCCTATTGCTGTAAAACGTTGGAATGCTATGAAGGATTACACCATTCACGAAGGTTCTTTCATAAATCTCTATGCTTTTATCCTCTACGATGTTGAAGAATTATTGGTTAAGGCTCGTATAAAATCACTCCTTACCTTTGATAAGAACAACATAGAAATCAATCATATTATGATTAGGTTCTTTTATGCCAATCTTAACCTACATAAATTCAAACCAGAGAATGCTGCTAATTGTCTTTGGTCCGTAGTTTGTGGTCAGCATGTTTTCATTTCAAAGGAATGAATGACCATGGTTCTCGGTTCGCCTAATAGTGGAAGAGAATTTTCTTCTGATTTCTGCACTGTTCACACTCGTGATAAAATCAGACATCTTTTTATCGAGGATCATAAAACTAGTACCAAGGCGATTAACTTATGGCCTACGGCTCGCGTTTTACATCATACCATCACACGCTCTTTATTGCCGAGGGTTGGTAATTTTGATGTCGTCTATAAAGAAAATTTCAAGGTGTTATATGCAATTTATGGAGATATTGAGATTAATTGGATAAACATGATTTTTGACAAGATTTTGCTTGTGAATGATCGCACAAGGCCACACATATTTTACAACGAATATGTTATGAGGCTTTTACAAGATTGTGGTATTAAGTCTTGTGAGTCGAAAATCAACAAACCAAAGTGCATTGACAAAGCAACTAAAAAAATAATGAAGCTTCTGGAACCTTGTATGAATATCATTCCTTTTGACCAATAGCAACAACAAGGTCCTCAAGAAACCACTTCTTTTACGGCTCCCAAACCTAAACCGGAAGAGGTCAAACTCCTTCAACCTTCTTCATGAACTAAGGATTCACTAGCACAAATTGCACGTAACCAAATCCTTCTCGAAGCGAGACTTAAACGAACCGACACCAAACTCGAACGATTGGATACAAAGCTCGACAAACGATTTTCCAAACTTAAGTCTTTCTTTGGTATTATTTGGGATGCAATTTCATGTGCATCGTCCTCTTCCTTTACTGAAATACAAGACTTGGGAAAATGTCCCATGCCTCCTACATTAACATGGTCATCATCTGAGGAAGGCACAAGTTCAGGAACCACTGCTGGACGTGGTCGTGGAGCATACGAGACCGAGGAGGAAGACGACGATGAAGACGAAGGAGATAACGAAGACGAAGGAGACAAGGAAGAAGGGGGAAACAAAGAAATTGATTGGGAATCGACTGAATCTGACTCTCCACCTCATTAGTTCTTTTCATTCACGTTTTATGATGTTTTGTTTTTAAAACACTTATCTCAGCACTTGTACGTAAATAGTGCTATATTTCTTTTGGGTTTGTATGTATTAAACTCCTATGACTTGTTGGGCTGTGACTGGTGTGTATTATATGCTATATTTCTTATCCATTTCATGTTTACATTATGGTGTTTATGTGCTCACTACTCCTCTTTGTCGATGACAAAGGGGGAGAAAAATGTTACTAACAATATGGTATGTAGATTCTTTTAAGTATGTATTTCAGGGGGAGTATATATTTAGGGGGAGTTATAAACACTTTCAGAACTATGTTGTCATCAATCAAAAAGGGGGAGAATGTTGAATTAATGAATTCAAGGCGTTTTGATTAATAACAAGGAGAAGATCAAGTTCGACAAAAAGAAGAGATTCAATGATATCAAAAGTCAAGAGGTTGATTATTTAGTGTTTTAGTTGAGTTATAAATGTTAAAATCTATCCTCAAATTATCATATACCTCAATGGTTTGAATATATATATGTGTATATATGTATGCACATTCATTGTGCATACTACCTGAAACTGGTCGACCGGTTTCATTATGGGCGGTCGACCGTTTCTGGGCAGAATGCACAATGAACATGCACACATGTATATAACGTATATATATTCAAATACCAGTCTACTGGTCATTTTTAACCAGTCGACTGGTCTACGAACTAAAACAACTTTTCGAATAGACATCCTTATTTATCAATGGTTGTTTTCTTTTCTCTTCACCAAAAATCATCTCTATTCATTGCTTCTCTTCACCAATGATTAAAACTCTCCATCCTCTATAAAAACAACATGAAATCGCCATTTACAAAATATCCTTTCTTTCTATTCTTGCTATCTAATTGCTGATTTCATTCTTGATCTCTAAAAGCACTCAAAAGCTCATAATTCTTATATATTGTTATTTGAATCCTTAAATCTATATATTATTCTTTCGATTCAAACAACGATATCATTTTCCAAATCTTCATAATCACAAAATCATATTTGAGGATAAGATTATAGGAATGTTGTACAAGAATTGACAAATTCGTGTTATTGAGAACACACATTGTCAAATTACAAGTTTTACTCATCTTGTTTGAAGTCCTCGGTGTTTTATGAGATGAATTGTGAAGTCCTCGTGTTGATAGAGGCGTGAAATCCCGTTCGGCTATTCGGGTGTTGTGAACCTGTTTTCCTTAGGGTTAAGTGAGGATATTGTTTAGTGAAATTCCAGATAGAAGATCTGGGACTGGACGTAGGATGGTGCTCCGAACCAGTATAAAAATCCCTGGTGTGATTTTTCTATTACTACATTTTCTATCTGTGATATTGCTACTGTGAGATCTTTCTTTATTAAACATTTATTTGCATAACTGTTGTAAATATACAAGTTAGTATATCACATACATTCCGCAATCCATATTATTGATCCTGCCTAAGTTGTATTCCGACACTTTCAACATGGCTGCAGTAAAGGACCAGATGGTGGCTCGACTTGAGACTGTTGTGAACCAATTTGACCAGTAGATGGATCTACCGAAGAATCGCTCTGCGAAGCGGATGAACGGCTAGCATACGCTAGCCTGTAATCTCCAAAGGCTTCATAGAGTCAATCTTGAACACATTACGGCTTTGGAGAATGACAAGGCAAAGCTGATTCATGCTTTGAGGTCTAAGGATGATGTGGTTGCCTCCTTTGCTCCTGGTGGTGTGGAGTTAGCGGTCTCCGGAAGTGCTGGTGGGTCTTCATCTTGTTCTGCCCCTGCCAAAAGGAAGGTTGGTCGGCCAAAGAAGGTGAGGAATCCGTAGCTTCCTTTGTTTGTTTTGTATTCTGGATTTGAAAGACCGGTATGTTTAAGCGGGCGCCGGTCCCCGCTCTTAACATTTTGCTGTGACTTTGTGCTGGGCTTTGATACCTCTGTATGGACAGTTGTTTGACCTGCTTGTTGATATGTTAAAAAGAAAAGAATTTTGTGTAGCATTCTATGCGTCTTTCGTCGTATCGCGTGGCGTTCGTGCGTTAATGTCGTATTACGGTTGAGTTTGTTTGCAGCTTTATTAAGTTGGGATTATTTCAGTTTTTGTTTTGACTAGTGGATTTCCTCTTTTAAATATTTTAATTCGATGCCCTGCTTATTGATTTGGGGTGTTTTCGTTGATGCATTTTTATGTGTGCCCCCTTGGGAGGAGTTGGGCTCCAATTTACAATCCAATCTTGGCTCTACTTGACCTGGTTAACAGCAAAGAACAAGATGGATACCCCCTTCCGGCTAGGATTTCTGCTTTTGTGCTGGTCTTTCCAGCGTGTTTTGCCCTAGGAAACAGACATAGGTCCTCCTCCTTGGGAAAAGAACTTTTTGCCTTCTCCCTTTTTTTAAGTCAGAGAACCTACATCCTGCACCTAAGAAGGTGTTTCTTTGGTGGGCTTTGTATTTTAACCGTGGGACATTTGTTTGTGGGGCTCCTTTTGCTCCAGCGTTACCCCCTTTTTTGTCTGATACCAAGCTCTTTGTTGGTCCAGTATTTAGAGATCCAGTGCTTCCTAATGAAAGTCGGAATCCCTCAAGTAGATGTCCTTTGGTAATTTGCTACCTATACGAGGAGACAAAATTTCAGTAGGAGCCTGTGAACAAGTAGTTTGCACATGTAATTAAGACTTCCTATTTAATTGTTTTGTGCACATATCATGCAAATGTGAAATTTTCTTTGAAAATCTTTACAATAATTTGAATAGCACATCATAAAAAGTAACGGCGAATATGCTCGCTATTCCACGCTCGTGGGATCTGGTCGCCATCCGTCGTGGTCAGTTTAAAGGTACCATCCTGGTGTTTCTGACTTATAATATCGGGCCCTTCCCAATTGGGTCCAAAAACTCCAGTCCTTGTCATTATCTTTTTCAGGACGAGGTCCCCAACTTCAAAAGTTCTGTGTTTGACCTTCGAATTGAAGTGCCTTGCTATCCTTCCTTGATGTGCGGCTACTCTGAGTTCCGCTTCTCTCCTTCTTTCTTCAAGTTGGTCGAGAGCTTCGAGCTGTAACCTTTCGTTTTCTCCGTGGTTGAAATTTATTCTTCTATGGGTGGGGAGCTCTAGTTCTACTGGTATCATAGCCTCTGAGCCATAAGACAAGGAGAAAGGAGTGTGCCCCATGGCGGTTTTGTGTGTGGTGCGATACGCCCATAGTGCCAGTGGGGGCTCATCTACCCTGGCACCCTTAGCCTTTTCCAGCCGTTACTTAATAGTAGACTTAATTATTTTGTTCACTGCTTCCACCTGCCCGTTCGCTTGTGGGTGAGCGACCGCTGAGAAGTTCTTCTGGATTTTGTATTGGCGCAAAAGCTTTTAAACTTTTCGCTTTCAAACTGGGTTCCGTTGTCCGAGATTATCTTTTGCGGTACTCCGAACCTGCGTATGATATTTTTCAAGACGAAATTGATAACTTTCTTCGATGTTATAGTGGCCAAGGGTACGGCTTCCGCCCATTTCGTGAAATAATCAACGGCGACGATTGCGTATTTGAAACCAGATTTGGCCGTAGGAAGGGCCCCTATGAGGTCAATCCCCCAGATAGCAAACGGCTATGGGCTGACCATATGAGTTATAGTTGTGGATGGCAGTCTTGGGATCTTGGCGAATCTTTGACATCGGTCACACTTTTTAGTGTATGCCGATGAATCTTTGTTGATGTCTAGCCAGAAGTAGCTGTACCGTAGGATCTTTTTAGCTAATGTTTGTCCGCCGGTGTGTTCCCCGCACTCCCCTTTGTGTAATTCTACCATGATTGTTTTGGATTCTTCATTCGTAACACAGCGGAGTAAGGGCGTAGAGAAACCCCGTCTGTACAGTCATCCGTCCTGCACCAGATATAAGGGAGCTTTCCGCAGAATCTTTCTTCGGAGTTTGGCTTCTGTCGGGAGCGCCCCAGTCGTGAGATATTCTTCTATTGGTGTCATCCATGAGGTTGAGTTGTCAGTCTCTTCCATGATCCAGTCGACCTCAACCTTCTTCGTGCTTGGACCAGAAAGGATTTCCACTGGAACTAGCCCCAGCTGCTGAGCGTCCCCCGTGCTCGCGTATTTAGCCAATGAATCGGCTTTAGCGTTTTCTTTCCTAGTAATATGGGATATAATATAGTGTTCGGAGCCCCCTAATAATTCCAGGGCTTTAGTGAGATAATCCGGTAAGTTTCCCATCTTGGCTTGGAACTCTCCCGATATTTGGCATACTACGAGCTGAGAATCACTGAAGATCTGTATGGTCTTGATTTGCAGCTTCTTTGCTAGTTTTACTCCCGCAATCAGGGCTTCATACTCGGCTTCATTGTTGGTCGCTGGAAATTCTAGCCTTAGTGCATAGCATAGGGATCGTCCCTCGTGGGTCTCGAGAACTACCCCTGCCCCGGAACAATGGTCGTTTGATGCCCCGTCAATGAGTAGTTTCCATTGGGAATAAGCTTCGCTATCATCTTCCTCATGTGCCTCCCCTCGGTCGGTGAATTCTGCGATGAAATCGGCAAGCGTCTGCCTGTTTATCGCTCTTCGGGGATGATATGTGATTTCGTACTGACTGAGCTCTATGTTCCATTTCAACAACCTCGCAGAAAGTTTCTGGTCGGGATAAGACCTACCTTAAGGGTTGATCGGTGAGGACTTTAATGGGATGAGCTTGGAAGTAGGGGCGAAGTTTCTTAGACACAATGAGAGGACAGTAAGCGAGCTTCTCAAGTTTTGGGTAATTGAGCTCTGCTCTGGATAGCCTTTTGCTGGTGTAGTAGACCGGTTTTTATATCTTCAACTCTTCTCTGATCAGTGCCGCACTTAAGGCGTGAGCGGAAACTGCCAGATATAGGAATAAGTTCTCTCCATCGTTAGGTTTTGATAACATGGGAGGCATTGCCAGGTGTTGGACCAGTTCCTCGAAGGCTTTCTAACACTCATGAGTCCACTGTATTTCCTTTTTTCCTTTTTTAAGGGCATCAAAGAATGGTAGACATCTGTCTGTTGCTTTAGATATAAAGCGATTTAAGGCCGCGATTTTTCCGTTCAGACACTGGAGTTCCTTCTTGGTTCCTGGGGCCCTCATCTCCCTTAAGGCTGAGATCTTGGCCGGATTAGCCTCTATGCCCCTAGCGTTGACCATATACCCAAGGAACTTTCCCGAACCGACGCCGAAAGAGCATTTTAAAGGGTTTAGCTTCATGCCATACTGACGCAGGATATTGAACAATTGGGCTAAGTCCTCTATATGATCGATTGCTTTTTTCGACTTGACCAACATGTCGTCGACAGAAACCTCCATCGTCCTACCAATTTGTTTTTTGAACAATGTGTTCACCGGCCGTTGGTAAGTTGCCCCAGCATTTTTCAGGCCGAAGGGCATTACTTTGTAACAATATAAACCGAGATTGGTGATGAAACTAGTGTCATCTTGGTCTGGACCGTACATCATAATTTGGTTATAGCCGGAGTGTGCATCCATGAAGGATAGCAATTCATGGCCAGCCGTAGAATCTACCAATTGGTCGATCCTGGGAAGAGGGAAACTATCCTTTGGACAAGCCTTGTTTAAACCTGAATAATCGACATATACCCGCCATTTGCTGTTCGACTTCTTCACAAGCACCGGGTTGGATACCCATTTCGGATAGGTAGAGTCTCTAATGAAACCATTTTCTTTTAGCCTATCGATTTCTTCCTTTAAAGCGCGCGACCTGTCTGGTCCCTGAGTCCTCCTTTTTGTTTGACAGCCGGGACACTTGGGTCAATGTTTAACTTATGGACTGCGACGTCTGGAGATATGCCGCTCATATCAGAGTGACTCCATGCGAACACGTCTAGGTTCCCTCTTGGAAAGGTGATCAATTGATTCTTAAGTTCGGGGCTCAGCCGAGACCGTATATTCAGCACGCGGTTTGGGTCCTTCAGATTTACGGCTACAGGAATCGTGTCTTCGGCCGACGTCGCCCTTTCGTCCTCCGCACTGGCTTCTCTAGGGTCGATTTCTTTCTGTAATCCACTGTTCTCTCCAGTGCGCGGACCGTTCTTTAGTTGCTATAAAGGGGGGTTTTGGATGCGGGGAAGAGCCTCTGCATCCTTCCCTGAGTCCCTTTTCTTGGCCTCTTTTAGTTCCGTCACATAACAGTCCCTTGCGGCATTCTGATTGCCCTTGATCATCCCGATTCCTTTCTCGGTCGGAAACTTCATAGTTAAGCACCACGGGGCTAATGCGACTTTAAATCCTGAAAGGGTTGGCCTCCCGAGGAAAGCATTATAAGATGAAAATTCGTCTATCAGGACAAAAGCCTGCAACATGGAAGCTCTGCGTTCCCCGTCTTCCTGCTCCACTAACAAGTCTATCGTTCCAATGGGTTACGCAGGTTGGCCTGTGAAACCGTGAATCTTGTTTGGGTACGCACGGACTTGCGCCATGGGAAAATCATTTTTTGGAAAGTATTGATGAAGATCACATTGACCGAAGCCCCAATATCCACCAAAACCCTTTTAACCACTACAGGTCCGAGACCAATGGTGATCACCATGGCGTCGACCGTTGGCTTCAGCGAACCTTCTGCATCTTTATTCCTGAATAGCATGTCTTCGTTCGAAGTTTTGAGCACCTTCATCGGGAGTTTGTCGTTCAGAACCATGCATCTTTCTTCTTGCACGGCATCCTTTAGCTCATTCGCGTACCTTTCCATATCTGCCCAACTGTTCCCAGCTGGTTGAGGACCTCCGAATATCACATTGATCACCGGTCCTGCATTGGCTAATGCTCTGTTGTTGTTACCTGAATTAGGCTGGCTAGCCTCACTGTTGTGTCCCTGAACGGGCGGAGCATTCTGGGAATTTTTCACAAATTGCTGGAGTTGATTTTTCCTGATGAGTTCCTCGATCAAGCTTTTCAGATGTTGGCATTCATTGGTGTTGTGTCCTGATTGGCCATGGAATCGGCAGAATCGTCCAGAGCTGGCCTGCTGTTCAGTTACCTTTTGCGGCTTCATCTGGGGAAAGACACCTGGGTCCTTTGTGGCCTAGTAGATTCTTTCTGGGGTTTCATTCAAGAGATTCAGTTCGGACGGTTTATACAGCCGTGTCTTCTTATAGGCTTTGCTATCCCGCTCATAGCTTCCCCTCTTATGTCCAACATCGTCCTTCCGCTCAGTTCTGGGTCCGATGCTTCCAGTAGCCTTCTGAACGTTCGGGTCTTCATCTTCAATGCTCATGTATTCCTCAGCTTTCTTGTAAAACATTTTCAGAGTCTTCGGTTTCTTCATCTTGAGCCGCTTTCCAAACTCTGATTTCTTATCAATAGCTCCTTTCAGAGCTGCCAACAAATACGAAGGCTCGGGCTTGATGACTTCTGCTGCTGCTGCATGGAAGCGTGTGAGGAAGGCCCTGATGGTTTCTCCGGGCATTTGTCCCATCTCACTGAGTGACATTACGTCCCTTGTCTTCGTGGCTTGCAACCGGAATTGGTCTTGAAATCTCTTTGCCAGGTCGGCGAACATATCGATGCATCTGGACGGAAGTCGGGCGAACCATAATGATGCCACACCCTCTAGGCATACCGGGAAGTACAGGCACTTGACCTCGTCTGTGGCTCTGGCCCCGTTCATATGCTGGTCATACTTGAACAAGAAGATGGTCGGGTCGCCAACTCCGCTATAGGGCATGATCGCTGGTGGTATGAACTTCTTTGGGAACCTTGCTTCGCGTATCTCCTTTGTGAATGGGTTCTTGCCGGGGGAAACTCTCTTCCTCCTCTCGGGTCGCGCTTTCCTTCATTACTCGTCGAATCATGTCAGCGATGTGCCCCTCATCACCAGCCGGCCTATCATGATCAATGCTGGTATGTTTTCTGGCACGACCATGGCTCGAGATACAGCGCTTCACGCCACTGTTGGGACTTATGGCGATCCGGGACGCACACTCTTCCTTGTGCTGCGGAGATTTGGTTTTAGGAACTTCAACGCCGGCCCCTCCTCTTTCCCCCACTAGATTGTGAGGAAGCTCAGGGTCTGAGGCTGATGAGTCTCCTTTATCACTGGTATCCACCACAGTGTTTGTAGCCAACAAATTGGTTTGAGTACTAGTCAACACATCAAATCTTTCGATTATCATCTTTGCCGTATTATCCATTCTTTCATTTAAGCCAGTTACAACTTCATTCATTTCACCCCGCGTTATAGTCCGCCTACGGGTTTCCTCAAACTCTTGGTTCAAAGTGTGAGGTGTAGCCTCGTTAGCATTATCATCCTCATTAATCGTAGTAATCTTGGCGGATTTACCACTTTTCTTCGATCCAGCCATGGTTCAAGAGAGAAAATGTTAAGGTTTTTAGATTGAAGAATTACAAAAGTGTAACACCCCACATCCGTTAGTGTCACTCACAAAGGGAATGCACAAAGTTCTGTGAAGTATTATAGGTAAAAGATGCAGATAAATTACAAGATAGATAAATAAAGCAGCGGAAAAGTGAATAAAACTTTATTTCATTTATAAACAGCTTGTACAAAGATTGTTTTCCAACAACAGAATATCTATCTTGTTTAACAAAATAAAGAAGCATAAATATACAATGATATTCCCCAATAAAACATTAGCCAGCCATAGCGGTGGAAAAGAGAGTCCAAAGCAGCACATTAAAGAGTCTTCAAGCTTGGAAAGAGTAACAGGTCCAAACAAATCTGAGCTATTCCCTCCCTGACTACCTGGGGGGGAATGGAAGAAAAGAAGACGAAAGAAAACATAGAGTCAGACATAAAGCCTGGTAAGTATAGTGGTGCTTCGGTATATGAATAAGGAAAAGGACATGACAGGCATAAACTGAAAATGGGAAAATACCATAAACTAAGGCAAAGCGGTTTAGAATCGAAATTACTATCGCACCCCATACTAATCTCTGCACCACCTAACTAGTATCCCAACTAGTAATCTGTATAAAATGATAACGTGATCCCAGTCCCTGTAACTGTGGTTGCCATCAGGCACACATCTATTATTTATTACCTAGATTTAATCTAGGGTTTTCTATCGAGCGTTTCCTAGATTCAACTAGGGTTTATGCAGCTTATCTAATACTTCTCAGATTCAGGATTTATGCCACCTAGGTCCACTAGGGATTATGCTACCTGTCGAACGATGCCCCTAGTCTAGGACACACTACCTAGATTGGTATATGTTCCTAGACTTTCCCCACGTATGTTTCGCGAATCATTTATCGCTTATCGCTGTTTAGATGCACATGTCCTGAAATGTGCGACCCGAGTCCCGTGGCAGGGCTATTCTAGAAACACGGAACTCGGTTGGGAGCTTTCAGATATCTGCCGATGCAGATGCTAAGGTCTGTTTTTCTACCAGTGGTTATGGTCCCACGCGACCCCCCCCCCTCAACTAATGAAAGGCAATCCAAGAAAATCAAGCACGAGAACTATACTCCTGCCACTTATGCCCCACTTTCCTATTGGCCAGCCTCACCCATAACTAGATAGCAAGTATATGGTCTTGGGAGTTCTCTACCTTTCCGCATGCGTACTACGATTGACTCAAGATGGTAGGTAGACGATGAGTCACTATCACAGGGCTACTGGTCTCGTCGAATCACGCTGGTCCATCCCAGTATTTAGGTTACCTTAAATTGCAACCAAGGCATACCTTGGTTCTTCTGACGCAGACCTTAACCTCTGTGAGCCCAGGCGGATCATCTGCAACCTCACATAGGGATACCAAGAGTACCCTCACGTCCCCCGAAGCTACGTGCTTCTAAACCCAGTCCGTTGGAGGCTTTTTCGAAATCGGATAAACGTTTGCTCCTTCTCATGCACCTTTTAAGGTATGATCTACCATATCGGGTTATTCATCTATTATGGACCGGCTCAGTTTTCTTGACTAAGAATTATTACTTAGTTGTTCTCAACTAAAGTTTACCACTTAGTTTCTTTTCTCGTAAATCTTGTTAACTAAGGTTTATCACTTAGTTTCTTTAACTGGGGATTTCAACTTAGCTCCCGTTCTCGATTGTTTCTTAACTAGGGATTACTACTTAGCCCTCTTTCTCGTCAAGTTGGATTGGTTAAGTGTCATTAGTCAACTCAAGTTAGCTTAACCCATTCCTTTGCCATATTAAACTGGCTAAGTGTTATCAGTAGTTCATGTTGACTTAACCCTATCACAAACCAAGTTATATTGGTTAAGTATTTCTTATTACTTAACCCTATCCATTCATCTTGTGTTGGTTAAGTGTCCCTTTTTAACCTAACCTTTCCCATCTGTTTTAACTAACATGTTATAACGGTTAAGTGTTCCCTTAGTTAACTCAACCCTAACATCTGTTTAATTAACATGTTCTAATGGTTAGGTATTGCCCCTTCATGTTTCAACTTAACCCTGTTCAATTTATCACACTATGATGGTTAAGTGTTCTAAGTTCACTTAACCTCACCCACTTATCTAATTATCAGATTATACCGGTTAAGTGTCCTGAATTTACTTAACCTCACCCTCTAGTCTAGTTAACATGTTAAATTGGCTAAGTGTATTTACTTAACCTTACCCACTTATCTAGCTAACGTGTTATAATGGTTAAGTATTCTAAATTTACTTAACCTCACCCACTTATCTAATTATCAGATTATACCGGTTAAGTGTCCTGAATTTACTTAACCTCACCCTCTAGTCTAGTTAACATGTTAAGTTGGTTAAGTGTTTTAGTTAACTTAACCCTACCAATCCTAACTTAGCTTTAATTGTCTTATTAAAGCACCACCACTCACATTAGACAGGTATTGTTGTGGCTGCCTGTATGCCGGTCGGTTCCGGGCAGTCTTACGCCACAACTCAGTCTAACCTCGGGCCTTTATTGGGCTCAATGCCTTAACCTCTCACATTGGGTAGGTATTGTTGTGATTACTGGACAGCCGGGCGGGACCGGGCAGGTTTACATCACAACTCTATCCAACCTCGGGTTAAGCATGCTCGTATTTTCTAGATTTACATATTTGTCACTTTTCATTTTTATATATAAATGTTTATGGCCAAATCATCCAAATCCACTAATAATCTATACCGCTTTCAATGTCACTAGTCATTGGCATGTGTCAAATATGCCAATACATGTATTTTATTTTAAACCCAACGTTTGTTTCCCCCGTTTGTACGTACGCAGCATAACATATGTTGGGCTTAACATTTCAGCCCAACTCATAAACATAAAAAGGGGAAGCACAGAATCATGAATTGTTCTAGAATACATAAAAGTGTGTGGCGCATGAACTTGCAGCATAGCGTTTTCACTACATAGATTGTGGGTCATGTGAACTTGCATTCAATAAGGATATAACTAAATTGGTGTCACATGAAATGACGTACTTTTAAACTTGTTTAAACATGGTTTTATACACATATAACTAGGCGTAATGTCAAACATCAAACTTGCATAAAAATGTCCACTTTTTGACATAACCCAAAGGTGTAAACTAACTTTACATCAAGTAGCCTATTTCAACATGAAACTAGTATAATTTGTGTAACTAAAAGGTACTTGCATAAACCCAATTATCACTTGCAAAAAAACATAATAATGTATACAAAGGTTTTGAGTCGTGTAGGCATAAAAGGTTTCAGCTTGGAACATGTTTACATGAGTCTCAACTTAGGCCTAAAAAGAATGTATTCTAACCATGTTAACGACATAACATAAAGATGTCAATTCTAGTTTTTTTCTACAAACTTACAAGTGATATTTATCTTCATATACAAATGTCAATAGGCTCGCATCAACTAATTTATGCCACAAACTCCCAATACAAAATATGACATAATCAACACAATACACAGAATTTACATCAATATTTTACAATAGTAAAACCCCAATTTCAATTACATCGAATCACATCGCAATTTCTATTCATATTCAGAAAACCACTATACTTACAACGGGCGTTGAAACTTATTTTCTGGTTTATGTTATTTTGAATTTGCAAAGCTTTCCCTTGGAGTAGAAAACGTTGTGTATAAATTAGATTAGAGTTTTGTTTCTTGAATCGTTGTTCATCTCTTTTCAAGTGGAGGCTCTCTTTAGTTTTCTTCTGACATCATGGCGGCTCAAGTTCTTATTTTTGTGTGAATTTTAGTTGGACACCTAGGGTGTTTTTATAGAGTTGCAAGTTAATTAGAGCCGTCGATGAAGCCAGGTTTAATCAAAGCCATCCGTTCTAAAGATAAGCCAATCAAAAGAAGACAACTCAGCCCTAGTGACAAGACCAGGCCCAGATTTTCGACTAGAACACAGACCAGGCCAGCCAGACCTGACCAGGTCGAAAGAGGAGATCGACCCTATGGTCGACCTGGGTCAACCAAGTCGACACTATGGTCGACCCTATGGCCGACCTGGGTCACCCAGGTCGACACTATGGTCGACCCTAGGGTCGACCTGGGCCCTGGGCAGGAATTTTGCTGCCCAGTCCGGGTCTGGTCCTATTTTTGAATTTTGAATCCGTTTTTTCGAGCTGTTTGAATTTTAAATAAATTCTTAAACTTCCGGAGGTCATATATCCTTCGTACGGAGTCCGATTTACAGAAACACGGACTCTATCTCAAGCAGAATTTCGAGACGAACGCAATGGCGTAACCAGTTTCCCTTAATTCTTCTTCTAAAATTTAATTATACTTTAATTTGTGAAACTTAATGTTACAGAACTATGGGGTGTTACATTCTCCCCCTCTTAAAAGGATTTTGTCCCCGAAATCTTCAAGTTAGGAAGAATGTGTCCTACCATCCAATCACCCATCTACTCAACCATTCAATCACAGGCATTCATTGTCCTTAAAAATATTTCTAATGTTTTCATGTTCATATGCATAGTGTGTGTATATGTCTTTATCTAATGCAAAATCAGGCGGTCTACTGATTCAGTTGACATCCTTAATGCGAATTATGCCAGTGTCGTGCGTCCAATCATGTATGCAAGCATCCCTAGTTATGTAAATACTACATGCGTGCATAGCCATTCATCCATGTGCAACATCCACATGATAACATATCAAGTTAAATCCGTTAAGAAAATACATATATAAGAATGCAATTCGAAAGTGACTAAGTCGTTCTAGCGCATATGGTGTGTATATGCATCCACGAGCAACCACTTGCAACCATCAATCATAACATGTTTCAAATACATGTTTACATCCATCGGCTTCTATCTAAGGATCGATGATACGTCCTAGAGGATATAACTTAAAGGCTAGAAAGTATGCATAAAATTCTTAAAAGAGATCAAGGATCTACCCTTAGGAAAAAGGATATGATGTGTGTGTCTAGTCTTCAGTCTCCTAAGTCGCATCTTATTGGGCTTCACTATTCTGTACCTTATCTAATTAATCTTCACGATTGCGAAGTTTCTTGACCTTCATTTCCAAAACTGTCCTTGATCGGATAGCTGGCTTTACATTTTCAACTAGATATATGCGAAAGTCTATCCCACGTTTTAGGGGTAAACCCCTAACCTAATCAAAACATCTGCGTACTCATGGACTATTCTAACGGATTGCAAATCGTCGATAAATGTATTAAGCGACTCTAGATAGCTAAGCCTAACTGATCCTTTTAGGATCACGTAATCTCGAGGGTATTTCTAAGGCAAGTCAAAAAAGTCCAACTTTCAGAATTACTAGCTAACCAACCCATGCCTAGGATCAACTCATAGCCCATGGAACCAAAACATTATGCTTAAATTCAACATTAATGTGGCCGTTCTCAAATCCCTACAAACCAAAGGTAAACGGGCCGAACCACCAATTTGGATCTGAGACTAATTGGGATATTCTACTATACAAGTACCTAGGTGCAGAGACTCAACTATGAAAGCAAGTATAAACGAATGCGAAGCGCTAAGATCAAAAGAGTACTAATAGGTTGATCAAATGAAAAGCTAATCTTTTCTAGTGGAGATTTTTACTATCTCTCTCCCAGGCATTCTGGTGGTGAAAGCACGCACTCGTCCTCCTGAAAATCCTTTCCCTCGTCCATGCCCTTGTCCTTAATTATATGCCCTATTATACCATAGAAAAGCTACTTATTCTTGTCTTAGGTTTTATAATTCCTTCCTCCTTCGTGAGCCAAGTCCATATCCATGAATTCCTCATCCTTGGGTCATGCCCAAACTCCTCATCCTCTTCCATGTGTAATCATGTTGACAAATCTATCGAAAGCTGCCTCCATCGTACAGAAACCCTACAAAGCCTGAAAGAAAACTAGCCGCATGTGAAACTATTACGGCTATAGATGAAAGTCGGGTACTACTTCGCCCTTCGATAAGGTCACCTCCCAGAAAGCCAGGAGCCCCAGAGACTCAAGAAAGAAGGAAACAAGGACTCAAACAGAGAATCAAAAGATAGTGCATATGGCTTTGGGGAATATGCCTTTAAAACAAAACTTTTCTTTTGAAAATGCTTCTTTTAAACCCGTTTTGAAAATAATTTTTTCAAATCTTTTATCTGATCCAGTAACCTTCAGCTCTGATACCACGTGTAACAACCCACATCCGTTAGTGTCACTCACAAAGGGAATGCACTAAGTTCTGTGAAGTATTATAGGTAAAAGATGCAGATAAATTACAAGAAAGATAAATAAAGCAGCGGAAAAGTGAATAAAACTTTATTTCATTTATAAACAGCTTGTACAAAGATTGTTTTCCAACAATAGAATATCTATCTTGTTTAACAAAATAAAGAAGCATAAATATACAATGATATTCCCCAATAAAACATTAGCCAGCCATAGCGGTGGAAAAGAGAGTCCAAAGCAGCACATCAAAGAGTCTTCAAGCTTGGAAAGAGTAACAGGTCCATACAAATCTGAGCTATTCCCTCCCTGATACCAAGGGGGAACGGAAGAAAAGAAGACGAAAGAAAACATGGAGTCAGACATAAAGCCTGGTAAGTCTAGTGGTGCTTCGGTATATGAATAAGGAAAAGGACATGACAGGCATAAACTGAAAATGGGAAAATACCATAAACTAAGGCAAAGCGGTGTAGAATCGAAATTACTATCGCACCCCATACTAATCTCTGCACCACCTAACTAGTATCCCAACTAGTAATCTGTATAAAATGATAACGTGATCCCAGTCCCTATAACTGTGGTTGCCATCAGGCGCACATTTATTATTTATTACCTAGATTTAATCTAGGGTTTTCTATCGAGCGTTTCCCAAATTCAGCTAGGGTTTATGCAGCTTATCTAATACTTCTCGGATTCTGGATTTATGCCACCTAGGTCCACTAAGGATTATACTACCTGTTGAACGATGCCCCTAGTCTAGGACACACTACCTAGAGTGGTATATGTTCCTAGACTTTCCCCACGTATGTGTCGCGAATCATTTATCACTGTCTAGATGCACATGTCCTGAAATGTGCGACCCGAGTCCCGTGGCAGGGCTATTCTAGAAACACGGAACTCAGTCGAGAGCTTTCAGATATCTGCCGATGCAGATGCTAAGGTCTGTTTTTCTAC
Organism: Allium sativum; assembly: GCA_030737875.1. Classification (NCBI taxonomy): domain Eukaryota; kingdom Viridiplantae; phylum Streptophyta; class Magnoliopsida; order Asparagales; family Amaryllidaceae; genus Allium; species Allium sativum. The sequence continues at coordinate 53,441,240 of CM060909.1, read as the reverse complement.
CAGTGGTTATAGTCCCACGTGACCCCTCCCTCAACTAATGAAAGGCAATCCAAGAAAATCAAGCACAAGAACTATACTCCTGCCACCTATGCCCCACTTTACTATTGGCCAGCCTCACCCATAACTAGATAGAAAGTATATGGTCTGTTGGGAGTTCTCTGCCTTTCCGCATGCGTATTACGATTGATTCAAGATGGTAGGTAGACGACGAGTCGCTATCACAGGGCTACTGGTCTCGTCGAATCACGCTAGTCCATCCCAGTCTTTAGGTTACCTTAAATTGCAACCAAGGCATACCCTTAGTTCTTCTGACGCATACCTTAACCTATGTGAGCCCAGGCGGATCATCTGCAACCTCACGGAGGGATACCAAGAGTACCCTCACGTCCCCCGAAGCTACGTGCTTCTAAACCCAGTCCGCTGGAGCCTTTTTCGAAATCGGATAAACGTTTGCTCCTTCTCATGCACTTGTTAAGCGATGATCTACCATATCGGGTTATTCATCTATTATGGATCGGCTCAGTTTTCTTGACTAAGAACTATTACTTAATTGTTCTCAACTAAAGTTCACCACTTAGTTTCTTTTCCCGTAAATCTTATTAACTAAGGTTTATCACTTAGTTTCTTTAACTGGGGATTTCAACTTAGCTCCCATTCTCGATTGTTTCTTAACTAGGGTTTACTACTTAGCCCTCTTTCTCGTCAAGTTAGATTGGTTAAGTGTCATTAGTCAACTCAAGTTAGCTTAACCCATTCCTTTGCCATATTAAACTGGCTAAGTGTTATCAGTAGTTCATGTTGACTTAACCCTATCACAAACCAAGTTATATTGGTTAAGTATTTCTTATAACTTAACCCTACCCATTCATCTTATGTTGGTTAAGTGTCCCTTTTTAACCTAACATTTCCCATCTGTTTTAATTAACATGTTATAACGGTTAAGTGTTCCCTTAGTTAACTCAACCCTAACATCTGTTTAATTAACATGTTCTAATGGTTAGGTATTGCCCATTCATGTTTCAACTTAACCCTGTTCAATTTATCACACTATGATGGTTAAGTGTTCTTAGTTTACTTAACCTCACCCACATATCTAATTATCAGATTACCCCGGTTAAGTGTCCTGAATTTACTTAACCTCACCCTCTAGTCTAGTCAACATGTTAAATTGGCTAAGTGTATTTACTTAACCTTACCCACTTATCTAGCTAACGTGTTATAATGGTTAAGTATTCTAAATTTACTTAACCTCACTCACTTATCTAATTATCAGATTATACCGGTTAAGTGTCCTGAATTTACTTAACCTCACCCTCTAGTCTAGTTAACATGTTAAGTTGGTTAAGTGTTTTAGTTAACTTAACCCTACCAATCCTAACTTAGCTTTAATTGTCTTATTAAAGCACCAACCACTCATAGTAGACAGGTATTGTTGTGGCTGCCTGTATGCCGGTCGGTTCCGGGCAGTCTTACGCCACAACTCAGTCTAACCTCGGGCCTTTATTGGGCTCAATGCCTTAACCTCTCACATTGGGTAGGTATTGTTGTGATTACTGGACAGCCGGGCGGGTCCGGGCAGGTTTACATCACAACTCAATCCAACCTCGGGTTAAGCATGCTCGTATTTTCTAGATTTACATATTTGTCACTTTTCATTTTTATATGTAAATGTTTATGGCCAAATCATCCAAATCCACTAATTTTGGGTATAATAATCTATTCCGCTTTAAATGTCACTGGTCATTGGCATGTGTCAAACATGCCAATACATGTATTTTATTTTAAATCCAACGTTTGTTTCCCCCGTTTGTACGTATGCAGCATAACATATGTTGGGCTTAACATTTCAGCCCAACTCATAAACATAAAAAGGGGAAGCACAGAATCATGAATTGTTCTAGAATACATAAAAGTGTGTGGCGCATGGACTTGCAGCATAACGTTTTCACTACATAGATTGTGGGTCATGTGAACTTGCATTCAAAAAGGATATAACTAAATTGGTGTCACATGAAATGACGCACTTTTTGACTTGTTTAAACATAGTTTTATACACATATAACTAGGCATAATGTCAAACATCAATCTAGCATAAAAATGTCCACTTTTTGACATAACCCAAAGGTGTAAACTAACTTTACATCAAGTAGCCTATTTCAACATGAAACTAGTATAATTTGTGTAACCAAAAGGTACTTGCATAAACCCAATTATCACTTGCAAATAAACATAATAATGTATACAAAGGTTTTGAGTCGTGTAGGCATAAAAGGTTTCAACTTGGAACATGTTTACATGAGTCTCAACTTAGGCCTAAAAAGAATGTATGCTCACAATGTTAACGACATAACATAAAGATGTCAATTCTAGGTTTTTTTCTACAAACTTGCAAGTGATATTTATTTCATATACAAATGTTAATAGGCTCGCATCAGCCAATTTATGCCACAAAATCCCAATACAAAATATGACATAATCAACGCAATACACAGAATTTACATCAATATTTTACAACAGTAAAACCCCAATTTCAATTACATCGAATCACATCGCAATTTCTGTTCATATTCAGAAAACCACTATACTTACAACGGGCGCTGAAACTTGTTTTCTGGTTTCTGTTATTCTGAATTTGCAAAGCTTTCCCTTGGAGTAGAAAACGTTGCGTAGAAATTAGATTAGAGTTTTGTTTCTTAAATCGTTGTTCGTCTCTTTTCAAGCGGAGGCTCTCCTTAGTTTTCTTCTGACATCATGGCGGCTCAAGTTCTTATTTTTATGTGAATTTTAGTTGGAGACCCAGGGTGTTTTTATAGAGTTGCAAGTTAATTAGAGCCGTCGATGAAGCCAGGTTTAATCAAAGCCATCCATTCTAAAGAGAAGCCAATCAAAAGAAGAGAACTCAGCCCTAGTGACGAGACCAAGCCCAGAAATTCGACCAGAACACAGACCAGGCCAGCCAGACCTGAGCAGGTCGACAGGGGAGGTCGACCCTATGGTCGACCTGGGTCAACCTGGTCGAAACTATGTTCGACCCTATGGTCGACCTAGGTCACTATGGTCGACCCTAGGGTCGACCTGGGCCCTGGGCAGGAATTTTCCTGCCCAGCCCGGGTCTGGTCATATTTTTGTATTTTGAATCCGTTTTTTCGAGCTGTTTGAATTTTAAACAAATTCTTAAACTTTCGGAGGTCATATCTCCTTCGTACGGAGTCCGATTTACGCAAACTCGGGCTCTATCTCAAGCAGAATTTCGAGACGAACGCAATGTCGTAACCCGTTTTCCTTAATTCTTCTTCTAAAATTTAATTATACTTTAATTTGTGAAATTTAATGTTATAGAACTACGGGGTGTTACAAAAAGGAAATTATGAACACGGCCCCTTGGTGGGCGCCAAAATGTTTACACCAAAAATGGCACAAACATCTAAAGGTACTAAGAATATACTTCACCGATTCGGTAGGAAAAATATGAAGCTGTGTTTAGCAAGTAAATATATAAACAAGAGATGCAAGTAAAGTAAATAGAGACAAGGTTTTAGAGTGGTTCGGCCGTTAACGAGGCCTACATCCACTATGTTGGCGATTTCCGTTCAGATAATTAGAGTTACAAAGTACATCAGATCTCTCTCATTCACCTCACTATTCACTACATATACCCTCAATTATATATTTCAATCTAGGAATTATACATGAGAATGGTATAGTTTGAAGAGGAAGAAGGTGGATGGGTGATTGAGGAGAAGAGTGTTTTCTTCATTCAAAAGCTAGGCTTGACGCCATGGCCAGATCTGGTTGAAGGTAAAGTTTAGCAGCACTTCGTGATTTCAAAAGATTGGATCCCCTTCCTATTGATGATCCTTGTCTATTTATAGGCAAGATTCTCTGGGAATGATATCAGATCCACATTTATCCACTAAGATCGTCCATTCCATTAATTACTGGGTGTTCCATTGGCCAGTTGTCGCCGACTGTTATGAGTTGTATTTAGCTATCGTGGGCGAGCGACTTGATGGAGTGAGCGTTCTGATTGGCTTGTGAATGGCTTCCTTCATTGAAGCTCTTCTACTAAGGTCGTTCCCGTCGGTTGATGAGGAGGGAATGATGTTGACTGAAAAATGATTCTGGTAGAGTGACCGACCCTTGTGCTGTAGTAATGTTGCGTTTGTTCCGAGCGGGCGAATGGAAGTCTTTATGTCCTTCGGGAGGGTCGGTCGATGTTCTGCTGCCGCGATATGTTACAGTGCTTTTCTTAGGAGGTGCGCGTGTATTTGTTCTATGGTCTTGAGTGCTGAGCGACCAGCGTTGTACTTGGCGGGCGGTCTTCACGTGTGCATACAATTCTATCTTCGAGGTTTCGAGGTATGTATACGACCGGGCTTTGGTCCCCGGATCGTGCGCCCTTCATCCGCTTTGTGAGGGCTTCTGGAACATTCGGTCCTTATCTTTACTCGATCGTACTTTCCAAGGTTAGCTGTATGATCGTAGTCAGTCTTCCTGGACGACCGACTCATTTGGACTTGATGCTCGACCTCACTCCGTGTGTTTATCTGATGCTTCGGGATGGTACTGTATCTGATCGACCCGGAAGGCTTTCGTTAGGAATTCTTTGGTAAATGTGCAAGTGGACTTTTAGGGATTAACACTGAATTAGAGTTTTAATGAATCTTTAATTAGATTGAAATGTGAATATGATAATTTAAACTATCAAATTCGGGAAATGATCAAGAATACCACCAGTTTTACTCTTGGCGATAGTCGAATCTTTAATTAGATTTGAACATGAAATGTGTAATTAATTTTACCGATAACACCGTGAGTGTTAGATATGGAGTACTACCAGTTTTACTCCAAGAGATGAATAGGTTGGGATTGGGAAACATAATAAAGGATTACTCTGATAAGGTTCGCTATTCCCGACTAGTTTGGAAAACCTTAATATGGTTTAGATTGTGAAAAGAATATTTGAATAAAAGAATATTCTAGATTGGAATGAGGCGTATGTTGTGTTTGTATAGCACTTTTTATATTATACGCGAGTTATTCAGAAATACCGAGTTTATCCCATTCTGAATAACTGAATCGACGATAAGTCGACGATGAAGACGGCGGTTGAAGACCGGATGTAACAACCCGTTATTTTCATCGATTTGAAATTTGATTCTTTCGATCAATTTTTTTTATTTTGAAAATTTAGCTTAAATTTTTCGCAATGAAAATTGGATATTTGGAATGCGTCCACTTAGACATAGCAGTTGGGCAAGTTTCATTGAAAAATACGCAAGTTCGTCGATTGTCAAATTTTCTATGCATATCAGTTCAATTTAGGCGTCCGTAAAGTTTTCGTCCAAAGTACTGACGGCTCTGCGTTAGAAAATTCTGTTGCTTATTCTGAATTCGACGGCGCAATCCGTTTCGCGAAATTTGGACATTTCGACCTTCGTTTCATTTTATTTATACAGGTTTTCTACGTTAAAGGTGTCCGTAATGGGTCTTTGATCAGAGTGTCGTGACACTGAGATTTTTATACCGTTGCGTCCGTATCGTTGCGCTGATCACCGCAGTATATTCATTTACCAGTTTCGGTGTTCCGGTTGGGGTGAAAAATGAAAATAGCTTGCAATAATTTTTGATACGGGCTTTGAAGTGTCCCTGTGTCCATCTCTTCTAGCTATTAGGATGTCGTATGTGAATCAATTATGCAAGCAAACCGAGCGTCTTCAAAACTGATGAATGGACACAGCTATTCGGTTATGTCCACTGTTTCTTGTAAATCTCGTAACAATTCATTTCATACTCCTCCGTTTCATTTCCACCTTCTGTGTCCCTTCAAGTATCGTCCTCCTCTCCTCATTAAAAAAAAATTGAAAATTGAAAAGAAACGAAGTCAAAGTAGGCATGCGCAGCATCCAAATCTCCTTCCAGCGCAAGGAAGGAAGACATATCCTCCTGTAGCCATATTTGCATCACTCCATTCCCAAGTATAAAGAAAGTAAAGCATCTCCTGTAGCAACTTTTGTCATCCCATTTTCTTGTACAGAACTTGCATCCATCCATCCCTTTCCGGGTGCAACCGTGAGTCCTCTTCCCTATCTTTCTCTCTATTTTCTTCTTCTCTTTTGCTGGAAGCATTGCATGCTAATGAAAAAAAAAAAGTATTATGTATTGGTTTCCAAACCATTGCATGCGTTGGTTTGTATACTGCATGTGTACGTTAACATATATATATATATATATATATATATATATACACACATATGTTTTTTTTTTCTTTTTACAAGTTATGTGTATATATATTTGTTTATAAAACTTAGCATGAAAGCATAGTTTTCTGTTTTTCTTTTGCAAAGTTTTGTTTGAAACCGAATATACAATTTTTTTTTTAAATTTCTTTGAATAAGTTCTTCTACTGGTTTGAAAATGAATTTATATGTTATTGATTTGCTGTTTTGTTTGGTTCTAGAAACTTATATACATGTTATATGTATGCTGTTTTTTTTTTAAATGCATAAATATCTGAAGTTGGATTTTGTCAACTGTGTATTGTTTATGGGTTTGAAAAGAAAAATATACAAAGTTGCACTATAACAAAACAGTCCTTTTACAATGGGCAAAAACCGTTGTTATATGCTTTTTACAACGGGCAAAAGCCCGTCCTAATATGAGCCGTCGTAATAGGTCCTTTCTAATTTACAACGGTCACTGATTGTTGTAAAAGACCGTTGTAATAACGTGCCTCTATCGCGTGCACGTGCTCTATGACAATGGCTATAAACCCGTGTTAATAGCTGATTAATTACAAGCGGCTTCTGCCCGTTGTAATATAGCATATAACAACGGTTTTTGCCCGTTGCAAAATAAATGCAGATTTAAATATAATTACTGTGATATACATCCATAATAATAATGAATATTTTAACATGTAATAAATACTGTAATTCAGCAATCAAAATCACATAAAAACACATACTAAAAGACGAAAGCAAGTCATATAATTCCAACACATTTCAAAAAGTTTGATAAGTTTACACTCCAAAAGACTAGATAAGTTTACATTACAAAAGGTTAGATAAGTTACGTCGACATAGTTCTAACATAAATTACATAACTAGTTTCATAAGTACCTACACTGGACCAAGGAAACGTAATCTTTGAGCTACGTGACGGTAGATCCAATAGCATGTTTGATAATGGACATCTCCGAATTTGGCCTAAACAAAAAAGCTTTTGGTTCCACCGCTACATTCACACATATCTTCCGAACATTAGCTTCTAGTAGAAAATTTTGCAGTACCATACACACTAGGAGATATATATCAAAGGCTAACACAGCTGTGATAACATCACATCCATTTAGAGGCATACCCAGTCTCATTATGGTCCTGCACTTCATCATTCAGGTTATCCATTGACTTCAGACTAAATCTACATAATAAATGCATATATTAGGCAAATGATATAGGTATACACTTATAACTGCATTATGAAATAACAAGTATAACCTGCAGGTTACAGTGCTCTTTTTCTATTCCTAAATGTGACAAAAAACTAGTAGGGGATGGAGAAGCACGTTTAAATTTCAATGAAAAATGATAAAATCTATGTTTCCTTTGACGAAGCAAGAGCAGATAATGCGTTGTAGTTGCATTTTTGATATCTGTCCAGCGTCTTCATCATGCTGCCATGGTGGTGAAGTTTTTGACAATGGTTAACTGTTTTATTCCCAATTTTTGTACACATATCACTAGACATTATTATACTTAAATATCATCTTCTTATCAATAGCTAGGTGGGATGGTGATTCGGTGAACGCGCACTATGCAACTCGTTTAGCCTTGACACGATCAGAGCAACCATAAGGTCGCGTGTAAGGAGGATATATGAGTCCATTAACTTCATAACTAATGATGTTTTCAGGAAAATAAAGTTGAAGCTCGCCATGTATTTATCTCTCATAAATTTGATCTATTTTATAACTTTGAAGACACCTTGTAGATGAAGCATCGTCATCCGCATATACAGTGGCGGGGGGAAGATCCGGAATAAATTTGATTACAGTATCACTCATACAATCAGCCTAGTGTCAGGATATACTGGTCTAGGTGTTGCCTTTTGCTAAGTAAATTACCGTTTAAATATGTTTTAACTTAAATAAACAATTTCTGTGCAATGTATTCATAAAATAATTCACATCAAACATTAATGCTTGGCAAATGACGAATCTTGTTTCTTGCACGAGAATATTTTTTACAGTAATAAAATACTGATAGATAGTAGTAGTAGAAAATTTAATTTTATAGCCCCAACATGACCTTAAAATTTCCTTTAATCCTGACTCCTGTGCTAATTATTAGTACTATATTCGATTTGGATAGATAGAAGAAACAGAAAACTCTTATTTTGATACATTTGACATGCAAAAAAGCTTTAGTTAATCCAATGTATATCAGCATTTCTTCAAAGTAATTAATGAACAGTAACACAAACTGAGAAGGCTATGTATTTAAACCAGAAAAATAGTGCTTAGAAAGGGCTTTGGGACCTAAACTACTATCATGATGATCACTGTCGAAGGTAGAGAAAACCTGAAGTACTCTATTCCTACTTACTAACACATATATCTGCGAGGCGCTACTATGGATTTGACACCAACTCAAGTACGTGAAAACATAAAACTAAAGTGATTACCTATTAATTATTATTGTGATAAAAGTCGAGGGTCATTTGGAAGGAGGAGGGAAAATGATTGTTTTTATCTTGTTCGACCCCAACTAAGCAATATAATTTGCTGAACAATAAAATTCAATAGTATATATAATAGGCTAAATTAAACCAAAGAAAAAAACAATTGTTTATATGTTTATGCTAATAATCAAATAGGAAATCCCCTATAGCTTGATGTCAACTCTTATTTATGTGAAGAATATAGAGTAATATATCAGACAATGGAGCACAGAGATTGACAATAAACAGCAGTTCACGTTGTCCAAAATTTTAAGATTCTAGACAAATTTTTACTGTGGAGAAGTCAGTCGGTAGATAACGAAGTGGAGTTAGCTCTTTGACGAACTTGCGAAAATTGATCAGGTTGGCAACTCAAATCAATTCGGATGTCGTATCTACCGCAGAGAGTAAATGAAATGATGTTATTGATTAAATTTAAGTTTAGTTGCGGTAAAAAATGTTACGGGAATAATAAGGAAGAAAAAAGGATTTAGGTATTACCACATACAATTATGGATCATCCCATAGATGATAAACAAAATAGGAAAGCATGTTGCATATAGTGATATTATAGGATAAAAAGATGCAAGTAAAATTATGCCATAATAGTAACCTGTGCCGATTGCACTGATAGTAATGTTTTGGTTTTATAAAATTTAAGTAACGTGTTGTGCTTAAGGTGAAGATTTTTGCAGTCTAAATCCTATTATGCAAACAAAGGAAAATATATATATATGTTGGATCATTTCTCAGTCAAAACAATCACCCCAGAAAATGTTCCATATTGCAAAAAATACAATATATGTTGGATCATTCCTCAGTCGAAACAATCACTCCAGGATATAATGAGGTGTTTTTTTTTCCTCCCGAACTGGGCATAATGCTTATATTTATCTACTATGTTGTATTAGATTAAATACTCAACTGAGTATGATAATACTTATCAAAAGTATTTATATATTCGTTTATAGTAACAAATACTAACAAAAGATAAAGATATTGACAAATATGTAATAAGCCTCAGGTCCCGTATGTTGCTCGGAAGAGCAAGAGTATCCTTAATTGGAAATAAAGAGAATATTTGTGAGTATTAATTTTCCAAGTGAGCAAATTTGTTTATTTATGCTAACCAAACCATTTAACTCACTCAACCAATGCCGTGTGAGCAAGCTGAGTGTTATTTACCTAACTGTTTATAGTTTATACACTAAATTCTATACCTCTCATGTGCGTACTTCTTAACTAATGTACACATAAATGAAAAATATTCAGACCACGTCATTATTCATGTTACATATAAATAAATACCGGAATATCATCCCTTCGACCGATGTATTATATCACAATTTAGAACAAGAAAAGGGAAAGGGGGTTAAGCTATTTCCATCATGTTACCCAACTGTTTTACACTAATGAGTAAGGACAACAAACAAGGATATGTGGAGTTTACAGTGTTATAAAAAAAATTAATAAGAATTTCAACATCTGCAAGTGTACACAAAGCATTCACGTGTGTGTTACCAATCGGCAATTTAAAGATGGAGCCACGATTCCCGGTCAAAGATGCAATATGTATTATGGTCATAATAATATATTGTTATGTTCAAACGGTAAGTGCATAATAACTCACTTATCAACATGGGTACACATGTGATAACAGGATGCTTCCAGGTTTTAACACACACGGCTATAGGATGTGTTTTTGCTACAGAAATTATTAACCAAGTAAAACACATAACAAAATGTGTATTCATGTTGCAAATGATACAACAGGGGATGGTTCTTACTGATGATATAAATCAGAATAAACAAGGCAAACATGATTTTCTTGCTACAGATTATAGCGAACAAGGCAATACAGAACATCGGAAAATCCCAAATATAACTTCAAATTACCATGGATCAAACATAATTGTTTAAGGGTTCAAAGTGGTCGGTGTAAATTTGTAGGGCACCGTAATATACAAGGTGCAGAGTTTAATGCAGACTCGAACCAAACTAAACGTGAAAACAATGCAACCATAGGAAGCAAACATAAGACAGGAGTTCCACGGCAAATTGGCAGTTCAACATCCAACAAGTTACAACTATATTTCTAGTATAAAATCGAAGTTGAACCTGACTTAAAGCAAATCGTGAGATGACTCACCTGTTCGGTGGACAGCAGCAGCAAAAATAACAGCTGCGTGAAGAAGCTTTAGAGGTGTCGGTGAGCTTCCCTGGTCAGCGCACTATCAAAGGCGCAAACAGCGATGGATTCGGTCGAAGTTGAGAAGAGGAAACTACGATGAAAGCCTGCAGAAGGAGGCGACTTCAAGTGGACTTCGACTTGAATGACTTGAAGACGGATGAACGTAGCGGCTGTCGGGGTGGGGTTACTTGGGCTTGCAGAGAATCGTTGATGGGGTCAATTTCACTGGTGATAGCGAGGGTAAGTGGGAATGGAGGCAAATGGATTTGAGAAGGGTGATGGATTTGGTGGAGGCCATGATTTTTCGATTTGGGAATTTGGGGCATATGTTTTGGCTGATGCGAGAATGAAATGATAATGGAGAAGGGTTTGCTTTCGGCTGTTATAGAATAAGAGGGGCAGTAAATAAAAATACACGAGACGGACACGGTTTTGGGAAAACAAGCGAACACGTTTTGAAATCTCGATTCGAACAAGTGCCAACAAATTCAGCTAGGTCCAACAAATGGCAAAACAATTTAAACAAATAATTTAAAAAGAGTATATACCGAGTTTACTCTATGTATACATACCATTATATTTTACAAACAATACTAGTAGCGTATTTAATACACTTCAACACACATCTAAATTTAAATTAAAAACCAAATTCAACTATATAAAATTATTTAAATAAAATTTCAAACAAAATATATCAATTAATTTAAAATATCACTAAAGCTTGATTTAACAAAATATAAAAAAAATTACATTTAAAAATCAATTTAAAACCAAAATAAAATAGACTAGATCTCAAATTTTAACCAATATAAATTTCCTAATTATGGAATTTCAAATAAATTTCATATTTTAAAACATTAAAAATCCTGGTTCGTTACATTTTAACAGAGGCAACAAAACATTCTAAACATTAAGCAAAAATTTGAATTCTAAATTTATGATTCTAAATTTGAATAATGTATCAAATGTTAATTTATAATTTTTATTTATGAATTTTTTCGAAGTTTCAAATTTTAATTCTAATTTTTTTGAATATTATTGTATTTATCTTGGAAATTTTAAAATTCCTGGAATATTAGATGTTAAAGATAACAAGTATTTACATGATTAATACTTAAAAAAAATTATAAATATCACTTCTTAATTATTAAAAATTACATATTAATCTAAATTATTAAAAATAAATTATCAAATACATAGTAAATATTTATTATTATTATTATTATAAGTTATTAGTTATAATTTATAGTTGTAAAATATTAAATATTTTTAAATATGATCATCAATCATTAATTATTAATGAATAATATTATATTATTAATGATTAGTAATTAGTAATTTAATATTATAGTTAGTAAATTAATAACATATGATTAATAAAATATTATTAATAATTATTAATTAAAAATATAATAATTATTAATTTTAAGGAAGCATTAAGAATGCTCATTATTAATTATTGATTATTGGTACTTATTACAACCTGCATTACGACCGTTGTAAAATTAGCACCTCTTACAACAGGCATTTTAAGACCGTTGTCAAATTGGCACCTATTACAACATGCACTTTGTGAACGTTGTAATACAGACGTCTATTACAACGGGTTAGAAAAGGCCGTTGTAATATCTTTCTGTTACAACGGGCAGTTATTGCCCGTTGTAGAAAAGGTGTTGTATGAGGAATCTATTACAACGGTCCAGAATTGACCGTTGTAATAGCTCTGTATTACAACGGGCACAGAATGCCCGTTGTCAAGATGATGTTGTAATAGGGTATTTTTGTTGTAGTGTTGATTTTTTTGTATTTATGCAAGTTTTCAATTTTACTTTATTTTGTTTTCCTGTTTTGCAAATTTGGCAATAAAAGGAAAAAAAGTGTATATAGGTTATTAATGTAATATGCAAGTTTTTAAAATTTTATTTTTGTTTTCAGTCGGAGAAGTTGGTAACAAAGAGAAATAAATATCCATTCATCGTTCGCTTCACATCCGCTTTCATCGTATTCTTCATTTCTATTGCTACGAAAGGTGAGTACCCCTCACTCGCGATTAACATTCCTATTTCGATGTATAAACCTGTGAATTGATTACCTGAATTGCTAGGATTGCTCTAGAAATTATATTATTCTCATATGTTCATTACCGACATGTTATTGACACTATGAAATGTAAGTGACATATTATTTGTTTGTTATGTGAATTTGTGATATACGATATATTTATTTGGATCTGCATATGTGATATATGACACGTATTAGCTACATATGTTGGTATGACGTGTAAATACATTCGGACACGTAAATGAAATTTATATGGATATAATACGTTCAGTGTAGCGTGCATGTAATTTGACACGTGTGAATGTGACATGCACGACAGTGTATGTGACATGCACACGGATACGCGCACGAATATATTCTACGTAAGTATGTCCAAATAAATGACATTTTACATGCACGATTGATATTTAGATGTAGTATGAACATGTACGGACGTGTCTTTATGACATGTACGCATCTATATTATATGTCGATGATTGATTTGTTATGTTCTGATTTCACATTGCAAGTTCCCTTAGTTTAGGAAAATCACAATGGGTTGAAATGATACATACCCGAACGACTTGATAGAATAGGGGAAAATCGTTATGGGTTGAAATGATAGACCCAAGCAATTTTTATTGAATTTGGGATTACGGGTTGAAATGATATATACCCGTACTTGAAAAATAAACGGATTGAAATGATACATATCCGTATCACTTGACCATAGCATAGAAAATTATATACGGACACCGTTGGTCATATTTTGAAATCATAAATATATTTGATTTGAAAAGATTGATTTTTCGAAATTTAATTCAAGTATTTTCTATAATAATAATAATAATAATAATAAATAGTTAGATTTCAAATGATAAACTTATATTTTGAAAATGTTTTTGAAAGGTTAATTTATAAGTAAATATGGATTTAAATGATATTTGAGATTTTACTTAAATTTTAATTGTTTTAAAAGTTTACAAAGGTTTTAATAACAAAATAAGTACCTATTTTATATATAGTATTTCTATAAATTTATTTATTTAGTATCTTTATATTATGTTTTATTCTATAAACTTGTATATTTTATAAACTTAAAATAATAAAGAGTATATGTTGTGATTTGGAAGTATTTGATTTAAATTATATTTTGATAGTTATTTTGTAAAGATTATAAAACGACCACGGTGTGAAAAATGTAAACGATTGGTTGTTAAAGAGACCGAGATCGGATGTTGGCATACTCTCTGCCAATTCCGAAAACCACTTTAACAACTGTGTACGCGGTCGAGTTCCAGAACGAAGTAGGATGGCATGGCGATCGACTCTATTTTCTATTTCATCTTAATTACGAGACCCTGACTACCTTGAGTTAGCTTGATGTGGCTAAAACAGGTGCTACACCGAGACCAAGTGAGGTCATTCCTCCTATCGAGCATGCTTCTTCGAAACCATTCTATTACTTTTGTGATTCGATTGGTGCGCACCCTTGATATGGGAGTGTGTCTCGAGGTGGGCAGTAGTTGCTGCTATGCGTTACCACCAGTCCGGTTATGCAAACGGCGAATCCACCCTGGCATTCCTCGCGTGCCTTGTCACATGCCTTATACGAGCCCACTACGGTTTTGTTTTGTACCATTTTATATGGAGTGCCCTCTGATCAACCTCCAGTTTACGGAGGAACTACGGTACTGTATATACTATTGGAATATATAAACGGTGTAAGGGTAATCATGGTAATCCCGCTTACGCTAATTTGATATTTACTTTACTGATAGACACTATTGTATATAGCGTATTATAATATATAGTATTAGTTTGATGGATCCTTAGAGGATGGTGATCCCAACATCCTTTAAGTTACTATGCATTTCGGTAATCGTTTCACTTGAGTTATCATTTAAATAAAAATATTAATCCTGACTCGAGTGTGTTTGTTTTACATGGATACTCGGGTCAGCTTGAGGATATATGCTTGCTTGATTCACTTGGAGCTTGGAGCTTTTCTTGGATCTATCTACCTCTTATTTAGTTGTTGCAGTTATTTCAGCTTTCCAGTTTTTTCCTATTTCAGACTCTATTATTTCCTTATGCATTAGCAGACTTATCTATGTTTGGTACTTTGTTGTATTTGCTTTAGACTCTGTAGTTATGTAGTAACTTGTGGACTACTATCTTATCTATTTCGCTGTGTAGTTTTATGTTACTCTGTGTCTGTGATCTGTGATTGATTTATTTACTATATATGTTATTATTTGCCAATTTTTATTAACAATCTATCGTTTTGAGCAATTCAAGTCTGACATGTGTGGATTATTGTCGATTTGAATGGTTCGAAATGGTGGGTCGTTACACCGGAGTTCTTCACATCGTTTGGATGATTACTAATGTCTTGATTGGGCTGTACACCCAAGACGAGGTAATAAGTGGTGATCGTATAGACGTACTTGGAGATCGACGGATATGCAAGGGCCTGTCTCATGTATTGGACATATGAGAGAGGAATAAGGTGCCTCCGATTTCGTTCAGACCCAGAACGAACTTGTAAATGGATTGTGTGTCTAACATTAGATTTTATTCTGTGTTGATTGATCTCTATTAAATATACATCTGCCTGGTGAAGGAGAATTTATTCTCTTACTTCACCCTTCTCTGAGACGTACGGGATTAGAGGTTGTATATCGATAGACATTAGTCGCATGGCGTGAATTGCGTGTGTGGCATGCCTGAGTGGAAAATGAGTAAGGCTTCTGTTGAAAAGAAGAGTCTTGTGGTTAATGATCAAAGCACAGTTTTAATATAGCACTGCTTTGTGTATAGCTTTAATTCGCGAGCCTCACACCCCGGTGTGAACCAGAAACGAGAGAGGATCTAGGGAGAACATGCGTTTCTTTCTAGTTATGGGTGGTGTCAGTGTTTTACACGCCTTGACATTTATATATTTTTACCTAAGTGGTTGTTGGAATGCGAGGCGCCTCGGTTATATTGGTAACTATGGGGCCAATGGATGGTTTGGTCGGGATATGACTAGTTTACGCCCCATAGGGTGGGGAGACGCATGTTCAGGGTATTATTAATCCACTCCGTGTGGACCGGCCCTGTGGCTCCTAGGTGCAATTGCGGCTGTTCCTGAGGCTCGGACTAGAGAGTCTTAAAGCGGGAATGAAGATCCCTTGCCTTGGTTCACGGATGGAATCCAACTTCCAATACGACATTTTACAGTTCTAGTTGTATATTATTGGAGACATAGTGGCATAGGACGCTAATGCCGTCTATGATTGATACATTTATATTTGAAGTTGTTTCCTTCACTTATAGTAATAATAAAAGATTAAATTTCACATATCAAGCATTATTTGGCTATTATAAGGTAAAACTCTATCCTCCGGCTTGCGTTGCATTGTGTGATGGGACCTGGGTTTTATAATAACATTTTCTTCATTTAGCATTGCGTTGTTTGTTTTATGCACTAGTACTCTTGGGAGGAAACCCATTACGTATTATAGGCGTGGTCCCTTGATTTACTTAACCTTAAAATAAAGTTAATAACTGTTTTCAGTTCTCATGCCAGTCACATGAATGACCTAGAGTTTATTGTTTTAACCTAAACTCTGGGTGCCCATTATTTTTCACATAGGCAGCTAGTAGTTGGGTTTTGCAGATACTATATTAACAGGATCCTGGTTTATAGCCGAAGGGATATTCGGAAAGCTCTGTATCCGTGTATTTCTTTCAGTTGTGTTTTGTATTATTTTTCTGCTGCTATGTATTTAAATGTAATTTAAATCTCTGATATGTATCAGATGTATAATATTTATTCATACTCTGTTATGTTCTTGTACTCTGATGTAAATTGTTGTAATAAGCAATGAAGTTTTCTTCTGTTTGTGTTCTGATTTGTCGTGTTCTCAATTCAATCCGGGCTTTCCTTTACGGGGAAGTTTGGGTCGTTACAATTGACATGAGAAGAAGAGAAAGTAGAAGCGAAAGAAGTTAACGAGTTTCAGTTCAGCGGAGAAAAGAACAAGGAAAAAGAGGAAGAAGAATGATAGGTTGCGTAGAACTTGATGGGGTGGTGGAAAGTCCACGATGAGATTTAGGTCATCTAAGAAGGAAAAGATGTTTTATTTAGAAAAATTACATTCATGATCTTTAATTGAAAATTTAATGGATGGTTTGTGAAAGTTGTAAAAAAAATGGCTTACGCAAAGTGTTGTGAATGGTTTATGCAAGCTGAGCTCTGTTTATGCCCAACCTTGCTTTCATTTATCATGTATGCTACATGTTTTGACACTTTGTTATTTATATAACTTATTAAATCCAAGAACCAAATTCAAATCTGTTTTCTTCATCTAATGTGTACATCTTATGTTCAGCCCAGTTATCAACAAGGCATCAACTCTCATAAGGTCAGAAATCAAGTTTGCAAATTTGGATCATAGAGGAAAGAAATTGAAAATGACAGTCCGGATTTTGTACGCAGATCTCACTTTTCTGGATCAGACTCCTAAATTAATTGAAAACTGTTTTTTGTTAAAAAAATCGCAAAAGTCTAATTTCTTGGGTTTTATCATCTTTTCCATTGAAATTTGATTATAATATGCCTATGCCTTGAGCTCTATCCTTGTGGACTGTTATTTTCTCTTCACTTCTGACCGTAGTTATGCAACAATTATTACTAACAAGAAATTGTGAACCTATTGCTACTGTGTTATATGACGTGCAATGATTTTTTGCATGTTATTATAATTATTATCACTGTTAAATAGAAAATATATTGATTATATATCAATTTCTAAATAGAACATGAGAAAATCAGACGAGCAAAGTAAAAATAAACAGGAAAAAACCAAAAACATGAAAAAGAGGAAAAGAAAAGAATCTCAAGGCTCTAGCTTTAGAAATAAATACCGAACACGATCACCAAGGAGAAATTGTACTCAGTATTCATTCTAAGAGTAGCAATAGAAACTGAATTGAGTTCAAGGCCTAAAAGAGCAGTTGCTTCGCAAATGCCGTATCGTGAATAAATGCTCTGGCATTTCGTTAATTCTAAAGTACACTATGGAATTTCAGAAGTATCAATAGGATGGTTTGGTTTCTTTTGATCTGCCTTTGATATCTTACAAATAATGTTTTTTTAATCACAAATATAATCTTTATTGTTAAGTATGTATTATTTTTCTTAAAAATTAGTTTTAAGTCTGTGACCATAGAAGTAATGCAATATATGGTTCCAATAAATATAATGATTTATTTATTTTTTGAGATTTTCTATGAAATAGTTGATTAGATTTATTAAATTATAATAGGTTTGACTGTAGCACCAGTTGATTAAATAGACAAGTTAATTGCTTATGGTAAATTTCTAATGCTGACTCCTAAAAAATGTTAAATTTAAATTTCAAAATTGTATAAATTTGTAAAAGGTTGCATGGATACATATTCTTTTATTATAGGTGGTTACTTTGATACCAAAAATATTTAGTCGTAGAGTCATGAATTTATTGATTAGTTATTTTGATAAAAATTGCTTGTAAGCTTCTCTCTGATCATGCACTCATAGCGATTTCATCAATTAATCTATATATACTTCAATGAGTACCACTATCTAAATTAGTGGCTGATGCATTAATTTGATAAAGGAAAACAATTCCCCATTCCTGTATACATATTGCGAAATCATGTAATTTTATAGGAGCGTAGCACATATGCATGACATTTTGATGCAACAGTATTTTTTGGTTACGATGTATATTTATATGTAGTTGATGTGTTATGAACTATGTTCTTTACTTTATTATTTGGATAACAATTCTGAAATTCAATTTGAAAACAATGCTCAATATTTTCCACCAGTTAAACCAACTAAATTATCCCTATTAATTTTCTTATTTCAACCTATATACCTATGGATGGATATATTCTTCATGGACTTTGCTAATGGTTAAGTACAAAATGTAGCCTTGGTTGATCCATATTCTTCTGTTTCTTTTTAATCAAGGACATTAAAACAGTAGTTGGGCCATACAACAATAGCCATTCTACAATTAAAGACTGCCTGCACCTAAAGCATACACAACACCAGAAATGCCAATTAGGTAGTGCTCTAGGCCGTATCTAAATCGATTTGGCAGTGCTCTGGGCTGTATCAAAAAATGGTGTCTTTGTTATTTTGATACGGCCATTAGCTGTATCAAATTGAGAATTTGATACGGCTAATGGCCGTATCAAATTAAAAAAATGATACGGTCATTAGCCAAATCAAATTCTCAACTTGATATGGCTAATGGTTGTATCAAATTCTCAATTTGAAACGGCTTTTTGCCGTATCAAAATTAAAAAAAAAATAAAAAAAATACAATTAGCTTTCACTAATGATACATGTTATTTCAAACTTCAGCAGTTCATAAATTAATAGTTGAGTTCATACACTATTATGTAATAACATAACTATTAAT
Source organism: Allium sativum (assembly GCA_030737875.1). Classification (NCBI taxonomy): domain Eukaryota; kingdom Viridiplantae; phylum Streptophyta; class Magnoliopsida; order Asparagales; family Amaryllidaceae; genus Allium; species Allium sativum. Next base: position 53,421,824 of record CM060909.1, on the reverse strand, counting down.
CATTTTCATAAATTGTATACAATATCCACAAACAAAGTTTACAAAATTCGTAGACAAAGATAATATTTACAAACCAGCTTCATAACACAATAGACAATCTGCATCAGCCACCAATACAACAAATGCAACAGCGAATACCTGAGACTAGCATATGGTAGAAGGTTAGTTCTTACATCAATTAAACTGATGTTTGCATCATGGATGAAACTGATGTTTGCATCAATTAAAATAAAAAGTAAACCATATTATATTACATATCACCTTCAGGAGAGCTCATGCAGTTTTATAGCTACCATATGACTGTAGAAGACCAAACATATAGTGTAGTTAGGAAGGTAAAATTACTCGGTTTATTTTCTGTTAAACATGTGATAAAATACTAAAAACTTCGAGTATATGTAAACTTTGGACCAACATTTGTATCAACTTACTTACTTGATGGGTTCTTGGTTCTCAATATCATCAGCAAACTCCAGCTTAACTTCTACCGTAAAAGTCATTGCAGCCAATGGATCTCTTAAAGAATACCCAGCACCTGCACCAGTGTTATTCGTGCTAGGATCAAGAACCAAATCTTTCTTTATATGCTTCTCTGATAGTATTTGCTTTAATGTGTGCACACCTGTCTTGCCTCCAGATTTGTTTCTCAATCAAATCAGATACATTTTGGGCTGGTTGCTGGCAATCAAAGGCAATTTGAAACTATGGGTTCTTCTCTTACTTCTACCGAGTATGAGAATCCATGTTATTTGTCCAGGGATATTATCAGATCCATCTCCTTTGTGTATTACAAACTTTTAGGTTTTCCAGTACCATAAAGCAATTTTATCAGTTCACTTGCTTCTTCAGTGACCTGTTCTAGTACCTCCTGTCGTAAACCTTTACATGGTAAGAACCCTCTTCTAATGTATGCATGCATAGTAGACTGAATATGATGTAGGTGGTCACTAGCGAATGCTCGTATAACTCTGACTTCAATCCTTGGATGTCGACTTCATTATTCAGATCAGGTAGGCTGCATATATTTCTCTTAGTGTGAGGTGGTTTACTCAGAAATCAAGACATCCATATGCTCTTGCTCAACCAGAGCCACTTGCTCACTTAGCCGTTTCCTCGGGGACTTGCTCTGATCCAGCTGTAAGAACAATAATTAACCAATAATATTTTTATCAAAGGAAAAACAATTGAATATATATTACAGTTTTTCATTATTATGTAATCTGCCCACGTAAATTTAAGTCACTAGCATAAATGGTAAAAAAAGAGCAAGTATATTACAGTTTTTCATGTGCTGAAGCTTCATCTAGCTAGCATTTTATTTGTATAAAACATATAAAGAAGATTCATTCTATTGACCCGTGTTCATTTGGTTATAGGTAAGACTCTATACAGACGATACCATATATGAAGACCTCAAAATAACAAGAGATGAGTTCATACAAGCTAATGTCAAGGTCCAAGCGAACAAAATATATCTGCCTAAGATTTTGTATTATCATTGGAAGGATACTTATCTCAAACTGGTTGAGATTTTGAAGATAGTTAACAAGTGCATGTCGCTGCAAGAAAAGAAATCCATTCAAGAACGCCTCAAAGTAACGCCAGATAAGTGTTGTGTTTGGTTGCAGTGTAACTCTGACTTTAGGTATCTTCTGCACAAGGATTTAGCCAGATAACTGGCAATCACAGATTATACCTATAAAACAGTGGTTGAACTAGACTATACGTTGATTTAGATTGGATTTTGCAAGTAAGCATTTTGCTGCACCTAAAAGGCATTGGTTTGCAAAGTATTACACGTTTAAGAAAGCGAGTAGCATTTTATTACTTGTCACTCATGAACTCTGTTAGAGAAGGAAAAAACACCAATATACACTCTTTTAACTGTTATTTTGGACTTGGAATTTTGATTTTCTTTTTGGTTGTTCGTCTTAATTCACTACTTCATTTTCTGTGATTTTGTTGGTGTATGTACTAAGACATTGACTGTTATAAAAACAATAACTATATACCTGCTCCTAACCACATGTAAAACTGGTATGAGACTGACATGCATCGGATAAAAGTTCCCAGGGTCTAGCATATTATTTTATAAAAAAAGGGGAAAAATGTATTAACGATTTATGTGTACATGTAAATTCACATACATACACATTAAAGCTATCTTGATGTATATTGGTAAATTTATACCAAGCATGATGCTAAAATGTATTCTAATTTTGAAATGAAAGATGTTCTCAAATTGCAACTATGATCCATCTTGCTAATGTTTATGATCCAGAAATTCAATCAGATAGCAGTCAAGTTGTATACTCACAGTAATTGTGTTACGGTAATGTAGTAAATATTAATTAGGCCTGTTGCTAAAGGGTAAAATATTATTTTCCCAAATCGCACCCACAAAATCACAATACATGTAGGCGGTGTAACCTACTGAGTCCCATACATCTACCCCTAGTAAAGGTACTAAAATTTGCTCCTTTACTTACGAAAGGGTCCTACAGGGAAATCATCGTGTATAGTATGCCTGCATGATTCTAGAGTGCAATGGTGAGAAATTTATTGCAGTTCATCACAAAATTTCCTCAGAACATACAGTGTTATTATTGACGTGTTTAACCTGATTAGCAGTCATTTCAACTCTTACTTTTTTATCTCCTTGTCCAGAGCAAGCTACTGCAGATCCCAAGATAACTTGATAAAAAGCATTGATAAAATAAGGCATCTAAAGTATATTGAAGTGTTTCACTTACCAGCCAACCAGAACCCAGCAGAGCAACACCTTCTGCATTGATTTTTATCTTTAAGGCTTCCAGAGAACCGAAGTCAGAATCAATCGCCCATCCTAGTGAACTGTGAGGAGGCTTGCCACCACCTTCCTGTAAATATTGCAGTAAAAAATTCAGGAATTATAGAGAATACAAGCTGAGAAAATATAATAGTGAATCTACTTACATCAATTGGCTTAAGATTTTTCCAGAACACTGAATGATTTATATGACCTTCATATAGATATTCTAATGAACTCATTATTTCATTGATACATCTGTGCTCGGAGACATTATGATACCTTTTCATTTGGACCAGATTATCATGAAAGATGGTCCATAAAATAAGACAATGTTGGTAAACGAGATGTATAAAGTTTAATATCATACCATGCACCATTCCATAAATGTATTTTTTAATATAAAGAGTGACACATGATTCCTACGAACAACTACACAGAAGTTGGATACTATAGATGTCTAATACATTGAATTGCAGAAGTGCTTGATATGAGAGTATTTTACTATGCTTCAGTGTCGGTACAATAGTAAATCCATAACACTTGGCATCGTCAAAAGTTCAATGTATAACACTTAGTATTCGATGATGACGAATGAACAAGCAAAACCAAAATGATAACCTCATTAAGTTTCAGTATAATATTTTGGACATTTATATTTTTTGTACTATGCTTCTTTTCCATAAATGATTTATAGTTGTTATCAATTGTCAACTAACCGCTACTTTGTGCATCTACAGTGAGCTCGCTAGTTCGCAATTAATATTTATGATAGTAATGTTTGAAAAAAAATGTTGGAATGACACATTGATGGTAAGGTTCAATATATGGGCATGTACTTCTGTAGTGTTTATATGTTTATGTTTTGATTCCAATTAGTTTATGAAGAAGTGAGATAAGATAGATTCTCACTCACCCATTAATTCATGTGTGGTTTTAATTCTATTTTTAAAAACGGTATTTAATGCCTAAGGATATCAAATCATAACATTTGGATGCACAATATCCAAAGGCTTCTCCACCTTGCCAGTGGTGATTTATATTCCCTTTTTCTTTTCTTTTTTTGGGTATTGGTGTACACAAAAGATGCAGCAATAACTATAATGTACGACAAACCATGGTGATGTTACGGAAATCAGAACTCGATACCAATCCAATCCAAATTCCAAATACAACGGAATAAATAAGATCGTGGATGGATGTGCAAAAACAAACCAATTAATATTTCAACATCAAATACTCAGATGAACAATCCAAATAATATATCTTCATCAACCACAAGCAAGCAAAATAAATAATGACCAAAATAAATCGCACATAAGACTGACAGTGGTTCCACTAACGTCGCATTAGCATACACCCATTTTAGAGAGAGCTTTTTATTACTAAAGATTAAAGAGTACAAGAGGTTTAATACAGTGATAACTTAAAAATACAAATGATTTGACACTGTAGAGAGTAAGAAATGAAAAAATTTGATAGAGGAAAAAAATTACTTTTTATTTGAATGAACCCCACTCTCAACAAATCCCTCAAATACCTTTTGGGCTATGTGCTATATTTGAAAAATGAAAATACATAAAGATCAAAATGGGACTGCCATTTAAATAGATAAATTATATAATAGTAAGTTTCTTTTCACATTGAAGTTCATTGATTATGTTCCTCTAAGGCCAGAAAATTCACGTTGAAATACTTAGAACCCTTGCCAATCAATTTTGTTGATGTTGGAAATTTAACATAATGAGTTGCTAAAAAATGGAGAAATGTCTTGCCTACTTACATACCAAAGTATCATACAAGTTACATTCTATTCTCACCTTCAAATAGTTTTAGATAATTAATTATACTATGATGATATTCCAACCCTATTATCTCATGATGGCAAAAGAAAATATCAAAAGTTAAATACGTACAAGAGTTCAGTAAATTGCTATAAAAATAGAATATATATATATATATAGAGAGAGAGAGAGAGAGAGAGAAAGAAAAGCTATCAAACCTCGGATTCTCCAAACATATAACAGAAAATCTTCCTTTTAGACATCGACCAACACTTAATCCGAGTCCATGAAGAATGCAGCTCTTGCTAAAATTGCCATCAACATCATATTTTTCTAGGATTTAACACCATTATACGTTTTACATACAATAGCCAACAAGTTTCCAATCCCAAGAATTCATAAAGAAGTTTGATTCAACACCTCGTAATTTCTTTTGTTGTTCAGAATTGACTACAATACATACTCGTATTTATCAAATGGTTGAATTATAAGAAGAAAACAACGAAGTACCTTGTAAATGCTGGCAAAAAGAAGGGTGAAGCACCAAATCCCTAAATCCATCGTCTAATTTCTTCAACAAAATTGAAACTAGGGTTTTAATTCCTTGTGAAATCAACTGCTTGTCTATGCTGATCGATCGAATAATATCCTATGGCTTGATTGCTGTTGATTGTTGCTGTATCCTTGCGATTTGATTCCAGAAAAAAATGGATGAAAGGGAAAAAATAAATCCGATTGTGAGATATAAAAACATGACGCATATTTGGTGGGAAATAGAAAAATAGCAGGGAACTGAGAGCGGAAATAAGATGGAAATTTGATACGGCTCAACCCGTGTCAAATTAACTGATCCAAGGCTTCCCTCATCTACGGTTAGATTTCAAAGATTGGGGAGATGCAGATTGGTTAAGCTGTAGCAAATGAAATTTGATACGACAATAAGTTGTATCAAATTTGACACGGCTTTAAACCGTATCAAATATCCGCATCCTGGTGTGCCAAATTTGCTGTGTTGGTATAGTGATATATTGAATGCTAAAAAAGGCAATGCGATACATATTAATGAACGTGATCTTTACATTGATTACACAAAGGAATATTTTATATTAAATAACACATGGTTTAAATTTTACTATGCTTTGAATATAGTTATGCACCTCTACTAACTATGCTTATAGTGTGCTTAATTTTGTGAATGGAAATTGCTGAATATTTTCGACAAGCTTTGTAAGTAACCAATTGACTTCACACTTTATATACGTATATAATTCAATATAATTCTTTTGAACATAGGTCGTTCACTTCTTATGTTAACAACCATAGTATTGCAAGTCCGTTATCTGGGTTTACAAGGAATAAATACATATTCTTCACATGTGTCTACATCATAGCTAATAGGGATAGGGCTAGAAAATATATTACTTTTGGCTTTGTGACTAGATATCAATATTTAAAATGAAATATGTCATAGGATAACGATAATTGTTGGTTTCCGTGTTATGTGACCAAATGCAACTAGGTTAAAGACTTGAAGCACATGGTAATCTCCACTAAGTGCCCCACATAAAAGTAATATCATTATCGTTATCTACGAAAAACCATGTTATGAGGTAAGTAATATTAAGTTGGTCTACTGAATATTAGTAAGCAACTTTTTTTAATTTTTTAATTTTTATTTTTTATTTAGGAGATATAATAGATAATACTACTTAAAATCATTTTTTGGAAAAGAAGACAACACTGGTCAAATTTCTGGAGGGAGGACAGAGTGTAACTCTAAGTATTTATAATGATTTTAATGTACTTAATAAAATCTTTATAAGTTAATTTTTTAATTCTTACATGTTGTATTTGTTACCAGCTTTTGATATGTCATTCTTTAATCGTTTATACTATATTATTTTTATGATGGTCACTGTCAATAAATATATATGTACTAAAATGGAGCTTATTAAAAAATAATGAGATGTAAACCGTGGTAAGCACATAATTTATATATGCAATATATGGTCATTGCTTCATTGATTTTGTGAGTCATAAAATTTGTTTTTGAGTTTTCGGTTTCCAACGCTTTTTTTGCATAATATATGTAGAGTTGACAAAATTGTTTATAGGCAGTGCAAGATGCTATATAGCAGAATATCAACATCGAATTATAGCCAGCTGATTTACACATATGTTGCTTTGAATATTTTTATTAAAGAAAATATTGTTAATTAAACCTTGAAGTAAAAGTAAGCACTACCTTTTTTTATTTTGTCTACTCAAATGTATCAAGTCTAACCAATATGACAATTGAAGTGGCATCCAAGATTTGGTTGTCCAAAACATTTTCTTGGTTGCTATGAAAATTAAATGTTGAACTATCTAAATTTTTCTTCCAAACTCTGTTTAACATTGATTGGTGTATATCACAAATTTAAATGTTGTCCATTCACTTTTTTGATGAACACTCACAATGTCGTTACTGTGAAAGTAATATAAAATAAGTGATATGAATTTATTTACTGATGGACTTACTTAATTGTTCGCCTTTTAATATTCCAAAGTAAGCTTTTTTGCGCAAAGTTTAAAAAATAGTTACAGTTTATCTATTTTATTGCATTTTTGTTGCTTTGTTCTATTTATATTCTAGAGAAACTTACCACAAATTTGACTTGCTTGCGTTTTGTTAATAAATGATAGCATATTTCCACTAAAACTTTTATTATTCGATCATGATTGCACTGGGTAATTCTCTACATATAAAATGATAACTTCGCTCCATTACTGAAGTTAGAGGAATGATCAACTGTTAGTATTATATAAACATACTCTCATCTAATTTAATAGATAATAATTCCTTAAGCAACTCAGTTCGAAATAAAGGGAACAATATTTTCCTTTTATCAACTTTGTAACGTATTACAGGGGAAACGCCTATATAGCATGAAAGGTTAATTTTCACGGTATGCTTCATATGTATATCTTGCAGTAATTATTTTTGTAACAATTCTTATTTATAGATCATCGTAAACGATTATTTCCACAATATGAAAACAAATTACATAACCGAACTTTGTTAGTGGCTTTAAACTATTCTTAAAGTAGGCTTTATTATATTTTTATTTAAGAAGTCAAACTTTAACATTTTCATAAAAGGGTTTCTTGCAGGCCAACCGTATTAATGCAAGTTAGCCCTTTCATAGGGTACTATGTCTTGCATAAATTAATGAGAAGTTACGTGTCAAAAGTATGTTCTTAATTTTAATTTTAAAGATCACAATGCAAAATATCATGATTACTATATGAGTAACTAAACTATGTATTTATTGTTTTTAAATTTTGCAACAACCGTGTGTGTAGCACGGATTTGCACTTGTTTAACTAAAAATCATAGATGATAAGTTTACATCGATAACTCATGTCTTTTAAGCATTCACTCTATTCATCACTAAACTATTTCCTGTCTTATAAAGAGGTATTGATCGTTTGTTTTGTTGTTATAATTTTTACATTTTTTTGTATTTCAATCGGTATGTCTAAATATAATATTTCAAAAGTATGGCTAAAACCATCTATATATGTAAAAGCAATTTATCAAGGCATTTCAAGTGAGAGGCTCATTTGATCAATGAAGTAGAGCAATTAAAAAGCATGAATAACATGCATAAGTAGATCTCTAATGCTTTTTTCATGAGAAATAAGAAAATTCGTAGGAAAGAAGCCTCAGAAATCACGCAAATAAAACTAAAATGAGCATCTTAGACGTCATTTAGCATGAATACTTAATGACGAACTTTAAGTCCAAATAAACATAATTCACTAATTAATATAACTCTTCAACAAATTTGACATTTCCCTAATGTTTTAGATAACAAATGAATTGTTGGGAAAACAATGGCTGAGTCGCGGACTAGGTCGCTTTCTTGAAGACGATTCGGCGATCTGATCGGTGGTGCAAAACCAGTTCGTTCTTTCGCCGCCGCCTCTAGGATAAAACAGCTTCTTAAAATAATAACTGATTTGCTTTGCACAACAAGTCAGTTCAGATTTGCACTTTCAAGATTTAAAATACTGCTCGTAATTTTTGTAAGAAGATTTTAATGGCGGAGGCAAGAAAAAGCTATTTTGTTATATTATTTTCGTCTAAAGCTGAAGATAATATATAGATGGGGATTATGGCTGAACAAAATACCGTGCAGTGGATAAATCTGCTAAAATAACGGGTCAAAAGTTTACCGCTTCAAATTAAAGTTGGCTCAGAAATATTTTCCGTATTTAAAAATATGTTTCGAAAAATGCAGATTTTTCTGGTCCAAAAATATAAGTGTTTACACCACAAAGGCAAGGCCCAAGCCCGAACCCAGCCGAGCCGGGCCGGGTCGGGTCGAGTCGATCGGTCGCGCGCGTGTGGTGGTCATGATGCATGGCCTCCCTCCTCACAACAAAGCACGTATTGGGAGTCCAAGGCCCCAACATGATTTCTTAGAAACAAGTATAAATACTTGCCCCTTTCATATAGTCTCATGATGTGGGACTATTCACATATATGAGCCATTATTACACTTAGTCAATTTTTTAATAATTCACATAAAATTTCCAACAATCCCCCACTTGAATTTTTAAAAATATTTTCGAGCAGTTTCTAAAACATAAAATTGTGCATAAACAAATGTGTCAGCCGATTTGAACCTTTGCATAGTGAATAAGATTCAGTTTTTACTAGAGTGACACGTAGTCTTGAACTCATTCCTGACATCAAACCACACACAACCTTTTCTATAGTGCAATCAAATAAGCCCGTGCATTTATGGCCATGCACGTCTATCCCAGTTTAGTGAATGCTCTAGGAGTTTTGCCCAAAACTCCATAGGAAACTAACACATTTCCACATTCACATAGGTGAGTCTATCAAGAGTACTCCTGAAGGTAGGTACTCCACTCTAATCCCTTCAGGAATACATGCTTCTTGGTTTATTAAAATAGCATGTTCAACTTCTATCACTATACAACTTGTTTTTACCCATTGAACCTAGTTCTTGGGATCTCCATTCATTTAGGTCGGGTTACCATTGTGCGTGATTCCACAATCTCAGGGCAATAGTCCAATTCTTTTAGAATTATTAAGGACTTTCTTTCTGGTCGTCCTTTCGTCAAAGGATCTGCCAAATTGTCATCACTTCATATGTGATGTTCTCTAACAATACTGTGCATACGACTGTCATTTCTACCGTTATATTATCGGTTCTGTTATTTCAATAGTCGTCACATTTTCATCACTATATATGTGATGTTCTCCTACAGTATTATGCTTACGACGTCGTTTTCTACCATTGTATTAACGGTTCTGTACTTTTTGTAATAGCCGCGGAACTATCACAATCGATTACATCACTGGTGTTGGTTTTTCCCATATGAGGATCTCAAATAGCAGATTTGTTTAGTTCTCTGCTTCTTAACTAGCTGTGGCTAGTGCTATTATCTCAGTCACTATAGTAGACTGAGTCAAAATAGTCTATTTCTTGGGTTTCCAAGAGACAGCTTCTTCAGCGATGCTAAATATATAGCCAATGGTCCTTTAGAATCATCAGATAAAGTTTTCCAGCCTGTATCAGAATATCCTTCAAGTATAACTGAACACTTTTCATAATGTAATCCAACATAGATTATTATAGGTATTTCATAACCCTCTCATTAGCATGTTACTGCTCTATACTAGGTCTACTTAAAAAACATGCATAATAATCTCACGACATAGGCAATGTCGGGTATAGTACAATCAATGGCATCCGAAGACTGCCAAGGATGTTCGCTTAAACAGCTATCTTATACATTCACCAATGTTCTTAAATAAATTTACATTGGGATCATATGGTGTACATGCAGGTTTATAGTCAAAGTAATCATATTTCTTTAGAGTCTTCTCAAATTAATGAGATTGATCTAAAGAAAATCCCACTTTTTACCTAGTAATCTTAATATCAGGGATTACACTCGCCTTACCTAGATCTTTCATATCAAAATTGGCACTTAATAAGGATTTGACGGAAATTTATGGCATGAATGTTTAACCCAAATATGAGTAGTCATCTACATAAAGGCATATAATTGTGCAAATGTCATTCTCAGATTTGTAATAAATGCATTTGTCACTTTCATTAACTTTAAAACCATGTGAAGTGATTAAGTTATCAAATTTTTCATGTCATTGCTTAAATGCTTGTTTTAAACCATATAATGATTTATCTAAATTGTGTACTTTATGTTCTTGACCATGTACTACAAATCCTTCAGGCTGGTCCATATAAATTTCTTCTTCTAATTCACCGTTCAAAAATGTGGTTTTACATTCATTTGGTGTATTAGTAAATTATGAATAGAAACAAGTGAGATTAAAATCCAAATGAATGTAATTCTAGTTACTGGTGAAAAAGTGTCAAAGAAACCTATATTTTCTTTTTGCTTAAAACCTTTAGCTACTAGTCATGTTTTATATTTATCAAGTGCCATCAGGTTTTAATTTTTAAGTACCCATTTACAGCCTATAGATTTAAAACGGGGGTAAATCTACCAAATGCCAAGTCTTATTGGATTCCAAAGAATACATCTAATCATTTATAGCCTCTTGCCAAAAAATCGACATCTAAAGAAGATAAGGCCTCTTGGAGGTTTAAGGGATCCTCCTCTACAGTAAAACACAAAAAATCCAAAGCAAAGTTTTTTATGGTTCTTGTTCTTTCACTTCTTCTAGGTTCAGCTTCGGAATTTTCATTAAATTCTGTTCTAATATGCATACTAGAAGTGCCCCCATTATTCCTTAATTTAAAAAAAAAAATTGTTTCATAACAATCAGCATCATTTGTTTCAATTATATTATGTGTATTTAGGTCATAAAACTGTATGCTTTGCTATTAATAGCATAGCCTATAAATACACATTCATATGCTCTACTAGCCAATTTTATTATCTTACGGTTTGGAGCGCAAACATATGTTAAACAAACCCAAGTTATAAAGTATGACACATTGGATTTATAATTCTTTTAAAATTTCATAAGGTGAAATTTTAATCTTAGATTAAGGGATTCTAAACAGAACATAGCATGCAGTCAAAAAAAATATCCCCCCACCAATGTTTTGCTGCACCAAATATTTAATAAAATGCCAATTACTAATTCGGTAAAGGTCCTATTTTTTTCAGCTTTACCATTCATTTCAAGTGAATATGGTGCAGTTCTCTCATGTACTATACCATGTAATTTATAAAAGATCAGAATAAACTAAATTTATATTCTATTCCTCTATCACTATGAATTCTCTTAATATTCTTATTCCTCAATTTCAGTTTTGAATCTAAGCATGTCAAATGCAACACATATTTCAGAATCACTGTTTGTCCAATTGTAAGCTTTATTTTCACATAACCAATCTCTACAGTTTTAGTGGTGTGAGGATCTCCCAACAATACTTTCTAATCATCAGCAGCCGTGTATATTGTGAATATATCACGATCATAGCAGACATGGCGAGAAACACCAGTGTTTACCCACCAGCCCTCTGTCCACCAACAAGGTGAATCAATCATAGCCGTAAGGGGCTCCTCAGTTAGGTTAGCCTGCAGTGCAAGACTTAGCATGTTCCGACACTGTCGTGCCATATGATCTGATTTTCTACAGTTGTAATATAGAAACAACTATTCAGAATCATTCTTTTTGGTTGGTTGCTGCTGTCCTTTATGGTTTCTTTATGGATTCCCATTCTATTCTCAACTGACTGGCTGTGGAGGCTTACTATTACTTGAGATGTTAATATGTTTGAAAAAATTATATTTTTCTTATAGAAAAATATACATAAACTTATGGACTAACATAAGTTATTCACATGTATGCAACAAAGGTGTTCTATATTCTATCTTTTCACTTGTATGCATATAAACTATGTCAATTTATTTAAAGCAAAAAACCTATTCATCCAATTAATGTTAATTCTTAATGACATTATCAAATAACATACACATTCTATTAATGTCAAAATTTTAGTGACATTTCCCAATAATATATGTGTTCTATTGATGTCAATTTTAATGACATTTCCAAATAATCATATGCATTTCACTAATGCCAAAATTTTAATGACATTTTCCAAATAAGTATGCACTTAATTTTAATGACATTTTCCGAATTATCATCCAATGCTTCAAATTCCTAAATAAGCCCCAAATTTCTGTGCAATAAAAACACATTTGAACATACATCTCTGATAAAAGAATACTGTAAACTGTAATCAAGATTACTTAATATATGATCAAAATTAACATGACTGATATTTGGTGGATTATTTTCTATAAAATTATCATAAATAGATATACAAATTAGGATACTTACTTCCTATGCGCAGTTTGAAATTCTCACCCGTGAGCATGCCTTTTAGCTCGTCGGCGTCTAATAAAACACCTCTGATGTAAGAGGGCTCCCGGTTTGCCAGGGGCGAATGCGTGCCTGGCGATGGGCCCTAAGTCTTCGCCGTCGCTGATCAGTGTGATCAGCCCTGGATCCATCCCGGTCTCGCCATTTTCAGCCACGGATCTGCTATTGGTCTTGGTGACTCGAAGCCATTGTTTTGTGAGATATAGTCTTCAAATTGTTGGGAAAACAATAGCTGAGTTGTGGACCAGGTTGCTTTCTTGAAGACGATTCGGCGATCTGGTCGGTGGTGCAAAACCAGTTTGTTCTTTCGCCATTAGGGCTGTACAAAATACTGTGTAGTGGATAAATCTGCTAAAATACCGGGTCAAAAGTTTACCGCTTCAAATTAAAGTCGGCTCAGAAATATTTTCCGTATTTAAAAATATGGTTCGAAAAATGCAGATTTTTCTGGTCCTAAAATATAAGTGTTTACACCACAAAGCCAAGGCCCAAGCCCGAACCGAACCGAGCCGGGTCGAGTCGGTCGGTCGCGCGTATGTGGTGGTCATGATGCATGGCCTCCCTCCTCACAACAAAGCATGTATTGGGAGCCCAAGGCCCCAACATGATTTCTTAGAAACAAGTATAAATACTTGCCTCTTTCATATAGTCTCATGATGTGGGACTATTCACATATAGGAACCATTATTACACTTAGTCAATTTTTTAATAATTCACATAAAATTTCCAACATGAATGAATAATAGTTATGAGTTAAAGACTTTTGCAGCAACGTACAAACATTACTTGAATCATGCAAACTTATGGTCGGAGCATTAAGACTGTTATGCAAGAATTGAACTAAAACAAGTTTGCAATGTACTTACCTATATAATTATATTATACATAATGTTATTTGCCATATCAATCTATGTTCGCTATTCTATCAGCTCAATTTTAATTATATAAATATATATATGATGTCAAAATGATATAATCGTAGTATACAAATAATTTCGAACCAACTAATATATAACGCGATTTTTTTACATGTGCGCGTACATGTAAAAATTTCTTATAATTATAATAGCTGAAATTCTCCGCAATTTTAGTTAAAATAGATTAGAAAAAACATGGGAAAATTTTGTACTTTTTTGTTGAAAAATGGTTTCGTACTAGTAGCCTAATTTACTTTTCAAAATTTACGCTTGAAAGTAGATTTGATTTTTGTTCTTCATAGAATTTGAACTCCCAACCTTTTCTTTATATATAAGGGTATTTTTGAAAATTCACAATTGGACCAATAATTTGTGATTCTATTCCAGCTACTAATAAAATATTAGTGCACTATTAAAATTAACCGAATCAACACTTTCTAATACCATTACGTGAGGAAATGCTAAATTATGTGATTTTAACATCAAACGATGGTGTAATGCTAAAAACAACTCGTTTACTCTTTGAAATATCACACATTATATTTATGAATGTAAATTTGGTTCTTTTAGCAGCACTTTAAATATAAATTTTTGTTGCTTATGTTGATGTTTATTAGGCTAGTTTCTTAGTCTAGCCTATGATATGTTATTAGGTTTATATATGAAGTAGACTGGCTATTGAAATTAAAAGCTTATTTTGGGAAAACATCTTTTTCTGGTTGAATTGCAATTTTTTATACTTTCATATGTGTTTGCATTAGAACAAATCAATTCCGATTTAGGAGGTTTTGTAAAAAAAGGGCTGGTTGCTTGCATTTACGTAAATATACAAGATAAAGTTTTGTTTTTCTTACTAGTTTTTTTTTTTTTTTTGACGTCCATTTTTAGTGTTACTTTGGCAGAGAGCTATGCTTAATATGGCATTAGAACTACTTTGTTGAACTCAGAATTCGAATGGAACATTATATATAAAGCAACAAAGTGAAGGAGTGAAAGTGCAAGGGTGATGGCCACAGTATTAAAAGTGTATGTGGATGTCTTATGGAGTGAAAGAATTGCGATTTTTTTTTGAAACTAAGACAAGTAATCTCTAGGCTACGCTGTATGAAATATGACTGGTTACCATACCATTACAAGTCAGTCGGTAACCATTTTTAATTAAAATTGGTATACTATTTAAAATGGTATGGTAACGGTAAATTTACCATTTTAGTAAATTATCGGTATTATTTCTTCGGTACCAGCGGTAATGGTAATTTTACCAGTCAATTTAAAACATATGTATATTCATCAGATATGCTTTATTACATGCATTTAAAACCAAATAAATGATTAAATTTAATTCAATAATAAAGTGAAATAATTCCAAGTACAATTGTTTTCTTTCTCATTTTTGTTTTTCATTAACTAACACTACGTATATTATAATAAAGAAGCACTGTGTATAAAAAAAACATGTCAAAAACAAACTTTGTTGTGCAAACGGTAACTTACCATTACCAGTGTAATGGTTACCAGATTATCGGAATACCGATTTTTGGTATATCAATTGATCGGTAACGGTAAACGATTACCAGTAAAAACAGTACGGTAACAGTATTTGTCAAATGGTAACGGTAATCATTACTATAATAACCCTAATATGAAATAAGTACTAAAACTCTAATGCAACTGAAGAGGGATGTTAATCATTTCCAAAGTGATTTGGTGCATGGTTGGACTTTTTTTTTCTTACTAGTTTAGCTTGACCACTTATGTTCTTCAAACTTAGGGTGTGTTTGGCGCAAGCGGAAGCGGAGTATTTCAGCGGAGTATTATAGCGGAGAATTGGAGTTAGCGGAGAATGTGTTTGGCACGTTAAGCGGACCATTTGAGCGGAGTATGTTAAAGAGTTCTTAGTAAAATAGAAAATTATAAATTATTCCAATTCAGTTTAAACCAACTCCGTTACGTAGAATACTTTGACACGATTACAATGCAAAAAACCGCGTCTAAAACGGATCTCATCTGCACAAGTTATTAATTTTTTAAATCTATAAAACATTAATTTTACCAATTAAATTGGTTAATTAACATAATTAAGGAAAACGCATGTGCGTTGAAAGCTAACGGACCACTTTTGGTGCGGTGAGAAATGGTCAATTTCCATTTTGACGCGTCCGAATGCGTCTAGCGCGTCCGACGCGTCAAAGAGGAAACATACCATTTCTCTCTCCGTTTTCCTCTTCCGAACAGCCCCTTAGCTTTTCGTTGTCTTGTCCAATTTCACTGGCCATGGTTTCATTGATACAATATTTTGATTCTGTAATAAGTTGCTAGGAAAAGAAATTGGTGAAATAAAAAATAAATGTAAATGAATACAATATATAACATTTAACCAATCAACGCGTGTTATTAGAATACACGGTTATCACATAACAAGTTATTTTATACAAAAGGGTGTTGGACCGCTTACTAGTATTGGGTCGGTGCTGCTAATCCCCCATCTTATTTTTTCTTATTTTCTTGCGTTACAACTATCTATATATAAGTAACACATTGCATTGTATTATGAAGTACTGTACACTACAAAACATTTAAGAAAATCACTGAATAAAGTTTTCGTTCAAACTCCTTTATGGTATAGAAGCCTTCGCATAAAGGCAATCAATGGCTTTTTCTGATCAACCACCGGTGTCTCACGGCAATTGAAATCTTTTCTGATCATTGGCATGCCTTGATCTCAAGAGGATTACTACAGACAATTTTCTCCTCAGAAAATTGTCATCATTAGAAAAAAATTACCCCTCTTTTAGATCAAGAAGTACCATTGTTCATTAGTCTTTATAATTCGTGTCTCGTCTAGAAAATGAGACTTTTGTTCCGACCGTCGTTACATAACAATGGTATCGGAGTCGAATGTCACGGACTGGGCCATGCAAGAAAATTAGTGCTCTTAAAATACTCATAAAATGCAAGTCAAGGGGAACACTATTAGGATTGAGAAATTGCGATTTGAATATAAAGTCTCACTGAATAAGTCGGAAGACTGAAGTACAAATATGAGTTGGTCGATACGTAATATCAAAGATTTTTTTTTGTTACAAGAATGTGTGTGTCAACTCATATGTGTGCGCCCTATACAGAAGAAGGAGGCTTTGTTCCGATCATCGGTATATAATAACTACATGGTCTTAAAATAAATACATGTTTTATCCTCAGAATAAAATAATTGTTATGACAGATTTTAAGAATTGAACTTATTTTTATTTTCTCAAAGTGAAGCATTCAAAAATCATTTTTCTTCCTTGTGTATTGGAATTATAATTAGAACGCATTCATATATTTGATTTTTAAAACATTAATATTATATTATATGCACCAAAAGAGTGCAATTTCCTTACTTAATTACCATATAAACATAGCTATTTGTACATATTACAACTTATATTATATTCTAATTCAAGATATCATCGAATAGAAAATAAAAGATGAGACTCTCTATTTTTAATTTTAAACTGGGAAAGCAATTAACTCCTCTCCATGTTGAACTTGAGGTTTAACCTATAGCAACGTATCATTCTCTAGAAGCTTACAGCTGACTTCACCTATTTTTGTAAAGAGCAATTCTTGCCACACTCGCTTTTCACTACAGTCGCCCAGCACTTGCCTCTTCATTGGGCAGAAATATTATACAGGACCCACCATACTATATTATTAAATTTATTTAACTTAGGTTAACCAATCACAGAAGAGACTGAGCGCGAGTGCAATACAGGAGCAAGTGTTGTTAGCAAATTTCTTTTGTAAATATTTGTTAAGAGTACATTTCTGTTTTTGTATGCAAGGATATGATTGTACAGGGAAGTTCTGGCATATAATGATTCAAAAGTAAAACTGAAGCATGATAATAAGCATTCTAGTTGTATTGGAAACATTAATTACAAGTCATGTACAATTTCACATAAATAATAAAACTTATAAAGATCAAAATATTTTTGTAGAATCCACGCATATATTGTTCTGTACTCACAAGAATCATGCTAAGAAACGCAATTAATAATAAAATATACCTTGCCTTCACAAATTAGGCAAACGTAAATTATACTCAAGCATAGTTTTCATAATTACCGTGTCGTCGATCAAACGGTGATTGCTCATGATTAGAAGGTTTGATGGTTGAACCAGTTAGACCATCAAAACCGTGAAAATTATTGTTATTACCAAAATTAATAATGAAGCGAGCCGGAGGTGAAGGGGTATCGGATAACCGAAAGTTCGCAGAAGGCTTAATAGAAAGTGTGGCTTAACAATGTGAAGAGCGAGAGCAGGAAAACATAATCCGAAAGCCCACATCAACCATAACCCTTTTTAACCCCCCCCCCCCAAGAGAAAAGGTCGTGCAGAACTAGGGAACTTAACTGACAAGGCTTTTCCACCAAAGTCAGTCTAACAAGACCCATTCGACGGTATTGGTTCAACAAAAGGCTCCGTGTGAATAAGCAGTCTAATCCAAAACCAAAGAAGTTAAAAGCAACAAACCTGGCAGACGGAACCCAAGGGAAAATCTTCAATAATGTCCTACCCAAATACTGATACACCTAAAGATGAAAGCATCGAAGGCACTAATCCGGAAGAGCACGAAGGCCACTCAGAACCAGTTTATGGAGCATCTGCTACATAGATGCTGAAAGGTCATGTCCATAAATAAATAAGAGTGACACCGGAGCCACCCTCCAAGAATACAGGCTACCGCAAAGGCCCTACCAGAGGGCTAGCCGAAACCCGGACAGGGATACAGGCTACCCGTGCTAGCTTACTTAGTACCGAAACCCGTAGCGGTTTCAACCTGGCAGCTATCAACATACACCACGGGGTCAAGCCCCTCTACGTATTCACAATAAAGCCGAAAGCCTACACCCGGAAGTTCGCGTCCGCAAGCCTACATTCAGGAGTTTCCCCCATTAATTCAAGTATTATAACCAAATGCACCCAAGGCGACCGAAGGTCAAGCACTCAAACCCAAGAATAAAACAACTGACAGAGACCTATGCAGGTCCGACAGCCCTCCGACGGGAAGGGTCCTGAACAACTATAAATAAGGCCCCAAAGGTCACATTTGGGGGGGACTTTTCTCTTACTTTTTTGTATCCTCAAAAACAACTTAGAAAACAACATTACTAGAGAATTCCACTCTATGATATCTGTGTATTTCCATTAAAAGCTTAATGAAAGGAAAACTCCTTAAGAAAATTGCTCTGTAGGTATGTACTTTATTTCTCTAATTACAATAGTCGCAGGTCGCTATCCATTCTACAGAGGAGTCTGAGTTTGCATCCATCGACACCCTCGAATGGAGATCAAACCTCGTTCACTGAGTCTAGATCTGATTTGGTAATCCTCAGTGAGCCCGCGACTTAGAGCACTAGCATCCCAATTCCCCACTAAGGTCGACCGGGGAAGAGAACCAACCCACCTGATTTTCCCTTAATATTTGTTCCCATTGATCCACTTCCTGTAACAACCCGCAAATTTTGGACCAATTTAAAAAATTTATTTTAGAAAATTTTAATGAATTTTGAGGATATGATATAATTAATATATATAATAATGGCTAGAATTTATTTTAATCGAAGTTGAAACGAATAAATTTAATTTTCAATATAAATGGAGTTAGAAATGGCACGGTAGTTTTAAAATTTGATTTTGAACTTTAACTGGATGTACAGGATTCAAAATAAATCAGAATTGAGTGAAACCGGAAATATTTAAATCTGTTTAATTATATCTTTCTTACGAATCTGAAAAATTGAAATTTCATAGCGGAAATCAAAAGTTATGGTCAATTCAATATTTAGAAAAGTCACTGTAGAATTTATATATATAATATATATGGCCCAAAGGGCTACTTTTTACATATGAAGGAATTTGGACTCGAAACCACTTCCATTGAGTCTGGAATGATGTTTCTGCATTTAAAAAGTATAAACACTTATATATTTTGAGTTTTGGGATTTATTTGTTTAAAAATGTATTTTTAATATTAAATATATTGGCCTTGAAAATAGTCAATTTTCAAACGACCTCCGTTTTTTACGAAACCACTTTTGTTGGAACCGGAATGTCAAATTATAGCTAAGTTTCAATTTTCAGAATTTTTCGAATTAATATGTGAGCGTGGCAAAAGAAAATGTGTTTTGACTATTTTAGATAAATTTAAACGACTTGAAAATAGCCATTTTTCAAACAGTCTCAGAATTCGACGAAATTGGTCTTGTTAGAACCTTATCTTCATAAGAAGGCTAAAAATAATTTTTCTGGAATTTTCTGAGGTCATATGTGGCCCCGGCATATTTAAATGCACGGTCAATATTTAATTAATTAATTTTTAATGGGCTTTTTAAATAAATATTCTACAGATTTCAGAATTGGACCCCGCGACCTATCCCATTGCGATCAGAAGATGTCAAAACCTTAAGATCGACAGTAAGCAAGCCCAATTCTGAGACAGTCCAGAAATCCACCTTTATAACACGTTTTTCAATGATTTAATAATATAATAATAAAAAATAAAAAGAAATCCTAACCCTAATGCGGCCGCCGCCTACCC
The DNA here is from genome assembly GCA_030737875.1 of Allium sativum. Taxonomy (NCBI): domain Eukaryota; kingdom Viridiplantae; phylum Streptophyta; class Magnoliopsida; order Asparagales; family Amaryllidaceae; genus Allium; species Allium sativum. The sequence continues at coordinate 53,401,339 of CM060909.1, read as the reverse complement.
TTATAACAATGGTCAGAAACATCCCAAATTCAAATGTCAATTTCTCCCAATCCGTTCAATGAAAATCTACAAACTATATGTCAAATCGAAGAGAATTTCGAGGGCTTTCAATCCGTACGGTGATGATCGGGTTTAGTGGAGCATGGCGGCCGGAATTTGGAGGCAAAGGGGCGGCGGTCGGGGGCAAATTTCAGGCGATGGGGCCCACCGAGCGTGGTGGCCTTCTGGGCAGTGGTGGCTCGCAGGCGGAGCTTCGGAGTGGCGGTGTCTGATCGACACTGAGGGGCTCGGATTGGCGCGCGCGCAAGTGGATGGACGATGGAGATGGGTGCGGCCTAGTTACAGCGACGAAGAAGAAGTAATTTTATATTATTATTTATTTATTAAATATTTAATTTATCCGATGTTTAAAATTGAATATCTTTTTACTGCGATATCAGAATTCAACGAAACGAGTTGCGTTGGACTCGTCTTTCCGAGATCTTCGTAATGGCGCAGACCATAGCTGAATCCGAGATAGTCGAATTTTCAGCCATATCAATGTGAGAATTCTGAATTTTATTATTTAATTAATTATCAATTATTTTTCTCACTTTAAAATGATTGTGTTGTGATATTAGTTCGGATCTGAAATGTTCAGTGTTGTATAAATTGTTGATTGTCGCTTGTGGTGTGTTCTGTTGTCCATGGTTGAAATTTCATATATAGTTGAATTTTATTGGCGATTGGATCTAGTTGTTCTAATTTATTTTATATTGTTAAACTATTACTTTTATCTGAAAATAAACAACAGAAATGGTTAACATATAAAATCTTATTTTTATTTGTTTAACAACAGAATATGAACAACAAATAAAACCTCATTTTTTTTATTTGTTGATTTTACCATAGAAATTGAACGACACATAAAGATATACATATAAATGAATTATTATTTTTATTTGTGTTTTTCAACACAAATATAACTCAGCAAAAGAATTATCTTTTTATTTGTGTTTACCAACACAAATAAAACTTAGAATATGAATTATCTATTTATTTGCATTTTACAATGCAAATATTACATAGAAAATAAGATCATAAAAATGAATTATCTTTATATTTGTGTTCTTAACATAAACATAGAACATGATTCATTTTTTCATTTGTATTCTTAATACAAATACACATAGAATAATGAATGCCTTTTTAATTTTTGTCCCTTAACACAATTATTAACATTGAAATTGAATTGCTCTTTTATTTGTGTACTCAACACAAATATTAACATAGAAATTGAATTGTTTCTTTTTATTTGTTATCTTAACACAAATATACACTTAGCAAATGAAGTATCTTTTTATTTGTGTCTTTCAACACAAATATAACTTAGAAAATGAATTATGTTTATATATGCATTTTTCAATGCAAATATACATAGGAAAATAAATTGTCTTCTTTGTGTTTCTTAACACAAACGTTACATAGGAACATAAATTGCCTTTATTTTGTGTTCTCTAATACAAACACAACATAGGAAGATAAATTATCATTTGACTTGTGTTCTTACTACAAATATAACATAGAAATAAAGTTCATCTTTTTATTTGTATTTTTCAATACAAATATAACACAGAAATTAAGTTCATCTTTTTTATTTATATTTTTCCATACAAATATGACATAGAAATAAAGTCCGTCTTTTTATATACATGCTACAACACAAATATATACTTAGAATCTATTGCACAAATAAAATCCACTTTTATTTGTCACTTGAAACTTAGAATTTGTTGCACAAATAAAATTCACTTTTTTGTCATTTGAAACTCAGAATTTATTAGACAAATAAAATCTACATTTTATTTGTCATTTAAAAATTAGAATTTTTTATACAAATAAAATTCACTTTTATTTGACATTAGAATACATAGAAAATATTTACATACAAAATATTCTTTATATGTTATTAGAATGTATAGAAAAGTATAAACAAATAAAAGGATTCTTTTATTTGTTATTAGAACACATAGAAAAGTGTAAAACAATGAAATACCCTTTTTATGTCATTCTAGAATTGAAATTTTGAGTTCAATCTTTTATTTACATTCACTAATGCAAACATACATTGAAAATAAAATTTACCCTTTTATTTGCATTCACCAATACAAATATAGGTTGAAACCAAAATTTATTCTTTTATTTACGTTCACCAATGTAAAAGTTCATTGGAAATGAAATTAGTTCTTTTATTTGCACTCATTAAGGCAAATATATTTTGAAAGGAAAAATTGTTCTTTTATTTGGAAACACTAATGCAAATACTCTTTTAAATAAAATTTGTTTCTTTTATTTACATTCACTAATGTAAATACACATTGGGAATGAGTTCCTTTTTACATTCACTCAAATATACTTTTAAATAAAAAGTGACATTTGTTAATTGCTTTCCTTGTTGCAAATAAAACATTAAATAAAAGTTTCATTTTTGTTTGCAATACTACATGCAAACCAAACATCAAAATGAAAGTTACATTTTTTATTTATAATTTTGATATGAATAAAATATTGATAGAAAGAATATATTATTATTTTTTAGAAATGCATTCTTATTGCAATTCTATATAAAATGAAAAGAGCAAATTTGTCAAATGTCTTATATGTGATAAAATGAGTTCTTTTTGTCACTTCAAAAAGAATGAATGGAAAATGTTTATTTAAGCCTTTGTAAAGAATGAATCACTAAACATTCACATTTTTATCATTAAAGTAAAATAGACAAAAACACTTATTTTGTCTAAATTAAAAGAATGAAACAAAATATAGCACTGTAATATTATATTAGAATTGAAATACAAATTAATCACTATCGTAAATTTATATTAGCTAAAAACCAATTATTCATTTTTGTTAATTTACATTAGTTAAAAACAACTATTCATTTTAGTCAATTTATACTACTTAAAAACAAATATTCACTTTGGTCAATTCATACTAGTTAAGACCAATTATTTACTTATGTCAATTTACATTTGTTAAAACCAATTATTTGTTTGTCATGGCTATATATTGTGTATTACACTTCCATTCACAAGTTACCCGACTTGTTTATGTGATTGGGATGATAATTTTCACACATCGCCCAAGTGCACAAATTAGTTTATTATTTGTTTGATGGTTGAAACCCCACACGGGTGTTGAGATGAAAATTAACATACACTAATCCCTATATTTAGTTGTATGTTGATCGTTAGATCGACAGGCTGCGATGAGCATTATTTTTTAATTTTAACGCTTACACAGTGGAAATTACACTTTGGATGTAGATGGATGATTTGATGATTATACTGTTATTATCATACATAGGATGTGTGTGTGAAATCCATGTAATCCAAATTATATGGTAAATGTTTGAGTCGCATTTCGATTCAGGTGTTCTTTTAAATAAGAATATTTTTACATTAGAAATCCTTTTTATATAAAGTATATATTTTCATAAGATATATTTTTAATCAACTATATGTTAAAACAGAGAATATTTGTAAAAGATAAAATTCTGTAAAATAAAGAAAACTTCCCATTTAGAATCCTTTATATAAAGAATATTTTTAATGATAATTTTTAAAATATGGTTTTTAAAATATTATTAGAATTTGTAATTATAATTTGCGATAAGAAATAAATTGAGATGTGAGGTGGTTTTATCGTGGATGGTGTTTTAAACGACATTTGTCCTTTAATCCAATTTACACTGAAATTATTATTTGGAATTCATAAATCTATTTTATAGATTTAAAATAATTGATCTTGTAATAATGATTTTAGATATCAAATCAAACTGGAGTTTTAATGAATTCTTTAAGGAAGATTTAAGATTTTATTTTCAGAGTTTATCTTTGATAAAATTGATGAGAACCTTTTAATATGAATATCTTATTAAAAGAATACTCTGAGTTGGAATGTGGCGAAATGTGTGATTTTCCAATATTTTCTTTTTAATCACAACATACGCGAGTTATTCAGAAAGACCGGGTTTAACCCATTCAGAATAATCATCACGACGATCAAGAGTCGAAGACGAAGACGGTGATTGAAGACCGAAGGTTTTCACATCGTTGGGATGATGATGACTGGTATCTTGAATTGGGATTGGCCTTCCAAGGCAAGGTATTTGGTAATGATCGTCCAAACGTATTTGGAGATCGATGGACACGTTGTTTCGCTCAGACCCAGAGCGGACTTGTAAATGGATTATGTGTCTGACATTGTATTCATTTCTACTATATTTGTTGAACGCTACTGATTATATATTTTTGTTTGGTGGTGAAGAATTTATTCTTTACTTATCACCCTTCTCTAAGACATATGAGCTTAGAGGTTATATATATATTGGTAGATGATCAATGATATGGTAGGGTCTGACAATGTGACATGCTAAGATGCAAATGATCAAGGCTTTGTTGAAAAGCAGGCCTTGTGTTGATGATCAAAGCACAGTCGCTTTAGGCATAGCTTTGTGTATATCGTGACTTTGCGAGCCTCACACACCGGTTGAGTCTAAAACGGGAGAAGGGAACGCAGGGAGTGCACACGTTTCTTTCTAGCTAGAAGTGATGATTGGGCTTTAACACGGCCCGACATTTGCTTATGTGGTTGATGGAATTTTTGCGAGGCCTCGGTTTATTCTTATCGGTCGCCCTCCGCTGATTTATAGGTCCAATAGGATCGGGGAGCGTGTTTTCAGGCATAACTAATCCACTAAAGTATTTATGGACCGACCCTGCTGTATCCAAGGGTTCGCCAGCGTCCGAATCCTGAGGCATTGCTAGAGTGTCTCGAATCGGTCAGGAGCTCCTCACTAGCCTTGACTCATGATGGAAACCCAATTTCCAATACGCCCTTGCGGTTTTGATTGTATAACTAGTATGGTGACATAGTAGATAGTAGCTATGCCGTCTAGGATTGATATTATAATTGAAATGTTTAAAAATATATACATATATACACACTAATAATATCATATTTTGCGTATTTAGCATCTTTTGACCATTATAAGGTAAAACCCTATCCTCCGGTTTGCGTTGCATTGTGTGATGGAAGCTGGGTCTTATAATGGTTTCATTTTTCTTAAAAGCATTGCGTTATTTGACGATTTACTTTATTTAATGCACTGGCAATCCAATGGAGTAAACTCGTTCCGCGTTAGTGGCGTGGTCCTGTGATTAGCCTACTTATTAGATAAGTTAAGTTAAGAATTCTCACACCAGTCCCACGACTGACCTGTGGTTTGTTTCACTTTGTAAAACCCTATCCTCCGGTTTGCCTATGATGGTCAGGATAAGGCACCCCTTGGAGGGGGGTGGCGTATAAGCCTCTATCAGTGCCTACGATGGCCCATATAGAGCGTCAAAAGAGTAAACCTTAGCTCTGTGTCTACGATGGCCCCGTCTAAGTTTCTAAGCCCTTGTCATCGCCTACGACGGTCAGGATAAAGCACCTCCTGGAAGGAGGTCGGGTAAGTACTTGGGCCCTACTTGTGGATGAGATAGACAAGCGCTACGGACGCACATGCCCAGAGATGGCCAACAAAGCACGTACATCCTCTGCTTTGACATCAAAAGCCCAAGGGGAGGCTCAAGAAGCACGTGCAACCTCTGCTTCCCAAATCAAATCCGAAGGGGATACTCACTTCTTTAATGCCGGAGGAGGTTCCGGTCTACTATGCTAAATTCTCGAATCTGGGTCCATTCAGTTCTCTACATAAGGTGGAAGGGGTTCCGGCTGCCTACATATCAATACCCGAATCAGGGTCAATTCGGCGCTTCACCAATACTGGAGGGGGTTCCGGTCTTCAATACTAATACCCAAATCTGGGTCTATTCGGCACTACATTAATCCCGGAGGGGGTTCCAGTCACGTACATATCAATACCCAAATCTGGGTCCATTCAGTTCTTTACAAAAGCCAAAAGGGGTTCCGGCCGCCTACATATCAATACCCAAATTTGGGTCGATTAGGCGCTTCACCAATACCGGAGGGGCTTCCGGTCTTCAAAACTAATACCCGAATTTGGGCCGATTTGGCGCTTTACCAATACCGGAGGGAGTTCCAGTCTTCAACACTAATACCCGAATTTGGGTCGATTCGGCGCTTCACCAATACCGGAGGGGTTCTGATCTTCAATACTAATACCCTAATCTGGGACGATGCGGCGCTTCACCAATATCGGAGGGGTCCCGGTCTTCAATACTAGATTCCTGAATCTAGGTCGATTCGGTACTCCGTTAATACCGGAAGTATTTCTGATCTCATAGGTAAAATTCCCAAAACCAGGCCGATTGGACATTCCACTAATATCGGAGGGGTTCCGGTCGCCTATATACCAACACCCTAATCTGGATCCATTCAGCTCTTTATAGTAGCCGAAAGGGATTCCGATCCCCTTTGTGTTAATATCTGAATCTAGGATGAATCGATTTCCCGACAGAGCCCTAAAGCGAACCGGCAGTCTTACATACCACAACCTGAAACAATCCTGCAAAATTACCATCAGATATGGAGCCACTAAGACCACACCTTACTTATGAAGAGCCCAATCCATGGATCAAACAAGAAAAAGTTGCTCGACTCTCCCGGAAATTCAAGTAACGGCTCAAGGTTTACCACCAAAAGTGGACTTGTAAACCTCTCAGGGAAGTGCTTTCAATTTATATATCCATTAGTTGTTTTCCATTTTAATATGTCGAATCCTTACGCAACTATAAAAGACTACATCATATCATAACATCGGTTCAAAGAGCAATCAGGAAGAGTATCGTAAATTGCTTCAATAAGCATCCTGTGAATAACTACCCTTTTTTATTTGTTCTAGGTGATTTTTCATTGGAATATATTTCAAGGGTAGTTGATTCAAGAAGAAGTTCCTTTATAAGACATGTAGTACTGGTCTACCGGAAATCATGATCCCTTCCAGCCTAATAAGGCTATAACAATCTACTATAACATCAAAAGCAAATTGGTAATACCGTACGCCCGGTACAATCATGTGGCCAACAAAGTGAATGGTGACACAAATGTAGTGTACGAAGTACAAATAAAAGTGCGATAAAACGAGAAGAAAAGCTGCTGTATGACAAACAAAGGCACCATCCCATACTAACAAAGCAAAGCACAGCGACATCACAATGTCACAAACCAATCACGGGGCCATCAAAACACCAACACGAGTTTAAGTCGCAACACAGACCTACACGAAGTTAAACGCGAGGACCGACACTCGCTTATACAACCGATCTAAAGCATAGTCCAGAAAGAAGCAAGCTAAAAGGACTACAGGCCCTTGTTCTTCCTAGGCCTACCAACCTTCCTTTTAACCTGAGTAAAGCAGGATGAAGGTTCACCAGCCAAGGGCTTTTTGCGCCTTGGTTCTGCCAAGTCAATGTCTCCTTGAGCAAAAGAGGAAACAATACTATCTCGGGACCTGAGAGCCTGGATTAACTTCACCTTGTCTCTCTCTAGGATGGAGATACGCTCAAGATTGTCCTTGTGTAGCCTCTGAAGATCGCAAGCTAGAGTGTGCCAACCATTCATTAATTTCGTAGTATGATCCTTGAGCATATCCATGTGTTCCCCAACTGGTACATGACGGTCTCGAACCAAGCAAGCATCTGGGACTTTGCAACGTTCATCTCACTGGATATTATTTGGTGGTCAGATGGAGATATATCCATGTCAGAAGACACTCCCTGCAAATCCCAGCCTCTGAATCAGTTGGAAAGCTTAGGATTACTTGGCTTTGGGGCATAATAGGACCTACTAATAATTGTTTGAAGATCCGTGTGCATAGGATTGACGAAGGGGGAATTAATGAATGGCTGGCCAGTCATTTGAACTTCAGTCATCCGGACGTCTAAATCGAAAAACTTCTCCCGCTCACAACGCTTCTGAGATGTATGCATCCTGCACAAATGAATCAATGAATAGTCACACAATACAGGGATTTAAGGGTCAACCAAGATAAAAACAAGCAGCGCGACCAAAGGTAAAGTCACAAATAATCAACCCTTTCAGTCCTGGCCGCGCATGATAAGCTCAATACCGCTCTCACATGCTTGACTCAAAATGGTCGCTTATACAGGACCGTTCAGGACCGACTTAAAGTTAAAAAGAAGCAATCCTCCGCCAAATAAGATTGAGCGACCATGAGAATCAAACCAAAAGCATAAGTGATTACTGTTAGAAACCAATCACTAGAAACGTCTGAAAACCGTTTCTATGAACAGTAATGCCTTTAAGCATTAGTAATATTGATTAAATGATATTGCAATTCGCAACACCAATTATCAATCACAGTTTTGCAAGGGAACTAAAGAAGCAGTACTGGTTAAGCAAAAAATGCAGAGAACAAGAGTAATGTAACCAAGTCCAGCGAATGCTGTTACCTTGAAATGAAATTGCTCCCTCTACGGTGCTGTAAGGTTTGGTTGAGCAATCGTTTCCCAAGGATTAAACGGTTCCTATCTGCGATGTTGCGCTACAACCGCAGATCAACGACGAACGCAAGGAAGTGTTTTTATTATGTAGAACAGAGTAGTGGGGAGGAAGACAAAGAGGAGCGAAATCAGAATTAAACTATGTTTTGATTCGAATTCTACAGGCCTTTATATAGGGTGGAAGAGGCACTTTTTCATGAACAGGGGCATCTGTTTGAACTGCAACGACTATGACTGTTGGAAAGGTTGCGACCCTTTACCAACAGAAATCACCGTTGGCATTTGTGCGGCCGATTTAAAAAATACGACGTTTTCCGCAGCGTAGCCCATCGGAGGCCCAATCGATCATCAGACCCCAAGAGCCCCAAGGCCCTTATCTTTGACCCTTTAAATATTAACATGAATTTTTTATCTTGCCATAGTTCATGCCATTACCTCTTTCTTCCATCTCCTCTTTCTTTTGTAATAACATATCAAGCCTTAGTATAAGTAGTGGCAAAGGTGTTAGTTTTCCCCGATGTGGGACTAAATGAATTTTGCCAAAACTTACTCATTCATTTCCAACAATCCCCCACATGAATGAGTATTATATAATCTGTTCTGCAATTTTGTGTAACATTTATCATATCGGTAAAAGTAGCACAGAGGCCTTGAACTTTTCCTAGTGTTTTATCATTATAACTAACTGGCGAATCAGTAGACTAGACTGTCTTTGAACTGTAAGTTGTTTGTGTAAGTCGATAAAAATAACACATGATAAATGCTCTTTAACCCCTTGGTTCTCTGTTTGTGTTCGTTTTTTCCATGAACATCGCCTTGGTTTCATGAGTGCTTGAAGAATTCGACCTTACAATTCTTCTTGAAGCGGCGCCTTCGCACTCACTTAGGTGATTCTATAATGAGTATCCCGTAATACCCCACCTGGTTCTTTGTAACACCACAGTATAGACATCATTAAAAGCCATGCTTATCCTATTCTCCGACGGGTAGTGCACTGACTTATCATAGGAATGGTTTGTATTTAACAGTGCCATCAAGTTTATCTTAAACTTAGTTGTCCCTTTGAGCCTAGATCTTGGGATCTCCAGTCAACTAGGTGGGGTTTCCGTTTTAGAAAACTTTTTAATTCATAGGTCTTAAACCCATTCCCATAGATAAGGTTTGAACTTTCTCTCTTGGCAAGCCTTTGGTTAGTGGATCCGCTATGTTATCCTTTGACCTTATATAGACTATAGTGATAACTCCATTAGAGAGATGTTGTCTTATGGTTTTATGTCTACGACGAATATGTCGAGACTTCCCATTATACAATGTACTATTTTCCCTTCCTATAGCAGATTGACTATCACAATGTATACATATTGGAGGTACAGGTTTTTCCCAATTTGGAATGTCTTCCAAGAAACTCGTAAGCCAATCTGCTTCTTCTGCGGCTTTATCTAGAGCAATGAACTCCGATTCCATTGTCGACCTTGCTATGCAAGTCTGTTTGGACGATTTCCATGAGATTGCTCCATTTCCTAATGTAAACACATATCCACTTGTAATAACCCGGAAATGTGAGCCAATTTAAAAATTTTATTTTGGCAATTATAGCGAAGTTTGAACATTTAAAATGAATTATTTTAAATTAATAACGACGAAAAAATTATTTTGAATAGAATCAGAACGTATATATTTATATACGTCGTCGTTAGAATATAATTATTTTATTTTAATTATAAAAGGAATTGAAAATGGCGTGGTAGTTCGATAATTTGATTTCAAACTTCAATTGAATGTACCGGGTGTAAAATAAACCGGATTTTAACGAAACCAAAAATATTAGAATCTTATTGAGAATATCTTTCCAACGAATCCGAAAAATCGAAATTTCATAGCGGGGGTAAAAAGATATGCCCAGTTGAAATTTCAGAATAGTCGCTATGGAATTTCGGCCCTTGAAAATGAAAATTTTGCAAACGACCTCGGTTTTCGACGAAACCACTTTTGTTGGATCCGGGATGTCAAATTATTGCTAGGTTTCAAATTTCATAATTTTTAGAATCAATATGTGAACATGGCGAAGGAAAACGCGTTTGACCAGTTTCATTTGATTTTAATCGATTGGAAAATGACCATTTTTCAAACGGTCTCAGAATTCGATGAAATTAGTTTTCTTAGGACCGTATCGTCAATACGAAGCTAGAAAATATTTTTTGGGGATTTTTAGAGTTCGTATGTGGTCCCGGTAAATTGAAATACGCGTTCAAATTCAATATATAGAGTTATATTTTGATCCGAAAACTGATCGAAACGATCGAATCAACCTACGATACATATCCCATTGTGTTCGAAATGGGGGTAATTAGCTAGGGACGACAGGCATTGGGTCGCATTTCGAGTTCGAATGTAAAGTCAACCCAAGGAGAAATTAAATAATATAATTTAATTTTTATAAAAACCCTTTTACCCCCCTCTCTTTCATTCTCACGGATCGACATAAATTAAAAGAAAAAGAAAAAAAACCCACCGTTCATCGCACCCGACCCCCACCGCCGTTTCTGCCAGACCCGCAACCACCGAGCGCCGCTTCCTCCGATCACCCCCCTTCCACCGATCCTTCCTCCCACCGTTCGAGCCTCAGTCGCGAATCCCCACAAAACCCTAGCCACCCCTCCTTCGCAGATCCGAACCCGACCCCCCTGAAGCCCTCCGCCTCCTCCGACGTCAGAGGCGCCGCCACCAGACCTCCGCGCTCCTCCAGCCCCGTGCAGTCCAACGAAGACCCTCCCCCTTCAATTCGTGAGCCTTTATTTGATAATTTGCACTTACTTTATTCTTTTTCTCGGTTTTAATATAGGATAATCAATTTAAAATTATGATATTTGTGAAGAATGATATACATTGTGTTTCAAAATAAAAAGGTTGGTTTTTAATTATAAAAAGCTTGGATTTTTGCTTATAAAGTTTTGATTCTTATAGCAAAAAGATTATATTTTTAAAATAGAAAGATTCGATTTTTAAAATATGAAAGCTTTGTTTTTTAAAAATATAAAAGGTTTGATTTCTAAAGTTAAAGATCGGATTTTTAATAGCATAAGGATATGATTTTTATCGCTGAAAGGAAACATTGTTGGCAAGTTGAAAATATTTTTAAAGGTATAAAAATATGATTTTTATACTTGTAGCAAATTAAAAATATGATTTTTATTCATGTAGATTAATAAAAATATGATTTTTACTAATGCAAGAGATTAAAAATATGATCTTTATTATCTGAAGAGCGAAGAGAAAATATGATTTTTATTATATACTAGAGATTATAAAAATACGACCTTTATATGTGTTGTAGCGAATTAACAATATAAAGCAGTGATTTTGTTTAAAATATAAGTTGAGATTTTTATATAGATAAAAATTCGATTTTTATATATATGAAACGTTATAAAAAATGAAACCTTTATAATGTTAAAGGCGAGATTTTTATGTATATGAAGTGAAGATATAAAAATACGATTTTTATATATATAGCGAAATAAAAATCTAATTTTTATTATTTATATAGTGATATGAAAATTTGATTTTTATTATGAACAGTGTGAATAAAAGTGTGATGGGATTGACCGGAAGCAAAACAGAATCCAGACAATTCTAAAATAAAGATATGGAGGAGTGGAACCCTCGGTGAGAACTTCTCACTTTAACTTTTCTTTTCTAGTTATATAAATATATACTAGGATGCAGACGGTGTTTAGTAGCACCCGACACCATCGTCCACAGACCATGGACTTGTTTGTTTGGTTGTGTAGTTGGTAAGATTATTTGATTTTAATTTTATTGTTTGGTGAAATGGAATGGATTTGATTGATATGTGTATGGCGTGGGCCATTATTGGACCGGGGATAAGGCTAGGCCTCGTCCCGTTTCTAGTATCGTGCCGTTATGCCGCTGAAATTTTCTAAAATAAGTTAGAAAAATAAAGATATCATTTTATTTAATAAATGAACCAAATAGAATATTCATAGGTTGAATAAAATAATTTGGTCGTTTCTAGTATTGGGATGATATTTGGCGTACACTAATCCCAATTATTTAGTTGTATGTCAATCGATTAGTCGACAGACTGTGTGAGCGTTAATTATTTATATTTGATGCTTATGTAGTTGCATGATGCACTTTGGATGATTGTTGATTATTTATCGTTGCTATTTATATACATGTGTTGTATGGAATCCATATAGTTAACGCTATACGATGATTGATTGGGCCTCATTCCAATTTAGAAAATAAAGAATATTATAAAATAAAGGTTCATGTGTTGACAGTACTCATCCGTTGAGATTAGCCATGTGTTGAACGAAATATTTTAACAATAAAATTTATATCTTTATCATATATAAAACTAGAAACTAACTGAAAAATAGATAAGAAGAGTGGTCTCCTGGATATTGATCTGATGTTGGTTTCGGCCTTCGGGGTTAATATTTAGGGAATCATTATCTTACTAATGTACGGTTGGAGTCTGATTTGAAATCAAACGATAGATACCATAATTTTATAAAATATATTAAATAATAAAAATAGTCGCGTGTTGACAGTACTCATCCGTTGAGATTAGTCATGTATTGAAAGAAATATAGATTCATTTGTTGAATAGAATAACGAACTTATTGAAAAATATAAAGCCGTGTTGATTAAAGATGCGCTATTTTGACGCGAACGATATTTATATCGATTATATTTATTTTTATAATGAATATTGAAAAGAGATAAAAATCGAATATTTATAACAGGAATTTGAATTGAATCGAAAACGAATTCGAATTGAATTGAATTGAATTGAATATAGAACGAAATCGAATTTGAATTGAATTGAATAGAAAACGAATTCGAATTGAATTGAATCGAAAACGAATTAGAATTGAATAGAAAACGAATTCGAATTGAACTAAAATTGAATTAAAAATCGATTTGAAATGAATTTAAACAAATTTATAAGGAAAAATCAATTTTGATTTGAATTTGAAATGGAAGTTGAAATGGTTTTAAAACGAATTTAAAATGATTTATAAAATTCGTTTTGAAAGGAAATCGACGAAATATATATAATGGCCTGAATAGAACGCGTCGCGCTGCTGCAGTTCGTGAATTTCGACCATTGGCTTCGAATGGACGTTACGGGAGATCCAACCGTCAGATTCTCCTAAAACCGGAACCGTTGGGTTCGTATCGAAAAGAGCTTTCTAACGAATATTAGAGATTTGAAATCTAACGGTTGGATTTGGAGATATGTCCAAATCAATTTCAGAAAAGGTCGTTGTAAGTGCAGTTCGATGGCCGTTGATGGAAATCGACTGGACGGGCCTTGATAAAATTATTAAAAATATCAATAATTTGTGTAAAATCATAATAAATAATTTGAAAAGAACTGGGAGGAAAAACTCCACATTTGTAAAGAAAAAATATATTTTTATCAAAATGAACTAGTTTATAACTAGAAAAATAAATTGGACTTGTGAATGGTTTTAAATAACCAAAATTTCTAATATATTTAATTGGAATTTAATTAGAATTGATTTGTGGGTTTATCGTGAATGGTGTTTTAAATAACACTTGTTCTTTAACCCGATAATAAATAGAATGTGATTTGGGTTTATCGTGAACTGTGTTTTAAATGACATTAGTTCTCTAACCCAGTAAAAGGAGTTTTAATGAATCTGCAATTAGATTGAAATGTGAATTGATAATTTAAATTATCAAATTTGGAAAATGAGCGAGAATGGAGTATCACCAGTTTTGCTCCAAGCGATAGTTAAATCTTTAATTAGATTTAAACGTGGAATGGTAATTAATTTTACCGATAACACTGTGGTGTTAGATATGGAGTATTACCAGTTTTGCTTCATGGGATGAATAGGTTGGGATTGGGAAATAAAATAAATAATTACTTCGGTGTGGTTCGCTAATCTCGACTAGTTTGGAAAACCATAATTTGGTTTGATATGACATCCAAAGGATGATTAAAGAATAAATTTAAAACAATTTATCTTTGATAAAATTAATGGGAATCCTTCCCTAAGAATTTGAAATTTAGAAACTAACTGTAGGTTAGCCAAGAAGAATGGTTTCCTGGGTATTGATCTGATGTTGGTTTCGGCCTTCGGGGTTAATATTTGGGAAATTATTCTCTTGCTAATTTACGATTAACGACTGCTGAATTGGAATGAGGCGTATGTTGTGTTTGTGTAACATTTGTTTATTATATACGTGGGTCATTCAGAAAGGCCGGGTTTATACCCATTCTGAAAAACCGATTCGACGATGTGTCGAAGATAAAGACGGTGATTGAAGACCAGAAGTCTTCACATCGTTTGGGTGATTAATGATGACGTTGATTGGGCTGTACACCCAAGATGAGGGAATTAGTTGGTGGTCGTCCAGACGTATTTGGAGATCGATGGATATGCGAGGAAAGTGCCTCCGGTTTCGTTCAGACCCAGAACGAACTTGTAAATGGATTGTGTTTCTGACATTGGATTTTATTCTATGTTGATTTATCTCTATTAAATATACATCTGTTTGGCGGCGGAGAATTTATTCTTTTTCTTAACACCCTTCTCTGAGACGTACGAGCTCAGAGGTTGTATATCGATGGACATCAGTCGCATGGCATGAATTGCCAGTGTGGCACGCCTAAGTGGTAATTGATCAAGGCTTCTGTTGAAAAGCAAAGTCTTGTGGTTGATGATCAAAGCACCGCCTATGTGGAAGCTTTGTGTATAGCGTGGATTCGCGAGCCTCACACCTCGGTATGAGTCAAAAACGGGATGAGGACCCAAGGAGTGCACGACGTTTCTTTCTAGCTATTAGTGGTGTCAGTGACCTACCAGCCCTGACATTTATATACTTTTCACCTTTGTGGTTTGGATGCAAGGTGCCTCGATTATAGGTCCTATAGGGCCGGGAAACGTGTGTTCAGGAATAACTAATCCTCAAACGTAAGGGAGGACCGGTCTTGGAGGATCCCAGGGGTTACCCAGAGTGTGTAGTCCTGAGGCATTTGCTAGAGTGTCTCGAAGCAGAGAGGATGTAACGACCTGCAAATCTGAGCTATCTGAGTTGACTAAATACACCACACGTCCAACCCAAATAACACAGAAATACGAACCATTAATAGAAAGAAGTTAGAAGATGAGAAATAGGAAGAAAGAAATATTAGAATAGAAGGAAAAAACGAAGATCACAACTCACAGCGGAACGAATAAAATATATTTCGTAATATAACTCTTGAAATACAAATCAGTAACTTTATATACATACCATCATCAGAGCACGACAGTCATTTCTGGAACAGTTATAAACACCTGTTTCCAGATACAAACAAGGTCCATAGCGGAATATATGATAGCCTATAGCTAACCGGTGAAGCCTCCTGCTTCCAGCTCCTTCAAATAGATCTGTGAAATCCCGACTACTTGACTGCCCGTACAAATTTGGGCACCCAAGAGTTTAGGGAAAACAAACAAAATAAACTCTGGGTCAGTCATGGGACTGGTGTGAGTAAACTCCAACCACTTGTTTAACTTTAAAAATCCTTTCAAAAGAAAAGGTAATAGTAAGACCAGCCCACACATAAACACGGACGGTTTTTACCTTACTATAACCCAAACACTTTGATACGAAAATCTAGTGATATTATAATAATGTCTACATCAAGTAAATAACCAAATAGCAGAACGCTTGCATCTCACGCTCCACATATATTATAAAATCAAAAACCGCATGGCGCTTATTGGAGATTGGATTTCCAACATGACAAGGTATGGAACCACCTTCCGCTAGTGTATCTCTAGAGAGGAATACACTGGGTTCAACAAGAACATCTTGTAACCCGGCCCACACATGACCGACCACTCATTTCGCTTGAGTGTATCGAATGTATATCACCAACGGTTGGGATCAGCAACCGTCTCCCGACTGGGACAGCATCGAATAGAATAAGAAATTAAATGAACCTCTAGATAGGTGATTATACATCCTAATGGGTGCGACACACATAGCCATGCTGCCTGCCCGATTTTTGCCCTTTCCCGGTTGTTGAGGCCTGAGGCTACGAATACTTACCATTCGTTGATAGCCCAATCACTTTGAATGCCACATTGTCAGATCCGTTAATCACTAGTTGAGTTTGCATAAATATTCTGGATATTATGCTAAGGGATAAATCCGTTGCAACCATATATATTTATACAGACCAACCCATTTAATCATTGGAAATACTCTGTCAGACATTCGTCCATTTACGTTTGTTCTGGGATTGAACGAAACCGAAGGCACTATTTCTATGTAATAGAAAAAGTCCTTGCACTTTACTCCGTCTTCAATATATTCAGCATACTTGGTTCGCAACGCTTATGCCGATACGGAGTGGTTCTTCGGATAATAATCCAACCGGTCTCTCCATATTGACAACGATGGTCAAAAACTTCGATAGTCTGTGATTTAACTATCGAATAAAAACAAGTGTTCATCCAAACATATCAAACGAATCACTGGGCTCTTTAATTAATATTTCATCAATTAAATCTCTTCTCCATTTCCTCTATCAATATTTGTTAACCAAATATTTTCAATAACCATATTGGCCTTATACGTTATTTGGAAAGCATTTCCCAATATCAACTCCTTTTATTTTCTATATATTAGAAAATATCTCTATTTGCAATTGGAAACAATTCCAATCACTTATCTCTATCCCGACTATTTTAATTATACTCAGGAAATATTTACTTGTTATATTTCCAAAATTCCATCACTTGGGTTTAAAACGAATGTTGTGTAAAACATCGTTACAACAACCCAAAATATTTTATTCAACTAACTCTTTTTCAAACACTTCTCTTCGAGACTGGATCTTGCTATTTATCCATTAAAAATGAAATCAATCAAGTTGGGGTAAAATTACCTCTCAGACCTTAACTGAAAACATTCCCAACTTCAAAACGGCAAAACCACTTACCTCAAATAAACACACTATACAATCCAATTATTCATTTTTAAAAACATGTATAAAGTTCGCTTTCTATTTCTAATTTATAGATTTCCCTTTTTGTTAACAATATTCGATTTTTATATTCACTTACCTATCGAATTCTATACGTCGATACAATGATTTCTAACTATCAAAATATTCTAACTCCTTAAATTTCCGGAAAATTTCGCCATAACCTCCCCTGTATCGGGAGCATCGGGAAATTTCAAATAGCTTCCCGGTGTCTTCTCCAATCGAAAAGAAAAAGAAAAAGCCAAGCGGCTTGCCGATACGGCGCATAAAATCTCATATACGAATTAAATACATACCTTTTTGTCGAGCACTCTATTTATCTCTCTTCTATACTTTACTCCACTTTATTCCAAACCTGTTTAACATATGTCTATCCATTTTCAATTCACTACAAATTACTCTGATCATTTTTAACTCAGTTCTTTAACTAATTCGTTAATTGGTCCTATTGCTCATTTTATTTAAAATGGTTGAACATAACATGTTCAAATTTGATTCCACTTGCTTATACAAATCAAATCCCCTTTTTCTCCATTTCTAGTTTCATATTCGGTTTGAATATTAAATCACAAGTTAATTTACTTATTCACAGTTTGCTCGATTCAATCGTTTTAACTAATTCATTTGTCAGTTTGCAAATTAACTCTTTTGCCTATATCACTTTGATATTTGAATATAACCTATCCAAATATATTTCAACTTGATTATGAACTAATTGAATTTCATTTTCAATTCACGTTCTATATTCGATTTCAAATATATATTTACAAATTCACTTCACCTTTCAAAGTTCATCTTCAAAATTCGATTAACTAATTTCTCTTTGTCTTAGTCAATTCTATTCAATAATCAAAATATGATTATTGATTTTAAAAACCATTTCTTTTACTTCTCTTGAGTTCGCATATATTTTATCACTCAAGTCCAGATTTTCTAATGAACATTTGGATTTTTTTTTATTTGCTTGTAAATCCTTATATTTTAACTAAATCAACCTTAATAGTTTTATAAAGGTTATAGCGCTGTTTTTCTAAAAATTTGATTTTGACATAACTCAAAATCTATTCGACGAAATCCAGATTTTTCTCTTCCATTAGAAAGCTATTATCGAATCGGTCCTGACGTTTCTTGTTTCAAAGAATTCCGACTTCAATTGAGTTCTGTATATTCAATTGAAGTTCGAATCGCCAATTTACGAACTGCAGCACTGCGGCGAGTTCGTTTTATTTATATTTATATATATAAACTTTTAAACTTCGTTCGAATGAAATTCAACTCCATTCTAACTCTATTTGAATTTCTTGATTCAAATTCCAATCTCACTTTTATTTGAATTCTATATTCAAATTCCAATTCCTTTTCTATTTGATATTCAAATTCAATACTTGAATTTCTATTTGAATTCCCTATATTCAAATTCTATGTTTGAATTCATTTGAATTCTCTTATTCAAACTCTTATTTAAATTCCATTTGAACTTCTATATTCCAATTTCTATATTTGAATTCTATTGAAATTCAAATATTCAAACTCCTTTTTAAATCCTATATTCAAAATTCCATAGTTTAAAACCCATTTGAATTTCATATTCAAATCCCATAGATTAAATCCTATTTGAATTCAATTTGAATCTCTCATATTCAAATTTCATTTTCCATTTCCATTTGAATTCTAATATTCAAATTCATTTCCAACACCATTTGAATTCTAATTTTCAAACTCATTTTTAACACCATTTGAATTCTAATATTCTCTTGAATTCACATACCATATTTTATTTCCTTGATTTCAAATACCCCATTTTAATCTCCTTGAATTCAAATACCAGATTAATTTCTATAATCAACTCCCTTTTGAATTGTTATATTTGAAATTCATACTTGAATTTAAATAATCAAACTCCATTTTGAATTTCTATTTTAAATTCAAATATCCAAAACTCCATTCTAATACTATTTGAATTCTTATATTTGAATCCTCTTTATTTAAAACCCATTATTTAAATCCCATTTGAATTTCTTCACTCAAATCCATTTGAATTCCCTTGAATTCAAATTCCATTTCAAAACCATTTGGATTTCCTATTTTGAAATCCTATTTGTAATTCTATTTCCAATTCTACTTTGAAAATCCTATTTTCAAAGTTTATTTCAAATTCTATTTTGAAATTCTACATTCAAATCTCTATTTGAATTTCTTTATTCAAATTTTATATCAAAGTCTCTATTTGAATTTTCTTCATTTGAATTCCTTTGAATTCAAATTTTATTTTAATTCCTTTGAATTCAAATGTTCAAATTTCATTCTAATTTCTCATATTCAAATTCTATTTGTATTATTTAATTTATAAACACGTTTATAACTTCCCTTAAATTTTCCCATTTTTAAACTTATAAATAAAGTTTATAGATCCAATTCAAATCCCGTATTTTAATTTATAAACCAAGTTTATAAATTCACTTGTTTTATATATTTAAAACAGTTAATATTTTCTATACTTCATTAAAAATTCAAATTCTATTTATAAAAATAGAATTCCATTTTCAAATCTCTATTATCCTTTTCCGATATTTTTACAAATCAATATTCAAGCCCCAGTGATATTTAAACACCCCAAGACAATCAGTTATCCAATCCCGGGATTTTTAACACATCATAGATGAGAATATATATGAAACCGACAAACAAACAGATAATATATTTTTGAGGAATCCAGTTGGATTCCTCCAACCTGTTTCCCTGCATCCACAGACGTTAGCACATAAATAATACCCATTCTGCTTCGTGGCAGAATATCGCGGTATAGAAGGTCATCCACTAATCATAGCGTGGGGCGTATAGGGTAATCATCCGCTATGATACCGCGGGCATCCGCTAATGAGACTGCGGGAATCCAACCAATCAATCAACCCTATATATATATATATATATAACCTAAATAACTAATATATATATAACAACCAGAAAGCATTCACACAAGCAACAAACAATTATTTTTAATGAATAAAAATAATAATTTTAAAGGTGAGTGAGATTTACTCACTGTGATTTTAAATCTGCACGTGTACCAATTCCAGTTCCTTTCCATTGATTTCTGACTCTTCGAAATCCACAAGAATGATTTTATTTGATTTATCCTTAATACTCAGTTGAAACTATCTTCTTCAATACGAGTACACAGGAAATTCCTTTTCCTTTTTCCATCTTGGAGCTCTACTGTCAATCCAGTTTACACTTCTCTACTCACCATCAGTTCAGACTCCCTATTGACCATTATACCTGAACCAGCGTCGACTTCTACAGAGGAAGCCGCACCCTTTTTCTACCTCGCACCATCACCGCTCGCTCATCAGCGAGTTCGAATGGCACCCCGTCGCCTCCAGAAATCGCGACATCAAAATCACGGATCTGGTGACCCCTTCCATTTCGACTACAGGAAATCGCGAGTTCCATTAATCCCATCTCGAAATGCATCGCAGCCACCAAATCCCCTAAATCGAAAGCCCCTGCCAGCTGATTCCAACCTCGAGATGCCCAATTCCGACCATAGCTGTGACCCAGGTGAACCCGACTTTCATCGAACCAGATTTGGGCGAGCTGGTGTGAAGCTCGCTCATACACGAATCACCCGAAATGGACTTTAGTATTTCGATTTGAGGGAGTTTGGTTTTGGTTTGTTTTTCTGTTGAATGAAATAACAGGGATCGCGATGATTTATATAAGGGCGAGAGGAGACAAGAGGTACACAGGCCATTAAAATGTTGTTTCCTGGATATTGAAAGAGACAGACAAATTTTGTTGCTCGATGTACATAGAGGTCTGCGTTTTAAAGAACAGTAGGTCGACTCTGTTAAAACTTAGGTCTGCTGATTAGATTTTATTAGTTTAAATTTTATTATATTTTGTTTTAATTTAATAGCTAAATATCTCACGGTCCCTTAACTCGATATTCTGAACCGCTATTCACCCGTAGCGACCGGCGTTTCTAAAGTTATACGATATTCTGGACTTAACTGAACATATTTTGAAATTTCATTCAATCGTTTATACAGACTATCAGTATTAGATTGACGACTTAAATTCAATTTAATTTAAAATATAATTCAGTTTCAAACAATTAAATCCATCGATGATAAATAATTATTATCGTTCTACTTTAATACAGAATTTATATTAATCAAAAGAACCGCTTTGACTCGGTTTTAACTTTGAATTCAATTGTTGTCGATTTCGTATTCTGATAATTCAATATCTTCAAAATTAAATCGTACATAGATTATTAAATTGGTAAATTAAATGTAAAAATCCATTTATATTTCAAAATCAATATTTAAAATAAATTTCAATATTCAATATTTAAATGGCCAAAAATCCGGGACGTTACATTCCTTCCCCCTTAAAAGAATTTCGTCCCCGAAATTAGTAAGGTAGGAAAAGTGGTACAAACCCATTAACTTTTCAAAAACTCATTCATGTTGAAACTCAGTATTTTATATTTCAACAAATTCCAGTACCTACAAACCTTTAGTTTTCATTCATTTAATTTGAATGATCTACGATCAATCCATTTATATCCAATCTATGTTCTATTAAACTAATTCAAATTTATTCTAGTCAATTGATTCACCCTAAACCATTTAACTTGCTTAAGTTAAATTTTAATTCCAGAATCCAAATCCTAGGGTTTTTCATTTCAAATCCTTCTGAAATCACATAAATATATATACATATATTTATTTCCATCTCAAATTCAAAACACTTGAATTCTTCCCAAAACAACTTGTTTTCTTTCAAACAAATTTCCAACAAAACTTTCTAAGGTAGCAATCCATCACTTAGACACTCGAAAATGAACACTGATGATGTTGCAATCATTATCAGAATTATTTTCCAGCTACTGAAGTGAGTTCAGTGCTTTAAAAATTTTAAAACCCAATCTAAAATGATTTTAAATCAAAAATCCTTCCAAACAAAGCTATATTATTTTAATATACTTTGAAAAATAAATTTCAACTTCCCAGGATTTTGAATTCTTAATTCTGGTTTGAATTTTATTCTAATTTATCTCATTTGTATATATAATTTCTATACAAATTCTATTTTGGTTATAAATAACCATTCCAATTTTATAATCTCGTTGATTATAATCCTAACAATCAACACATCCATATATTATAATAATTTCAGAAAATTATTCTTTCTATATCAAAATAGAATTTTGGGTAAAATTATTTCATCTACCCTCTTTAAAACAATATCGTGTTCAATCTCCTGTTCAAGTGTTTAGAAATTCCTATCGACTTTGTGGCGTCCCACTATCCGACCAGAATTCATAAACCACTCAACAGACTAGCCAACACAATATAAAACAATTTTTATATCAACTAACAAATACGCTCTCTCGTATCTATACACTCAACTCATTCTAAGGTACTACTGACCCTATCTCTAATGAGCACATGCCACACAAGCCTAGGTGTTCGCTCAACCTAAGCTCTGATACCAACTGTAACGACCCGCAAATCTGAGCTATCTGAGTTGACTAAATACACCACACGTCCAACCCAAATAACACAGAAATACGAACCATTAATAGAAAGAAGTTAGAAGATGAGAAATAGGAAGAAAGAAATATTAGAATAGAAGGAAAAAACGAAGATCACAACTCACAGCGGAACGAATAAAATATATTTCGTAATATAACTCTTAAAATACAAATCAGTAACTTTATATACATACCATCATCAGAGCACGACAGTCATTTCTGGAACAGTTATAAACACCTGTTTCCAGATACAAACAAGGTCCACAACGGAATATATGATAGCCTATAGCTAACCGGTGAAGCCTCCTGCTTCCAGCTCCTTCAAATAGATCTGTGAAATCCCGACTACTTGACTGCCCGTACAAATATGGGCACCCAAGAGTTTAGGGAAAACAAACAAAATAAACTCTGGGTCAGTCATGGGACTGGTGTGAGTAAACTCCAACCACTTGTTTAACTTTAAAAATCCTTTCAAAAGAAAAGGTAATAGTAAGACCAGCCCACACATAAACACGGACGGTTTTTACCTTACTATAACCCAAACACTTTGATACGAAAATCTAGTGATATTATAATAATGTCTACATCAAGTAAATAACCAAATAGCAGAACGCTTGCATCTCACGCTCCACATATATTATAAAATCAAAAACCGCATGGCGCTTATTGGAGATTGGATTTCCAACATGACAAGGTATGGAACCACCTTCCGCTAGTGTATCTCTAGAGAGGAATACACTGGGTTCAACAAGAACATCTTGTAACCCGGCCCACACATGACCGACCACTCATTTCGCTTGAGTGTATCGAATGTATATCACCAACGGTTGGGATCAGCAACCGTCTCCCGACTGGGACAACATCGAATAGAATAAGAAATTAAATGAACCTCTAGATAGGTGATTATACATCCTAATGGGTGCGACCCACATAGCCATGCTGCCTGCCCGATTTTTGCCCTTTCCCGGTTGTTGAGGCCTGAGGCTACGAATACTTACCATTCGTTGATAGCCCAATCACTTTGAATGCCACATTGTCAGATCCGTTAATCACTAGTTGAGTTTGCATAAATATTCTGGATATTATGCTAAGGGATAAATCCGTTGCAACCATATATATTTATACAGACCAACCCATTTAATCATTGGAAATACTCTGTCAGACATTCGTCCATTTACGTTCGTTCTGGGATTGAACGAAACCGAAGGCACTATTTCTATGTAATAGAAAAAGTCCTTGCACTTTACTCCGTCTTCAATATATTCAGCATACTTGGTTCGCAACGCTTATGCCGATACGGAGTGGTTCTTCGGATAATAATCCAACCGGTCTCTCCATATTGACAACGATGGTCAAAAACTTCGATAGTCTGTGATTTAACTATCGAATAAAAACAAGTGTTCATCCAAACATATCAAACAAATCACTGGGCTCTTTAATTAATATTTCATTAATTAAATCTCTTCTCCATTTCCTCTATCAATATTTGTTAACCAAATATTTTCAATAACCATATTGGCCTTATACGTTATTTGGAAAGCATTTCCCAATATCAACTCCTTTTATTTTCTATATATTAGAAAATATCTCTATTTGCAATTGGAAACAATTCCAATCACTTATCTCTATCCCGACTATTTTAATTATACTCAGGAAATATTTACTTGTTATATTTCCAAAATTCCATCACTTGGGTTTGAAACGAATGTTGTGTAAAACATCGTTACAACAACCCAAAATATTTTATTCAACTAACTCTTTTTCAAACACTTCTCTTCGAGACTGGATCTTGCTATTTATCCATTAAAAATGAAATCAATCAAGTTGGGGTAAAATTACCTCTCAGACCTTAACTGAAAACATCCTCAACTTCAAAACGGCAAAACCACTTACCTCGAATAAACACACTATACAATCCAATTATTCATTTTTAAAAACATGTATAAAGTTCGCTTTCTATTTCTAATTTATAGATTTCCCTTTTTGTTTACAATATTCGATTTTTATATTCACTTACCTATCGAATTCTATACGTCGATACAATGATTTCTAACTATCAAAATATTCTAACTCCTTAAATTTCCGGAAAATTTCGCCATAACCTCCCCTGTATCGGGAGCATCGGGAAATTTCAAATAGCTTCCCAGTGTCTTCTCCAATCGAAAAGAAAAAGAAAAAGCCAAGCGGCTTGCCGATACGGCGCATAAAATCTCATATACGAATTAAATACATACCTTTTTGTCGAGCACTCTATTTATCTCTCTTCTATACTTTACTCCACTTTATTCCAAACCTGTTTAACATATGTCTATCCATTTTCAATTCACTACAAATTACTCTGATCATTTTTAACTCAGTTCTTTAACTAATTCGTTAATTGGTCCTATTGCTCATTTTATTTAAAATGGTTGAACATAACATGTTCAAATTTGATTCCACTTGCTTATACAAATCAAATCCCCTTTTTCTCCATTTCTAGTTTCATATTCGGTTTGAATATTAAATCACAAGTTAATTTACTTATTCACAGTTTGCTCGATTCAATCGTTTTAACTAATTCATTTGTCAGTTTGCAAATTAACTCTTTTGCCTATATCACTTTGATATTTGAATATAACCTATCCAAATATATTTCAACTTGATTATGAACTAATTGAATTTCATTTTCAATTCACGTTCTATATTCGATTTCAAATATATATTTACAAATTCACTTCACCTTTCAAAGTTCATCTTCAAAATTCGATCAACTAATTTCTCTTTGTCTTAGTCAATTCTATTCAATAATCAAAATATGATTATTGATTTTAAAAACCATTTCTTTTACTTCTCTTGAGTTCGCATATATTTTATAACTCAAGTCCAGATTTTCTAATGAACATTTGGATTTTTTTTTATTTGCTTGTAAATCCTTATATTTTAACTAAATCAACCTTAATAGTTTTATAAAGGTTATAGCGCTGTTTTTCTAAAAATTTGATTTTGACATAACTCAAAATCTATTCGACGAAATCCAGATTTTTCTCTTCCATTAGAAAGCTATTATCGAATCGGTCCTGACGTTTCTTGTTTCAAAGAATTCCGACTTCAATTGAGTTCTGTATATTCAATTGAAGTTCGAATCGCCAATTTACGAACTGCAGCACTGCGGCGAGTTCGTTTTATTTATATTTATATATATAAACTTTTAAACTTCGTTCGAATGAAATTCAACTCCATTCTAACTCTATTTGAATTTCTTGATTCAAATTCCAATCTCACTTTTATTTGAATTCTATATTCAAATTCCAATTCCTTTTCTATTTGATATTCAAATTCAATACTTGAATTTCTATTTGAATTCCCTATATTCAAATTCTATGTTTGAATTCATTTGAATTCTCTTATTCAAACTCTATATTTAAATTCCATTTGAACTTCTATATTCCAATTTCTATATTTGAATTCTATTGAAATTCAAATATTCAAACTCCTTTTTAAATCCTATATTCAAAATTCCATAGTTTAAAACCCATTTGAATTTCATATTCAAATCCCATAGATTAAATCCTATTTGAATTCAATTTGAATCTCTCATATTCAAATTTCATTTTCCATTTCCATTTGAATTCTAATATTCAAATTCATTTCCAACACCATTTGAATTCTAATATTCAAACTCATTTTTAACACCATTTGAACTCTAATATTCTCTTGAATTCACATACCATATTTTATTTCCTTGATTTCAAATACCCCATTTTAATCTCCTTGAATTCAAATACCAGATTAATTTCTATAATCAACTCCCTTTTGAATTGTTATATTTGAAATTCATACTTGAATTTAAATAATCAAACTCCATTTTGAATTTCTATTTTAAATTCAAATATCCAAAACTCCATTCTAATACTATTTGAATTCTTATATTTGAATCCTCTTTATTTAAAACCCATTATTTAAATCCCATTTGAATTTCTTTACTCAAATCCATTTGAATTCCCTTGAATTCAAATTCCATTTCAAAACCATTTGGATTTCCTATTTTGAAATCCTATTTGTAATTCTATTTCCAATTCTACTTTGAAAATCCTATTTTCAAAGTTTATTTCAAATTCTATTTTGAAATTCTACATTCAAATCTCTATTTGAATTTCTTTATTCAAATTTTATATCAAAGTCTCTATTTGAATTTTCTTCATTTGAATTCCTTTGAATTCAAATTTTATTTTAATTCCTTTGAATTCAAATATTCAAATTTCATTCTAATTTCTCATATTCAAATTCTATTTGTATTATTTAATTTATAAACACGTTTATAACTTCCCTTAAATTTTCACATTTTTAAACTTATAAACAAAGTTTATAGATCCAATTCAAATCCCGTATTTTAATTTATAAACCAAGTTTATAAATTCACTTGTTTTATATATTTAAAACAGTTAATATTTTCTATACTTCATTAAAAATTCAAATTCTATTTATAAAAATAGAATTCCATTTTCAAATCTCTATTATCCTTTTCCGATATTTTTACAAATCAATATTCGAGCCCCAGTGATATTTAAACACCCCAAGACAATCAGTTATCCAATCCCGGGATTTTTAACACATCATAGATGAGAATATATATGAAACCGACAAACAAACATATAATATATTTTTGAGGAATCCAGTTGGATTCCTCCAACCTGTTTCCCTGCATCCACAGACGTTAGCACATAAATAATACCCATTCTGCTTCGTGGCAGAATATCGTGGTATAGAAGGTCATCCACTAATCATAGCGTGGGGCGTATAGGGTAATCATCCGCTATGATACCGCGGGCATCCGCTAATGAGACTGCGGGAATCCAACCAATCAATCAACCCAATATATATATATATATATAACCTAAATAACTAATATATATATATATATATAACAACCAGAAAGCATTCACACAAGCAACAAACAATTATTTTTAATGAATAAAAATAATAATTTTAAAGGTGAGTGAGATTTACTCACTGTGATTTTAAATCTGCACGTGTACCAATTCCAGTTCCTTTCCATTGATTTCTGACTCTTCGAACTCCACAAGAATGATTTTATTTGATTTATCCTTAATACTCAGTTGAAACTATCTTCTTCAATACGAGTACACAGGAAATTCCTTTTCCTTTTTCCATCTTGGAGCTCTACTGTCAATCCAGTTTACACTTCTCTACTCACCATCAGTTCAGACTCCCTATTGACCATTATACCTGAACCAGCGTCGACTTCTACAGAGGAAGCCGCACCCTTTTTCTACCTCGCACCATCACAGCTCGCTCATCATCGAGTTCGAATGGCACCCCGTCGCCTCCAGAAATCGCGACATCAAAATCACGGATCTGCTGACCCCTTCCATTTCGACTACAGGAAATCGCGAGTTCCATAAATCCCATCTCGAAATGCATCGCAGCCACCAAATCCCCTAAATCGAAAGCCCCTGCCAGCTGATGCCAACCTCGAGATGCCCAACTCCGACCATAGCTGTGACCCAGGTGAACCCGACTTTCATCGCACCAGATTTGGGCGAGCTGGTGTGAAGCTCGCTCATACACGAATCACCCGAAATGGACTTTAGTATTTCGATTTGAGGGAGTTTGGTTTTGGTTTGTTTTTCTGTTGAATGAAATAACAGGGATCACGATGATTTATATAAGGGCGAGAGGAGACAAGAGGTACACAGGCCATTAAAATGTTGTTTCCTGGATATTGAAAGAGACAGACAAATTTTGTTGCTCGATGTACATAGAGGTCTGCGTTTTAAAGAATAGTAGGTCGACTCTGTTAAAACTTAGGTCTGCTGATTAGATTTTATTAGTTTAAATTTTATTATATTTTGTTTTAATTTAATAGCTAAATATCTCACGGTCCCTTAACTCGATATTCTGAACCGCTATTCACCCGTAGCGACCGGCGTTTCTAAAGTTATACGATATTCTGGACTTAACTGAACATATTTTGAAATTTAATTCAATCGTTTATACAGACTATCGGTATTAGATTGACGACTTAAATTCAATTTAATTTAAAATATAATTCAGTTTCAAACAATTAAATCCATCGATGATAAATAATTATTATCGTTCTACTTTAATACAGAATTTATATTAATCAAAAGAACCGCTTTGACTCGGTTTTAACTTTGAATTCAATTGTTGTCGATTTCGTATTCTGATAATTCAATATCTTCAAAATTAAATCGTACATAGATTATTAAATTGGTAAATTAAATGTAAAAATCCATTTATATTTCAAAATCAATATTTAACATAAATTTCAATATTCAATATTTAAATGGCCAAAAATCCGGGACGTTACAGAGGAGCTTGCTCCTTGCCTCGACTCATGAAGGAAATCCAATTTCCAATACGTGATATTGCGGTTTTAATTGTAGAACTATTATGGCGACATGATATATGGTACCCATGTCGTCTATGATTGATATTTATGATTGAAATTGTTTTGACACTATACACTTATTATAGTATCAAATGATTTGTTTTTAAAACGTATCAAGCATGTTTGGCTATTATAAAGGAAAACCCTATCCTCCGGCTTGCGTTGCATTGTGTGATGGGACTTGGGTCTTATAATAGCTTCATTTTTAGAAAAAGCATTGCGCTGATTATTTATATGCACTGGTATTCTTGGGAGGAAACCCGTTCCGTGTTATACGGCGTGGTCCCTTGAATTATTCTCCTTTAAAGTAAAGTTTAAATAACTGTTTTAGTTCTCACACCAGTCACATGACTGGCCTGGAGTTTATTGTTTTAACCTAAACTCTGGGTGCCCCTATTTTTGACATGGACAGCTAGTAGTTTTGGTTTTGCAGATTTATATTCACAGGATCCTGATTTACAGCTGGAATGATAATCGGAAAGCTCTGTATCCGTATATCACCTTCAGTTGTGCTTTGTATTATTTTCCGCTGCTATGTAATTTATTGTAATCTCTGATATTTGTCGAATGTAATTTATTCAATTATACTCTGTATATTCTTGTATTCTGATGGAATTGTTGTAATATAGAATGAAATGTTCTTCCGTCTACGTTCCAATTTGTCCTGTTCTCAAAACGATCAGGGGTTTCGAACGGTCTTTGTCGGTTTAACGACTGATTCGGATCGAGCGAAATTCCTTGCCGTTACATTTGGTATCAGAGCTTTGGTTTACAGTGCTCGAGAACAAGACACATTAGAACCATATGAAAGAATTCATCAGATATTAGATTAGTAATATCCAATTGGAATAACTCGTTAGAGATAGGATCAGTAGTATCCTAGAACGAGTGTGAAGAGTATATTTTTCAAATGAAAACAATTTTTGTTTTGAAAATTTAAACCCTTTTATACGTATTTGGATATTTATTTATATTGAATTTGGACAATCCAATATATAAAGATTTTGCATATACACGTCATGAACGTATATTCGAAGTTTTAATATACTGGATAGATATAGAATCACATTCTAGACACCCGGAGATGATTCTGATGATTGATATATCATCATCAGAATTTGTGTTCGTGTTTCGAACGTATGATATCTATATATTTCCATTAGATTAGTGTGAGAACCAAAACTTACATAGATTTATTTGTTGTGATTTGGCATCAAAAACATGATTTTTGACTATATATCAAAATTATGAATTTGAAACTTTAATCCACTAATTGATTGATGTTTGTGTTGTTTGTTTATTTGTTTGATAATTTTGAAACATTACGCCTAATAGAATCAAATATTGAACTGTATAAAAAATTTGTCGCATTTGCTTGCATATACATGTACTTACATATTGAACAGGTCTTAGCAAGGAGGCCAGAGCAGAGAATAAAATTTGTTTGCCCGATAAATAGGTACATGTTCACCATAATTTACTGTTTTGTTTGGGTGATGATGATTTTATGAGCCGATTGGCTAGCTGCTTGGCTTTTTCTTTTTCTTTTTGAGATCAGAAGGCCTATATGGCAATTTCGGGATTTTCCCGGTGCAGGGGAGGTTACGGCGAAATTTTTCGAAAATTTAGGGTATTAGCCAAATTTTTGAAAATTTTGAAAAGTTCTTAGAAACTAAAAAGTTGAAGAACTTAAGCCGTAAAGAAAATATGGAAAGTTGAGTTGATAAGTAAATAACTTTCGGCTTCGTTTCTTTTCGGGGACGAAAAGTTTTAAGTGGGGGAGATTGTAATAACCCGGAAATGTGAGCCAATTTAAATTTTTTATTTTGGCAATTATAGCGAAGTTTGAACATTTAAAATGAATTATTTTAAAATAATAACGACGAAAAATTTATTTTGAATAGAATCAGAACGTATATATTTATATACGTTGTCGTCAGAATATAATTATTTTATTTTAATTATAAAAGGAATTGAAAATGGCGCGGTAGTTCGATAATTCGATTTCAAACTTCAATTGAATGTACCAGGTGCAAAATAAACCGGATTTTAACGAAACCAAAAAATATCTTTCCAACGAATCTGAAAAATCGAAATTTCATAGCGGGGGTAAAAAGATATGCCCAGTTGAAATTTTAGAATAGTCGCTATGGAATTTCGGCCCTTGAAAATGAAAATTTTGCAAATGACCTCGGTTTTCGACGAAACCACATTTTTTGGATCCTGGATGTCAAATTATTGCTAGGTTTCAAATTTCATAATTTTTAGAATCAATATGTGAACATGGCAAAGGAAAACGCGTTTGACCAGTTTCAGTTGATTTTAATCGACTGGAAAATGACCATTTTTCAAACGGTCTCAGAATTTGACGAAATTAGTTTTTTTTGGACCGTATCGTCAATACGAAGCTAGAAAATATTTTTCGGGGATTTTTAGAGTTCGTATGTGGTCCCGTTAAATTGAAATACGCGTTCAAATTAAATATATAGAGTTATATTTTGATTTTGATGAAAACTGATCGAAACGATCGAATCAGCGTACGATACATATCCCATTGTGTTCGGAATGGGGGTAATTAGCTGAGGAGGACAGGCGTTGGGTCGCATTTCGAGTTCGAATGTAAAGTCAACCCTAGGAGAAATTAAATAATATAATTTAATTTTTATAAAAACCCTTTTACCCCGCTCTCTTTCATTCTCACAGATCGACATAAATTAAAAGAAAAAAAACCCGTCGTTCATCGCACCCGACCCCCACCGCCATTTCCGCCCGACCCGCAACCACTGAGCGCCGCTTCCTCCGATCACCCCCACTCCACCGATCCTTCCTCCTACCGTTCGAGCCTCGGTCACGAATCCCCACAAAACCCTAGCCACCCCTCCTTCGCAGATCCGAACCCGACCCCCCTGAAGCCCTCCGCCTCCTCCGACATCAGAGGCGCCGCCAGCAGACCTCCGCGCTCCTCCAGCCCCTTGCAGTCCAGCGAAGACCCTCCCCCTTCAATTCGTGAGGCTTTATTTGATAATTTGCACTTACTTTATTCTTTTTCTCGGTTTTAATATAGGATAATCAATTTAAAATTCTGATATTTATGAAGAATGATATACATTGTGTTTCAAAATAAAAAGGTTGGTTTTTAATTATAAAAAGCTTGGATTTTTGCTTATAAAGTTTTGATTTTTATAGCAAAAAGATTATATTTTTAAAATAGAAAGATTCGATTTTTAAAATATGAAAGCTTCGTTTTTTAAAAATATAAAAGGTTTGATTTCTAAAGTTAAAGATCGGATTTTTAATAGCATAAGGCTATGATTTTTATCGCTGAAAGGAAACATTGTTGGCAAGTTGAAAATATTTTTAAAGGTATAAAAATATGATTTTTATACTTGTAGTAAATTAAAAATATGATTTTTATTCATGTAGAGTAATAAAAATATGATTTTTACTAATGCAAGAGATTAAAAATATGATCTTTATTATCTGAAGAGCAAAGAGAAAATATGATTTTTATTATATACTAGAGATTATAAAAATACGACCTTTATATGTGTTGTAGCGAATTAACAATATAAAGAAGTGATTTTGTTTAAAATATAAGTTGAGATTTTTATATAGATAAAAATTCGATTTTTATATATATGAAACGTTATAAAAAATGAAACCTTTATATTGTTAAAGGCGAGATTTTTATGTATATGAAGTGAAGATATAAAAATACGATTTTTATATATATATAGCGAAATAAAAATCTAATTTTTATTATCTATATAGTGATATGAAAATGTGATTTTTATAATGAACATTGTGAACAAAAGTGTGATGGGATTGACCGGAAGCAAAACAGAATCCAAACAATTCTAAAATAAAGATATGGAGGAGTGGAACCCTCGGTGAGAACTTCTCACTTTAACTTTTCTTTTCTAGTTATATAAATATATACTAGGATGCAGACGGTGTTTAGTAGCACCCAACACCATCGTCCACAGACCATGGACTTGTTTGTTTGGTTGTGTAGTTGGTTAGATTATTTGATTTGAATTTGATTGTTTGGTGAAATGGAATGGATTTGATTGATATGTGTATGGCGTGGGCCATTATTGGACCGGGGATAAGGCTAGGCCTCGTCCCGTTTCTAGTATCGTGTCGTTATGCCGCCGAAATTTTCTAAAATAAGTTAGAAAAATAAAGATATCATTTTATTTAATAAATGAACCGAATAGAATATTCATAGGTTGAATAAAATAATTTGGTCGTTAAAAATATAATTTTTAACGAGAATGTGAATAAAATAAATATTCATTTACAAACCGGACGGTTTGTTTATGTACACCTATTTGAAGGATATTGATTGGGATGATAAATTTTACACATCGCCCAACTACACAAATAATATTCAGTGTTTGTTGATTTGAAACCCCACACGGGTATTGGGATGATATTTGGCGTACACTAATCCCAATTATTTAGTTGTATGTCGATCGATTGGTCGACAGACTGTTTGAGCGTTAATTATTTATATTTGATGCTTATGCAGTTGCATGATGCACTTTGGATGATTGTTGATTATTTATCGTTGATATTTATATACATGTGTTATATGGAATCCATATAGTTAACGCTATATGATGATTGATTGGGCCTCATTCCAATTTAGAAAATAAAGAATATTATAAAATAAAGGTTCATGTGTTGACAGTCTCATCCGTTGAGATTAGTCATGTGTTGAACGAAATATTTTAACAATTAAATTTACATCTTTATCATATATAAAATTAGAAACTAACTGGAAAATAGATAAGATGAGTGGTCTCCTGGATATTGATCTGATGTTGGTTTCGGCCTTCGGGGTTAATATTTAGGGAATCGTTATCTTACTAATGTACAGTTGGAGTCTGATTTGAAATCAAACGATAGATACCATAATTTTTATAAAATATATTAAATAATAAAAATAGTCACATGTTGACAGTACTCTTCCGTTGAGATTAGTCATGTATTGAAAGAAATATAGATTCATTTGTTTAATAGAATAACGAAGTTATTGAAAAATATAAAGCCGTGTTGATTAGAGATGCGCTATTTTGACGCGAACGATATTTATATCGATTATATTTGTTTTTATAATGAATATTGAAAAGAGATAAAAATCTAATATTTATAACAGGAATTTGAATTGAATTGAATCGAAAACGAATTCGAATTTAATTGAATTGAATTGAATATAGAACGAAATCGAATTTGAATTGAATTGAATAGAAAACAAATTCAAATTGAATTGAATCGAAAATGAATTAGAATTGAATTGAATAGAAAACGAATTCGAATTGAACTGAAATTGAATTAAAAATCGATTTGAATTAAAATCAATTTGAAATGAATTTAAACAAATTTATAAGGAAAATTCAATTTTGATTTGAATTTGAAATGGAAGTTGAAATTGTTTTGAAATGAATTTAAAATGATTTATAAAATTCATTTTGAAAGGAAATCGACGAAATATATATATATTATATATATAATGGCCTGAATAGAACGCGTCGCGCTGCGGCAGTTCGTGAATTTCGACCATTGGCTTCGAATGGACGTTGCGGGAGATCCAACCGTCGGATTCTCCTTACACCGGAACCGTTGGGTTCGTATCGAAAAGAGCTTTCTAACGAATATTAGAGATTTGAAATCTAACGGTTGGATTTGGAGATATGTCCAGATCAATTTCAAAAAAGGTCACTGCAAGTGCAGTTCGATGGCCGTTGACGGAAATCGACTGGACGAGCCTTGATAAAATTGTTAAAAATATCAATAATTTGTGTAAAATCATAATAAATAATTTGAAAAGAACTGGGAGGAAAAACTCTACATTTGTAAAGATAAAAATATATTTTTATCAAAATGAACAAGTTTATAACTAGAAAAATAAATTGGACTTGTGAATGGTTTTAAATAAACAGAATTTCTAATATATTTAATTGGAATTGATTTGTGGGTTTATCGTGAATGGTGTTTTAAATAACACTTGTTCTTTAACCCGATAATAAATAGAATGTGATTTGGGTTTATCGTGAACTGTGTTTTAAATGACATTAGTTCTCTAGCCCAGTAAAAGGAGTTTTAATGAATCTGCAATTAGATTGAAATGTGAATTGATAATTTAAATTATTAAATTTGGAAAATGAGCGAGAATAGAATATCACCAGTTTTGCCCCAATCGATAGTTAAATCTTTAATTAGATTTGAACGTGGAATGGTAATTAATTTTACCGATAACACTGTGGTGTTAGATATGGAGTATTACTAGTTTTGCTTTATGGGATGAATATGTTGGGATTGGGAAATATAATAAATAATTACTTCGGTGTGGCTCGCTAATCTCGACTAGTTTGGAAAACCATAATTTGGTTTGATATGACATCCAAAGGATGATTAAAGAAAAAATTTAAAAGAATTTATCTTTGATAAAATGAATGGGAATCTTTCCCTAAGAATGTGAAATTTAGAAACTAACTGTAGGTTAGCCAAGAAGAATGGTTTCCTGAGTATTGATCTAATGTTGGTTTCGGCCTTCGGGGTTAATATTTGGGAAATTGTTCTCTTGCTAATTTACAATTAGCGACTGCTGAATTGGAATGAGGCGTATGTTGTGTTTGTGTAACATTTGTTTATTATATACGCGGGTCATTCAGAAAGGTCGGGTTTATACCTATTCTGAATAACCGATTCGACGATGTCGAAGATGAAGACGGTGATTGAAGACCATAAGTCTTCACATCGTTTGGGTGATTACTGATGATCTTGATTGGGCTGTACACCCAAGATGAGGGAATCAGTTGGTGGTCATCCAGACGTACTTGGAGATCGATGGATATGCGAGGAAAGTGCCTCCGGTTTCGTTCAGACCCAGAACGAACTTGTAAATGGACTGTGTGTCTGACATTGGATTTTATTCTATGTTGATTTATCTCTATTAAATATGCATCCATTTGGCGGCGGAGAATTTATTCTTTTGCTTAACGCCCTTCTCTGCGAGCTTAGAGGTTGTATATCGATGGACATCAGTCGCATGGCATGAATTGCCAGTGTGGCACGCCTAAGTGGCAATTGATCAAGTCTTCTGTTGAAAAGCAAAGTCTTGTGGTTGATGATCAAAGCACCGCCTACGTGGCAGCTTTGTGTATAGCGTGGATTCGCGAGCCTCACACCTCGGTATGAGTCAAAAACGGGATGAGGACCCAAGGAGTGCACGACGTTTCTTTCTAGCTATGAGTGGTGTTAGTGACCTACCAGCCCTGACATTTATATACTTTTCACCTTTGTGGTTTGGATGCGAGGTGCCTCGATTATAGGTCTTATAGGGCCGGGAAACGTGTGTTCAGGAATAACTAATCCTCAAACGTAAGGGAGGACCGGTCTTGGAGGATCCCAGGGGTTACCCAGAGTGTGTAGTCCTGAGGCATTTGCTAGAGTATCTCGAAGCGGAGAGGAGCTTGCTCCTTGCCTCGACTCATGAAGGAAATCCAATTTCCAATACGTGATATTGCGGTTTTAATTGTAGAACTAGTATGGCGACATGATATATGGTACCCATGCCGTCTATGATTGATATTTATGATTGAAATTGTTTTGACACTATACACTTATTATAGTATCAAATGATTTGTTTTTAAAACGTATCAAGCATGTTTGGCTATTATAAGGGAAAACCCTATCCTCCGGCTTGCGTTGCATTGTGTGATGGGACCTGGGTCTTATAATAGCTTCATTTTTAGAAAAAGCATTGCGCTGTTTATTTATATGCACTGGTATTCTTGGGAGGAAACCCGTTCCGTGTTATACGGCGTGGTCCCTTGAATTATTCTCCTTTAAAGTAAAGTTTAAATAACTGTTTTAGTTCTCACACTAGTCACATGACTGACCTGGAGTTTATTGTTTTAACCTAAACTCTGGGTGCCCCTATTTTTGACACGCACAGCTAGTAGTTTTGGTTTTGCAGATTTATATTCACAGGATCCTGATTTACAGCTGGAATGATATCCGGAAAGCTCTGTATCCGTATATTACCTTCAGTTGTGCTTTGTATTATTTTCCGCTGCTATGTAATTTATTGTAATCTCTGATATTTGTCGAATGTAATTTTTCAATTATACTATGTTTATTCTTGTATTCTGATGGAATTTTTGTAATATACAATGAAATGTTCTTCCGTCTGCGTTCCAATTTGTCTTGTTCTCAAAACGATCAGGGGTTTCAAACGGTCTTTGTCGGTTTAACGACTGATTCAGATCGAGCGAAATTCCTTGCCGTTACACCACTTGTGGATTTCGTGTCATTTGAGCCAGTTATCCAATTGGCATCACTATATCCTTCTATCGTTGAAGGATACTTCTCATATGTAACACATGGTTTTGTGTGTACTTCAGATATCCTAGGACCCTGATTATTGCTTTCCAGTGATGTTTGCCAGGATTACTGGTATATCTACTCAGCTTACTTATAGCATATGCAATATCAGGCCTAGTGCAATTCATGACATACATGATACTTCCCAGTATGCGAGAATATTCAAGTTGATATATTCCATCACCGGTGTTCTTTACCCAATT
Source organism: Allium sativum (assembly GCA_030737875.1). Classification (NCBI taxonomy): domain Eukaryota; kingdom Viridiplantae; phylum Streptophyta; class Magnoliopsida; order Asparagales; family Amaryllidaceae; genus Allium; species Allium sativum. The sequence goes on along the minus strand of CM060909.1, from coordinate 53,363,268 downwards.
TTGGTTCATATCCACTGGTGATTTTGCAATGGTTATATTATACTGCTTGAACCTTTCAAGTAATTTGGCAATGTGATGTGACTGAGTTAAGGCATATCCTTGTGGTGTTTTTATAATTTTCACACCCAAGATTACATCAGCCACTCCTAGGTCTTTCATGTCGAATCTAGAGGATAACATATCCTTCGTAGATTTTATTATGGCATTATTATTTCCTAGGATTAGTAAATCATCAACATAAAGAAAAACAATGACATATCCAATATCCGTATATCTTATATATACGCATTTATCTGATTCATTTATTTTGAATCCATTTGATAACATAGTTTCATCAAATTTCTCATGCCATTGTTTCGGAGCTTGTTTAAGTCCATAAAGTGATTTTACTAATTTGCACACCTTATTTTCATTACTCGAGCTTAGAAACCCTTCTGGTTGCTGCATATATATTTCTTCTTCTAGTTCACCATTCAAAAACGCAGTTTTCACATCCATTTGGTGTATTTTCAAATTCAATATAGATGCGATTGCAATAAGCATCCTAATTGATGTTATTCTGGTAACTGGAGAGTATGTATCAAAGTAATCCAGATCTTCCTTCTGTCTGAATCCTTTTATTACAAGTCTTGCTTTATACTTGTCTATTGAGTCGTCAGCCTTTAGTTTCTTCTTAAATATCCATTTATATCCTAGTGGTTTTGATCCTTTAGGGAGATCCACTAGTTCCTACGTATGGTTTTGTAGAATGGATTCTATTTCACTATTGACGGCTTCTTTCCAATAAAGAGCATCGAGAGATGACATTGCTTGTTGGTAAGTTAGAGGTTCATTTTTTATCATATATGCATAGAAATCAGATCCAAAGGATTTAGAGGTCCTTTGTCACTTGCTCCTTCTCGGTTCCTCTATCCCAGTTTCATCATTCATTTCTCTTTGAACAGCATTCTCCTCGGGAGTATCTGAATCTCTTGGCCCCTTTTGAACACTAGTTTCAATAGAGGTTTTTAGAGGATAAATGTATTCAAAGAATCTTGCATTTCGAGACTCGATAATGGTGTTTTCATGAATATCATCAATTTCAGATTTGTACACCAAAAATCGATATGCACTACTATTATGAGCATATCCAACGAATATGCAATCTGTAGTCTTTAGTCCAATTTTGACCTTTTTCGGTTTTGGTATTTCTACTTTGTCAAGACACCCCCACACTTTCAAGTATTTGTAGGATGGTGGTCTGTTTTTCCAAAGTTCATGTGGAGATTTAGATGTTTTCTTTCGTGGTATTTTATTCAAGATATGATTTGCCGAAAGAATAGCTTCTCCCCAAAAGTTATCTGGCAATCCAGAACTAATTAGTAAGGCATTCATCATTTCTTTAAGAGTTCCATTTTTCCGTTCGGCTATACCGTTGGATTGAGGTGAATACGGGGCTGTAGTTTGATGTATAATTCCATGCTTAGCACAAAATTCCTCAAACAGAGACTCGTATTCTCCTCCCCTATCACTTCTTAAAGATTTTATTTTCTTATTGAGTTGATTCTCAACTTCTGCCTTATACTGTTTAAACATGTCGATTGCTTCGTCCTTGCTTCTAAGGAGATATACATGACAATATCTGGTACAATCATCAATAAATGTGATAAAGTACCTCTTTCCACCTCTAGTTTGACACATTTTCAAATCACAAACATCAGTATGTATTAATTCTAGAGGTTCCGTTTCTCGTTCAACATGATGAAACGAGGTTCTAGTCATTTTTTCTTCTACACAAACTTGACATTTATAGTTGGAATCTATATTGCATTTTGGTATGAATTCTATATTAATTAATTTTCGCAATGTATCAAAATTTACATGCCCTAATCTAGAATGCCATATGTTAGAAGAGTCAACAATATAAGCAGAAGATTCAATTTTATTCATATCATTGTTCGGTACAATAGTGGTTACATTTGCTTTAAACAAGCCATCACACACATATCCTCTTCCAACATACACTCCGTTCTTTGATATTACAAACTTATCAGCAACAAATGTTAGTTTGAAACCATGCTTGCTGAGCAACGATCCTGAAATCAGGTTCCTGCGGATTTATGGAACGTGGAGAACGTCATTCAATTTTAGTTCCTTTCCAGAAGTTAACTTCAGTACTATCTTTCCCTTGCCTTCAACCTTTGATGCAGACGAGTTACCTATGAATAGTTGCTCGTTGTCGGTGGCAGGCTTGTAGGTTGTAAACATCCACTTGTTGGCATATATATGGCGAGTGGCTCCTATGTCTAGAAACCACTCCTTGTTGTTGCCAACAAGGTTGCATTCAGAAACAACTGCACATAGATCCATATCTGCGACATCATCTGAATTTCCTGCCATATTTGCTTCAGGTTTCTTCTTTTTGGGCGCACGACACACGACTACTTTGTGGCCTTTCTTCCCACAATTATTACAAGATCCTTGAAACTTCTTTTGTTTCTTTGCATTCGGATTCTGCTCGTGCTATCTTTTATTTGTCTTTTCATCCTCAACCACGTTGGCTTTTGCCTATAATGAACTGGTAGCCTTTTTCTCTAATTTTCTGTTGTCTTCTTCGATTCGCAGACGAACAACCAGATCCTCCATGGTCATTTCCTTGCGCTTATGCTTTAAATAGTTTTTGAAATCCTTCCATGACGGAGGCAACTTTTCGATAGCGGCAGCCACTTGGAATGACTCACTTAACTCCATCTTTTCGTCATGAATTTCATGAATGATAACTTGGAGTTCTTGAATCTGATTGACGACTGTTTTGGAATCGACCATTTTGAAGTCAAGAAACTTTCCGACAATGAATTTCTTCATTCTAGCATCTTCAGTCTTGTACTTCTATTCAAGTGATAACCAGAGAACCTTTGCAGTCTCAACGGTACGATACACATTATATAAACTGTTATCTAAACCGTTGAGAATGTAATTCTTACAGATGAAGTCAGAATTCTTCCATGTAGTAAAGGCCTTGACTTTTGTGGCGTCAGGCTCCAGTTCTTCAACGAACAATGGATCCTCTTGGAGGTATTTGGCCAGCCCCAAGGTTGTCAGGTAAAAAAGCATCCTTTGTTGCTAGCGTTTGAAATCCTGGCCATTAAACTTCTCTGGTCTCTCGCCATGTGAATATGGAATAGTCGGTGGAACCAAAGGCGGAGCCGGTGGCACAGCCCGTGCGGGCATAGAATTGTCGTTGCTACTTTGCGACATCGTCGTCTGCAAACAAAAGCAACAATCAACAAATTTCATTTCAAGATTGTTAGAAACCAATTACTATAAACGTCTAAAAACTGTTTCTATGAACAGTAACGCCTTTAAGTGTTAGTAATATTGATTAAATGATATTGCAATTCGCAACACCAATTATCAATCACTGTTTTGCAAGGGAACTAAAGAAACTATACTAGTTAAGCAAAAAATGCAGAGAACAAGAGTAATGTTACCGAGTCCAGCGAATGTTGTTACCTTGAAACGAAATTGCTCCCTCTACGGCGCTGTAAGGTTTGGTTGAGTAATCATTTCCCAAGGATGAAATGGTTCCTATCAGCGATGTTGTGCTACAACCATAGATCGACGACGAATGCAAGGAAGTGTTTTTATTATGTAGAACAGAGCAGTGGGGAGGAAGACAAAGAGGAGCGAAATCAGAATTAAACTATGTTTTGATTCGAATTCTGCAGGCCTTTATATAGGGTGGAAGAGGCACTTTTTCATGAACAAGGGCATCTGTTTGAACTGCAATGGCTACGACTGTTGGAAAGGTTGCGACCCTTTGCCAACAGAAATCACCGTTGGCATTTGTGCGGCCGATTTAAAAAATACGACGTTTTCCGCAGCGCAGCCCATCGGAGGCCCAATCGATCATCAGACCCCAAGGGCCCCAAGGCCCAAGGCCCTTATCTTTGACCCTTTAAATATTAACATGAATTTTTTATCTTGCCGTAGTTCATGCCATTGCCTCTTTCTTCCATCTCCTCTTTCTTTTATAATAACATATCAAGCCTTAGTATAAGTAGTGGCAAAGGTGTTAGTTTTCCCCGATGTGGGACTAAATGAATTTTTCCAAAACTTACTCATCAATTTCCAACAATTACAACAATATGAAGACCAAACAAGGCTATGCGGCTAGGTCATTTCACCAAGCATTGTATGTGCTAATAAGTTTGTACCCCTCCGGACAGGACAGCTGAGACCAAACCGTTTGCGCCTAGTCATAAGATTGGAAGCCATTCAAAGTATGAACTAAGAGGTTGTCTAAAACATCTCAATGAACATATCATGTGTACGAAGTTCAAAACCAGAGAAAAGGTGGATCTACAATTAAAAACATCATGTCCGATGACCACATGAACTTTAGAAAATGATGATAGGAAGCATAAAGGAGAGCGTATTCCTACTAAACCATGTGCCACTAATTCAAAGGAAAATGAGAATTTGCAAACCTGTGCTCTACAAATTGATAATATGAAAGGAAGAATGAGGCGGCTACCATTAATGCTTTTTCTCCAAAAGATGGAAAACGAATTAAAAGTGAGGAGAAGGAAAACAAGGGAGAAAACCCCCATGCCAGATATGAATGGCCGAGTATTCAGAGAATCCTTCTAAAGAATACCCAAGGAAGATTGTAGAAGCAACAATCACAGCAACCACGCCCACTATGCCAAATACATCCAATATGACATTCGCAGACTGTTTAAAAAAAAGCAAGGACGGCTTGGGCGCAAACGCCTCCTAAGGACAGGGAACCTTGGAACCTTTGACCTCCTCCTTAGCAATGTTTTTATGAGACATAATTATGTCAGGTAACATAGATTCATAATAATACGATCAGTACGTGTATCTCTTACACAAATGCACATATCACTGGCATTTTCAATATTACTAAGCACCATCACACCTAAACTAACAGAGGTCAAGGAGGTGGAAACCTAAGTCAAACCCAAATAGGGGATACAGAGAAAGTCATGACCTTTTATACCTTAACTAGCATACGATTATGCTCAGCACGGATGTCCTAAAACCCTAAGCAAAACTGACATAATTACAGAAGGAGATAGTCCTGATGACATTAGAGTCCTTTCAAGAGTTGTATTAAGATTAACACCTAGACCTGTCTTTATAAACAAATGTAACCTTAGCTAATAATCGTGCCAACCCTGATGCATAATTAGGATTGCAATTATAGGAAATATGAAAATGCTCCTCAGTAATCAAGCTCGAGTCTTCAAGGAAAAGGAGGATTCGAGCTTTTTCTTTTGTGAGAACAGTAATCTTTTTCAGGAATTTGATTTGCAGATGAAGTACGGGAACGATGAAGAAGAAAAGTTTATGTTCAAATTCCAAGGTCAATTTGGGCCGCACAAGTAAAAGCCAATCAATGCCTCTGATTGAGGAAGACCAAGAGACTCTGACATGACACTCCAAAAAAAGGACAAAGTTTGACTTGTAAAGTCGAAAACACCCCTTCACCAGGGGAAATGTTATGACCAAAATTAACAATGAAGCGAGCCGGAGGTGAAGGGGAATCGGATAACCGAAAGTTCGCAGAAGGCTTAATAGAAAGCGGGGACTAAAAACGTGAAGAGCGAGAGCAGAAAAACGTAATTCGAAAGGCCGCATCAACCATAACCCTTTTACCCCCCCCCCCCCCCGACCCAAAAGAAAAGTCATGAAGAACTAGGGAATTTAACCAACAAGGCCTTTCCACCAAAGTCAGTCCGACAAGACCCATTCGACAGTATTCGCTTAACGAAAGGCATAGTGTGAAGAACCACTCTAATCCAGATCCAAAGAGGTTAGAAGCAACAAACCTGACAGACGGAACCCGAGGGGAAATCTTCAATAACGTCTTGCCCAAATATCAATACACCTAAAGATGGAAGCATAGAAGACACTAATCTGGAAGAACGCGAAGGACACTCAGAACCAGCTGGAGCGTCTACTACATAAATGCTGAAAGGTCACTTCCGTAAATAAGTAAGAGTGACACCGGAAGCCACCCTCCAAGAATATAGGCTACCACAAAGGCCGTACCAGAGGGCTAGCCGGAACTCGGACAGGGATACAGGCTACATGTGCTAGCCTACCTAGTACCGAAACCCATAGCGGTTTCAACCCGGTAGCTATGAACATACACCATGGGGTCAAGCCTCTCCATGTATTCACGATAAAGCCGAAAGCCCACATCCGAAAGTTTGTGTCCGCAAGCTTACATTCAGGAGTATCCCTCAAGAATTCAAGTATCATAACCAAATGCACCCAAGGCAGCCAAAGGTCAAGCACTCAAAGCCAAGAATAAAACAACCAACAGAAACCCATGCAGGTCTGGCAACCCTCTGACGGGAGGGGTCCTGATCCACTATAAATAAGGCACCAAAGGTCACATTTGGGGGGGGGGCTTTTCTCTTACTTTTTGTATCCTAAAAAAAAACTTAGAAAACAACATTAATGGAGAATTCCACTTTATGATATCTGTGTATTTCCATTAAAAGCTTAATGAAAGGAAAACTCCTTAAGAAAATTGCTCTGTAAGTGTGTACTTTATTTCTCTAATTACAATAGTCATAGTTCACTATCCATTCTACAGAGGAGTCTGAGTTTGCATCCATCTACACCCTCGAATGGCAATTAAACCTCGGTCACTGAGTCTAGATCTGATCTGGTAATCCTCAGTGAGCCCGCAACTTAGAGCCCTAGCATCCCAATTCCCCACTAAGGTCGACCGGGGAAGAGAACCAACACACCTAATTTTCCCTTAAGATTTGTTCCTGTTGAACCACTTCCGGTGTTAACGAAAAATATCGTTAACAATTATCAAAATATATCAGTTGTGTAAATATATAAAACAGTCCAAATGTAAAACAAAATTGTGTTGCAACTAACAACTTTGTTAAGGAAATTTGCTTGAAATACTGAAATGCTATTAGTTGAACTCCCACTTTGACTATAGAAAAATGTTTTTAATTCATTAGTTATAAAATAGTACTACACCATGCTTATTGAGCAAAGGTTGGCATCAAATTGTTTCGGTGGACTTCCAGTTTGATTATGGCCTATTCAGAAATGCAAATATTTCATGGACTTGCCTTTTTGCTAGCATAAAATTGTATTATTTTTATGGTTAGACTGTGGTTTTTATGGCTGATTAGAAATTTTGATTTTCCTCCATTCCGGACCGGATAGCCCTATGGTTTGAAGTTCTAACGGTCGGATCATCAGTTCGATCCGATTACGAAAATTGTGTACTCTATTCTGCCATTTTGTTCTTGTTACTCTCAATACATCTCTATCATTAATGGTATGGTGGCTTCACATGATCCAAAGTTGAAAATGCATAATAATTTTAGTTTTTTATATTTATTTCTCTTTATATTTAACTAAAAAGCACGGATGATAAATTTACTCCAATAACTCATGTCTTTTAAGCATTCACTCTATTCATCACTAAATTGTTTCCTATCTTACAAAGAAGCATTGATTGTTTATTTTGTTCTCATATTTTTACATTTTTTTGTGTTTTAAGCGGTATGTCTAAATATAATAATTAAAAGTATGGCTAAAACCATCTATATACATAAAAGCAATTTATCAAGGCATTTCAAGTGAGAGGCTCATTTGATCAATGAAGTGGTGCAATTAAAAACGTGAATAACATGCATAAGTAGATCTCTAAGGCTTTTCTCATGAGAAACAGGAAAATTCATATGAAAGGAGCCTCAGAAATCACGTAAATGAAAATAAGACTTGAATGACGTCATTTAGCATGAATATTTAAATACGAACTTTAGTCCAAATAAACATAATTCACTTATTGATATAAATGTTTAACAAATTTGGCATTTTCCTAATGTTTTAGATAACAAACGAATGAATAATGCTAATTTCTTTGTTATGTGTTAAAGACTGTAGCGGCGACCTACAAACATTACTTGAACCATGCAAACTTATGGCAGAAGCATTCAGATTGTTATGCAAGAATTGAACTAAAACAAGTTTGCCATGTACTTACCTATATAATTATATTATAAAAAATGTTATTTGCCAGATCAATCTACGTTCACTATTCTATCAGCTCAATTTTAATTATATAAATTTGATGTAAAGAAGATATAATTATAGCATTTAAATAACATTGAACAACTAATATATAACGAGAATTCTTGGCACATGCAATACATGTATAAAAAAAAATTATAATTATAATAGTTGAAATTCTCCACAAATTTGACAAAAGTAAATTAGAAAAATAAGGAAAATTTTGTAATTTTTGTTGAAACATGGTTTCGTACTTGTAGGTACGTTTACTTTTCCAAATTTAAGTTTGAAAATAGATTTGTTTTTTGTTCTTCATGGAATTTGAACTTCCAACTTGTTCTTTATATATATGGATATTTTTGAAAATTTGCGGCCGGACCAACATTTTGCGATTCTATTCCCTACTAGTGCACTATTAAAACTAAATGAATTTACACTTTTTAATACCATAAGATGCTATTAGGAACTGCTAAATTATGTGTTTTTAACTTCAAATGATGGTATAATGCTAAAAATAACTCATGTTACGCTTCCAAATATCACATATTATATTTAGGAATGAAAACTTTGTTTTTTAAAACTTTAAATATAAAAGTTTGTTGCTCAGTTGATGTTTATTAGGCTAGATTCTTAGTCCAGCCTATGATATGTTGTTAAGTTTATATATGAAGTAGACTGGCTATTGAAATTTAAATCTTATTTTGGAGAAACACATTTTTTAGTCGAACTGTAAGTTTATAATACTTACTTTCATGTGTTTGCTTCTGAACAAATCAATTCTGGTTTAGGAGGTTTTGTAAAAATGGCTGGCTGCTTGCATTTCCGTAAATATACAAGATAAAATTTTGTTTTTCTAACTAGTTTAGTTTGACAAATTATGATATTTAAACTTATATTTCGTTGTCTTGTCCATTATCATGCCATGGTTTCACTACTACAATAATTTGATTATGTATTTTACTAGGAAAAGAAATTGGTCAAGTAAAAAATAAATGTAACTGAATAAAATATAAAATATTCAACCAATCAGTTCGTGTTATTAGAATACACAGTTATCACATAACAAAAAGTCAAGGATGTTGGACCGCTTACTAGTATTGGGGCGATGCCATTAAGAGAATTCATGGTTACACTGTGTCCAAAAAAGGGTCATTTACACTAAAATATACTCTTCCTTTTATCTTTTAAAATTTGATATTTCGCAACTGTAATACTCTAAGGGTCTTTTGACTCTAACTTTAACTCTTACTATCTTATACTTTTTAAACCAACTTTGACTCATATCCCTACAATATAAAAAAAGAACTCAAATAGTGATTTTGTAATGCTTGGGTTTCAGAGTTAAATAACAGGAAGGAAATTATGTGTGATCGACAAATGTGACATTTACTCCAATTTTTATAGTTTAAGTTGGTGTATAGACTAAAATATCCAAAAGAAAAATATATCAATTCTGTTATTAATTATATACTTTTGACTTTCCAAGAAAGTTCATGTCACATTCAAGACATGAACAAATGAGAACGTCAAATGATTGTGGTCAAATATATATATATATATATATATATATATATATATATATATATTTGTGTGTGTGTATTATATATATGTATACGCACACACACACTTGCGCACACACATGTGCTTAGTGGGTGGTAGAAAATGACTAAAAAACTCATAGTATAATAACACACATGGTTTACGTAGAAAAGTTTGAAGTCTATAAGTTCGATTTAATTTGCTGAATGAAATCATGTTTTATACGAATATTAGTTAGAGAGGAAGCAAGTAATGCTAAATTCAGAGTTTGGGGAAGTCACGTGTGTAACAAGGAAGCAATGTTGTTGTCCTGCACTTTGCATGCACATTTTGGCTTTTTTTTGAACATATTTTTCCACTTTTACCAATTCTTTTGTTCATAACTATGCATGCACCCAACTTTTCTAAATATATGTTTGTGCATCTACGATATTCTACGTTGAATATATATTTGTTTCTACTACACCAGTGAACTATAAACTACCGATCAAATATTACTAATTTTATGATTTGACCTATAGACAAGTTGTTCTACTTTGTGAATTTTACATGGTGAATTCTGTATACATTCAAAAATGCTTATCATCTAATTGTCATGGATCGTAGATACAACTATTAGAAATGTTGTAGCTGAGCCATCCATGTGTTTAACATGGGGTGCCACCAACCATGCACCAACCATGCCACCTACCGGGCCACCAACCGTGCCACCAACCCCCACCAACCATACTCTCATCTTATAAATATACCCTTGTTCTTCATAGTTGATATCTCATTCCAAAATCCAATAAGAAGAAAAGGAAACAAAGCTTAAAGTGAGATCGAGTGTTGATTGAGAAGTGTTTTGTGTAATCACTTTGTATTATTCTCTGAAATGAAAGATCTGCGGCAGCCCGGAGACATAGGCATAATTGGTCGAACTCCGTTATCAAGTTTGTGTGTCTCTTACCATTCTACATTTCATTTATTTTCTCCACAAATCTAATTATAAGGAAATTTGCTTAATTTCCCAACAACTGGTATCGGAGCCATAATTTGTTTGAAAGGAAATCAAATTCGAGTGGGAGGGATGGACGAAGATGAAGGAAGGGTGAAAATCGATAAGTTTGATGGAGCAGACTTTGGCTTTTGGAAAATGCAAATTGAAGATTATCTATATCAGAACAAGGTTTATCAACCTCTCGCGGAAAAGAAGCCAGAGAATATGAAGGATGAAGATTGGGCTCTTCTTGATGGACAAGCTCTTGGAGTTATTTGATTGACGTTATCTCGCAATGTTTCTTTCAACATAACAAAGGAAAAGACCACGACAGGTCTTATAGCAGCTCTCTCCAATATGTATAAGAAGTCGTCGACCTCTAACAAAGTTCATTTGATGAGGCGATTGTTCAATTTGCAGATGACAGAAGGTGCATTGGTAGCTTAACATCTCAATGAGCTGAATACTGTTACTTCCCACCTAAGTTCAGTTGAAATTGAATTTGATGAAGAAGTACAAGCGTTGATACTTTTGTCTTCCCTGCTAGAAAGTTGGAATGCTACTGTCACAACAGTGAGTAGCTCGTCGGAAAGCAATAAGTTAAAATTTGATGATATTCGTGATAAGGTTCTCAGTGAAGAGATCTAACGAAGAGATTCTGCTGAGTCATCAAAATTTTCAATTTTGCATATACAATCAAGAGGAAAGAAATTCAACATGAGGAAATGGACATAGCAAATCGAACTACCGAGGTAGGTCGAAGGACTGGAGATCTAAATCCAGAAATTCCAACAGCTCAAAGACCGTTGAGTGTTGGAATTATGGAAAAACCAGACACAACAAAAATCAATGCATAAGTGCATTAAAGGACCAAGAGGTGAAGGCAGAGACAAATGTTACTTCTACCTCAGTAGGAGATAAAGCGTTGATATGCTATTTGGAGATTAAGGAAGAGTCTTGGGTGCTAGACTCTGGAGTATCGTTTCATGCCACTTCACAGAAAAAATTCTTCGAAAGGTACGGCTCTGGAAATCTGGGAAACGTATATCTTGGTGACGATCAACCTTGTGATATCGTTGGTAAAGGTGTTGTGAAGATTAAACTAAATTCGTTAGTACCGGAGCTAAAGGATGTCAGGCACATACCTAACTTGAGAAAGAATTTGATCTTCATAGGACAACTGGCTAGCGAAGGCTACACTACGACTTTCCATAGTGATGATTGGAAATTTTCAAAGGGTCCAATGACGATTGCTCAAGGCAAGAAGAGTGGTACTCTTCACATGACAGCAGGAGCACGATGTTCGATCACTGTTGAAGCTAGCAATGGAAATTCCAACATATGGCACCAGAGGCTAGGCCATATGAGTGATAAGAGAATGAAGATTATGCACTCGAAGGGGAAACGTCCAGGTCTACAGTCAGCGGAAATAGGCATGTGCGAAAATTGCGTATTTGGAAAGCAGAAAAGAGCTAGCTTTCAAATAAATGGTAAAACGACAAAGAAGTAAAAGCTAGAGCTTGTTCATTCCGATGTTTGGGGGCCAACGACCATCTCATCCATTGGTGGAAAGAATTATTTCGTTACTTTCATTGATGATCACTCGCGAAAGGTATGGGTTTATTTTTTAAGGCAAAAATCTGAAATGTTCGAGGCTTTCAGGATATGGAAAGCTCTGGTTGAAAATGAGACAAATCTAAAGATCAAAAAGCTTAGAACTGACAATGGAGGTGGATATGAAGACACCAGATTCAAGCAGTTCTGTTATGAGCACGGGATCAAAATGCAGAGAACCGTGCTGGGTATGCCTCAACAAAATGGCATAGCTGAGCGTATGAATCGAACGTTGACAAAAAGAGCCAGAAGCATCATATACAGTCAGGTCTACCAAAGCAGTTCTGGGCAGAAGCAGTCAACACAGCATCTTATTTTATCAACATAGGTCCTTCGGTTCCATTATAGCATAAAATACCAGGGGAGTTATGGAGTGGAAAAGAGGTAAAATTATCACATTTAATAATTTTCGGCTGCGTGGCATATGTACATATTAGTGATCACGGTAGGAATAAACTTGATCCCAAATCCAAGAAATGCACTTTCATTGGCTATGGCGAAAATGAGTTTGGCTACCGCATTTGGGATAATGAAAACAAGAAGGTGATCCATCAACGACTTAAATCAGAGTGAGCTGGTATTTGCAGATGCAAATGATATTCCTGATAGTCTTATAACAGAACCGACCATAGAAAGTGCTCAACATGATGAAATTGTTGATCTGAGTAGTGTGGACCAGTCTGACACACTACAGCATCCTACTCTAGATCCTGTATTGAGAAGGTTTGCTCGACCTCATGTACCTAATAAAAGATACATGAACTATTTGTTGCTGACTAATGCAGGGGAACCTGAAAGCTATGATGAAGCTTCTCAGACTGAAGATGCTAGCAAGTGGGAGCTTGCCTTGAAAGATGAGATGAAGTCTCTTATCTCCAACCAGACATGGGAACTAGCTGAGTTACTAATAGGAAAGAAGGCGCTTCATGATAAATGGGTGTATCGGGTGAAAGAGGAGCACGATGGTTCCAACAGATACAAAGATCGATTAGTTGTTAAAAGATTCCAATAGAAGATCAAAGGAAGCAAGAATCCAGCAGATATGTTGACAAAAACGGTAACTATCGATAAAATGAAGTTGTGTTCAACTTCAGTTGGTCTGCTAGAGTAAAAAGACCAGAATGGATGTTGCATTGATCAAGGTGTGAAGACGGATTGAAATAAGTCTTCAAGTGGGAGATTATTAGAAATGGTGTAGCTGAGCCGTCCATGTGTTTAACATGAGGTGCCACCAACCATGCACCAACCATGCCACCTACCGGGCCACCAACCCCCACCAACTATACTCTCATCTTATAAATACACCCTTGTTCTTCATAGTTGATATCTCATTCAAAAATCTAATAAGAAGAAAAGGAAACAAAGCTTAGAGAGAGATCGAGTGTTGAGTGAGAAGTGTTTTGAGCAATCACTTTGTAATATTCTCCGAAATAAAAGATCTGCAGCAGCCCGGAGATGTAGGCATAATTGGCCGAACTCGGTTATTAAGTTTGTGTGTCTCTTACCATTCTACAATTCATTTATTTTCTCCACAAACGTAATTATAAGGAAATTTGCGTAATTTCCCAACAACAACCTCTAAAGATTGTAACACACACCACTACAAAAGTGGGCATATTCGACACAAGTTTTATACGGTCTTAGATCGAAAAAGTGTTGCATTTTCCCCTTTTTTCAAATAGGCAACACCGGAAGGGCGTGGCATCCGCGCCGTCACCTTAGCCCTCTAAGGCAATGCTTTAGCACATCTACTGCCACGAAAAGAAAGTGTTGCATTATAGACGTAATGCAACACTTTTGCACGTAATGCAACAATATGCAGCATTCCTTGAAAATTAGTAAGATCTTGGCTACCAGTTCACGATAGCGAGGCCACGTCAGCTTTCCATGTCAGCTGCCTACGTGTCACACGACACGTCAGCTGCACATATGTCACATGTCACGTCAGGTGTGGCGTCTACGTGCCATATGGAATTACTACTATTTTACGTAATGCAACACCACTGTATTATGGAATGCAACACCATTATCTTGAAATACAACATCAGGGAAAAAGCAAATGCAATAGTAAAAGAAGGCAAATACAATGCTTTAATTATAAATTTTGCAAAATTAGATTTGTACATAGAAGAAACACATCTGTTACATTCATCATCACATTCAAACCTTCCAAAACATTGATCATCACATACCATACCAATTCTTCAAATATAACACATATGATCAAATACATAATTTGTAGCACAAGTGCCAACACATACCACCTTCAACAAAAGTGCCAACAAATACGATCAGTGTGCATTCTACAAAGTAGTAATGCCATGAACCAGAAACTGTATCTCTCCATGTCATTTCTGGTCCTCCACTTGCCGGCTATATCTCTCCTCGTCATTTCAGATCCTGTAGTTTGAATTTACAAGTTATTTGATAAGTGCATATGTGCTGTGTGCATCTGTGCATTTGGCCATCTAATTAACTTCTAAATCTTACACATACAATTATTACAATTGACCATTCACCCCATTGGTCACTCGTGCCACCTCAGAATTGAGTATGCTTCGTCTTCTGTGCAAGCATTTCCAGTTCACATATTTACCCGACACCATCCATTGGGTCCCTCACATATCCTTTCAATTCAGAACATCATTATCTCCAAATCCCCTAAACCCCAATCTTCGATAGTTCAAAAAAAAAAAAAATCAATGGAGGACTCGTCTCTGTACATCACTGCTACTGTTCTTGAGGGACATTGGAATTTTGAAGCTGTGCATGACGTTCTTAGGGTGACTCTCAATAATAATTCGTGGCCTATACGGGTAATACCCAATAACTCTTTTCTAGTATCATGCCCATCTTACAGTAAACATGATCATGCGCTAATGTTGAAAGTTTTTACAAAACCTGGTGGTGCTATTTACCTGCAAGCATGGTCTGATGAAGAATTTGAGCCTAAACCAGCTTTAGAAGTGGAATCATGAGATAAAGTTGATGGCTTTCCCAAGTTCCTAAAGAGTAACGTTCATGTTGTTGAAGAAATACTGAAGCCAATGGGGCATGTGCTTGCAATTGACGACTGTAACTGGTCTCAGTATGACCGTACATCTTTCTACCTAAAAATGCAATTTTATGAAGGCATTAGTAATATCAATACTTTTGCTGCTCAACTCAATAACAAGGTTTACCTCATTAAGGTTTAGCGTTGTACCCATGCTCATCCTGGAACAAGGCCTGAACTTCTTTTTGTGAGCAATAGGGAGGAACAGGTGGTTCCATGTTTACGTCATCACGAATGGGAATGGGAAATGGATTCAGATGAAAGGATTAACGCAATGACACAAGTAGCTGCTATGCTACCCCCCTTGCCAAGATTATTTCCTGAAGCCACCTATGACATAAATGTTGATAACCCAGCCCCAATGAACCAAAGGAATGATCAGTGGGTAGATTTGGAAGTTGATCAGGAATATGATTGGCCAAACTACCTCACCTCTTGTCCTGATGTTGCGGGTCCATCACATGCTGCGGGTCCATCACATGTGGCTGCTCACTTCGGACTGGCTCTCCCACAGCCGCAAAGCCCTAACGAATCTGTTGCAAGTTCCACAGCCCCGCAAAGACCTGATCTGGTATGGACTGATGCTACTACAATGTCATTTTTTGGATGTGTATGTATTAAGTTAACTTTATGATACTTTTGTATGTGGATGCGTATGTCATTTTTTGGATGTATATGGTATGAACTGATGCTGCCTTATGATACTTTTTTGTATTACTGCTTTGAATGTGTATGTGTATGGTACAAACACACCGCAGTGTACTTTTTGGGATGTGTATGTGTGCGTGTAGCAGATTAGATACGGGTGAATGACTCGTCGGGATCGGGAAATTGGTAGTTTCCAAAGCCTGTACACAAATACACCGCAGTGCTACTCATGTATCTGTATCACAAAACCTCAAGCATACAATTGTATGTCATTTTTTGGATGTGTATGGTAAGAACAGATGCTGCCTTATGATACTTTTACTCCCTTATGATACTTTTTTGTATGACTGCTTTATGATACGTAGTAAGGCATAATATGGATGCAAAACTGAGCATACGTTTCCAAAATTGAAACAATGAAATTGGTATTTTCCAAAATCAAATGGAAAATACCTGTGCGTGTAGCAGATTAGATACGGGTGAACGACTCGTCGGGGATCAGGAATGGTAGTTTCCAAAGTCTGTACACAAACACACTACAGTGCTACACATGTTTCTGTATCACAAAACCTCAAGCATAAAATTATATGTTAATGTAAATGAACGCAAAGTGCAAATCAATTTTGACGGTAAATTCCCCATTCCTTAACTAACTCGACCTCTATAATAAACCAGTGTCTTTTTTGGTTTATTGCTGGGTATAATTTTCGAATAAACCTCAGCATAATCCCAAATCAATGGTCAAAGCACAACTAGTTACTCATAATCTAATCTTTCACTGACTAATCACTCATAAGCGAACGGGTTTTCCTAAGTTCGGGATGTCCAAGCAACTAATTACTCATAAGCGAATGAGTTTTCCAAAATGTAACAAATGAACTAATTACTAATTACTCATAATCCAATCTATAGTAAGCGCAACTAATTCACATTGCTATACAAACTGAACCTGAGGGAAAAAACTAGCGATGTCAATGCCTTGAGCAATCAAAGCTAGAAAGTGTTTCAAAGTTTCAACCTTTTCGGAATAAAATTTTGCTGTCGAGGAGAGGAGCGATACTGACGTGAATTTAGGTTTAAATTTTTGTCAATAGTAAAAAAAAGGAAAGAACGATTAGATGATAGAGAAAAAGAACGATTTTTGACCAGACTGTTTTTACATTATTGCGTAAAGGGAGAAGATCGCGCCAAAATTTCATCAAAAGAATGCAATGACGTGGCTGGCATTGATTGGATGATGGCTAACGTTTAGAATCATCAGAACCATAGATGGTTTGAACCGTTGGACTAATCTTGCATCTACGGTTGGAGTTTTTATATGTTGATAACGCGGATCGCTGAGCTGGATTGTATATACATAATGCTATGCTTTTAACTAGTGTTGCATGTCAAAACACCAGAATTCTCACCGCAACAGTGCATTCACGTATAATGCAACAACATATGAATATTGTTGCAGAAGATCAAAGAAAGCATAGCTTTCGCCACACTTTTCATGCAACGCACACAAATTAGTGTCGAATATGCCCACTTTTGTAGTAGTGACATTGTCAATTTTATTTTGAACTGCATTATGATGAAATATGCATAAATTTTGCATGTTTATACTTCAGTTTTCTACTCAATGCCTTTTTTTCCAACAGCATTAGAACAACTTTTAATGAGTGAAGATCAACCTCAAGATTTTAATTGTAAGTTCTAAACTATATTCTTTACAAATACCATCCTCATTTCATATAATTTTTGGTTCATATGAACATGTCGCTATCTTTGTTGATGGACGGACACTTAACTAATTAAATGTCGCTGTAAAGCATTTCATAATGGTCATTTTAAATAATGATCAATGGCGTACAGTGGCGGCCATTTTGGAGTAGTTGATTGTTTAGTCATACATGTAGTATTAAATAGAGACTAAGGGAGAGTTACTGGAAATATTTAATCTTAAAACTAACTTACATTTCTGCACATTTATAATATGCAATGGCACAAAGACGAAAACCACTTCTGTCTGCATGTTATTTTCTGTCTGCATGTGATTTTAAAGAAAGATAATATTTGAAATATGTCAAATTGTTTATTAGATTATATTTTTTTCGTAAAGCTTAAACAAAAGTGAAAGTAAAATAGGAAAAGGTAAACCTCAGTGTTAGACAATTGCTACATTGCAAAAGGTAATAAAGCTATACTTTCTCAATAAACAAATTTATGTTTACATTGACAAAGTATATGAGAACTTGATTAACACTTACGAAATATCGTTTATTTTCTACATGTATATTGAATATATTAATATACAACATGATAATTAATCTATGTGCATGTGTCACAAATAATGGGTGACAAAGATTACATGGTGATTTGTAGTTCGCTATTAAGTTAGCTGGAGCTACCTCAATGGTCAGTGGTTTAACTTTGCCTTATTGGATTCCTTCATAGGGTAGTTAATAAATTCAGTCGAGTTATCTTTATCTTCCATACTATTTAAATGAATCTTTATCAGATAACTGACTTTAAGGATGTAATGCTTGACTTCCGGTCTTTCTAACATTACAGGAAGGTAACTCACGTTGAGAACGTCAATGTATCTCAATTAGTTATATTTTTTATATATCATCACAATATGCAAGTTGGAAAATATGTTTCCTTAGGCAATAAGCACATTTACTGGAATTCTACTCGGAATTCTGTTTTGCACTGCTAGCAAGAAGAATTCTAGACTTTAGGAGAGAATATAAACAACCATACACTAAGCGTACTCATAATCGATCTTACTATTTAAAATAGTTTTATCTTTCTTTGGCTTATTTTACCTATTCTATTTATCAAACCGACCGTTAGGGAGTTTGCCTACTGTGGGTAGCAAATCAATTTCATCTGAAGTCAAAAACATGCGCCCCTTTTCTCCGCTATTATTTCACACTCCGCTTTGTTCTCCAACATTCTGCGCTCCCCGTTAATCCTCCTTATTTACTGATTTTTTATTACGATTCTTCCTATTTAAATTCATTCGGATGTTTTGCTTCTTTTTCTTTGCCATCTCAATCACAACCGTGTGTATTATCAATTTAGGATAAACCTCGAACATCCAACCGACTCACCAGCAATCGTTACAAATAGGTATCTTCGGAGGTTGTTGTTCGCAGTAAGCTCGGCGGTTCTCGGGCTTTCTCCAGTGCTCTGTTTTGGTTCGTATTGATTTTTCATAACATAATTGTATTCTATTTATATTCAATCGATGATTTAATGCTAGATGGGTAAACTAAAGAAACAAATAGTGATTAGTACGTTATTTAGTAACAAAAAAAAAAAAAAATCGACCAAAATTAAGATGAAAATCTATATAAATGATAATTTTATCTTTCTTTGGCTTATTTTATCTTTTCTATTTATCAAACAAATCCACATTTAGAGAGATTTGACTAATGTGGTAGCAAATCAATTTGGTCTGAAGCCAAATACATGCGTCCCTCTTCGTTATTATTTCACTCTCTGCTTTGTTCTCCAACATTCTGCCCTCCCTGTTAATCCTCCTTATTTACCGATTCTTGGAGACCTCTTAGAACATTGGCTTAATTCAAGAAGGAAGATGTTTCAGGAAAGATAATTTTATACTCTCATGTAATGGAAAGTTGCATTTTATAAACACAGGAATGGGACAAGTGAATTGTGTTATTGATTATGCGGAATGGTAATTTCCTAAATTAATGTCTTATGCAATTTTAGATGCACAGAAAAATAAGGTTCCAAAATTTAGCTACATCGTCGTTTATGAATTTCGATAAACATGTTGTGCCTCAGAATTAATTAGCTTTCCCAGTTTGCAACCGCATAGGATGAGCTTTGCCCCAACGGAAAGAAAATTCAATCTTGATATGAATCCTAAAAGTACTAATTTATAAATTCTTTTACTATATTTTTTCATAAATCTACAACACTGTATACAGTAAATGTTCAAACATTGTATTTACTTTGTTCTGGTCTTAGCCAAAATAAAGTTATTGCTTAACACATTGAACTATTAAGATATGGGAGCAGTTTTAGCATATAGATTTAATAACTTAACTATCAAACCTAATTAATTATTATTTTTTATTAACATGAGCTTGTGCAGCATTCTTACTGGATAAACATGTTTAAATGGATGGCTACTTGATCCTATAATTATGAATGTGAGTATAAGAATTAGTTCATGCAAGAATGATGAATTTACCATGAATTACTTTGATACAGGAGTTTTCCATCTGTTGTTGGGTATCGGTGCATTTAGGGAACATGTGGCTGCTTATGCTTGCAAAAAGAGCTGGAGATAGAAAGGTTATGCAAGCATTGCTACGTATATTACTTATGCTCTAGACATCTTGAGCTGTAAATGATTTTAATTAAATATCAATGCGTTTGAGGAATCCTATGACAGTAGTAAAACGGAAATCCGCTTGTGTGTACCTGAGGCTGCTTGTGATGCATAGCATAATCAATAAATGGTAGTAAGCTAGCCAAGTTATATTAGAAATTGTGTCAAACAGAAAGTAGCGATGCCCAAGATAATGCATAAATGGGTACACAAAAATGCATAACCGTAGAAGGTTGCGAATGAAAGATGAAGCAACTAAAGTGGGTATGAGCATTAAGTATTGCAATCGTCAAACAATGGAAGTGCTATATCAGGTTCACAAGCTTGGGTAAATGA
Source organism: Allium sativum (assembly GCA_030737875.1). NCBI lineage: Eukaryota > Viridiplantae > Streptophyta > Magnoliopsida > Asparagales > Amaryllidaceae > Allium > Allium sativum. The sequence goes on along the minus strand of CM060909.1, from coordinate 53,342,682 downwards.
ATTCATGTTAGAATAGGAGGAGCATATGATCTAATCTTGAAGGTATTTTCTTTCATATAGTGCCCTATGCGGACAACACCCTATCAACCAAAGTGGAGATCCAAAGCGTAGTTTGAGAAAAAATCAGCCTTGGTGCAGCAACGAATAGGAACCAGTAAGAGTTGCTACATCATTTAGTTGGTGAAAATGAGAGGTGCTACAGTATATCATCTGTCCTACTTCATGTACAGTAAAACATATGCTGCATGCTGCATATACCACGAATTGTAGTTGCATTGATTTAGAATGGATAAAGTTTACAATTATATTAAATATAGTGAAAAGCACGATGGAATTCAAATTTAAGTTTTTCTCTGCTATAAAAGTTTTTGTAGCATTGATTCTCTATAATGCTTCTAAATAATAATGAGTTTGTACTTTAAAATTTCGGCATCCTTGCTTTTTGAGAGTTATCAACAGAAGATCAATGTTTGAAGTTGTTTGATCTGTCATATGTTGTCATAATTTAGATATTTCTATCTGTGTACGCGGTACATAATATATACAACAGATACTAACGTACTACGACTCCTCTGTTCTTTTACAAAACTGAGATAACTTACTCTTCACTATGAATAATACAAAATTTGAAAGACTAATCATCATCCCTCGGTGAAAAAATGATGCATATCATATAGGTTTATTCGTTTATTTTATGTTTGGGCTTGCTTGCATGTTGGAGTTTGATATGCTTATTCGTGTGCTGACATATCTTTGTACAGTGTATGAGTTTAATAATGGAGTCTATTAAACACTCCTATTTTCATTTAATGCAAAGTGTCCTGGTTTTTTTTTAAAACCAAAAAGTACTCATAGGTTTCTAAAACCAAGTTGAGATTGAAATATTTTTGGTCCAAATTTATGTTATAGCTTCACATACACATGTCACACGCATATATCCAGAAAGGTGCAAACAAATCAAAAGATGGCTTTATAGACTTCCCGTAGCCAAATGAAAGAAACAAGTTTTGGAAAGTCAAGGAAATGAAGCCTATATTATATGCTTTGTACTAAAGGTAGATAAATAATAATGTACTACTTAATCAAAAATAGAGCCTATATTATATGCCTTGCAAAAAAAAAAAAAGTCAAAGACGGGAGCTTAAATCAACTAGTGGCATGCTGTTGAGGCTTTTAGATTTTCAGCTTGACCTCTCAATTCAATGGTAATACTCCCCACGGTGATTTCACTCCATAATGTCTGAACTGGATGGTGATGAATCAACTCTATTTTCTTCTGCATGAAAAATGGATAGTTACAATTAAGCTATCTATATCCTACTATGGGAAAGAAGCATATATGTTTCCGAAAAATTATCGGCAAGTTGCACTTAAGGTTTACATCAAATGTTAAAAGCATTAACATATCTGCTACTTCTCACAAAACAACAGCTAACTAAATAATAATACTACACTCTGCAAGCACGAACCACTTACTAGTTGATATTTAAAACGCTCCAAAACCGAGTGGAAAAAATTATCATATCCTCTACAGTAAGGTACCCTATATATATATATATATATATATATATATATATATATATATATATATATATATATATATATATATATATTTTTGTAAAATCTAACTTAAAATATGTTTTAACAAATAATTTTATATTGAACATTTTAATGGTCGGTTTTTCCACCGTTGTACGGTAAACTAATCTATATGTTAACTAACTTTGCAAGTTGTAGAAAATTAAAATGAAATGTGAATATAAACCAAAGGTCAAACAAATATTACGTCGTCTAGGGTCCGTAGACAGAAGTTTAACCAGTTCTTTGAAAAAGAATTAAATGTGCTTACTCCTTTTAGAAGCGATTGCGGTTTTTTATTAGCTAGAAGTACTAATAGTAAGAAAAATACTAAATAATTATCAAATAAAAAATGCCTAAAAACTTAAAAATAAATCAGTACATTTTAGGCATTTGGCGCTTTAGCCCATTTCATCAACATATCGATGTGTGATGAGAAAGAGCATGCAAGCTTCTTGGGTGTTGCCTATTTGAGTGCCATAGTAGTTGATAGTTTTGATTACAAAATGTACTATTGAATTGAAATAAGACTTTTTATTTTAATTTTCTTCCTTGGTAGCACATGCATGTTTTCAGCTTAGGCATTTGTACTACATTTATTTCAAGTTTTCAACTGCTCTCACACGATATTATTGGGATATTGCAATGCTTAATGATTCTGGGCAAAAAAAATTCAAACTTGCTTATGCATTTGTATAAATAACATGACACATTTATATTATATTATTACCACTTCCTACCAATTGCTAATGGAAACACTAATTGTTTTAACATGCATCAAGAGGTTCGCAACATTGTAATTATAGATAATTCTTCTTTGAAAAAAATATATGAATCCATGGCGTCTTTGGGATTTTATTAGCAGCATTCAAAAGTGCTCCACATATTTTATTTTTAAATATAAGTTATGTTACTTTAATACATTCAGATATAAAAATAAATGAGTATATTTAACAACATGTCCTGTTGCTCAGAAATTTTGTGTTATTGGAATTATATCTAAACATTTTGCAACTATGTTAAATATCCTGTGTCTAACTTATTTGTAAGAATATAATTCATTGATAATCACAAAATGTCATTTGGAAAAAGTAAATTCCATATTGAAAATTTAACGGTTAGCTGTTAAATTTCAACTTTAGCAAAATCAAGTTTCGTAGGATTAGTGATTATGCATGTTCAACTTCAGCATGTTGGTGTATGAAATTTCAATTCCACCTTGATGATTTCAATTGCTTAATTATACGTATAATGATTAGTACTACACTTATTTTGGTTTTTCAGGTTGATTCCAGCATAGAGAGCTTCTCCGTCCTTCCCGCGTTCCTAGGATTTTATGGAAATGTTCATTTTTTTCCTTCTTAACTTGACTGGAGATGGAAACAAAGTGATATGCTCCTTTTTTTTGTCCTAAGTGCCTAGAACCAAGTAAACTGGCATTATGTTAACATCATGGATTTCAGTCGGATTAGAGAGAATCTAGATGATAATAACTGTGGTCTTGCTAATTTTCTCTTACAAGAGATTATTTTGGTTTAGACGAATCATGTAGTATTTAATATTTTGAATATAAAATCAAATAGCAACAAGAATAGGTGAGTAATAATAAATCTTTCATTATTATAGAATAAGATATTGCGTTAGCTTTTGGCGCATGCATGTCTTTCATCTTTTACCGAATCTATTTAATTTCATAATATTTTAATATGGAGTTTGTAGAATATTTTATTTATGTGCTTTAAAGATTACATATTATAATTATAATATATTGTTTGCACATTTATATTTTCATTAACTTCGAATGAAGACTTTACTGCTATAAATATATTTGATTGGGAGACTATAAAGGATACACTGTCATCAGTTACGTTTAACAAAATGAGTGTTTTGCCTTCGGTCTTATGTAATTTATTGGGCCTTATCTGTTCCCATTGCTTTATATCTGCTATATATTCTTATGCAGATCCTTGTACATTGATTCATTCGATCGGATTACAAAGATAATACAAAAGATAATTCTCTGAAATTACTTTTCTTACATGGTATCGGAGCCGCTCGCCCAACGACATTTCTAATTGATCCATAATCGATAAAGGGGACTGATTTTGACTCCTCAGTTAAGTTTCATCATCGGAGATCAAACCTCGTTGATCGTGTAGCGTCTGTTCTTATCTTGTTGTGCGTGCTTGGCCAGAAATTTCTTTCACGGCGGCTACAACAGCTTTTCTGGTCATATGAGAATAACATCTCATCATCTGACTTTCTTGGCGTGGATTCATCAGTTCTTGCAACTTAAAAAGAAGCAAGAACCTCCTCCACCATCTTATTATCCCACGTCACTGCATTGGCTGCCACCCACTCGAGCAGGTGACCTTGCCATACGCTTTTTCCAACATCTGAGCAATATCTGATTGTAACACCAACCATGGCAGGACCCAGTGATGGGAATTCTTCTTCCAATTCAAGTGTGGGCATTGTTGAACCCGCCATTACCACTTCAATTCTTGTAAAGGCAAAAACCCAAGTGATAACCACCCTTCTTGATGAAGAGAACTTCCTCCTATGGAAATTCAAAATTGAAACAGCTTTGAAAGAATATGACCTTCAAGATTATGTCAAAGGAACCAGACCCATACCACCTGCTATGATCAATGATAAAGATGGAAATATGTTCAATAATCCAGCATATACACACCATAAAAAACAAGACAGTCTACTATCCTCATGGCTTCTTTCATCCATCAATACCAATTTATTGTCTCAAGTTATCGGGTGTTACTCATCCTATGAAATATGGTGCACCATACAACAAATTTTTAACTCTCAATCGTCAGCTAAAATAATGCATTACAGAAGAGAGTTTCAGAATGCAAGAAAAGGGGAACTATCAATGAAAGAATCTATACAATACTATTAAAGCTGAGTTGATTTTAGATGGCTCACAAGCCCCTCCAAATTATTATTACCAGTTGAGATTTGCAAAGAAATGTAAAATGTTTTTATTTCTTTACTGAAATGTAAGAATTGACAAGAGAGTTATTTACATTGTAATACAAGTGCAGTATAAATAGAAAATAAACGGTAATAGGGCTAAAGCCCATTTACAAGCCCAGTATACTAAAGAGTATAATACTATGTCTCAGCCATTATTCTTAATACCCCCCTTCAAACCCTATCACGGCTAGGGTTTGCAACGAAGTAAAAAATAATGGCCTCCATCAAGGCGATTCAGTTTCGATCAACGGAACTGAAACAAATTGAAGAAATCAGCAACTTGTAAACGATCTTCAGCTCTACAACAATCAGAAGCTCTACAAAAAATCATGGCGCTCCAACAAATTTCAACGGATCTGAAGATAAATCAGTGGATCTGAAGAATTAGATTCACGTGAAAGCTCTATAACTCATCGGCAACGAAAAAACAGAGATTAATCAGGAATATATATCAGCCTCTGTGTTCTCTTGCTCAAATCAGCTTCGTCAACGTTCAACTCGTCTCTCAGCCTGCTGAAATTGACCTTTGACAGAGGTTTAGTAAGTATATCTGCTTTTTGGTAGAACGATGGTATGTAACCAACTCTTAATTTACCATTAATCACTTGTTCTCTGATAAAGTATAGATCCAACTCTATGTGCTTTGTTTTAGAGTGTAGAACAGGATTAGATGTAAGTGAAATCGCACTTACATTATCACACCAAATTGTAGCAACTTTGTTAGATTTAACTCTGAGTTCACTAAGTAAGGATTCAATCCACATAACTTCTGCAGCAGTATTTGCAACACACCTAAATTCTGCTTCAGTACTGGATCTTGATACCGTACTCTGTTTTTTTGCACTCCATGATACTGGATTGTTTCCCAAAAATATACAATAACCAGAAGTAGATTTTCTGTCATCATGATCAGTACCCCAGTCTGCATCAGCATAGGCATTGACATTAAGATTTTTGCTAGACTTTAGAACAAGACCATGATTAATAGTTCCTTTCAAATATCTAAGTATTCTCTTAACAGCCTTCCAATGACTGTCTAAAGGTCTTTGCATATACTGACTCACTTTGTTAACACTATAAGCAATATCTGGTCTTGTGATAGTAGCATATTGTAAGGCCCCAACTATACTTCTGTATAATTTTCCATTTTGAATATCTTCACCTTGATGCTTAGATAACTGACTACTTGACACCATTGGAGTAGGCAAAGTGTTAGCTTGAATCATGTTGGCCTTGAACAAAATTTCTGAAATGTATTTTTTTTTGATTGAGATGCATTTCAGAAACACCTGTTCTCTTGACTTCTATTCCCAAAAAATAATCCAAATTTCCCAAATCTTTGATAGAGAATTCTGAATTAAGTATATCTGTTATATTTTTGATTTCATCAACACAGCTTCCTGTAATGATAAAATCATCAACATAAATAAGTATATATGTAATGGTAGTAGCAGAAAATTTAGTAAAAATTGAATTATCAGATTTTGTTGGCATGTATCCATGCTTGACAAGAGTTTCTTTCAACTTGTCAAACCAAACCCTTGGAGCTTGCTTGAGTCCATAAATAGCCTTGTTTAGTTTGCATACAAGATTTCTGCTATCATTTTCAATGAACCCTTGAGGCTGTTCCATATATACTTCTTCCTGTAAAACACCATTCAAAAAGGCATTATTCACATCTAGTTGCTTGATGTTCCAATTTCTATATAAAGCAATAGTTAAAATAATTCTGATTGAAGAGGGTTTTACAACAGGTGAAAAGGTTTCTGAAAAATCAAAACCAAACTGTTGTGAATACCCCTTAGCAACCAATCTTGCTTTATATTTTGAAATTGAACCATCAGCATTCTTTTTGAGTTTAAAAACCCATCTACACCCAATAATATTTTTATTATTAGGTTTTTCAACAAGAGTCCAAGTTTTATTTTTAATAAGAGCATTATACTCTTCACACATAGCTGCTTTCCATTCATCAACCTGATTTGCATCAGCATAAGAAATTGGTTCATCATGCAGACTTACAGTGTTTATAGTTTTTGGTTTAAAAACACCACACTTGGCTCTAGTCAACATAGGATGCATATTGATATTTTCTCTAGTTGGTTGACTTTGATTGTTATTCCCTGAAGAATCTGCTTCTTCAAACTCATGATTGCTATTGCCAGCATCATTATCACTGTCACTATTGCTTCTTTGTACATGCTCCTGCAGACTGCTTCTACAATCTGACATATCAGTGACCTCTTGACCTGGTCCATCATTGATGGGCACTGTGTGTTGAGGATCAATGTTGCTGTCATTCTTTTTTTGAGAGAGTGGCACAGCATTTTCTATCTCCTCTGGTATGTCAGGTATATACTGCCTTGGATTTATGACTTTAGCAGTTGTTTTAATATTTGTTTGACTGAATGGGTAAACCTCTTCATTGAATCTAACATGCCTTGACACATATATTCTACCCTTGCTATCTAAACATTTATAACCCTTTTGACTGTTACAATAACCCAAAAAGGTGCAAGGAGTAGATCTAAAACTTAATTTATGAGTGTTGTAAGGTCTTAAGTTAGGAAAGCATTGGCAACCAAAAACTTTTAAAAATTTATAATCTGGTTTAATCTTGTATAACACTTCATGTGGGCATTTGAATTGAAGTACCTTTGTTGGAAGTAAATTAATCAAATGCACTGCTGTGTTAAATGCCTCTGGCCAGAATTTCAATGGCATAGATGCTTGTGCAAGCAAGGTTAAACCAGTTTCTACAATATGCCTATGCTTTCTTTCAATAATGCCGTTTTGTTCTGAAGTATAAGGACATGTAGTTCTATGACTTATACCCTTTTTGTCAAAAAATGTTTTTAATGGTAAAAATTCCTTTCCACCATCAGTCTGAAAAATACTTATATGATTACCAATCAAGTTTTCAACCTTATTGATAAACTGAATGACTGTATTGCATGTGTCTTCCTTGGACTTTAGCATATATATCCAAACATATCTTGAGTAAGCATCAATAAAAGATATGTAATACTTATAGCCATAGTCTGAACTTATAGGTGCTGGACCCCACAAATCTGTAGCAATTAATTGAAGGGGTCTAGTGTAACTGGTTTGAGAATCTGGAAATGCAAGTTTATGACTCTTTCCCATTTGACAAAAGGTACACATATATGAAGTAGGAATTTTACTGATAGGAAAATCATTATTACACACAACATGCTTGACAGTTTTTAAACTAGGATGACCTAGTTTATTGTGCCACAAACTAAATTCTTTATATTCATCAGAAACATTCATGACTGTCAGCATACATGTTTTCCTATCTAACACAGATGATCTAGGACTAGAGACATTGAATCTGTATAATCCTTTATATTCATTACCCTGCAAAATAATTTCCTGTGTTAGAATATCCTTAACAATGCAAGCATTAGGATAAAATTCAAAAAATACATTGTTGTCCTTAGCAAATTGGGAAACACTCATTAAGTTTTTCTTGATAGATGGAACCCTTAATAGATTCTTAAGAATTAATTGTTTTGGTCCATCTAAACTTGCATTTCCAGTATGTGTAATGTGCACACTTTTACCATTTCCTACAAGTAAATTCTGCATACCTTTGTACTCTTTGTTCCCCAAATTGAGATTGTTTAGATTGTTAGTCACATGATTTGTCGCTCCTGTATCTGGATACCAGTTATCATCATTAATGTCATCAATAGTTGCTGTAGAATCTGCATTAATACTTTCAGCTTGACTTTTGCCGTTTTCTTTTTGCACATTGACCATATTAACACTAGAGTTATTGCCAGCTTGTGATGGATTGAAATTTGAATTATATCTAAAATAGCACTTATTAGCACTATGACCAAATTTTTCACAAATCTGACACCTAACCCTACTGTTGTTATTTCTGCCTCTGCCTCTGCCTCGATTAGTCTGACCACCTCTTTGAACATTTGTTTGACTTCTTGAATTGTTACCCTGATTCTTTCCTCTACCATATGAGGTATAGTTGATTGATAGATCAGAATTTATAGTTTTCTTGTGGTCAATCCTTCCTTCATGAGCTAAGAGTGTTGAATACACATACTGTAGTGTGGGTGAGGGATCCATTGACAAAATAATTGCTGAAACTGCTTCATAATCATCATCCAGCCCACTAACAATTGATAGTACATGCTCAGATTCTGGTATTTTCTGACCTGCTGAGTTTAACTGATCACATATATTCTTTACTTTCAGTAGATACTCATTCATAGATAAATCACCCTTTCTTATACTATGAAGTTGTCTTTTAAAATGCATAATACGAGCAGAAGATTGAGCAGAAAAATTTCTCTCAATTGTTGACCACACATCTTGAGCAGATCTAACACCAATTAATTGAGGTAAAATTGTTGCTCCAATGGATGACATCATCCATGAGCAAACGAGACTATCTTGTCTTTGATATGCCAAGAACTCTGGATTTTGAACAAGTTTTTCTTCATTGTCTCGAACAAATTTAGAGGGAACAATTTTTGTACCAAATATGTAATCTTCTAGTCCATAACCTCTGACAGCTGTCTCTATTTGTAATTTCCATAACAGGTAATTTGATTCATCAAGTTGAACTGAGATAAGTTGACTTTGAGGTTTAATGATGGCTTTCATCAGATCTTGAATTGGATCTGACTGATTCTGATTCTGAGACACAGAAGCCCTATTACTGGAAACATTAGCACTGGATTCATCACCTTGACCAGGAGGGTTCGTCATGATTGAATTTAGGTGAAAAAATCAGCGGAAACAGGTAAAAGAATACTGAATTTGCTAGTCTTGAATTAGGAATTTGAAGAAATTCTGTATTTGATTACTGTAGCAACCAAAAGAACCTTGATGATGAGTTTTTCTTGATGAATTCTGATGAACATATATCAAAGAAACTCTGATTTGTTCTTCTGGATGGCTTTTTTGATCAACTGCAGTGACTTCTTTAAAATCTTGATCGACTATCTTGATAATTCAGAGCTTTTATCTCAAGCTATAACTAGATGAATTGATGCAGCCAATATCTTGATTTGGCGAGGCACTGTTCTTCTAGTTTGGCAACAACTTCCAAGTGATAGGAGGCAATTCTTGATGGAAGGTGTCCAAATGATGAATTTACTCTGATGGACAGAGATTATCTCAGAAACTTTGTCTGAGAAGCAATACTAATCAAAAGTTAAACGAGTGCTGTTAAGCACAATGAGTTTGCTCTGATACCAAGTTGAGATTTGCAAAGAAATGTAAAATGTTTTTATTTCTTTACTGAAATGTAAGAATTGACAAGAGAGTTATTTACATTGTAATACAAGTGCAGTATAAATAGAAAATAAACGGTAATAGGGCTAAAGCCCATTTACAAGCCCAGTATACTAAAGAGTATAATACTATGTCTCAGCCATTATTCTTAATATTACCATTTAATCTGAGCGCGACATGTGGAATGTTTACCCAATCGTCTCGCTTTTCTACGCGTCTCTCTTTTCCATCGTCTGTCTGACCCCTCGCCCTTCTTCCTGCTTGCGTTGCCCTTTCTTATCCTACCGCCTAATTACCTCCCCATCGTTTTCCCAAAGCTTGCAATCGGCGTTCCCCCTCTCCTTCCTCTCTCACGCCCCCACAAGCTCCGCTCTTTAAACCCTAGCTTGATTTGGTCTTTCTCGGTCTTCGCCTTCGCCCATTCTACCATCAACCATCCCGTGGTCGTGGCTCTCTCTCCCTTCGCGTTCCTTCGACGTACACGCCCAATCTACCGATCTAAACGTTGTAAGTTACCGTCCTCTTTTTTTTTTTCTCTCATCCAGTCTTCGGTTCTTTTCGTCGGTTGTTCGTTGCAGGCGTCCACAGTTTGCATTATTTGGTGACTATAATATACATGTTTTTGTTATTACTTATTTCTACTAGACTAAAGTATGTTGAGGTTTGATACTTCTTACCTGGCTTAAAACTTAGTTGTAAACAGGGAGGTATTAATATTATGTTTCTTATTTATCATTCATATATGTATACTGTGATGATGGAACCATTTTATTTTGGTTCTAGCCAGCAATGATCACTCGATTCACAACAAAGATCACAGTATAATATGATATTAGATGATCACAATCAAATTTTAAGGCAAATAAATGGAGATAAATTCGTTGATTAGAAATAGAGCGTTCGTGCCATGCGGATGAGTACTAATATTTATACTGTTTACAGTTTAGCGTCTTCTATTTCTGTGTAATGTTCATGCTAATGTATGTTCTGTTATTTCTATTGTTTATTTGTTACTATTGAATGTTCTGATCATGCTAGGATAGCATTGATGAGTGAATGTGAAATTATTAGTATACCGTTGACATTTCCTATCATTGAACTTAGTTACATATGACCGTTTATGAAATAGAATCAGCTGCCCTTTTCCACCTTTGCTAAAACATCATGATGTGTTGTATACGTGTTTAATGAACAGTATTTGCTTACATGCATTATCAGTAACACAGAATTTTATGTCTTTCTCAGTTCCAAATCTTAAGGTTCGCGTTTGTTTCACGCTCTCTTTCTCAATCTTATTTTTTCCAACTTCAATTGTTCATGTCTATTTTTTGCACTTATAACCATATATTACATATCGACTGATTGCATTTTCTGATGAGAAAAAGTCAGGAGCTTTGAGGTTGAAAGACAACAAATACCAACCAAAGTTGTTCGTTAGATGGTTAACTTGGATAGGACAAACAAATTAAGCAACAAGTAAATGATGCAATTAAAATACCATTGCATGTTAAATACTATCACAAAGTATTTTCCTTAAACTAAATATGCCTTTATTGATGTATGAATGACAGAAATGGAAGATAAAATCATCTTTGCAGATATTCTTTAGTCCTTACATGATAGAAATGACACATATGCTGGACCATGCAGATAGTTAAATTCTTTCCATAACATCTATTTATATACTACTTTATGATATCTTTGGATGCACGCAGTTATTATTTGTTGTGAGCCCAATGTACTTAAAAGTGCTTAGGTCTTTTACATATAATCCATGTCTGTTTCTCGCTTATTTATTTTTATCGTTTTCTAACAGTTTTCTGTATATTTCATTCGCTGTGATTTTTTGTAATATGAACAATAAAGTATTAGCTATTACAAAATGTAATGTTTATCATTAGTACTATTTAACTGAATATTTCTTTGTACCTATAATGAAATATTTATGCGTCCTTTTATTCAACATTTAATAAAATGGTATGGGTATGAAAACTTTCATACATGTGTGATTGTTTATTAATTGTTTATACTGAATTTATTTGCATCTACATATACTTGATAAAATAAAAGATTTAATCATTTATGATTGATTTTCAAGCATATAAGTATGACCATTGTGTGGTTGTTAAGTTGCTAATAATCAAACCTTCATCTCATGTGACATTATATTTGTTGATCATATATGCAGTTAAGGGTATCTTTTATGGTTTATGTTGGCCGATTGGAAGTTTCATCTCTTAAACACTGCATAAAGAACATTTAATTTTTGATAACTCCTACCATTTTCAAAATTTGCACTGCTTATTCATTAATAAGGTCAATTCCTTTTGAGATCTGTTCAAACACTCTATTCATACCGTAATATAACAAATTATGTGAGTTTTTATTTGATTCATTTGTTACATTTCATATCTGTATTTACCTACAATATACGCTATGTAGTGTTTGTATAACTAGAAATGATGATTTCTGTAACTGCTTTTGCACGTATTAGGTAAAATGCTGGGCATACAAACCACAGTGGAAAAAGAAAGCTTTTCAAACTTATTTCGACGTTGTATTGAAGGTATGGAAGTTCTTGAGTTGTTACTCTTTTTTTGATGAATATGAAATATTAAGCTGTTAATACTTAAGGAAGCCAGCTCAAAATCGTGCTATTTGCAAATAAATATGTATTCTTTTACTGAATTGAGCTAATTAAACAATTGCCTGCTTCTGTGTAATATTTACCAGTCATGTATGTGCTGCTCTGTTAAAAACTGAATATCCATATGTCTTTCTTCTTTCTTTCCCCCATATTCTTTCTATTTACTCTATACAGGTATTATTTAAAAATTTTAATATGGGTGTTATTTTTCTGCTCCCTTATTAATTTACACTTCTAAACTTGATTCCTCTTTTGATCTAGCACTGAAGTTTCAAATTATCAAATTAGACTGTGGTTTATAATTATACACTAACATTCACATTTATTCCATGTTTGTAAATTAAGTTATTGATTTCAAATTTGTTGAACGTATAAGGAAAAATACATATAACTGACTAAATAAAATTTAAGGGAATAAAAAATTTGTTGAATGAATGATCAGAGGTAGAATTATAATCTTAAAATGAGAAACCCGTATAATAAATGCATTTATTTTGACATTCTCAAACTATAGGTAGTCGATTTTTTTAATACGACGGGTGTACCCATTTTAGGTGTACCCGTAATGAATAACTATTGTACCCGTTTAAAAACTATTTCGGATGAAATACTGGTTTCCTTAATACAATATTGGGTATATATGTATATATGTATGTGTGTGTGTGCGCGCGTGGGTCACTATTGCATCAATTTGGATGGAAATATTGGGTATTTTTTCACATTGAAAATCTGTCATTCTTTGGGTTGTAATGATACATAATTTAGATTATAATATCAAATTTTGGACATTTATAACTATTTTGTACTCCCAGCCAAAAAATTGTAAAAACTATAGTTTCAAGTTGTGTGGTTAATATGCATAACATTCCATTTTTAAATATATTTTTAAAAATCAAGTAGATTGTCGTTGACAACATTTCTTCGCGTTGAATGCCTGTTTGATCAAAGTTATCAATGGAACCAATTTCTATTGACATTTCAAAATATGGAATTATTATGCGTAATATTAATGAATTTAATTTTTAAAATTTAAAGATGTATTTCAAATAGTATAATTATTCCTTTTAATATTGTTAAAATAAAATACTTCCAATTGAAATTCTATTTCAGTGACCTTGAATTTGGGGTTTGGTTAAAACCCCAAATTGATACCAACTGTGATAGTAAAAGTTTATAGTGAATTCCCGGATATACACGGGTTGAATTTGGGGTTATCCTTGCTTTTGTTCGTGTATGACTTTAGCCTACATTTTTATTTGTTATTTCATGTTAAAAAATAAAAGACAATTATGTTCAAGCATAAACAAAATTGGACATGCAACTTTTTATTAAAAACTATTTTCAAAAGAACTAATTCAAGTGAAAATTTGGATTATATATTTTTAGTTCCACATTTTATAATCTGCAAGTGTATTGTGCATGATTTGCAAGCATATGTTTTTTAAACAAAATATTCATCACATTAAAATTCAATTAATACAATATGTTTTTTTAAAGCGATTTGCATAAAATATGTGTTCTGCTCAAATTTACTTTTCTATTCAAACTTGCATATATATATTTTTAGTGCGCATTTATAGAAACTCATTGACTGTTATAACCGTATTTTGTTATATTTTGTCATGCAAAAGTTGAACCAGCCTTGTGCCTTTTTTATTTCTAATTTTTTTTGGATGTTTGGTACACCTATCTATTCGATAGAAAATACTATCTTATACACTTAATGATCACCCAATCTTAACTGAGCCTTAAGTCCATCTTCATCATATGCAGGCTGTGATAGCTGGCATGTTATCTGTAAGAACATATTAAGAATTTTTTTTCCATCAATGCATTGTCTAATTTCAGCCTCTTCTATGTGTGAGTTTGCTTGTGATATGACTGATGTTTAGAAAAGGTAGCATGCTCTACAATTTACATTACTTAAATTTTGGTTCTTGCAAAACATATTATGTTAGTTTTCCTTAGTTTAGTTCGATACTGGTTGGAAACAAATAAGAGCCAGCTTTATGATAAATTTGTTGAATACATTTACTGGGAGCAGTATGTCATGCCCTTTTTTTAAATAATGTCATATTATTTGATTTCCATCAAATAATTGCATATGGACAATAAATTAATTCAATAGTTTTAGTAATATGATACGAAATTTGCAGGATATTTCATTCATTTTACTACATGCATAGCACTTTATAATGTTCTGTTGATTCCTTTAGTATTTTCAAAAAGTAGGATGTTGACATGGTATTTAATTTATAAATCACAGAATTAGGGATTATACCTACTTTTTACTTTGTTGCAACTTTGACTTTAGTGGTTATCAGTTTGCTTTATTTCCTCTTAATTTAATGCTTTTCCTTATTAGGTTGCCACTATTATTAAAGAGGTGACGAGGTAAGAACCTTTTAGGCTAAATCAATAGACTCGACATCAAATGAATCATTATATAAAAAGTTTGCTTCATATGCATCAAGATGTGTGTTAGTGGGTTGATTGTATTAGCAAAAAAGTTACACGGTACTACATATGATATAGTTTGATGGTTTGTTGAGGAAATTCAGCCATTAATCCTTTTGTAACTATTAATTTGTTTATAGGTGGCAAAATTAATGGATGCATTAGCATAAATATGAATTAGTTGCCCTTTACTGAAGCTTAGATTTTGGGCATGGCATAATCTGAAAGGATTATAACCAAACAAGTTAATTTTGGAAGGTTATCCTTATCTGCAGTCTTCTTTTATATAAAATACCAAAATTGCTGATATGCATATGCCAAATAGCATATATACATGTTTTTGCATCTCTCTCTTTCTATTTATATCATACTGATTGGCATATGCACATAAAAAAACCACTTACAGGACTGTTTGTGGTTGTCTTTGTTCGCTAATCTGAAGTATTTATGAATCAATGAAAAATGAGTAGTTTATCTATAGGAAGCGATCACCTCACCTTTGTTTGTTGGGTTATTTGCAAATATTACAAGTCTTATTTCTCCCAATCTTTTGATGAATGCAGGAATTAAGAAGAAATATCCTCCATGGTTGTGGGGTTTACAATTTACTGCGGTTTTAAAAACAAAATCAATCTTTCCTTTTATTCGGTTTTCATTTATTAAACTTAATGACTTTTTCGGATGAAATATTGGTTCATATTGTTCAGTTGCAGATTTTAATAGGCTTTAATTATTGTAATTTTTTTAGATTCATATGCATAAATGTAATAGGGGGGGGTGTAATGTTTTAGGGTTAAAAGAATAGCAGGAAGATGTAACTTCCATAAAGATAATAAATAAGACAAGTATCCCTATTATACCTTTTTGAATAGTGTATCGGTAACATAAAGAAGTTGAATACAGGGTGAAGACGAAAAATCAGGGCAACTAAAATACACTGTATTTTTTTTTTTTTAATCTATTGCTGATATTTATCTTTCTCCATGCTTCCTCTCATTCCAAGTATGATTTTCAAAGACTTTGTACGTAAAAATTTCACTTTGGTCCCCCTTCAACAATACTTATGAGCATGGAATTTTGTGTTTTTTTACAGAATGAATGTAACAACCCGAATTTTTATAACATGTTAAAACAAGAAATCTGGGCAGAATTAAATTATAAGTTAAGAATCAATGGGAACGGGTTACGCCATTGCGTTCGTCTCGAAATTCTGCTTGAAAACAAGTCCGAAATTTCGTAAATCGGAGTCTGTATGACCAAGTTATGGCCCATAGAAGATTTCAGAAAATTCAAAATTCAGTCCGAAATTCAAATTCAGCCCCAAACAGATTGGGCGGGAAAATTACCCGTCCAGCCCAGGTCGACTGCCCAGTCGACTTGGGTATCGACCTGGGGGTCGACTTCCCTGGTCGGCCATCTTGGCTTGGTGCACCTGGTTGCTCCTTTGGGTCTGCTCAGCTAGCCTGTGACGAGATTTAAGGGTTCAGATCTAAACTAGGGTTAATCCTATGGCCTAAACTTGTCTCTACACCTATAAAAACACCCTAAGACCTAGCCTAAACTACCACAAATCATCCTAACAACTAAGTGCTGCCAAAATGCTCCTAAATCATGGCCTCCATCTTCATCATTGAAAGCTTGAGAGTTCTAAACTAGAGCTAAGGCAAAAAAGCAATCTTTCTCCATCAAATCAAATGAGCTACCTATATTCTCAAGGCTTATGGTGTTGCTACATCATTCCTAGAGCTTCTACAACGTCTCTATCTTGTTCTATTTGGTTCTAGTTCGCATAGCCACGATTTGTAAGCCCCACTCTACTCTTAGATTTAAACTATGAAATTAATATGAACATGTAGCAAGTTGAAATGGGATTCTTGTGTAATACTTGTCTTTGGTCTATCATTGTATGCATAGATCCATTTATGACTCTTTTGATCTATGATTGTGGAACTATCATGAACCTAGTACCGTTCACCTTGATTTTTGGTTAGAAAGCTATGAGCTTTATTTGGGGATTATGCATAATGCAACATGGAACCTCTCATAACCTTGATGTTAACTTGCCTATGATGTTGAACTACATGCTAGTCACAAGTTTATCACTCTATGTCAACTATTATCATGTTATCACCCTATTTGCTAGGTTTGATGTCATACGTGTTTTGAGGCCAATAATCTTATATGCTAGTTGTGATGAACACATTTGCCTCAAATATCATCATGTTTAACTTATGACCAACTTTATCACCTTATGCCCATCTTTGTCATGTTGTTATGTCACCCTTCTTGATCTATTTGTATTGATGCGAATTTACGTGCGATGAGAAAACGTTATGGGTAGTTAGGCGAACTTGAAATGACATGAAACACATGACTTGAAATGTGACATGAAAATTGATTATGCTTGAAAACTTGAATGTGGTCATGACATGTAGAAAACCATAAAGTGGCCAACTCGAGGTTGGGTTGAGTTTGTAGCATATATCTGCCCGGAACCGCCCGGCAAATCCAGTGGCTACAAACAATAGGACCCAATGTGAGAAGTTGGTCATACCGCGCTTGAAACCCGAGGTTAGACTAGGTTGTGGTGTAAAGCTGCCCGGACCCGCCCGGCACATCCAGTAACCACAACCAACTCTAATGTGAGAGGTTGGGCGCATTAAATTAATTAATGCCACATGTTAGGGTTAAGTCATGAACCACTTGGATACACTTAACCAACTTGATACATGATTGGATTGGGTTTACCACACTTAACCCGTTAGAAACCCTAGTTACGTGGTCCTTTTCAGCAGTAACCCTCTTGGATGTATCACGATACCCTAGGGACTAGGCTAGGGTGTGGCACGATTACTGGGCTGATTGTAAGCGATCAGAAAGACGGCTGAGTAGGTGCGCTAGTGTAGGTTCAGGCGGGCTATGGTCGTGCACGTAGTCCGGAGTTGAAAAAAACAGACATGGGCACCAATAGGTTTAGACTGTGCGTGCTTGATTTGTGTCAGTGGTTGGCACCCTAGGGCTTGACAGACCCTAGGGTGGACCTAGCACAGTTGACTACATTCCGTGATTGGGCCGTATGACACCGACACTCGACGAGTTAGGCTTATATGGAGCCGATCGACTAGACCGTATAGTTGGACCTTGACTTGGGTCACCTCATGATATTGGGCCAAAGGATCACTTCTTGTTTATACTTGACATGGGTTGGAATACTAGTACTATTGATGTAAAACTAAACCTTGTATATGCGATGCCACACTTGATCTACCTTGTTATCTATTTATCATGCCAGTTAGTTACCATCTTTATGTTTCATCTCAGTTTCTCATGTTTAGTTAACTTCATTAGTTTTTATACTAATAGTAGGTAGGACTTACCAGTCTTTATGACTGACCCTTTTTCTTTCGCCTCTTTTCTTCCGCCCCCCCCCCCCTCCCCCCCCAGGTTTTCAGGGAGGGAACACTAGTGCTTAGCTTGGACATTTGGCTTGCTTTCTTGAAAGCTCATGTACGGTTTGGACTTGAGCTTGCTATGGCTTCACCACATCTATTTGTGGATAGTTTACTTTATGTTATTTTCAGTTTATGTTTTCTAGACTTGTGGTAGTTCGAAAATAATGACTACATACTTTTATGTAAGCTGACTATTTGGTTTTGAAATGGTTAACTATGGTTTTTGAATTTCTACCGCTGCTTTACTTATTTATTTATCTATGTTCTGTCTTGTGATATCTCTGTGCATGTTTACCTAGACAACACCCCTCCAAAGCTAGTGCAATCACTCATGAGTGGCCTTGGCGGAGGTGGGGTGTTACATTTGGTATCAGAGCCAGGTTTACTAGACCGGACAAAAGTTTTAAAAACCCTTTTGAAAAACTATTTTCAAAACCAATTAAGTATTTTTCCAAGGAAAGTCTAGTTTATTTTAAAAGTCTATTCCCCAAAAGCCATTAGCACTATCCATTGTTTCCTCGTTCTGAATCTATCTTTTCCTTTTCCAGCATGGTCGATCTTAACCTTCCCGAGGGAGTACCCATACCCGAATGGTTCCGAAGGTACTTGGAAGCTAGGGCCAACAATGCGGGCCCAGCAAACACTCCTACTCCTCCCGTACCTGAGGTTCCTCCTCCTCAGCGTCCACAAGCGGATTTCGCGAAGATTTGCAAAGACTTTAAGGCGATGGGTGGCAAGAATTTTGTTGGGACGGAGACTTTTGTTGAGGCAAGAAACTGGTTAAAGAAAACTGAAGACCTTTTTGCTATCTTTGATGTAGAAGATCGTAGGAAACTTCTGTTGGCGGTATGACTATTGAAAGAGGAAGCTGCTTATTGGTGGGAAGTCACCAACGCTACTAGGCCTATAGAGACTTGGGCCGACTTTAGGATGAGGTTTGGGCTTAAGTTTCTATCATCTGCTGAAGAGAATCTGCAAATGGAGAAGTTTATATCTTTGAAGCAAGGGGACATGACCGTGAGGGAGTATGTGAATAAGTTTAACCAGCTTGCTCGATTCGGTTTAGACATGGTTAACACACCTCAGAAGAAGGCTCTACGCTTTGCTCGAGGATTAAATGAGCCATTGCAAGGTTTGGTCATGTCTCATATACCCATGGGGGCCACTTTTGAGAGCTTAGTGGATATGGCCTTGCTTCAAGGAGATGATAAGAATGACAAGAAAGAAGTTAAGCTTAATGAGACTCAAACCACGAAGGTGGATTCCAAGTGGGGAGGCAGTCAGAACAATCAGAACAACAAGAACAACAAGGGTAACAAGGCCAACAACAACAAGGCAAGAGAGACAAGGAAGTGCAACTTCTGTGGGATCACTGGACACATAATCAAAGATTGTAGGAAGAAGAAGAGGAAGTTGGGAGAATGCTTTCATTGCGGAGAGTCTGGACACTACAGTAAGGATTGCCCAAAGAAGCAGGGACAGGGGCAAGGACAGACTCAGCGAGCAGGACCTTCTGGAGGGCAGATGCATGCTCTCAACACTACTCCAGCTCCGGACCGAGGTAGTATTTCTGTAGAAAGCCTTGTTTACATTTCTGGTTTTCCTGTTCGAACTTTATTTGATTCTGGCGCATCGCATACACAACACCAGAAAAGGGTATTTGTAACAGTTATTGTTGTTGCTAAATACCTTTGTAACAGTTATAACCGTTACTACAACATACGTGACAAACTGTTGTCACGAATATAGTAACGGTTAAAACTGTTATAAAGCGTTCATATTGTAACGGTTAAAACCGTTATAAAGCGTTCATATTGTAACGATTATTACTGTTAGTACTAAAAATTTAATAACATTTATAATCGTTATAAACATTATTTTTATAACAGTAATAATTGTTACACATATGAAATACGTAACAGTTATTACTGTTAGTATATAAAACTGACTGTTTCATACAATAATTTACTAACAGTTATAACTGTTACAAATATAAATATTATACGAGGATTGCAATAGGTAATTTCATAAAGCATACACCAATTAGCATATACAACATATGATATAACAATATCTTAAAGCACATACATCATATCACAATTTATATCATAAAACAAATTCCATTTCGACCAACATCACAGTTTAACATACAATCATAATACCATTCATCATCCATAACAAATATCAAATAACATCTAAGTATCATAATTTAACATACAACCATTACACAAAACGCAAACGATTAACGGACCAAATTACTAATCCACCATCGACAAGATCAGATAGTGCATACATACGATTTTGGTTGTTCTCCAATTTAGCTAACTGTTGTTTAGTTGCATTCTCTTTTGCCGCGGTAATTGCTTTAGAAGCTTGTGTTATTTTTACTTGCTTTACATTGCATGTAGAGCTGATAGCACAACAATAACTTCTTCTTTTATCATCTCAGAAAACCTCAGCAATAGGATCTTTATCAAAATTATCTAGACTTAGAGCATCATCGCCACCTTCTAATCTTTGCCTTGCTTCCGCTGCTTCAACCAAAGCATACGATGTTCAACAAATTTAATGATATGAGTATATGCCTGATTAAAAAACAAAGAAAGTATAACTGAAGATGCTTGATTAAAAACAAACAAAGAACTACCTGACATTCTGTCAACCAAAGAAAGTTCGACATTCAGTTTACAGAGCCTACAAGGCTTAGTAAACTGAGCCACTCGGCTCAAATTTACTAAGCCTGGCTTAGTGTAAACTGAGCCTATGGCTCGGTAAACCTGAGCCGAATGGCTCAGTTTACTGAGCCTACAAGGCTCAGTGTAACTGAGCCACTCGGCTCAGGTTTACGGACACTATGGCTCAGGTTTACTGAGCCTATGGCTCAGTAAACCTGAGCCGAGTGGCTCAGTTTGCACATGAATTGGTGCCCATGTGTAACTATTCATAATGCATTTAATTTTTGAAAATGTCAAGCCGTAAATCTGCATGAATTGCACATGAATTGGTGCCCATGTGTGTAACTATTCATAATGCATGAGTTGCAGTTTTACAATTCCATCTTTGAATCTACTGATAAATGATTTCATAAAGCAACCAACACGAGGAAAAAATATCCTTAGATTCACCATTGAACGAATGCGCAACACAAAAGAACTCATGAATATAAATGGATATAACAGTTCAATATTTATTTTGTTAAACTGGCATTTCGGTTTGATTTTATTTCAGACCTCACTGAAACCTAAACGACAATTTTTGGAATTTCGGAATTTCAGCCGAAACCTTAAACCTCGATATAGAGCAAAGTGATGATTGACGATGAGTAAATTTCAAATCGAGGACATCAGTCGATGGCATATCACCTTACGGAATACAGATATAAGTCAGCGTGCAAATGAAGTTAATTAGACAAGTATTCTTCATAAAAATAGAAACTCCACAGGTAAGAGCAGAGATGAAAACAAGAGAATAAGTGGGAAAACATGACTGCTTATGGAAAATACTTTGAAACCTATATGAGAATATTGCAATAAATTTTGTAGCAGAATTGTTATTAATTGAAAATCATACGACTTTAGTTTATCAGAAGCTACAACAATTTTCAATAGTTTATCATACTTTATTTCATTAATAGACCCAGCTTCTAACTTAAAGTGTAATATAAATGAAAACACCAAATTCACTCGTTTACACTCATTCACAGTCTAAATTTGCATTTATTTTAGATACTTTTATGCTTAATGAGTTGGAACCCATGGGGGACTGATGTCAGTTACGTGCATGCTGGTGTATTCAAACAAGTATATGTACGACAATGAGCAATAAAAGAAACATGTGGTAGGAATAATTATTAAGCAGAGCATGAACATGTTCAGTCATAAAGTTTTCGAAAAAGAATCACTGAATACAGATTCATTAGTCTCATAATAATGAATAGACTAGTTGTAGCGTATACAGGCTTTCACTGGGTAATAAGCAAAAAAATAGGTGAATCCAAACCAGGGGAATTCGAATAGAAATGAAATATTTGTTGGATATTTGAAATATTGCAGTTGCCAGACTTTATGCAACCAAAATACTAGCAGAGGCAAAACAACACATAAACAGGCAATTTACTGAGCCTTGTAGGCTCATTGTGACAGAGCCTGGCTCAGTATACTCAATCATCCTTCATCAGTCTCAATACATTGTATTGTATACATCGAGGGCAAAGAGTACTTGATTAAAATATAATAAAACAACACAATTAATTCAATTAAATAAGACTGAATTGCAATCAAGTTAGGATTAAATAAGACTGAATTACAATTGATGCAATTGCCGCTACAGGTTTATTAAATGATTCATGGCATACTCTATGTCATTAATTGATGCAATTACCACTAACTTCTCCTAATATTATGATGGTTTATGGCATTAATTGTACTCAACATTTGACATTTTTAATTATATGTGCTAACAAACTAGAGCTTGATTTTAAAAAAAAGGTTCGGATTACTTACATATTTTTCAACGCATGGAAGTACTTCCCCCGTTTTTTTGCTTGTATGTGCTATTTTCCAAACAAGAGCTCGCATAGGCTTACAATTTCTTGCTTTCTTGCTGCCCCTTTACTGTCACAAGTGCGCACCCATGCTTCACACACGGGTGTTGCAAATTATATGTAATCTCGTTATTTTATGTATAATAGTAAAAAAAAAATGTTTGAAAGTACAAAGAGTGCATAGATATAATAAGTTTGCGAGGAGAAATAGGAAACAAAAGTGGAAATTTTGTTTCAAGAATCAGTAACTGATATATGAAGTGAGTAATTGGATGGTTATATGTAAAAGTAAGATTGGTATCTAACAGTATAGATTGCATGCATGAGCACAACAACTACAGCAAATATAAGTAAGCAACATACCATCAGTGTGTTAAAGTCAATGGAACACTAAAGTCAATGGAATTCTATATGGCATGACTGTACAGTGATAAACTCAATGCATTAAATGCATACACATGCTAAACGTTCACTATATCAACTAGTGTGTTAGTTCATTATTCAAGCCAGAATGATGAGCAAAAACAGTTGAAGCCTTCAAGTGACGTACGCCATTGAGTTATTAGTAAAAAGTGAATACTCTGGTAAAATTCTTTACTGGTGTTAAACCAAACAATGCTTGTACAACTATTTATTCATAAGAAAAAGCTTGACACTGAGGCAAGCAGAAGTCCCAAAAAAATAAAAATCCATGGATCTAAACTAAAGTAGATATAGAGGATTATTGAAACCTGTTAGTCTTGACCTGAGTTGGTTTCTTGGTATAACCTACTCTGCCTGTGAATTAAGCCAAAGAATAGATGTTAGAAGTGCTTGTCATTAAATAAGAAATAAGTTAAAAGAATAGTATAGATCTAAAAGCAGCTTGTATAAACTGTGTAGCTGAGGGGTCGGAAATAATTCTTAGAAGATGCCTCTATTTTGGATATATCATTCTAAAGTTGTATGGGGCACAAATCTTTTATAAACATGTACTTACTGCAACGAAAACTAAGAATGCAAAACTGTCCGTTTGATGAATTACAATTAACACATAACAAACACCTTTATGTCACATGTATTGAGAATGTCAATTATGTTTATAATCCCCGTTGTATGGATGCAACAAGATATTATCTATTCTAAAAGAAGAGGAATGAGTAGTTTTAAATGTTAACCTCTTAGTTTTGAATGGTGCTGATGTAAATTCCTTCCGTTCAACATGTAATCCAATAGTTGAAATTCATTGTATTACCATTTCGTGTTTCAGTGTGTGTGCAATTTGCATACGTACAATGTATATGAATACATATGCATACATGCATTATTAGCAAATGTTCTACATAGACACTGTTTTGATTTAAACAACCAAAATATTGTATATAAACATTAAACACTCGAAAGAAGAAATACATAGTATAATGTAGTTTCAAAGTTAATTTTTTTTCATCTGATGACATTTCTATTCAAAAATATTAAATTTGGCATCCTCATCTCGAACCCATCACAACAACATCAAAAAGTAGGCCCAAATAATCATGTTCTACAGCTATATCATACATCTACCCCTCAGCATGCACAACCTTTTCTTTATTAATACAAAGAGGAAACCTCGTGAAGCCATTTTCACCATTAAGTCCTGGTAATAAAGTAAAGCCCACTAATTAGGCTTTTCCATACAGAGTCATGGAACAGGTAGGGTTTTGCATTAAAAAGGTTATAATTACATTATCCTACATTTATTGTCAAATATAATACTATTTTAATTGACTAAAGAAACATTAAACTTAAACGTTTTGCAGTTGAAGTAGTTTTACAAAAAGACCATCATTCAATGCCATAATGTAAACCTGTAATAACAGTAACGATCAATGGAATAATAATTGACAGCACTGAATTGTAAGGTCATCTACGTAAATAGTAAATGTTCCACTTAACTATATTACATAAATTTTGCCCACACCAAATAAAGAGTTAACATATCTAACATTCAACATAGAAGTATCCATCGCAAGTTCAGACAGTCAAAAAAAGTTGATTAAAAAGGAAGAAAACTACTCAAGATAACAACAATTTTTCTTTATAAACAATTACTGGTTTAATCTTTAATACTTTTATCTATTTTTTCTGTATTTTCAGACTAACAAAATTGAGCACTGTTGCAAAACCTATCAAGTAGATTTTATGTCTTTTCAACATATAAGAATATAGATTTTGTATCAATGGAGTTCCTTGATGCATGGTTAAATAAACACCATAAGACTTAAGTGATATCTTTATATGTGAATAATATTTTAATAATAAAGTTCATATGATTCCAGCAAAACATTTACAATAACAATAACTCTTTAGACGGACTCTTCAATATCATTAGTTAAAACCAATATAATAAGCATGAAAATATGGACAGTTAAAAAAATAGGCTGAACGAAACATTCAATGGAAAACTCAGATAAATAAGAATTTTCCTTATTGTTTTTCTTAACATTATATAAATAGTGACAAATTTCAAATTTACAATTGTATTGCAGTAAAAAAATAAAACATAATTACACAACTAAGGTAAGACTAAGAGTTCTACACAAAAAATATACATCAATTAGGATGAAATAAAAGGAAATATATGAATTATAGTTTAAGGCATGGGACATAATAGTTTTTCTGCTCATTTATTGGAAATACATTCAAACATATAAGGAAATATGTATTTTAAAAGCAACAAAAACAAATTCCAGCTATATATTGAATGTTATAGAAAATGAGAATGCAGACCCCGCGGCTTCAATGGCCATATCCTTTAGTATTTTATTCAAGATCAGTTTACCCATAGAAACTCACTTTATTCAAAAGTAGAGTGCTATAACCTTCTAAAAATGAATGAGAGATAAGGAACAAAACCTCAAGTCTTCTTAGGTAGACCAAAGCATGTTTAATTCCACGTTTATTAGCACATTTCTAAAACTAATTAAAGGTATTAGCATCATCACTCTATATTACAGTCAAAAATACCACATGAAGTTGATAATGTGAATCATATCTACATGTATTCTTCATAAAAGTGCAGTTGAGATTTGAAAAATAAAATGTCATCTTGGATCTAAATTTGCTTTATAAGTCAATAAATATCGATTCATATGAGTTGTTAGTGAAAATCAAATAACCATGTCAAGTGTATTTCAGATTATAACATGCAATAGTACAAAAACAATAATATTGTGTTATGTCATTTAAAAATAGAGATAACTGAGAAAATTTTAATGGCTAACATACTGATAGGAATGATATGAATTATTTGAACTAAGAGTTAAGAGGATGTTGTCATGTTTAAATTGTGAAATAAACAATTACGTGATTCAAATTTTAGCTGCACCAGTGACGCACTGATTTGTTCTACTCTGATTTGTAAACTACATATATCCTGGAATGACTTCAGTTGGGAAAATTCAGCAAATTACTAATTCTGATTTGTAAACAAACACCAATGTTATAACAATATAATTTTATTTGAATTACACATCAATGATCAATCTACTGTTTTGCTATAACTTATAAACAAAATTTGTTGGTTATTGATTGATAAATTTTCAAATCTTAACTTCCAAAATTTTGCATGCAAGATCAAGTGTTTACACATTTAACCTCAAACTAATTGATTAAAAGCTTCCTTCATTTAATGTCCAACATGATTGTATGATGGTACAAAAATCTTTAGTCTTTCTCTAAGCTAATTAATGTAAAAATATTGAATTACCTGTGGTTTCCTTGATGGTCATACAAAAAGTATGCCCAACAAATCTCAACAACATGCCAATAGTACATACATATATCCACTGAAACTCTATGTATCTTGAAAATTGGGATACTTCATACTTGGAGAAGTTTTATATCATAGACAGAGCAAGAGGAAAGAGCCATTTAAATATAGCAATTCATGGACCAATGTGCCGGAATATAATGATATTGTTAGAGCTAGCTGGATTGATAACATTACAGGCAATGAGCTGTATAAATTCCTAAGTTTAAATATGTTAAACAATCACTGAAAAGATGGGCCAAATGTCGACATCTATGTCCTCAGTATTGGATATGTTAAGGCAAAACAATGATCAGGTTTACAAAAAAATTGACCACCTATAATCGTGTTATTGAATTGAGACAAAAATCTAAAATCAAATGGTTATAAGAGGGTGATCAATGTTCAAAGTTTTTTTAATTGAAGATGTCAAGAAATAAACATAAGAACAGTCAACTGGTATTCTGAATGATCAAGGACAGCCAGTAATAGACCCTCTACGATTAGCGAATATGCCGGTTTCGTATTTTCACAGCCTGTAATATGCATCGGATATGGCTTTTTCTTTTGAAAATATTATTTGTAAAGATTTTACCATGCATATCAAGATCCTACTTGCAATTTGTAATTATAGATGTGGAGATTAAAAATGCTACATTTCAAATAAGGGAAGAAAACAGCCTGGGGCCATACGGGATGGGTTTTAAACTTTTTAAACACCACTGGGAGTTGATCAAAGACGAACTAATTTCTACAGTTAAAGGATATTTGCAAGTGGACATAAAATAAATGAAATTAATCATACTTTCATCGTTCTGGTGCCCAAAAAGAAAATTGCAACTTCCATATCAGTTTTTTATCCTATATCGTGTTGTAATATGCTTTATTGAATCATTGCTAATGTCATATGCAATCGTATTAGAATATTTATTAACGAACTGGTCTCTCTTAACCAATCTGCATTTATCCAATGTTTTAAACATGCATAAAGATAGGTTTAAACTCAGCACATAACAACATAAGCAACTAATTGTATGGGAAACATAGAAAAATGCTATTTTTTATATGTAAAGGATGGAGTACTACTAACCATATTATAAAAAACAAATCAGGATTGTATAATAGAATTGAAATTATAACAAAATAACCTACAACTTTATAGGAAAATTGTTGCAAATCACTCACGACCCTTCGAAAAAAAATCAGTTCAATAAAGTACATCATCAAGCCAAACAGTGGTTACCGCAGAAACAAAGGGTAAAACTTTTGAGTACATATATTAATCAGTTTCTTGCTTTAAAACGACAAATAACTACAACAAAATAAGGAAAAAGAGGTATGCTAAATGTTGAATGGTCAGTATGCTTATATGTTGAAAATGAATAATAATATTGCAAAAAATTGCAGCAAAAATACAAGGACTTAGATAATAAAAGAAATAAAAAGACAATTAACTAGGAATTTTTTTTAATATGGTTTCCAATATTGGAACAATTAATTAGAAAAAAAGATAATTAACTAGCATTGAAACAAGATCTTGGTTGAAAAGGCTAGTTTAGCTTCGACTGAACAGTAAACCGTAACTGTCTAGTCACAAATCATGCTTACATAGATGGACTGTTCTATATTTTCAAGGGGATACATTGCAGTTATGTCACCATTCCTAATAATCTCATTATCATGTTTCCATGATAACTTAACAATTTCTCATTTAACATGAACTGTTCTATAATTTCAAGGGGATACATTGCAGTGCAAACAAAAAAACATCCTTATTTTCTGAAGTTCTTTGTTTTATCTCAATTGCTTCAACAACTATGGATTAATAAACAATATCACTGGCCAAACGTCACGACTGTAAGCACCTAATTCTCCCTTTAACATTCTCCAACATCAAATTAGATTATAAAACAAGTTTTCCAAACTACGTATAACCATAACCAAAAGTGGAAAATAATCATTCATAAAATCGACAATGAGGACGCATAGAAACACAGATCTGATAAGATAAACAGCAAAGCGATCGACATTTAAAACACCCATCACGTAAAACCGAATTCCAATCAATAAAAATCCATCCTTTACAAAAACAGAGAGAAAAAGGATTTTGAACATTAAGAATACCTCACGGCAAGGAGGCAATTCAGGTTGATACAGTAATTGAAGAGCGAATCGTCCATTATAAGAAAGGTAATGAATAAAAAAATACCTGAGCAGTTGAATGGATCAGTAAGAAACGTGGAAGGTCAGAACGTGGCACAGGCGATCGGTGTCGCGGTGAAAGAGACCGGTCAGAAGAAGGAAGGAGTAAACCTAGGCAGCTTTGAAAATTTGGGGATAGTGAGTGTTACGGTGATAACGAAAAAGAAAAGAAAGGGTTAGACATGGTACTGAACGCAAAATTACCATTTCAACCCCTACGTCCAAAATTAGGTCTATTGTAACGGTTATTACTATTATTAATGAATATAACGGTAATAAACGTTATAAGGTAGTAACAGATATAACCGTTACTAATAGGATCCGCGAAAATGTTACAAAATGGTCTGTTTGGTGTAGTGATACCTTTATTTCTTCTGACATTGTTGAAAGTTTGCACCTAAGTACTAGTCTAGTTGAGGATCCCGTTAGTGTTTCAAATCCAATTGGTGGTTCCGCCCATCTATCTATGATTTGTATGGATTTGAGGATTTCTATCTTGACCGTAGAATTCACATGTAATGCTTATGTTCTCGGGTTCATGGGATACGGGTTGATTTTGGGCATGGATTGGTTGTCCAGTTATGGAGTCATTCTCGATTGTGAGCATAGGGTAGTGAGGCTTATGACTCGCCTTGGCAATACCCTAGAGATTTCTTATAACCCTTTGGATCCCGTCATGTTATGTTATCTTGAATCCCTCGACTCGTCTATTGACAATCTTCAATCTGTGAGGGTGGTCCGAGAATATCCTGATGTTTTTGATGAGGTGAAGGGGTTACCTCCTAAACGCGAGATAGACTTCCGTATTTATCTTGTTGATAATGCCAAGCTAGTTTCATTGCCTGTTAGGCACATGGCCCCGCGAGAAAGAAGAGAGCTTAGCAAGCAAGTCAAGGAGTTGCTTGAGACTGTGGTATTCGCTACTAAGGCGGATAGTTCGCTTCGTCTATGTGTTGATTATCGTGAGTTAAACAAGCTGACAAAGAAGAATAGGCACCCGTTACCGGGGATTGATGATCTCTTTGACCAGCTTGTAGGTGCTTCTGTTTTCTCTCAACTCGATCTAGCCACCGGATTCCATCAGCTTAGAGTGGCTGATGATAGTATTGACAAGACTGCGTTTAGGACTCCAGATGGATTCTTTGAATGGCTCGTCATGCCGTTCGGTTTGACTAATGCACCCGCATACTTCGTTGATTTGATGAGTAGGGTGTTTAGGGAGTTCCTTAACAAGTTTGTGGTTGTCTTCGTGGATGATATTCTGATTTTCTCTAAGGACGAGGAAGAGCATGCTACACATCTCAAGGAGGTTATGGATATGCTTAGAGCTCATCAGTTAAAAGCCAAGTTCTTCAAATGCCATTTCTGGAGAAGGGAAGTTCGGTTCCTTGGGCATATAGTTTCTAAGCAAGGCATAGCTGTGGATCCCGCTAAAGTAGTGGCGGTACAAGACTGGAAAGTTCCGAAGAATGCAACTGAAGTGAGAAGCTTTCTTGGTCTGGCGGGATTTTATAGGAAGTTCATTAAGGACTTCGCTAAGATTTCAGCCCCTCTTACTAAGTTAACGAAGAAGAACTTAGTCTTTGCATGAGACATAGAGTGTGAGCTTGCATTTCAAAGGCTCAAGAAAGCCCTCACCACAGCTCCAGTTCTAGCATTACCCGATGGAGGGAAGTTGTTTACCGTGTACACCGATGCTTGTGGCACGGGATTAGGCGCTGTTCTGATGCAAGAAGGGAGAGTGATATGCTTTGGGGGTAGGCAACTCAAAGTTCATGAGAAGAACTATCCCACTCATGATTTGGAGTTGGCGGCGATCGTCTTTACACTCAAATCTTGGCGCCATTATCTTCTAGGTGAAAGGTTTGAGTTATATACTGATCACAAGTCGCTCAAGTACCTCTTCTCGCAGAAAGATTTGAACCTAAGGCAGCAGAGGTGGATGGAATTCTTGGCATCATATGACTTCGATATAGCTTATACCCCTGGCAAAGGTAATGTTGTGGCAGATGCGCTAAGTAGAAGAAGGTTGACTTTGAGTCCCTTGTTTGTTGAGATGAAGAGCCTAGAGTTCTTGGCAACCTTTGATTTTACACCTGCTGTTGAGTCGATGACTTGTTCGTTAGCATCCCTTGAGCTTAGACCTACACTTCTTGATCAAGTTGGGGCTTCACAGAGGGAAGACCCGCAGATAGTCGAGATCATGGACAAGTTGATTCGTGGTGAGACGTCAAGTCACCTCGCTAGATATACTATTGATGACAAGGGGTGGCTAAGGCGTGATGGAAGACTATGTGTCCCACAAGTGGGAGACTTAGTAAATAAAGTTCTTGAGGAGGCGCATCACTCGAGGATGACCATACATCCCGGAGGGGATAAGATGTACTGGGATATGAAGCGCAATTTCTTTTGGGATGGGATGAAAAAGGATGTTGCAGAGTTTATTTCTAGATGCATTGTTTGCCAACAAGTAAAGGCCGAATCGAAGAAGCCCGGTGGGCTACTGCATCCATTGGAGGTCCCGCAATGGAAGTGGGAAAGTATCTCTATGGATTTTGTGGATGGATTGCCGAGATCAAGGAAGGGGAATACTAGCATATGGGTCATAGTGGATAGACTCACGAAGAGCGCTCATTTCATTCCAGTGAAGAGCAAGAGGACCGCATCATGGCTAGCATCTGTTTATCTTCGAGAGATAGTGCGATTGCATGGAGTTCCTTCTAGCATAGTTAGCGATCGTGACCCAATCTTCACTAGCCAATTTTGGAATAGTTTGCAAGAAGCGATGGGTACACGATTGAATCTAAGTACAGCCTATCACCCACAGACGGATGGTCAGACCGAAATGGTGAATAAGGTATTAGAAGATCTGTTGAGGCTATGCATTCTTGACTTTGGTGGCACTTGGGAAGACCACATTCCTCTCGTAGAGTTTGCTTATAATAACAGCTACCAAGCAAGCATAGGAATGGCACCATTCGAAGCTTTGTATGGGAGGCCGTGCAAGTCACCAACATGTTGGTGGGAGACGACGGATAAGCTTATACTTGGGCCCGACATGATAAGGGACACATCCGAGAAGGTTGAGTTGATTCGAAGGCGGATGAAAACGGCCCAAGACAGACAGAAATCCTATGCAGATAAGCGAAGGACAGATTTATAGTTTGAAGTTGGAGATATGGTCTTTGTGAAGGTTTCTCCCTCGCGAAATGTGGTTCGTTTTGGAGCAGTTGGAAAGCTAGCACCAAGGTTCGTAGGACCCTTCCCTATCGTCGAGAGGATTGGGCAAATGGCTTATAAGGTGGAATTGCCCGAGAAGCTGGCAGGACTGCACAATGTCTTTCATGTCTCGCATCTCCGAAAATGCCTACATGAATCAGCCGAAGTAGTTGAGCCTAGCATTCTTGATGGCGTGGAGGTAGAGAAAGAGGCAACCCTGAGGCGAGCTCCGATTCGTATCTTTGGAACGGAGATCAAGAAGCTGGGAAATCGAGAAGTCAAGTTAGTAAAGGTACATTGGAGTGAAGCCGATGAAGATGCAAATTGGGAAACCGAGGAGAAGATGCGTGGGCTTTACCCATTTCTTTTTTAGGGTACATTCTCAATCTCTTTTCCTAGTCAGCATATCTTTCTTTTGTTATCCATGTTTATCTTGTTATTTCGTTAATCTTGAGAACCTTAGGTAGAAACCCTTTGGATGAAACATGTATTTGAAACATGTTATGCTTGATGGTTGCAAATGGTTGCAAGTGTTTGCAAGTGGTTACTCGTGGATGCATGATACACGTTAGGCACTAAGATCGGCTCACACACTTTCATATTGCATATGCATGAGTGTTTATGCTTATTCATGGATGAAACTTGTTATGCTATCACGTGAATGTTGCATATGAATGAATGTTAGGTGCACTCATGTAGAGATTATAAATTATGCTAGGAATTTGCATACATTTGGACTCATTTCACTAACATATTCTGCATTAAGGAGGTTTACTGAGTCAGTAACTGCCTGATTTTCGCATTAGATAGATGCATATAGACACACTTTTGCATATGTTCATACAGCATTAGAAATCTTTTAAGGACAATGATTACTTGTGGATGATGTTTTGAGTAGATGGATGATGGATGGTAGGATATGTTCTTCCTAACTTAGAGATTTCAGGGACGAAATCCTTTAAGATGGGGAGAATGTAACAACCCGAATTTTTATAACATGTTAAAACAAGAAATCAGGGCAGAATTAAATTATAAGTTAAGAATCAATGAGAACGGGTTACGCCATTGCGTTCGTCTCAAAATTCTGCTTGAAAACGAGTCCGAAATTTCGTAAATCGGAGTCCGTATGACCAAGTTATGGCCCATAGAAGATTTCAGAAAATTCAAAATTCAGCCCGAAATTCAAATTCAGCTCCAAACAGATTGGGCGGGAAAATTTCCCGCCCAGCCCCAGGTCGACTGGGGAGTCGACCTACCCCAGCCCAGGTCGACTGCCCAGTCGACTTGGGTGTCGACCTGGGGGTCGACTTCCCTGATCGGCCATCTTGGCTTGGTGCACCTGGTTGCTCCTTTGGGTCTGCTCAGCTAGCCTATGACGAGATTTAAGGGTTCAGATCTAAACTAGGGTTAATCCTATGGCCTAAACTTGTCTCTACACCTATAAAAACACCCTAAGACCTATCCTAAACCACCACAAATCATCCTAGCAACT
This sequence comes from Allium sativum, assembly GCA_030737875.1. Lineage (NCBI taxonomy): Eukaryota > Viridiplantae > Streptophyta > Magnoliopsida > Asparagales > Amaryllidaceae > Allium > Allium sativum. The sequence continues at coordinate 53,309,040 of CM060909.1, read as the reverse complement.
AAGTGCTGCCAAAATGCCTCTAAATCATGGCCTCCATCTTCATCATTGAGAGATTAAGAGTTCTAAACTAGAGTTAAGGCAAAGGAGCTATCTTTCTCCATCAAATCAAAGGAGCTACCTATATTCTCAAGGCTTCTAGTGCTGCTACATCATTCTTAGAGCTTCTACAACGTCTCTATCTTGTTCTATTTGGTTCTAGTTCGCATAGCCACGATTTGTAAGCCCCACTCTACTTTTAGATTTAAACTATGTTATTAATATAAACATGTAGCAAGTTGAAATGGGATTCTTGTGTAATACTTTTCTTTGGTCTATCATTGTATGCATAGATCCATTTATGACTCTTTTGATATATGATTGTGGAACTATCATGAACCTAGTACCGTTCACCTTGATTTTTGGGTAGAAAGCTATGAGCTTTATTTGGGGATTATGCATAATGCAACATAGAACATCTCATAACCTTGATGTTAACTTACCTATGATGTTGAACTACATGCTAGTCACAAGTTTATCACTCTATGTCAACTATTATCATGTTATCACCCTCTTTGCTAAGTTTGATGTCATACGTGTTTTGAGGCCAATAATCCTATATGCTAGTTGTGATGAACACCTTTGCCTCAAATATCATCATGTTTAACTTTTGACCAACTTTATCATCTTATGCCCATCTTTGTCATGTTGTTATGTTCCCCTTCTTGATCTATTTGTGTTGATGCGAATTTACGTGCGATGGGAATACGTTATGGGTAGTTAGGCGAACTTGAAATGACATGAAACACATGACTTGAAATGTGACATGAAAATTGATTATGCTTGAAAACTTGAATGTGGTCATGACATGTAGAAAACCATAAAGTGGCCAACTCGAGGTTGGGTTGAGTTTGTAGCATATATCTGCCCGGAACCGCCCGGCAAATCCAGTGGCTACAAACAATAGGACCCAATGTGAGAAGTTGGTCATACCGCGCTTGAAACCCGAGGTTAGACTAGGTTGTGGTGTAAAGCTGCCCGGACCCGCCCGGCACATCCAGTAACCACAACCAAGTCTAATGTGAGAGGTTGGGCGCATTAAATTAATTAATGCCACATGTTAGGGTTAAGTCATGAACCACTTGGATACACTTAACCAACTTGATACATGATTGGATTGGGTTAACCACACTTAACCCGTTAGAAACCCTAGTTACGTGGTCCTTTTCAGCAGTAACCCTCTTGAATGTATCACGATACCCTAGAGGCTAGGCTAGGGTGGGGCACGATTACTGGGCTGATTGTAAGCGACCAGAAAGACGGCTGAGTAGGTGCGCCAGTGTAGGTTCAGGCGGGCTATGGTCGTGCACGTAGTCCGGAGTTGAAAAAAAACAGACATGGGCATCAGTAGGTTTAGACTGTGCGTGCTTGATTTGTGTCAGTGGTTGGCACCCTAGGGCTTGATAGACCCTAGGGTGGACCTAGCACAGTTGACTACATTCCGTGATTGGGCCGTATGACACCGACACTCGACGAGTTAGGCTTATAGGGAGCCGATCGACTAGACCGTATAGTTGGACCTTGACTTGGGTCACCTCATGATATTGGGCCAAGGAATCCCTTCTTGTTTATACTTGACATGAGTTGGAATACTAGTACTATTGGTGCAAAACTAAACCGTGTATATGCGATGCCACACTTGATCTACCTTGTTATCTATTTATCATGCCAGTTAGTTACCATCTTTATGTTTCATCTCAGTTTCTCATGTTTCGTTAACTTCATTAGTTTTTATACTAATAGTAGGTAGGACTTACCAGTCTTTATGACTGATCCTTTTTCGTTCGCCTCTTTTCTTCTGTACCCCCCCCCCCAGGTTCTCAGGGAGGGAACACTAGTGCTTAGCTTGGACATTTGGCTTGCTTTCTTGACAGCTCATGTACGGTTTGGACTTGAGCTTGCTATGGCTTCACCACATCTATTTGGGGATAGTTTACTTTATGTTATATTCAGTTTATGTTTTCTAGACTTCTGGTAGTTGGAAAATAATGACTAAGTACTTTGATGTAAACTGACTATTTGGTTTTGAAATGGTTAACTATGGTTTTTGAATTTCTACCGCTGCTTTACTTATTTATTTATCTATGTTCTGTCTTGTGATATCTCTATGCATGTCTACCTAGACAACACCCCTCCAAAACTAGTGCAATCACTCGTGAGTGGCCCTGGCGGAGGTGGGGTGTTACAATGAATAGTAAACTTTGATACTTTTGATCACTCAAATCATCTTCATCTTCCTTCCTCATCTACGAATTCTTTGTTTACTTAAAATACTTTTCTTTAAAAAAATATTATAATAACATTTATAACATCCAAATGATTGTACATGGATTGGAAATTGTAAAACTTAACTTTATTCATGCAAAATGGATATATCTCCTTTATTTTTCGTTTAACGAATTTTTGTCGTATTCATTGGTTTTAACATTTGCGTAATCTATCTAGGTATGGAATACATATGTATACAAACCCCCCCCCCCCCCCACACACACCCACACCCACACATACATATACCTATGTAGCAAAAAATTTATATTATATGACTTGACATTGTTTTGTAAAATATATTGATTTAACAAAAATCACATGACAAGAGCGAAGATGTAACTGATGGGAGACTATCTAGGAAGTCCTCACGCTTGAGTACGAAAGCCTTCGGCACTGGGTATCCACCATCATTATTAAGTATTCATTGAAATCAAAGCCATATTTGAATACTACAGTTATCACGAAGTTTGAAAGCTACATAATAAGAACGACCAAATTCTAGGAAAATATCATTATAAGATTGAAAAAAATATATTAGTTTTCCTAAATTAATAAAGGTAAGGTTTCCCTTTACTCACTTTTTATCCCTTCTATATAATATAGTTCCATTGTTGGTTGGTAATTTGCACAAGGTTATAACTTAATGTATGAATTAACATTGTTTAAAGTTTTCTTTAACCAAATTGTTTAAAGTTTTTTAACCATAAATGCATGATAAATTGTATATGCAAATCTTCTGCCCCAGAACTGAATCATGTTTGGAGTTCTACCCTTGGTGTCACATTAATTTTTTTTAGTTGATTCTTAAAGGATATCAACTGGAGAACGAAGCTAATAGAGATATTTAGATATCAAATTATACACTAATTTTCTTTGATTACTTTCTATTTGCTTTTAGTACCATGTGATCTAGATAATAACAAATCCATAGCTATTGTAGAACAAAAGGAAAGAATTATAATATTTAAATAGTGTTTTTTTTTCAACTTAATTGGCTAGAAATTTATTTGGAAAAATATGCATAACCGACAATTTCAGAGTATTTGTATGTGCTTAGCAGTGACATATTGTTAGGTTTAAAACTTTGTAAACTCTGCTATCGGAAAATGTTAGCTTCACAGGTTTTGTAGTTGCATGTTTGATCCATAATTTATTATGGTGAGCAATTTATGAAAAAAAATTATAGAATTTTTTTGAGCTTCCTTATGCTTTTACTGTTCTTTTTCAAACTTGGAATTGTATTTGCCACTAACTGGTATTTTGCACCTGTGCTTGCCTCGAGCAACAGTATAACCATTGTTTGATATGATAGTAGCTACACGTTATTTCTGAGGTGTACCAATTTCCTCAAACCCATTTTTAATATCCAGTATGTATTTTCGGTAATATTGTGGGAAAAAGCTTTAATTATATCATGAACTGCTATTGCGACGATTGAAGATGTTGTTTGAAACACCGTTTATTATCCATATGATATGGGTATATCTTCTTTCAAATTATATATGCGCTTTTTCAGATCGTTTGTGGGTCACATGTTGCCCCCTCTTTTGAGGCTTCTTGTGCTTTGTAAGTACCCAGATTTTTCCATGGAAAGATCTAAAGACAACCAGAAAGGAAATCTTCCGTAAATCAAATAACCAGAGGCTAAAAATGTTCAATTTTGCATTCTATAATCCGTGTAGGTTTCATTTATATTCTTCTGCTTGAATATGAGAAAACAACTAGAGGCTAAAAATGTTCAATTTTGCATTCTATAATCCGTGTAGGTTTCATTTATATTCTTCTGCTTGAATATGAGAAAACAACTCGAGTAAAAGCTTCATAAAATGGATCATAATTGTTAGACCAAAAAGTGGCACTAACACCCAATTGTCTAGGATTTGCAGAGAATATTGAGGAATCATGAACTAAAAAAACAAGAAAAATCAGTCAACACACGAAATTTATAGTGGTTCGGCGTTAATGAGCCTACATCCACTTCATAGTTTCTCATTTCATTCATGGATTACAATTACAAGGAATTTAATCACTCAATCGCTCAAATACAATGAATAATTCTCTCCGATTTCATTTATTTTCATTGATTTTCATTGGAGAAGAAGGTGGTTATTGGTGGGGGAATTCGGCCATGGCTACCATGAATGAATGAAATGCAAAAAGTCCATTCAAATGGCCATGTTGTAGTGTATTTATAGCTGTAGATAAGCTCTGGGCGGTTCCGGTTCGGATGGGCCACGTGGCGTGACCGGAGGAGTTCTCAGAAGTAGTGGAGAACGTGGAAAAGGGGTTACCAGGTCGTGCTTTGCCAAGTGGAGTCCGATCCACAATTGTAGGAGTCGGTTATGCCAAAAGAAGAGGTCAAACTCCGTGTGCAGAAGCAGGTCCAGTCGGTTCGGATCGGATCCGAACCGAACCATTTGTTCGAGCAGAATACCTGCACGCACTTCTGCGTAGAATACTTCAGGCGGTTCGGGTAGAGGGTGCTCCGATCCGATCCGGGGAGGGGGATCCGATCCGACCCGAAAGGAGGGATCCGATCCGATCCGAATGGGGGATCCAATCCGGTGACATTTGCATGAATAATTCAAATTTTCCATCTTTCTATCACTCCATCCAAGTGATCGCCAATCAATGTAAGTTCATACTCAAGTCCCTGACTTTGGGTAGCCTGGTCACAAAGCAGGCTAACAATAATTAACCGAAGTTAATGAGTAAATATACACATAGCCCTATCCAGATAACTGTACATTTCAAATAGGATTAAATAGGTAAGAAAAATAAGGCCCTCCTCTATATTTCCATTTTCTGCCAGCTGTTATGAATTTCCTTTGTCAAATTATATTTATACTTCTTAGTTCCTATTTCTAGATCTGCATAGTGCATTTACTTGAAGCTTTATCAAAAATACGTCTTGCTAAGCTGTGTTTAGTTTTGGTAGATGTGTTCATTTTATTTTTTCGTTGTATACGTAATATAAAATTAATACATAAATTATACCATAATAATATAAAGTATGGATGTATTAGTTGCCATACAATCTCTTTTCCTTAGCTTGAACATTGCCCTATCACTTTACTTTTTTTCCAAAATTTAACAGGGGGCTTTCGGTGGTTCTAAGTTGATTTTTCTCCACATTGGATAATTAATAATATATTTCATAGCAAAAATTTATATCCTTCTCAAATTTTGCTTGGTTAACAAAATTTTCCTATGTAACTGGTTTTGATTTTGTAGTCATGCTTGACTGATTCTATCCAGCAAAACAAAGAAGTTATGAAATTCAAACAACATAATTGTATGTGCATGGTATTTCAAGAGATTTTTACCTATAAATGTATTTGGATCGTATGGATTCATTTTATGAACATACATAGTCGGTTATCTGTTAACTTTAATGATATTTTGTTGACTTTAATTAATACTACAATTATCTAGAAACTAACAATAAATGAAAAAGAGTAAAAATTGTGGTTCTTTAGATTAAATTTAATTCCGTCGTAAATTGAAAAGTAGAAATTATATAGATAAATAAATTTCATTTTATTTTCACTTTGTTTGAGTTCTTTAACAGATAAATGTATTTAACAATCAAAATGCTCCGATAAAAGGAAGTATATGGTAAAGACTAATTTTTTTTCCTTTTTTCGATTGTATATCAATTTAGTGTATTATTGCTCAAATGATTGTGTTTATTTATCCATTAATGACACATGCCTAGAAAACTGGTCATAGATGCTGTCTTGACTTCAACGTTGTAGCTGTTATGCTATCCTACTTTCATTGATCAGGTAATTTCTTTTTTCTACCAACACTACTATTACATGATTTAATTGCCATGTACTTCACACATTTATTTATTTATTTATAACTCTAACTATATTTATGCAATGAGAATTTTATTATACTATGTATGTTCAGATTCCATGCAAGATTAGATATTGTTAACATTTGCAAATAGATACCTGAATTAGTGGAGTTATTAGAAGAAGCAATATTTTTTTAATTTTCTTATGTTTACCCAAATTAGTAAGTAATACATTAGCGTTTAATTTAATGCACTGTAGTTAAACATCGTTTCGTTTATACCTTTGTTTTCACTTCTAAGTTTACTTACTCTAATCCATCTTATTTACTTTGTAACACACTATGGGGTGACAGAAATGAAGAAAACGAAGCCTCTTTCTGCTTTTGATATATGAAAGACTGTTGAAAAATATTGCATGTTTACATTTTATGAATAAAAATATTACTTTAGCTAAGTGAACAGTAGGATTTATTAAAAATATGTTTACAGTATCATAGTGAGATTTTGCATGTATATAATTTCTTTCATACTGCATATCAATCAGTATCATGGCTTAGGTAAATTTATCCGTAGTGCGGCAAACATTTCCTTTGGTTCTAAATTTTTATTAGTTTGTATGACAAACTACGGCGATATCTGTAAACTTCTATCTCTTGATATCAGAACATCCTCCGAAGTCCAGAACACGTGATTCATACATTTAAGAATCTGTTTCTACCCTGCGTTAATAACTTACATGTAACACTAGCTCATAGATGATGTACATTAAATATATGATTGCATCAAACAACACACGATTCTTACATTTAATAATATGTTTTTTTGTCTCAGATTGTTGAATCAATGATTAGCATTAGTTGTTGAGATGTTGGCAGACATTGGAAAAAAGTGCAACAGCTGGAGTAGATTGCTTGAATCTAACACCTATTTTAGAAAACAGAAGTTCTGTCTGGATATGACTCCATTTCTTAACTTTTATTTCCCGAGATTCAGTGTAACATTGTCATCTGACGGAAATTTGTATAGTTTTGAATTATTTTATGTTCATTTGCAGCCAGTTTATTGTTATGTGATGAAATAATTTAAAATAACTAAACTGTTGATTTGTTTTATGTCGCATGGTTGTATCATTCCTAGAAAACATGATATCGTAATTATGTTTTCTATATTCCTTCACGTATATGAGTCATTTGGCAGTTTATTTTCAAGTGAGATTTATAAGATGTAGAATGTTCCAGTTGTATTGATTAGCAATTATGTATGTCATGACCATATGCTAATTATTATATGGACCTTTACAATATTAAAAACATTGTAGTTTCAACCATGGATGTTTAATTATTGAAATTCTACCGTTCATTTTAATTGGGCTGTGTTGACCCCATGCAAGATTAGTGGTAGGGGGATATTGAACCAAAGTTGGATTGCAATATACGTATAAATTCAAGTCAATTCATGTTACATTATAAGATAAACAAATTTCCAATCAACTTATTTGTACATATTTTTCTTTCTAAGTTTGGCTCTTCAAAGAAACAATGAACAAAATTTCTCTCATAAAAAACATAGAAGATAATAAAGATAGGGTATTAGGATTAATAGTGTTAAGTAAAATAAGTTTAATTTTAGTCCGTGTGCGTAGCACGTGTTCACACTAGTATATTTCAAAAGTCAAGACTCTTATGTGACAAATTTAAAGGTAGTGGGACATCATTTATCAGACAATGAACAAATTCCTACACTGACTAATGGATTAGATGAAGAATACGAGTCACTTGTTACCTTTATAGCTGCCCATTCAATTCTACCAGACATCCAAACAGTGTATTCTGCATTATTGGCACATTAGGGCAGAGCAGAACAAAGGAAATCCACACAAACTAAATATAGCATAAATCTTGCCTCAAATTCAATAAATGCCAACACTAATTAGGCAAGAAACATACCTGGATTTGGCAGAGGCAACAATCAGGGATCAAGAGGAAACCCAAATCTAAGAGGAAGATGAAGGGGTAGATTCAACAATGCTCCAAGAATCAAGTGTCAAATATGCGAGAAACCTGGACATTCAGCAAACAGATGTTATTTTAGATTCAACACAGATGTGAATAACACACAGCAAGGTCATCAAAGAGGACCAAATATGAACATGGCACAAGCAAATCAAGGTAGATCCTACGCAGAAGGCTCTGCAATGACAAGCAACAATGATGATTCTGTCAAAATTGATGATATCAATAGTGAAGAGTGGCTTCCAGATTCTGGAGCAACCAACCACGTCACCAACAATTTGCAAAATCTAAATCTTGGAAACAAGAACTACACAGGTAAGCAAGTTATTCTTACTTGCAATGGTGAAACAATGAATATATCTCACACTGGAACATGTTTCATTAAAGGAGGTAGAAACTTTTTCCTCAATAATTTGCTTAGGGTTCCAAATGTCAAGAAAAATCTTATCAGTGTGTCCCAATTTACTAGTGACAATAAGGTATATTTTGAGTTTCACCCAGAACATTGCCTAGTTAGAGACTCTCTAAATAAAGAAATATTATTACAGGGTAAATTGGATAATGGCCTATATCAATTCAGTAACTTGCAACCAAATCCTGGGAATGATAACAATACTTGGTGTTGTAATGCTAATATTCAGTTTAATAGTGATATTAACAAAGTTAATTCTGATGATAATGACTGTAATTCTGATAAGAATGAATGTAATAATATCAAAAATGATCTTGACATTTTGCATGGTAAACTAGGTCATCCTAGTTATAAGATTGTGATGAAAGTATTGAATGACAACAATATTCCATATAAAAATTTACCTGTTTCCACATCATGCACACATTGTCAACTTGGCAAAAGCCATAAATTACCTTTTAGCAGATCAAAAACAGTGCATTCCAAACCTCTTGAATTACTAACAGCAGACCTATGGGGTCCTGCATCAATGTGCTCAAGACAAGGACACAGGTATTATTTATCCATCGTTGATGCATACACAAGATATACCTGGATTTTTTTTCTTAAGGCCAAATCTGATACATCTGATGCTATGCTACAGTTCATCAATTTTATTGAAAGGCAATTAAACTGTAGCATAAAGATCATATAGACATATGGAGGCAGTGAGTTCTTACTCCGAAAAAGATTTTTTTAATAATAAGGGGATAATACATAGAACCAATTGCCCTTATACATCAGAACAAAATGGCATAGTGGAAAGAAAACACAGGCATATTGTCGAAACAGGGTTAACATTACTATCAAAGGCATCTATGCCACTGAAATATTGGAATGAGGCATTTGACACAGCTGTGTATTTGATAAATATTATTCCAACTAAAATTCTACCACACAAATGTCCTTATGAAATGTTTCATGGAAATAAATCGGATTACAAAATTTTAAGAACATTTGGATGTTTGTGTTTTCCATGCCTCAGACCATATAACGGTCATAAACTCTCTCTAAGATCTAGCAAATGTACCTTTTTAGGATATGGTAATAATAAAAAAGGGTATAAATGCATGGATGACAATGGAAAGGTTATAATGTCTAGACATGTTGTCTTCAATGAAGGTGTTTTTCCTTTTGCAGAAAACGGAAACACAAACAAGCAGGGGCATGATCAATTAAAACTGCAGACGGGGACAATTCCAGTACTGAAAAAACACGGATTGCATACAAATGAAGAAGATATACCATATCAAATACAAGCTATTCCAACTGTATCAAGCACAAGGTCAGGATACAGTTCAAGTGAGCACATGACTGATGATGATCAAACTCAAAGTGACAACAGAAACATCAACAACAATCAGAATAATGGAAATAATAGCACTGCATCAGATCAAGACAATCAAAATAATGGAAATAACAACACTACATCATATGAAAGCAGTAGTGATAGTGAAGGACAACAACCACAAACTCGACATCACATGATTACTAGAGCTAAGAGTGGCATATTCATGCCTAAAGTTTATAGTGCTTCAACTAAAGACATCAACCCAACTGATGAGCCTGTCACATTTAACCAAGCAGCAAAGTACAAACAATGGTGTGATGCAATGAATGAGGAATATGAGGCTCTATTTAAAAATAAAACAAGGAGTTTGGTCATTCCTCTCATGAATAAAAACATTGTAGGTTGCAAGTGGACTTATAAACTAAAGAAAGATGGCAATGGTAACATATCCAAACATAAAGCTAGGTTGGTGGGAAAAGGATTTTCACAGGAATATGGCTTTGATTTCAATGAAACCTTTTCCCCAGTAGTCAAGGCCATAACCATAAGAATTGTCCTAACTATTGCATTACACTATGGCTGGAATATAAAACAACTAGTTGTGTGCAATGTGGATTACAAAAAAAAAAAAAACATCTCCGCTGCTTTGAGAGACCTCTAATGGGGAAGGGTTTCTGCCTCCTCCTTCTTCCCTCTTTCTGAACTTCCTTTCGTCTTATCGTTTCTAACCCTCCCTCTTAACGAATCGTCCTCCATTCTCTTTGTCATCTCATCCGCGTTTTCTCTTTTGTTTTGTCTTTTTTCGATTTCATTTTTACTCTTGCTTTCATTCTATTCTCTTTTCCTTTCACCAATTTTGTTACCCCTTTTGCTCAACCCAAATAGGCCTTTTTGTTCAGATCTGTTTTTCTTGGCTGTTTATATCCAACCGCAGATGCTCTTGAGCCCCTCTTAGTAAGGGTTTGCTGGTTCAGCAAAGTTGTTGGTTGGATTTGCAGCTTCTTCGCAGATATGGGTTGTCTTTTGCGTTCGGGATCTCCAAGTTGATGTTTTTCTTTGTTTGTGGAACCAGCGCTTTGTCGATCTGCAGGTTCCCTTTCTTCACAACCGCTTGTTCCATCTTCCTGCATTTTATTGGGTCCAAGCCGATGGTCTTTATCCTAGTCTTGCTTCAGATTTCTTTGCCATTCTCTGTCTTTTCCATGGAGTGCAGTATCGCCTTTATCCATGATCTGTACTGTGTTGCATCACTTTATGTCTGGTAAGTTGTCTTCTCTTTTGTAGTGTGTTCATCACTTTTCGGTGGACTATTACTTGTCTCGGCTTCATCATACTATGGGTTGATTGTGCTGGCATTTGTGGTATGGAGGTTTTCTTTGTTACTCTATGATGTTGGCTTGTTCTTAACATATTGTGGTTTGTCCCGAGACTGTAGTGGTACGGGTTGTCAATGCTCCTTGGTTCATCATATTCGAAGATTGGATTCTTCTTTGGCTTTGATTGTTTGGGAGCCTTCCCTTGCTTATTCTGTTGCGCTATGCTGGTTGTTGCCGGTTATTGGTTTTACTGATTCTTTTGTTCTTGGTGGGATCAATGGCTATTGGTTTGGTGGTACTCAAAATTGGTGAAAGGAAGGATGCTTTGTTTTTGCCTGTTTTGTTATGTCTGTTGCTTTTCTTTTTGGTTTATGTTGACTGTGTTGTGTGGAGCTTTTGGCTTCTCTTTCTCTATTTGTATTTGCTGCTGTAGTAGGACTGTAATAGTTTGATGTTGAATGCAAAACTTTTTGCCAAAAAACAAAAAAAAAAGATGTGTGCAATGCCTTCTTAAATGGTGAATTAAGTGAGCAAGTCTATATGCATCAACCAATTGGATATGTATGCAAAGGAAAACAGAATTATGTATGTAAACTTCACAAGGCCATATATAGGCTAAAACAAGCTTCAAAAGTTTGGTACATGAAGTTAAAGAACACCCTTGCAAAACTTGGGTACAAAGCAACAATACCAGACAACTCTCTGTATACCAAAATCACTGACAAAAACACTACATACATTTTAGTTTATGTTAATGACATTTTGGTAACAGGGAGTGACATGACAGAAATTAATGGTGTGATACATAACCTTGATCAGACTTTTTCCATCAAAGACATGGGGGAGGTCAAATATTTCTTAGGCTGTAACGTCTCGCGTTTTTGGCCAATTTTTAGAAATATTTTATTTATTTAAAATATTGATTTGAGGTTAAATAATTGATTTAACCATTTTAATGTGAATATTTAAATTATATAAATAATATAATAATATTTATTTTTGGGAACTGGGAAAAATGTCGATTTGCAGTATAATATGATCGAGCGATTTTAAAATGGTTCGATATGGTTTATATTGAAATTTTAGGGGCGATTCGTTATTAAAACGACGTTATAACATTTAATTTATAATTTAATTATAAAACGAGCTGTAGCGGCGCGGCAGTTCGTAAATTGGTGTTTTGAACTTTAAACGAACGTACAGGGCTCGATATGAGTCGGATTTTCTCGAAACAAGAAACGACCGAATCTGTAGGGTAATATTTTTCTAATGAAAGAGAAAAATCGAGTTTTCATGTTGTAAATTTTGTTTTATGTCCAAATCAAATTTTGAAAAGGTCGCTGTGGAATTTCGTTATATATTATAACGTTATTTATATTAAATAAAAGGGTTTTTAAATTTTTATAATATCGATTTGGCTTCAAAATCAACCCGAATTATTTTATCTGAGTAGTATACGATATTGTGGTCGTGTATGGCCAATTTCAATATTTTAATAATATAATATTGAGGTATTTTAAAATTAGTTTATTTTATTTGAATTGGCCAGTTATAAAAGGGCCATTATTCAAGCGACCTCAGTTTTCGACGAAATAAATTTTATTGGGACTGCGACGGTAAATTATTGCTAGATTTCAAGTGGCGCGTTAATCGGGGTTAATTCGTGAGCGTGGCAAAATAAAATACAAAATAAAAGCAACCATTTGAACGTGAACGAGGGCCATACGAGCAAACGAACTCGGAGTTCGACGAAACAAGTTTCATTAGGACCGTATCGTCAAATTATACTGTGCCGCCCAGTCATATCTCGATCGGGGTTCGTATGTGAGCGCAGCAGCGAATAAACAACGTTTGAAATAGAGATAGGTACGAAATAAAAATCGTTAATCATCGTCATACGTCACGTCGACTTAAAATAATATAAACCCGCTATATATATCCCCACCCAAACCAGAAATTCCAGCCAAAGTTCATTCTTCTCATGTAATTTTGCAATAAAACCCCTAAACACAAAATCAATTATATCTCATGATCTGAGAAGAATTTGCTCTGGCAACCAAAGGCAAAGTTGTAGATCGACTCGATGCTGAGCTACTGTAAAAAGTTGGGTGGAATGGTGGTCGGAGGTGGCCGGAAATCGCGAAGAACCTCGAGAAACCATTTTCGTTTTTGGCTAAAATTCGAGAGATTTGATCGATTTGGAGTGACGGGACCTTAGGGCTTTTGTAGAGGGAAGACAGGGCTTCGTTTTGGCGGTGGTGGCGTGACCTCTGGTGGACGGAGGAGGGAGAACTACTGAGATGAACATGGTGATGTTTTTGGGTTCGGGTTTTTAAAGTCACGAATGGATTTGGCCATTTTCCGGCGAGCTGGGTGGCCGAGGGCGTCGACGGGCTAAAGGGGGTGGAGCATGGATGTGAGGCGACAGAAGTGGCGGAGGTCGGGTCGTCGATGGTGGCCTGAGGTGGAGGGATTTTCGAGTTCAACGGAGATTGGTTCGAGTGTAACCCGGCGGAGGAGGAAGCTTCGGGGTCGGAGGCTGGTGGCTACGGCGCGGTTGGGTGGGGCGAAGACATTGGTCAGGTCGGGGTCAGCTCCGGTGGGCCCCGTCGACGGTGATGGGTGGTGTTTGGTCCCGTGCAAATCGAAGAAGAGGAACTATCGGGTTCGAAGACGATGGAGATTAGAAAACACGTTTTTTCTTTCTAGTACTGACGTGGCCAACGTGAAAAGGTAATTAACGGTGAGATTAGAATTTAATTTATTAATTAATTATCAGTTTATTTAATTATCGTTTAGTTTATATAAACTTCGAACTAGTATAACATCTTCATACGACAACGAAATCTGACGAAACTGGATCCGTTGGGATCGTAGGGACGAGACCAATCTGATGGCACTGACTAGGAGTCAATCTGACGCAGTTGAAAATTCAGCTAATTTTGAATGGGGGTCCAAATTAAAAGCAACAAACGTGTCAACCATCGACAGAATAACCTGGTGAGTTAATTCTCACACCTTCTGGAGTTCTGTGATGTGGCAAATTCATATAAAAATATAATTTACCTTTAAATTGGTTGATTGGTTGCTGTTGACTGTTATGGTTGATTGGATGCTGTTAATTAGATTTAACCGATCATATGAAATTATTTCATATATTATTATGAAATGTATAACGAGCGGTAATGCAGTGAAGAACATGTTGGAGGAATCCGACCGGATTCCTCAAATATTTTATATGTTGTTTGTTTGTTTTATATTGTTGATTTTGAGCTGATTTAAACACCATATAGTTGAAAAACCTGTTTGAGCGTGATGGTTGAAAATATATTCACCTGTGTTTTGTTTAAAATCAATCGACAGTGTTGATTTGGTAATGGGCAGTGAATGGCCTAAAAGGTACTGTTTTCACCGTCATTCTGCCGTCAGGCGAATTGACATATATTTTAAGTTATAAATTATTTTTACAACTGAACTAGAGTTTTCAATTATTTTATATAAATAATAAAATTTGAAATTTATAAATATTTTAATCGAGTTATAAAAGAAATTATATAAATGGTTTATGCAAGGTAGTGCAGAAAGCCAGCAGATATACCTACGGGTTACAAACTGTGATCATTGTTTTGTTTTAAACAATTAAATAGCGATTTTCAAGTGAATTAAGTTATTTAAGTAAGAAGGGGCGATAAGTGGTTTATAAAGAAATTTATAATCTAAGTTTCCAAACAAGAAATGTAAATAAAATTGGTAAGTGAGTTGCAGGGATTTAAATACGACTTTACTTAATTGTTATATTAAGTAAAAGGAACCACATTGAATTATATTAAAGAAGGATGTAAATAGTCGTTAGTTACGAAATCAAATACCAAGGTTTATATTAAGAATGCCAATAGATTAAGGCAAGTTATTTGACAAGAGGTTTAGAGTCTAAATCAAGAGGTTATAAACAAAATAATGGTTCAGGTTAAAAGTTATGTTTTCAGTGAATATTTACTTAAGTAAAAGAATTAAGTAAAGGGATTTGTAAACAAAGATTTCAAATGAATGAAACGGTTTATAAAACTAGATTTGAAATCAAAGTGGTAAACGAGATTTGAATATCAGTGGTTAAGTGACGAGCCGATATTATTCTGAGATAAGGACGTTGTCGATCAAGGTTTGAGAGGTAAATAGAATACCCCAACTTGAACGGCTTCGTTATTATCGAAGAATGGTATTGGTTTGAAAACGAGTGAAAGGTGTTGTGTTTTGGCGTGATGTTCCATACATGAAGTATTGAAATGAATGCGAGATTTTGGGAATATGAATATAAATAAGAATATTGTTTCCAAATTATTTTGAATAATTGTTTATTCGAGTTGCCATTGCGTACGACTGCTAGCGTAGTTCGCAAGGCTGCAGATAGCCTATGACGGTCGGATGTTTCCTGAGGGAATCAGGCGTAACCGTTGTGATCGCTGCGATCTAGGGTCAAGCGAATGGATTTAAGTCGAGTATGAGTTAATCGATCAAAGTAAATCAGTCGGAGTTAATCAAGTTAGTCAAGTTAGAGTTAAGTTGAATATTAGAGTTGATTAACAATTTTGTTAAATATATTTAAAAGGCCAAGTCATGCCAAGTACTGAATCAGAAAACTCATTGAGTTCACACTATTGATTTTGATAGTTAAAACACCGACTATCAAACCTAACCAATGCGATTGTTGGTATGGAAAGACCGGGATCAAATTTATATTCGAAAACCATTCCGACCAACAAATACGTAAAGATATCAGAAGATGATTGAGATGGAGCATTGGAGACCGTGGATCTTCATAAGCAAAAGAGTTACTTAAAATCTCTGGTTTAACGGCCAGAGATAAACTGTGGTTTTGTCGTGGTTGGAATCCACGGGTTGCAAGGACTTCTCGCTACTGATCCATGGGGTAATTCCTATATGAGATGCAGTAGGAGAGTGCCTTCGGTTCATCCTGTTCCTGGATGACTTGTATGGACGAGTGTCTGACAGAGTATTTCGAAAGGAGTCACGTACGTTGATATTTTCAAATGTACCAGGTTGATGGCGGAGAAGTGCACATTCTCTTAGCTTATCAACTGGAGTATTTTTGTGGATGTCAATTAGTGATATCCAGAGGATCTGATGATGTGGCATTCAAAGTGGATGATGACTAGATGTATTCTAGCCTCAAGCCTCATCAATCGGTAAAAGACAAAAATCG
Organism: Allium sativum; assembly: GCA_030737875.1. NCBI lineage: Eukaryota > Viridiplantae > Streptophyta > Magnoliopsida > Asparagales > Amaryllidaceae > Allium > Allium sativum. The sequence goes on along the minus strand of CM060909.1, from coordinate 53,292,640 downwards.
GGCAGGCAGCATGGCTATGTGGGTCGCTCCCATTAGGGTGTATGATCACCTATCTAGAGAAATTCCATTTTCTTCTTAAATCTATATTCGTTGCTATCCCTTTTCGGGTAGGCGGTTGCTGATCCCAACCGTCGGTGGTATACATTCGATACACTCAAGCGAAATGAGTGGTCGGTCATGTGAGGGCCGGGTTGCAAGACGTTCTTGTTGAACCCAGTGTATTCGCCTCTAGAGTTACACGTGCGGAAGGTGGTCCCATACCTTGTCAAGTTGGAAAATAAATATCCAACAAGCGCCCGGGGTTTTGGTTTGTATACTATATATGGGAAGCGTGAGATGCAAGCATTCCTCTAGATTGATATTTACTTGTATTTAGACATTATGATAATATCAGAGAAAGATATTGATTTCAAAAACGGTTTGGGTTATAGTAAGGTAAAAACCGTCCGTGTTTATGTGTGGGCTGGTCTTACTATTATCCTTTGATTTCAGAAAGGATTTTCTAAAGTTAAACAAGTGTGTGTTCTGTGAATTTATCACTGATAGTATTCCAGACTAACCCGGTGTATTTTGTTTTAAATCAAATGTGCTCGGGTCAGACCGAGTATGTTCCAGGTTAGGTATCGCTTGGAGTTTCAAGAGCTGGAAGCATGCGGCTTCACTGTTAGTTATATACAGATATTTTTCCACTGTGATTGATGTTGTACTATGATGATTGGTATGTATATACAGTTCTTTTGTATAAAAGATTTGTTATATTATATTTTATTCGTTTCGCTGTGAGATTCTGATGGTGTGTTCTTCTTCTTTCTTCTATTCTAATATTCTTTCTTTCTTTTCTCACCCTCTATTTTCTTTCTCATGACAATATGGGGGTTCAATACTTGGCTTTTTGGCAAGCGATACGGGTTTAGGTATTGTTGTCGAGAATTCGAGCGTCGATCATCTGCCCCGGGTCGTTACAGTGGTATCAGAGCTATTGGTTTAGAGATAACCTTGGCTCTGTGGTGTGACTCAATAGAGATTTGGTCAGTAACACCCTAGATTGAGTTTGTGTATATTTATGAGAGCGCGTATTTGTAATTTGATATAAAAATTATTTTTGAAATTATTTTTGCCCAATTTATTTTGTTATAAATAAAAGTAAGGATTATTATAGTATGGGCAAATTGATTGATTTGTTGATATGTTTGGATTGTTATGTTGGTTGCTTGGATACGAACCTGAACATGAATCGACTTGGTTGAAACCAATCTGAGTAAATAAGTTGAATAAATCAATCCTAGTAAATGAATTTGAATGGATAATTAAAGAGATGAATGACTAAAGACGTGATTATAATTTCATGTGAATTGAATTGTGTGTATAATTGGTTGACATAGATGATGTGGAGGTTTTGAATATAATTAACATTTGTTTGATGACTAATGAATTCGTTGAGTTGAGAACAGGTGCAGAAGCGCCAATTCAGCTTTAAAATTCATCCAAGAGAGAATTCTGGAGTTAACTGAATCCAGTTTGAGTAGACCTGCATAATAATTAAGCAAGCTTGAGTATAAAATATCGATTATCGCATAATAACGCTCGCCAAAAGGTACGCCTACGCAAATATGAAATTTTGGTTTTGTTTGGATTTTGGGTTTGAATTTTGGATTTTCTGACCTTGAGAGTCAATGTATATATATTTCTTGAACCTACGATATTGCAGATGGTCCTCCGTACAGGGGAGACTCTGCCGAAATTTTCCAAAATTTAAGGTGTTTGAATTTTTTTTTTAATTTTCTTGGGAAATTCTTTTATTTTTAATTAAATTGGTTTTACGACCAATTAGATTTGTTTTGGGAATAAAATCGAGTTTTAAAATTAAATATTATTTTAAAGATAATGGATTGTGACGTTCTTTCTACCTTAGCAATTTGGAGGATGAAATTATTTTAAGGGGGAAGGAATGTAACATCCCGCGTTTTTGGCCAATTTTTAGAAATATTTTATTTATTTAAAATATTTATTTGAGGTTAAATAATTGATTTAACCATTTTAATGTGAATATTTAAGTTATATAAATAATATAATAATATTTATTTTTGGGATTTGGGAAAAATGTCGATTTGCTGTATAATATGATCGGGCGATTTTAAAATGGTTCGATATGGTTTATATTGAAATTTTAGGGGCGATTCGTTATTAAAACGACGTTATAACGTTTAATTTATAATTTAATTATAAAACGAGCTGCAGCGGCGTGGCAGTTCGTAAATTAGCGTTTTGAACTTTAAACGACCGTACAGGGCCCGATATGAGTCGGATTTTCTAGAAACAAGAAACTTCCGAATCTGTTGGGTAATATTTTTCTAATGAAAGAGAAAAATCGAGTTTTCGTGTTGTAGATTTTGTTTTATGTCCAAATAAAATTTTGAAAAGGTCGCTGTGGAATTTCGTTATATATTATAACATTATTTATATTAAATAAAGGGGTTTTTGAAATTTTATAATATCGATTTGGCTTCAAAATCAACCCGAGTTATTTTATCTGATTAGTATACGATATTGTGGTCGTGTATGGACAATTTTAATATTTTAATAATATTATATTAAGGTATTTTAAAATTGGTTTATTTTATTTGAATTGGCCAGTTATAAAAGGGCCATTATTCAAATGACCTCAGTTTTCAATGAAATAAATTTTATTGGTACCGCGACGATAAATTATTGCTATATTTCAAGTGGCGCGTCAATCAGGGTTAATTTGTGAGCGTGGCAAAATAAAATACAAAATAAAAGCGACCATTTGAATGTGAACGAGGGCCATACGAGCAAACGAACTCGGAATTCGACGAAACAAGTTTCATTAGGACCGTATTGTCAAATTATACTATGCCGCCCAGTCACATCTCGATCGGGTTCATAAGTGAGCGTAGCAGCGAATAAACGACGTTCGAAATAGCGATAGGTATGAAATAAAAATCGTTAGTCATCGTCATACGTCACGTCGACTTAAAATAATATAAACCCGCTATGTATACCCCCACCCAAACCAGAAATTCCAACCAAAGTTCATTCTTCTCATGTAATTTTGCAATAAAACCCCTCAACACAAAATCAATTATATCTCATGATCCGAGACGAATTTGCTATGGCAACCAAAGGCAAAGTTGTAGATCGGCTCGATGCCGAGCTACTGTAAAAAGTTGGGGTGGAATGGTGGTCGGAGGTTGCCGGGAATCGTGAAGAACTGCGAGAAACCATTTTTGTTTTTGGCTGAAATTCGAGAGATTTGATCGATTTGGAGTGACGGAACCTTAGGGCTTTTGTAGAGGGAAGACAGGGCTTCGTTTTGGCGGTGGTGGCGTGACCTCTGGTGGTCGGAGGAGGGAGAACTACTGAGATGAATGTGGTGATGTTTTTGGGTTTGGGTTTTTAAAGTCACGAATGGATTTTGCCATTTTCCGGCGAGCTGGGTGGCCGAGGGCATCGACGGGCTAATGGGGGCGGAGCGTGGATGTGAGGCGACGGAAGTGGCGGAGGTCCGATCGTCGATGGTGGCCTGAGCGGAGGGAATTTCGAGTTCAACAGAGATTGGTTCGAGTGTAAATCCCGGTGGAGGAGGAAGCTTCGGTGTCAGAGGCTGGTGGCTACGGCACGACTGGGTGGGGCGAAGACGTTGGTCAGGTCGGGGTCAGCTCCAGTGGGCCCCGTCGATGGTGATGGGTGGTGTTTGGTCCCGTGCAAATCGAAGAAGAGGAACTATCGGGTTCGAAGACGATGGAGATTAGAAAACACATTTTTTCTTTCTGATGTTGACGTGGCCAACGTGAAAAAGGTAATTACGGTGAGATTAGAATTTAATTTATTAATTTATTAATTATCAGTTTATTTAATTATCGTTTAGTTTATATAAACTTCGAACTAGTATAACTTCGTCATACGACAACGAAATCTGACGAAACTAGATCCGTTGGGATCTTAGGGACGAGACCTATCCGATGGCACTGACTAGGAGTCAATCTGACGCAGTTGAAAATTCAGCTAATTTTGAACGGTCATCCCAAATTAAAAGCAACAAACGCATCAACCGTCGATAGAATAACCTAGTGAGTTATTTCTCACACCTTCTCGAATTCCGTGATGTGGTAAATTCATATAAAAATATAATTTACCTTTAAATTGGTTGATTGGTTGCTGTTGACTGTTATGGTTGATTGGATGCTGTTAATTAGATTTAATCGATCATATGAAATTATTTCATATATTATTATGAAATGTATAACGAGATGTGATGCAGGGAAGAACAGGTTGGAGGAACCCGACCGGATTCCTCAATTATTTTATATGTTGTTTGTTTGTTTTATATTGTTGATTTTGAACTGATTTAAACACCATATAGTTGAAAAACCTGTTTGAGCGTGATGGTTGAATAAATATTCACCTGTGTTGTGTTTAAAATCAACCGACAGTGTTGATTTGGTAATTGGCAATGAATGGCCTAAAAGGTACTGTTTTCACCGTCGTTTTGCCGTCAGGCGAGTTGACATAGATTTTAAGTTATAAATTATTTTTACAACTGAACTGGAGTTTTTAGTTATTTTATATAAATAATAAAATTTGAAATTTATAAATATTTTAATCGAGTTATAAAAGAAGTTATATAAATGGTTTATGCAAGTTAGTGCAGAAAGCCAGCAGATATACCTACGGGTTACAAACTGTGATCATTGTTTTGTTTTAAACAATTAAATAGCGATTTTCAAGTGAATTATGTTATTTAAGTAAGAAGGGGCGATAAGTGGTTTATAAAGAAATTTATAATCTAAGTTTCCAAACAAGAAATGTAAATAAAATTGGTAAATGAGTTGCAGGGATTTAAATACGACTTTACTTAATTGTTATATTAAGTAAAAGGAACCACATTGAATTATATTAAAGAAGGATGTAAATAGTCGTTAGTTACGAAATCAAATACCAAGGTTTATATTAAGAATGCCAATAGATTAAGGCAAGTTATTTGACAAGAGGTTTAGAGTCCAAATCAAGAGGTTATAAACAAAACAATGGTTCAGGTTAAAAGTTATGTTTTTAGTGAATATTTACTTAAGTAAAAGAATTAAGTAAAGGGATTTGTAAACAAAGATTTCAAATGAATGAAATGGTTTATAAAACTAGATTTGAAATCAAAGTGGTAAATGAGATTTGAATATCAGTGGTTAAGTGACGAGTTGATATTATTCTGAGATAAGGACGTCGTCGATCAAGATCTGAGAGGTAAATAGAATACCCCAACTTGAACAGCTTCGTTATTATCGAAGAATGGTATTGGTTTGAAAACGAGTGAAAGGTGTTGTGTTTTGGCGTGATGTTCCATACATGAAGTATTGAAATGAATGCGAGATTTTGGGAATATGAATATAAATAAGAATATTGTTTCCAAATTATTTTGAATATTTGTTTATTCGAGTTGCCATTGCGTACGACTGCTAGCGTAATTCGCAGGGCTGCAGACAGCCTACGGCGGTCGGATGTTTTCTGAGGGAATCAGGCGCAACCATTGTGATTGCTGCGATCTAGGGTCAAGCGAATGGATTTAAGTCGAGCATGAGTTAATCGATCAAAGTAAATCAGTCGGAGTTAATCAAGATAGTCAAGTTAGAGTTAAGTCGAATATTAGAGTTGATTAATGATTTTGTTAAATATATTTAAAAGGCCAAGTCATGCCAAGTACTGAATCAGAAAACTCATTGTGTTCACACTACTGATTTTGATAGTTAAAACACCGACTATCAAACCTGACCAATATGATTGTTGGTATGGAAAGATCGGGATCGGATTTATATTTGAAAACCATTCCGACCAATAAATACGTGAAGAGATCAGAAGATGATCAAGATGGAGCATTGAAGACCGTGGATCTTCATAAGCGGAAGAGTTAATTAAAATCTCTGGTTTAGCGGCCAGAGATAAACTGTGGTTCTGTCGTGGTTTGAATCCACGGGTTGCAAGGACTTCTCGCTACTGATCCATGGGGTGATTCCTATATGAGATGCAGTAGGAGAGCTCCATCGGTTCATCCTGTTCCTGGATGACTTGTATGGACGAATGTTTGACAGAGTATTTCGAAAGGAGTCACGTACGTTGATATTTTCAAACGTACCAGGTTGATGGCGGAGAAGTGCACATTCTCTTAGCTTATCAACTGGAGTATTTGTTTGGATGTCAATTAGTGATATCCAGAGGATCTGACGATGTGGCATTCAAAGTGGATGATGACTAGATGTATTCTAGCCTCAAGCCTCATCAACCGGGAAATGACAAAAATCGAGCCGGCAGCATGGCTATGTGGGTCGCTCCCATTAGGATGTATGATCACCTATCTAGAGAAATTCCATTTGCTTCTTAAATCTATATTCGTTGCTGTCCCTTTTCGGGCAGACGGTTGCTGATCCCAACCGTCGGTGATATACATTCGATACACTCAAGCGAAATGAGTGGTCGGTCATGCGAGGGCCGGGTTGCAAGACGTTCTTGTTGAACCCAGTGTATTCTCCTCTAGAGATACACGTGCGAAAGGTTGTCCCATACCTTGTCAAGTTAGAAAACCAATATCCAATAAGCGCCCGGGGTTTCGGTTTGTATACTATATATGGGGTGCGTGAGATGCAAGCATTCCTCTAGATTGATATTTACTTGTATTTAGACATTATGATAATATCAGAGAAAGATATTGATTTCAAAAATGGTTTGGGTTATAGTAAGGTAAAAACCGTCCTTGTTTATGTGTGGGCTGGTCTTACCATTATCCTTTGATTTTAGAAAGGATTTTCCAAAGTTAAACAAGTGTGTGTTCTATGAAATTATCACTGATAGTATTCCAGACTGACCCGGTGTATTTTGTTTTAAATTAAATGTGCTCGGATCAGACCGAGTATGTTCCAGGTTAGGTTTCGCTTGGAGTTTCAGGAGCTAGAAGCAGGCGGCTTCACCGTTTGTTATATACAGATATTTTTCCTTTGTGATTGATGTTGTACTCTGATGATTGGTATGTATATACAGTTCTTTTGTATAAAAGATTTGTTATATTATATTTTATTCGTTCCGCTGTGAGATTCTGATGGTGTGTTCTTCTTCTTTCTTCTATTCTTTCTTTCTTTTCTCACCCTCTATTTTCTTTCTCATGACAATCTGGGGGTTTGATACTTGGGTTTTTGGCAAGCGATACGGGTTTAGGTATTGTTGTTGAGAATTCGAGCGTCGATCATCTACCCCGGGTCGTTACATAGGCATATAGGTTCAACGAAAATCAAATTAAGAAATTTTTCCTTCTCAAAGAAAGTACATTTCAGAAATTTTAGCAAGAGCAAACATGGACAATGCAAAGCCTATTTCCACTCCTATGACTAGCAACCTAAGACTCTCCAAAACTGATGGTGAAGCTATTGAAAACTGCAAGCAATATCGTAGCATAGTTAGGGCATTAAAATACCTAACCATAACAAGGCCAGAGATTTGTTTCAGTGTCAACAAAGTTTGTCAATTTATGTCAAATCCCTTAAACAAACACTGGGCTTCAGTTAAACGCATTTTAAGCTACTTAAGAGGTACCCTAGAACATGGTCTAACGATAAAAGCAAGTGCAGACATAAATCTAAACACTTACAGTGATGCTGACTGGGCTAATAACCCAGATGATCAGAGATCGACATCTGGTTACTGTCTGTTCATGGGATCAAACCCATATCTTGGTGTACGAAGAAACAACCCACAATATCTCGATCGAGTACTGAAGCTAAATATAGAGCCATAGCCTCTGCCACCGTCGAGATTATCTGGGTAGAAGCCCTAATCAAGGAATTAGGGTTGCAATTGACGAAGAAGCCAACGCTCTGGTGTGACAACAAGACCACGGTAGCACTATCGGTGAACCCAATCCAACATTCAAGGACAAAACACATCGAGATAGACCTCCACTTCGTCAGAGAAAGTACTAAAGCTGGAAAACTGAAGATTAACCACATCCCTGCCTTCTATCAAAAGGCAGACATACTGACTAAAGCCTTGTCACAAAGTAATTTTGAAAGATTAAGAAAGAAGCTTAGGGTTTCTGATGGCGGCGCTGAAGAATTGAAGACAAAACCCTAGTTCATTTTGAGGAGGGGTATTAAAGGATACGCTGTCATCAGTTACATTTATTACAGAATGAGTGTTTTGCCTTTGGGCTTATGTACATTTATTGGGCCTTATCTGTTTTAGCCCATTGCTTTATATATGCTATATATTCTTATGCAGATCCTTGTACATTGATTCATTCGATCAGATTACAAAGATAATACAAAAGATAATTCTCTGAAATTACTTTTCTTACAGAGACAATATTTTTTGGCATCTTCATTGAACTGGATCGTCATATAAGGATAGCAAATATGTACCGAATTGTGTAGAATACATTTGTTTAAACCTAATCAACATTATAAATGAGTTTCTTTCTGTGGTTTATTCCAATCATTTTAACATGATCTTTTTTCTATTAATCATTCTGTTTGGTGAACAAGCATGTATTGTTTTAAGTCTTAGTTTTTACCGCTTCAGCCCATAAATGATATTATCATGTTATAACTATAATAGTTTGCTTTTTTTAATGTTCCACTCTCTGTCTCTACACTGTTTAACATGATTGTATGTATATATTATAATTTTATAGGTAGCCATTCAGACAAGCTTCATCCATGCAACAAGGACTAGGGGATGATGCAAATAGTTCATTCACATTGATGGTTAATATCACTATGTTTCTTAGAGTGCGCATACATATATGCAGTTTGTGTAGTCAAGTTTTATTTGTGTAGGCAGAGAGAAATGTAAGCATTAAAGAAAAATTTAGTGGCATATGTTTGCTTTCTTTGAGTTATACTAAATTTGTAATATAATAATTGGACATGTTGATATCTTTATAATAACGCATTGGACTGAATACATTAATATTAGATAATTTTTTTGTAACCGCTAGATTTTGAATGCTTAGATGTTTAACGACTTTTATGAGAACGAAATATGATAAAGTCAACAAATAAATTCTTAAAATCTGAAATTTGGCATTGGGAACCAGCCGATCATAGCATATTTATGATAGTATGTGAAACTGTTCCTTTTGAAGGATTTTTTCTTTAGTGTTTAGGTTGTTTTTTTCCTTTCTTCTAGGTGTATTTAAGTTGTGTAACGTATTTACAGTTAAGAAGTTTTATTCTCTACCAATACAAAGGTAAATATCTAAAAGCAAGTAAAATGTAAAACGATTTTCCAACAAATGAATACTGCAACAATAACAAAAATTACAGAATGAAGTTTATGCTTGAGTTTTTCTTCTAAACATGCATGGTATTAAATTTTAATTCAAAATTTAATTAAGAATAACCTATTAATTTGGATTTACTTAACTAACATGAGTTATTAAGCAAGTTAAATAGTATAAAACTTTGAAATAAAATTTAATGTGACAGTATATTTAAATATATTCAAATGTCATTTAAAAGTTTTTGGTAAATTAGGTTTGACATTGATTTACAATGATAATAGACTACATCTGTACGAAACGGAAATAAATCTTACCATAATAGTGGATTGCAATTACATAGATTTTATTATATACATCTTATTTAGTCGAACCGTATGCGAAGCATGGGTTCACGCTAATTTATATTTATAGCGTAATTAAATGTAATATTAATGTGTATTAAGTGCGTACTAAACACATTTAAATTAGTAAATAGAATTTGAATGTATCCATAAGAATTTTTATGCATGTGCGTGAGTTAACGGTTTTAATTATAATTAATGACACATAGACATGACGTTAACCATTACTTGTAGTTGAAGACAGACCGGAACTGGCAGGCATATTCAGCATCTACAAGTATGACTAGTTAATTTGAGGGTTCTAGGTGCCATTACCCATTATAATTATTACATTATGATGTGAGGTTAAATCCATTATTTAGTTAAAGCCTGTCCAAAACCGCCGACAAATCCAACATCAACAAATGGTCCGCATTATGTGAGATGTCTAGTCTGTGTGCTGTGTGTGTATGTGTGTGTGTGTGTATTTGTGTGTGAAGTGGGCCTATCTTGAGAAAGGTATTAAGTGACTGATCTGCCTCTTGTTCGGTATTAAGTGGTTTGGAATATGTCTCGTTCCTAAGGTTCACTCCTTGATTCTGGGCCAAAGTCATAGGACCTACCCTTTAAGGTTTTAAGTGGTCTTTGGGTCGGCCTTTCTCTTATAAGCTAAAATGCCCCTAATAGACGATAGTGTATGAGTTGGGTATTTCTCCAAATAATGTTCGCTTGTTATCTAGGGATAGTGAAGGATGACCTAGGGATGGATTATGTATATATAATAGCCTAAAGGAACCACCGTATAAAGGAAGTATAACGTGGCTAGGAGTTCACCTGTAGGGAAACTAGATAGTAACAAGATGGTCCACCAGGAGGATCTTAAATGAAGTTGTGTTCCTGCCTAAACTGCTACTAAGTGGTCGTTACTATTTCTTGACCTACAACGAAATTTTTATGACGTGGACATTAGAGATGAGGTCTTAAGTGGCTAGGGATTCACCATAGGGTATTAAGTGACTGTAAGGATGTCCACCCTAAATAAAATTTGGTAATGGCCTTAAGTGACTAGGTATAGCCCATCTCATGGGGTATTAAGTGACTGTAAGTATGTCTTCCCTTAGAATAGTTTGTAGAATATTAAGTGACTATAAGGAGGTCTGCCCTAAGATGTATATGTAAGCCTTAAGTGAATGTAAGGATGTCTGCCACGTATGTTTAATTATGTATGTTTATTTCCGTAGACATAACGTTAAAGATTTACATTGCTAAATATAGGAAATAGTCGTTCCCATGTTTTTCATTCACCATAATTTTATGTTCTAATCTCCCTCCTTTTAACATAAACATATTAGTAGGTGAGGATCTTGGATTGGCAATGATTATTGATTGCTTGAAGGTGAATCCCTACGATGGAGGCTTTGTTATTTATGGCAGTAGTATGGTTATTGTTGTTGTTATCTTTATGTATTTGGAAAAATTATTGATGTACTTGTTATCTTTTGAGACTCTTGCATTTGACATTAACTTCTTTTTTTTTAATTTAATGGTACATCTATTTCTAAGATATTACATTTTATTCCTTTCATTATGTGAGACTCTGATTTCATTTAGATTATTCTTTTATATCTGCATTAGTATTTCCTTATAGGAACCAACAATCCATTTAGAATGGTTCTAAGTTCTGATGGGCCTTTTTGGATCTGGATTTTTGGCCCATTCTTGGTGGGTTGTTAAAGATGTTCTTTAAGTAGGGGAATGTAACGACCCATATTTTAGCAATTATGTATTTAAATAAAATGGTAATCTTTAATGAAGAGATAGTTTCAAATTTGACTTTTCACATGCGATAGAATCAGGACTCGAGGCTAATGCCATTGAGTTTGGATTATTCACTATGTGAATAAAAGTATATGGGTCGTCATATTTCAAAATCAGATGATTTAATAGTCAAAATAATCTCAAAATACGAGTAAATTTTCATTTCACGGAGAAATCTCGGATCATGATGAAACTTGAAACATCGAGGCTCTATCGTTGTAGTGATAAACATTGTAAAATTTCGTAACGATCAGACGTGTTGTTTGATCACAGCGAATTAAAACCCATGATTTCTTTTTCTCATGATTTTGCTTAAACCCCAATAAAATAATATTATTTAAGTAGGTCAAATCCCTATTCGCTCTCCCCTTTAAAACCACATCTATTGTTACATTGCTAAGAATAAAAATCATATTGCCTCCTTCTTAATAATTTAAAAAATCATAATCTGCAAATCATCTTAACGATAAATTACGATGTAACAATCCGAATTCCGACAGACCGATTTTTTTTTCAATTCTCTGATCTATCGAAACTCGTGTTGGTTTGCTCTGGTATCCTGCAGAAAAGATGGAGACATAAAATATGTCAGAGCTCATAAAATATCTTACAGTGGAAAGGATAAAATATAATATAATCAAAGTATAGCGTTACCGTATTAATAATACTGCCTAACTAGTATCCAAAGCTATCATGTCTCTTCCACAAATCTAACTTGTGAGTATGTTATGACGAGGGGGTCAGAACACAAGTTCTGGTACTAGATTTAAATTATACACTTTGGATAATCCTTTGGATAATCCTAAATATACCGTTCAATCACATTTTCTTATTTATTAGGTTACTTGGGTTAACAACACTAAAGGCTAACACACACGTCGTACCCATTTACTTCCCAGTGGATTAACCTAATACTGTATATATGTAGCTACCCCTCAATATTGAGGTACACCCCATGGTACTCCCACTCGCATGGTTTCCACCGAAATGTCACAGAAATAAACGTAGTCCCTCATCCTACGTCGGAGTGATGCACAGATCTCTACATAACATTGTTATGTTCCTCATATATCTGTCGTTACTATGCTAAGTAAGTGTACAGACTGCCACCTTCGATCGAATCAGATTCCATACCAGAGCACTGCCCTCAAGTCTACGATACACCACCCAGAGCAGACATCCCTGTATCTAGACTTTCCCACGTACGTATCGACAATCGTATTTGATGCCTTTACCGCACATAATGTGCACCGAGTTCCGTGGCAGAGCTATACAAGAAACACGGAACTCTATCGGGAGCTTTTCCATATCTGTACGGGCCCGCCTTTAAGAGCCTCAAAATACAGATATTCCTAGGGTCTGTTTTTCATGGTGGCTATGTCCCCACCTCGGCCCCTCCCTCAACTAGTAAAGGCTACAAGAGCCAACCGACTTAACCCTAACAAACAATCTAAACATCCAGTTGGCGTCTCCCCTCAACCACCGTACCCTTATAGTGAAAGGTGAATAGTCTATTGGGTTTAGCTCTAGTCTTTTCGCATCCCACTGGATGTCGATGACGGATATCCAACGATCTACTATCCTTGTTAGTCCTGACCTCTGCCTCCCCGGTGAGGCAACCGCTGAATCACCCTAGTGTCACCACGTCACAGCATTCTGACTGCAAAGCCACTTTTGCAGTGAAGGCCCACCCACCTGGTAGTTATGCGCAGATCCAACCCCTGTGAGCACAGCCTAAACATCTGCCACCGCACAGAGGACTACCAAGAGCATCTTACATATCTCAAGAAGCCGCATGCTTCCCCTTCCAGTCCTTCGGAGCCGACAGAATAATCAGATGAACGTGCGCTCCCCTTGTGCCTCATGACACCACGATGATTTACCCCGTTGGGTTATTCACCCTCAAGCGTATGGACTGGTCCAAGCACCTCAGTCTAATGTGTCATTAGATCCTATTTCTAAACATTCTTTTATGCACTTGCTTTACCTCGTCAAATTTCCATTTAACTTGGTTATTCCCATTCATATTGAATTCTTATTCAAGTTACCAAGTTCATCTTGCTTTAACGCATTTAAGTTTATTAATAAGCCCACAACATGTTATTCTCTAGATTGTGATCCAAGGTTTGTAATCCACAATCCCCTTACATTCTTGTTTGATTTCATAGTTACAATAACATGTTCTACTTAATATGTAATTAAGTATATCTTAATTCACATGTTTTCTACTAACATGTCTTTCATTACTTATGATTAAATATAACTTATTTCATTTCATAAGTTTGCCTCATTCTTTCCTATTTAATCATAATTCTGTAACGACCCAGATTTTCGGCCATTTTAATTTGGATATTTAATTTTGTTTTAAATATTTTAATTCGACTATTTATGGATTTTTAATATTTAATCGTTATTAAAAACGAGTTTAAATGTTATAATTTATATATAATTATAAACAAGCTCGTAATGGCGCTGCAGTTCGTAATATTCAGTTTTGAACTTCAATTGGATGTACAGGATCCGATATAAGTCGTAATTTCGTGAAACGAGAAACGTTTGAATCTGTTAATTTATAATTTTCTAATAAAAGAGAAAAATCGAAATTTCATTGTAAAAGTTTTAAGATATGTTCAAATTAAATTTTCATATAGTCGCTATAAAATTTCGTTAATAAACTATAACGTTTAGTTAATTAATATAAAGAAATTTTTATATATTGGATATTGTTTTAACCCGAATTCCTGATTTAGTCGAGTTGGAATCAATCTTAGTCTTATTTGAAGCCATACGCTATTTCATTTGAATATATTCGATAATATCAGTTTTTTTTTTCAACTCAACTGTTTTAGAATTTAAATTTATATTGTATCAATATCATAAAAGATTTAAAAATGGTGTAATCACCTCACTTGCGAATAAGTACAAAGGTATACATGAACTTCAAATGTGACACACAAAAATAGAATGATATTTTTGTTTTTTTGTTTTCATAGTCGAACCATACATGGTACTAAATAAATATCACATTGCCAAAATTTGGATTGAAATATTCACAAAGGTCCGAGCCATTCTGAATGCAAATATAAAGTAATAAGAAGAAAAAATATATGGATCCTTGTCTGAATACAAACCCAAAGGGCCAAACAATTCACTTTAGATTCAATTACAGTATGTAAGCAACAGTAAAACCCAAATGATACATAGATTCAGACAATAAACAGCTAGATATATTTACATATACAAATCTAAACAAAAGCTGATCCATCAATACAAGGAAAAATTAAAAGAAGAACAAGGACAGTACAATTTAAAATAAAGTAGGCAACAATTTTCACGTCCATGTATTATGTACATATCTTTTGCCTTGCCAAATCTAACAACTTAGACATGAACCCATTCGAACAACAAAATACATAAAGAAGAAAAGGAAAATATACACAGTAATCTCGTTTGCCTTAAGCACATGCAAGCTGACCCTACCCAATGCCTTGTCCAGTCCAAATTAATGAATTTACAAAACTATTCTAAGAAACACAACTATATACATCTACACCCAGTCTACAACCCCTATGCCGTGATTTCCAAACCAATTACTTGGTGACCAAACAATCCCATTTCCTTGAGCGCTAAGCTATTCATACTATATATGCAGCATCACCCATTCGAGATTTGCATAGTCACGCAAATTAACCACAAACAACAGTAAACCATTCGATTCTTCTACCCATAAACCGCTCTCAATCTATACATTTTTTCCACCAAAAATTCGAACCGCAAAAATATAAAAGGTAGTGGGATTTTAACGCTGACCTGTTCTGATTGAATTCGAAGTGACGATTGGGAGTCAGATCTCGCCAGAAAGGCATTGACTGTTAGAACGAACGACGGGTCAACAGAGGGTCTAGGGTCGAAGAGGCTCCGGCCGAAGGATGGTATGACGAGGACGTTGATTTAAGGGGCACTGGCGGAGCTCCGGTCAATGAAGGTAAGGGCGGCGCTGGATTTTGGTTGGTGGCAGTAGCGGTTTATACTTGGACGAGATCCGATCTGAAAGGCGGTGAAGATAAGGCTATATTTTGAAGCAAAAGGGAGGCGGGACGGAGTGGTACAGCATCTGGAGATGGTGGCACAGCAACAAAGGGTGGTGTGAGGTGCGGTGACGGGGTTCAAGGAGAGGGAGGGGCTGGGTTTGGAAGTGGCCGATGGAACTCGTGTCAACGGAGGGGAGAAGGCGCCGCATTTTATTTTGGCAGAGGAGGGTTTTGTTGATGACGAGAAAAAATGGAGCAGGTAGATATGTGACGGCGGCTCCCTTCAATTATTTGGAAAGGTTTTAAACGTGGACCAGGTTTTGAGTTATAGCCTGTAGGAGAGTGGGTCGCCAGATCTTTGGGCTTGCAATACGAAGAGACAAAATTCCAGTAAAAGGAAAATATGGTCCGCTAATATGGCCAACATACAAACTGTTTTATAAAGTTTGATTTACCGTCAGGTGAATCGATAATAATGAAGTTATGAAATTCATTTTATAACCAAATATAGATTTTAAATATATTTTATACTGCAGTTTATAAAAAGAAAATAAACCATATATATATCGTTTGTTTTTACCGTCGTTTTTATATCAAAATCTACCGTGTGCGAAGCACGTGCTTAACCGTAATTACTGAATAATTTTATAAAGTGGATTCTTATATTAATAAGTTTGATAAGCAAGTAGGCAGGAATTAACTTGATGATTAATAACAAAGATTTATTGTTTTTAAGAACAATTAAAGTGAGATTATTTAGAAATAGATTATTTTTATTTAATAGTAATCGATGTAAATGAGATTATTCGGATTAATAAATGTTATTTATTAATTCAAAATGAAAAGACGAGTTAGAGTTGATTAATGGGTTAATCATGTTTTAAGATTTACCAAGTCAACTGTTTAATCAGTAATTGACTATTTAATTAAATTAGATTGGTCCGATTAATCTAATGAAATAAATTAGCGAATAATTGTTTAACTTAAGGAGAATTTAAAAGGGAAATTTAGTTCCAGTTAATGATAAAGTAAATTAAAGTTTTATTTAATTTAAGGAACTATCTCTTAAATGAAGTCCGTTTAAATAAGTGAGTGAAGTAAGAAATAAAGTATAATTGAATTTCAAAGGAAGTTTTATGAACGGGTTTATGTTTAAACCAAATTTGGTAAATGAAGTTATAAAGTGATTTTAAGCAAAGATGGTAATCTTAAAGTAAATGTTACTTAATATTTTAAGTAAGGGAAATCGAGATGAGAAAGGTTTTATATTAAACCAAAGAGGTGTAAACGAGTTGTGGATAAGGAATTTAAAGTGTTAAATTGTAAATTAACGTTAAGTGTAATAGATAAGATTGAAGTTAGTTTTACCAAAGGAAATGATTTAAAGAATTTAAAAAGGGATTTCTGTAATTGAATTTGGTAAGAATGTTTAGAAATAGGATTTGAAATAAAACCCAGAAAATGGGACAAATAGTTTTAGAGAAGTTAAAGTTTAAAAGTTAAGGTGGATTAATCATTTACTAGTTCAAGGAATTTAGTAATAACCATATATTTAAAAGAGGATATTTCAAAAGCCAGACGGTTTTATAAAACCATATTTTTATACAATAGTAAAGTGATATCAAAATGAATATGAGTTTTTGAATTACGATTCATATTTTTTTTTGGCAAAGTCGACCGGTTTTTAAGGTGACCGCAAACACCTTTTATTATAACCAATAATAAAATACATGAAGTTCAGGTGATTGGAGTTAACAGTCAAATATTGGTTTTTAAGGTGGTCCTTCCACCGCATACATATAAAATGAAATACTTGAGCTAAACAAATTTGCTTAGACTACAATGCGCTGTCAAAGAACTAATCTCCAACTGCATCTCCTGGTGAAACTTCCTGCACCGCCTCAGCAAAGTGGGTAGCCAGATCAAACACAAAAAAACAGTGATATGTCTGAATACAGATGTCGTCTGTCCCAAGCTGTGTTGTAATGACCCGCATTTTCAGCGGTATAATAATTAATTAATTTAATTATTTAAATAGTGAATTTAAAGGATTTAATGGTCATAGAATTAAATAAGAATGAATATTTAATTAAAATAATAAATTAAAAAATATATTTAATTCTGAAATAATCGGAATGGGCTGAGATGGCGATATGGTGTGAATTGGTCAATTCAAAATATATAATTCAGTTTAGAATTGAATTACGATAACGAATATATTTAATTAACGACAGTTGAACGTATAAATTATAATATAATTATAATCGAGCTCGAAATGGCACGACAGTTCACGAATTGGCGATTCGAACTTTAAATGAATATACAGAAGCCGTTTTTAGTCGGATTTCTGTGAACAAGAAACGTTAGGAGTTGGTGGAGTATATTTTTCTAGTGGAAGAGAAAAATTGAGATTTCGTCATGTAGATTTTGATTTATGTCCAAATCAAATTTTAGAAAAGTCGCTGTGGAATTCCTTTATAATTTATAAAGGAATTATTTATATTTTAAATAGGAATTTCATTATAAATCGAATATCGATTTAATCAGGATTTGAAATATCAAGTTATAAATCCTAGTGGAGCTGTATGGTATTCCACTGTGGATATATACGATAATATTTATTTATAAATATTTAATTTAATTTTTTTAAATATATTTAAATTTAAAAGGGTTATTTAGGGCTTTAAAAATAGCCAGTTTTGCAAACGACCTCAGAATTCGACAAAACCAATTTTGTTGGATCCACAATATTAAATTATTGTTAGATTTCAATTTTCGTGATTTTTGAAGTCAGTACGTGGCCGTACAGAATTTTAATGTGAAATACAGTTGATATTTTGACCTTTAAAAATACGTCGTGTGAGCAAATGGAGTCGGAATTCGATGAAACCAGTTTCTTTAGGACCGTAATGTCGAACTCTAGTTGCATGTCCAGTTTCGTGATTTTTGGGCATCATGTGTGATCACACGGATTTTTAGAAAGCTAAAACGAATATTAAATAATAAAAGAAAAATATGAAAACAATATCTTAACCTATATTTGGACATAACTAACCCACGTTTTCTATTTTCGGCCTCACAAAGATATCTCCTCCATTATAAATCATTCTCTGGGCTGCCACATTCATTTTTCAGCAAAACGTGAAAACAGATATCTTCAAAAATCAAAATAAAATCACAAATATTTCTATAAATTACCAAACATGTATTGGTGAGAAGCTTGAAGGATTCTATATGCTATCATATACTTATTGTAAGGTGCGATGCTATTTTTTTGGCGTTGGAAAACCTACAGTAAACTAGGGTTGTGGTTCTTATGAGATTCAAGTGTTGATTTGAAATTTGGGTATTGTAGTTTGATTGAGGAGATCGAATGGAGGTGGTGGGTGGAAAATTGAGTGTTTCCGGGATCAAAAAGTTCGGTACTGTGCTGTACCAGTGCGACGTTGCAAGGAAGAGAAAGGGTGCGAAGTGGAGAAAATGCGTATGACGAGGGAGAGCTTTGGATGAGAGGATCATCGGTGATATCGGTTTTGAATTCGATGGAGTGGTGGTCGAGCAATGGGAGTTTGAAGGTTCTGTAATGGAGCGGCCATGTGTTTACTAGAGGAAGAGGCGGGTGTAGGAGAAGAGGCCATGAGGGTGGACTTGGAGAGGGTTATTGGGTCGGCTGTTTGGGGTAAA
This sequence comes from Allium sativum, assembly GCA_030737875.1. NCBI lineage: Eukaryota > Viridiplantae > Streptophyta > Magnoliopsida > Asparagales > Amaryllidaceae > Allium > Allium sativum. The sequence continues at coordinate 53,273,507 of CM060909.1, read as the reverse complement.
GCCCAATTCAAATGTTAATTAAGTTTTTATTTATTTAAATAATCGTATAGCTTGTAGATGTGATAACTTATTCATATGAAATCAGATTCACGAACCGTCAGTCACATTGGGATCGTAGGGACGGTGGCTACGCCATGGAACTGACTGGGAGTGGATTGGTGCTCGTTTGAATTTAGGGCGAAATAAATTGTTTAATTCAAATCAAACAAACAGTTTATCGTTCTTTAATGATGAACTGCCAATGTGAGTAAAACTCACCAACTCTGAACAGTTCTATTCTTATAACGTATATTTAGAACTGATAAATGATGACTGATTGCTGTGTGTTAAACTGTTTGGTTGAATTATTTGTGTATTGATGGAAATCATAGATAACGATGTATATATATATAAATCGTAAATCGAATATTGATTCTGTTTAACAGAATATTTTATACTTGCGCTTGTTTAACATCTGTGATGCAGGGAAACAGGTTGGAGGGGTCCAAATGGACTCCTCAATATTTATAATACTGTTGTGTTTCATATATTGTGTTATATGATGTGATATGAAATCTGTTGAGGATTTTATATGTTGAATGATACCGATCATTGTCATATGGTATGTTAGATACCATAAGAAATACCAGAATTATAAAAAGGGATTTTTATAGTATATTTTGAAAATAATTTATTTATATAAAATCAATGGATTTTATATATATAAAAGAAAAAAAAGGATTTTTGTAAAAGGAAATATATTTGTAAATCAAATATAGAGGAAATATATTTGTAAATCAAATATAGAGGGGAAATATATTTGTAAAACAAATATAAAGGAAATATTTGTCAAACAAATAGAAAAAGAAATGTTTGTAACCAATTACAAATAGAATAGAGATAAAGGAGGAAATATTTGTAGAACATTTACAAATAGATTAAATGGGATTATTTATTTATTTAGGGAATAAATAAAAGTAAAAGGGTTTATTTATTTAGGGAATACATAAAGGAAAAAGGGTTATTCATTTAGGAAATAAATAGAATTAATAAAGGAGATATTTATTTGTTAAATAAATGGAATTAATAAAGGAATAATTATTTAGGAAATAAATAGAGTTATAAAGGAAATATTTATTTGTTAAATAAATAGGAAGATAAGGGAAATATTTATTTAGAAAATAAATAGAATAAGATATCATAAAAAGGAATTATTTATAAAATCAAAGGATTTTATAAAGAGGAATATTTATTGGGATAATAAATAAAATAAAGGATTATCTATTTAGAAAATAAATAAAATAAAGGATTATTTATTGGGAAAATAAATAGAGGAGTTAATCGAACAGAGTAAAAGAAGTGGAGTTAAGCAAAACTAGAAACTGACTAGAGATTAGTAAATTGAATGGTTTTCCAAGTGTCTATCTGATGTTGGTTTCGGCCTTCGTGATTAGTACTTAGGGAATTGTTCTCATACTCGTTTATAGTCAGGGACTGATAGTTGTGGAATGATAGTGATATGTAAATAAACAATGGAAATGTTTTCCAGTGTTAATAACATATATTTTCTAAACATAGAAAATGAGGAAATATATATATATATATATATATATATATATATATATATATATATGAATGATGATTGATCGATGTAATTTCCATTTGGAAATAATATCATTGTTTGCGCACGTGTTTTTATTCGATAGTTAAATCACAGACTATAAAAGTTTTGACCTTTTTAACATTGTTAATATGGAGAGACCGGTTGGATTATTATCCAAAGAACCACTCTGTATTGGCATAAGCGTTGCGAATCAAATATGCCAAAGATAATTGAAGACGGAGAAAAGTGCAAGGGCTATTGTAAAAGTCTTAGATAACGGTGCCTAAGATGGATGTACTGAATAGTGCCTTCGGTTCATCCTGTTCCTGGATGACTTGTATGGATGAATGTCTGATAGAGTATTTCCAGAAAGGTCGCGTACATTGATTTCTTCAACTGTACCAAGAGTGGAAGCGGAGAAGGAAACTTCTTTTAGCTGACACGTAATGTATGGTTGTAGACGTCAAATTAGTGATTTTTGATGGATCTGACAATGTGGCATTCGAAGTGAATCTGATGTGATGATAAAGCGTAACCTCATGCCTCATCAACCGGTAAATGATAGAAATCAGGCAAGCAGCATGGCTATGTAGGTCGCACCTATTAGGGTGTATAATCACCTGATCTAGAGTTTCATTTACTTCTAAAAATCTATTGTTGATACTGTCCCAATCGGGAAACGATTGATGATCCCAACCGTTGGTGATATACATTCGATACACTCAAGCGGAATGAGTGATCGGTCATGTGTGGCTGGGTTGCAAGATGTTCTTGTTGAACCCAGTGTATTCCTCTCTAGAGGTACACTAGCGAAAGGTGGTTCCATACCTTATCATAGTTGGAAATCCATTACCCAATACGTGTTTGCGGTTTTGATTGTATACTATATATGTAGAGCGTGAGATGAAAGCGTTTCTGCTAGATGATTATATATACTGTGGTTGATAGACATTATTATAATATCAAAAGGTTTTTGATATAAAAATATTTTGGATTCTCATAATGGAAAAACCCGTTCCGTTGTACAGCGTGATCTTATGAGATATCGTTTACTTGTTCGAATTGTTTAAACTGTTTTACTCATACCAGTCCCATGACTGACCCAGAGTTTATTTTATTTTGTTTTCCCTAAACTCTTGGGTGCCCAATTTTGTACGGGCAGTCAAGTAATCGGGATTTATAGATACTTGAAGAGCTGGAGTAGGAGGCTTCAGGATCATATAGCTATAGTTTATTTCTGTTGTGTTGTAAGTGCTATATTTGATGATGATATGTATATTCAAGTACAATCTTTTATTTCAAAGGTATGTTATCTATTATATGTAATTCGTTGCGCTGTGAGGTTCGTGTTACTCTGATGTTGTGTTCTTCTTCTTCTATTCTAAGTTTCTATCTTATCTATCCTCACCATCTGTTTTTTTCTATTAGTTTCCTGGTTTCCAGTTTAATTTGGGGTTGGACTTGTGTTTTTGGTCAGCTCAAATTGGACCAGATTTTTGGGTCACTACATGTGTCGGGGAGTAATTGCTCGTTGTTTTTACCGTCATCACCATCCTTCGCTAGTATAAGCCCTTCTCCTTTCACTAGATACACTAACTTACATGCTACATATCCCTCATCAATATGAATGTGAAATGTTCCTTCACTTAATTTATGTTTCATACCTGTGTTACTGTGAGTTAGAACCCTATCAGTTTTGTTCCAATCAAATAGTTGGCTTGTAGTCGGGACCATAGCAGGGAGATTCTCACCACCAACCAAGTTACTAGGAGTTGGGATAACAATAGGCTTGACCTTGGGAACCCAAATCATAGGAGGAGCACGAAGGAGTGGAAATTTCTCAGTCTGAATATAGTCACTTGAGGTAGAACATTTCTCTTTGACATGACCAAATGATTTGCACAAGCTACATATTTCTGGTTTCCATTTGTATGTTACATCAACAAAATAGAAATGTTCTTCAATGCATACCTTTAATTGAGTTGGAAGCGGCTTATCTGGAGTTACTTCAATCAATGCTCTTGCGAATACAAGGTTTCTCCTGGCAACTTTGTTGGAGTCAAAACATTTTAGCTTGCCGATGTGGCACGCTAGCCAGTTGAGCCCAATAAGCGGTTGTAGAGCTGAAGGAACATTATTAAATTGGGATAGAGAGGACCTGGTTTCTAGCTCTATCCACTGATGCATTCCAAGGTGTGACAATGAATGGTTTCCCCCTTATTATTGCTAGTGCTGCCACCAAGACCCTTTACTTCTCCGCATTAGATGAAAATTTCAGATAGTACATTCCGTTGACAAGAGAGATTCTAAGCAGCCCATGTAAGCGCCATGCACCTCGGCATGCTTCAAGCATGTCAAAATTAGGGATTTTAGAATCTAAAAAGAAACTAACCACATTATCTTTCCAAAACATTTTGGCTTCATTTAGAATTTCAATTGGAGGAGCAGGACCAGTATCAGGATCTAGGATGGAGAAGTGGGTTGGAATATAATCTCTGGCAATGTTTGGAAGAGTTTCAAACAAGGATTTCCAGGGTGTTTTTGTTGCTTTGGCATTTTGTCGAATATCATTGGGGCACTCCTGTGCTGCTTGTTCAAAACGCATTGTCACCACATTATTATTCTCAATAATACCTTCATCGCTTACAATCTCAGCGGTATCATCAACCGCAACAGTCTCGTGCAACCTGTTTTCCACTATCACTCGATTTATCACCTAACACCATTTGACGAAGGGACTCACCTTGATGAAGGGACTCACTCGATTTATCACCACATTACAATTCATATTTATCTTATGATAAGAATGTGGCTGATCAAGGTCTAAGAGGTAATTTAAAATACCCCAACTTGGCCAACTTCAGAATTATCACAGGACGATACGAGTTATAAGGGTGGAGATGTTAGAAGTAATTTATATTAAGGAATAATAATCTGAAATGTTTGGAATCTACATTATGGGATTCCTAAATAAAAGGAAATGAAAATGGCTTGAGAATAGGAAATGGTAACAGAATGGAAGGGAATTTTGTAACGATTGTTTCACAATGGCAAGTAAATAAATCTCATACTTATAGATGATAAGTTATGTGGTGACAAATGTTTAAGGGATAATAACGGGAAATTGGAAAAGGGTTTCAAAGTTTCTTTTTCTTTTAAGTATTTTAATAAAATGATTTGGTAGTATTTATATATTAAAACTAATATATTATCTTTGATATTACAGCTAATATATTATTTTAATGGCTAAGTGACGCTGTGTAATAAACCCATGCATTTATCTTATTTTATGATTGTTTATTTTGATAGTTAAATAACCGACTATCAAAATCATGGCCAATGCACTGTTGGTACAGAAAGACCGGGATCTAATTTATATTCGAAAACCATTCCGAATCAGCATGTATGTAAAAGATGCTTATTGAAGACAGAGCAGTTGAAGACCGTGGATCTTCATAAGCGGAAGGGCTACTTGATAAATTCTCTGATTTTGCAATCAGAGACATTTTGATAGTAACTCGGTCGTGGTTGAAATCTATGGATTGCAAGGACTACTCACTATTGTTCCATAGGGTGATTCCTAGGATAAAGTAGGAGGGTGCCTTCGGTTTGTCCAGTCCCAGGGAAACTTGTATGGACGAATGTCTGACAGACTATTTTCAAAACGATTACGTACATTGATTTCTTCAAACGTACCAAGTTGTTGGCATATAAGGGAAACTTCTTTAGCTTAACAACCAAAGTATTTTTGTGGACGTCAATAAGTGATTTTTGGATGGATCTGATGATGTGGCATTCAAAGTGAGTGGTGGCCAGATGTTCTAAAAAGAAATTTAAACCTTAAGCCTCATCAATCGAGAAATGACAAAAATAGGGCAGGCAACATGGCTATGTGTGTCGCTCCCATTAGGGTGTATAATCACCTATCTAGAGAAATTCCTTTTGCATCCTTAATCTATTTTCGATGCTGTCCATTTTCGGGAAACAGTGGGTAGCTCCCAACCGTTGATGATATACATTCGATACACTCAAGCAAAATGAGTGATCGGTCATGTATGGGCCAAGTTGCAAGACGTTCTTGTTGAACCTAGTGTATTTGCCTCTAGAGATACGCTATCGGTAGGTGGTCCCATACCTTTTCATAGTCGGAATCCAATCTCCAATAAACGCCCGTGGTTTTTGTTTGAATACTATATATGTGGAGTGTGAGATGCAAGCGTTCTGCTAGATTCTATTTATTTGTATTTAGACACTATTATAATATCGGAAAAGTATTGGTTTCAAAACAGTTTTGGGTTATCGTAACGTAAAAACCATCTGTGTTTATGTGTGGATGGTCTTACGATTATCCCTTTCTTTCAGAAAAGATTTTTTTACTTTAAAATCAAATTGTGTGCTACCTTTAAACTTAGCAGGTTTTTCTTACTCTGGTTCACTAGACCGACCCGGTATTTGTAATGCTCGGGTTAGACCGAGGTGTACAGGTTCAGGTTATCGGATGCTGTGAAGAGACTAGCTAGAAGAATTCAGACGTATGATGTTGTATTATTCCTCCGTGTGATGTATACGAGGATAGATTATTATAACTGGCCCGATGTGTATTGATGTACTCTAATGATTGTAAGTATATTTCAAGCTCTCAATAAAGATTTATTTCGGTATTATATTTTGTTCCGCTGCGATGTGAGACTTTGTGTTGTGTTGGATCTTCTTCTTCTATTCTAACATTTCTTTCTTTCTTATCTCACCCTCTAAATTCTTTCTAATAACAATCTGGTGGTTTCGATCCTTAAGTTTTGGCAAGTAATGCGGGATTATGTATTATTGTCAGAATTCGGGCGTCGGATCCCTATCGGGTCGTTACAGTGGTATCAGAGCTACTGGTTTAGTAATAACCTTGGCTCTGTGGCGTGACTCAGTAGAGATGGGGTTAGTAATACCCTAGATCGAGTTGAGTGTATATATTTGAGAGCGTATTTGTAGATTTTATATATAAAAATGTTTTGTATTGTGTTGTTTGATCAGTTCAAGTGTTGAGAAACATTGGACTGGAATGTACGCAATATTGTTTTATAAATGGGGTAAATGAAATAATTTTACCCAAATTATATTAAAAAAGGATTAATTTTATTAAATTAATGTGATATTTTGGTTTGATTGATTTATTTAAATGGAATTCAAATAGAAATTTGAATTTGAATGGTTAGTATAACCAGAAGGTTTCACATATATAGTTGTGAATGAAAATTTTAGAATGAAATTAAAATCAGAACTTAAGATTAGTTAAAACAGAATAAATTGAGTGATGGTGTTTGAATTAAAATCAGGATTGGAATTATAAAATAAAATGATTAAAAATCAATTAAGTAATTGGATGTGAAATAAGACATAAATTGGTGAAGTAAATATTAATGTTAAATATTAATAATGTAAATTGGATGATTAGTTGAATTGATTGGTTGGAAAAAATTCATCAATAACCCAATGAAAAAGCTGAATGGATTGAAAACAAAGTTCCACTATAGTGAAATATGAATAGAATCGCTTACGAATTAAAACTGGGTGATTTAAACCTAATTTGCATATACCTTTCTGAATAAGCCTTAGGAGTTGGTGAAATTATAAACTTGACCAATGAAGTATTATTTATAAATTTCTTGTAATGGTCACTTACGTGTCGAATTAAGTTGAGTACAGGTGTCAGGAGACAGTGAGGATCGATACTGGTTAATTAGATCGCAGTAAGTTGAGCAGATATACTCCATAGCGCTCGCATAAGGTACGCCTACGTAAAAATATAATTTTTGGGTTTTGATTTTCGTTTTCTGACCATGTGAGTCAATGTATATATTTTTGTCCCTGCTATATCGTAGATGTCACCCCATACAGGGGAGACTCTATCGATTTTTTTTTGGGAATTTAAAGTGTTTGAAAATTTTCGATATTCGTGGAAATTTTTAAGATATTGAATTGGTTTTGATTTATAATTGGATTGGGAAAATATAATGAGTTGTAGCATTTTTCTTACCTCAGCAATTTCGAGGACGAAATTCTTTTAAGGGGGAAGAATGTAACGACCCAGATTTTCGACCATTTTAATTTGGATATTTAATTTTGTTTTAAATATTTTAATTCGAATATTTATGGATTTTTAATATTTAATCGTTATTAAAAACGAGTTTAAACGTTATAATTTATATATAATTATAAACAAGCTCGTAATGGCACTGCAGTTCGTAATATTCAGTTTTGAACTTCAATTGGATGTACAGGATCCGATATAAGTCGGAATTTCGTGAAACGAGAAACGTTTGAATCTGCTAATTTATAATTTTCTAATAAAAGAGAAAAATCGAAATTTCATTGTAAAAATTTTAAGATATGCTCAAATTAAACTTTCAAATAGTCGCTATAAAATTTCGTTAATAAACTATAACGTTTAGTTAATTAATATAAAGAAATTTTTATATATTGGATATTGTTTTAACCCAAATTCCTGATTTAGTCGAGTTGGAATCAATCTTGGTCTTATTTGAAGCCATACGCTATTTCATGTGAATATATTCGATAATATCGGTTTATTTTTCAACTCAACTATTTTGGAATTTAAATTTATATTGTATCAATATCATAAAAGATTTAAAAATTATGTAATCACCTCACTTGCGAATAAGTACAAAGGTATACATGAACTTCAAATGTGACACACGGAGATAGAATGATATTTTTGTTTTTTTGTTTTCATAGTCGAACCATACATGGTACTAAATAAATATCACATTGTCAAAATTTGGATTGAAATATTCAAAAAGGTCCAAGCCATTTTGAATGCAAATATAAAGTAATAAGAAGTAAAAAAATATATGGATCCTTGTCTGAATACAAACCCAAAGGGCCAAACAATTCACTTTAGATTCAATTACAGTATGTAAGCAACAGTAAAACCCAAATGATACATAGATTCAGACTACAAACAACTAGATATATTTACATATACAAATCTAAACTAAAGCTGATCCATAAATACAAGGAAAAATTAAAAGAAGAACATGGACAGTACAATATAAAATAAAGTAGGCAACATCTTTCACGTCCATGTATTCTGTACATATCTTTTGCCTTGCCAAATCTAACAACTTAGACATGAACCCATTCGAATAACAAAATACGTAAAGAAGAAAAGGAAAATATACACATTAATCTCGTTTGCCTTAAGCACATGCAAGCCGACCCGACCCAATGCCTTATCTAGTCCAAATTAATGAATTTACACATCTATTCTAAGAAACACAACTATATACATCTACACCCTGTCTACAACCCCTATGCCGTGATTTCCAAACCAATTACTTGGTGACCAAACAATCCCATTTCCTTGAGCGCCAAGCTATTCACACTATATATGCAGAATCACCCATTCGAGATTTGCATAGTCACGCAAATTAACCACAAACAACAGTCAACCATTCGATTCTTCTACCAATAAACCGCTCTCAATCTATACATTTTTTCCACCAAAAATTCGAATCGCAAAAATTTAAAAGGTAGTGGGATTTTAACGCTGACCTATTCTGATTGAATTCGAAGTGACGATTGGGGGTCGGATCTCGCCAGAAAGGCATTGACTGTTAGAACGAACGACGGGTCAACAAAGGGGCTAGCATCGAAGAGGCTCCAACCGAAGGATGGGCTGATGAGGACGTTGATCTAAGGGGCACTGGCGAAGCTCCGGTCAACGAAGGTAAGGGCAGCACTGGATTTTTGTTGGTGGAAGTAGCGGTTTATACTTGGACAAGATCGGATCTGAAAGGCGGTGGAGATAAGGCTGTATTTTGAAGAAAAGGGAAGCGAGACTGAGTGGTACGGCATCTGGAGATGGTGGCGCAGCGACAAAGGGTGGTGTGAGGTTGCGGTGACGGGGTTCAAGGAGAGGGAGGAGCTGGGTTTGGAAGTGGTAGATGGAACTCGTGTCAACGGAGGGGAGAAGGCGCCGCATTTTGTTTTGGCAGAGGAGGGTTTTCTTAATGACGAGAAAAAATGGAGCAGGTAGATCAGTGACGGCGGCTCCCTTCAATTATTTGGAAAGGTTTTATACGTGGACCGGGTTTTGAGTTATAGCCTGCAGGAGAGTGGGCCGCCAGATCTTTAGGCTTGCAATACGAAGAGACAAAATTCCAGTAAAAGGAAAATATGGTCCGCTAAGGTATCAAACAATAATTACTGAATATTATTATGAAATTAAAGTTAGATTAATTTATATTTTAAAAGTTTAATGATTTTATTTTAAACTATTACAGGGTTCGAAACAATTAGGCTAAGGTCCTGAAATTGGCAGTCACGATTTAGAACAAAGCGGGGATAGACGGAGCAGGGAATAAAAGAAGCCAAGCTGTATTATTTTAAAACAAAGTAATGTGTTCGTTAATTAATTTAAATTAATTAGTTATAAAAATAAAATAAAATTTTAAATATTAACAATGTATTTATATTCTATTAGAATAGGCCGATTCAAAACAGACCGGAACCGTATGCATGAGCAGGACGGTGCAGAACGGAGTTGAATCGAACGAGTTGGAATTCGTCTGGGATAAGCTTTGTATACAACACAGATCAAGGTGAGTTAACCTCACTCAGTTCCCACTTATAATGATTATAAGCCGGGTTTATCATTTGTCTGCTATGGTTACTAATTATTGGTTGTTCGATGATTGTTTTGGGTGTGTATTAAATATTTTTATCAAACATTTAAATTAAACGGTTGTTTAATTTCAATGGAATAACATCGTTATTTTTTGTGATGATTTCCAAAATGATAATTCACCTTGTTGGGTACGTTTATAATAAAATAAACTAATTGAATTTAAATTGATGATTGGATGGTCGTTATTGATTGATCGAGTTTAGTTAAATTTATTTATCATATCATGATCTGTTGTATTTTGAGATAATCCATTGGATGTAGGGAAGGACAGGTTGGAGGAATCCAACCAGATTCCTCAAATTTATTGTCCATTTTCATATGATCGGTTGAACCCATATGATTAGATTATTGAATTGGTTATTGATTATAAAAATCATATTCAATATTTGTTTGGTTATGAACCAATAGTGATATTGGGAGAGCAATTCATAGCAGATGGCCAAAATACAAACTGTTTTTTAAAGTTTGATTTACCGTCAGGTGAATCGATAATAATGAAGTTATGAAATTCAGTTTATAACCGAATATAGATTTTAAATATATTTTTAACTGCAGTTTATAAAAAGAAAATAGGCCATATATATATATATTGTTTGTTTTAACCGTCGTTTTTATATCAAAATCTACCGTGTGCGAAGCATGTACTTCACCGTAATTACTGAATAATTTTATAAAGTGGATTCTTATATTAATAAGTTTGATAAGCAAGTAGGCGGAATTAACTTGATGATTATTAACAAGGATTTATTGTTTTTAAGAACAATTAAAGTGAGATTATTTAGAAATAGATTATTTTTATTTAATAGTAATCGATGTAAATGAGATTATTCGGATTAATAAATGTTATTTATTAATTCAAAATGAAAAGACGAGTTAGAGTTGATTAATGGGTTAATCATGTTTTAAGATTTACCAAGCCAACTGTTTTAATCAGTAATTGACTATTTAATTAAATTAGACTTGGCCGATTAATCTAATGAAATAAATTAGCGAATAATTGTTTTACTTAAGGAGAATTTAAAAGGGAAATTTAGTTCCAGTTAATGATAAAGTAAATTAAAGTTTTATTTAATTTGAGGAACTATCTCTTAAATGAAGTCCATTTAAATAAGTGAGTGAAGTAAGAAATAAAGTATAATTGAATTTCAAAGGAAGTTTTATGAACGGGTTTATGTTTAAACCAAATTTGGTAAATGAAGTTATAAAGTGATTTTAAGAAAAGATGGAAAGCTTAAAGTAAATGTTACTTAATATTTTAAGTAAGGGAAATCGAGATGGGAAAGGTTTTATATTAAACCAGAGAGGTGTAAACGAGTTGTGGATAAGGAATTTAAAGCGTTAAATTGTAAATTAACGTTAAGTATAATAGATAAGATTGAAGTAAGTTTTACCAAAGGAAATGATTTAAAGAATTTAAAAAGGGATTTCCCCCTTATTATTGCTGGTGCTGCCTCAAAGACCCTTTGCTTTTCCGCATTAGATGAAAATTTCAGATAGTACATTCCGTTGACAAGAGAGATTCTAAGCAGCCCATGTAAGCGCCATGCACCTCGGCATGCTTCAAGCATGTCAAAATTAGGGATTTTAGAATCTGAAAAGAAACCAACCGCATGATCATTCCAAAACATTTTGGCTTCATTTAGAATTTCAATTGGAGGAGCAGGACCGGTATCAGGATCTAGGATGGAGAAGTGGGTTGGAATATAATCTCCGGCAATGTTTGGAAGAGTTTCAAACAAGGATTTCCAGGGTGTTTTTGTTGCTTTGGCATTTTGTCGAATATCATTGGGGCACTCCTATGCTGCTTGTTCACAACTCTTTGGCACCACATTATTATTCTCAATAATACCTTCATCGTTTACAATCTCAGCGGTATCATCAACCGCAGCAGTCTCAAATGCAACCTGCTTTCCACTATGACTCGATTTATCACCCAACACCATTTGACGAAGGGACTCACCTTGACAAAGGGACTCACTCGATTTATCACCACATTACGATTCATATTTATCTTATGATAAGAATGTGGTTGATCAAGGTCTGAAAGGTAATTTAAAATACCCAAACTTGGGCAACTTCAAAATTATCATAGGACGATATGAGTTGTAAGGGTGGAGATGTTAGAGGTAATTTATATTGAGGAATAATAATTTGAAACGTTTGGAATCTATATTATGGGATTCCTAAATAAAAGGAAATAAAAATGGCTTGAGAATTGGAAATGGTAACGGAATGGAAGTGAATTTTGTGACGATTGTTTTACAATGGCAAGTAAATAAATCTCGTACTTATAAATGATAAGTGATGTGGTGACAAATGTTTAAGGGATAATAACGGGAAATTGGAAAAGGGTTTCAAAGTTTTTTTTCTTTTAAGTATTTTAATAAAATGATTCGGAAGTATTTATATATTAAAACTAGTATATTATCTTTGATATTACAACTAATATATTATTTTAATGGCCAAGTGACGCTGTGTAATAAACCCATGCATTTGTCTTATTTCTATGATTGTTTATTTTGATAGTTAAATAACCGACTATCAAAATCATGCCCAATGCACTGTTGGTACGGAAAGACCGGGAACGAATTTATATTTGAAAACCATTCCGAATCAGCATGTACTTAGAAGATGCTGATTAAAGACAGAGCAGTTGAAGTCTGTGGATCTCCATAAGCAGAAGGGCTACTTGATAAATTCTCTGATGTTGCAACCAGAGACATTTTGATAGTAACTCGGTCGTGGTTGAAATCTACGGATTGCAAGGACTACTCGCTATTGATCCATAGGGTGATTCCTAGGATGCAGTAGGAGGGTGCCTTCGTTTTGTCCAGTCCCAGGGCAACTTGTATGGACAAATGTCTGACAGAGTATTTTCAAAAGGATTACGTACATTGATTTCTTCAAACGTACCATGTTGTTCGCATAGAAGGGAATCTTCTTTAGCTTAACAACCAAAGTATTTTTGTGGACGTTAATTAGTGATTTTCAGATGGATCTGATGATGTGGCATTCAAAGTGAATGGTGGCCAGATGTTCTAAAAAGAAATTTAAACCTCAAGCCTCATCAACCGGGAAATGACAAAAATCGGGCAGGCAGCATGGCTATGTGGGTCGCTCCCATTAGGGTGTATAATCACCTATCTAGAGAAATTTATTTTGCTTCTTTAATCTATTTTCGATGCTGTCCCTTTTCGGGAAACAGTGGGTAGCTCCCAATCGTTGGTGATATACATTCGATACACTGAAGCGAAATGAGTGGTCAGTCATGTGTGGGCCGGATTCAAGACGCTCTTATTGAACCCAGTGTATTTGCCTCTAGAGATACGCTATCGGCAGGTGGTCCCATACCTTGTCATAGTCGGAATCCAATCTCCAATAAGCGCCTGAGGTTTTGTTTGTATACTATATATGTGGAGCGTGATATGCAAGCGTTCTCCTAGATTATATTTATTTGTATTTAGACACTATTATAATATTAGAAAAGTATTGGTTTCAAAACTGCTTTGGGTTATCGTAAGGTAAAAACCATCCGTGTTTTTGTGTGGATGGGTCTTACGATTATCCCTTTCTTTTAGAAAAGATTTTTTACATTAAAATCAAATTGTGTGCTACCTTTAAACTTAGTGGGTTTTTCTCACTCTGGTTCACCAGACTGACCCGGTATTTGTAATGTTCGAGTTAGACCAGGGTGTACAGGTTCAGGTTATTGGATGCTGTGAAGAGACTAGCTAGAAGAATTCAGACGTATGATGTTGTATTATTCCACCGTGTGATGTATACGAGGACAGATTATTATAACTGTCCCGGTGTGTATTGATGTACTCTGATGATTGTAAGTATATTTCAAGCTCTCAATAAAGATTTATTTCTTTATTATATTTTGGTCCGCTGCGATGTGAGACTCTGTGTTGTGTTGGATCTTTTTCTTCTATTCTAACATTTTTTTCTTTCTTATCTCACCCTCTAAATTCTTTCTAATAACAATTTGGTGGTTTCGATCCTTGAGTTTTGGCAAATAATGAGGGATTATGTATTATTGTCAGAATTCGGGCGTCTGATTCCTATCGAGTCGTTACAAATTCCATCTTACCCCGTCACTACAACTTATCATTGTTTATTTATTAACTTAGTTTTCTTAACTAAGATTCAATAATAAGTCTCCTTTCTATAACCTATGTTACAATTCCATTTTTGTCCCTAGGACAAACCTTAACATGTTATTCTAATCAGCATATTTAGATTTCCAAGTTTTTAAATTACTTAATTTATAATTAAATACTTCTTTCATTTCATAAATTTTCCCCCATTTACTGATTACTTAATTTACAATTAAGTACCACTTATCTCATTACACAAGTTATCTCAATTTCTCACTAGTTTATTATAACCTAAGTTATAATATCCACTTGTCCCTAGGACAAGTCTACCTATTATTTAACATCCTCATTAATGTAATTTATTTATAATAGGTTATCATCATTCCCCGTTCATTCTAATCCTTTTACTGTTGTATCTTTCATTCATTTCCTTATTCAATTCCATTCATCACAATTAGTGCCACTTATCTCTATCCTAATATATATATATATATATATATATATATATATATATTTGCGCTAGACCTCCCACATTAAGTTTACACTTGTGGATGCTGGATTTGTTGGGCGGTTCCAGACAGAATTCTTCCACAAGATGACATAACCTCGTGTCTTAGCACCGTTACATGTTTTATTTATGCACTTAGACCGATCACATTAGATTTACCACTTGTGGATGCTGGATATGTCGGGCGGTTCTGGGCAGACTTCTACCACAAGTGTAATCTAACCTCGTGTCTAAGTGCGGTTACAATTTCCTATTTACTGTAAATTTAGGCATATCATTCTTTTCACATTTTTAGCGCAACCTATTTTACATGTCATCATATTATTCCTATTTTGTGTCGCGTGTTCTTTCTAACATAAAATAATTTCTATTCTGACATGTAATCGTTTAATCATGTAATTGTTCAAATCTAACAAGTTAACATGCCATTTTCTCAATTCTACAGCTAAAAATATGCCACAAGTGAATCATGTAATTACAATAATAATATTTACACATATTTTGACAAGTTTGCATTTCAACATATGAATTTTTCAAACATATTAATATTGTAACGACCCGAAAATTTGGCGATCTTGGTTATCCAATATACAACACATATCGAACATCCAAGGATCGAAAATAATGGGTTGTTAATGAAATAAATTATAGGGTGAGGAAAGATAAGATAGAAACTTAGAATAGAAGAAAAAAAGAACACAACATCAGAGTAACACGAACCTCACAGCGGAACGAATAACATATAATAGATAACATAACTTTGAAATAAAAGATCGTACTTGAATATACATATCATTATCAAGTACATCACTTAAAACACATCGGAATAATAATAGCTATATAATCCTGAAGCCTCCTGCTCCAGAACTTCAAGTATCTATAAATCCCGACTACTTGACTGCTCCTACAAAATTGAGGACCCAAGAGTTTAGGGAAAATAAAACAAAATAAACTCCGGGTCATTAATCGGACTGGTGTGAGTAAAACAGTTTAAAACAGTTTGAGCCATTACACGATATCTCATAAGACCACGCCGTATAACGGAACGGGTTTTTCCCTTATGAGAATCCAAAATATCTTTATATCAAAAACCTTTTGATATTATAATAATGTCTATCAACCACAATACAATAATCATCTAGCAGAACGCCTTCATCTCACGTTCTACATATATAGTATACAATCAAAACCGCAAGCACGTATTGGGTAATGGATTTCCAACTACGACAAGGTATGGAACCATCTTAAGTTAGTGTACCTCTAGAGAGAAATACACTGGGTTCGACAAGAATATCTTGCAACCTGGCCACACATGACCGACCACTCATTTCTCTTGAGTGTATCGAATGTATATCACCAACGGTTGGGATCAGCAACTGTTTCCCGAATGGGACATTATCGAAAATATATTTTTAGAAGTAAATGAAACTCTAGATCAGGTGATTATATACCCTAATAGGTGCGACCTACATAGCCATGTTGCCTGCCCGATTTCTGTCATTTACCGGATGTGAGGCTAGAACTACGCTTATCTTTTACATGTCACATCTTTATTCATTTAGAATGCCACATCGTCATGCCCGCCAAATCACAAATTGATTTATCCAAAAATAAGTGGGTATACAACTAAGAGAAACGAATTCCTCCGCCACCAAACGTGAATACATTTGAAGAGATCAACTTACGCGATCCATTGGATATACTCTGTCAGACCTTCTTCCATACAAGTTGTCCTGGGACTGGACAAACCGAAGGCACTATTCAGTACATCCATCTTAGGCACTGTTATCTAAGATTTATACAATAGCCCTTGCACTTTGCTCCATCTTCAATATATTCAGTATGATTGATTCACAACGCTTATGCCAATACGGAGTGGTTCTTTGGATAATAATCCAACCGGTCTCTCCATATTAACAACGTTAAAATAGTCAAAAACTTTGATAGTCTGTGATTTAACTATCAAAGAAAAACACGTGTGCAAACAACGATATTATTTCCAGATGGAAATTATATCGATCAATCATCATTTAACACTTTTGTCATTAGTTTATTAATTTACTTATCTCCTGTTATATTCTAAATTCTTATTTTTCTATTACCAGAAAACATTTCTGATTTCTTGTTTTGGAAAACATTTGCAAAACTCCTTTACGATTAAATCTTACCATTCCTTAGCTAAGAAAGAAGCAAATCAAGTTGGGGTATAATAACCTCTCAGACCTTAACTGAACAACGTTTTAACTTTGAAATGGTCAAAGTTCATCTTTTAATCTTTAACAATCTTCCTTACGTAACTCTCGGATTCTATTTACGAATCCACTTATTTTATTGAAAACATTGGTTATAACGATAACGTTATAATCCCCACTTTCGAAACATCTAACATTTTATTTCTTACTTTGAATAATTAACCTACTCTAATTTATTTACACATAAATAAATCTTGATTTAAAAACCGAAAAGTAAATAATACTTTCCCGAATTCGATATAATCGAATTCGACGATTTACTCTCTTTCGATTAAACTAACACCGATTACTCCTTTCGAATAACTAAATTCGATAACTCCTTTCGAATGACTAAATTCGATAACTCCTTTCGATTTAAAATAATCGATAACTCCTTTCGAATAACTAAATTCGAATTACTCGACTCGACGAACCATATTCGATTAACTCGACTAACTTAACTCGATTAACTTAACTCAATTAACTTAACTCGATTAACTTAACTCATTCACTTAACTCGATTAACTTAACTCGATTTACTTAACTCGATTAACTTAACTCGATTAACTTAATTTGATTTACTTAACTCGATTTACTCCTATCGAATAACTAGTATTCAATTTAACTCCATTCACTCGACTCTAGATCGCAGTGATCACAATGATTACGCCTGATTCCCTCAGGAAACATCCAACCGCCGTAGGCTATTTACAGCCCTGCGCATTACGCTAGCAGTCGTACGAGATGGCAACTCATCCTGAATAACTATGCTTGACTAACTCTATCTCAATAACTATATTTGATCAACTCTAATTGAATAACTAATATTCAATTAAATCCTAATTAGATTAACTGCGTTCAATCAACTCTACCTGGTAAACTCTTATTCGAAAAACTGATATTCGATAAACTCTAATTGAATAACTTATACTCAATTGTCTCTACATGTCGATTTACCCTAATTCAAACTAACTTTGTTTGCTTTATAAAGATTTCCTTTTAACAGCATTTTATCCCTTATAATGATTTCCTTTTAACAGCGTTTATCCTTTTATAAAGAATTCCTTTAAAAGCGTTTATCCCTTTATAAAGATTTCCTTTTATAATTATCCTATTTATTTTCTAAAGAAATATTTCTATTTTTCAATATCATATTTATTTTACAAATAAATATTTTCTTTTACACTTTATTTATTTACCAAATAAATAAATTCCTTTTCAATTCTATTTGTAAATGGTTTACAAATATTTCTCTTTCGATTTGGTTTATTTATTTTCTAAATAAAAGATCCTTTTATACTTCTATTTATTGTCTCAATAAATATTCCTTATATGATTTTATTTATTATCCTAGTAAATATCCCTCTTTATAAAATCCTTTGATTTTATAAATAAATTCCCTTTTTATAAAATCCCTTGATTTTATAAATAAATTTCCTTTTATATTTTACTTTGATTTTATAAAGTATTTTCTTCAATAAAATCCCTTTTTCCTTTTCTACATAAAATCCATTGAGTTTATATAACTAATTTATTTTCAAAATATACTTTGAAAATCCCTTTTTTACATCCCAGTGTTTCTTACGGTATTTAAAATACCAACTAACCGTGATCGATATCATTCAACACACAACATCCACATCAGATTTTATATCGCATCATATATTACAATATATGAACAGAACAATATTATAAATATTGAGGAACCCAATTGGGTCCCTCCAACCTATTTCCCTGCATCACAAATGTTAAACAAGAACGAATATAAAATATTATGTTAAACAGAATCAATATTCGATTAACGATATATATCTATATATATTGTTATCTATGATTTCAATCAATACATACGCCATTTAACCAAACAGTTAACACACATCAATCAACAGCTAATTATCAGTTCTAAATATACGTTAGAAAAATATAACTGTTCAGAGTTGGTGAGTTTTACTCACATTGGCAGTTCATCGTTAAAGAACGATAAACTGTTGTTTGATTTGAATCAAACAATTTATTTCTTCATAAATTCAAACGTGCTCCAATCCACTCCTAGTCAGTTCCATTGTGGAACTCTCGTCCATACGATCCCAACAGATCTTGTTTTGCCCAATTCTGATTTCGTATGCATGAGATATGATTTATACAAGTTTGATTATATAATAAACTTTGAAACTAACTATATTTTCCTTGAATTGGGCCATACCACTTCAACCCCGGCCCAATAACCCTTCCGCATCGCAACCCGTTTAAACACACTCCTTCTCTTCCAAACCAACAGGCGCTGAAGCTCCTTACTATATCCATTACCGTACCCTTTTGCATCGACCAACCTCTTTCATTCTTCAACAAAGTTTTAAACAAAAATCACCCACACTTTTCTCGTTCAAATCTTTGCAACATCGTACACCTATCAACCGGCTCGCACCACCACGCTGAAGCTTGCTTTTGGTCTTCACAGATCACTACTGCAATCGTCGCGACAACTTTCCCTTACCACCTTAACCGATCCACTAAAGTCAAAACCATAACCACCATGTTATTCCTCTTTGAACCCTCAACACAACCACCAATAAACCGCCCGTCACTTTTGAAAAACTCCAATGCTATATTGAACATCAATCCTCACGTAGAGCACCAGCAACCCCGACATACTTCATGAACCCGGACTCCAATTGTTATTTTCCTTCATCACGGACCTGCTGCACTCGCATTACCAAGATCAACCAACGAACTCCTCAATCCCGACTTCATCTCCACACCCCAGTCTTATCCAACACGAGCTTTCAATGATTTGTATTTAAATATGGAGTATTTTATTTGTTTTCGCTTCTAACAAAAACTGGATTTGTTTATTTGTAACGACCCAGAAAATCTGAACCAATTTAAAATTTTTAAATTGGCTAAAATAATGGATTTTAAATATTTAAAATAAATATTTTCAATAATGGCGATGAAAACTGAGTTTGAATCAACAATTGAAAACGAATATAATTAATTATAATTATAAACAAGGCCTGAAATGGCGTGGCGGTTTCAAAAATTGAATTCAAACTTTGTCGGACTATACCGGGTGCAAAACAATCCGGATTTTAGTGAAACCAAAAATAATGGAATCTAATTGATAATATCTTTCCAACGAATCTGACAAATCGAAATTTGATAGCGGGAATCAAAAGATATGTCCAGTTGAAAATTCTGAATAGTCGCTATGGAATTCAGGCCCTTAAAAATGGACATTTTGCATACGACCTCGGATTTCGACGAAACCACTTTTGTTGGATCTGTGATGTCAAATTATTGCTAGGTTTCAAATTTCATAATTTTTCGAATCAATATGTGAGCGTGGCAAAGGAAAACGCGTTTGACCGGTTTCAGTTGATTTTAATCGACTGGAAATTGGCCATTTTTCAAACGGTCTCAGAATTCGACGAAACTAGTTTTGTTAGGACCGTATCGTCAATACGAAGCTAGAAAATCTTTTTCTGGAATTTTTCTAGTTAGTATGTGACCCCGGTAATTTGAAATGTACGTTTAAAATTCAATATAATGATTTAAATGTAAATCAAACGGAAACTGATTGTAACTATCGAATCAGCTTATAATACATATCCCATTGTGTTCGGAATGGGGGTAATTAGCTATGGGCGACAGTCGTTAGGATTCGTTTTGAGTTCGGGGTGTTAAACGAGAAGTATACGAATTAAATATTATTTAAATTATATTATATATATATTCTCTGGTCAAAACCCTTGACCATTTGCAATCTCAGTCAAACGAAAAACCCCCGACTTCGTCTGAGCGGATCCCCTTGCCGACGCCCGCCTTCACCGTCGACCATACCTCCACCACGCCCCTCCGATCGTCTCCCCCCTCTCTCCTTCTCCCCCGTTCACCTCTCCTCCCTGTTCGATCCAAAATCGCAACCCCAAAATCGCGACGCCCAATTCGCGAGCCCCCCGTTCGAGACCTCGAAGCCAGCTCCGCCCTGACGACCTCCTGCCGTCGACCCTGACATCGCCCCCCCTTCTTCGCAGACACAGTAAGTGTTGTTATATATATATATATTTTTTTAAATAGGATAATTCTGATTAAAAAAAGGAAAATTCTGATTTTAAAAAAAGGTTTAATTCAGATTTTAAAAGGTTATAATTCTGATTTTTTTTAAAAGGTTTAAAACTGATTTTATTTTAAGATTTAAACTTTAAAAAGAAAAAGATTTAAATTTTAAATAGAAAAAGATTTGAACTTTAAATAGAAAAAAAAGATTTGAACTTGGATAGGAAAGACCATATTTTAAAAATAGAAAAGACGGAATTTTTATTAAGTAGAAGAAGTAAGATATGATTTTTATATTTTTAAAGTAATAAAAATATATTTTTTACATCATAGGAATATTAAAAATATAATCTTTATTTTTGAAAAGGCGGAATCTATATTTTTGTAATGCAATTTTTATATATTGAATAACATAGTAAAAATTCGATTTTTACATATGTAGAGAATACGGGCAACGAAAGCGACGAAAGGCGAGATTGGCGAAGATTTCTATAAAGGAAGAGTCGCGGCGTTTGGTTAGCTAATTGGTGAGAATTTCTCACTCTTCCATTTCTTTTCCTAGCTATATATATATATGTGTTGAAATAAAAGTGAATTGCTATATATATATATATATATATATATATATATATACACGCCCCTCGTCCACAAACCATGGACGATATTTATTGGTTGAAATTGCTGTGAAAATTGATTGATAACGAATGATTGTTTGGGATTGTTTGTGGTTGATATTGATTGACTGTGGTTGAAAAATACCCATTTGTGATTGAGAAACATTTGGTTGAAACCACATAGGATTAGTTTTGTGGAAATGAAATGAAATAAATATATACATGCCGCCTGCGTGCGAACTAGATGCATGATTCCCATTGTCAAAAACCGCGAGGTTTTAAGGTAGAGCGAGGAGCCGTACTAGGGACGGTCCCGGTTTTAACTACCCTGCCGTTATGCTGCCGAAATTTTGAATAATATTCGTGTGTTTGAATTATTTTCATTTGCTTAAACTATATTTATTCATTGAATAGAAAACCTTCATGTGTTGAATTGATATGCATTCGTTGATTAGAAATTCATGTGTTGAATGGTATTCGCGTTTTAAATATAAAAATCACATTTTTATCTATATATAGAAACTATAGAAAACCTTCATGTGTTGAATTGATATTCATTCGTTGATTAGAAATTCATGTGTTGAATGGTATTCGCGTTTTAAATATAAAAATCACATTTTTATCTATATATAGAAACTATAGAAAACCTTCATGTGTTGAATTGATATTCATTCGTTGATTAGAAATTCATGTGTTGAATGGTATTCGCGTTTTAAATATAAAAATCACATTTTTATCTATATATAGAAACTATAGAAAACCTAATCACATTTTTATCTATATATAGAAACTATAGAAAACCTTCATGTGTTGAATTGATATTCATTCGTTGATTAGAAATTCATGTGTTGAATGGTATTCGCGTTTTAAATATAAAAATCACATTTTTATCTATATATAGAAACTATAGAAAACCTTCATGTGTTGAATTGATATTCATTCGTTGATTAGAAATTCATGTGTTGAATGGTATTCGCGTTTTAAATATAAAAATCACATTTTTATCTATATATAGAAACTATAGAAAACCTTCATGTGTTGAATTGATATTCATTCGTTGATTAGAAATTCATGTGTTGAATGGTATTCGCGTTTTAAATATAAAAATCACATTTTTATCTATATATAGAAACTATAGAAAACCTTCATGTGTTGAATTGATATTCATTCATTGATTAGAAATTCATGTGTTGAATGGTATTCATATTTTGAAATAAATTGTTTGATAATAAAAATCACCTTTTATCGACTATATGAACTGTGTAAAATAATCTAGTTTTAAAAGAAATTGTTTTATGATAAAAATCCTATTTTTGTTACCTATATGAACTATATAGAAAAATAGTGTTTTGAAATGAATTGTTTTACAATAAAAATCACATTTTTATTGTATGCATGAATCGTTGAAATGTGAAGTGTTAAAAATAGCCACTTGTTCAAAATAAACATATATAAGTTGAAATATTCATTAATTAGCTAATGAAATGATTTGCACCTATGTATGTAACATTAGAATGAATGGTGTTTTTAAACCAAATAGAAATCAAATATGAAGTTGACTAGAAAATGATAAATGATAAGAACTGTATATATATGTACATGCATATTCATTGAACAGGTTATAGCAAAGGGGCTAGAGAAGAGGAATAAAATTTTGTGCCCGACAAATAGGTACACATTTACTGTTTTGTTTGGGTGATGATTTTATGAGCCTATTGGCTAGCCGCTTGGCTTTTTTTTTCTTTTTGAGATTAGAAGGACCGGGAAAGCTATTTGCGATTTCCCGATGCTCCCGGTGCAGGGGAGGTTATGGCGAAATTTTCCAAAATTTTAAGGCGTTAGTGAAATATTTGAAGTGAAAACAATATTGAAATCATTGAATGAACTATATTTATATAACTATATAAATATAAATAAAATTAAAACGAAACGTGGCCGTGCAGTTCGCATTTTGAAACCGTGATTTCAAACAACTAGTACGGGGAATCCAACCATTGGATTTTCCCGAAACCGCAACCGTCGGGTTCGCCTTGGAAATATCTTCCCAACGGCACCAACCTTGTAAAAATCCAACGGTTGGATTGTCTAGAATGTTTAATTCAAATCTGAAGAAAAACAGCGCCAGAAGCGATTATATTTATATATATATAAATATAATTATATATTTAATCAAATAACGACACTGTCTAAAGAAAAACAGCGCCACGGCCGCTTTATGGCCCAAGCGTCGTTTTGAATAAATTAGCTATTTTAAAATAAATAAAAATAGCGATAAATAGTTATAAAATATCATAAGCGATATGGAATGGAAATAAACTGAATTTGCTTGATTTATGTGGTTTTTGATGGTTGAATGTGTTTGGTGTGAAAATTACAGTAAAGAACACAATTGATTTGAAATTCTAAATATACGTGAATTATTTGAAAAGGCCGAGTTAATTCTCATTTCAAATAATTGACCGACGATTGAAATTACAAGATGAAGACGACGGTCGAAGACCGGAGATCTTCACCTCGTTTGGATGGTAACCGAGGTCCTGATTAGGAGGCATCCCGAAATATGGATAATGAGTGGTGATCGTCCAGACGTACGTGGTGATCGATGGGTTTGCGAGGTATTTAGTGCCTCCGGTATCGTTCAAACCCAGAACGGACTTGTAAATGGACTGTGTGTCTGACATTGGAGTTTATTCTGTGTTGATTGATTTCTGTTAAATATACACCTGTTTGGCGGCGGAGAATTTATTCTTTTGCCTAACGCCCTTCTCTGAGACGCACGAGCTCAGAGGTTGTATATCGATGGACATCAGTCGCATGGCATGAATTGCCGGTGTGACATGCTAAGATGCAGTGATCAGTGCTTCTGTTGAAAAGCAAAGTCTTGTGGTGATGATCAAAGCACCGCCTATGTGGCGTAGCTTTGTGTATAATGTAAAATCGCGAGCCTCGCACCCCGATATGAACCAGAAACGGGAGGAAGGACCTCAGGGAGGACATGTGTTTCTTCCTAGCTAGGGTGGTGTCAGTGACCTACCAGCCCTGACATTTATATACTTTTCACCTAAGTGGTTGTTGCTGTTGCGAGGCGCCTCGGTTTGATCGGACGATCCGGGTCCGATGGAGTCATTCGTTGGCTCGTTTACGCCCCAAAGGGCGGGGAAACGCATTGTTCAGGAATTTTAATCCACATCGGTGGACCGGCCCTGACGATCCAAGGGTCACTCGAGCTCTGATCCTGAGACTCGGGCTAGGCAGTCTCGAATTCAGTGAGGACTATCTTTTGCCTCGGTTCATGACGGAAATCCAATTTCCAATTACGTGACTGTGCGGTTTTTGATTGTATACCTATATATGGCGACATAGTGGTATGGGGCATTAATGCCGTCTATGATTGATAGTTATGATTTGAAATTGTTTTCAAAACATATAAACACTAGTAATAATATCAAATGCCTTTGTTTTATTCGTAACAAGCATATCTTGGCCGTTATAAGGTAAAAACTCTATCCTCCGGTTTGCGTTGCATTGTGTGATGGGAACCGAGTCTTATAACGGCTTCATTTTTATAAAAAGCATAGCGATGTTCAAAAGAAAGATTTGTTTTAAAGCACTGGCAATCCAATGGAGTAAACCCGTTCCACGAAAGTGGCGTGGTCCTGTGATTAGCCAATTATACATGTGTTGAGTGGATTTCTCATACCAGTCCCATGACTGACTCGTAGTTTGTTTCACTTTCAAACTCGGGTGCCCCTTTTTCTACATGGGCAGCCTTGTATTCAGGTTTAGCTGGTTCTTCTTCTGGATAGCTAGAGCTGAAGATGGATTCTATCATTTATCTCTTTTTATGCTGTTCAGCTCCTATTGTACATGTTATGTTTGTTTTCCGCTGTAGACATTTATGTATAGCTGAACTGTATTTGTACTAAGTAAGATCCTGTATACTGTGTAACTCTGATGATTACTTTTACCCAGTATATTCTATTGTTCATTATCTGGTGTATTTATTTTATTCCGTTCTGCTATTTCCTGTTTCTGTGTTATATTCCAAAGATAACCCTGGTCTCCGTCTGATCTGGATTTCGGGTCGTCTCAACGTGGTATCAGAGCTTTGGTTAAGCTTAGTTCTAGAATATAACATTCGAACGAACTCGTCAGAAATAGAACCAGTAGTGTTCTAGGACGGGTAACTCAATACAGATAGGATCAGTAATATCCTAGTATGAGTAAAGCAGAGTGAAATTACACCTCGATAGACACATTTACATTCAAGTATTTGTCTCTATATTTTAAAATATCTTTTCTGTTGACCTGACACTTGATCTGCTATTTGCAGAAGAACTAGAAAATGAGTGCCAGAAACAGAAGAAGTAATACAGACCCGGATATTGAAGCCCTATATATGAAATACAGAAATCTGGGTGGAAAGCCGTTCTCGGGCGAAGAATCTATTATGAGAACACAAGCTTGGATTCGTTCGGCTGAGAAAATCTTCGAAGCATTAAAGCTGAGGGATGACCAGAAAAGATTACTGGCCTCTTGGGCACTAGAAGACGAAGCTTTGTTCTGGTGGGATTCAGTTGTTAAGGATAATCCGGAAGGTGATATCACCTGGGATAGATTCAAAGTGACTTTCCTAGAAAGATTTAGTCCTCCCGAAGCGACTGAGCGATTATGCAATGAATTTTCTTATCTGATACAAGGAGATATGACCATTCCCGAATATCATAAGAAATTCAATGAACTTTCTCACTTTTCCCCTCATCTAATTCAAAATCCGAAGAGGAAAAATATGAGATTTATTCACGGGCTTCAAAGGAAATACCAGAATAAAGTATTGGGGCATGTGAAGCTTCCTTTTTCTGAAATGGTATACATGGCTTATCAGTACGAAGATCTCGACAGGAAATGCATGTTGCGAGATGAAGAAGAAGTCAGTTCTAGTGACAAAGCAGGGTCGGAAACTGATCGTCCTGAGACCAGTACAATGTCTGAAGTCGGTAAGGAGCCCAAAGTAAATCGAAAAAGGGCCAGATCCGGAAAAGAACCAGTAACGACCGCTGTATGCTGTAATTGCCATAAACAGGGGCATTTGACTAGGAATTGTAAACCCTCGAAGAAGCTGAGGAAAGATGAAACTAAATCTGGTAAGAAGTTCCAAGAGAATAGAAAGTGCAGTCAATGCCATCAGTCCGGTCATCTTTCAAAGGCCTGCCCGCTACTCAGAAAACCTAAAGCAGTACATGTAAATGAGGTGGTAGAAGTACCTGCATCCTCGTCTGCTCAGGAAAGGCCAGATGTTTTAGAAGGCACGCTAACTATCAAAGATATTCCAGTTAAAGTACTGTTTGACTCTGGCGCGTCTCGAAGCTTCATTTCCAAAGAGGCAGCTAAGAAACTAGATTTGAATTTGAAAAAGCTCAAGGAACCAATGACTGTCCAGAATCCGGTTGGGGGTTCAATTGATCTCAGTTGGGTTTGTGGAGTCCCAGTTTCTTTCTCTCGTTATAGGTTCCCTACCATCGCAGCCGTTATGAATTTTAAAGAGTTTGATCTTATCTTAGGGTTAGATTGGTTGACCAAATATGAAGCTGAAGTTAAATGCGCCGACAGAGTCGTAAAGGCGAAGATTAAATCAGGTGATTATATAACCATTCCCTGTGAAGGTCAGAATGCTAATAGAAAAGACTTCTGGGCAGCTTTGAATGTTTCTCCAGCTCAAATAGAAAATATCCCTGAGGTCACAGAGAATATTCATGACCTCATCAAAGACATTCTTGTCGTCAAAAACTATGCGGATGTGTTCGAAGAAGTTGTTCGCTTACCTCCGCAGAGAGAAATAGATTTCAAGATTGCTTTGATTCCCAATGCAAGGCCGATAGTTCACGCTATTCGTAGAATGTCTTTGAAAGAGAAGGAGGAATTAGACAATCAAAAACGACAGCTAGTATGGAAAGGTCTGATCAGACCTAGTTTCTCTGATTGGGGAGCAGCAGTGGTGTTTGTCCCAAAATCTGACGGTACTCTACGTCTATGTGTGGATTATCGTGATCTGAACAAACAGACAATAAAGAACAAATATCCATTGCCGCGGATTGATGATTTGTTAGATCGATTAAATGGAGCACAAGTATTTTCAAGAATGGACCTAGCTACAGGCTTCCATCAACTTCGAATTGCCGAAGAGTATGTTCCAATGACAGCGTTCAGAGGCCCCGACTTATTCTACGAGTGGTTAGTAATGTCGTTCGGCTTATGTAACGCTCCAGCTTACTTCGTCGATCTGATGAACAGAGTATTCAGAGGAGTATTGAATAAATTTGTTCTGGTTTTTATTGACGATATTCTAATCTTCTCTAAATCAAAAGCCGAACATGAAAAGCATCTGGAACAAGTGTTAGAAATTCTCAGGCGGAATGTACTAAAAGCCAAATTTTCCAAGTGTATCTTCTAGCAGGAAGAAGTAAAATTTCTGGGCCACGTTGTATCGAAAGAAGGAATTGCTGTGGATCCAAGCAAAATCACGGCAATTCAAAATTGGAAACAGCCTAGTACTCCCACTGAAGTCCGCAGTTTTCTCGGATTGGCTAGTTATTACCGGAAATTCGTTAAAGACTTTTCGAAGATATCAAGTCACTTAACGAAGCTTACAAACAAGCATTCTAAATTCAAATGGACTCCAGAAAGTGAGGAGGCTTTCGAAGAGCTGAAGGTGAGATTAACAACTGCTCCAGTGTTAACCATCATCGATGGCAACCAAGATTTGAAAGTATGGACTGATGCTTCTAGAGAAGGCCTTGGCGCAGTGTTAATGCAAAGGGGTCAAGTGATTGCTTATGCTAGCCGTCAACTGAAGCCACACGAGAAGAACTACGTAACTCATGATCTTGAGTTATTGGCTATCATATTCTCTTTGAAAATCTGTAGACACTATCTTCTGGGTGAGAGATTTGAACTATTTACAGATCATCAGTCGTTAAAATATCTGTTCACCCAGAAAGACCTGAATTTGAGGCAGCAACGTTGGCTGGAGTTTCTTGCAGCATATGACTTTGAAATTATATATACTCCAGGAAAAGCCAATGTCGTGGCTGATGCGTTAAGCAGAAAGAATGTAATGATCGCCAGCTTTATTATCACGACATCCTTGATTGACAAAATATCTATTCTTCAGAAGGAGGATAACTTTATTAAAGATATGATCAAAAGGATTCAGAAAGGCGAACCCTCGTGTTTTCAAATAGATAGCGATGAGACCTTGAGGTTAAAAGGAAGGATTTGTGTTCCTGACGTTCCTGAGCTAAAAAGGGAAGTGTTAGACGAGTGTCACAAGTCCAAGCTAAGTATCCATCCTGGCGTGGCCAAAATGTATAACGATCTCAAAAGAACATTCTGGTGGAAGGCTATGAAAAGAGACGTTTCAATATACGTTAGCCGATGCCCTACTTGCCAGCTAGTTAAAAGTGACCAACAGAAATTGGCTGGACTGTTTCAACCACTAGAAGTTCCTGGTTGGAAGTGGGAACATATTTCTATGGATTTCATTGATGGTCTGCCCAGAACAAGAAAAGGAAATGACAGTATTTGGGTGATCGTAGATCGCTTCACGAAGACCGCCCATTTCATACCTGTTAGATCAAATAGAACCGCTCAGAGTCTGGCGCAGATTTACTTCAGGGAAATAGTTAGACTACATGGAGTGCCGCTCAGTATAGTAAGTGATAGAGATACAATATTCACTAGCAAATTCTGGGAAGCATTTCAAGTCGAGCTGGGAACGAAGTTAAACTTGAGCACCGCTTATCATCCTCAGACAGACGGTCAGACTGAGAGGGTGAATCGCATTTTAGAAGATCTATTGCGGGCTTGTGTTCTAGATTTCGGCGGATCCTGGGAAGACAATCTGCATTTGGCTGAATTCTCTTATAACAACAGCTACCAGGCGAGTCTGACAATGTCGCCATTCAAAGCATTGTATGGTAGACCGTGCCGATCTCCTGCTTGTTGGGCCGAGCCTGGAAATAGACCTGTGTTGGGTCCCGATATGATTCGAGAAGCGGTCGACAAAGTCGATTTTATTAAGAAGCGATTACTCGCCGCTCAAAGCCGACAAAAGAGCTATGCCGATAGAAGAAGAAGAGATATATCCTTTGAAGTTGGTGACTATGTATATTTGAAAGTATCGCCGATGAGAGGAGTTATCCGGTTCGGTAAAAATGGAAAGTTAGCGCCCAAATTCATTGGTCCGTTTCCTATTCTGGAACGGATCGGAACTCTCGCTTACAGGGTCAAACTGCCTGATTGGTTGCCTGGAGTGCATGATGTATTTCACATATCTCAACTTCGAAAGCACGTTCATGATCCAGACTTGATCGTGGAAGAAGCAGCTCAGCAGGATATTGAAATAACCCCAGAATTAGCTGTGAGGCGAGAGCCGCTAAAGATTATCGGCAAAGAAACCAAAGAGCTGAGGAACAAGAAGGTTCACTTAGTCAAAGTGCAATGGAGTGGAGATCCGCGAGATTGTACTTGGGAAACTGAGGAGAGCATTCAGAAAGCTTATCCTAGATGCCGAGTAGATATCTCTGATTGACTCCGGTGCAAGGTACATTTACTATACTTTGCATTACCATTTAATTCTCTAATCTGTTGTAATTTTCTTTTCATGGATGTGCACTTTTAAATTCTATAGGCTGAATGATTTTGAAAAGGGTATAGAGGTTAATCAGTATATTTTTGAAAGGGTAAAAACAAATTGGTTGTTGTATGATTGTAGATTTATCAAACCACTTTCGACTTTATTCCTTTTCGGGGACAAAAAGTTTTAAGTGGGGGAGATTGTAACGACCCAGAAAATCTGAACCAATTTAAAATTTTTAAATTGGCTAAAATAATGGATTTTAAATATTTAAAATAAATATTTTCAATAATGGCGATGAAAACTGAGTTTGAATCAACAATTGAAAACGAATATAATTAATTATAATTATAAACAAGGCCTGAAATGGCGTGGCGGTTTCAAAAATTGAATTCAAACTTTGTCGGACAATACCGGGTGCAAAACAATCCGAATTTTAGTGAAACCAAAAATAATGGAATCTAATTGATAATATCTTTCCAACGAATCTGACAAATCGAAATTTGATAGCGGGAATCAAAAGATATGTCCAGTTGAAAATTCTGAATAGTCGCTATGGAATTCAGGCCCTTAAAAATGGACATTTAGCATACGACCTCGGATTTCGACGAAACCACTTTTGTTGGATCTATGATGTCAAATTATTGCTAGGTTTCAAATTTCATAATTTGTCGTATCAATATGTGAGCGTGGCAAAGGAAAACGCGTTTGACCGGTTTTAGTTGATTTTAATCGACTGGAAATTGGCCATTTTTCAAACGGTCTCAGAATTCGACGAAACTAGTTTTGTTAGGACCGTATCGTCAATACGAAGCTAGAAAATCTTTTTCTGGAATTTTTCTAGTTAGTATGTGACCCTGGTAATTTGAAATGTACGTTTAAAATTCAATATAATGATTTAAATGTAAATCAAACGGAAACTGATTGTAACTATCGAATCAGCTTATAATACATATCCCATTGTGTTCGGAATGGGGGTAATTAGCTATGGGCGACAGTCGTTAGGATTCGTTTTGAGTTCGGGGTGTTAAACGAGAAGTATACGAATTAAATATTATTTAAATTATATTATATATATATATTCTCTGGTCAAAACCCTTGACCATTCGCAATCTCAGTCAAACGAAAAACCCCCGACTTCGTCTGAGCGGATCCCCTTGCCGACGCCCGCCTTCACCATCGACCATACCTCCACCACGCCCCTCCGATCGTCTCCCCCCTCTCTCCTTCTCCCCCGTTCACCTCTCCTCCCTGTTCGATCCAAAATCGCAACCCCAAAATCGCGACGCCCAATTCGCGAGCCCCCCGTTCGAGACCTCGAAGCCAGCTCCGCCCTGACGACCTCCTGCCGCCGACCCTGACATCGCCCCCCTTCTTCGCAGACACAGTAAGTGTTGTTATATTTTTTTCTTTTTTTTTAAATAGGATAATTCTGATTAAAAAAAGGAAAATTCTGATTTTAAAAAAAGGTTTAATTCTGATTTTAAAAGGTTATAATTCTGATTTTTTTTAAAAGGTTTAAAACTGATTTTATTTTAAGATTTAAACTTTAAAAAGAAAAAGATTTAAATTTTAAATAGAAAATGATTTGAACTTTAAATAGAAAAAAAGATTTGAACTTGGATAGGAAAGATCATATTTTTAAAATAGAAAAGATGGAATTTTTATTAAGTAGAAGAAGTAAGATATGATTTTTATATTTTTAAAGTAATAAAAATATAATTTTTACATCATAGGAATATTAAAAATATAATCTTTATTTTTGAAAAGGCGGAATCTATATTTTTGAAATGCAATTTTTATATATTGAATAACATAGTAAAAATTCGATTTTTACATATGTAGAGAATACGGGCAACGAAAGCGACGAAAGGTGAGATTGGAGAAGATTTCTATAAAGGAAGAGTCGCGGCGTTTGGTTAGCTAATTGGTGAGAATTTCTCACTCTTCCATTTCTTTTCCTAGCTATATATATATGTGTTGAAATAAAAGTGAATTGCTATATATAAATATATATATATATATATATATATATATACGCCACTCGTCCACAAACCATGGACGAAATTTATTGGTTGAAATTGTTATGAAAATTGATTGATAGCGAATGATTGTTTGGGATTGTTTGTGGTTGATATTGATTGACTGTGGTTGAAAAATACCCATTTGTGATTGAGAAATATTTGGTTGAAACCACATAGGATTAGTTTTGTGGAAATGAAATGAAATAAATATATACATGCCGCCTGCGTGCGAACTAGATGCATGATTCTCATTGTCAAAAACCGCGAGGTTTTAAGGTAGAGCGAGGAGCCGTACTAGGGACGGTCCCGGTTTTAACTACCCTGCCGTTATGCTGCCGAAATTTTGAATAATATTCGTGTGTTTGAATTATTTTCATTTGCTTAAACTATATTTATTCGTTGAATAGAAAACCTTCATGTGTTGAATTGATATTCATTCGTTGATTAGAAATTCATGTGTTGAATGGTATTCACGTTTTAAATATAAAAATCACATTTTTATCTATATATAGAAACTATAGAAAACCTTCATGTGTTGAATTTATATTCATTCGTTGATTAGAAATTCATGTGCTGAATGGTATTCGCGTTTTAAATATAAAAATCACATTTTTATCTATATATAGAAACTATAGAAAACCTTCATGTGTTGAATTGATATTCATTCGTTGATTAGAAATTCATGTGTTGAATGGTATTCGCGTTTTAAATATAAAAATCACATTTTTATCTATATATAGAAACTATAGAAAACCTTCATGTGTTGAATTGATATTCATTCGTTGATTAGAAATTCATGTGTTGAATGGTATTCGCGTTTTAAATATAAAAATCACATTTTTATCTATATACAGAAACTATAGAAAACCTTCATGTGTTGAATTGATATTCATTCGTTGATTGGAAATTCATGTGTTGAATGGTATTCGCGTTTTAAATATAAAAATCACATTTTTATCTATATACAGAAACTATAGAAAACCTTCATGTGTTGAATTGATATTCATTCGTTGATTAGAAATTCATGTGTTGAATGGTATTCGCGTTTTAAATATAAAAATCACATTTTTATCTATATATAGAAACTATAGAAAACCTTCATGTGTTGAATTGATATTCATTCGTTGATTAGAAATTCATGTGTTGAATGGTATTCGCGTTTTAAATATAAAAATCACATTTTTATCTATATATAGAAACTATAGAAAACCTTCATGTGTTGAATTGATATTCATTCGTTGATTAGAAATTCATGTGTTGAATGTTATTCATATTTTGAAATAAATTGTTTGATAATAAAAATCACCTTTTATCGACTATATGAACTGTGTAAAATAATCTAGTTTTAAAAGAAATTGTTTTATGATAAAAATCCTATTTTTGTTACCTATTTGAACTATATAGAAAAATAGTGTTTTGAAATGAATTGTTTTACAATAAAAATCACATTTTTATTGTATGCATGAATCGTTGAAATGTGAAGTGTTAAAAATAGCCACTTGTTCAAAATAAACATATATAAGTTGAAATATTCATTAATTAGCTAATGAAATGATTTGCACCTATGTATGTAACATTAGAATGAATGGTGTTTTTAAACCAAATAGAAATCAAATATGAAGTTGAATAGAAAATGATAAATGATAAGAACTGTATATATATGTACATGCATATTCATTGAATAGGTTATAGCAAAGGGGCTAGAGAAGAGGAATAAAATTTTGTACCCGACAAATAGGTACACATTTACTGTTTTGTTTGGGTGATGATTTTATGAGCCTGTTGGCTAGCCGCTTGGCTTTTTCTTTTTCTTTTTGAGATAAGAAGGACCGGGAAAGCTATTTGCGATTTCCCGATGCTCCCGGTGCAGGGGAGGTTATGGCGAAATTTTCCAAAATTTTAAGGCGTTAGTGAAATATTTGAAGTGAAAACGATATTGAAATCATTGAATGAACTATATTTATACAACTATATAAATATAAATAAAATTAAAACGAAACGTGGCCGTGCAGTTCGCATTTTGAAACCGTGATTTCAAACAACTAGTACGGGGAATCCAACCATTGGATTTTCCCGAAACCGCAACCGTCGGGTTCGCCTTGGAAATATCTTCCCAACGGCACCAACCTTGTAAAAATCCAATGGTTGGATTGTCTGGAATGTTTAATTCAAATCTGAAGAAAAACAGCGCCAGAAGCGATTATATTTATATATATATATATATATAAATATAATTATATATTTAATCGAATAACGACGCTGCAGTTCGTATTTTGAAATCGAAAATTCAAACGATTGTACCGGGAGATCCGACCGTTGGATTTTTCCCGAAACTGGAACCGTTGGATTCGTTTTGAAAAGACCTTTCTAATGATGTAAATTTTGTGAAGATCCAACGGTTAGATTTTCAGATATGTGTAAATCAAATCTGAATAAAAACAGCGCCACGACCGCTTTATGGCCCGAAGCGTCGTTTTGAATAAATTAGCTATTTTAAAATTAATAAAAATAGCGATAAATAGTTATAAAATATCATAAGCGATATGGAATGGAAATAAACTGAATTTGCTTGATTTATGTGGCTTTTGATGGTTGAATGTGTTTGGTGTGAAAATTACAGTAAAGAAACAATTGATTTGAAATTCTAAATATACGTGAATTATTTGAAAAGGCCGAGTTAATTCTCATTTCAAATAATTGACCGACGATTGAAATTACAAGATGAAGACGACGGTCGAAGACCGGAGATCTTCACCTCGTTTGGATGGTAACCGAGGTCCTGATCGGGAGGCATCCCGAAATATGGATAATGAGTGGTGATCGTCCAGACGTACGTGGTGATCGATGGGTTTGCGAGGTATTTAGTGCCTCCGGTTTCGTTCAAACCCAGAACGGACTTGTAAATGGACCGTGTGTCTGACATTGGAGTTTATTCTGTGTTGATTGATTTCTGTTAAATATACACCTATTTGGCGGCGGAGAATTTATTCTTTTGCCTAATGCCCTTCTCTGAGACGCACGAGCTCAGAGGTTGTATATCGATGGACATCAGTCGCATGGCATGAATTGCCGTTGTGGCATGCTAAGATGCAGTGATCAGGGCTTCTGTTGAAAAGCAAAGTCTTGTGGTGATGATCAAAGCACCGCCTGTGTGGCGTAGCTTTGTGTATAACGTAAAATCGCAAGCCTCACACCTCGGTATGAACCAGAAACGGGAGGAAGGACCTCAGGGAGGACATGCGTTTCTTCCTAGCTAGGGTGGTGTCAGTGACCTACCAGCCCTGACATTTATATACTTTTCACCTAAGTGGTTGTTGCTGTTGCGAGGCACCTCGGTTTGATCGGACGATCCGGGTCCGATGGAGTCATTCGTTGGCTCGTTTACGCCCCAAAGGGCGGGGAAACGCATTGTTCAGGAATTTTAATCCACATCGGTGGACCGGCCCTGACGATCCAAGGGTCACTCGAGCTCTGATCCTGAGACTCGGGCTAGGCAGTCTCGAATTCGGTGAGGACTATCTTTTGCCTCGGTTCATGACGGAAATCCAATTTCCAATTACGTGACTGTGCGGTTTTTGATTGTATACCTATATATGGCGACATAGTGGTATGGGGCATTAATGCCGTCTATGGTTGATAGTTATGATTTGAAATTGTTTTCAAAACATATAAACACTAGTAATAATATCAAATGCCTTTGTTTTATTCGTAACAAGCATATCTTGGCCGTTATAAGGTAAAAACTCTATCCTCCGGTTTGCGTTGCATTGTGTGATGGGAACTGAGTCTTATAACGGCTTCATTTTTATAAAAAGCATAGCGATGTTCAAAAGAAAGATTTGTTTTAAAGCACTGGCAATCCAATGGAGTAAACCCGTTCCACGAAAGTGGTGTGGTCCTGTGATTAGCCAATTATATATGTGTTGAGTGGATTTCTCATACCAGTCCCATGACTGACTCGTAGTTTGTTTCACTTTCAAACTCGGGTGCCCCTTTTTCTACACGGGCAGCCTTGTATTCAGGTTTAGCTGGTTCTTCTTCTGGATAGCTGGAGCTGAAGATGGATTCTATCATTTATCTCTTTTTATGCTGTTCAGCTCCTATTGTACATGTTATGTTTGTTTTCCGCTGTAGACATTTATGTATAGCTGAACTGTATTTGTACTAAGTAAGATCCTGTATACTGTGTAACTCTGATGATTACTTTTACCCAGTATATTCTATTGTTCATTATCTGGTGTATTTATTTTATTCCGTTCTGCTATTTCCTGTTTCTGTGTTATATTCCAAAGATAACCCTGGTCTCTGTCTGATCGGGATTTCGGGTCGTCTCAACGTGGTATCAGAGCTTTGGTTAAGCTTAGTTCTGGAATATAACATTCGAACGAACTCGTCAGAAATAGAACCAGTAGTGTTCTAGGACGGGTAACTCAATACAGATAGGATCAGTAATATCCTAGTATGAGTAAAGCAGAGTGAAATTACACCTCGATAGACACATTTACATTCAAGTATTTGTCCCTATATTTTAAAATATCTTTTCTGTTGACCTGACACTTGATCAGTAATATCCAAAGGAGATGTGGTTGTTTAGATTACAAAGTTTCGGCACCCCGTAACATATAATTTCGTCCACATACAGACTGTTATTGACAGAAATAAAAATACCGGTGAGACGAGCAATGTCCCACGATTCCAAAAATATAATAATACCGGTAGATTGACTCATATTGTGAAACCCCAAAATGTGGATACAGGGTGCCAAATATTCCAAATAAAAAGTTGCGTATTTAATTAATTAAAAATTACAGTAAAATTCTAAAAATTGAATTATCACTACGTCTAGGAGGGTTTGTCCAAATTCGATACAAATATCTCATTATATTGAAAACTCTTTTATAACCTAAATAAAGCGTTACAAATTCTAAAGCAATTCCATAGCGACTTTTCTAAAATTTTATTTGGACATAAATCAAAATCTATACGACGAAATCCCGATTTTTTCTTTCATTAGAAAAATATCGTTCAACAGATTCGAACATTTCTTGTTTCACAGAAATCCGATTTAAAACATCTTTTATATATTCGTTTAAAGTTCGAATCGCCAAATCGCGAACTGCCGCGCCATTTCAAGCTAAATTATAATTATATTATAATTTATACGTTCAGCCATCGTTAATAAATATATTCGTTAATATAATTCAACTCTAAACTGAAATATATATTTTGAATTCCCCAATTCACACCATATTGCCATTTCTGCCAATTCTGATTATTTCAGAATTAAATATATTATTTAATTATTATTTTGATTAAATATTCACCGTTATTTAATTCAACGACCATTAAACCCTTTTAAATCACCTTTTAAATAATTAAATAAATTAATTATTATATCGCTGAAAAATGCAGGTCATTACATTCTTCCCTACATAAAATAATTTCATCCTCGAAATTGCTAAGGTAGAAAACAACTCTATTAACTGGTTAGAACTTATTTGTTCAATTTTTAAATTCAGTTTCAACTGAACCAATTTAATTTCAATTAAATTATTAATTAATTCTTATCAACGAAAATTTTCAAAAATCCTGAAAATTTTCTAACGCCTTAACTTTTCGAGAAAATTCGCCATAACCTCCTTTGTACAGCCGACCCACCCTAATAAAGAGCATTACTAGGTAATGTTGTCGATTAGAGCGGAGAATAGGGATGGTTAGGGGCGACAACTCGTAGATTTGCATTAGCAAGTCTTATTTATGTCGATAAAGTGATTGCTATTTTTTCTAGAGGCTCGACATACTTAATACTTTATGTAGTACAATTCTACGGTGGCTCCATAATCAGCTCAGAACACAGTACATATTATTACACCATCACAGATCACAGAACAGTTACACAATATTACATCGTTAGAGTACAACAATTACACGTGCTACAAAAAGAATAGACAAACTTCTCTCGCTTACAATATGATACAACAATGAAATAATAGAAAGCTCTACTATTCGAACTCGACTATGTAAGCTCGAGTGAATGAAGCTACGTTGAAGATAGACTAAAGGGAACCTGTTAACCCCAAGCTCAGCAGCTACACCTGAAATACCTCGGTTTGACCCGAGGAATACACACATGGGTCAGTCTAGTTTACAAATCGGTATAAGAAATAAATAAGCACAAGATTCACAACTCTTAGGGTTAAGAGTTGTGAATCTTGTGCTTATTTATTTCTTATACCGATTTGTAAACTAGACTGACCCGTGTGTGTATTCCTCGGGTCAGACCGAGGTATTTCAGGTGTAGTTGCTGAGCTTGGGGTTAATAGGTTCTCTTTCGTCTATCTTCAACGTAGCTTCATTCACTCGAGCTTACGTAGTCGAGTTCGAATAGTAGATCTTTCTATTATTTCATTGGTGTATCATATTGTAAGCGAGAGAAGTTTGTCAATTCTTTTTGTGGCACGTGTAATTGTTGTACTCTAACGATGTAATATTGTGTAATTGTTCTGTGATCTGTGATGGTGTAATAATATGTACTGTGTTCTGAGCTGATTATGGAGCCACCGTAGAATTGTACTACATAAAGTATTAAGTACGTCGAGCCTCTAGAAAAAATAGCAATCACTTTATCGACATAATTAAGACTTGCTAATGCAAATCTACGAGTGGTCTCGCCTCTCTGGGCCATCTCCAACCCAAAAGAGAAATCAAAACAGCCAAGCGGCTTGCCAGTCAGGCTCATAAATCACCAACTCATATGAAATATAAACTTGTACCTTTTTGTCGGGCATATCAACTCTATCACTTCCATATGCTATCAACTCAGCATATACCAATGTTATCCCAATCAAACTCCGATCAGTTTTTATCCTTAAACCAAATCATAGGCTTATACCCAAGTCAAACTTCGTTTCAAATTCGAATTCCAGTCTCAATTTCAAACTCTAACTCACCTACCCAATACCATTTCAGATTCCTATTTCACAATCCAAAATCTGATTCGATTTCAATTCAATTTCAATTACCACGCAACTGGCTTTACTTTAATCCCAATTTATTTCCACAAATTTCTGTTAAATTTGTTTTTAATTCAAACAATCTTTCCCTGGGAGTTTTTAAACAGTTTACTCTTTTCAAAAATCAAATTTTCTTTTTGAAATTCAACACAACTTGTCTTTCCCAAAACAAATTCAAAACAGTATATCTGGTAGTAATTCCTCACTTACAACTCGAAAATGAATACTGATGATGCAGCTGTCATTATCAGAATTTGTCTTCCAGCGATCGAAGTGAGTTCAATACTATAAACCATTTCTAAACATTTCCACCTTGAAATTCATTTCAGAATATAATTCACACTGCTTGTAAAACAATTTAAAATTTCCCAAGATCTTAAATTTTCCTTATTTTTAATCCAAATCCATTTACAAGCACTTATCCAATTTTCCAGAATTTTAGTTCAATTTCTGGTTTAAATTTCAGATTTAACTCATCTGATTTCACGTATTTCACTTATATGAATTCTGATTGGTTATTTACATAACCATTTAATTTATAATCTTACTCGATTATAATAACAACCAATATGTTCACTATATTATAATTTTGATATATATATCTTCTCTATATCAAGATATACCTTGGGTAAACTTATTTTAATTTACCCTCTT
The DNA here is from genome assembly GCA_030737875.1 of Allium sativum. NCBI lineage: Eukaryota > Viridiplantae > Streptophyta > Magnoliopsida > Asparagales > Amaryllidaceae > Allium > Allium sativum. Next base: position 53,233,389 of record CM060909.1, on the reverse strand, counting down.
TTCAAAACATATCGTGTCGACCCATCGTATTCGAGTGTTTATAAGCTCCTACCGATACAGTGGATCAAACTGATCGACCAGAACCCGTAAACAACTCAACCGATGAATCTCCACAATATAAAACCACTTTATATCAAATTACAAATACATGCTCATATATATACACTCAAACTCAATCTAGGGTATTACTAACCCTATCTCTACCGAGTCACGCCACAGAGCCAAGGTAATTACTTAACTTAAGCTCTGATACCAACTGTAACGACCCGAAAATTTGGCGATCTTGGTTATCCGATATACAACACATATCAAACATCCAAGGATCGAAAATAACGGGTTGTTAATGAAAGAAATTAGAGGGTGAGGAAAGATAAGATAGAAACTTAGAATAGAAGAAGAAGAAGACAACAACATCAGAGTAACACGAACCTCACAACGGAACGAATAAAATATAACATAACTTCGAAATAAAAGATCGTACTTGAATATACATATCATTATCAAGTCCATCACTTACAACACAGCGGAATAATAATAGCTATATAATCCTGAAGCCTCCTGCTCCAGCTCTTCAAGTATCTGTAAATCCCGACTACTTGACTGCTTGTACAAAATTGAGGACCCAAGAGTTTAGGGAAAAAAAAATAAACTCCGGGCAGTCATGGGACTGGTGTGAGTAAAACAGTTTAAAACAGTTTGAGCCATTAAACGATATCTCATAAGACCACGCCGTATAACGGAACGGGTTTCTCCCTTATGAGAATCCAAAATATCTTTATATCAAAAACCATTTGATAATATAATAATGTCTATCAACCACAATACAATAATCATCTAGCAGAACGCTTTCATCTAACGTTCTACATATATAGTATACAATCAAAACCGCAAGCACATATAAGGTAATGGATTTCCAACTATGACAAGGTATGGAACCCCCTTACGCTAGTGTACCTCTAGAGAGGAATACACTGGGTTCGACAAGAACATCTTGCAACCCGGCCACACATGACTGACCACTCATTTCGCTTGAGTGTATCGAATGTATATCACCAACGGTTGGGATCAACAACCGTTTCCCGAATGGGACAGTATCGACAATAGATTTTTAGAAGTAAATGAAATTCTAGATCAGGTGATTATACACCCTAATAGGTGCGACCTACATAGCCATGCTGCCTGCCCGATTTCTGTCATTTACCGGATGTGAGGCTAGAAGCTACCCTTATCTTTTACATGCCACATCTTTATTCACTTAGAATGCCACATCGTCATACCCGCCAAATCACAAATTGATTTATCCAAAAATAACACGGGTATACAACTAAGAGAAACGAATTCCTCCGCCACCAAATGTGAATACGTTTGAAGAGGTCAACTTACGCGATCCATTGGATATACTCTGTCAGACCTTCTTCCATACAAGTTGCCCTGGGACTAGACAAACCGAAGGCACTATTAAGTACATCCATCTTAGACACTGTTATCTAAGACTTATACAATAGCCCTTGCACTTTGCTCCGTCTTCAATATATTCAGTATACTTGATTCACAACGCTTATGCCAATACGGAGTGGTTCTTTGGATAATAATCCAACCGGTCTCTCCATATTAACAACGTTAAAATGGTGAAACTTTGATAGTCTGTGATTTAACTATAAAAGAAAAACACGTGTGCAAGCAATGATATTATTTCCAGATGGAAATTATAACGATCAATCATCATTTAGCACTTATCTCATTAATTTATTAATTTACTTATCTCCTGTTATATTCTAAATTCTTATTTTTCTAATACCAGAAAACATTTCTGATTTCTCATTTTGGAAAACATTTCCAAAACTCCTTTACGATCAAACCTTACTATTCCTTAGTTAAGAAAGAAGCCAATCAAGTTGTGGTATAATTACCTCTCAGACCTTAACTGAACAACGTTTTAACTTTGAAATGGTCAAAGTTCATCTTTTAATCTTTAACAATCTTCCTTACGTAACGCTCGGATTCTATTTACGAATCCACTTATTTTATTGAAAACATTGGTTATAACGATAATGTTATAATCCCCACTTTCGAAACATCTAACTTTTTATTTCTTACTTTGAATAATTAACCTACGCTAATTTATTTACACAAAAATAAATCTTGATTTAAAAACCGGAAAGTAAATAATACATTCCCGAATTCGATATAATCGAATTCGACGATTTACTCTATTTCGATTAAACTAACATCGATTACTCCTTTCGAAGAACTAAGTTCGATAACTCCTTTCGAATAACAAATTCGATAACTCCTTTCGATTTAAACTAATCGATAACTCCTTTCGAATAACAAAATTCAAATTACTCGACTCAACGAACCATATTCGATTAACTCGACTAACTTAACTCGATTAACTTAACTCAATTAACTTAACTCGATTAACTTAACTCATTCACTTAACTCGATTAACTTAACTCGATTTACTTAACTCGATTAACTTAACTCGATTAACTTAACTCGGTTTACTTAACTCGATTAGCTCCTATCGAATTACTAATATTCGATTTAACTCCATTCGCTCGACCCTAGATCGCAGCGATCACAATGGTTACGCCTGATTCCCTCAGGAAACATCCAACCGCCGTAGGCTATTTACAGCCCAGCGAATTACGCTAGCAGTCGTACGAGATGGCAACTCATCCTGAATAACTATGCTTGACTAACTCTATCTCAATAACTATATTCAATCAACTCTAATTGAATAACTAATATTCAATTAAATCCTAATTCGATTAACTTCGTTCAATCAACTCTACCTGGTTAACTCTTATTCGAATAACTGATATTCGATAAACTCTAATTCAATAACTTATATTCAATTGTCTCTACATGTCATATTATCCTAATTCAAACTAACTTTGTTTGCTTTATAAAGATTTCATTTTAACAGCGTTTTATTCCTTACAATGATTTCCTTTTAACAGCGTTTATCCCTTTATAAAGATTTCCTTTAACAGCGTTTATCCCTTTATAAAGATTTCCTTTTATAATTATCCTATTTATTTTCTAAAGAAATATTTACCTTTTTCAATATCATATTTATTTTACAAATAAATATTTTCTTTTACACTTTATTTATTTACCAAATAAATAAATTCCTTTTCGATTCTATTTGTAAATGGTTTACAAATATTTCTCTTTCGATTTGGTTTATTTATTTTCTAAATAAAAGATCCTTTTATACTTCTATTTATTGTCTCAATAAATATTCCTTATATGATTTTATTTATTATCCCAGTAAATGTCCCTCTTTATAAAATCCTTTGATTTTATAAATAAATTCCCTTTTTATAAAATCCCTTGATTTTATATATAAATTTCCTTTTATATTTTACTTTGATTTTATAAAGTATTTTCTTCTATAAAATCCCTTTTTCCTTTTCTATATAAAATCCATTTATTTTATATAACTAATTTATTTTCAAAATATACTTTGAAAATCCATTTTTTACATCCCAGTGTTTCTTACGGTATTTAAAATACCAACTAACCGTGATCTATATCATTCAACACACAACATCCACATCAGATTTTATATCACATCATATATTACAATATATGAACAGAACAATATTATAAATATTGACGAACCCAGTTGGGTCCCTCCAACCTGTTTCCCTGCATCACAGATGTTAAACAAGAACGAATATAAAATATTCTGTCAAACAGAATCAATATTCGATTAACGATTTATATATATATATTGTTATCTATGATTTCAATCAATACATACGGCATTCAACCAAACAGTTAACACACATCAATCAACAGCTAATAATCAGTTCTAAATATACGTTAGAAAAATATAACTGTTCAGAGTTGGTGAGTTTTACTCATATTGGAAGTTCATCGTTAAGGAACGATAAACTGTTGTATGATTTGAATCAAACAATTTATTTCGCCATAAATTCAAACGAGCTCCAATCCACTCCTAGTCAGTTCCATTGTGGAGCTCTTGTCCATATGATCCCAATGGATCTTGTTTTGCCCAATTCTGATTTCGTATGCATGAGATATGATTTATACACGTTTGATTATATAATAAACTTTTAAACTAACTATATTTTCCTTGAATTGGGTCATACCTCTTCAACCCCGACCCAATAACCCTTCCGCATCACAACCCGTTTAAACACACTCCTTCTCTTCCAAACCAACAGGTGTTGAAGCTCCTTACTGTAGCCATTACCGTACCCTTTAGCATCGACCAAACTCTTTCATTCTTCAACAATGTTTTAAACAAAAATCACCCACACTTTTCTCGTTCAAATCTTCGCAACACCATACCCCTATCAACCGGCTCACACCACCACGCTGGAAGCATGCTTCTGGTCTTCACAGATCACTACTGCAATCATCGCGACAACTTTCCCTTACCACCTTAACCGATCCACTTAAATCAAAACCATAACCACCTTGTTATTCCTCTTCGAACCCTCAACACAACCACCAATAAACCGCCCGTCACTTTTGAAAAACTCCAACGCCATATTGAACATCAATCCTCACGTAGAGCACCAGCAACCCCGACATACTTCATGAACCCAAACTCCGATTGCTATTTTCCTTCATCACGGACCTGCTGCACTCGCATTACCAAGATCAACCAATGAACTCCTCAATCCCGACTTCATCTCCACACCCCAGTCTTACCCAACGCGAGCTTTCAATGATTTGTATTTAACTGTGGAATATTTTATTTGTTTTCGCTTCTAACAAAAACCGGATTTGTTTACTGGAACACAATATAACAAGGCGCTTGAGTCATAAGGCCGAAAGAAGAGAATGGGTTAGTTTAGTGAGATATTTATAGGGGAGGAAGCTTAGACCTTAAGTAATAAACGTGTATAGCGTGGAGCAACTACGCCCTTAGGCTGCATGAAAGGTGATTGTTCTAACACGTAGGGGGTATCGTAAGCTTCTTGGCTACCACAGTTTGTTTATTAGCGGAAACTAAGTCCACTTTGAAGTGATGGAGGGTTACGAGACTTAACAGGGATCATCAAACTTCTATTTTAAGTAAAAATATAATTAGTCCGCAGCTACATACCGTCGGTATCAAAAAGAGATCATTTTTGTTTGTATTAAACCCAAAGGAGATATGGTTGTTTAGATTACAAAGTTCCGGCACCCCGTTACATATAACTTCGTCCACATACAGACTGTTATTGACAAAAATAAAAATACCGGTGAGACGAGCAATGTACCACGATTCCAAAAATATAATAATACCGGTAGATTGACTCATATTGTGAAACTCCAAAATGTTGATACAAGGTGCCAAATATTCCAAATAAAAAGTTGCGTATTTAATTAATTAAAAATTACAGTAAAATTCTAAAAATTAAATTATCACTACGTCTAAGAGGGTTTATCCAAATTCGATACAAATATCTCATTATATTGAAAACTCTTTTATAACGTAAATAAAGCGTTACAAATTCTAAAGCAATTCCATAGCGACTTTTCTAAAATTTGATTTGGACATAAATCAAAATCTACACGACGAAATCCCGATTTTCTCTTTCATTAGAAAAATATCGTTCAACAGATTCGAACGTTTCTTGTTTCACAGGAACCCGATTTAAAACGGCTTCTGTATGTTCGTTTAAAGTTCGAATCGCCAAATCGCGAACTGCCGCACCATTTCAAGATAAATTATAATTATATTATAATTTATACGTTCAACCATCGTTAATAAATATATTCGTTAATATAATTCAACCCTAAACTGAAATATATATTTTGAATTCCCCAATTCACACCATATTGCCATTTCTACCAATTCTGATTATTTCAGAATTAAATATATTATTTAATTATTATTTTAATTAAATATTCACCATTATTAATTCAACGACCATTAAACCCTTTTAAATCACCTTTTAAATAATTTAATAAATTAATTATTATATCGCTGAAAAATGCGGGTCATTACAAATATCTTAACATATTAATATTCCAACATGTCATATTCATCACTTTAATCTTTTTACCATATGTTTAAACATTTCAACATATCATATTTCAACATGTCATATATAACATTTCAATGCTTTTTAATTATTATAGCAAATTCACATCGTATAATAAAGGGGAATGTTAAACGATAATATATCATTATCAAAAATGATATAACTTAAATCCACTCACCTTGATATGTCGATCTAGAAAAGAATCTCTTTGGATTGGTTGTAGATGGAGAATAGTAAGTTTGTACTGTTTTTGCAGTTGAGAACGCCTTATTTTCTGAATTTGCCGTTGTTGACGATATCTTTTTTCCTTTAATCTTCATTTAGACAGCACTCCAATATTATAATTAATAATTTTATTCATAAATTATATGGAGGAAGAAGAAGAGAGTAAAGAAACAACAAATGAGAGTGGAGATCTATATGGTCCTTTATATAAGAAGCTTAAATCGTTGTTAATCGTCTATATTTCCTGATGAAATCTATTATTTCCATGTCCTATAGCCAATAGGAAGTTGCCATGTCGACAATAATTTTGAATTGGACCAATAGAATAAAGCCAACAAGGCATGCATTGTCACTTCCTACCAATTAAATGTGCCAAGTAGGCGCAAAAGTTTGAATTTCGAATGTTTGAACTGTTTTGACGCAGAAATTTGATTTTCGAACTTTTGAATTTCTGGTATTTATTTAAATGTTATATTCACATATATTCTTCTTATACGTATACAATTCTTCTAATGACCATTTTACGTGTATATATATATATACGTATAACTTTTTTTTCGTTTTCAAAATTCAAACGGTATTGCATCGCTATTTGATTCTTGCCATATTTCTATGATTTCAGCCTTATCTTCAATTTTTATCTCTTGTATATATATATATATATGTATATATATTCCTACATATATATACGCGTATATTTTCATATATGTATATACATATATTTTCTTTACATCCTTATATGTATATTTTTTCTTATATGTGCGTTTGTACATATTTTCTCTTATAAACATGTGTCTTTTAGCCGTTCCCTGAAAACAAAAATATGACGGCGACATGGATCAAACTCTGCACCTCTTGTATGCTAGTCACATGTTCTAACCAACTGGGCAACCAAGACTATTGTTAAAAAGACCTAGAACAATGGTAATTATTGTTCTCTTCTTACTTCCTTTTTTCATGTTTGTTACAATATTATAGTTAAACCATTGCATGAATTTGTTTCTATTATTTCTCTTTTATTATTAATGCATAATCAGTGCATGCAACATCTTTACACTGCATGCAACCTATCCTTTTTTAAAATGCATGCATTACATTTTTTTTCTTTTTTTTCAATGCATCTATTCATTACATGCAATCCTTATTTTTTTTTTCTTTATTTTATATTTTGATTTGTTTGTGTGTGTGTGTGTGTATATATATATATATATATATTTCTCTTGTGCGTATAAAAACTTCTAGACTTAATAACTTCTTCATACAATGTCTGTTTTACGTAAACCATGTGTTTATCTTGACCAGAATTCCGAGACGGACGCAATGGCACAGCCCGTTTTACTTAATTCTCATTATTTAATTAAGTTACTCACATTTCATTATCTTAAAAATGCGGGGTGTTACATACTCCCACCCTTAGGAAATTTCGTCCCCGAAATTTGATTAGGGTAAAAATCGGTTAACCCCTCGCATAATATACACCCATCATGTATGCATCTAATTTTTTCAAACATTGTGCACTTGTGCATTGTGAAATACAACATAATAATACATGTATGCCTAAGCGGTACCTCCTATGTGTATGCAAATTTTACAAAAATCCTTTTAAAACAGATGCTCACATCCTAAATATACTGGCTATTCTACATGAATGCAATATTTTGAAAATCAAAATGCATTTTCATCCAAAATTTCCCACACTCTTACTATATAAGAGCGTAGTTCATCCAATTGTTGCATACCAAAATTCTACCAACCAACTTTATTTTTTGAATTTCAGAAAAATCTAAGTTTCTAAATTCGATTTCTTATGTTACAAAAAAGTGGAAAAAGAAAAATTTCACACCTTCCGTTTTTCTTTTATATACCTTTTTCCAATCGTACTTGGATTTTATGTAACTATTCTATGAAGATCCACTATTTTTCTATCCAAGCACAACCCACATAAGAAAATTTTCTCTGTTACAGATTTTCTTTTTCGTCTTATATTGGAAATTTTTATTCTTATCCATCTTTTCTCATAATTTTTACATTTTTCTTGAACTATCATGTTTGTTGCTTTACTAAATTGGTTGTTTCCTTTTTAGTTGTACCATATCTCTTTTCTTATCTTATTTAATCATCTGATCTAAATTTTGTTTTCAAATAAGCCCTCTAGTCTTTCAACTAAAAGAGGAAAACAGACACCCTACACAGCTACTACTAAGGGCCGAGAATCTTGGGACTATGCCCCCCTTTGAAAAATTCAACCAAAAGGATGTAAATACTTACTTGCCCTCTAATGTCTAGTAGTCACCACTATTCATAACTGTGTACCAACAATTATTTCAAGCAACACCCTAGGCTTTTCAATGCTTACACATTCTATGAGAACTTGCCATTATTCCAAGATAATTCTCGCTATTTACTTCATAGCCTCAAAACTTTTCCCTTCTTCCTTAGGCACTAATTCTTACCCACTCCATACTTTTATAATACAGTTTGGACTTTTTATTTTGCTTTTTTTCAAAAGTTAAAAAGTATCAAAACTTTATTTTCCTCATCAAAACTTACTTTTGCCAAACCATAAAACATGTCATTTTATATAAAAATGTTAGTCATTTTTTTTTCAAATCACAAAAACTGGAGTAGATAAGGATAACTATCTCTCAATTGGGTTTATAACTTGTTCTCACCTGTAAGATCGGTTCAATTACTACTTACAAGGTGCAAACATCTACTCTATTTTTATTTTCTACAACTTATTTTGTCCACCCAATAGAAATTTTCTTTTAAAATTTTTAATCAAAAATGATTGTCAAAAGAATAGAGATTTAAAAACTTTCTTTATTGAGAATTTTAACAAAACGCAATACTTTCTAAGTTTTGCTTTTAGATCCTTTCATGCAATATACGAAGAAAACTAGCGAGCTATACATGCTCTATAATATGCACCTTTTACTGAGAGAATTTTATTTTAGACAAAATTTTCGCAAGAAATCATTGCTTCCAAAATATACCCCATTTTACTTTAAAACCCAATATGTGTACTTTACATATTTAAAACTATAGCTTTTAAGATTAAAACTTGAAAACACTATAAACCATTTTCTCAAAACTTTTATAATTTCAAGTTCTTAAAAGTTAACAATGGGGTTAGACTCAAAGCGGGTTTCCAATTTTTCTAGGCTTTCCTAGACACTCCCACAAGGTCAATTCTCTCAACTATATATATTCCTAATCCATTTTTTCTCTTTTTGACCTTTTCCAAATTACAAGGTTTTACCGCCAAACCCACTAACCCAAAATACTAATCATATGGGATTCACCTTCCTTCCATACAAAATATATTGTACACTTTCCACCCAAATTTCCTAAGGGTCTCAAATTTCCATATTCATTCCTTCAATGTACAAAACAGTCATTCCAATTGTTCCCTTATTATATTCTTTCTACTTAGTGGTTTCCTCTATGGATCTACGTATATATATATATAATATATTTATATTTTTAAAATTACAAATTCGTTCACTCACTATTTAATCATGAATCCTAAACCTAAGCTCTGGTACCAGATGTAACAACCTGAATTCCGACAGACCGATTTCTTTTTTCAAAATTCTAAACTATTGAAACTCATGTTGGTTTGATCTGGTATCCTACGGAAAAGACAGAGATATAAAATATGTCAGAGCTCAGAAAATATCTCACAGTAGAAAGCATAAAATATAATATAATCAAAGTATAGCCTTACCACATTAATAATACTGCCTAACCAATATCCAAAGCTATCATGTCTCTGCCACAAATCTAACCTGCGAGTATGTTATGAGTAGAGGGTCAGAACACAAGTTCTGGTGACTAGATTTAGATTATGCACTTTGGATAATCCTACATATACCGTTCAATCACATTTTCTTATTCATTAGGTTACTTGGGTTAAAAACACTCAAGGCTTACACACACGTCGTACCTATTTACTTCCCGGTGGATTAACCTAATAGTGTATATATGTAGCTACCCCCAATGTTGAGGTACACCCCATGGTACCCCCACTCGCACGGTTTCCACCGAAATATCATAGAAATAAACGCAGTCCCTCATCCTACGTCGAAGTGACATACAGATCTCCACATAACATTGTTACGTTCCGCATATGTCCGTCATTACTATGCTACATAAGCGTATAGACTACCATCTTCGATCGAATCAGATTCCATACAAAAGTAATGCCCTTAAGTCTACGATACACCACCCAAAGCACACATGCATGTATCTAGACTTTCGCACATACGTATCGTCAATCGTATTTAATGCCTTTACCGCACATAATGTGCACCGTGTTTCGTGGCAGGGCTATACAAGAAACACGGGACTCGGTCGGAAGTTTTCCCATATCTGTACAGTCCCGCCTTTAAGAGCCTCAAAATACAGATATTCCTAGGGTCTGCTTTTCATGGTGGCTATGGCCCCACCTCGGCCCCTCTCTCAACTAGTAAAGACTACAAGAGCTAAGCGACTTGCCCCTAACAAACAATCTAAACATTCAGTTGGCGTCTCCCCTCAACCACTGTACCCCTATAGTGAAAGTTGAATGGTCTATTGGGTTTAGCTCTAGTCTTTACGCATCCCACTGGCTTTCAATGACGGGTATCCAATGATCTACTATCCTTATTGGACCTGACCTCTGCCTCCCCATTGAGGCGACCACCGAATCACCCTAGTGTCACCATGTCAAAGCATTCTGACAATAAAGCTACTTTTGTAGTCAAGGCCCACCCACCTGATAGTTACGCGCAGACTTAACCCCTGCGAGCACAGCCTAAACATCTGCCACTGCACAGAGGACTACCAAGAGAAACTTACGTATCTCAAGAAGTCGCGTACTTGCCCTTCCAGTCCTCCGAGCCGATGGAATAATCAGATGAACGTGCACTCCCCCTCGTGCCTCATGATACCACGATGATCTACCCCGTAGGGTTATTCACCCTCAAGTGTACGGGCTGGTCCAAGCGCCTCAGTCTAATGTGTCATTAGATCCTATTTCTAAACAATCTTTTATGTGCTTGCTTTACCTCATCAGGTTTCCATTTAACTTGGTTATTCCCATTCACATTGACTTCTTATTCAAGTTACCAGGTTCCTCTTATTAATTTCAGTCATATAACTTAACGCATTTAAGTTTATTAATAATCACAAAATGTTATTCTCTAGATTGTGATCCATGGTCTGTAATCCACAATCCCCTTACATTCTTGTTTGATTTCATAGTAACAATAACATGTTCTACTTAATATGTAATTAAGTAAATCTCAATTCACATGTTTTTTATTAACACGTCTCTCATTATTTATGATTAAATATAACTAATTTCATTTCATAAGTTTGCCTCATTCTTTCCTATTTAATCATAATTCCATCTTACCCTATCACTACAACTTACCGTTGTTTACTTATTAACTTAGTTTTCTTAACTAAAATTCTCTAATAAGCCTCCTTTCTGTAACCTTTGTTATAATTTCCTTTTTGTCCCTAGGACAAACCTTAACATGTTATTCTAATCAGCATATTTAGATTTCCAAGTTTTCAAATTACTTAATTTATAATTAAGTACAACTTCTTTCATTTCATATATTTTCCCCCATTTACAGATTACTTAATTTACAATTAAGTACCACTTATCTGATTACACAAGTTATCTCATTTTCTCACTACTTTATTATAACCTAAGTTATAATATCCACTTGTCCCTAGGACAAGTCTACCTATTATATAACATCCTCAGTAATGTAATTTATTTATAATAGGTTATTATCATTCCCCGTTCATTCTAATCCTTTTACTGTTGTATCTTTCATTCATTTCCTTACTCAATTCCATTCATCACAATTAGTGTCATTTATCTCTATCCTCATATATATATATATATATATATATGCGCTAGACGTCCCACATTAAGCATACACTTATGGATGCTGAATTTGTCGGGCGGTTCCGGGCAGACTTCCACCACAAGTTGACTTAACCTCGTGTCTTAGCACCGTTACATGTTTTATTTATGCACTTAGACCCCTCACATTAGATTTACCACTTGTGGATGCTGGATATACCGGGCGGTTCTAGGCAGACTTCTACCAGAAGTGTAATCTAATCTCGTGTCTAAGTGCGGTTACAATTTCCTATTTACTGTAAATTTAGGCATATTATTCTTTTCACATTTTTACTGCAACCTACTTTACATGTCATCATATTATGCCTATTTTGTGTCGAATGTTCTTTCTAACATACAATAATTTCTATTTTGACATGTAATCGTTTAATCACGTAATTTTTCAAATCTAATAGGTTAGCATGTCATTTTCTCAATTCTATAGCTAATAATATGCCACAAGTGAATCATGTAATTACAATAGTAATAGTTACACATATTTTGACAAGTTTGCACTTCATCATATGAATTTTTCCAACATATTAATATCTTAACATATTAATATTCCAACATGTCATATTCATCACTTTAAGCTTTTTAACATATGTTTAAACATTTCAACATATCATATTTCAACATGTCATATATAACATTTCAATGCTTTTTAATTGTTATAGCAAATTCACGTCGTATAATAACGGGATGTTAAACGATAATATATCTTTATCAAAAATGATATAGCTTAAATCCACTTACCTTGATATGCCGATCTAGAAAAGAATCTCTTTGGATTGGTAGTAGATGGAGAGTCATGAGTTTGTACTGTTGTTGCAGTTGAAAACGCCTTATTTTGTGCATTTGTCGTTGTTGACGATAAATTTATTTTTTCCCCTATTCTTCATTTAGACAGCGCTCCAATATTATAATTAATAATTTTATTCAGAAATTATATGGAGGAAGAAGAAGAGAGTGAAGAAACAACAAATGAGAATGGAGAGCTATATGGTCCTTTATATAAGAAGCTTAAATTGATGTTAACCAATAGAATTTCGAATGTTTGAATTTCGAATTAGGCGCAAAAGTTTGAATTTCGAATGTTTGAATTGTTTTGGCACAGAAATTTCATTTTCGAACTTTTGAATTTTTGGAATTTATTTAACTGTTATATTCACGTATATTCTTCTTATATGTATACAATTCTTCCAATGATCGTTTTACGCGTATATATATACGTATAAATTTTGTTTCGTTTTGAAAATTCAAACAGTATTGTACCGCTATTTGATTCTTGCCATATTTCTATGATTTCAGCCTTATCTTGAATTTTTATCTCTTGTATATATATATATATTCCTACATGTGTGTGTGTGTATATATATATGTATATTCTCATATACATATATTTTCTTTACTTCCTTATATGTATATTTTTCCTTATATGTGCGTTTGTACATATTTTCTCTTATGAACATGTGTCATTTTAGTCATCCCTTAGGAAAAAAATATGACGGCGATGGGGATCGAATTCTGCACCTCTTGTATGCAAGTCACATGTTCTAACCAACTGAGCTACCTAAGCTATTGTTAACAAAACCTAGAACAATGATAATTATTGTTCTCTTCTTACTTCCCTTTTTCATGTTTGTTACAACATTACAGTTAAACCATCGCATGAATCTTTTTCTTTTATTTCTCTTTTATTATTAATGCATAATCCGTGCATGCAACATGTTTACACTGCATGCAACCAATCCTTTTTTTATGCATGCATTACATTTTTTCTTTTTTCTGTGCATGTATTTATTACATGCAATCCTTATTTTATTCTTTATTTTATATTTTGGTTTGTTTGTATATATATATATATCTTATGCGTATACAAACTTCCAGGCTTAATAACTTCTTCATAGACGTCCGTTTTTACGCAAACCAGGTATCTATCTTGACCAGAATTCCGAGACGGACGCAATGGCATAGTACGTTTAAATAATTCTTATTATTTAATTAAGTTACTCACATTTTATAATCTTAAAAATGCGGGGGTTTACATTTACGAGGTCAGGTCCGTTAACATTGTCCCGCGGAAAACTTCATGATGATGGTGTTATCATCAGGCACGGTCATGATAGGTCGACCTCAATTTTTCAACCTCCCTAACTAGGGTAAGTGTCATCATGGACATAGACAGAATAACATATTTCAGTTTCCCTTTGCGATATGATTCCCCCATGCCATTTTCTCGTTCCCGGGGGCATCCTTTGAGATCACGACTTTCACCTGGATTGATTGACTTCAGGTCACATTCAAAGGGGTAGGGACGAGTTGGCTCTCTTCGATCTTGGGGTGTGGAGGCTGCATGGTGAATTTTTAGGTGAGATCGGTGTCAAGAATCATTGAGAGTTTGTGGAAGAATCAATGGAAAAAGTATGCGACATGAATGGGTTTCTTATTAGTGCACACAAGAGAAGTTGAAAAGAGAAAGATAGATTATGATAATTAAGTATGTATAGTTTAATTGAGTTCATTAATTTTTTAATTTAATTCATAAAACTTATACACTTAATATCTTGTACATATGCGGTCTGATTTAGATGTTGTCTCTTATGTTGTACTCGTATTGATGAGCTCTAGTTGCAGAGCAGTTTGGACTATTTGGCTGAGGTGGGTGATATTATCTCACCGAACTGTATTTTTGTACAGTATAAATCTGACGTTTTAAAATGATTTCTAGTTATAAAACATAATTTCTAGGATAATCAAATCTAGTAAATAATGAATAAAAAGTGATTTAGGCAGTTTTAACCATGATGGTCAGATTTAATCCATTCATACGCTATTTTGAACATACTGCTGGGTTTAGGATATTTCGACATTTACTCCACTTTGATTGTAATATATAGGTTATGTTTAATTTATTAACATTATTATGCATGTTTATATACTAGTTTAGGAATTTGTATTACTATTGGTTGCATGATTGAATTGTTAACTTAGTTTAGCTTAAAACATCGTTTATTGGTGATGTAATAATAGGAAAAATCTCATTCATAAGAGTTTGGTGCTTATCGATCACATGCACAAGCTAATGTACATTGATTGAGTGCACAAGGATGATAAACTAGAACAAATGAGATAAATTTATGAAGGAGCTTCAGAGTGCATGGATGGATTTGAAGACGGAGCAACATTGGAGCTTGGTGACATATTTGATTGGAGCTTAGTTGCCGATTTGATGATGAAGGATGAATTTGGCTACAAGATGGATTCCATGAAAATTGCCGAATGTTTTTAATTAATGTGTATCTAACCAATTTTGGCTAAATACACGGTCATAGTGGTCATTACCAATCAATACGGGGTGGTCAATATCAATTACTATTATTGGCCATTGTTGACAATTTGACATGGATGATGGTGCGATTTCAAGGGGAAGGATACGATGATTCTTTCGACAATAATGACCTCGATGTGGTGGCGCTTCGTTTAGTCGCTTTGGTGTGAAGCAAGAATGTGGTTCTTATATGTAGTAGTTATGAAACAACTCGAAATTTGATCGCCTTAATTAGAGATATTTAAATTATTTTAAATATTAAAATATGGATTAATTCCAACTAATAATGAAGTTTAAGGTAAGGAACGATGATAACGAACTTATTTTGAGAAATTAGTTTGGAAAATTTTTCCATAAGGAAACATTTTCTTGGTAGAGCTGGTTTTGGTTTTTAAAATGATCTGTAACACTTTTTACTACAACAAATAATAAATACATGAAGATACATGAGATAGGAAAAATTCCTATCTACTACAAACTCGATTTTTAGAGTGGACCAACTCATACATGAACTAAGCGTGCTTAAGGAACTAGAGCTAGACAAAACGTCTAAACTACCAAATGTCTCCACACAGGGAGCAAACTTACAAAAAACTATCAAGAGACAGTCCTAAGATACATATCTTGCCAAAGATAAACATATACGCATACACATAAACTATGACAAACACATAGACATTACATTGACTAAACCGCAAGTAATAGAGCCAGTTGACATGAGCTGCAACGCCAAACCAATAATTACTTCTTCCAAAATTGACCTATGCAACTTCACTGCATCAAAATGATGACAAGTAAGCTACAAGTAACTATAGGATCAAAATTAATCCAAGATGGGGGGTGAATAGGGTTTATTGCAATTTTTGGAATATAAAAATTATCAAAGCATAGATCTCAGCATAATAAATAAATGTAGAAAATAAACGACATGAAATTTACCCAGCTTCGGCAAACTTATGCCTACTGGTGCATTCCCCTAGGTTTCTACTAAGAATTAAAACAATAACCCACATAAAACACCTATACGCTCACGATCTCTCGCTATCATTCTAATCCTACACTCAAAACCCTACACTGATCTCAAAACCCCGAGATCTGATTTTTGCTAACTATAAATCCTATAGCTAGACTCCATAGTTTAAAACACAAGAAAACTATAAATCGATTTACTAAAGAAAATAATTTAAAAAACAAACAACACAAAACAAAACCCTATACTAGATTAAAAAAATTGGTCGTCCTTCTATTTGCTTTATACGAAATGTCAGCCTCTCTTTTTCCTTCAATGGTGACGGACCCTCTGTAATTTTGGGTTTTGCTATTTTCTCCAAGTCGCAACTCTTGGAAATTGATACAATTGATTCTCGGATTGATTCGATGTGGTTGCAATCTGGTCGATTTATTTGGCTTTGAGGATGACTAAAAAACACCAAATAACTGCGAGTATTTTGAATATATTTTACTTGATTGAATTGCTTGTGGTTTTTCGATACCAAAATGCCTGTGATGAAGTGGTGATTTTATAGGGCTTTAAAACCCCAAATTTCTCTGATTTCATTTAAGGCTTGCCCTTATTTACCCATTCGATTTTGGAAAAGTTCGATTGAATTTCTTTGCTGAAAAATGCTCTGCGAATTTCTGGAAAGGCTTGAAGCCGTGAATTCAATTTTGCTTAAAATCTGAATCTTCGAAACATTGATAAATCCATGTGTTATTACCCAATGTTGAATTCTTTACTGCTTTCTTGAATTACCATGTGTGCTGAAAATTGCTCATTGTGTATTTGGGAAATTGATGGATATTTTTGCATGACATTCCATATTTGAATTTCGATAATCTCTGGAAAACTCGAAATGGTCTTGCCGAGAATATAAACATCATATATCTGATTTGGCTTTGTGACAATATATTTGGAATGTTTTGAAATTATCTTGCCAAATATATTCCTAAAATTCTTTTACTTGAGTGTCTAGTGCTACTAGTTCACTTTCATGTATTTGTATTTGTGTGTTTGCATTTGCTTGCCTTCTCTTGGAAGTTTTGCCCCTATGTGTATTTGCATTTGCACATGATAAAAAGGTACAACTTCCCTTGTTTCAATTGTGCTTGAAGTGTACATCTAGATGTTTGTTTTTACTGCCTTGTGACTTATTCACTTGAGCTTCTTTATGCTCGTGTGCTTTCCAAACTTGTTCTTTCATTTTTCACTTTACTGCATCTGCCAATTTGTGTACCTGCTGCTATGCATCACTTTGTTGTGAGTTGTTATGTTCACCTTGTATATGTAAATGGAATTCTAGCTGCACCCTCCATATGCATGTTATACTTCATGCATGCATATCCATGTGTTTGAGCCTTGTTTATGTGCTGCTACCCATGCACATTTATACTGACTTGGCTTGTGTTGATATTTACCATGACTAACTCACTTGAGCTTTTGTTCATCTTCACTATACCCTATGCTTTGTTATGCACATGTACTTGATCATGTTGATCTGAAACGCTTTCCCAGTTTTGATTTGAGCATGTACAAGTATTCTTGCTTCATTTAAGAGCTACTTGTTGCATGTACCCTTGTCTTTTCCTTTGCTACATGTCATTGAAACCAATATGTGTTGTGTTGCTTTGTAAAGTGCTATATTGTTGCATATGCGTCCAGTTTTGATTCTGGTGCTTACGCTGAACCGGTTTGCACTTGTGTCTTGTTTTGCACTCTTTCTTTGTTGCACTACTCCCTTAACATTTGCATTTTTGTTGCTTTGTGACCATACTTGGACATCTTGTTGTTGCATTGTCTTTGAGGAAATTGCTACTTCATTTGTGTTCACTTGTCTTAGTTCATAAACTTGGCTGCATCACTACTTGCTATGACCCAGTTTTGTATTTGCACCATTTCATGTTGCTTTTGTGCCCATATTTGTACATTATCATGTTCATGTACTTTACCTGATTTTCTCCTTGTCTGGCTTGCTCATACTTTGTTTGGCGAGTGCACATAAATTTTCCATCCTCATATGTCTTGCAGCCTTGTTCCCACGTTGCATTGTCGTTCATCTCCATGACATGCTGCACTTGCACAGTGTTTATCCTTGCTGGCTTGTTTCCGTTTCTTGTGAAATTACACATGCACATGTATTTTCATTTTTTCATTTCTCTGGCTTGATTATTCATGTTGTGCAACCCATTTGGTTTTGGCGTTGTTATATACTTGTGTGACCCCGATCTTATCATCTTGCATGTTTGACAATTCACCTGCACATTATCATTATTTATGCATGTATGTATGTATGTATATGTATATACAAACACTTGTATGTGTATACATGTATTGTGCGTATGCAATTATATTTTCTATTTACATCTGCAGACTGCTATACGATGTATCGTGGCTGGTCAAGATCAACAGACCACAAGTGTGAGTTGAGGCTGGTCTTGATCAGAAGTCCACTATAGCTGTTGTTGAGGTTGATCTGCAGGCACTAGTTATATAGTCTACACTGTGGTATTTACAGTGAATCACTGTGAATATCACAAGAAGTCTAGACTCAAACAAATGTATATATATATATATATCAAACCAAGTCTAGAAATATGATGAGAAACACACAAAAATTCTAAAGCAAATAAAATTTATAATAAATTTACATTTGTCTATAGTTAATTCTATTTTTATTCCATTTTATTGTGTGTATTTATTTCTGTGACAGGTATGTAAGTGACTGAATAAGATCTGGAGCAGTCCAAAGATAAAGTATGTCAGTGTGTGTGTATGTATTTATATGAATCTGTATGTGCAAACAGAGTGATACCAAGTGAATTGTAGAGAGGATCCAATGTAAATGAATGTGAATGTATTATATTATTGAAGAATGTACAATAGTGGAGACAGAATTTTGTACCATTTAAAAGTTGAAATAAAAATATCTATTTGAATATTAAATTCTGTGCAATAGTATTTTATTCAAAAAATATTTATTTATTGTGTGAGATGTAACATCGAATGGTACAATTACAAACACATTTATATAATAATATATACATTTGTTATCATCGAACAAAAATCATATTGTTATATTCAACACAAACAACATACTTGTAAGAAAAGCAGTCGTTGATTTCCATAGAATGGTATTTTCTATCACATTAGCAAGGTAACTCACACCAAAATCTGCAGATATCAACAAGATTGTAAAATAGAAAAGTGAAGAGCAATACAACCAAAAACATGTCAGGCTTAACGTAGCAGAATCCATCGTTGCAGGAGTAATCGCCATGGAGCTACAACAGAGATTGTGAAGGCCAATAATCACATGCTTATATTCATAAAACAATGCTAAACGCTAGTAGTAATAACGAGCCAAAACCCAACATCCAAAAAGATCCATAGGAAAGACAACCACTCGAACAGCCAAAAATACCTTATTCACCTTATAGTACTAAACTAAACACCAAAAGCATTATCGACTCCGAACAAGCCATATGTTGGAATAAATTAAATTTTGCATTAAATGAAATTAAATATTGCATGTGTTAATTGCAATATAATTTCCTGATTTGCTTATTTGGTTATATTAGGTAATGTATTATTGTGATCTTATCTACAATTTTATTTCAATTAGAATAAGCACGTATAAATAAAGCATCTTTTGTATTCAATCAAGCAAGAAAGAAAAGAAAAGCAATAAAATTTGTCTTCCCCAAAACTTCTTCATCTATTCCTCTCAATTAATTTTCTACAAATTGGTATCAGAGCTTTGTTATATTAGAATGAGCAATTCTATTCCTCTAGCTTATATTCCTCAATTAACCAAAGAAAACTATGGTAAATGGAGTATCCAAATGAAAGCCCTTCTTGGATCTCAAGAGGAATGGGATATAGTTGAAGATGGGTATGAAGAAGTTGAAAATGAAGGAGAATTAACAAATGCTCAAAAATAAAATCTGAGAAAGTCAAGAAAGAAAGACAAAAAGGCCTTGCTTTGGATCTACCAAGGAGTACAAACATATAAAGCTGCTTAGGAGAAAATAGCTGCTGCCACAACAGCAAAGCAAGCATGGGAAATTTTAGCAAATTCATATAGCGGATATGAAAAGGTAAAAAGAGTTCGGTTACAGACTCTTCGAGGGGAGTTTGAAGGCTTGCATCAAAAAGAGTCAGAACCTGTTTCGGATTATTGTTCACGGGTATTATCTATAGTAAACAAAATAAAAATGAATGGTGAAACTATGGATGATATTCGTGTCATTGAAAAAAATCCTTCGTTCTCTTGATTCCAAATTTGACTATAAGGTGGTAGCCATTGAATAACCCAAGGACTTGGACGCCATGACCACTGATGAACTCACAGGCTCATTACAAGCTCATGAAGAGAGGTTAAACAAGAATAAGAAAGAAACAAGTGTGGACCAAGCAATCCAATCAAAGTTATCCTTAAATGAGAAGAATGAAGAATTCAAAGATCAAAGAAGTAGAGGACGTGGTCATGGAAGAGGAAATTTTTTTAGAGGTCGAGGATCATATGCTCGCGGAAGAGGTAATTATGGAAGCAAAGAAAGCGACTTGAATCAAAATTTTAGAGGTTCTCAAAGAGGAAGAGGACGAGGAAATCAAAGAGAAAGAGGTCGTGGCTATTTTGAATGTTATAATTTCCACAAACCTGGTCACTTGGCAAGTGATTGTTGGTTCAAGGAGGAAGAAAAGCATGAAGAAAACATGGTGCATGGACATAAAAATGAAGAAATTCATAATCAAGAGACTTTTTTGCTCGTATCTCATGGCACAAACTTTGATGATGTTTGGTACATAGATAGTGGAGCCAGCAAACATATGACAGGTAAAAAAAATTATTTTCAAAACTACACGTATATGATCATGGAGAAGTTAAAGTGGGAGTTGGAAAGTCATATAAAATTAGCGGTGTTGGTGAGATTGCTTTCATCACGAAAGCTGGGAAAATAAAGAAAATGGGTGAAGTATATTTTGTCCCTGGCCTTCAAAATAATTTTCTCAGTGTAGGCCATCTCTTGAAAAAAGGATATGATGTCCATTTTCATGATTTGGCATGTTATTGGTTAAGAAGAAATCAAATTATTGCAAAGGTCGGAATTGCTTCAAATAATCTTTTCTCACTCAATTCAAAATCAAAATATTTCCTGTTTTGCTGGTGTTGATAAAGGAGTTTCAAGGCTATAACATGAAAGATATGGCCACCTAAATTATGGAAATTTGGAGACGCTTTCAAGTAAGATGATGGTTATAGGTTTGCCAAAAATTAACCATCTTAACGAAGTTTGTAAAGCATGTCGGTTCGGAAAGCAACACAAAGATGCATTTCCTTCACAATCCGCATGGCGAGCAGAAAGACCATTACAACTTATTCATTCAGATCTTTATGGTCCAATGCCAGTGACATCTTTGGGAGGTAATCGTTATTTTATTTCATTTATTGATGATTACTCACGAAAAGTTTGGGTGTATTTTGATAAAGAAAAATCAGCAACTTTCCAAGATTTCAAAGCAGAAGTGGAAAATTATACTAGGCTAAAAATTAACATGTTACGGACTGATCATGGAGGCGAATATATTTCAAATATGTTTGAAAAATATTGCAAAGATTGTGGCATTCAGCATGAAATGATAGTTCACCATACACCACAACAAAAGGATGTGTGTGAAAGAAAGAATCAAACAATTATGAAGATGGCTAGATGTTTGCTTTAAAAGAAGAGGATGTCAAGAAGATTTTGGGCTGAAGTTGTTTCTTGTGCTGTGCACCTCATTAACAGGTCATCCACAAGGGTCCTAAAAAATTGCACACCACATGAAGCATGGTATGGTAAAAGCCTTGTGTTCATCATCTGAAAGTATTTGGAAGCATTGCTTACTCTCATTTCCCAGATTCAATGAGAAATAAGTTAGGAGACAAATCCAAAAAATGTATTTTCATTGGCTACAGTGAAAGAAGCAAGGCATACAAGCTGTATAATCCCATGACCAAGAAGGTTGTGATAAGTCGAGATGTCCGATTTGATGAAAATTCATTATTAGAGGACACATAAGTTGGAAAGGAGAATTTGCCCTTTTGTCCTTTTGAAATAGAGGCAGAGGATGACACTGTTGAAGAAAATGTTCCTGCTTCCCCAACTTATTCAAGCAGCACAAATTCCTCACCAAGTCCACCAAGAAGGATGAGAGATCTCCAGGAATTATATGATGTCACTGATGAAGTTGAACCCAATAATGTTGTGTTCTTTGCTTTTTTTTGCAGGGGAAGATCCAATTTCTTTTAATGATGCGAATCATGAAGAAAAATGGAGAAAAGCCATGAAAGATGAGATTGAGTCAATTCAAAACAATGATACATGGGAGCTTACAAATTTGCCACCGCACAAGCATTCTATTGGAGTAAAATGGGTGTACAAAACAAAGATGAATCCAGATGGCTCTACTAACAAGCACAAGGCAAGACTAGTCGTAAAAGGGTACAAACAAAAAGAAGGAGGAGATTTCACAGAGGTGTTTGCTCCCGTTTCAAGACTTGCGACTGTTCGTTTGCTTATTTCTCTAGCTGCTCAAAAAAATTGGAAGTTGTTTCAAATGGACGTAAAATCTGCGTTCTTAAATGGTGTGCTAAAGAAGAAGTGTATGTTGATCAACCACCAGGATTTGTCAAGAAAGGAGAAGAGGATAAAGTTTACAAGCTAAAAAAAGCTTTGTACGGGTTTAAACAATCACCCCGAGCATGGTACAGCCGAATCAATTCCTACTTTGAGAAACATGGTTTTCAAAAATGTCCATATGAGCATACTCTCTATATCAAAGATAATTCTCAAGGAAAGTTCATGACTGTTAGTCTCTATGTTGATGATCTAATCTTTACAGGAAATGACGTGAAGATGTCGAATGAGTTCAAGCTTTCAATGATGGCAGAATTCAAGATGACAGATTTGGGAGAACTTCATCATTTTCTTGGCATTGAAGTGCAACAAACTCAGAAAGGAAATTTTATTTCGCAGGAGAGCTATGCAAAAGATATCTTGAAGAAATTTAAGATGGAAAATGCTAATCCAGTTTCTACTCCATGCATTACAGGTTTGAAGCTATCTAAGGAAGGTGAAGGCAAACTTATTAATTCTACCATGTTCAGGAGCCTTGTTGGAAATCTAATGTATCTAACAGCCACAAGGCCTGACATTATGTACGTTGTTAGCCTTATGAGAAGATTCATGGGGAAACCTTAATCTAACCATTGGGAGGCTGCCAAAAGAATACTGAGATATGTTAAAGGAACCATTGATCATGCAATTTTTTATGAAGCTACTACTCCAGTTAATCTTATTGGTTACACAGATAGTGACTTAGCAGGGAGTACTGATGATAGCAGAAGCACGTCTGGTTATGTCTTTCACATTAGAAGTGGAGCTGTCTCATGGAGCTCAAAGAAACAACAAATTGTTGTGCTTTCTACAACGGAAGCTGAATATGTCGCTGCGTCCTTTGCAGGATGTCAATTGATTTGGTTGCGTGGAATTTTGGAAAGTCTCTATCATAAGCAAGAGAAGCCAACTATTTTATTTTGTGATAATAGCTCAACTATTTCAGTCACGAAGGATCCCGTCCTTCATATAAGGACCAAACATATCTGCATCCGATATCATTTCTTGAGGGATCTAGTGAATAAAGGTGATGTTCGGGTTGAATATTGCAAAACAGGAGAACAAATGGCGGATATCCTCATGAAACCACTTAGTGGACAAAGTTTCAGGAGAAACGCAGAAAGATTGGGAGTGAGAAGCAAGTTTAATTTAGAGGATACATTGTTGGAATAAATTAAATTTGCATTAAATGAAATTAAATATTGCATGTGTTAATTGCAATATAATTTCCTGATTTGCTTATTTGGTTATATTAGGTAATGTATTATTGTGATCTTATCTACAATTTTATTTCAATTAGAATAAGCATGTATAAATAAAGCATCGTTTGTATTCAATCAAGAAAGAAAGAAAAGAAAAGCAATAAAATTTGTCTTCCCCAAAACTTCTTCATCTATTCCTATCAATTAATTTTCTACACCATACAACCACCAAATCGACACACTAGTAGTGCAAACACTTACCGTAGCATAAACAAAATAAGACTAACCAACCAACAAACACCAGTACAAAACAAAACAACAAAACTTCTGAATTTACAAGAATAGCTCTACCCAAACACCATGCCAGCACGTCGATTAGGTCGATCCACAACAAGAAGCCAAGAGTGGCATTGGACTGCTATTGTGGGATAAACTAACTTGTTAAAGACCTAGACTAAGTGGGTTCAGCAGAGGGTAGTCCCGAATGGAAAACGCGATGTCGTTAATGGAGTAGGATTGGAACGAAGTTAAGGAAATAACGAAGGAGAGGGATTTCCAAAGAGGAAAAGCCTAGGCTAAGCCAAAGCACGACAAGATAAAGTGGATGGGTGAAGAAGAAAGGTCGAGGCAATATGGAATTGGATTTGGATCTAGGTTGTATGGAAGAGAAACTGAAGCCACCACGAGGAAAGCTGGGGTTAGGGAGGAGCGATCGAAGTGGAGATGGGTAAAGTGAAAATAATGAGTGAGCGGGAAGGAATAAAAATGATTGAGCCGAAGAAAGTGGAGGCAGCGGGATATGAAACCTTAGCCCCTTATGGAAGTCATTTTATTTTTTATTTAGTTATAAAGTGATCGAAATCATTTTATTAATGAAACAAATTTGTATCTATAAGGATTAGGAATGATTCTAGAAAAATACACTTAATTTCATAATAGAAGAAGAATATAAAATAAAATGTTATATTTTATATTTGGAAATTAAATGTGTTAGCAACATCATCAATAAGAGTATTATACTCAATAATTGAATTATGGACTTAAATGAAGAATAAAGGGTTTAAATCATTATTATACTATCCAAATAAGGCTTAAAATAAATATGAAATTATTTTAAATATGTTATAGTGGTAATAAATCAGTTAGAAACAAGTTATATAAAAAATACACTTAACCTAGAAAAAATTGGTATCGCTTTGTTGATAAAGTCGTAAACCGTTAAATATTATTTAATATGATTTTAATTATTTAGTAATCATGTTTTAATTATTTAAATATAATAAGAAAGTTATTTTTGAATTTTGTTTATTCAAAGAAATAGTTCAAATGAAAACTAAAAATATGACCGACAAACAAAATCTGGATTCTCAATAGTTTGACGGATGAAATTAGAACAATGTTTAAACTCTTTGATGATACACATTGTCTATATACATATGATAACACATATATGCAAGACCAATGAAGTACTAAATAATATAAGAAAGATTAGGAAAGAGTAATCATAAAAAACAAAAGGAATTTATTTTTATTAAAATAATACCATACACTTACACACTCATGACCCTTACACATCCTTGCACTTACACATCATGCTCTTATTTAGTAAAAGAGTGGAGGTCCCATTTTCGGTCGAAAATAGGGGAAGGGGTAGGTACTTTCAACAATTTTCCATCCTTTGTTTTATTCCTAGTTATTTCCTATAAATATATCTCCTCTCTTTATAAATTATTTACACCAAGACTCTGCGTTTCTTACTCTTATCAAACTCATTAATTACTTCTAAAAACTAAGAAAATACTATTATCTTACTAACTTCCTAAAAATGATATCAGAGAATATCAAAATCCTCTCAAACACTTTCCAAGATCAAAAATCATCATTATAAGGCCATACAACAAGTTTCAAGTCAAGACAAGAAGACCCAAAGGTCTATCTTTCTTAGGCCATGAGAAAAGGAGTAGGCTAAGCCCAAGAAGGAATAAGGAGATAGTTCAAGTGGCTTTGGTGCAATTGTAGCAGAGCTAAAGCCAATTTTAGGAATGCTAATAACCAATGATAAGGGAAACTCACTTAAAGATGGCGTTAACTATCATATGCTAAAGAAATGAAAGTGATTGTTATAATGATGTTAAACGATTTTTATGTACGCCGTGATGATTATTTATCAAATTTGGATGATAATATAATTGATACTATGGATGACATAACATGTCACATTAAATACACGTCGATAAGCATAAAGGAAATCACTTTATTATTGAATGAAATGGCAAAAAAAGAACGATTAAACCCCCTACAAATGGCTTGAAATATTTTAGAAATGAATTATAAACTCTTCTAACTATAGATATGAAGTTTGAAAAGAATATGAAATTTCAAGAAATTTTAGTGTGTCGCAAAATGGCAACTCGCGATTTCATCCTTAAAAAGTGGATCTTTTATATACAAAAAAATATGAACCTAAATTCTGTGAAGTAAGATTTTTCCCATAGTTTTCCAAGGAGTTAGAAGAATCAAGTTTCCTTTAAGTAGATTTTGAAATATGACCAAAGTAGGATTGGAAAAACGTCGTGGTTTTGCAGTTCATAGTCCAAAAAATGAAATTATGATTTTTAATCTCTTAAAAATATGGAATAAATCTTATAAATCAATCAAAATGTTTTGTTTCAAGTTGAATATATGAATTTTCCAATGGTAGATAAGTCATTTTAATGAATTAAGCTAAAATAGCGCTTTTCATAGCACTTTTTGCTGTACTTTTCAGTAACGATGAAACTTAAATTTAAACTCAATGAATCTTCTATGATCCTCTTATAAATGTTTTTAAATGATTAAACACATTTTTAGAGATTATTTAAAAGTTATATAACTTATTTAAAAGAATCTTAATGATTGAATTCAAAATATATATATATATAATAAAGAACTGTTTTAATCTTGGCTTTAATAAGTTAAAGAATAAACCCATTTTTTATTTTTTTGAGATCTAGATGTAGGTGTTTAACTAAGGAGATATTCATGAGCAATAAATGCCTAGAATCAGCTGGCCCTTTCTTGGGTGAAGAATAGATAAGACTGCAATATCGGAAATGAGTTAAGTATAAAAGATCAGTTTTCTTAAGATAAAAGAATCATATTTATTAGAGATGATTTGTTGTACATAATATCAAATCCCACGGAAGGAATCCTTATTATCTATATGAATTTAAATGGTTTTTACACTGTCGTCTGGTAGATAGTAGAGATTGAACATGGAAATTGATATCGAGTAAAATGAGTATGATTTCTTTGGATCTGTTATATTAAAATGGACTTACCATACAAGATGACTTAATGAATGAGGTTAAATAATTCCATGTATATAGCCAAAGAGTATTAAAATATATACATCCTTGAAAGATGTTTTATGAAGAAATGAATTAAGAAATGAAGAACACCCAAAACCCCAATACTACTTAAATAATATTTTTTGTGATGATTGCTCTAGAGAGATCAAAATAAGATTTGGGTGATTCCCCACTTCAAACCAATCGATGTCAAGAATGTTGAATGAATAAGAGTGACGGAAAATTGAATGAAGGGTTGCTATCGCTTGATCCTCAAGAGAATTTCCTTGGATTACTAGTAAATAGCATTTCTTCGTTCATATCTTCGATATAAGGGCTACTTTTTATTAAATAATACAACCTAATGAGGGGTAACACCTTCGATTTATCAAGACCCACAATAGCTTATATGGTCGAATGCCTAACGTTGCACTTTTGATATGCGTATATTGATCTCCATGAATATACATTTGTTTTGTACTGTAGGTAGTAACTCTCATGCACTATATACACCCTACTTTGAGAGTATGAGATCAGACATTGTATATTAGTGGAAATCACTTGTGTGTTGGATTTGGCAACATGTAGTTTAAAGTAAAGGATGTGCTCGGTATAAGGTAATCATTGGCTTTTAGCCTCATCATCCGGAAATGGTAGAAAAAATGCCCATCGTTTGGCTATGTTGGTTGTGCCCACTAGGATACGAGCATCACCTTTCTAGATTACTCATTATATGTCAAGTATATGGACTATGCTGGGATCTTGGAATAGATCGATTTCGATCGAGGTCATGTCATATTTGGTCTGTGCACAACCTTCGGGTCTGTATAGGTGGGTCAATCTTACGTGGAGCGAGGGGTTAAACCCTGGATGTATTCCTATTGAAATGCACTAGGCATGCACCGTAGGGAAGGTAGACCCTGTGCAGTTAATGGGCTCAGCGGATCCAATGCAGCGGAGGCATCAAAAGTTGTAGCTGGGACAAAGCAAGGAAATTATAGGATATAGCGGATGAGTCTAAAATTACATATAAAACTAATTTTTTTTTACAAATATATAAATGATAAATAAATGCGAAATTAAAATTCAACTTACTTATAATTAGTACATTATTAATGTTAAATAAAAGCATAAGAAAATGTACGTAAATAAGTGTAAACTTTTATTTTGCTTGACTAAATTTAATAGAATATTATAGTAATTTATATTTTGAAAAATATATGTTAAGAAATTATATTTAACAAATAATTTTATAATACATAAATGTCATTTTTAAATTCATTTCTTTTATAGAAGATATAGCGGAAATAGCGGAATACAGGTAATATAATATGATATATCGGGGAAATCGGAATAAAGTGGGCTTAAAGCGGAAAGGCTATTTCAAAAGCTATTTGGAAATAGCGTAGTGGTAGAAACCCACTGCACGATATAGCGGCGATATAACAGGGAGCGGGACAATAACTGCACTACAGACCTTACCTTGCCATTGTATGGGAATCCATTTTACCTAAGAGTTGTGAATTATTTTGTAAAGCCCCATTATCGGTACAAAATTTAATAATAGTAACAATTTTGATATATCTATAATTTATTTTAATCAGTTTTATCCCGCATGTCATTAAAATCAAAAACAATTTGATGTAGTAAGGATTTGGTTACCATAAAGTAAAAACCATGATATGTTTATGTGTGGCCATGATCTTATGGGGTATTCAAATGACGGATTTAAGATTGTCACAACAATCCTATGACTGACCCAAAGATTACTTATTTCCCTTAGAACTCTAGGTGTCTCTATTTTCTTTGGACAACCTAGTACCTTAGGTTTTACTTGGATCAATTGGATAGAGCTTGGAACTGAAGAATCTGAAAATACTCGCTAATTACCATTATTACTTAGTTTCATTCAGCGATTGTAAGGACTGGCTCTATAACTGTCTTGCCTAACTTTAATAAGCACTCTGATAAGTATGATTACATTTTCCACTGTAACATTTTTATGCGTAAATATATATACATTTTTCCACTATGCAATATTCTATTCTTTCTGCATTCTACCTATTTTCTTCTTATACAAAAAATACGCTTCTTCGGCACTTGGTTTTACTACATGTGTATATCGTAGATGTATTAAATCCGATTTCCAAGGGTTAGGGAAGCAAGTTGTTTCATTTGGTACCTAAGCTTGGGTTGAGCGGATACCTAAGTATGATCTGGGTAAAAGATCATCAAGGATAAGATTAGTAATACCCTAGAATGAGTAACTCATTAAAAATAGGGTTAGCAATACCCTTGAATGAGTTGAGTGTGATATGAGTGTGTATTTTTATTAGAATAAAAGAGTATATTTTGAAAGTATAACTAGCAAACAATAGACATCGAAAATTTCACCATTTTCACTATAGATACATGTAGAATGATGTTAGAATAAGAAATAGATCTTTTTCAAGATATTCGTAAATAACCTTTGTCTTTATAGAATTCAGACAGATGGAAAGTTTACAAAGGGGAATCGTCTAAGCCAAAGGAAAACGTACCAATAGAAATCACTAGTGATAGTAGTAGGCATCCTTCCCTTCCCTTCTCCCTCTTTAGTTGGGAAAACATGCCTCCAACGAGTGGATAATCCCATGTGAAGCTCTTGAGCTCATCATCTTATCTAGTGATGGGGAACCAACACCGATCACTGAGATCGAAGAATCGGTACCCACGGAATTAGAAGAAGAAGAACCCAGTGAGGAACCCGAAAAAGAAAAAAAAGAAGCTGAACTCAACAACAGAAACTCTGCATGACCTACGGATGGATGATATCTCTAGTGACGATATAAAAAGTAAACAATAGGGGTAACATCGTCCAGTTGGTAGACAACGATGACATCAAATGGAAAGAGGAGATGGAGTTTAATGAGGAAGAAGAGGCGGAAAGAGGAGCTCCAGAAGAACCGGTCCTAGGACTTAAAAAGATAGAAGAATGGTAGGACTGAAAGAGGCTATATGTGGTAGTAGGATCGTGTAGAATGGAGAATAGGATGTATTGTATATTTTAGAGTAGAAAGCAGTAAATCACACAGTCGATTTATACTGTTTCGGACCACTGTCCTACGTCCAGTCCCAGACTCACTTTTGGAATTTCACTAACACTAAAACACTCACTTCACCCAGAGGAATAGGTACACAATTATCCGAACTGCTGAACAAGATTTCTTGCCTCAACCACTGAAGAGGTCTTTTATAATACAGAAGAATTGATGACTTGTTTGTGTTCTTGTTAACACTGATAAGTCAATATATAGTACAACACTCCTATAGCCCTCACAAATGGTATTTTAGTGGATGTACAAAGGGTAGGATTAATAGTAGACCGATTATAAAGGATGTGATTGAAAGTAATCGATCTCTTCGATAGAATTTGAGAGAATAATAGTTGTAGAGCAATTTTAGAGCAAAATCAATAGATTTGATAAAAGTAATTGTTGTATAATCAATGGAGATGTTTGGGGCTTTTATAATAATGAAGGGATGTCATTAGAATAGTCACAACTCTTCCAAAAGGTCAAAAATCTGAAAAGATGTGGTGAAAAACGAAGTGTCTTTTCATAAAATATAGCCGTTATTTACAACACTTAAGATAGCACTGCGCAACATCGTTTTTGCCCAAAAACTTTATCAAATGTCTATTCAGAATATAACCGTTATACCCTTTCGTAGCATTTCAGAATATAGCCGTTATACCCTTTAATAGCATTTTTGGACAAAATGCTATGGTTTTGTGCTATGAAAAATTCTGGTAAAACAGCCTTCTATATTTATTATTATTTTTTGACCTTTTTTGTCGTTTTTCTTGCAATAAAAAATTCCTAAAAATTATGAAAAATGCTTTATGATATGTTAGATGTTATGTAGAAATTTGAAGTGATTTTAAGTTAATTTGTGGGGCTTTAACATTTCTAGACTATAATGACTTTATGTAAACTCAACTTATGACATATGTTCTTCTGAAGCTCCTGAGTCCGTTTCTTCTTATCTTCTTCCATCATTAGAGTCCAAATAGATTTTCAAGCGCCGTAATAGATATTTAAATGCTCGAACACTACATAATTGGTTAACATCCTTCAAATATATATGCTTTTATCTTCTTTTGTGTCGTGTATCTTCATGTTGAACTTATTTTTTTTTTTCTCTTCTTGATACTCATGTACCTGCAAGTTAGCTCAGAGGTTCTTTGGTATAATTGTATAGTTGTTGTCATCAAAATACAACAATAGATTTTCTAACAAGGACATATGATGTCCATAGATCAAGCCCTAGCACACCATCACATAAGAAACCCACCCCAAGAAGAAGGGGATGGTAATGTGGCCGAAGATGAAAAGGAGGAAGATGATGAACATTTAGACACATCCTATAAGATAGAAATTCTGGTATGGAAAGACCTCATCTGATTCTGAGGAGTAGGATTTGATTCCTTTTCAGTACTTGTATCAGTAGGAAACAGGTATTTTATCATTAGGAACTAGTTATGAATCATTGTATCGGTAGGGACTAAATGATGAATGATGTAAGAATCTTTTATGCTCTATACGAATCTCTCCCAAAATAAAGACGAGGCATTAAGGAGTAACTTTCACCAAAGTTGGGATACGTTTTAACAAAGAAATATATTTTTTGATGAGTAAACTAATCTAGGCCGTAACATCTACCGGCAACGACTTTAACCACTAACCAATGGTTGAAAGGCTTGGAGTTTTGAGTAAGTTCCATTTACTACCATACTTTTTAAATAGATTGCGAGTTTGAATAATTGAAGCGTTCGTCTTTCCATAATTAAATAAGAGAGTAACAAGTAACTTGGTAAACTTCTAATGACTGAATTAACCAAGGTTTTCGATGATTTCGAATAGTTGAAAACCTCAACTTACTGTTGAAGCATTATCGCAGATATATAGCCAAGATTATATGATATAAGAAGTTAAGAAAATTCGTTAAACATATTTGTTAGGAAAATAAAGTTTATATTTTGTATATACTTATAGGATTTAATGGAGTATTATACAAGTATGATCTTAAATTACAAAAAGTGTATAAAAATGAAGAAACAATATACTCTTAGAGTAAAATATTGAAAAGGGAAAATATAATTGCATAATTTATACGTAGATTGTTCCATTCGCATCTTGATTTAGATTTAAGTATGGAACTTGGGATGTTTACACCCCTTTGTAAAAAGAATTTTCATTCGATGTTTGACAACGAATATTTATTAGGGTTTACGATCGAACACTTAAGCTTTCTATCATGGTTAATAACCATGCAATGAAAGCAAAGTTTTTGATCAATGAGCCTGATTAGAGTCTGCACTAATGGATCAGATGATCGATACTAGTTTGGAAGTAGATGTTGCGAATATGAAATGAAGATCGAATCAAATTTTGTGTACAAATGGTCTACATATATCTTATGAGAGTAGAAAATATAAAATTTTAGGGAGACTACCTTGGGTTTGTTTTAGTGTGACCTTCGAAGGCGAAATTCCTTGAAAGAGGAGAGAATGAAACAACCCAGAATTTACCACTTTAATTAAGAATATTTAAATTATTTTAAATATTTAAATATGAATTAATTCTAACTAATAACGAAGTTTAAGGTAAGGAAAAATGACAATGAACTCATTTTGGGAAAATATTTTGAAAAATATTTCCATAGGTAAATAATTATAAAGTGACTGAAATCATTTTGTCAAAAAAAAGCTTATTTCTATCCATTAGGATCGCGAATGATTTTGGAAACATACACTTAATTTCGTAATAGAAGAAGAAATAAAATAAAATGTTATATTTTATATTTTGAAATTAAATGTATCAATGACATCATCAATAAGATTATTATATTCAATAATCGAATTATGGGCTTAAAAGAAGAACTAAGGGATTTTATAATTGTATTAATTATCAAAATAAGAGTTAAAATGATAAAAAAGATCATTTTAAATAAGTTATATAGTGATGACAAATCGATTAAAAACAAGTTGTATAAAGAAATATATTTAACCTAAAAATATAGGAAAAATTGATTTCGCTTTATCGGTAAAATCCTAAATTTCATAAATAATGGATAAAAAATATTTGAATACGGTTTTAATGATTAAATAATCATTTATAATTATTTAAATATAATAAGAAATTTAATTTTTATTTTGTTTACTTGGATAAATAGTTAAAGTGAAACTGAAAATATGACTGATAATCGGGTTTTGGATTCTCAATGTTTTGACGAATGGAATTCGTACAACATTACAGTCTCTTTGCTGAGACACATATGTATATACATACATGTGTATATACGTATGATAACACATATATAGAAGAATAATGCAGTATTAAATAAAGTAAAGAAGATTAGGAAAAAGTAAACATAAGAAAACAAAAGGAATTTATTTTATTAAAATAATACCATACACTTACACATTCATTACCTTTACATATCCTTACTCCTACATACCATGCTGTTACAAATAATGTGACAAGTAAGGGTGTAACAACCCGTATTCTACGCATCGAAGGGTCATAGAATATTTATTTCATCGTTGTATGTGGTCATATGGTCATGTAACTTTGAGGGACGACTATTAGGATCATTTCCCATGTTCATGATTTTTGCCGATTTATAAATGACCGTTTTGCCCCTAGCTGATCTTGTTTTGGCCATAACTTTTGATTGCAAAGGAGTTTTGACCTGAAACCACTTCCATTGAATTTGAATGATGGCTTACCTTTCGATAGAGTGGTCACATGTGAAAAACGGACTTACCATTTGGGAGATATGGCTGAAATAAGGTTTGGAAGGTGAAAAACTGCTTAACCGGGCCAAATAGGGTGGTTAGCAAAAGGGCCCATAACCCATTTCGGGATTAGGGTTATGGGGAGGCTGAAATGAGTTAGTTTTTTATTTCATTTCAGTTTTCTAGCCGCCACTTACCTCTTAGAAACGCTAACAATGGCCTCCAACCACTAAAACACCTCCAAATCACTTTCTAATCAAGGATTAAGCTTAGCAACATCAAATCAAGACGGGTTAGCACAAGAATCGAGGTAGAGCTGCTGCTATACATTGGGATTCGACCCAAATCAGTGGAGTTTCGGTTTTAAGAGTTTATTTGTGGTTAAGGTGATTGATTAGCTTGCTTTTACACTAGTTATAGCTAATTAGGGTTGATTAATGTTAATTAGCGAATTTAAACATGATTAAATTTTGGAAAAATATTTATAAATTTCGAAATGTTATTTTATACCTCTGTTAGAAATTTGGGTAAATTTGGTTAAGTTTTGCTAATCCTATCATTAGATATGCTTGAACATGTTTAAGGGAAAATATGGGGTTTTGGCGATGTTTGATCCATTTTAACCTATCAAGTTTTTGTTTTGGTGTTTGTGGTCAATTTTATATGTTGCTATGACTGTATGGTATGCTTTTTGATTGATTAGAAAAGTTAGAATGGTCGAAAATGCCGTTGTATGGCGTAAAACAAGTTGCTGGAAATGACGCAGAGATCCAGATCGGATCGGGTAGGGAATCAGATCGGACATATCCGAGCCGAACCGGAGTGTGGTATCTTCTGGAGCATGAAATGGAAGATGCAACAAGGAAGGCCGGACCGGATTGGATTGGAGCAGAGTTGAAGTTTGGGTGGCATTGAACTGGAGTAGTACCGAACCAAACCGAGGAGGCAATCCAATGGTGATCCGAACCGAACCGAGGAGGCAATCCAATGGTGATCCGAACCGAACCGAGGAGGCAATCCAATGGTGATCTGAACCGAACCGAGGAGGCAATCCAATGGTGATCCGAACCAAATAGAGGAGGCAATCCAATGGTGATCCAAACCGAACCGAGGAGGCAACCCAATGGTGGTCCGAACCGAACCACGATGACAGGTGAACCAAACCGGGTGTGTACTTCTGCTACTACGCGATGTTTCTTTTGAAGACTAACTCCAATTCGACCAGAACCCGAGATGCAATGGAAGTCCAAATAGGAGGATTATACTCAGGATCCAGTTGGGAACCAATGAGTTAACTTCATGGTTGGACTTTGCTGCAGGATGTGTGCAAAGGAGTTGTCGACGTCCATAGCTTTGACTCACCACGGATAGACAAATGTTAGGCTGCGGATCAGTGCAGTGGGGTAGTTACTACTCCATGGGGCAGAGTGATCGTAGCATGGCTATGAGCCAGTGCAGTGGAGTCGTCATGACTTTATGGAGTAGAGTGGACATGGCAAGGAGTAGTGGCTATGGATCAGTGCAGTGGTGTCATCGTGACTCCATGGGGCAGAGTGATCATATCAAGGAATGGGTGGTCAAAGCGGTGGTTATCGTATGCTTTACGCACTGAGTGAGAAATTTGAGGATGGTTGTTATGCTTGATTGTTTGCCATCACTATGACATGCACACCCCCACCCCTATTATCTTGACACCTTATGCTAGTGGCACCTTAGAGTATTGTATGGTATGTTGTGCTAACTCTTTGGTTGCAGGTCCAGGTTCAGGTATGGTTTAGTATACCTGTTATTGTTCTATTTACACTTGCTACCACTCATACCAGACTGTTGTCTGACCCAGATTTTTATGTTTCTTCTTATTACTCTGGGTGCTCACACGAGCAGACTAGAGACATGTTAGCGGGTTGTGCATGAGTAGCTGTCAGGAGACGAGCAGGAGGCTCCTAAGTATGATATATAGTTATTCTCCCTGTGTCGTTGCTGGTATCTACTTTGGGCATTAGTAGTATACCTATCTTATTTACTTTAGAGACAGTTTGAAAAGTTGTTTTAATGGTAGTTTGGAACATAAGCTGTATTTGGATTTTCTGCTGCTATGATGATTTAGTTTTCAGTTTATGCACTGTCTCTCTTGTTTTATGCCAAGTATGTTACTATTATATTTTATTCCATGCGTTGTAAGATATGCTACAGGTTCTTTGCTGACTCACTGTTTCCTTTCCTTCTCCATTTCCTTTCTTTCAAACGATCCGTCCTGTGCCGGCTGGTCATATTTTATGGGAGTGACGGCTGGTGCGAGGCGGGTTGTTACAAAGGGGGTGAGTTTCGGCCGAAGATAGAAAGGAAAGGGAGCAGAGCTTTCAACAATTTTTCATCCCTTATTTTATTCCTAAATGTTTCTTTTAAATGCCCCCTGTTCACAAATTATTTACATTAAAATTACTCTACTCAAATTCATTAATGGCATATGAAAACTAAAAAAATAATCCTCACCGCACTAACTTTCTCAAAAAAGCATCGAATGATATAAAAATATCTAAAACTCTTTCAAGATATAAAATCATCATAAGACCACACAATCAAAAAGAAAGATCGTCGAAAAAATAATTCAACGGTCGAAAAAACGGCTTCCTCTCTTTGACTTGCAATTTTCGATTTTTTCTGCTCCCTCTAGCTACTGCTTTCTCATTCTCTTATGTGTTCTTATTTTATTTTTTCGAGTCTCTCGAAGCCTAAATACATCTCGACATATTCTTCTTGCCCTAATTTTGATGTCGGCTTAGAATTCTGACTTTGAGAAATTTGTGATTCGTGGCTGTTTCCTTAATCCATCCCCTAAATTCGATGCTATAGCATGCTTTGTTCTGGCGATTTCAAAACATCGTTATCAGTTTTTGTTGTTGGCTTATCTAAGATTGATATCCATGTGTTACCCCTTAGCTTTTTTGCTGAGATTTTGTGGTTTCAATTTTTGGATGTGGATGGGTGTTTGATGGAGCTTTCTCCCCTCTACTCGTTAGAGCTGGTGACAAAACTCTCCCCACACAGGAGCATGGTTTATTCACCGGCAAAGGTGAGTTTGGGGGAGGTGAGTAGTGCGTCTGTTGACAGGAGAAGGCGGGATTTCACCATCTGCTTTGTACCTATTTGAGTTTCAAGAGTTCGTTCGCATTTCCCATTACGGCTGTGCATGTTTTTGCAGTGGGCTCTATAGTATATGGAGGGGTATTCGGCCATGATTTCGTGCAGGTGGTCGGCTTTAGCAAAGTTGGTGAAGGGGAGTTAACTACCCCTTCCATCAGTGAATAGAGTGATGTTGGATGTATTAAGCTACTTGCTGTAAGGAGTCGTAGGCAAGCTATGGCTCGACGACGACGACGTTGTGCGCGTCATTTGTTGCCAACCAGCAAGGATGCTACTCCCATGCTTATTGTTCATCAGCTCTTTTGGATGTGCCATTGTTAGTAAGCAAGCAGGCACCTCCTACAATTATTCTTTCCAACGCCTTTATTGTGTTAGAAGATGCCTTGTTCCCCAATTCGGTTGGCTTTGCAGGTTTGTCGGATGTTTGTGAGGAAGGTATTGTGAAGCCGGGTGTTGTGAGCTGTTCGGTGAGAGATAACACTGGTTCAGATTGTTTGGAGAAGAATGCTGTAGTTCTTCCAGTTGTTGGGGGTAAGTTGTGTTCTTCAACTGGTAATGCTTGGCCCCGGGGTGGTCATCATCGTTAGTGGCGCAAATTGAATGTTGTTGTTCATCGTCTGCAGCCAAGGGCTATGTCTCTAGGCGCGAGAACGATGAGCAGTACGTAGTCCGAATTTGGCACTACAGTTTCTATTAGTTCGTAGGTAATGTCTGGTTGTGAGTCTCTCTGCTATCCTTTAGTTATTTCTGTGTTACACCAGCTTGGTGCTCAGGTGCAGATTTGCCCTTTCACTCATTGTTCTTTTGCTTTATTTTCTCCCTATGTTGTTCGATCTTGGATGTTGTTTGGTGTGTTATGCGATGTCGTGAGCCTTGTCACACGTTTATGTGAGCTCCCTGACACTATTGTTCCTTCATCGGACGTAGTTGTGTCAGGTCATGTATATGTTGACTATGCTGTGTTTGTGGTTGCTGGTCGACTTACATGTTTTACACATTCTTTTTGGTGCCTAGTTTATGTTGCACATGGGTTTTGCCCACTATGTGTGGTAGACCCGTACGCTGTACTTGTTTAGGGCACGATTATTTGCGAGTTTTGGCCTCTATGTTATGTCTTCTCTTTTGGCTCGGGCCTTTTTCTGTTTGGGTGGGATTTTCTTTGGTTTTTCGCGGCTTGCAGGGCTTGTTGCAGTCCTCTCTATGTCATTGTTCTAGGCTCTTTTAATTGTTCATCGTCCGGTTTCCATGACTGGACGACTTTGGTTCGTTTTTTCGGTTGCTGAGCCGTTTCTTTTATATCGGTTTGTGGGCTATTTTTTCCTTAGAGTCATTGCGAGACCTTTACTATGTCATTAGTGACTCGTTCGCTTTGGCTCCGTCTTGTAGTTTTAAGTGATTACTTTTGGCAACCTCTCGGGGTTGAGTCTTCTTGGGAAGGGTGTCCTCTTTTCCATAGGCGTATAACACACTTTTGTGGTCCACTATACGGGTTACCGAGGAGGAGGCCTCCCATTTTTGACCTTACCTTCAGGTGGTTTTAGGTGTTCCTCTCTGCAAACTATACCTACAGTGCGCATCTGTCAATCTGATGATAGGTCGGCTTTGGTAAAGTTCACACAACAAGTAGTGTTATCTCCGATGAGTGACTCCACATTTTTCTATGTTCTTCCTATTTTTGTGGCTCCATTGTCTACCATTGTTTCTCCTAATCTGTATGTTTCTTCTACTTCTATCGCAAGTAAGGACGAGATAGCAATCATTAATGATCGACTAACTCAGCTTACTAAGAATTCATGCCCTTCTCGATCTAAAGCTAAGGCCTTTAGTATTGCAGATTGGGGAGGTGATGAGTCTTTGGGGTTTTCTGGTTATTGTGAGGCTTCTTGCCGTTCGACTACAAGCTCTTCACGACGTTGCCAGCGAGCAGCTCCTCGCACTCCCTGTACCATTCGCACACGCTCTATAGCGGCGTCTGAGCATATCGTTAGATCTACTCGACATACACTTTATCTCATTCGATTGGCATGGGTGTTGCTATTCTTCTTCTCTGTTGGGTTGTGGTATCAGTTTTCTATGTTTCAGTCTTCTTCTATTTTTTTCCTGATGGTGAACTTCCTCTTCTGGAATGTCCGTGGTATAGGCAATGATGCGTCAGTGGCTAGACTCAGGCGCATTGTTAAGAAGCACTTTATTTGCTTGGTGGCGCTTCTGGAACCTTTAGTGGGCTAGAGGCGATCACCAAGCTGGTTTTCTCTCTTGGCTTTAGCAGTGCCTTAGTCAATATTTAGGAAAAGATTTGGATTCTGTGGTCCAATACCGTTGTTGTTCAACCTATTTTCGATGCTGAACAGCTTCTCTTGGCAGCATGTTCTTTTCCCTCTTTCTCCTCCTCCTTTCTGTTCTCCGTGGTTTATGCTAAGTGCGATAGAAGCGAGCGTCTAGGCCTTTGGTCCGACATTATTGCTCTATCGCACTTGAGTTTTTCGGCGATGGTTGCGGGAGGCAACTTTAATGTAGTCGCCTCACAGGCTGAGAAACAGGACGGTAATGCCGTTAACCGTGGGGCGGTGGTGGATTTCAATGACTTCATCATCAGCTCTGGTCTCTCTGAAGTTTCTTTCATCGACTCGGCTTTTACTTGGCGTAGTAACCAGGACGGGCCAAACCGAATTCTATCTAGGCTTGACAGAGTTTTTAGATCGGAAGGTTGGATTACCCTTCCTTTCATATTCTCTGTCTCTCATTTACATCGCACGTTCCCAGATCATGCCCCGATGATTCTGCAATGTACTCCTTTTCCCTCTCCGGTCCTTCTTCCTTTCGGTTCCAGAGTATGTGGCGTTCTCACCATACTTTCCACAAAATGGTGGTAGATTCCTGGAACTCCCCTGCTCTTGGTTCTCCTTGCATGGTGTTTTCTCGTAAGATGAAGCATCTTAAGACTTGCCTTAAAGCATATAATGTTCTGGTTTTCAAGAATACCTTCGACCGAGTATGGGCAGCCGAAGAAATTTTGTTCTTGGTGGGTCTTCTTTTAACGAGGACCCTCCTTCAGCTAATAAGGAGGCGTGGGCGCTTACCCAACTGGCCTTCTCGTCGGAGCTTCATATTAAACATGACTATCTTCGGCAAAAGATGAGGATCAAGTGGTTTGTTAAAGGGAATACGAAATCCAAATTTATCCATTACTCCATCCATAAGAAGAATAGTCATCTTATGATCCATCAGATTCAGCGTCCTGACCTTTCTTTGGCTTCCATGCCGAGTGAAGTCAAAGATACTTTCCTATCTCATTTCCAAGCCTTTCTTAGCATTCAGTCGGTGCCAGTATCCGACCCTCCTCACTATCATTCCTCGGTTGGTCCTTCCGACGGAGACCTCAAACCATGTCGCACCTCCTACTTCATAGGAAATTCGTGCTTGTTTTTTTGCTCTTAATAAGGACAGTGCAAGTGGGCCAGACGGTTTCAATGGGGTCTTTTATAGGAGTGTCTGGCCGATTATTCAGGAAGACTTCTATCTCACCATTCAGCTCTTTTTCTTCGGTGGAGATCTACCAGTGGGGTGGGCTTCCACAAATTTGGTTCTTATTCCCAAGTACGATAATCCTAGCACTTGCTCGGTTTTCGCCTGATCAGCTTGTGTAACTTCTCTAACAAGGTTATATCGAAGCTCCTAGCTTCTTGATTAACACCGTTTCTTGAGCGCATCATCTCTTCTTCTCAGGCTGGGTTTTTAAAAGGAAGTTTGATTACTAATATCGTCCTTTTAGCCCAGGAGCTGGTTTCTCAGATCGATAAAAAAGTCAGGGGTTCTAATGTGGTTGTTAAGCTTGAAATGGAAAAGGCTTACCATCGCATGTCTTGGTTCTTCGTCATCAAAGTGCTGAGGGCATTCGTTTTTCCGGAATCCCTCATATATATTATCTGGCATCTGATCTCTAACTATTGGTTTTCTGTTCTCATTAACGGATCAACCAACGGTTTCTTCTACGCGGGCAGGAGTCTGCATCAGGGAGACCGTCTTTCCCCTTCTCTTTTTGTGATCGCTGGCGAGGTTTTCGTTAGTGGTATTCAATCACTGATGATAGTTGGGAAAATCCATAGATTTGGCATGCCTAGAGACTGCCCAATTATTTCTTCCTTATCCTTCGCTGATGACATCATCATTTTCAAGAATGGTAGTCATCATTCGATCCGCCGGCTTGTTAGGCTTATTCGGCAGTTCTAGAGTAGCTCGGGGCAATTAGTTAACTCCGACAAGAGTTGATTTGTCCTCGCAAAAGATTTTTCTACGATCAGATCTTCCCGGATTCATACCTTCACTGGATTTAGGGCTACCTCTCATCATTTACCTAATCTCGGTATTGTCCTATACTGAGGTAGGAAGATTAACACCATTTTTGATCCCCTGACTGACAAAGTCCGGGGGAAGATCATTCGGTGAAATGCGTCGCTTCTTTCTCAAGAAGATAGACTAGTTCCTATACTGAAATCGCATGTCTTTGCAGCCATGACTCACACCTGCTCCTTCTTCCGCGTTTATCATTCGTTGGCATCGTCCTTTTTCTAGAGTACCAAGGACAACGCGCTACGACATCATTGGATTTCGTGGAGCACGATTTTTTTTTTCCTAAGGCTGAGGGAAGCTTGGGCCTCCGTTACCCTAAGGACGTTTGCACAACCTTTGCGTGCAAGTTATGGGTGAGACTTAGAGCGAGCGATTCCCTTTGGGAGACGTTCCTCCAAGCAAAAGTACCACAGGCTTCCAGGCGTGAATTTCACTGGTATCCCTTCCTACGCTAGTGGGACGTGGAAACATATGCAATCCGTCAAGGCTTTATCAGATTCACATGGGGGTGGAACCGATTGGGACGCTAGTCCCTTCTCGCTTAAGGCGACTTCGTACTCGGCAAGGTCTCCGGCCCCTCGCCTTTTCCTGTTTTCCTTCATCTGGGATGTTCGAATTCCCACAAAGGTCTCTTTGTTCATGTGGAAATCACTTCATGATGGGTTACCACTAGATGACAATCTACAGAGGATCGGGATTCCTATGGTTTCTTGTTGCAGGTGCTGTAGGTCTAGTTGTTTGGAATCTGTGACTCCTTCGTTCTTCCTTGGCTCTTATGCCAATTCAGTCTGGAATTACTTCAATAACTTGCTAGGTTGCCTAGGTAACGCGTCCACGTTGTTGGATTTACTAAGAATCTGATGGACTGGCATCACAGGTAAATCCATCCGCTCCAAATTGTTTCATCTAATCCCTTGTCTTATTTACTGGTGTAACAACCAACATTTTACATATCGGAGGATTGTAAAATATTTTTATTTAATTCCCTGAAGGTTGGATCATTCTTATATTTTGATATCTTGGTTATGGTGATGTGAGACATGTCCATAATTTTTACCAATTTTATTTGTGACCATTTTGCCCCTGTCAGTATTGTACAAGGCATAACTTTGGACTGGAATCAAATCAGGTGCTGAGATTGGTTTCATTGGAAAGGAAATGGTGTTTCCAATTCCGTAGAGTTGTCACATTAAAGATATGGTTCAGCGATTTCGGAGAAATCGCTGTTTTAGTGCTGCACAATTTTTGTACAAGTTTGGCTAGTCATTAATAGGCGGAATTGGTGTTTCCTCATAAGTGGGCTGCTTAGAGGCTATAAATAGGGGGTAGAGGCATGGAGAATAGTTTACTTTCTTTATTCTCTCATTTGGTTGAGCTCGTGATCCTCCTTGCTCAATCAAATACACCTTTCCTCCATGAAAATTTTAGATCTACGCGGGAAGTTTGAAGATCTACATCAGGCAAATCTAGATCTACATCGAGTGAAGGAAGATCGCATCAAATTGAGAGGTTTGCAGGTCAATCTTCTTGTCCAGATTGGGATTTTAGTGATTTCAAGTTATTTCGAAGATTTGGTGAGTGATAAGCATCTCTCACACAGATTTAATCAAATATATGGGTTGTTTGAACTTATTT
Organism: Allium sativum; assembly: GCA_030737875.1. NCBI lineage: Eukaryota > Viridiplantae > Streptophyta > Magnoliopsida > Asparagales > Amaryllidaceae > Allium > Allium sativum. The sequence continues at coordinate 53,189,814 of CM060909.1, read as the reverse complement.
TCATCATTTCAAATTGTTTTCACCTAGATCTACATCTTAGTAAGTATATTTTCATTCGAATCACCATAGGATCTAATATAGCAACTTAAATTGGTAATTTTATGATCTTTCATATGTTTATATAAGCTGAGATCCACTATTTTGTTTATTTATTTATCATGATTTGGTTAGTTTAGTATGGTTGTGTGATGAATAGTTGTCGTTTAAGTGTTGCTGATGGTTCCATAAAGTTTTGATGGTTGAATTGGACGGTTTGGGTGCATCGATGTTGTTATTTGGTGATGGATTGGTCAAGATTGAAGATAGACTAGACAGATCTGGAGTCACGTCATTTTTGGATGGGTCGCATGGCTTGTTGCTCAAGAAATGAGGTCGGATCGTTTGTGACCTAACGATGGGTCATTTGTGACCCATAGAGTCGGGTCGTTTGTGACCCATTGAGTCGGGTCGTTCGTGACCCAGTGAGTCGGGTCGTTCGTGACCCAGTGAGTCGGGTCGTTCGTGACCCATAGGGTCGGGTCGTTCGTGACCCATAGGTTCGGGTTGTTCGTGACCTATTGAGTTGGGTCGTTCGTGACCCATTGAGTCAGGTAAATTGTGACCTGATGAGTCCGGTTAATTGTGACCTGATGAGTTGGGTTAGTTGTGACCTAATGAGTCGGGTCATTTGTGACTTGATGAGTCGGGCTGAAACGCTATGAATTGAATATTGACTAAATGACGTATGTTTTCGGCTCGATGGTGGTTGTGGCTTCGAAGTGAATTGAAGGAGGAATGTTCGAAGTGTTGTGAGGCGTTCGTTGATTGTAGAAATGCAAAGGATGTTAAGATGATTCAAGATGATTTGAGCTCGTGGATAATTGCTGCTCAAGGTAATTTGAGCTTATGAATAGTCGCCGATGATGATGACCAGAGATATTAAAGGTTGACGAATTATCGTTGTCATAGGTTCTAGCGGGCGCTCAATGTAGGGGTATGATAGGGACGCCTAAAATACTAGATAATTAGTCGAGTGCCCTGGGTAGTGATGAAAGGCCTAGATACGTAGAGATGAAAGAAGTATGGATCTTTTGCTAGAACCGGGGTTACCATTAGCCCTAGATCGATGGCATGATGATATGGCCAGTCATACGATTAACAATGGTTTCAAAGCAAGATTGATGGTGATAGCCAGAGTCATGGATGATGATTGTTCGCTTGTATCGTCTTGTGTAGATTATTCGACATCAAAGGAGATACCCCTTGGGTGCTTGTCTGATGTTGGTTTAGGCCTTCAAGGCTTGTGCTTGGGAGGTGTCGATATCAATTAGGATGGTCTACGATTGATAACTGATTGCATGATTGTACTGTTGTTTCTACTTGATGGTTGTAAAGGCTATCACTATCGGATGTGGGAAAATGTGTTGGTTCTTCTCTGATGATATGATTGGTAGATTATATGATTAATCTACCTATCCTCATGTACTTTATTGATGATGTTAGATAGTTGTTTATCGCTCATTAAGACTGTTGTCTGACTCAAGGTTTTATGTTTCCTCTTATTACCTTGGGTTGTTCATTCATGATGTTATGGATGGGCAGACTGAGTAGCAGGTGATAGGTGATATTTTGATGAGAGGATGTTGCAAAGCGAAGACGAGCAGGAGGCTTACGTACTATTGCTACTATACATATCTTGATGTTTTTCCACAGTTATGATTCCTCTAAGTGTTTGTAGTGAGGCACTATGTACAAAATCTTATGTTGTAATCCTTGGATGTATGGATATTATTTCATGATGATATGAGAGAGTTTAAGATTCACTAAATTCTGCTTTACTATTATTTCTTGTTGTATATTTTCTATTATATTTTATCCTTGCGCTGTAAGTTATACGACAGATTCCGCTTGTGTTATCCTACCTTGATGATCGTCTATAACTGTCCAGCATGTCTTTCAGTGCATTATTTCCCTTGTTAAGTGCAGGAGTTATAGGTGGTCGTCACATTTGGTATCTGAGCTCTGGTTAAGTTATTAAGCCAAAGTTCGAAGATGTAATGACATATGAGAGACGTATTTGTAGATTTCTGACGGATGTATACTATATATTTTTGTATAGCATAACAGCGTTTGGATTCCGTTTGCAGTTTTTCTTGTACATGGACTAATCATTCTATATTACAGATTTAGAATGAGTCGTCGAACATCGAGACAAGCTGCTAGGGATGAGACTGTTCCTGCAGGGGGGTGATGGAGGTATTCCAGATTACCCGGCTATGTTCGAGGCCATGATGGCAGTGATCATGAGGAGGGCACCCGCTCCAGAGGTAGCTGCGTTAGATGTAGGAGTTCAAGTGCAAGTGCCTAGGGTCGTGGACTTCGCGAAGCTATGCAAGGATTTCACTACTCTAGGAGGGAATCAGTTTAAGGGGACGAAACTGATTGAAGAAATTCAAGGGTGGCTTGATACTTGCATTCGAATCTTTGGAGACTTGGGCATTGACGATGCAACAAAGAGGAAGCTTGCATCGAGACAGCTACAGGGAAGAGCTATGAATTGGTGGAACTCTGCCACTTTAGAAACCCCATAAGATGATATTTCCTGGGAGCAGTTCCAAGTCCAGTTTGAGATGAAGTTTGTCTCTATAGTTTAGAAGTCTATTCTGTTAAGAAGTTTGTTGAGCTTAAGCAGAACGGTCGACCAATGCTGGAGTATGTTTCTAACTTCGAAGCTTTGTCGAAGTATACACGTTCATATGTTGAGACTCCTTATCAAAAGAACAAGTAAATTATCATGGGCTTAGACAAATATCTTAGCAATCGGCTGGTTGTTCACTCAGATGAAACTTATGAGAAGATTGTGAAAAAAGCACTAAGGCTTGAGAGTTTGTTCCGCAAAGAAGAGATTGTTATTACAGCTAAAGAGGAACCGAAACCGCAACAGGGCGGTAATAACAAAAAGAGGAAGCAACATCAGCAAAAGGGGAAGGATGGCCAGAAAAAGAAGAAAGGTGAAGTGACTTACTACAACTACCAGCAGAAGAGCCATTACTCCACGGATTGCAAGAATCCGAAGGCTGATAATAAGTGCTACAACTGTGGCAAGCCTGGGCATAACAAGAAGGATTGTCAGAACCAGCCAAGGGAAAGCAGATTGTGAAGGTGTTTACTTTGGAAGTTGCGGCATCGTTTTCAAGGTATCTTACGACGGATGAGAAAGGGAAGAGTGTCGTCATTCAAGATATTCTTTCCGTTAGATATGTTTCAGTTCGTGTGTTGTTTGATACTGGAGCGTCACATTCATTCATTTGTAATGAGCTTGTTTATCGTTCGGGTATGGAACCCGGGATTTGCGATAGGCCATTGATCATGACTAATCCAGTTGTGGGTTCGTCTAGTTTTTGTATGATTTTTCTTGGTCTAGTGTTATCGAGTCATGGTTGCTCCTTTGTGTGTGATTTCTTTGTTTTGAACTTCGTTGGGTTTGGGATTATTTTGGGTATGGACTGGCTCAAGAGGTATGCGACAAAAGTGGATTGCGAGAAGCTGGAGGTGACAGTCGGGAATATGGAAGGGCGAATGGTTGTAATTCAATGTAAGCAAAAAGGTGGTGTCTTCGTGAACTATTTATATTCGCTTGTGATTCCACGGGAAGACTTGTCATCGGTGTTGATCACAAGTGAGTTTAATAATGTCTTTGACGAGGTCAAAGGGTTGCCGCCACATCGCGAGATTGAGTTCAGAATCGACTGGTCGAAGGTGCTAGACCTATCGTCATGCCTTTTAGGCTGATGGCGCCAAAGGAACAACGAGAGTTGGAGGTGCAAGTATGTGACCTTTTGGGAAAAGGGTTTATTCGGAGAAGTGTATCCAAATGAGGTGCACCACTTGTGTTTGCAACCAAGGCTGATGGATCGTTGAGATTGTGTGTGGATTATCGTGAGCTGAACAAGGTGACCAAAAAGAACAAGTATATGTTGCTGAGGATAGACGACTTATTCGATCAGCTTCACAAGGCCAAGGTGTTTTCTCAAATGGATTTTGCGATGGGATTCCACCAGTTGAGGGTGGCAAAGGATAGTGTGCCGAAGACTGCATTTAGGACACCATCCGGTTTCTTCGAATGGCTTGTGATGCCATTTGGACTGACTAACACGCCAACGTATTTCGTGGATCTTATGAATAGGGTTTTCAGAGATCAGTTGAACAAATTCATGCTTGTGTTCATGGACGATATTCTAGTCTATTCCCGGAATGAAGAAGAGCATAAGACATACATGAGAGTTGTTTTTAAAATCTTGCGAAAGCATCAGCTGAGAGCTAAGTTTTCGAAATGTCACTTTTGGAAAAGCGAAGTGAGGTTCTTAGGCCATGTTATTTCTAGAAATGGAATAGCAGTTGTGTAACACCCCACACCCGCTATGGTCACTCGCTAAGGGAATGCCATAACATCGGTGGAGTATTTTAAGTGAATATAGAACAGAAAAAATTACAACAAGACAGATATAAGTAATACTTGGAAATAAAAACTTTATTTCATTGCAGCGGAAAGTAATACATGTTTGGTTACATCACAAAACCATAACAAGAGTCAAGTACATAATATCCATCTTGATAAAATAAAAGTACATAATCCCACTACACAACTAATAGCCATAAAAGAAAAGATAAACTGGGCTTTACTCCAATGGTCCAAGCTCCAAAAGATAGATACAGCAATCCAATCAAAGCCCACTGGCACTAGGCCCACTCTGAGAACCTGGGGGTTGGGGAAAAAGATAAACACAACGGGGTCAGACATAAGTCTGAGCGAGCTCTATTACTTTAACAATACAATCATTAAAGTAACCAGAGAAGACATAAGTTGACATACGGTAACGACTGGGGATGAATGGCTACACTAAGCAGCTTGGTAGACTTAGGATAAACTAAGATAAACGTAAAGACACATCTACCCACCCAAGGGTAATTACAACTCTGTACTTAAGATATCGGTAAAGACGCATATACCCACCCAAGGGTAATTACAACACCGCACCACACCAGTCATTTCTACTTAAAGGTTGATCCCACCCAAGGACTTAAAAGAAAGATATAACTAGTAGTTTCATGTACCCCTAGCTGACCACATAGGTGCCGTCTGCCCCTATCTCCACTAGGTGTACCCCACTACTCCCCAAGCGATCGGCTCCCTAACGTAGATACCCGTGCTGGTCCCACAGTGGGGTGTATCACTCCCCTAAAGTGGCAACCCAATACTATCAACGGTGCACGGCTTATACCTACACGATGCAACAACGGCTTATCTACCAGCCCGGGCCCACACACGCATATGAAACCCGTTGGACTTGCGTTGCCACCGCTAACCCGTTTGGCCACTTATAGACAAACCCAGTATGCGTGTCCCGTCCTCGGCTTGGGCCGAGCTCACAAAGATACGTATGGGATACCGGTTGTAATGGGCCCCCACAAGCTACCCACCTAAGCTTGTCATTCATTTAGTATAACCCAATAATGGGTCCCCACAAGCTACCCACCTAAGCTTGTCATTCATCAAATGTAACCCTATAATGGGTCCCCACAAGCTACCCACCTAAGCTTGTCATTCATCAAATGTAACCCTATAATGGGTCCCCACAAGCTACCCACCTAAGCTTGTCATTCATCAAATGTAACCCACTTAACCCTTTTAATAATCATGTTCACTTACATGTTTAAAGTTTGGTTAAGTCATTTAATTATATTTCAATTGCCACCCAAGGCACCCACTAGATTTCCACATGCCACCCAAGGCACTTACTTAAGCCTTTAACCATGTTTTAATTACATGTTTCACTTTGGTTAAGTATTCTAATCGTATTTTCTATTGCCACCCAAGGCAACCCACTAGTCTCCTCATGCCACCCAAGGCACCCACTTAACCCCTCATGTCCCACTACATGCTAATATGGTTAAGTGTTTCTTAATTAATTAAGACCGTGATCTCCCATAAAGACCTCCCACATTAGACTGGCTGTTATGACCGCCTGGTTAAGCCGGTAGGGTCCGGGCAGTCTTACGTCATAACAGAGTCTAACCTCGTGTCTTTACTTTAATCACGTATTTAATTTATGGCTAAGACCTCTCACATTGGGCTGACATTTGTAGCAACTGGTTAAGCCGGTAGGGTCCGGGCAGTTTTACACTACAAATGAGTCCAACCTCGTGTCTTAGTCGATTAATTACACCTAATTAATCACCCCCATATTAATTATCCCTAATTAATATCAAGTTTTTCATAACATGGGTAGACCTAACTCAATAGGTAAATTCCCATGGGGTAGACCTAACTCAATAGGTAAATTCCCACTTATGTTAATTTATTTTTATGGTATGCTTAATCATACCCAATCATACTTTTATTAACATATTTATTAACCCCATCGTTCCCCACGTAAATCGTTCTCATTTCATGACATAATAAAGGGAAGATCCATCACAAATATCATGGGTTTAACCAAATCTTAGCATATAACTTTGTCATGGGTTAAGAGGATGTCAACTTGCATATATGAGCATATATTAACCCAACTACATTTAACCCAAACTTGCATATTATCATACACATGACTTGCATAACATGTTGCATATGAACTTGCATATTATCATACATATGGCTTGCATAACATGTTGCATATGAACTTGCATATTATCATACACATATCTTGCATAACATGTTGAAGTTGCATATAAGCATTCTCATAACTTGCATAACATGTTAAACATGCATTTAAGCATACACATAACTTGCATAAGCATTCACATTCTTGCATAAGCATTCACATACTTGCATAAGCATTCACATACTTGCATAAGCATTCACCTACTTGCATAAGCATGCATAACTTGCATATCATGTTAAACTTGCATATAAGCATACACATAACTTGCTTAACATATTGAACTTGCATATTTGACTTGCATCTTAAAGGAGGGTAAACATGCATTTATATATATATACATAGCATATAAAGGTGTCATCTTGCATATGTATGCATCACATTTAAAAGGGTAAACTTGCATGTCATGATTTATGCATAATACCAAACACTTAGCATGCATAAAACCACATACTTAGCATGCATAGAATCAATTACTTATTATGCATAAACCCACCACTTAACTTGCATAAACCCACATACTTAACTTGCATAAACCAACATATCCAACTTGCATAAACTCACATATTCAACTTGCATAAACTCACATATTCAACATGCATAAACCTAGGATTAATATTAAACATAGATTAGCATATTCACATCATATCATATGACTTGAAAACCCATTAATCCTCATGCAAAACCATAGATCTCATCATATCTCATCTACTTAATTTAGCAATTGATCATCAAAGTGATAGAAACTCACAACTAGCAAATTTGCACTCCAAATGAAGAAGATTAAGACGCTTAGAATGGATTAGAGGTTGATTAGAGAGTGATTGGCTTGCAACCCTCTTCATAAATTAGTGGAGGCTCCTTCTAAGATTTAATTTGGCGGCATGTAGCCCTCAATTCTATTTTTAGTATGGATTAGGGTAGGTTTAGGGTGTATTTATAGATTAGGTGAGTGTTTTAGGCCCTTAGATTAACCCTAGATTAGATTAGGACCCTTAGATTTCGGAAATCTCTAGAACACAGCCCAAGACTAACCCAAAAACCAGATCTGGTGCACCCAGATCAACAGGGCCGACACCCTGTGTCGACACCCCTGTCGACAGGGCTGTCGACACCCCTGTCGACATGCCTGTCAACACGGGGCTAGGCGGGAACTTTCCCGCCCTTTCCGCTTTTGGCTCCAAACTTGTTTTATAACTGAATTTTAAATCTGTTTTTTAACTTTGAATTTTCTGAAAACTTCTTTGGGCCATAACCGGGCCATACGGACTCCGATTCTCGAAAACTCGGACTCTATTTCGCGTATTTTTCCGAGACGAACGCAATGACGCAGCCCGTTACCCCCAATTCCCACATCTGAGATTATTTATCCTGTAGTTAGTGAATTTTAGTATTAACTAAAATTCGGGGTGTTACATTCTCCCCTCCTTAAAGGATTTCGTCCCCGAAATCTCTAAGTTTAAGGAGAATGCATATCCTACCATCCAAACAACCATCTACTCAATCCATCAACCACGGACATCCATTGTCCTTAAAGTTTCTAATGCTATATGAACATATGCAAAAAGTGTGTGTATATGTTCCCTGTCTAATGCAAAATCAGGCGGTCTACTGGTTCAGTTGACCTCCTTAATGCAAACCATGATAGTGCCATGCATCCAATATGTATGCGAAAGAATCCTATTGACACATACTATCTCTACATGAGTGCACAATCATTCACCGAAATGCATCATCCATATGATAACACAACCATTATACATCCATTAATATAGCTACCTACACACATATATATGCAATATGCAATATGAAGTGACTGAGCCGATCTAGTGCCTAAAGTGTGTGTATATGCATCCACGAGCAACCACTAGCAATCACTTGCATCCACTTGCATCCATCAATCATAACATGTCTCAAACACATGTTTCAACCATAGGACTATCCTATCTGAAGGTCAAAGGTACTAACGAGAGGACATACTAAGGATAAGATAAGCACAAGATAAGCGATGAAGGGGAAGCAAAAGGACATACCCTTCGAAAGAAAAAGGGTACCTCGAACGCATCTTCGCTTTCGTCTCCCAGGTAGCGTCGCTCTCTTCATCTCCCCATTGTACTTTGACTAGTTGAACCTCTCTGTTTCTCAACTTCCAAATCTCTGACCCAAGGATGCAAGTAGGAGCTCGTCGAATCGTCGCATCACGCTCTACTTCCACTTCTCTAAGCAAGCTCGGCTCTACCACCTCTGCGGTCTCATGTAGGCAATTCCTCACATGGAATACATCATGTACACCACTAAGTCTGTCGGGCAACTCCTCCAATGGAAGATGCTCTTCCCATGTACCTCCAAAATCCAAGATACATAGCCTCAAAAGGTCTTCTAAAATATGATTCACCCTCTCGGTTTGGCCGTCCGTCTGAGGATGATATGTGGTACTCAAACACAACTGAGTCCCTACCGCCTCTTGCAAACTTTTCCAAAATTCTCTAGTGAAGATAGGATCTCGATCGCTCACTATACTGGAAGGTACACCATGCAATCTAATAATCTCTTGAATGTAAACTGAAGCTAGCCATGGAGTAGTTCTCTTCCCCTTCACGGGTATACAGTGGGCGCTCTTAGTAAGTCTGTCTACTACCACCCAAATTCCCGTATTATCCTTCCTCGATCTTGGTAATCCATCGAGACACTATCCCACTTCCTTAGCGGAACCTCCAATGGGTGAAGCAACCCACCGGGTTTCTTCTGCTCCGCTTTCATTTGCTAGCACACCAAGCATTTAGCGACATACTCGGCCACATCTTTCTTCATACCGACCCAAAAGAAAACTCGCTTCATGACTTGGTACATCTTGTCCCCACCGGGATGAATGGTCATCTTAGAACGGTGTGCATCATCAAGAATAGTCTTCCTCAAACCCTCGTCTTGCGGTACGCAAAGTCTACCGTCTCTAGGCAACCACCCCTTACCATCTAGGGTGTACCTACTCAAATGGATGGACGACCCCCTCCTCATGAGCTTCTCTACTAACTCATCCAACTATGGGTCGTCTTGCTGTGCCTCGCTAATTCGTCCCAAAAGAGTAGGCCTAACCTCCAGGGAGGCTAGCAAACCGGGTACAAAGTCAACGGAAGGTCTAAAGTCAAACATAGAAATAAACTCTAAGCTCTGTCGTTTAACGAACCATGAACTTGAGGACAACCTTTTTCTACTTAAGGTGTCTTCTACCACGTTACCCTTGCCCGGGGTATATGCTATCTCAGAAACATAGAACACTAAGTATTCCATCCATCTTTGCTGTCTTAAGACTATGCGCTCGAAGAGTCTCCAACACTTCCCTAAGATGTAGGGCATGCTCTTCTCCACTTCCAGAGAAAACCAGGATATTATCCCATACACAATTGTCAATTGTGTCACAACTATCCTCCTCCCACGTAGACCATCCTAGTCGAACTCGACATCCCCCAAATGCAAGCCCCAAAGGCCTAAACCAATATCAGACCAACACCCAAGGGATACCTCCTTCGAATTCAGACGACCTACGTGAGATGATACTAGTAAAAACGGCTAAATAACTAAGCCCTTGACCAACTCTGGATGTCCTTGCCAGTCTTGCTCCAAAACCCCCGTTGATCATATAACTGGCTTCGCTTAATCTATTAAGCTCATTCGAAAACTTGTTTTGCTCTCGGAAAAGACCAAGATGTCATCCACAAAGACCATCACGAACTTACTTAGGTACTCCTTGAACACCCTTCTTATCAAACCAACAAAGTATGCGGGGCGTTTGTCAAGCCAAATGGCATCACCAACCACTATGAAAACCATCTGGAGTCCTAAAGGCCGTCTTCTCTATTTTATCCTTAACCACCCTCAACTGATGAAACTCCGTGGCTAAGTCCAACTGCGAAAACACTAAGGCGCCAACCAACTGATCAAAGAGATCATCAATCCTCGGCAATGGGTGTCTATTCTTCTTTGTCAGCTTGTTCAGTTCTCTATAGTCTACACAAAGTCTGAGGGACCCATCCGCCTTCGTGGCAAAAACTACTGGAGCACTCCACTCCGATATACCTCATCTTATGAACCCCTTCTCATGCAACTCACCTACTTGCCTATGGAGTTCCCTCCTCCCACGAGGAGCCATGTGGCATCCTGACCAAGATACTGGTTTGGCACTGTCTACCAGATATATTCGGAAGTCAATCTCCCGCTCCGGAGGTAAGCCCTTCACCTCCTCAAACACATCCGAGTATTCCCGGACCACTCTAACAGATCGCAAACTCTCGACCGAAGCATCAAGCGATTCAAGATAACCTAGCATAACAGATTCCATGGGATTACAAGAGATCTCGAGAGTGTTACTCAAGCGGGTCATAAGCCTAACAACTCTCTTTTCACAATCAAGAACGGCACCATTACTGGATAACCAGTCCATGCCCAAAACTAACCCATAGCCCGTGAAGCCCAAAAAGCATCACATCTAAATTCAATGCTAAGTATAGAAACTTTCAAACCCAAACACATCATGGAGCCCCAATTGGGTTTGAAACAACTAAGGGATCATCTACTCAACTGGTGTCTATGTGCAGTGACTCAACTAACAACGATGAGATAAACGAACTCGATGCGTCAGAACCAAATAAAGCACGAACTGGATTATAAAGAAATCCAAATTCCAACCTAGACGGTCCTCTCCACATCTAGTATACTAGCCGTGAGGGAATACAACTACCCTCCAGAAGATTCCGTACCTTGCCCTTGCCTCTTTGGACAATCCTAATAAGGTGTCCTATTCCTCCTCAAAGGATAACTACTAACCTTCTTCTTCTTCCCATTCTCCACTCGTAACCTCCCACCAACGAGGTTTCGTCTCTCATTAACCAACAATCTATTTGAGCTTTCCTCCTATCACCTATCCTATAGGTACCTACCAACTTCAAATCCGACAAATGTCTAAGTCCCTTGAAGTGGTTTTCCATCCTTATCTATCTTAAAAAGATCATCTACACATGGAGGGGAAACTCAAAACGAGAGAGGAAGAGATTCAAAACGGAGAATTCGAAAGATAAAGATATGGCTATCGGGGATTATGCTTTTCTTTCAAAAACTTTTCTCTTAAAAGACATGTTTTTGAAAATACTCCTTTCAAAAATATTCTTAGAAAATAGTTTTTCTAAAAAATTTATCTGTTCTGGTAACCTTAAGCTCTGATACCACGTGTAACACCCCACACCCGCTATGGTCACTCGCTAAGGGAATGCCATAACATCGGTGGAGTATTTTAAGTGAATATAGAACAGAAAAAATTACAACAAGACAGATATAAGTAATACTTGGAAATAAAAACTTTATTTCATTGCAGCGGAAAGTAATACATGTTTGGTTACATCACAAAACCATAACAAGAATCAAGTACATAATATCCATCTTGATAAAATAAAAGTACATAATCCCACTACACAACTAATAGCCATAAAAGAAAAGATAAACTGGGCTTTACTCCAACGGTCCAAGCTCCAAAAGATAGATACAGCAATCCAATCAAAGCCCACTGGCACTAGGCCCACTCTGAGAACCTGGGGGTTGGGGAAAAAGATAAACACAACGGGGTCAGACATAAGTCTGAGCGAGCTCTATAACTTTAACAATACAATCATTAAAGTAACCAGAGAAGACATAAGTTGACATACGGTAACGACTGGGGATGAATGGCTACACTAAGCAGCTTGGTAGACTTAGGATAAACTAAGATAACCGTAAAGACACATCTACCCACCCAAGGGTAATTACAACTCTGTACTTAAGATATCGGTAAAGACGCATATACCCACCCAAGGGTAATTACAACACTGCACCACACCAGTCATTTCTACTTAAAGGTTGATCCCACCCAAGGACTTAAAAGAAAGATATAACTAGTAGTTTCATGTACCCCTAGCTGACCACATAGGTGCCGTCTGCCCCTATCTCCACTAGGTGTACCCCACTACTCCCCAAGCGATCGGCTCCCTAACGTAGATACCCGTGCTGGTCCCACAGTGGGGTGTATCACTCCCCTAAAGTGGCAACCCAATACTATCAACGGTGCACAGCTTATACCTACACGATGCAACAACGGCTTATCTACCAGCCCGGGCCCACACACGCATATGAAACCCGTTGGACTTGCGTTGCCACCGCTAACCTGTTTGGCCACTTATAGACAAACCCAGTATGCGTGTCCCGTCCTCGGCTTGGGCCGAGCTCACAAAGATACGTATGGGATACCGGTTGTAATGGGCCCCCACAAGCTACCCACCTAAGCTTGTCATTCATTTAGTATAACCCAATAATGGGTCCCCACAAGCTACCCACCTAAGCTTGTCATTCATCAAATGTAACCCTATAATGGGTCCCCACAAGCTACCCACCTAAGCTTGTCATTCATCAAATGTAACCCTATAATTGGTCCCCACAAGCTACCCACCTAAGCTTGTCATTCATCAAATGTAACCCACTTAACCCTTTTAATAATCATGTTCACTTACATGTTTAAAGTTTGGTTAAGTCATTTAATTATATTTCAATTGCCACCCAAGGCACCCACTAGATTTCCACATGCCACCCAAGGCACTTACTTAACCCTTTAACCATGTTTTAATTACATGTTTCACTTTGGTTAAGTATTCTAATCGTATTTTCTATTGCCACCCAAGGCAACCCACTAGTCTCCTCATGCCACCCAAGGCACCCACTTAACCCCTCATGTCCCACTACATGCTAATATGGTTAAGTGTTTCTTAATTAATTAAGACCGTGATCTCCCATAAAGACCTCCCACATTAGACTGGCTGTTATGACCGCCTGGTTAAGCCGGTAGGGTCCGGGCAGTCTTACGTCATAACAGAGTCTAACCTCGTGTCTTTACTTTAATCACGTATTTAATTTATGGCTAAGACCTCTCACATTGGGCTGACATTTGTAGCAACTGGTTAAGCCGGTAGGGTCCGGGCAGTTTTACACTACAAATGAGTCCAACCTCGTGTCTTAGTCGATTAATTACACCTAATTAATCACCCCCATATTAATTATCCCTAATTAATATCAAGTTTTTCATAACATGGGTAGACCTAACTCAATAGGTAAATTCCCATGGGGTAGACCTAACTCAATAGGTAAATTCCCACTTATGTTAATTTATTTTTATGGTATGCTTAATCATACCCAATCATACTTTTATTAACATATTTATTAACCCCATCGTTCCCCACGTAAATCGTTCTCATTTCATGACATAATAAAGGGAAGATCCATCACAAATATCATGGGTTTAACCAAATCTTAGCATATAACTTTGTCATGGGTTAAGAGGATGTCAACTTGCATATATGAGCATATATTAACCCAACTACATTTAACCCAAACTTGCATATTATCATACACATGACTTGCATAACATGTTGCATATGAACTTGCATATTATCATACATATGGCTTGCATAACATGTTGCATATGAACTTGCATATTATCATACACATATCTTGCATAACATGTTGAAGTTGCATATAAGCATTCTCATAACTTGCATAACATGTTAAACATGCATTTAAGCATACACATAACTTGCATAAGCATTCACATTCTTGCATAAGCATTCACATACTTGCATAAGCATTCACATACTTGCATAAGCATTCACCTACTTGCATAAGCATGCATAACTTGCATATCATGTTAAACTTGCATATAAGCATACACATAACTTGCTTAACATATTGAACTTGCATATTTGACTTGCATCTTAAAGGAGGGTAAACATGCATTTATATATATATATATATATACATAGCATATAAAGGTGTCATCTTGCATATGTATGCATCACATTTAAAAGGGTAAACTTGCATGTCATGATTTATGCATAATACCAAACACTTAGCATGCATAAAACCACATACTTAGCATGCATAGAATCAATTACTTATTATGCATAAACCCACCACTTAACTTGCATAAACCCACATACTTAACTTGCATAAACCCACATATCCAACTTGCATAAACTCACATATTCAACTTGCATAAACTCACATATTCAACATGCATAAACATAGGATTAATATTAAACATAGATTAGCATATTCACATCATATCATATGACTTGAAAACCCATTAATCCTCATGCAAAACCATAGATCTCATCATATCTCATCTACTTAGCAATTGATCATCAAAGTGATAGAAACTCACAACTAGCAAATTTGCACTCCAAATGAAGAAGATTAAGACGCTTAGAATGGATTAGAGGTTGATTAGAGAGTGATTGGCTTGCAACCCTCTTCATAAATTAGTGGAGGCTCCTTCTAAGATTTAATTTGGCGGCATGTAGCCCTCAATTCTATTTTTAGTATGGATTAGGGTAGGTTTAGGGTGTATTTATAGATTAGGTGAGTGTTTTAGGCCCTTAGATTAACCCTAGATTAGATTAGGACCCTTAGATTTCGGAAATCTCTAGAACACAGCCCAAGACTAACCCAAAAACCAGATCTGGTGCACCCAGATCAACAGGGCCGACACCCTGTGTCGACACCCCTGTCGACAGGGCTGTCGACACCCCTGTCGACAGGGCTGTCGACACCCCTGTCGACATGCCTGTCAACACGGGGCTAGGCGGGAACTTTCCCGCCCTTTCCGCTTTTGGCTCCAAACTTGTTTTAGAACTGAATTTTAAATCTGTTTTTTAACTTTGAATTTTCTGAAAACTTCTTTGGGCCATAACCGGGCCATACGGACTCCGATTCTCGAAAACTCGGACTCTATTTCGCGTATTTTTCCAAGATGAATGCAATGACGCAGCCCGTTACCCCCAATTCCCACATCTGAGATTATTTATCCTGTAATTAGTGAATTTTAGTATTAACTAAAATTCGGGGTGTTACAAGTTGACCCCACTATGGTGCCAACAATCTAGGACTGGGATAGACCTAATAATGCGACGGATGTGAGGAGTTTTCTTGGGTTAGCTGAATATTATCGTTGTTTGATTAAGGATTTCTTCAAGATATCTGCACCATTAACATGATTGATGAGGAAGAATCAAGTGTTCACATGGGATGCGAAGTGTGAGCGAGCTTTTGGAACCATAAAAGAGAGACTGACGAGTGCTCCTGTTTTGACGATTCCAAGTGGGAATGAAGAAATGGTGGTATACACTAATGCATATGGCACTGGACTTGGACCAGTGCTGATGCAGAAGGATAAAGTTGTGGCCTACGCAAGTTGACAGCTGAAGCCGCACGAAAGTAATTATCAAACTCATGATTTGGAGTTGGGGGCGATCGTGTTTGCTCTGAAGACGTGGAGACATTACCTATTGGGAGTTCGATTCGAGTTGTCTACGGATCATAAGTCGTTGAAGTATCTTTTCTTCCAAAAGGATTTGAATCTTCGGCAGCAACGGTAGATAGAGTTTCTGGCATCGTATGATTTTTGTATAGCGTATACTCCTGGTAAAGGTAATGCAGTGGCGGATGCATTGAGTCGAAGACACGCAAGTTTGGGTATGATGTTTTTTGAATGGAAACACCATGAGTACTTGGCAGGATTTGATTTCGGGCCTCGATGTGAGTTGGAACCTGAAATGTTGGCAAACTTATCGATAAGACCTACTCTCATCAAAAGTATAGGCGAAAACCAAAAGCGTGATGCAAAGCTTATCGAGATTATTCAAAATATTGGACAAGAGGATAAAGAGTTTGAGGTTGATCAAAAAGGTCGGCTTCGGAAACAAGGACGGCTGGTCATTCCTGATATTGATGTACTGAGAGATGAGGTACTGAGGGAATGTCATCACTCGAAGTTGGCGATTCATAGTGGTGGTAATAAGATGTATCAGGACATGAAGCGAGCTTACTACTGGGAAGGGATGAAGAGGTATGTTAGAAAATTCATTTCCAAATGTATGAACTGTTAGTTAGTGAAAGCTGAAAAGAAGAAGCCGAGTGGATTACATCAGCCATTGGAAGTTCCTACGTGGAAGAGGGAACAGATATTCATGGATTTCATCGATGGAATACCTAGAACTAGGGCAGGAAACAAAGGAATTTGGATCATAATGGATTGCTTGACCAAAAACGCCCGATTTATTCCTGTTAGGTCGACCAGGACAACATAGAATATGGATGAGCTTTATATAAAGTGGATAGTTCGATTGCATGGTATCCCAAAGAGCATAGTGAGTGATCGAGATCCATTATTCGCGAGTGGATTTTGGAAGAGTTTGCAACAAACTTTGGGTACTGGGTTGTGTTTGAATACGGTTTATCATCCCCAAACAGATGATCAAACCGAGGGCGTTAACCGGGTTTTGGATGATCTCCTAAGGGCTTATATGGCAGACCGTGTAATTCTCTAGCATGTTGGTTAGAAACTGGTATTAAGTTTATACTTGGTCCAGAGATGATCAGAGAGACATCATATTGTATCGAGATTAGTCGGCAACGAATGAAGGCAGCCTAAGATAGTTAGAACAGTTATGCCGATAAATGTCGAAAAGATTTAGAGTTCGACGTGGGTGACATGGTTTTCTTGAAGATTTCGCCGTTGAAGCATGTTGTTTGATTTGAAAGTAAAGGAAAGTTAGCTCCTAGGTTTATTGGACCATTTCCGATAGTTGAGGGGATTGGAAAGCTCACGTATGGGTTGGAGTTACCCGAGAAGATGTCGAGTGTGAAAAATGTTTTCCATTTGTCGTTTCTTCGGAAGTGTGTGCATGATTTAAATTTGGTGGAATCTCCACAGCAGTACGAAGACCTAGAAGTCGAGATCGTATCTATAAAAGCTCGTAAGATGCTTCGCGCTGTAGGGAATGACACGAAACAGCTTAGGAGGAAGATGGTTAAGTTAGTCAAGGTGTAGTGGAGTAAGGATGATGACGATTGTATGTGGGAGACAGAAGAGAGTATGAAGACGGAGTGAGGATGATGTCGTGTCACCTTATGGCATTGTAACTTGTACTATTCGTTATAATTCCACGTGCTAGGATAACGCTATGGATGCATGGCTTGATGGATGCTAGTTTGGATTTTAAGTTGGTTGTTGGTGGATGATAGCATGCAGAATTGTTTTGGTTGCTTGAGTTTGCTTGGAATTTCGGGCTCGAAATTCCTAAGGGGGGAGGAGAATGTAACAACTCGCATTTTATGTATCGTCGGATCATATAATATTTTTATTTAATTCCCTGAGTTTTGATCATTCTCATATTTTGATATATTGGTTATCGGGATGTGAGACATATCCATAATATTTACCAATTTTATTTGTGACCAATTTTCCCTTGTCAATTTTGTACAGGGAATAACTTTTAATTGGAATCGATCAGGTATTGAGATTGATTTCATTATAAAGTAAATGGTGTTGCCAATTCCGTAGAGTGGTCAAATTGAAAATTTGGTTCAGCGGGTTTGGGAGAAATCGCTGTTTAGTAATGCACAATTTCTATACAGATTTGGCTTGTCATTAATGGGATGAATTGGTGTGACTCATTAGTGGGATGGTTGAAGGCTATAAATAGAGGGTACAGGCATCTAGAATAGTTTACTTCCTTCATTCTCTCACTTGGTTGAGCTCGTGATCCTCCTTGCTCAATCAAATACACCTTTCCTTCATTAAAATTCTAGATCTATGTGGGAAGATTGAAGATCTACATTAGGAAAAGCGAGATCTACATCATGTGAAGAAAGATCGCATCAAATTGAGAGGTTTGAAGCTCAATCGGCGTTGTCTGGATTGGGACTCTAGCGGTTTCAAGTTATTTCAAAGATTTGGTGAGTGATAAGCATCTTTCACACAGATTCAATCAAGTTTATAGGTTGTTTGATCTTATTTTCATCATTTAAAGTTGGTATCACCTAGATCTACATCATGGTAAGTGTATTATCATTCGAATCACCATAAGATCTAATCTAGCAATTTAAATTGGTAATTCTTATGATCATTCGTATGTTTATATAAGTTGAGATCCACTATTTTGTTTATCCATCGATTTATCATGATTTGGTGAGTTTTATATGGTCGTATGATGAATAGTTGGCGTTTAAGTGTTGTTGATGGTTCCAAAAAGTGTTGATGGTTGAATTGGATGGTTTGGGTGAGTTGTTTGCATCGATGTTGTTGTTCGGTGATGGGTTGGTCGAGATTGGAGATAGATTGGTCAGATCTGGAGTTGGGTCGTTTTTTGGACGTGTCGCATCGCTTGTTTCTCAAGAAATGAGGTCGGGTCTTTTGTGACCCATAGAGGCGGGTCGTTTGTGACCCATAGAGGCGGGTCATTTGTGACCCATTGAGTCAGGTCGTTCGTGAACCATTGAGTCGGGTCGTTCGTGACCCAGTGAGTCATGTCGTTTGTGACACATAGATTTGGGTCGTTTATGACCCAGTAAGTCTGGTCGTCCGTGACCCAATGAGTCGGGTTGTTTGTGACCCATAGAGTCGGGTCATTTGAGACCCATAGGGTCGGGTCTCTATGGGTCGTTCGTGACCCATAGAGTTGGGTCGTTCGTGATCCATTGAGTCGGGTCGTTCGTGACCCATTGAGTCTGGTCAATTGTGACCTAATGAGTCGGGTCAATTGTGACGTGATGAGTCGGGTCAATTATGACTTAATGAATCGGGTCATTTGTGACCTGATGAGTCGGGCTGAAACGCTATGAATCAAATATTGACCAAATAAGGTATGTTTTCGGATCGATGGTGGCTGTGGCTTCGAAGTGAATTGAAGGAGGAATGTTCGAAGTGTTATGCGGCGTTCATTGATCGAAGAAATGCAAAGGATGTGAAGACGACTCAAGATGATTTAAGCTCATGGATAATGGCTGCTCAAGATGATTTGTGCTTATGAATGACCGCCGATGATGAAGAATAGATATTGAAGGCCGAGGAATTGTCGCTGGCATAGGTTCTAGTGGCCTCAAAATAGGGATATAACAGGGACGTCTAAAAGAATAGATAATTAGTCGAGTACCCTGGGTAGCGATGAAAGGCATATAGAGTTTTGCTAGAACCGGGGTTACAATTAGCACTTGACTGATGGCATGATGATATGGCCATTCATATGATTAACAATGGTTTCAAAGCAAGATTGACGGTGATACCCAGAGTCATGGATGATGATTGTTCGCTTGTATCGTCTTGTGTAGCTTATTCGACGTCGAAGGAGATACCTCTTCGTTGGTTGCCTGATGTTGGTTTAGGCCTTCGGGGCTTGTGCTTGGGAGGTATCGATATCGATTAGGATGGTCTATGCTTGATAACTGATAGCATGAATGTACAATTGTTTATACTTGATTGTTGTAAAGGCTATCACTGTCGGATGTAGGGAAAATGAGTTAGGTTCATCTCCGATGATATGGTTTAATCTTCATATCCTTATATATTTTATTGATGATGTTAGACGGTTGTTTATCACTCATTAAGACTATTGTCTGACTCAAGGTTTTATGTTTCCTCTTATTACCTTGGGTTGTTCATCCATGATGTTATGGATGGCCAGACTGAGTAGCAGGTGACAGGTGATATCTTGATGAGACGATGTTGTAGAACGAAGACAAGAAGGAGGCTTAGGTATTGTTGCTACTATACATGTCTTGATGGTTTTCCGCTGTTATGATTCCTCTGAGTGTTTGTAGTGAGGCACAATGAACAGACTCTTATGTCGTAATCCTTGGATGTATGGATATTATTTAATGATGATATGAAAGAGTTTTTGATTCTGCTAAATTCTGTTATTACATGCTGTATTTTTTCTATTTTATGCAATTAAAGCCCCACACAATCCCCGCACAATCCCTGCTTTAGCTCATAGCACTCTTCAGCCGCTACACTATTTCAATTTAGCGCTGATGAACAGTAGATCCACATCTAGCACCGCTATTTTCTGCTACATCCGCTAAATCAACGCTTTTTAGTACCCGCTTTAGCAATATTAATATATCGTACTTGATTCGACTAGTTCTCTTTTTAAAAAATTCAACAAAGTGAATGTAAAGAGGTAATTTTAAGACATAAGTGTTCAGTATATTGTAGAATTTTATTATAATCATTAAATCTAGCATGTGCAACCATGATATTATTTGATTTTATTGTCCAAGGTTAATTAATGTTAGTTTCTTTTATAGATAAATGTAGGAATGATAATTAATTAATTTTAAATATTATATTTCATGTATAATGAACCTTTTTGTGCCTTCGCTATTTCGTCGCTTTATCCCCACTATACCTTTTTGCACCTCTGCTGCTATTGAACTACTAAGCGCTTTAACTTCCCAGTTCTATTATATTTTATCCTTGGGCTATGAGTTATACGACATGTTCCTCTTGTGTTATCCTACCTTGATGATCGTCCATAGCATCATGGCACGTCTTTCAGTGCATTATTTCCCTTATTAAGTGCAGAGGTTATGGGCAGTCTTCACAACTAGCATATCTGGTGCTCGCGGAATAAAGCAATATTCGACAAAGTGCCTATGGATCCTCCTACCATCATCCGAAGAGTTAGGAATGATGTTTTCCTAGCTTTCCGGGGAAGGCCTTTCAAGGGAGTTTTCAGATCTCACTCGAGGAGATTAGTAGGTACATTTGGTATTTCTAGGGTACAGTATACTCCTAGGGCAGGAATCGGTTGCTTACATTGACGGTAGGCTCTTACTTACTGCCTACACTCTTTACACTCATCCCCCTTTTTAGATCTGATGTTGTTTCCTAGAGTTGCAGGTCCTAGGTTTTTAGGTACTCGGATCTCGTCTGGTCCAAAGGTTCTTTATGGCAAAAGGAGATGAATGCCAGGTGGATACAATCATGCTGTTGAGATGGAGCATTCAGGGAGTCAGGAGGTCTTTACAGTCTTTGTCTGTTGGCTTCCTTAGGAGACACGTCTGCTGTCCATCTATTGTGGTGTCTTCGCGTTTTCATTGACGCCTTTGTCTTTAGCACCTATCTGCAATGGATTCGTCTTCATCGCCTGTAGTCTTGTGATCCTCTAGGATTTATGCCAGTTTTTTTACTACTGTTGTTTCTTTATATAGATTGTTCTGTATTTTTTGTTTGTGTGTGCATGGTTTCTGCAATTTGCAGTTACTATTTTGGTGAGCCGTTGGAGAATGGCTAGATTCTCCCTTTTGTTATATTATATCTTCCTTTCCCAAAAAAAAATAGAAGACCACACAGTAAGTTTCAAGTAAATACCAGAAGATCCAAGGGCCTAACTATATTGGGCAGTCAGAAAAGTATAAGGAGAGGACGAGTCCGAGCCCTAGAAGGAAGAAGGAGCTAGTTCAAGCGGTTTCGGTGTGGTCGTAGCGGAGACATTGTCAATTTTAGGAATGATAATAACAAATAAAGGTGAGAACCTCACTTTAAAAATGACCCTAACTATCATATGCTAAAGAAATGAAAATGATTGGTATAATGATGTTAAGTAATGCTTATGTATACTATGATGATTGTTTATCAAATTTGGATAATAATATGATTGGCAGTATGGATGATTTAACAAGTCACGTTCAATACACATTGATAAGCACAAAGGAAACCATTTCCTTTTATTAAATGAAGTGGTGAAAACAAGACGATTAAACCTATTAAAAATGGTTTGAAATGTTTTAGATATGAATTATAAACACTTATATGTGTAAATATTAAGTTTGAAAAGAATATGAAATTTTAGTGTGTTGCAAAATAGTAACTCGCAGTTTCACTTCTTAGAAAGTGGATCTTTAGTATACGAAAAAAATATGAATCTAAATTCTTGAAAGTAAGTTTTTTTTCTTCGAAATCCTTAAAACTACAACATTTAAAAAAAATCAAGATTCCGTTTAGTAGATTTTGAAACATGAGCAAAACATGATTAGAAAAACATCGCAGTTTTGATAGTTCAAAATCCAGAAAATGAAATTGTTTTAGATTGGGATTTTAATCTCTTAAAAATATGGAATATATCTTATAGGTCATTTCAAATGTTTCAAAGTTTATTTAAGTAGAATATATGAATTTTCCAATGATAGAAATGTTGTTTTAATGATTAATCTAAAATAACATTTTTCACAACACTTTTTCAATAACGATGAAATTTGAATTTAAACTGAATGAATATTTTTAAATGACTAAACACATACTTTAAATATTATTTAAAAGTTATATAACTTGTTTAAAAGATTCTTCATGATTGAATTCAAACAAAAGCTATAATAAGCAATTGTTTTAATCTTGGATATAATATGCCGACGATTGAACCAAATTTTCTAATTTTTGAGATCCGAATTAGGATGTTTAACAAAGTAATTTTCAGGAGAAACTAGTCCTGCTCATTTTAGAAGAAACTTGTTCCCTCACTTACATGTTCGTTTCAAAAGAAAACAGTTTTCTTTATATTTTCTAGTTCTTTGTATTTATTTTCCTTTATATTTAACTAAAAATCACAGAAGATAAGTTTACTCCAATAACTTATGTCTTTTAAGCATTCTGTCTATTCATTACTAAATTGTTTGATGTCTTACAATGAAGCATTGATTGTTAGTTTTGTTCTCATAATTTTTACATTTTTTGTATTTCAATCAGCATGTCCAAAAATAAAATTTCAAAAGTATGGATAAAAACCATTTATATATATAAAAGCGATTTATCAACGCATTTCAAGTGAGAAGCTCATTTGTTCAATGAAATGGAGCAATTAAAAACGTGAACAACATGCAAAAGTAGATCTCTAAGGCTTTTCTCATTAGAAATATAAAATTTCATATGAAAGGGAGCCTCAGAAATCACGCAAATAAAACTAAAATGTGCATCTTAGACTTGAATGACATCATTTATCATGAAAACTTTATGATGACCTTAAGTCCAAATAATCATAATTCACTGATTGATATAACTCTTTAACAAATTTGACGTTTTCCTAATGTTTAAGATAACAAATGAATGAATAATACTAATTTCTTTATTATAAGTTAAAGACTACAGCAGCGACGTACAAACATTACTTGAATCATGCAACTTATGATAGGAGCAATACGATTGTTATGTAAGAATTGAGCTAAAACAAGTTTTCCATGTACAAAATGTTATTTGTCAGATCAATCTATGTTAGCTATTCTATCATCTCATTATTAATTATGTAAATATATTAATTTGATGTAATAATGATATAATTATAGTATACAAATTACTTTGAGCCAACTAATATATAATGCGATTAAAAAAAACTTACTCCGAAGAGTAAAGCTAGAAAACTACTGTCTGCCACGTTGGCTTCCCTTTTAATGTTAGCCCAGTAAGAAGCATCAACCCCCATCTGTTTTGTAGGTATAATTGAGGATAACAACTCCAAGCCTTAAAGGAGAGCACAACGCAGGATGACAGGACTCGAACCTGCGACTCAAAGAACTTGGTTCCATGATCGCTAAGTGCCCTAGCCAACTGGGCTATGCCTTGCAGACATATAACTCAAATTTTTTGCACCTGCAATACGCGTACATATAAAATTTCTTATAATTATAATAATTGAAATTCTCCGCAATTTTGATGAAAAAAAATTGCAAAAATAAAGGAAAATTTTGTTATTTTTTGTTGAAAATGGTTTCATAATAGTAGCCTTGTTTACTTTTCAAAATTTACGTTCGAAAATTGATTTAATTTTTGTTCGCCATGAAATTTAACTCCCAACCTTTTCTTTATATAATAGTATTTCTGAAAATTTATAGTGGGACCAACAATTTGCGATTCTATTCCAACAACTAATAGAATATTAGTGCACTAATAAAATTAAATGAATTTACACTTTCTAATACCATTACGTGCCATTAGAAAATACTAAATTATGTGCTTTTAACGTCAAATGATGGTGTGATGTTAAAAACAGCTCATTTTACACTTCCTAACATAACATATTATATTTAGGAATGCAAATTTGGTTCTTTTAGCAACACTTTAAATATAAAATTTTGTTGCTCATGCTGATGTTTATTAGGCTAGTTTCTTAGTCCAGCCTATGATATGTTGTTAAGTTTATATATGAAGTCGACTAGCTATTGAAATTTAAAGCTTAATTTAGGAAAACATTTTTTCTAGTTAAATTGCAAAAAATTTAAAACTTTCATATGTGTTTGCTGTGGAACAAATCAATTCTGGTTTAGGAGATTTTTGTAAGAAGGGATGGCTGCTGGCATTTCCGTAAATATACAAGATAAAATTTTGTTTTTCTTACAAGCTTTTTTTTTGGATGTCCATTTTTACTATTACTTTGGGAGAGAGCTATGCTCAAATGTGGCAGAAGAACTACTAGGTTGAACTCCTGAATTCGAATGGAACATTATATATAAACAACCAAGTGGAGGAGTGAAAGTGCAAAGGTGATTGCCATAGTGTTAAAAGTGTATGTGGATGTCTTACGGAGTGAAAGAATTGCAATTGTTTTTGAAACTAAGAGAAGTAATCTCTAGGCTATGCGGTATGAAATAAGGACTAAAACTCTAATTCAATTGAAGAGGAGTAATAACCATTTCCGAAGTGATTTGGTGCATGGTTGGACTCAGTAATATCTTCTATTTTATTATTGTTCTTCTTCTTTGTTTTTTTCTTACTAGTTTAGCTTGACCATTTATGTCCTTCAAGTTCAAACTTAATTTTTCGTTGTCTTGTACATTTTCATTGTCCATGGTTTCACTGCTACAGTATTTTGATTTCGTAAGTTGCTAGGAAAAGAAATTTGTCAAATAAAAAATAAATGTAAATGAATAAAATATATAACATTTAACCAATCAATTCGTGTTATTAGAATACATGGTTATAACATAACTAAAGTCATTTTATACAAAAGGGTGTTGGACTGCTTACTAGTATTGGGTCAGTGCTGTTAAGCCCCCTCCTTATTTTTTCTTATTTTCTTGCGTTACAAGCGTGTATATATAAGTAACAGGATTGTAATATGAAGTATTGTACAGTTGTACCACTATGCCATAGATGGCCTACTGCAACGAAAATCTAAGGTGTTGCTAGCTATAATATAACCATAGCCATGCAGATTTTTGTCTATCGCAACGCACTCTTCAATGTGTTAGTATAGATATCAAATTGTGTTGCAGTAGTGATAGATATATTCAAATTAAAAAAAAAATTAAAAGAAAAGTTATAACTCAGCGATCCGCAACATCACTTAAAACAAAATCCCAACGGTCAATCCACGCATCAATCCATGTCTGCACTATTTCTAATTTCCACTTTTATTTTCATTCCCCCGCCATCTTTTTCATTTCGTTTCACCCCAAATTTCCAAATCCGATCCCTAATTTCGATTTCAATTCAAGATCTAAATTACACCATCAATCCAAATCTCCAAAACTGCTATGGAGATCTGTTGTGTCTCTACTGTCCAGTTCGAACCCACAAATCAACAGTTTACTCTCTCTGTTCGAACTCACTCGAATCCGGAAATCATGATCGCTTGATTTCCTCACCGTCTGTCCCTGTTCGAGCTCAAAAATCAGCTCAATTCTTGTCATCGACTCAAGTCTAATTAGGTTTGATTTATATTGAATATCATGATAATTTTATGATAGTTTGTAAATTTATTTGTTTTTAAGTTCTGCTCTGTGCAGTTTAAGCTAAAATTGGGATTTTCACAATTGAGAAGGAATAAAGAGGCAACAACAAAGATTCCGCTGTCCAGTTGTTGCTTTAACCTTCAACTTCGTGGTTTCTATAAGCATAATGATGGCTAATAAGCTGGTTTGTGATACTTTTCTTGATTCTCTCTATTTTTTTTTGTTATCAAATGATGATTTCTGTTTTAATTGTCATCTTAATAGGGTACATGCATTATGGGTATATAGAGAAATGCGTTTAAAAATTGTTTTCAGAGTTTGAACTGAAAAAAGCAATTAGTTTTTAATGAATTAATCATTATATATTGATTTGTTGGTTATTATTTCAAGATTGAACTGAAACAAGCAATCAGTTTCTTCTTGCCATAAGTCCTGTTGTCGAAAGCATTAATTTCAAATGAGTTGTCGGTACATGAAAACTATACGTCGGTACACGGGAACTGGTATAGTTTGCTTTACTCGTTAAGGGTACAGGGTTATATTGTTTATGGTCATTATGCAGGTTCGCAATCCTTCATGGAAGGTTCGGGGTCAGTAAACTTTGTTCAACTGAGTTTACATTTTTGGATGTATAGTATTATTCTACACCATCTTTAGACGACAAACTTGACAACAAGAACTGTAACCACCAAAGAAGGTTCAGGAACTTTAAGGTGTTGTATCTACTTGCTAACCAATTTTACAAGCAATAGAAGACTATTATATTTTTGGTTTTTTAAACAGAAGTATGATTATACACCAACAGCCTTTCTTTCGTGTGGTCTTTACCTTGATTAAAACCGCATAAACTTGCTAGAACCAAAACTTGAAATAGTTTCAAGACAGCATTTCAAATAGTTTTCTTATTATTACGGTATAATCCTGATCATCATTATCTCTCAGTTCAATTTTTGTGTACTGCATGCGAAATGCAAAAATATAACAATGGGGATCTAAGGAACTGTGAATACAGTTTTGATAAATTGGACCGTATGGCACATGTATAACTTTAGTTCATAGTCATGATTAGAACTGGACATGTTTTACTAGCAACTTTCATATATATTGAGTCATGCATTATATTTCCTCCTTTTTTTAAATGCAGTTAAATATTAGATGCGGAGATTGCTTAAATGAAGCATGTAGAGGTAATTTGACATCCTTCAATGTTCAAACTCAATTTTTTTTTTACTTCATGATACTAAATTATGCGAGAAGAAATGCAGGTACCTTAATCTTGGTTTATATTATTATTATTATTTGTCATCACTGTCATGCTAATCACATCTCAATATCATATAAAAAACACGTATTCCTTTGTACTTTTATTGTTTTTAATTCTTTCATCGGATGATAACATTCGCACATCATCAACTTGAAAGAGAGAGGATATGTAATATAAAAAAGATTTGCTAATATTACAAAACATGTCTGTATTCACTGATGTATGAAGTTATAGAGCATAGTAAATCAAACCAAAGATTGTAACAGATAGTAAAATGTGCCTACATAGTAACTAACTGATTTGGTAAATTAACTGATGATTTTGTTATCATTTATTTGATTGGTTTATTACTGTCTTGTTTCTTCTTTTGATCTGATAACTATATTAGTTTGAAAATTCTAAAATATGAGTCCAAGCTTGATAAAGGTAATCTGGTAAGTGTTAGTTTCTAACAAGCTAGTGTTTTGATAAGCCACAAAAATAAAAGATGTAAATAGCTGTTTGGACTGTAAGGTGGTTCCATAAACCCAATAGAATTATGAAAAATAATGTTGGTTTTGATGTAACTCGACGATTACTTATAGCAACAGAGTTCCCCTGCTTATAAAATACAAACAACAACAGGACAAACTTAAGTAATTAGTCGATAACATTTAACCGACATTGCTTGTCCACTTCTCTAACATGCATCCCTAATATATTTTTATGCAATTTAAATAACATTCAGTGTGGTGCAAAATAGAATGTCTCAGTAGTGTAGTAATTAGTCTTTTTCATTAACAAGGGTATGAACCTAGATACCGTGGATTCTTATTTTTTTTTGACAGATAAAGTTGCTAAAAATTCTTGCATTACTTGGGAGTGGAGATAAGCAAACAAGTGGACATATGTGCACTTACTTGGTTAGCTGTGATCATTATATTTTATTTCCCTTTTGTTCTTGTTAGCAGACCGATAGTCATAATTTGAAATACATGGGCATTGATGCGCTAAGTCGGCTGATAAAAATAAATCCAGACATTGCTGAGCAACATCAACTGGCTGTGATTGATTGTTTATGAGTAAGTTGTAGTGCATTTCTTAAATATCGTCTATTTCTTTTGTTTATATATAAGCGCAATTCAGTTATTACAAATAAGTTAATTTGGCCACAAATTGGTTTTTATAAACTACCGTGGTTTTCTGATGCAACTCATTGTCATTTTTTAAGATAAGTCCGGTGATGTTAGCTATAATTTGGGTATATGATTAGCTTAGAATAGTTCGGTGTTGTCGTGGCTTATCAGAGTAGTGTTCTGATGCTGGCAGTTTGGACAGTTATCTTCCCATGTCATCTTCTTAGCTGTGGTACTTTGTGTAGTAGCATAGTTTGATTAAAAAGTAAATCTGTACCATATCTTGTGATTCTTATGAACGCTACATATTCTCTACTTATATATCTCTTTCCAAATCATTTCAAAATGAAAAATTATAGCAACAGATAATTTAATGGGAGGAGAAACACATATTGGGGTGCATTAGACTTTTTAAAGAGAAGCAAGAAAGCTCTAAAATGGGAAATCAAAAACCTAGTTGATAATGGTGATGTTCTTTCCATAATTCATGTTTTGAGTCATCGTCCAAGAACTGCAATGGAAAAATCTGGATGACGTAAGTCAATCCTTTTGCTGAATTAGTTGATTAAATTTTCTATTATATATGTGTAAATATAAAAAAAACCTTCAACTATTTTCTTATATCTAATAATTCAGCATTGATTCCATTGACTGAGTATAGAGAGCTAGATTTGATAAAGAAGTACGACATCAACACAGACATGGAAGTCCTTGCAGATCCTACTAAATTTTTAGGACCCTGCAAAAATGTGAAAGCTATTACTTTTTAAATGGAGGTATGTAACAAGAACTGATCAAATGTTCCATTACTATCTAAATAAAATGTCATCTAGATTAAGTTCCATTTGAATAAAATTTATACTAGAAATTTGATCACGAAATCCGACTGAAAATTAGAGTAGAAGTCGAAAATCTAGTTATTCAAATTGAGTTTGTTCCATGATTTAGTGAATAAAATTATGTATTTGTTCAAGTTTGATGTGACAATAGCTATGCACTAGAAAAGTAAAACGCAAAAAATAAGGTGATGATGATGCAGGGATATGTGAAGGCCACAACAAACCTAAATCAATATGTAAGCGGCGACGACTAGTTTGAGTTTGGATGGGTAGATAAGTTAACTTAACTGGAGGTGGGACCTTTGATAGTCAAGTTGTCGTCTTCTGGCCCTACAACAAATGCCCTACTCACAAAGAGTGCAAAGTTCTTCCAACTATAAGCTTCAAATTCCTTGTTAAATTATTACTAGTAGTGAATTCAAAAAACTTAATTAAATCCATGCATGCAACACAGTCGGTGAAGTTCGTGATGGCTACAAAAACAATAGTGAAAGGGATAAAGTATAGAGAGCCAGATCTGAAGTTGCGCGTAACAACCCGTATTTTCGGAACCAATTTAAAATTTATTTTTAATTGATTTTGATAGAAATTAAATATTTTATACAATTTATTTTGAGAATAAACGATGAAAATTTTAAGCGAAGTTACAACGTATAAATTTATTTTAATTATAGAACGAGTTTGAAATGGAGCAGTAGTTTGAAAATTCGATTTTAAATTTCAATTGAATGTATAGAATTCAAAATAAGTCGGATTTAAATAAAACAAGAAATGCTAGAATCTATTTTAGTATATCTTTCTAACAAATGTGAAAATTTTAGATTTCGTATTATAAATTTTAAGTTATGTCCAGATTAAAATTTAGAATAGTCGCTATGGAATTATATATATATATATATATATATATATATTAATAATATATATAGTCCTTAAAAATAGTCATTTTGCAAACTACCTCCGTTTTCGGCGAAACCACTTTAATTGGATCCGGAACGTCAAATTATTTTCAGGTTTAAAATTTCAAGTCAATTGGAGTTGATATGTGAGCGTAGTAAATTTAAACGTGTTTTCAATTTCAGTTTAAATTTAGTAAGCTAATGAAAAGGCCATTTTTCAAATGGTCTCCTAATTCGACGAAATTAATAGTATTAGGATCGTAACTTCGAAACATAACGAGATTTCAATTTTCATAATTTTTGGAGTCAGTATGTGGCCGTGGTAAATTAAAATGTACGTTGAAATTCTATATTGAACATTATAATAATTTATATATTAATTTTGATAAAAATTGATCAAAACAATTGAATCATCTTACGAAACGTATCTCATTGTATCTGGAATAGGGGTATTTGATTAGGGACAATAGTCGTTGGGTCTCGTTTGGAGTTCGGAGCGTTAAATAAGTAATTTGGAATTAATTATTAATTATATTATATTATGTATATATATACCCTAAACCCTAATCCTCTCTATAGAAAAAAACCTGCCGCCGTTTCTTCTTAAATCTATGGCCGATGTCATCCCAATTTCAATCCCTAAAATCTCGCAATCAACACCGAATTAAAGCATGATTCCAATGCAAAAATCAAAGAACAAAGCGAGATCTTTCGATTGATAGGAGCATGATCGTGTCTAGCTCTGTGTGTTCTAAGATTTTCTCCCTCAAAGAGCCATCGTTGAAGCTCGATGTTCGAGTGCTGGAAGCGTGCGAGTGGGCCCGCGCTCTTGGCGGAGTTGGCAGTGGCCAAGCTCTTCAACATGGCAACGACTGATCAGTTTCCGGCGCGGTATATCGTGAACAAAGGTGAACCCTAAGGATCGAGCAATGGGTTCGATGCATGAAGCAGTAAAACGACGGAAGCAACAATTAATAGTGGATTAATATTCTAATTAAGGTTAAAATAATAATTAACTATTAAGTTAATTATATCATTTAATTGTTCAAAATTTGTTATGTCATAACCTTTTCATATGACGTCCGAATTCATTAATTTCAGAAGCGTTGGAATTGTGACAACGAACACTACAATATGGAACTGACTAGAATAGAAACGGAGCAAGTTGAATTTGGAGCTAAATTAAACGTTTGTTTAATTCATTCTAAAAGAAAATCCTCGATTAAAGACTGACGGAGTGGAAACCAAAAGTGAGAACACTCTCACCCAATTTTTTTTACAATTATTATATCTGTGACTAAATATATATTGATTGCAATATTTGTTTCGTGATTGATGGTTAGTTACAGTTTTAATGCCATTATTATTAAAATGTAGATAAATCCACATGGATTGTGATGTAAACCCCACGCGGGTATTGGGATTACACATTGCCCAGCTATTTGTTGATGATTGAAAACCCCACGCGGGTCAGGGAATGATAATTAATTTACACATCGCCCTTGTGTATAGGTGTATGTCAACTGATAGATTTACAGACTGTTATAAGCGTTATTTAATTATTTAATGCTTATACAGTTGTAAATTTCACTCTAGTTGTGAATGGAATGTTAAATAATTGTTTATCACTATTTTTGAACACATGTGATGTATGGAATCAATATAAATAAAATTATATGGTAATTGATTTAGTCTGATTTCAATTCAGAAATAACGAATATTTTAAAGGTTTTTTTTTACTATAAAGGATTATTTACCCTATACAATTAATTTCTAGGAAACATCCATTAGATAAAAAATTTCCAAGACATTATTTACAGAAATAATTTGTACACGACACGTCCTCTTTCCGCCATTTTACACTTACACGTCTCGATTAATTTCCTGTTTCCTCCATTTTTCATTCAAAAATTTGAAGGAATCGCAAATTAGGTTTTACCCAAAATCGAACCATTTCCCTTAAATTTTGCTGCGACGAATTTCATTACCATACTCTGATCGATTCTCGGATTATTATTGAATCTTATTCTAATCATTTTTTACTTAATCTAGGGTTTGCTTTGGATCTGTTTATCAACTATAACATTGCTTAGTAGACGACATCAACTTCTTTTATCGATTAGTACACGAGTAAGTTTTCTAATACCTAGGATTTACTATATTTTAAGTTTATATTTATGTTTAGTTATATGCTATGGCTTATGTGATTAAAAATATATTCAATTATATCTTTTTATTTAATAATATGCAAATTGTTCTTATGTTGAATGATTATTTGGTTATATGGCCTTCTGAAAATTATGCTGTGTTATGTTGAATAATTATTTGATTATTTCTCTTTTTCGACATCAAAGGTTTGAAAAGATAATTGTATTTATATTTTCATGTAAAGACAATATTTTAAGTTTGTTGTATGTACTAAATTTAATAGGTTGATATTGTTTGAGTATGTATGTTTTATAACGTATTTTTGTTTGAATACATTAGTAAATAATTGCACAATGCTTTCACTGTTAAATTATTATATTATGTGGTTTAGGGGATGAAAAGGATAAATACTTTTATCTTTTTATTTTATATTTTTCTAATAAAAGTAATGAAATAATAATTGCTATGATTTACAATTATCTTTTTAGACAAATACCGGGTAATTTTTATCAGTCAAAAACCGTGTTTTCTAATACCTAGGATTTACTGTTTGTTGCTTATATTGCTTGAAAAAAAAACCTTAAATTGCTAACTGTATGTACATGATTACTAATATATAAGTATGCTTATCTTTTTAAGGCAGGATAAAATATGAAACCAAAAAAAAACCTCTAGATTGTTTACAAAACAACCACTATGCATTTTTTTCAATGAAGGAGAACATCATTGCAAAAATTTCAGAACTATATCAAGTCCATACCGTGAAGAGCATAGCCAATCAAGATTGTTATCAATAAATCCATTGGTAAATTTTCTTTCTCTATATTTTGTTATCATAATTAAAATACGTATGTCCTTATTATATTATATTTCAATCATGTCAATTTTCCGTCATTTATTATATGTACCTCTGTTTTAATAAAAATACAAATATACTTATCTTTTTCAAAAAGCATGTGCATGGTGTAATTAAATATTTTAAAAACATTATTATCTGTATATCGAATCTTATTTAAAAAAAATTAGCAAAAAATATTACATGAAAGATTCAATTTTAACACAGTAGTCAAAAAAGATAAATCGACTTATCTTTTTAAGTTTTTACATAATAATGATACTAGCTATATTACTGGTTATACTAATTTATAAAATAAATTTATTTGAGAATCTTGTTTTAACTGCTGATAATGTAGGAAAATAATTTATAAAAATTGTTAAACGAAATCATTAAAAGTAAAAGCTTGCGCATATAATATCGTTGAACTAGTTTAAGATCATAAACTAAGTGATAGAAAATAGTTTAAGAAATATAACATATTATTTGTTTTAAAACACAGAACTATTAAAATTTGTAAATAATTTGGATTTACTAAATTCAATTTCTCTCGTGTTAATTGTTACCAAAATAGGAAAAGTCTAAGTCAACAAACAATATATCACCTACTGGAACAGAAGATAACAACATAGAAAATTCTGATGAAAAAAGGACAGAGATAGAAGAATATGAAGGAGAATCTACTGATACAGATGAAGCCAATAAGTATGAAATTCAACAAATGCCGAAGAAGTCAATAAAAATTCAATATTCAGGGAGGTACAGATGTAATTTAGATGCTGTTTTCAAAATAATGAAAACAATTAAAAAAGAAAAAATCCTCTCTGCTGACGCAAAAAGATACTTGGACAAATCACCTTTCAAACACATTTTAATTTTTTTTCTTGAAGATTCAATATCAAGGCAAGATTGGAGAAAGAGTGCAGCAAATTTGGATGACATAATAACCTCTTATGATACTACAGAACAAGCTTTCCGATTTGGTAACAAATTGATTAAATTGAAACCAGAAGAAGTTAGCCTTATATTTGGAATGCCAATGGATTGAGAGGATTTATTTCCAATACCTGTATCAAATAAAGCTACAACAATGGAAAATTTCTCAGATTTTTGGACAAATGACTTTGAAGAAGAAGACATTATAAGTCAAAAACCAGTGACAAAAATATTGAATAAAATGATAGAAAACAAAGATGGTAGCGTTGACTTGGTAAAGCTATTATTTCTACTGTTGATCATAACATTCTTGTTTTCGAACAATCAAAGCTACTTGCAGTGGGGTTTTCTTCCTAAGATCCTCAATTGCAAAAAGTCTGTTCTATTTCTTGGCCAAGAGCAATATGTGAGAATGTTTGCGAAAATGTTCAAAAAAATCATACTGATCCAAGAAACACACCTGGTTGCACTATGGTTTTACTTGTAAGATTTCTTGAACTTATCTAATATTTCATTATTACAAAAGTATAAATGTATATATCTTTTTATTACAGTATTGGTTTTGTGAGAAGGTAAAAGTAATACAAGAAAAAAAAATCTTAAGAAAAAATTCCCAAGGATAATAAAGTGGTACTTGTCTAACTTGAAGGACATTGATCTTACAGCAATTGACAGCAATAAGGTATAAATGTATTACTTTACTATTTATTTTATTTAAAAGATATATGTTTTATCTTTTCAAGTTTAGAAGGCACATTAATGATTAAATCAATAGTTGCTTACAGAATACACAAAATTAGTAATAAGACTTCTGAAATAAATTATAATCATGATAATATAATATACATAAAACAAATTAAGTTCAATATGCCAATAGATCATTTACCTTAAAATATAAATACATGTATCTTTTTAAACTATACAATCAAATATATTTATAACATTGAATTGATTGTAGAATTATTTACTTTCATGATAAAAACATTAAGTACGTTGATAATTTACAGCACTTGACAGCAGTTAGGTATAAATGTATTACTTTACTATTTATTTAATTTAAAAGATATATGTTTTTATCTTTTCAAGTTTTGAAGGAACATTAATGATTAAATAAATAGTTGCTTACAGAATACATAATATTAGTAATAAGACTTCTGAAATAAGTTATAATCATGATAGTATAATAGACAGAAAACAAATTAAGTTCAATATGTCAATAGATCACATTTACCTTAAAATATAAATACATTTATCTTTTTAAACTATACAATCAAATATATATATATATATATATATATATATATATATAACATTGAATTGATTGTAGAATTATTAATGATATGTGACAATATTTAATTACAAATATCATTCATGAGGATTTCGAAAAAAATTCAAATATAACTTCAGAGGAGAAAGAGTTTCTTTCAA
Source organism: Allium sativum (assembly GCA_030737875.1). NCBI lineage: Eukaryota > Viridiplantae > Streptophyta > Magnoliopsida > Asparagales > Amaryllidaceae > Allium > Allium sativum. The sequence goes on along the minus strand of CM060909.1, from coordinate 53,154,143 downwards.
AAAAATTAATACATCCACTCCTAGAAGATGAAAGACCAAAGAAAAGAAAATTATCTGAAAATGAAGAATTAGAAAGGCTGAAAGAGTTAGAGACAAAAGTCATATTTTTAACTGATGAGATGAATAGTGTAGTAAAACAACTGGATGATGAGAAAATTTTAAGTCAAAAGTCTGACCAAAGACTCAAAGAAATTGAAATGATACTTCAAAAAGTGAAAACTTTTGAACAGCAAAATGTGGCTAATACTACTGAACCTGAAAAACATATCGAGCAAGGAAAAATAGTTGGTATGTACATATAAATTGTTTTGCTTATTTTCCTTGTTTTGATTTGATGGAAACTAAAGATTTATTTATAGATAATAAAGAAAGTTCAAAATTTGAAGATATCGAAGAATTTACTGAAGAACATGCTGCTGAAAATCATATTTGTGTTGAAGATGTCATTATTAAAGAACAAAAAATGAAGAATCACAAAAATATTGAAAAATGCCCAATCCTGAAACTTCTTACAAACAAATAGCAAGATGTCAAAAGTTTATTCAAGGTTGTTGGAGATAACAAGTAAGTAATGAATCATTACATTTTTCCAAAACAACCTATATAGTTCAACTGACTTTTCTACTTATTAGTTTGTGATGATACATTGTGTGGTATTACACTACCAAAAGCAAGGTGTTGATAAAAGTATTGTTTTAAATATCACTATCAACTTTTAGTTTACTCAACACCAATAAGTAAATAACTAATTACACAATATCTGTCGTAGTTGTCTTTTTTGCAGTAATTAATGTTAACAAGTGATTGAAATTATGAAAGTTTAGGTTTTCTTATATGTTGTGGTTTAGGAGATTAAAAAGATACTCAATTTTATCTTTTTATTTTAAATTATGCAACTACTTCTTTTGTTGAATGATTATTTCGTTATATGGCTTTCTGAAAAATATGATATGTTATTTTCAAAAGTAATATTTCATAATTAGATTTTTTCTGCATAGAAATTATAAATGATAAATGCATTTATCTTTTCATGTTTCACTTAATTATTAAAAGATAACAGAATAAGTTTTTAAAGATAATTGCTATTTTAGTAATTATGTTCCTATACAAAAATCTTATTTACATATTATATCTATATTAACAAAAGACATAATAAATGCAAACATCTTATTTTTCAGCGCCAAGGCATTTAGTTGTGATGATGAAAACAACATCACTATAACAAAAGACATTATAGAAGATCTCCTATATGAACAGAATACTTTTGGTCAAGTAAGCATAAAAAAACAAAACTTTCCTTTAGTATAAATTGTGTACTTTACCCATATTATTTTTCAAATGTAGATCATTGATTGGTTTTGGTTTCGGAAAGCAAGGCAACTAGATCAAAGCAATAGTATTGTGTACATTAACACAACAATGACAATAAGTGAACTATATTCTCAAATTAACTTATTTTATCACAAAATACATTTTCTTAACCATTTTATTAATAGATAAGTGCAACAAATGGAAACTGGGAAAATATATTGACGAAAAAGTTCGACCCTTCTATCAAAAAATTACTTTTTATCCATTATGTATCAACGTCTTATTCCCAATACATGGAAATGAACATTGGAGCCTCCTTGAACTAGATGTCGTAGAGTGCACTTGGAAACACTACGACTCACTATACTTAACCACAAGATCTAAATTCCGCAGAAGTGGACATACAAAATTTGCCATTAATGTGGTAAATAAATATTCTCAAAAATTATATTTCATATATTTGTTTATATATATTCTAACAAACATTGAATTTTTTGCAGAAAACAACAATGAATAACCTAAATGAAGAGCTAAAACAAGAAGGTCGCAAAACAATTATTAAAAAGAATACACAGCTTGTGAATGTTGATTATGCTCAACAAACCAATGGGTAATTATAAAAGTTGTTAATAATCTAATATACTATTTCATTATACACATTAAGATATAGAAGAAACAGATTACAATTCATTATTATAATAAAAAAAGATAATATGCTTTATCTTTAGATGCAAAGTACTAAATTTCATTATTTTAGGTACAATTGCGGAATTTATGTGATGATATTCATGCAAAAAATTGCACATGGAATGGATAGTACATCAAATATTACTGCCGAACAAGCTAATGCATTCAGAGCAAAGATAGCTACATTATTCTCTATGATGAACCATACTGTGGGACAATTGAATTTTTTTGCAGCTCTAGTCCACCTCTTAAAATGTTTGAACTAACACAAAATTTCAGAATTTGTAATAATTGATTTTAACAATTAGATATTACAATTGGTGAAGAATTTGTAATGGATTATACCAATATTGCGACGAACAAAACCCCCGTGCCACGGAAGCAAGGATAATCTTTGGAATATAACACATAAACAAATAACAGCAGAACAGAAATATAGCATTACACCAGATAATGTACATTAAATTATACTGGAAATAATATAATCATCAGAGTTACACAGCATAATAGGATCATACTTAGTACAAAATACAGTTTCAGCATAATATAAAATGTCTGCGGCGGAATCAAACATAATATACATAACGGTGTCTGAAACAGTACGATAGAAATGATAAAGTCCATCTCCAGCTCCACAGCTATCCAAAATGAGCCAGCTAAAACCAGATTACAAGGCTGCCCGTGTAGAAAATAGGGGCACCAGAGTTTGCAAAGTGAAACAAACTACAAGTCAGTCGTGAGACTGGTATGAGAAATCTTACTTAACCTATTTAACAATAAGGCTAATCACATGACCACGTTGCTAACACGGAACGGGTTTACACCATTGGATTGCCCGTGCATATCATAAAGTAATTTATTTAAACAACACAATGCTTTTTAGAAAAATGAAGCCAATATAAGACTCAAGTCCCATCATACAATGCAACACAAACCGAAGGATAGAGTTTTACCTTATATTGGCCAAAATATGCTTGATACGTATAAAACAAAGTCATTTGATATTATTACTAGTGTTTATATGTTTCATAAAATAATTTCAATCACAATATCAATCATAGGCGACATGAGTGTCCCATGCCATTATGCCACCAAGTATAGGTTTACAATCAAAACCGCACATATCGTATTGGAATTTGGATTTCCATCATGAACCAAGGCAAGGGATCATTCTTACCGAATTCGAGACGCTCTAGTCCGTGTCTCAGGCTACAGCCGCAACTGCACCTAGGAGCCGCAGGGCCGGTCCATATTTTAAGTGGATTAAAAATCCCTGAACAATACATCTCCCCGCCCTATGGGGCGTACATGAGCCAGATGACTCAATACTCATAGGTTCCGTTGTAACCGATATATCCGAGGCGCCTCGCATTCCAACAACCACACAGGTAAAAATATATAAATGTCAGGGCGTGTAAAACCCTGACACCACCCATAACTAGAAAGAGACGCATGCCCTCCCGTAACGACCCGTGTTTTCAGCGATATAATAATTAATTTATTTAATTATTTAAATAGTGGTTTAGAGAATTAAATGGTTGTTTAATTAAATAACTTGGAATATTTAATTAATATAAATAATTAAATAATATATTTAATTCTGAAATAATCAGAATGGGCAGAAACGGCGATATGGTGTGAATGGAGCAATTCAAAATATATAATTCAGTTTAGAATTTGAATTTGAACAATGAATATATTAGATAAACGACAGTTGAACGTATTAATTATATTTGAAATATATTCGAGCTCGAAATGGCGCGGCAGTTCGCGAATTGGCGATTCGAACTTTAAACGAATATACAGAAGCCGTTTTAAATCGGATTTCGGTGAAACAAGAAACGTTCAGAGCTGGTGAAGTATATTTTTCTAGTGGAAGAGAAAAATCGAGATTTCGTCGTGTAGATTTAGATTTATGTCCAAATCAAATTTTGGAAAAATCGCTGTGGAATTCCTTTATAATTTATAACGATATATATAAAAGAATTTCATTATAAATCGAATATCGATTTAATCCGGATTTGAAATATAAAGTTAGAAATTTATATATAAATATTCTAGAGCCGTATGATATTCTGTTGTGAATATATACGATAATATTTATTTTTAAATATTTAATTTAATTACTTTTAAATATATTTATATATTTAAAAGGTTTATTTAGGGCTTTAAAAATAGCCAGTTTTGCAAACGACCTCAGAATTCGACGAAACTAATTTTGTTCGATCCGCAATGTTAAATTATTGCTAGATTTCAATTTCCGTGATTTTTGAACTCAGTATGTGGCTGTAAGCGATTTTAATGTGAAAAACAGTCGATAATTAGACCTTTAAAAATACGCTGTGTGAACAAACGGAGTCGGAATTCGACGAAACCAGTTTCGTTGGGACCGTAATGTCGAACTGTAGCTACATGACCATTTTCGCGATTTTTGAATATCGTTTGTGATCACACAGATTTTTATAAGGCGAAATGAATATTAAAAACTAAAATATCCTGAGTTCTTGGAGAACCTAATCAAGCCACATCTTCACCTTTACAGCCACACAAGATTTTCATCCCCGTTATAAAATCAAATAGTCCAAGCCACCACCAGTTTGTTTCCAATGTGAAAAATCCTCAAGTTCTAAAATCAAAATAAATTCAAAGAAATTCCTATAAATAAAATTACTAATAGATTTAGGATCCCTGGGTTGAGCTCTATAGCGCAGCATGCTTTATCCTGAGTTCGACGTCAGTTTCGTTGTTTGGATTTTTACAGCAAGTTCTAGGGTTCAAGTAATATCAAAATCCAGGCTTCAATTTGCAAAATGGGGTTCGTACTTGAATTCATGGTTCGAATTGGGGCTGGTATGTTTTTTTGGGAATATTCGAGCACTATAAGTGTCGGACATGTGTGCTTGCGTGGGGGTCAACGTGTTTGGACGGAGACCGAGATGCGTGTAGTGATGATGTTGAGGTGGTGGCTCTTGTGGAGGAGAAGGGAGTGATGATTTCAGTTGGTGATTTCGGTGGAAGATGGAGGAAATAAGAGGGATTGAAAATGGTGGAGATTGGAAACTGAAGCTTTCGTTTTAAGTAATCGGGGAAGAAGCATTGGGTAATGGGGCTGAACGGGTGTTGGGATGGGCTTGGGCCGATGGTTGTAAAAGGTGAAGGCCATAGATTAAATAGTTTAGTTTTATTTTTAAATTTAAATAACGTATTAAATTGTGTAGATCATATCTTTATCATACTTTATCAGAATTTCGAATGGTTGGATCCGTTGGGATCGTATGGACGTGGATACACAATGGAACTGACTGGGAGTGAATCCGAGCTCGTTAAAATTTGTGGCGAAATAAATTGTCCGTTTGAATCAACAGACGCAAATCGTTATTTAACGGTTAACGTGAAATGTGAGTAAAACTCACAAACTCTGAACAGTTATATTTATATAACGTATTCTTAGAACTGATAATTATCTGTTGATTGTTGTGTGTTAACTTTATGGTTGAATTGCTTATGTATTGGTTGAAATTATAGATAACGATATAGATATAAATCGTTAATCCAATATTGGTTCTGTTTAGCAGAATATTTCATATTGAAGTGAAATCGAAGTTAATTATATTGTTTAACATCTGTGATGCAGGGAAACAGGTTGGAAGGGCCCAACTGGGTTCCTCAATATATAAAATACTGTTTTGTTTCCTATATTGTGATATATGATGTGATATATTGTAACAACCCGGAAAATCTGAGCCAATTTAAAATTTTTATTTTAGCGATTTTAATGAATTTTGATTATTTAAAATGAATATTTTAAATAATAACGACGAAAAAATTATTTAAATCGAAGTGAAAACGAATAAATTTATTTTAATTATATAACGAGCCTGAAATGGCGCGACAGTTTGAAAATTCGATTTTGAATTTTAAATGAATATACAGAATTCGTTTTAAGTAAGAATTGAACGAAAAAAGAAATATTTGAATCTGTTTAATCATATCTTTCTAACGAAACTAAGAAACTAAGATTTCGTTTTATAGAGTGTAAGATATGTCCAGTTTAAAATTCAGAAAAGTCGCTGTGGAATTTATATATATTTTAATATATATAAAGGCCTTAAAAATAGCCATTTTGCAAATGGCCTTTGTTTTCGACGAAACCACTTTTGTTGGATCCGGGATGTCGAATTATCGCTAGGTTCCAAAATTCATAATTTTTTGAATCAATATGTGAGCGTGGCAAAGGAAAACGTGTTTTGTCAGTTTCAGTCAAATCTGATCGACCAGAAAATGAACATTTTACAAACGGTCTCAGAATTCAACGAAATCAGTTTTGTTAGGACCGTATCGTCGATACGAAGCTAGAAATAATTTTTTGGGAATTTTTAGAATTAGTATGTGGTCCCGGCAAATTAAAATGTACGTTCAAATCTAAAATTAAATGTTTTATACCTTAATTTGAAGAATAACTGACTGTAACAGTCGAATTGGCCTACGAAACATATCCCGTTGTGTTCGGGATGGGGGTATTTAGCTAGGGGCGACAGTTGTTGGGTTTGATTTGGTGTTCGTATGTAAAATCTCATTTATTGAAATTAAATAAATTAAAATAATAAAATATTTCATATAAAAGCCCCCCCAAACCCTAGTTCTCCCTCAAAATTTTGGAGCCGCCATCGTTTAAAAATCTAAGGCCAGAATCGTCCGAAAATTTTTACCCTCCGATCTCCCAATCCTCTCGATGGATTTCAGAATTTCAAAAAGGAAAAGAAAGAGCTCGACGGGCTCTAGATGATGGACGGTGGAGATCTAAAATGGTGGAGGGTTGAGCGTGAATTTTGGACGAGAAAGCTCGCCGTTGGGGGGCGATTTCCGGCGCCGTTAGGGTTTCGAACTGATAGGGGTTGGTGGAGCTGATGCGCGACGTGAAGGCGGTCCTCGTGGTGGTGGTGATGGTTGGTCCGGTCGCCTGGAGGAGGAGCAAGAGTCGGTCAACGTTTCTGAGCAAATGGGTTCGAACAGTGGACCTGGAGTATTGAACGTGAAGAAGATGATTAAGAGGATGCTTAATGTAATTATAATTGATTAATTTAATTAATTCCTTATGTAAGTACTCAATGTTTAAAAATCAATATCTCCTTCATACGAGGTCGAAAAATTACAAACTTGGATCGGTTACGATCGTGGGGACGAGAGCTTCACAGCAAGAATGACCGGGTCCAATTCTGAGCATGTTGGAATTTCAAGCAATTTCGAATCCGAACAGAAATTCAGAAATTCAGAAATAACAGGACCATTGTGATAACTTCTCACTCAAATTTATTTCTTGTTAAAATACATACTAGGATGCAGATGGTGCTTAGCAGCACCCGACACCCGTCGTCCACAGACCATGGACGACTTGTTTGTTTGATTGTGGTGTGAAATTGTTTGTGATTGTGATGTGAAATGAAATAGATATTCATGTGCGGAAATAAATAATTATCATTAAAAATATAATTTTTAACGTGTATGTGAAGGAAATAAAATATTCATTTACAAACCAGGCGGTTTGTTTATGTACACTGATTTGATTGATATTGATTGGGACGATAAATTTTACACGTTGCCCAACTCCACAAATAAAAATATGTGTTTGTTGTCTGAAAACCCCACACGGGTATTGTGATGATATATGGCATACACGAATCCTAATAGTTAATTATATGTCAATCGATAGATCGACAGACTGTGATAAGCGTTATTCAATTACTTTAGCGCTTATACAGTGGTAGAAAGCACCTTGGACGGTGGTTGATTAATTATTGTGGTTATATACATGTGTTGTATGAAAATCCATATAAATCACTTTATATGGTAATTGATTGTGCCTGATTCCAGTTCGGAAATAACAAATATTTTAGAATAGCGGATATTTTAAAATAAGGAATATTTTAAAACAATATTCAGAAAAGGATTAAGAAAATTCATGTGTTGAATAAATTAAAAACTCATGTGTTGAGAATAGAAAATTCATGTGTTGGATAAATTAAAAACACATGTGTTGAAAATTAAAATATTCATGTTTTGAGTAAAAGCCGTGTTGATTAGATTTACGCCAATTTGACGCGAATGATATTTATATCGATTTTATTCGTTTTTATAACGAATATCGAACGGAAATGATTTCAAAATCAAATATTTTGAAAATATTATCATTTATATATAAATGATATAGAATATTCAATTTTGATTTAAAATTGAACTGAAAGTGAAAATCGTTTTAAAACGAATTTAAAAAATACGTTTGAACGATATATATATTATATATATAATAAATGGCCTGAATAGAACGCGCCGCGCCGCGGTCGTTCGCGAATTTCGACCATTGACTTTGAATGGATATTACGGGAGATCCGACCATCGGATTCTCCTAAAAACGGAACCGTTGGGTTCGTATCGAAAAGAGTTTTCTAGCGAATATAAGAAATTTGAAATCTAATAGTTGGATTTGGTATTATGTCCAAATCAAATTTGGAAAAGGTCGCTGTGAGTGCAGTTCGACGACCGTTGATGGAAATCGACTGTACGGGCCTTGATAAAATTATTAAAAATATTAATAATTTGTGGAAAATCATAATAAATGATTTGGGGAAAATCGGGATGGAAAACTCAGTATCTGAAAGGATAAAAGTAGATTTTTATCGAATTAAACTAGTTATTAACTAGAGTTATAATCCAGAAATAAATGGGATTTAGAATGGGTTTTAAAATAACCAGAATTTCCAATATATGAATTGGAATGGATTTGAATCGAAATTATCTTCGGAATATTTCGGTGTTAGATTTCGTGATTATACAAGTATTGTTATGGAAATTTGAAAGATATATTTTATATCGTTATTTCCAATACGATATTTGTTGGTTTCAGAATTCGACATTGAATATAAGCCGATATATTTTCTATTCAGAGCCTTATATTTAATATCGAATTGGATTTTGGGTTTGTCGTGAACGGTGTCTTTACTAACACTGTTCTTGAACTTAGTTTTAGAAAAGTTTAAATCTTTAATTAAGTTTTAGTGAAATTGTCCATTTAATTAGTATTTAATTGGAATTGAATTGAAATTGATTTTTGGGTTTATCGTGAATGGTGTTTTAAATAACACTTGTTCTTTAACCCGATTAACAATGGGATGTGATTTTGGGTTTATCGTGAACCGTGTTTTACATGACATCGGTTCTTTAACCCAGTTAAAGATTAAAACTAGGTGGAGTTTTAATGAATCTTTAATAAGATTGAAATGATCGAGAATGGAGTATCCCCAGTTTTGCTCCAAGCGATAGTTAAATCATTAATTAGATTTGAACGTGAAATGGTAATTAATTTTACCGATAGCACTGTGGTGTTAGATATGGGGTATTACCAGTTTTGCTCCATGGGATGAATAGGTTGGGATTGGGAAATAAAATAAATAATTACTTTGGTGTGGTTCGCTAATCCCGACTAGTTTGGAAAATCGTAATATGGTTTGAAATGATATCCAAAGGAAGATGAAAGAATAAATTTTAAAGAATTTAGCTTTGATAAAATTAATGGAAATCTATCCCAGAAGAATGTGAATATTTGAATAAAAGAATATTATGAACTGGAATGAGGCATATGTTGTGTTTGTGTAACATTTGTTTATTATATACGCGGGTTATTCGGAAAGACCGGGTTTAACCCATTCTGAATAACCGATTCGACAATAAATCGAAGGTGAAGACGGTGGTTGAAGACCGGAGGTCTTCACATCATTTGGGTTATTACTGATGATCTTGATTGGGCTGTACACCCAAGAGGAGGGAATCAACTGGTGATCGTCCAGATGTACTTGGAGATCGACGGATATGTGAGGAAAGTGCCTCCGGTTTCGTTCAGACCCAGAACAAACTTGTATGGACTGTGTGTCTGACATTGGATTTTGCTCCGTGTTGATCGATCTTGTGACAGCCCGCCCCGTACCAACCGACATTTACTCCAAAAAGTGCGTTGTACACATGTCCAGTTAGCGCGGGACGGTCGTCAGAAGGAAATAAACTAACAAGGAACCTGTAGAATGTCTCGCAGCGCATGGAACAAAATATAATAACATACTTGACATAAAACAGGTGAGACAGTGCATAAATTGAAAACAAACTAACATAGTAGCGGAAAATCCAAGTACAGCTTATAATCCAAAGTCAACATTATTACAACTTTTCAAACTATCTCAAAAAGCAAAAGCAAGATAAGGGAGGTACACTACTAATGCCCAAGTAGCTACCACCAACGACACAGGGAGAATATCTATATATCATACGTGGAAGCCTCCTGCTCACCTCCGGATCAGCAACTCGCACATCACCAGCTAACCTGTCTCTAGTCTGCTCGTGTGAGCACCCAGAGTAATAAGACGAGACATAAAACTCTGGGTCAGACAAAAAGTCTGGTATGAGCGATAAGCATCTAAACAGAACAATAACAGGTATACTAAACTATACCTGAACCAGGACCGGCAACCAAAGAGTTAGCACTACATGTTGTACAACACTCTAAGGTGCCATTTCAAATGGTGTAAAGATAACGGGGGTGGGGTGTGCATGTCATAGTTATGGAAAACAATCAAGCATAACAACCATCCTCACATCTCTCACTCAGTGCGTAAAGCATACGATATTCACCACTTCGATCACCCAATATACTTTGCTATGATCACTTTGCCCCCATGAAGCCACAATGACTTCACTGCACTGATCCATAGCCGCTAATCCTTCGATATGTCCACTCTGCCCCATGGAGTCACAAGGACCCCACTGCACTGACTCATAGTCTTACTACTCCTTTACTACGTCCACTCTGCCCCATGGAGTCACAAGGACCCCACTGCACCGGCTCATAGTCTTACTACGATCACTTTGCCCCTCGAGCCATAATGACTCTACTGCACTGATAACGTAGTCCTGCTACGATCACTTTGCCCCTCGAGTCATAGTGACTCTACTGCACTGATAACGTAGCCCATCACTCATTTCAGTGGTGAATCGAAGTTATGAACGTCGACAACTCCTTATCACACGTCCCGCAGCAAAGCCCAATCATGAAGTGAACTCATTGGTTCCCAACTGGATCCTGAGCTCTAACTTCCATTTGGACTACCTTTGCATCTCGGGTTATTGGTCATCACCGGATCGGTTCAGATCTCCCACTAATCATCAGTTCGGTTCGGATTGGAATACTCCTCCCTAAGAAATCGGATCGGTTTGAGCCTCTAGCACAAGCCTTCCCCTTTGCTCCGGATCGGGTCGAGGTCTAAACTCCCTGACAAGCCTCTTCGGATCTGATCGGAAGTCCTCACAATATGCTGGATCGGATCGGTCTCTTTCATATCACACCGGTTCGGGACGGAGTCTCCAAGTCGCGTTGCCATACAATGCTACGGATCGGATCGGAGTTTCTTTATACGATAAAGGATCGGAGCTTCTGAACTCGCGTGGGAGGTGGTTCGGATCGAGTCCTTTCCTTCGTTCCGATCCGGATCGGCCAATTTTCTGCACTTTCTCCAGCAAGCAGTTTACACCACTCGATGGCGTTTTCGACCATTCCAACTATTCTAATCAATCACAAAGCATACCATACAGTCATAGCAACATGTATAATCAACCACAAACACCCAAAACAACAATATGATAGGTTAAAATGAGTCAAACATAGCCAGGACCCATATTTTCCCTTAAGCATGTTTAGGTGAAACTAATGATATGATTAGAGAAACTTAACCAAATTAACCCAAATTCATATCAGAGGTCTAAAGCATCATTTCGAATTTTATAAATATTTTTCCAGAATTTTATCATGTTTAAATTCGCTAATTAACACTAATTACCCTTAATTAGCCATAATTAGTGAGGAACTATGCAAATCACTCACCTTAGCCGCAAATAAGACTTAGATCTGAAATAAATCTCTGATTTGGTGTGAATCCCAATGCTAAGCAACAGCTCTAATGTTGATTTGGTGTTGACCTCTCTTGATTTGATGTAGCTAAGCTTAATCCTTGATTAGAAAGTGATTTGGGGGTGATTTAGAGGTTGGAGGCCATTTTTAGGGTTTCTTAGAGGTAAGTGGAGGCTAGAAAACTGAAATGGAATGAATCTATAACTCTTTTCAGCCTCCCCATAACCCTAATCCCGAAATGGGTTATGGGCCCATTCACTAATCACCCTATATGGCCCGGTTAAGCAGTTTTTCAGCTCCCAAACCTTATTTCAGCCATATCTCCCAAACAGTAAGTCCGTTTCTCACATGTAACCACTCTACGGAAAGGTAAACCATCAAACGAATGTAATGGAAGTGGTTTCTGGTCAAATTCCTTTCCCATCAAAAGTTATGGCCAAAACAATATCAGTTAGGGGTAAAACGGTCATTTAAAAATCGGTAAAAATCATGAACATGGGAAATGACTCTAATGGTTGTTTCCCGAAGTTACATGACCATGCGACTTCATATGGGAAAGAAATAAATATTTTACGATCCTCCGACGCGTAGAATGCGGGTTGTTACATTCTCCCCCCTTAAGAAATTTCGCCCCCGAAATTTCCTAATCAAAACACACACAAGGGTCCCGCATGCCTATCAGTCATAAAGCAACAATCAAACATGCAAAACAAGTCAATCCTAGCATGCGGAATAACTAAATTACAAAGTGGATCTTACCAGGCAAAGAGTTCTGGATACGTCTTCTTAATGTTCTCCTCTGTCTCCCAAGTACAGTCATTCTCGTTCTCGCCCCACTGAACCTTGACTAGCTTCACCGCCTTCCTTCGAAGTTGCTTCGTATCGTGCTTGACAATACGAATCAGCTTGCTGTTCCCAACCGCCTCGGGTTCCACTTCGAAGTCCTCTAACTGATCAGGTGAAATAGTCATATCTGGGTCGTGCACAAACTTCCTTAGTTGGGAAACATGAAATACGTTGTGAACTCTCGCCATCTTTTCGGGTAAGTCAACTCTATATGCCAAATTCCCAACTAATTCAAGAACTGGGAATTGGCCAACAAATCTTGGTGCCAACTTGCCTCTCCTGCCAAATCGTATCACGCTCTTCAACGGAGAAATCTTGACAAACACCAAGTCACAAACGGAGAATTTTAAATCTCTTCTCCTCTTATCAGCATAACTCTTCTGCCTATCTTGGGCAGCCTTCATTCGTTGTTGAATGACCTTAATCTTATCCGAAGTTTCCCTCACCACATCTGGTCCAAGCATAAACTTCTCGCCAGTCTCTATCCAACATGATGGTGAGTTGCACGGTCTTCCGTACAAAGCTTCATATGGAGCCATACCGATACTGGATTGGTAGCTATTATTATATGCAAACTCTACTAGATGCAAATGGTCATCCCATGATCCACCAAAATCCAATATACAAGCTCTCAAAAGATCTTCCAATATACGATTCACCCTCTCCGTCTGACCGTCGATCATAGGATGATATGCGGTACTAAGATGTAATTCTGACCCTAAAGCCTCTTGTAAGCTCTTCCAAAACCCACTAGTAAACAACGGGTCTCGGTAACTCACAATGCTTTTCGGTACTCCATGAAATCTCACTACCCACTTCATATACAATTCTGCTCATTCAGCTGCCGTTCTGGTCGATTTGACTGGTATAAATCTTGCACTTTTAGTCAATCGATCCACAATTACCCAAATGTTATCATGTCCCGACCTAGTCCTTGGTAAACCATCAATAAAATCCATCGAGACTTGTTCCCATTTCCATTCGGGAATTTCTAATGGTTGCAACAAACCACTAGGCTTCTTTTGCTCGGCTTTAACTAGCTGACAATTCATGCATTTGGATATAAACTTCCCAACGTCTCTTTTCATTCCTTCCCAGTAGTAAGTCTGTCTCATGTCTCGATACATCTTGTCACCACCGGGGTGTATAGTCAGTTTTGAGTGATGACATTCTCTAAGCACTTCATCTCTCAAACCATTCACGTTGGATACAACTAGTCTTCCATTCTTTCTGAGCCATCCTTCTCGATCAAGCCCATACAAATTCATCTCCTCACCGTCGATATTCATCCCTAACTTGGAGATGATTTCCAATAGATTAGGATCATCCCTCTGACTGGAACCAATCCGCTCTATCAAAGTGGGTCTGATCGCCAGACTAGCTAGCATTTCTGGATCCAATTCGCACTTTGGTCTGAAATCAAACCCTGCGATATACTCCAGTTGCTTCTATTCAAGAAACATAGCCCCTAAACTGGCATGTCTCCTACTCAAGGCATCGGCTACCGCATTACATTTCCCAGGTGTGTATGCGATATCAAAATCATACGAAGCCAAGAACTCTAACCATCTCTGCTGGCGGAGATTCAGATCTTTCCGAGAGAAGAGATACTTTAACGATTTATGATCGGTAAACAACTCAAATCTCTCTCCCCAGAGATAATGTCTCCACATCTTCAGCGCAAACACGATTGCTAATAGTTCCAAATCATGGGTAGGGTACTTTTTTCTCATGCGGCTTTAGTTGCCGACTAGCATAAGCTACAACCCTACCTCCTTGCATCAATACAGCACCTAGTCCAGTACCACAAGCATCCGTGTATACCGTCATCTCTTCATTCCCTTTAGGAATGACTAGCACTGGCGCACGCGTCAACTTCTCCTTTAGACTCTTGAATGCATTCTCACACACTCCGTCCCAGACGAAGGCCTGATTCTTCTTAGTCAACTGAGTCAACTGTGCTGCTATCTTGGAGAAGTCTTGAATAAACTTACGATAATATCTAGCTAACCCCAAGAAACTTCTTACATCTGTTGCATTCTTGGACGTAGGCCAATCCTGTACCGTAGCCACCTTCGTAGGGTCCACGACAATACCATTCTCTGAAACAACATGATCCAAGAATCTCACTTCCCTCCTCCAGAAGTGACACTTAGAGAATTTCGCTTTCAATTGGTGTTTCCTCAACACCTCCATCACTATCCTCAAGTGTCCCTTGTGTTCCTCCTCTGTCCTCGAGTAAACAAGGATGTCGTCTACGAACACAAGAACAAACTTATTCAACTGATCTTTGAATACTCGATTCATAAGATCCACAAAGTAGGCTGGTGCATTGGTCAACCCAAATGGCATGACCAACCACTCATAGAATCCAGACGGCGTCCTAAATGCCGTTTTCGGAACACTCTCATCCGCTACTCAGAGATGATGAAATCCTGTCGCGAGGTCCAACTGGGAGAACACTCTTGCCCTTTCCATTTGATCAAACAAATCATCTATCCGTGGTAGAGGATACTTATTCTCCCTCGTCACCTTATTCAACTCGCGATAGTCCACACACAAATGAAGTGAACCATCTGCCTTAGTGGCAAACACAACTGGTGCTCCCCACTCGGAGACACTTCTTCTAATAAATCCCTTCTTCAAAAGATTGCTGACTTGCACCCCGAGCTCTCGCTGCTCCCTTGGTGCCATACGACGAAGTGGCATCACTATAGGTCTGGCATCTTTCACTAAATCAATACGGAACTCAATCTCTCAGTGTGGTGGGAGCCCGGTCACCTCCTCGAAGACGTCCAAATACTGGCCAACCACGGGCACATCTGACAACTCATCATGCGGGATGTCGAGGGAATTTATAAAACTAGCCATTACCCCATCATTAGGTAGACTACAAAACACTACCGTCCGCCCATCATCCACCCTAACTGTCACCAAAAAGCCCTCACAGTCTACCACCACCCCGTATCTTTGGAGCCAATCGACCCCCAATATAATGCCATACCCAGTAAAGCCCAAAACAAAGCAATCACAAACAAATATACATCCATGACTCGATAAGACCAAATTTCTGCAAATCATACTAAGGTTAGTCGAACCACCAATCGGGTTCGTCACAACCAACGGTCTATCGACTATCTCGGGTTCCAGTCCCAACCTATCTACCAGGTCACTAGATATGAAGGAACGGGAAGCTCCAGTATCAAACAAAACTCGAACTGGTACATCATAAATAGAAAGAATACGTTGAATAACGACATTCTTTCCTTTCTCCGCCGCAATTGGGGCATTCGACGAAGAAGGAACAACATCAATAGCATATGCTTTCACAATCTGCTTCTCTTTAAGAGGTTGTGGACACTTATCCTTATGATGTCCCACTTGGCCACATTTGTAGCACTTCCTATCCACTGGCTTGGCCCGACATTCTATAGCATAATGGCCCTTCTTACCACAGCTGAAGCACTCAACATCTTTCTTGCTCTTTTTCTGGCCATCCTTAGATTGGTTCTGCTTCCTCTTATTCTGAGAGTTATTCTTGCCTCCACCGCCTGCTTGCAGCTTCAGCCCTTCTGCAGATGCAGCCTCAGTCTTTGGCTTAGGGTAAAGACTCTCTGATCTCAAAGCTTTCCCCACAATCAATTCAAAAGTCTCATCGATGTGGTTGATAAGCCTTTCCCCCAAGTATCCATCCAACCCAGTAATGAACTTCTCATTCTTCTTCTCAGGAGTATCGATAAGAGATGGTCCATACTTCGACAAAGTGTCAAACTCGGCAATATAGTCAGAGACTGCCCTACCATTCTGCTTGAGTTCCAAGAATCTCTTAAACAATACTGACTTCTGGGCAGCTGGAATGAACTTCTCGCTAAAGCGAGCCTTGAACTGATCCCAAGTAACCTGATCTTCTGGAGTAGCTTTTCTAATGGAATTCCACCAATTCATCGCTCGCCCTTGCAGCTGACGAGACGCTAACCTTCTCTTCATCGCATCCTCAATACCCAAGTCGTCGAAGAAACAATCACAACTATCCAACCAATCCTGAACATCTGTGGCCGACTCCGTTCCGTGGAACGGCTTCCCACCAAGGTGAGTGTAATCCTTGCACAACTTGGCGAAATCGGCCCTAGGCGCCTGCACTACTGGACCACCACCATTACCGGGATTGGGAACCGCCCCTTGCACATCCCTAAGCATGTCTCTCATGAGGTCAGTAAACATCGCCCTCATGTCAGCAGCGTTCCCATTATTGCCTCCTCTACCAGCTCCTCTTGCGTATCGGCTCATCGTTTAATCTGTAAAGAGGAAACGATTAACGACCCCATAGTGGTGCTAGTGCAGTATGACTTCATTCTTATACTACTAATAGTACATATATATATAACTTTTGAAAACCAAAGTAATCACAAATACACGCTCTCATATACGTACTATCTCTCCCTAGTGTCTTTCCCTAGGTTAACTACGCAACCTAGAGCTCTGATACCAAATGTGAAGGCCCGCCCCGCACCAACCGATATTTACTCCAAAAAGTGCGTCGTACACATGTCCAGTTAGCGCGGGACGGTCGTCGGAAGGAAAGGAAAGAAGGAAACGAACTAACAAGGAACCTGTAGAATGTCTCACAGCGCATGGAACAAAATATAATAACAACATACTTGACATAAAACAGGTGAGACAGTGCATAAGCTGAAAACAAACTAACATAGCAGCGGAAAATCCAAGTACAGCTTATGATCCAAAGCCAACATTATTACAACTTTTCAAACTGTCTCAAAAAGCAAAAGCAAGATAAGGGAGGTACACTACTAATGCCCAAGTAGCTACCACCAACGACGCAGGGAGAATATCTATATATCATACGTGGAAGCCTCCTGCTCACCTCCGGATCAGCTACTCGCACATCACCAGCTAACCTGTCTCTAGTCTGCTCGTGTGAGCACCCAGAGTAATAAGAAGAGACATAAAACTCTGGGTCAGACAAAAAGTCTGGTATGAGCGATAAACATCTAAATAGAACAATAACAGGTATACTAAACCATACCTGAACCTGGACCTGCAACCAAAGAGTTAGCACTACATACTGTACAACACTCTAAGGTGCCATTTCAAATGGTGTAAAGATAACGGGGGTGGGGGTGTGCATGTCATAGTGATGGCAAACAATCAAGCATAACAACCATCCTCACATCTCTCACTCAGTGCGTAAAGCATACGATATTCACCACTTCGATCACCCAATATACTTTGCTATGATCACTTTGCCCCATGAAGCCACAATGATTTCACTGCACTGTCCATAGCCGCTAATCCTTCGCTGTGTCCACTCTGCTCCATGGAGTCACAAGGGCCACACTGCACTGGCTCATAGTCTTACTACTCCTTTAATACGTCCACTTTGCCCCATGGAGTCACAAGGACCCCACTGCACTGGCTCATAGTCTTACTACGATCACTTTGCCCCTCGAGCCATAATGACTCTACTGCACTGATAATGTAGTCCTGCTACGATCACTTTGCCCCTCGAGTCATAGTGACTCTACTGCACTGGTAACGTAGCCCATCACTCATTTCAGTGGTGAATCAAAGTTATGAACGTCGACAACTCCTTAGCACACATCCCGCAGTAAAGCCCAATCATGAAGTGAACTCATTGGTTCCCAACTGGATCCCGAGATCTAACTTCCATTTGGACTACCATTGCATCTCGGGTTATTGGTCATCACCGGATCGGTTCAGATCTCCCCTCCTAATCATCAATTTGGTTCGGATCGGAATACTCCTCCCTAAGAAATCGGATCAGTTCGGGCCTTTAGCACAAGCCTTCCCCTATGCTCCGGATCGGGTCGAGGTCTACACTCCCTGACAAGCCTCTTCGGATCGGATAGGAAGTCCTCACAATATGCTGGATCAGATTGGTCTCTTTCATAGCACACCGGTTCGGGTCAGAGTCTCCAAGTCGCGTTGCCATACAATGCTAAGGATCAGATCGGAGTTTCTTCATACGATAAAGGATTGGAGCTTCTGAACTTGCGTGGGAGGTGGTTCGGATCGGGTCCTTTCCTCCGTTCCGATCCGGATCGGCCAATTTTCTGCACTTTCTCCAGCAAGCAGTTTACGCCACTCGACGGCGTTTTCGACCATTCCAACTATTCTAATCAATCACAAAGCATATCGTACAGTCATAGCAACATGTATAATCAACCACAAACACCCAAAACAACAATATGATAAATTAAAATGGATCAAACATAGCCAAGACCTCATATTTTCCCTTAAGCATGTTTAGGTGAAACTAATGATATGATTAGCGAAACTTAACCAAATTAACCCAAATTCATATCAGAGATCTAAAGCATCATTTTGAATTTTATGAATATTTTTCTAGAAATTTATCATGTTTAAATTCGCTAATTAACACTAATTACCCTTAATTAGCCATAATTAGTGAGGAACTATGCAAATCACTCACCTTAGCCACAAATAAGACTTAGATCTGAAATAAATCTCTGATTTGGTGCGAATCCCAATGCTAAGCAGCAGCTCTAATGTTGATTTGGTGTTGATCTCTCTTGATTTGATGTTGCTAAGCTTAATCCTTGATTAAAAAGTGATTTGGAGGTGATTCAGAGGTTGGAGGCCATTTTTATGGTTTCTTAGAGGTAAGTGGAGGCTAGAAAACTGAAATGGAATGAATCCCTAACTCTTTTTAGCCTCCCCATAACCCTAATTCCGAAATGGGTTATGGGTCCATTCACTAGTCACCCTATATGGCCCGGTTAAGCAGTTTTTCACCTCCCAAACCTTATTTCAGCCATATCTCCCAAACGGTAAGTCCGTTTCTCAAATGTAACCACTCTACGGAAAGGTAAACCATCAAACGAATATAATGGAAGTGGTTTCAAGTCAAAATTCCTTTCCCATCAAAAGTTATGGCCGAAACAAGATCAGCTAGGGGCAAAACGGTCATTTAAAAATCGGCAAAAATCATGAACATGGGAAATGACTCTAATGGTTGTTTCCCAAAGTTACATGACCATGCGACTTCATATGGGAAAGAAAGAAATATTCTACGATCCTCCGATGCGTAGAATGCGGGTTGTTACAGATCTCTATTAAATATACATCTGTCTGGTGAAGGAGAATTTATTCTCTTACTTCACCCTTCTCTGAGACGTACGGGATCAGAGGTTGTAACCGATAGGAATCAGTTGCATGGAGCGAATTGCCTGTGTGGCATTCCTAAGTGGCAATTGATCAAGGCTTCTGTTGAAAAGCAGAGTCTTGTGGTGATGATTAAAGCACGACTTTAATATAGCGTAGCTTTGTGTAACGTTAATTTGCGAGCCTCACACCCCGGTGTGAACCAAAAACGGGAGAAAGGATCCTGGGAGGACATGCATTTTCTTCTAGTTAGAGGTGGTGTCAGTGCTTAAACTGGCTGGCATTTATATACTTTTCACATGTGTGGTTGTTGCTGTTGCGAGGTGCCCCGGATATATCGGTCGTTCTCGAACTGATGGAGTCATTCGTTGGCTCATTTACGCCCCATAGGGCGGAGAAACGCAGTGTTCAGGAATTTTAATCCACATCGCTGGACCGACCCTGAGGCTCCTAAGGGCTTGACAGAGTACTTGTCCTGAGGCTCGGACTAGACAGTCTCGAAATCGGTGAGGATCTTGCCCTTAGCCTCGGTTCATAGATGGAAATCCAATTTCCAATACGTGATTTTACAACTATGATTGTAGAGCCTAGTATGGCGACATAGTAGCATGGGATGCTATGCCGCCTATGATTGATACATTTATATTTGAAGTTGTTTTCTTCACTTATAGTAATAATAAAAGATTAAATAATTTGTTTTAAACGTATCAAGCATTCTTTGGTTATTATAAGGTAAAAACCCAATCCTCCGGCTTGCGTTGCATTGTGTGATGGGACCTAGGTCTTATAATAGCTTCATTGTTCTTTATTTAGCATTGCGCTGTTTTGTTAAATGCACTGGTATTCTTGGGAGGAAACTCGTTCCGTGTTATACGACGTGGTCCCTTGATTTACCTAGCTTTAAAATAAAGATTAATAACTGTTTCAGTTCTCACACCAGTCACATGAACGACCTGGAGTTTATTGTTTTAACCTAAACTCTGGGTGTCCTTATTTTCCGCACGGGCAGCTAGTAGTTTTGGTTTTGCAGATTTATATTCATAGGATTCTGGTTTATAGCTGGAATGATATTCGGGAAGCTTTGTATTCGTGTATCTCTTTCAGTTCTACATTGTATTATTTTTCCGCTGTAGTAATGTATTTGAATCTCTGATATTTGTCAAATGTATATTATTTGTGTATACTCTGTATGTTCTTGTACTCTGATGTAAATTGTTGTAATAAGCAATGAAATGTTCTTCTGTTTGCATTCTGATCTATCTTGTCCTCAATTCGATTTGGGTTTTGAACGGTCTTGCTCGGTTTAGCGATCGACTAGGTCCGGGCGAAATCCGTCTCATCACAGTTGGTATCAGAGCTTTGGTTGACAAACTCGTTAGAGATAGGATCAGTAGTATCCTAGAACGAGTGTAAAGAGTGTAGTCTTTAAGAATAAAATTGAAAACAAATCTTGTTTTGAAAATTTAATCTAATTATACGTATTTGAGTATATTATTTTATTTTATCTTGAACTATCGAGTATATAAAGATTTTGCATATACGTGTCATGAACGTATATTCGAAGTTTTAATATACTGGATAGATATGGAATCATGCTCTAGTCGCCCAGATATGATCCTGGTGATTAATCGATTATCATCAGCATTTATGTTCGAGTTTCGAAAGTGTGATGTTCATATATTTCCATTAGGCTGGTGTGAGAACCAAAACTAAATAGGGCTTATTGTGTGACTTGGCATAAAAAACCTGATTTTTGAGTATGTAAAAATTATGAATTTGAAACGTTAACCAACTAATTGATTGATGGTTGTGTTGTTTGATTATTGGTTTGATTTGTTTAGAATTTTGAACCATTATGCCTAATTGTACCAAATATTGACTGAATTGAAAATTTTACTACATTTGCATATATATACATGTGTATACGTTGAACAGGTTATTGCAAAGAGGCTAGAGAAATTGGAATAAAATTGTTTGCACGTCAAATAGGTACATGTTTATTGTATTTTTTGGGGTTTTTGATGATTTTATAAGCCGAATGGCTAGCCGCTTGGCTGTTTCTTTTTCTTTTTGAGATCTGAGGGCCATGGGAGGCTATATGAAATATCCCGATGCTCCCGATACAAAGGAGGTTATGGCGAAATTTTTCGAAAATTTAGGGTGCTAGCCAAATTTTTGAAATTTGAAAAGTTTTTAGAAACTGAAAAGTTGAAAAACTTAACCCATAATTAAAATAAAGAAAGTTGAGTTGATTATAAAACAACTTTCGACTTCGTTCCTTTTCGAGGACGAAAAGATTTTAAGTGGGGGAGATTGTAACAACCCCGAAAATCTGAGCCAATTTAAAATTTTTATTTTAGCGATTTTAATGAATTTTGATTATTTAAAATGAATATTTTAAATAATAACAACGAAAAATTTGCTTAAATCGAAGTGAAAACGAATAAAATTATTTTAATTATATAACGAGCTTGAAATCACGCGGCAGTTCGAAAATTTGATTTCGAATTTTAAATGAATATACAGAATTCGTTTTAAGTCAGAATTGAACAAAACAAGAAATATTTTAATCTGTTCATTCATATCTTTCTAACGAAACTAAGAAACTGATATTTCGTTTTATAGAGTGTAAGATATGCCCAGTTTAAATTCAGAAAAGTCGCTGTGGAATTTATATATATTTTAATATATATAAAGGCCTTAAAAATATCCATTTTGCAAACGATCTCTGTTTTTGACGAAACCACTTTTGTTGGATCTGGGATGTCGAATTATTGCTAGGTTCCAAAATTCATAATTTTCTGAATCAATATGTGAGCATGGCAAAGGAAAACGTGTTTTGTCAGTTTCAGTCAAATCTGATCGACCAGAAAATGGCTATTTTACAAACGGTCTCAGAATTCGACAAAATCAGTTTTGTTAGGACCGTATCGTCGATATGAAGCTAGAAATAATTTTTCGGGAATTTTTAGAATTAGTATGTGGTCCCGGCAAATTAAAATGTATGTTCAAATCTAAAATTAAACGTTTTATACTTTAATTTGAAGAATAACTGACTGTAACAGTCGAATTGGCCTACGAAACATATCCCGTTGTGTTCGGGATGGGGGTACTTAGCTCGGGGCGACAGTCATTGGGTTTGATTTGGTGTTCATATGTAAAATCTCATTTATTGAAATTAAATAAATTAAAATAATAAAATATTTCCTATAAAAGCCCCCCAAACCCTAGTTCTCCCTCAAAATTTTGGAGCCGCCGTCGTTTAAAAATCTAAGGCTAGAATCGCCCGAAAACATTTACCCTCCGATCTCCCAATCCTCTCGATGGATTTTAGAATTTCAAAAAGGAAAACAAAGAGCTCGACGGGCTCTAGATTATGGACGGCGGAGATCTGAAATGGTGGAGGGTTGAGTGTGAATTTTGGAAGAGAAAGCTCGCCGTTGGAGGGCGATTTCCGGCGCCGTTAGGGTTTCGAACTGGATGGGGGTTGGCGGATCTGTTGCGCGACGTGGAGGCGGTCCTCGTGGTGGTGGTTATGGCTGGTCCGGTCGCCTGGAGGAGGAGCAAGAGTCGGTCAACGTTTCTGAGGAAATGGGCTCGAACAGTGGACCTGGAGTATTGAACGTGAAGAAGATGATTAAGAGGATGCTTAATGTAATTATAATTGATTAATTTAATTAATTCCTTATGTAAGTACTCAATGTTTAAAAATCAATATCTCCTTCATACGAGGTCGAAAAATTACAAACTTGGATCCTTACGATCGTGGGGACGAAAGCTTCACAGCAAGACTGACCGGGTCCAATTCTGAGCATGTTGGAATTTCAAGCAATTTCGAATCCGAACAAAAATTCAAAAATTCAGAAATAACAGGACCAATGTGAGAACTTCTCACTCAAATTTATTTCTAGTTAAAATATATACTAGGATGCAGACGGTGCTTAGCAACACCCGTCATCCACAGACCATGGACGACTTGTCTGTTTGATTGTGGTGTGAAATTGTTTGTGATTGTGATGTGAAATGAAAAAGATATTCATGTGTGGAAATAAATAATTATCGTTAAAAATATATTTTTTAACGTGTATGTGAAGGAAATAAAATATTCATTTACAAACCAGGCGGTTTGTTTGTGTACACTGATTTGATTGATACTGATTGGGACGATAAATTTCACACGTCGCCCAACTGCACAAATAAAAATTTGTGTTTGTTATTTGAAAACCCCACACGGGTATTGGGATGATATTTGGCATACACGAATCCTAATAGTTAATTATATGTCAATCGATAGATCGACAGACTGTGATAAGCGTTATTCAATTACTTTAGCGCTTATACGGTGGTAGAAAGCACCTTGGACGATGGTTGATTAATTATTGTGGTTATATACATGTATTGTATGAAAATCCATATAAATCACTTTATATGGTAATTGATTGTGCCTGATTCCAGTTCGGAAATAACAAATATTTTAGAATAGAAAATATTTTAAAATAAGGAATATTTTAAAACAATATTCAGAAAAGGATTAAGAAAATTCATGTGTTAAATAAATTAAAAACTCATGTGTTGAGAATAGAAAATTCATGTGTTGAATAGATTAAAAACTCATGTGTTGAAAATTAAAATATTCATGTGTTGAGTAAAAGCTGTGTTGATTAGATTTGCGCCATTTTGACGCAAACGATATTTATATCGATTTTATTCGTTTTTATAACGAATATCGAAAGGAAATGATTTCAAAATCAAATATTTTGAAAATATTATCATTTATATATAAATGATATAGAATATTCAATTTTGATTTAAAATTGAACTGAAAGTGAAAATTGTTTTAAAACGAATTTAGAAAATACGTTTGAACGATATATATATTATATATATAATATATATATAATAAATGGCCTGAATAGAACACACCGCGCCGCGACCGTTCGCGAATTTCGACCATTGACTTTGAATGGATATTACGGGAGATTCGACCGTCGGATTCTCCTAAAAACGGAAACATTGGGTTCGTATCGTAAAGAGTTTTCTAGGAATATAAGAACTTTGAAATCTAACAGTTGGATTTGGAATTATGTCCAAATCAAATTTGGAAAAGGTCGCTATGAGTGCAGTTCGATGACCGTTGATGGAAATCGACTGTACGGGCCTTGATAAAATTATTAAAAATATTAATAATTTGTGGAAAATCATAATAAATGATTTGGGAAAAATCGGGATGGAAAACTCAGTATTTGAAAGGATAAAAGTAGATTTTTATCGAATTGAACTAGTTATTAACTAGAGTTATAATCCAATTATTTTTAAAGAAATAAATGAGATTTAGAATGGGTTTTAAAATAACCGGAATTTCCAATATATGAATTGGAATGGATTTGAATCGAAATTATCTTCGGAATATTTCGGTGTTGGATTTCGTGATTATACAAGTATTGTTATGGAAATTTGAAAGATATATTTTATATCGTTATTTCCAATACGATATTTGTTGGTTTCAGAATTCGATATTGAATATAAGCCAATATATTTTCAATTCAGAGCCTTATATTTATTATCGAATTGGATTTGGGTTTGTCGTGAACGGTGTCTTTACTAACACTGTTCTTGAACTCAGTTTTAAAAAAGAATAAATCTTTTAATTAAGATTTAGTGAAATTGTCCAATTAATTAGTATTTAATTGGAATTGAATTGAAATTAATTTTTGGGTTTATCGTGAACGGTGTTTTAAATAACACTTGTTCTTTAACCCGATTATCAATGGGATGTGATTTTGGGTTTATCGTGAACCGTGTTTTACATGACATCGGTTCTTTAAACTAGTTAAAGATTAAAACTAAGTGGAGTTTTAATGAATATTTAATTAGATTGAAATGATCGAGAATGGAGTATCACCAATTTTGCTCCAAGCGATAGTTAAATCTTTAATTAGATTTGAACGTGAAATGGTAATTAATTTTACCGATAGCACTATGGTGTTAGATATGGGGTATTACCAGTTTTGCTCCATGGGATGAATAGGTTGGGATTGGGAAATAAAATAAATAATTACTTCGGTGTGGTTCGCTAATCCCGACTAGTTTGGAAAACCGTAATATGGTTTGAAATGATATCTAAAGAAAGATTAAAGAATAAATTTTAAAGAATTTATCTTTGATAAAATTAATGGAAACCTATCCCAGAAAAATGTGAATATTTGAATAAAAGAATATTCTGAATTGGAATGAGGCGTATGTTGTGTTTGTGTAACATTTGTTTATTATATACGCGGGTTATTCAGAAAGACCTGGTTTAACCCATTCTGAATAACTGATTCGACAATAAATCGAAGGTGAAGACGGTGGTTGAAGACCGGAGGTTTTTACATCGTTTGCGTGATTACTGATGATCTTGATTGGGCTGTACACCCAAGAGGAGGGAATCAGTTGGTGATCGCCCAGACTTACTTGGAGATCGATGGATATGCGAGGAAAGTCCCTCCGGTTTCGTTCAGACCCAGAACGAACTTGTATGGACTGTGTGTCTGACAATGGATTTTGTTCTGTGTTGATTGATCTCTATTAAATATACATCTGTCTGGTGAAGGAGAATTTATTCTCTTACTTCACCCTTCTCTGAGACGTACGGGATTATAGGTAGTATACCGATAGGAATCAGTTGCATGGAGCGAATTGCCTGTGTGGCATTCCTATGTGGCAATTGATCAAGGCTTCTTTTGAAAAGCAGAGTCTTGTGGTGATGATCAAAGAACGATTCTAATATAGCGTAGCTATGTGTAACGTTAATTCGCGAGCCTCACACCCCGGTGTGAACCAAAAACGGGGGAAAGAATCCAAGGAGGACATGCGTTTTCTTCTAGTTAGAGGTGGTGTCAGTGCTTAAACTGGCTGACATTTATATACTTTTCACCTGTGTGGTTGTTGCTGTTGCGAGGCGCCTCGGATATATCGGTCGTTCTCGAACCGATGGAGTCATTTGTTGGATCATGTACGCCTAATAGGGCGGGGAAACGCAGTGTTCAGGAATCTTAATCCACATCGGTGGACCAACCCTGAGGCTCCTAAGGGCTTGACAGAGTACTTGCCCTGAGGCTCGGACCGGACAGTCTCGAAATCGGTGAGGATCTTGCCCCTAGCCTCGGCTCATAGGTGGAAATCCAATTTCCAATACGTGATTTTGCGACTATGATTGTAGAGCCTAGTATGGCGATATAGTAGCATGGGATGCTATGCCGCCTATGATTGATACATTTATATTTGAAGTTGTTTTCTTCGCTTATAGTAATAATAAAAGATTAAATAATCTGTTTTAAACGTATCAAGCATTCTTTGGTTATTATAAGGTAAAAACCTGGAGTTTATTGTTTTAACCTAAACTCTGGATGCCCTTATTTTCCGCACGGGCAGCTAGTAGTTTTGGTTTTGCAGATTTATATTCACAAGAGTCTGGTTTACAGCTGGAATGATATTCGGGAAGCTTTGTATCCGTGTATCTCTTTCAGTTGTACTTTGTATTATTTTTCCGCTGCAGTAATGTATTTGAATCTCTGATATTTGTCGAATGTATATTATTTGTGTATACTCTGTATATTCTTGTACTCTGATGTAAATTGTTGTAATAAGCAATGAAATGTTCTTCTGTTTGCGTTCTGATTTGTCTTGTCCTCATTTCGATTCGGGTTTTGAACGGTCTTGGTCGGTTTAGCGATCGACTAGGTCCGGGCGAAATCCGTCTCGTCACATATATAATCTGTTGTTGATTATGTGTGTTTGAATGATATCGATCACTGTAGTTTGGTATTTTAAATACCGTAAGAAATACTGGGATGTAAAAAGGAGATTTTCAAAGTATATTTTGAAAATAAATTATTTATATAAAATCAATTATTGGATTTTATATATAAAAGGAAAAGGATTTTATAAAAGGAAATAATTATAAAATCAAAAGAGTTAAAGGAAATATATTTGTAAAACAAATATAAAGGAAAATATTTGTAAACCAAATATAAAGGAAAATATCTGTAAACCAAATATAAAGGAAAATATTCGTAAAACAAATATAAAAGGAAAACAATTACAAATAGAAATAAAAAGGAATATTTGTAAAACATTTACAAATAGAATTTAAAGGGAAATATTTGTAAAACATTTACAAATAGATTAAATGGAAATATTTCTTTATAGAATAAATAAAGTTTTAATAGGAATATTTATTTGGGAAAATAAATAGAATTAAATCAATGGAATATTTAGAAAATGAATAGAAAATGGAAATCTGTTTTTAACAAATAAATGGAAAAGATTTATTTATAGTGGAATTAAATAGAAATCTGTTTTAATAGATGAACTGGGCATATTAATATATAAACAATATGTTATAAATTAAGTAAAATATTTATCATTGGATAAATGGAATATATAAGTCAGGACTTATATAGAGAAGTAAGAATCGATTTCAACATTGATATTTGAAACTGAATATGGACGTAGAGTTAACCAAAGGAGTTAATCAAAATGTGTTAATAAAAATGAGTTAGAGCAGTTAATCGATTTGAGTTGTGTTAATCGAACCAAGTTAGTCGAGCCTAGTTAATCGAATCGAGTTGGTCGAACCAAGTAAGTCGAGTTAAGTTAGTCGAGTTAGTAAGTCGAGTTAAGTTAGTCGAGTTAAGTTCGTCGAGTCGAGTTAATCGAATATGGTTCGTTGAGTCGAGTTAATCAAATTTAGTTAATCAAAAGGAGTTATCGATTTTAGTTTAATCGAAAAGAGTTAATCGAATTTAGTTATTCGAAAGTGAGATTATCGAATATAGTTATTCGAAAGGAGATTATCGAATATAGCGTATTCGAAAGAAAGAGATCGAATATAGTTTATTTGAAAGAACGAGTTAATCGAATATAAGTTATTCGAAGAGAGATAATCGAATATAAGTTATTCGAAGAGAGATAATCGAATATAGGTTATTCGAAGAAGAGTTAATCCAATAGAGATTACTCGAAAGAGAGTAAATCGTCGAATTCGATTATATCGAATTCGGGAAAGTATTATTTACTTTCTGGTTTTTAAATCAAGATTTATTTATGTATAAATAAATTAGAATAGGTTAATTATTCAAAAGTAGAAAATAAAAAGTTAGATATTTCGAAAGTAGGGATTATAACGTTATCGTTATAACCAATGTTTTAAATAAAGAAGTGGATTCATAAATTGAATCCGAGAGAGACGTAAAGAAGTTTGTTAAAGGTTTAAAGGATAAACTTTGACTATTTCGAAGTTATAACGTTGTTCAGTTAAGGTCTGAGAGGTAATTATACCCTAACTTGATTGACTTCCTTGTTAACTACGGAATGGTAAGGTTTGATAGTGAATAATGGTTAAGTGAATTTAGTGAATGGTTTGAGTTGGCATGGCGATGTTTGATTTAAACATCAGTTTAAATCCAGTGAAGGAGTTTTGGAAATGTTTTCCAAATAAGAATCAGAAATGTTTTCTGATAATAGAAAATAAGAATTTAGAATATATGGAAACAGGAGATAAGTAAATTAATGAACTAAAGAGATAAATGTTAAATGATGATTGATCGATATAATTTCCGGTAAAGAGATAAATGTTAAATGATGATTGATCAATATAATTTCCAGTTGGAAATAATATCGTTGTTTACACATGTGTTTTTCTTTGATAGTTAAATCACAGACTATCAATGTTTTGACCTTTTTAACGTTGTTAACATGGAGAGACCGGTTGGATTATTATCCAAAGAATCACTCCGTATTGGCATAAGCATTGCGAATCATATATGCCAAAGATAATTGAAGACGGAGTAAAGTGCAAGGGCTGTTGTATAAATCTTAGGTAAAGATTGCCTAAGATGAATGATCCGAATAATGCCTTCGGTTTGTCCAGTCCCAGGACAACTTGTATGGAAGAAGGTCTGACAGAGTATATCAAAAATATTGCGTAAGTTGATCTCTTCAAACGTATTCACGTTTGGTGGTGGAGGAATTCGTTTCTCTTAGCTGTATACCCGAGTTATTTTTGGATAAATCAATTTGTGATTTGGCGGGTATGACGATGTGACATTGAAAGTGAATAAATGTGTGATCTATCAGAGATAAGCGTGGCCTCTAGCCTCACAACCGGGAAATGACAAAAATCGGGCAGGCAGCATGGCTATGTGGGTTGCTACCATTAGGGTGTATTATCACCTATCTAGAGATATTCATTTCATTCCTTAAACTATTCGATGCTGTCCCATTCGGGAAACGGTTGCTGATCCCAACCGTTGGTGATATACATTCGATACACTCAAGCAAAATGAGTGGTCGGTTATGTGTGGCCGGGTTACAATATGTTTTTGTTGAACCCAGTGTATTCCTCTCTAGATGTACACTTTCGGAAGGTGGTTCCATAGCTTGTCATAGTTGGTAATCCATTATCCAATACGTTCTCGCGGTTTTGGTTGTATACTATATATGTAGAACGTGAGATGAAAGCGTTTCTGCTAGATGATTATGATATTATGGTTGATAGACATTATTATAATATCAATGAGTTTTGATATAAAGATTATCGTTTCTTTTAAAATGATTTGAAAGCTAAATCAAATTGATTTGGATACTCATAAGGGAAAAACCCGTTCCGTTATACGACGTGGTCTTATGAGATATCGTTTATGTTCTCAAACTATTTTAAACTGTTTTACTCACGCCAGTCACATGACTGATCCAAAGTTTATTTTGTTTTCCTTAAACTCTTGGGTGCCCAATTTTGTACGGGCAGCCAAGTAGTCAGGATTTTACAGATATACTTGAAGAGCTGGAGTAGGAGGCTTCAGGATTTTATATAGCTATTGTTATTCCGCTGTGTTGTAAGTGATGTACTTGATAATGATATGTATATTCAAGTACAATCTTTTAATTCAAGGTTATGTTATATTTTATTCGTTCCGCTGTGAGATTCGTGTTTACTCTGATGTTATATGTTCTTCTTCTTCTTCTTCTTCTATTCTAAGTTTCTATCTTATCTATCATCACTCTCTAATTTCTTTCATGGACTATCCGGTTATTTTCGATCCTTGGATGTTCAATATGTGTTGTATATCAGATAACCAAGATCGACTTTTTCCGGGTCGTTACAGTGGTATCAGAGCTTAAGGTTAAGTGAATTACCTTGGCTCTGTGGCATGACTCAGTAGAGATGGGGTTAGTAATACCCTAGATTGAGTTGGAGTGTATATATAAGAGTGAACGTATTTGTTATTCAATATAAAAGTTGTTTTATATTGTGGGGATTTATTGGTTGAGTTGTTTATAAGTTCTGGTCGATTAGTTTGATCCACTATATCGGTAGGGGTTTCTAAACACTTGAATACGATGAACCGTCATGGTATGTTTTGAAAGGAGGGTAAACGAAATAATTTACCCAAAGTATATTTTGATATAGAGAAAATATATATATTGGATTTATAATATATGGAATATATTGGTTGTTATTATAATCAAGTAAGATTATAAATTAAATGGTTATGTAAATAACCAATCAGAATTCATATAAGTG
Source organism: Allium sativum (assembly GCA_030737875.1). Classification (NCBI taxonomy): domain Eukaryota; kingdom Viridiplantae; phylum Streptophyta; class Magnoliopsida; order Asparagales; family Amaryllidaceae; genus Allium; species Allium sativum. The sequence continues at coordinate 53,122,620 of CM060909.1, read as the reverse complement.
AAACATATGAAAGCAGATGAATTAAATCTGAAATTCAAATCAGAGTTGAAATTAAAAATTCTGAAAATTGGAAAAGCGTTGGTAAATGAATTTGGATTAAATATATGAGAATTTTAAAATCTTGGGAGATTTTAAATTGTTTTGAGAATGGTATTTTGAATTGATTTCAAAATGGAAATGTTGAAATATGAGTTTTAAAAAAAGTGATATAGTATTGAACTCACTTTGATAGCTGGGAAATAACTCTGATGATGATGGCCACATCATCAGTGTTCATTTTCAAGTTCTAAGTGACGGATTACTACCAAAGGTATTCATTTTGAATTGTTTTGAGAAAAACAAGTTGTTTTGAATCCTGAAAAGGAAAGTTTGATTTTTGAGAAAAGCAAAGCTGTTTAAAACTCCCAAGAAAAGATTGTTTGAAATAAAACCAAATTAAATAGAAAATGTGGGAATAATTTGGAATTGGATTAATGCCGGTGAAGTGGAAATTGAATTGAAATTAGAACGATACTGAGTAAGATTGGATTTTGAATATAATTTGACTCAGGTAAGTAAATGGATTGATTTTTGAATTCAAAATCAGACTTCAGTTATGAGATAAAGGTAACTGATTAGAGGGAATTAATTAATGAAATGTGGAATGATAACTTAACTTGGTTAAGTATATTGAATTGGTAAGTTAAGAGTTGAAATCAAGAATGGATCTTGAGTTTCAAATGGATTTGGTTTGGGGTATCAACGGATGATTTGGTTTGAGAATGAATTGATTTGAGATCAAGTTGGAAATGTATCGGTATATGCTGAGTTTGTAGCAAGTGAAATGATATAATGTATGCCCGACAAAAAGGTACAAGTTTATATTTCATATGGTATAAGATTTATGAGTCGATTTGGCAGGCCGCTTGGCTATTTGATTTTCTTTTGGGTTAGCGAAGGCCTAGAGAGGCGAGTTGTGGTTGTACTGATTCAGTCGTACAAAGGAGGTGCTAGCGAATTTTTTCGAAAAGATAAGGCATTAGAAAATTTTCAAGAATTTTGAAATTTTTCGTTGATAAGAATTAATTGAAGTTTATTGGTTCAGCAAAACTGAAATTAAGAAGTAAACAAATAATTTTAACCCAGTTGGTAGGGTTTGTTTTCTACCTTAGCAATTTCGAGGACGAAATTATTTTAAGCGGGGAAGAATGTAACGACCCGTGTTTCCAGCGATATAATAATTTATTTATTTAATTATTTAAATAGTGGTTTAGAGAATTAAATGGTCGTTTAATTAAATAACTTGGAATATTTAATTAATATAAATAATTAAATAATATATTTAATTCTGAAATAATCAGAATGGGATGAAATGGCGACATGCTGTGAATGGGGCAATTCAAAATATATAATTCAGTTTAGAATTTGAATTTGAATAACGAATATATTAGATAAATGATAGTTGAACCTATTAATTATATTTTAAATATAATCGAGCTCAAAATGGAGTGGCAGTTCGCGAATTGGCGATTCGAACTTTAAACGAATATACAGAAGCCGTTTTAAATCGGATTTCTGTGAAACAAGTAACGTTTAGAGCTGGTGAAGTATATTTTTCTAGTGGAAGAGAAAAATCGAGATTTCGTCGTGTAGATTTTGATTTATGTCCAAATATAATTTTAGAAAAGTCGTTGTGGAATTCCTTTATAATTTATAACGATATATATAAAGGAATTTCATTATAAATCGAATATCGATTTAATCAGGATTTGAAATATCAAGTAAGAAATTTATATAAAAAATTCTAGAGCCGTATGATATTCTGTTGTGAATATATATGATAATATTTATTTTTAAATATTTAATTTAATTACTTTTAAATATATTTATATATCTAAAAGGTTTATTTAGGGCTTTAAAAATAGCCAGTTTTGCAAACGACCTCAGAATTCGACAAAACTAATTTTGTTGGATCCGCAATGTTAAATTATTGTTAGATTTCAATTTCCGTGATTTTTGAAGTCAGTATGTCGCCGTGGGAGATTTTAATGTGAAAAACAGTCGATAATTGGACCTTTAAAAATACGCTATGTGAGCAAACGAAGTCGAAATTCGACGAAACCAGTTTCGTTGGGACCGTAATGTCGAACTGTAGCTACATGACCATTTTCGCGATTTTTGAGTATTGTGGGTGATCACATGGATTTTTAGAAGGCGAAATGAATATTAAAAACTAAAATATCCTAAGTTCTTGGTGAACCTAATAAAGCCACATCTTCACCTTTACAACCACACAAGATTTTCATCCCCGTTATAAAATCAAGTAGTCCAAGCCGCCTCCATTTTGTTTCCAACGTGAAAAATCCTCAAGTTCTAAAATCAAAATAAATTCAAAGAAATTCCTATAAATCAAATTACTAATAGATTTAGGATCCCCAGGTTGAGCTCTGTAGCGCAACATGCTTTATCCTGAGTTCGACATCGGTTTTGTTGTTTGGATTTTTACAGCAAGTTTTAGGGTTCAAGTAATATCAAAATCCAGGCTTCGATTTGCAAAATGGGGTTCGTACTTGAATTCATGGTTCGATTTGGGGCTGGTATGTTTTTTGGGGAATATTCAAGCACTATAAGTGTCGGACCTATGTGCTTGCTTGGGGGTCGACGCGTTTGGACGGGGACCGAGATGCGTGTAGTGATGATGTTGAGGTGGTGGCTCTTGTGAAGGAGAAGGGAGTGATGATTTCAGTTGGTGATTTCGGTGGAAGATGGAGGAGATAAGAGGGATTGAGGGATTGAAAATGGAGGAGATTGGAAACTGAAGCTTTCATTTTAAGTAATCGGGGAAGAAGCATTGGGTAATTGGGTTGAACGGGTGTTGGGATGGGCATGGGCTGATGGTTGTAAAAGGTGAAGGCCATAGATTAAATAGTTTAGTTTTATTTTTAAATTTAAATAACGTATTAACTTGTGTAGATCATATCTTTATCATACGTTATCAGAATTTCGAACGGTTGGATCCGCTGGGATCGTATGGACGGTGGCTACACAATGGAACAAACTAGGAGCGAATTCGAGCTCGTTACAATTTATGGTGAAATAAATTGTGTGTCTGAATCAACAGAAGCAAATCGTTATTTAACGGTTAACGCGAAATGTGTGTAAAACTCACCAACTCTGAACAGTTATATTTTTATAACATATTCTTAGAACGGATAATTATCTGTTGATTGCTATGTGTTAACTGTTTGGTTGAATTGCTTATGTATTGGTTGAAATTATAGATAACGATATAGATATAAATCGTTAATCCAATATTGGTTCTGTTTAAGAGAATATTTCATATTGAAATGAAATCGATGTTAATTATATTGTTTAACATCTGTGATGCAGGGAAACAGGTTGGAGGGACCCAACTGGGTTCCTCAATATATAAAATACTATTTTGTTTCATATATTGTGATATATGATGTGATATATAATCTGTTGTCGATTATGTGTGTTTGAATGATATCGATCACTGTTGTTAGGTATTTTAAATACCGTAAGAAATACTGGGATGTAAAAAGGAGATTTTGAAAGTATATTTTGAAAATAAACTATTTATATAAAATCAATTAATGGATTTTATATATAATAGGAAAAGGATTTTATAAAAGGAAATAATTATAAAATCAAAAGAGTTAAAGGAAATATATTTGTAAAACAAATATAAAGGAAAATATTTGAAAACCAAATATAAAGGAAAATATCTGTAAACCAAATATAAAGGAAAATATTCGTAAAACAAATATAAAAGGAAAACAATTACAAATAGAAATAAAAAGGAATATTTGTAAAACATTTACAAATAGAATTTAAAGGGAAATATTTGTAAAACATTTACAAATAGATTAAATGGAAATATTTCTTTATAGAATAAATAAAGTTTTAATAGGAATATTTATTTGGGAACATAAATAGAATTAAATCAAAGGAATATTTAGAAAATGAATAGAAAATGGAAATCTGTTTTTAACAGATAAATGTAAAAGATTTATTTAAAGTGGAATTAAATAGAAATCTGTTTTAACAGATGAACTGGTAATACTAATTTATAAACAATATTTTATAAATTAAGTAAAATATTTATCATTAAATAAATGGAATATATAAGTCTGGACTTATATAGAGAAATAAGAATCGATTTCAACATCGATATTTGAAACTGAATATGGACGTAGAGTTAACCAAAGGAGTTAATCAAAACGTGTTAATCAAAATGAGTTAGAGGAGTTAATCGATTTGAGTTGAGTTAATCGAACTAAGTTAGTCGAGCCTAGTTAATCGAATCGAGTTGGTCGAACCAAGTAAGTCGATTAAGTTAGTCGAGTTAGTAAGTCGAGTTAAGTTCGTCGAGTCGAGTTAATCGAATATGGTTCGTCGAGTCGAGTTAATCGAATTTAGTTAATCGAAAGGAGTTATCGATTTTAGTTTAATCGAAAGGAGTTAATCGAATTTAGTTATTCGAAAGTGAGATTATCGAATATTTATTTGTGATTGATAGACGCTATAATAATATCACTGGATTTTGATATATCAAAACTGTTTTGGGTTATGGTAAGGTAAAAATCGTCCGTGTTTAAGTGTGGGTGGGTCTTACTATCATCCTTTTTTTTTCAAAAGGATTTCTAAAGTCAAACAAGTTGTTTATTGTGAATTTACCAATGAAAGTATTCCAGACTGATCCGGGTGAATTTTGTTTTAAATCAAATGTGCTCGGGTCAGACCTAGTATATTTACAGGTTCGGTTCTGCTTGGAGTTAAAGAGTTGGAAGTAGGAGGCTTCACCGTTAGTTATCTAGATTTTATTTCCGTTGTGTCTGATACATGATGTACTCTGATGATTGGTATGTATATATATATATACAGTTTCTTTTTGTATAAAGAATTTTGGTATATTATATTTTACTCGTTCCGCTGTGAGATTATGATGTTCTTCTTACTCTTCTATTCTATTAGTTCTATCTTATCTTTCTCATCCTCTAACTTCTTTCTCTTAACATTCGGCTTTTTTGTATAATTTGGGTTGATTGTGGTAGTAAAATGTCAGCTTAAATTGGTACGGAAAAGTGGGACGTTACAAAAACTCTATTTATATACCTTCACACACTTTACTCCAAACCTGTCACATGTATACCCATGCATTTCTAATTTCATTTCAACTTGATACACTCGTTTTACTCAACTCGTTAATTAACTTGCTAGTTTTCTCCTTTTCCTGTTTTACTTTTATATGTGAACCTAACATGCTCAATTATAATTCTAACTCGTTTATACACTAATTGAATTCCATCTCAAATTCAAGTCTCATATTCGATTTCGAATATAAATTCACACTTCTATTTACTTATTTAAAAGTCAAATCTCGATTCAAACTCGATTATCTAATTATCCTTTAACGTGGTCAATTCTATTCAATTATCAAAATTATAATTTTTGTTTCAAAAATCATTTCATTACATCACTTGAGTTCGTATATATTGTATTTCTCAAGTCTGGGTTTTCTAATGGACATTCGGATTTTATTTGCTTAAAATCCCTTTATATATTTAAATAAACTCTTATGGTTTTCAAATGGTCTCTGGCGCTGTTTTTCTGAAAACTTGATTTTGACATAACTCAAAATCTATAAGACGAAATTTAGATTTTTCTCTTCCACTAGAAAACTATTATCAAATCGGTCCTGAAGTTTCTTGTTTCAAAGAATTCCGACTTAATTTGACTTCTATATACTCAATTTAAGTTCTAGTCGCCAATTTACGAACTGTCGCGCCGTAGCCAGTTCGTTTTAATTATAATTATATATATAAAATTTTAAACGTCGTTTAAAATGAATTCAATTCCTTTCTGATATATTTTTAATATATATCAAATCCATTTTTCCAATCCAACATAATATTTCCGATCCTCTGTACCCAAATTCCATTTCAATTCTATTTGAATCCATATTCAAATTCCATTTCAATTCCATTTGAATCCATATTCAAATTCCATTTCAATTCAAATCCATTCTATATTTGAATTTCCTTTTTGAATTCTATTTCAAATTCTATTTTTGAATTTCCTTTTTCAAAGTCTATTTTAAATTCTATTTTGAAATTTTCTTTCAAATTCTCTCATTCAAATTCTATTTGAATTTCTATATTCAAATTCTATCTCAAATTTTCTTATTCAAATTCTATTTAAATTCTCTTATTCAAATTCTATTTGAATTTAAAGTTACCAAATATCTCTTGATAATTTATTCACCAAATTTATAAATATCCTTTATAAATTTACTTGTTTTATTTTTAAACAAGTTCAAAATCTATTTAAAATCCTAGGGGTTTATCCAACTTTATTTACATTTCGAATATCAGAATAAAGTTAATCGTTTATTTTACTTAAACGATTCCAAGTTCTCAATTTAAATTCATTTTGAATATAAATATTTAAATTATACAAATGATAATTTTCCCTTTTTATTTACAAACCCTATTTAATTTACTTGTTTATATATTTAAACCAAGTCTTACTTCTAATTGCCTTTGAAATAAATATTTCTACTTTGGAAAAATCGTTTTCCCTTTTTTCCAATTCACACTTGTATTTATTTCGCGAATTATCCAATGATAATTTTTCCCATTTCATTTACAACTCTGCTTATAGGTTCATTTCACTTATCTGCATTATTAATTTATAAACAACGTTTATAAATCCAATTCAAATCCCGCATTGTTAATTTATAAACAACGTTTATAAGTTCATTTCAAATCCTGCATTTATTTATTTATAAACAAAATTTATAAAATCCAATTCAATACTTGTTTTATTCATTCAAAACAAGTTAATATTTCTGGTCCATTCGAAATTCAAATTCTATTTAGAAAAAAATAGAATTTTTCCTCTTAACTCTCAAATATCATTTTCATGATATTTTTATAAATCAACCTTTAGGCCCAGTGATACTTAAACATACGAAACACCCAATTATTTATTTCAGGTTTTCTAACACATCATATGTGACAGTATATACGCAAACAAATAAACAACAGATAATATATTTTTAAGGGATCCAGTTGGATCCCTCCAACCTGTTTTCCTGCACCCACAGATGTTAGCACATAAATAATACCATCCAGCTTCGAGGCAGGATATCGCGGTATAGAAGGTCATCCACTAATATATTTGTGGGGCGCATAGGGAAATCATCCGCTATGAAACTACGGGCATCCGCTAATGAGGCTGCGGGAACAATCCAATCATCAACCCAATATATATATATATATAATAGCCTAAATAACTAATATATATAAAACAAGCAGAAAACATTCACACCAGCAACAAACAATTATTTTTAACGAATAAAAATAATTCTAAATAAAGTGGTGAGTGAGATTTACTCACCGATGATTTCGTTGCCGAACACCCAATGAAGCTTATTATATAGATTTTTCAGTGATTCTACATACGTCTGCTTTTCAATTGATTTAACCTCGTAAAACAAATAAAATTCTGATTATCGACTTATACTAATTTAATTTCATTATTTACTCATGTGTAAACTAAATTCCAATTTAAACCTTAACTGATTAGTCTGCAGAGTTTATTTATTTACTAACTAATCTCTGTACCTTTAATCAGTTTCCAATTAAATAAACTAATCTCCTTAAAATTTCTGAATTATAGAAATCAAAAATTACCTTAACTCCATTTCTCCCTTTCTTGACATCACCACATCTTATTTGTAAATGTTGTACCATCATTGATTAACTCCATTTCCCACCACTGCCATATTTCGTCGAACACAGGCTGTCCTTCAACCATCACTGCAAAGCCACACAAAACCAAACTGCTTCAATTCCTCACCAAACAAAACGAGAAAACTATGAACTACTCTGCATCAGGCTTGACCCGCTACCACCTTCCTGTCACACTCATTGGACACACGGTAATTTTCTTGTTGTCTCACCCATTTTGGCGCATCGCCAGTCAACAAATCTCACAGCACTAAACTGTCGTACCAAGTCCATCCCCAAAACTGCAGTGGCCTCGACCTCTGAACCTTTTCTTTCAAATTGCCAGTAGTAGAGACCACGACCCCCCCCCCTTTGAGTTCGCCCATCACTTCTAATGGTCCTCCGACACCCCCAAATTGAAGCGACAGTAACCCCTAAATGCCATCGCGATCCAATCCCTAGCAGACTTCGGCTACCAGTACGCCTCGCGCTTTTGAGCACCACGACACCCCCATGTCAACGATGAAACCATTACCCACCCTTACCAAACACAGAGCTCGAGATCATTTATGACTCCTTAGTTGGGGTTTTCGGTTTTGTTTGTACTCAAAATTGGGTATGTGGGTTTTAGAGTTTCCGTTCGAAGCTGTTTAAACGATTTTTAGAAGTGAGGATGGACACCATTTTCATTTCAGAGGCTTCGATTTTTATTTGATTCATTTGGATTGGTATTCGATTTTTAGAAGTGATTTTTTGTTTCAGAGGAGACCACGACTTGATTCTCTTGTGGTTTTGAATTTGCACAGCGAGGCCTCTTTTTTTTCCCTTGATGTTTTATTTTCTATCCACAAACAAAAGAAATTTATTTTATTTTAATTGGTTATGAACCGGTATCCTTTAGTTAAAATACCGATGATTCCGAACTCCTATCTGAACCCACCAATTGTCAATTCTAGGGTAAAACTGCTATTCTGAACACACTGGGACAGGTTACGAAGTCTAATTTTATCATCTGAAGGAGATATTAAATTAAACTGATATAAATTAATTTCAACCCGATAAATTCTTTAATAATAAATTAATATTATTATTCTAATTCAAACAGGGGTTTGAATTGATTATCTAAACTGTTTCTAATTCAGTGTTGCCTTTGAATTCAAATAAATTCAATTTCGTATTTCGATAATTTAATATATATTCCAAATTAAATTATATTCGATTTTTAAATCGACAGCTCAATATAAAAATTCCTTTATATTCTCAATTAAATATTTAAAAATCATATTAAATATTTAAAATAAATCGTTCGAAAAATCCGGGTCATTACACTATCCATGGTAACATGAAGAGCAATCTAATCTGTAAATTAATTGTTTTCGACGTGGTATTAGGAAGACTAAATCAAGGCGCTCTTACAACATACCTTTCTTTGTATTCACGGAACATATCAATAAAATTTAAAAGTTACTAAGATAATTTGGATTTGTGATAATAATTACTATGATAAACTTCCTAATAAACGTACCAAGATAACAAAAAAGGTTAAAAGGATTAAATATTATCTAGATTTGCTAAATTTTTGAATTCCATTATACAAAATTTTGGACCTGAGCTAAAACAAACTTCAATCATTCCTTTTAGATTACATCACCGCATTATCCCCACAAAATACACTGCCAACTTTTTTTATCTTCCAAATCAACAACTTGCCAATGATTGTGCAAAAAAGTTATGTTCTTAGAATAAGTACAAATCATGATCAAATTACTGTAATAAAATAAAAGAACACCTTCTAGGGAGGAACCATGGACAGAACCTTTTTTAAACTTAGAGCCAAGTTGCAAATGAACATATATGGTCAAAGTGAAGTTTCTTTTAGCGTCACTTTTATTGTGTTCGTATATGGAAAGCACGTTGACCTAGTGTAAAAAATAAATAATTCTATACACATTCATCGTTTTAACCAATTTATGGTAACCAAAGTATGTGCACACTTGCATTCTTCTTCTAAATATATTTCAAGCAAGAAACATGTGATAATATAATAACTGCTGCAATTATCTATCAGCTTCCATATATGGTGTGTGAGTAAAATAGAATGGCATACGATAGCCTTACCATAGTTGAGAAGATTTGTATTAATTTACTTTATATCCAAAGTAATATGTTTAATAGGCAGCTGTCTGAATTCAAGATTTTAGCCTTTGTATTCAATAAGTTGCCACATTACCTACCCATGACAAATAGCAATAAGAATCAATTTGAAATGCAAAAACATAAACATGTAAAGATTAAAAAATGGCAAACATAGCTATAAAGAATTGACAAACAAAGCTTTTATTTTGGTATTTTGGAAATCTAAACAAAGTTGGCACAATCCAGTTGACTGTATTACCAAATAGAATTTACACAATAGTCAAGTTAGACAGTAATGAGATCCTTAAATGAATTGTAACAGTTTAGTTTAAAATTCAATGCAGCGGAAGAGTCAAGCACATGTAGATAAGGGTCATTTGGTACAGCAAAAGAAAACAACATAAAGCGATTTAACATTTGTTCCTTTAAATGTATATTTAGTTCCTTAATATATATATATATATATATATATATATATATATATATATATATATATATATATATATATATATATATATATATATATATATATATATATATATTAAAAGACAGTATACAGTGGAATCTATGCAAGAGGACATGACAAATAATATCTGTTTTTTTGAAAGAATAATTACGTGAGAATAAACTATCACTTATGAACAAAGCCAGATAAACCAATGATAGTAAACGAACATCTGAATTGTGAACACATTATTACGATGGGTATGCCAAGTTATATCTTGTCCATCAAGAGTAAATATGTAGGTGAAAAATATATGATAAAAGGAGTTCGGAGAGCACCGAGAATGAACAATTATCAATTGGTATTAAATTGTAATACCAGACAGAGCTACAGGTCTTTCAGGGTTTGAAGATTAATTAAACCCATTAATGACAGCAAGAACACCATGGCTACCATGGGTTCCGGTTCATCATATTTTCGATAACTTCTTTATTTAGTTGATTTCGAAAATGAAATTTTCCCCTATTCCTTACTTTTTACTAAAAAGGATCATGCTTTTAGACTTTTAGTTGTGGATTTTTGCTTCTAAATTCCCTTTTCATTCCCAAGCTTCTCAAGTGGTGTCAGGAACAGATAAAGTAGATATAAAAAATTTAAATTTAGAAACTTGGAAAAAGCTATAAATTTAATGATGTTATGAACTATGAAAAGTTAATATATAGCTCAAAGATAAATTGATATTATGCCTTTTAATGAAATTTGTTTATAAAGATATAATCTCCTATTTATTTAATTTATGCATACAACTAATTGTAAATGTTTTAAACCACAAATGTTATATTTATGCAAATCATGAACACGATGACTAAAAGAACGAATGTTTGATCAAATGTGAAATAGAAAACAAAAAATGAGTCGGGATGTATATGTGAAGTTGAGTTGTATGACACTTGGAGTTGATCCAGAACTGGAGCATTTGAACTTTGATTTATTTTTTCCCATTAAAGTGGATTCAAAAGCTAACAAACTTAATTAAAAGAAGGAAACCAAAAAATATAAAACATTTTCATGTGAAAATAAATCAAATCTAAAATTTTACATACCAAATTTATGCTTTTAATACATGAAGTTAAATTTTCGCGTACTTCAAGCGGATTAAAAAGGTTAAAAAAAAAAAGTATTTGAAGGAAGAAACCAACAAAATATCAAATGTAATAAAGCACAAATAGTGGGAATAGTGGGATAAAATAAATTTTAAAATGTTATGCTCCAGGTTTTTTTTGTTTGCATTACTTACCCCAAATTAATTGATTAATTGATTGTTCTAAGATAACAGTTTGAATCCTCAACTAAAAAGAGTATAGTATAATAGACTATGAAAATAGCAATGTGAGTACAGTATTGTTGATATTTCATCTTAGTGCAATAGATGAAAATGTTTCTTTTTATGTTGAATTTAAAATTTGAATGCCCAAGAAAGTACGTGTGCAAGATAAACTTGTTGATTTAATGGGCCTCATGACTAAAACAATGAATGCATAGGCGAGGTGACGTCGAAAATTTAAGTTTTAGGACAAAATAAGTATTAAAATCAAAAATTTACCTGACCGTCGAATAATATGTTCACATCGAAAATTGATTGTGAAAGTACTCACCATAAAATGTTGTGCGCGGCCATCGTCTGAAGTAGAGTGAATTATGACCGAAGCACCTATCTTGTGAAAGAAATAAAATTACCCATTAGTAAACTTGCACTTAAAGAAGTTTTTATATTTGTATGCTTTAAATAATGCACTCGTGCTACTTTATAGAGGCATTCCTAATTTAGTCCAAACAACACCGACCAAATGGTATAGGCTGCTAGTAACTTTAAAACTGCTAGTCTTCACATAACATGCACCCCTTCACATAAAGTCATCAGTTGGCAATGGAGCAAATGAAACTTTGTCCAGTAATGAAACTTAATCAAATAAGAACCCATGTTAAAAGAAATATTATACGGACACGTTGCATGTTACTTGCATCCTTTAAATATGTCAAGAGCTACAAAGCTTCAAGCTTTAAGCATTTCCTACTGTACTAAAAAGACGGACAACATAAAAATCCATGGGATGAAGGAAAGAAAAAAAAAACAGAAAGCCATAACAATCTGAGCGACTACAAATATAAAAAAATAGATGAACAACATAAGATGCCTTTTCTTTGTTTCTAAGCTCATATTGTAACTTTATAGATCTATTTTAAAATATTAATGGTGACTATGGATTCGTAAGAAATATATCATAAGCTTATGGCATGTCTCTTGCAAGTTGTCAACATAAGGGTGGATTTCCTGCAATTGGATAATCCAAATGTTTTTGTACTGTTCAATTAAACAGCTGAACTGTGCTTGGTGTATCTTTCAATCATATATTTTAGTACCAAAAAAACTAATTTTGTAAATAACACTAATCTTCAAATGGCAATTCCTCTTACCTTCTGCATAATGACTGTGTCTTTTAACTATGTTTTGCTCCATACTACTACATAGTTACTCATAAGTTAAATTATATATTTTTTACAATCAACCAAAATTAAAAATATGATAGGATATGCCTGCATTAATTTAAGGATATATCATATTAATAACTGAATTGATGATCCGTAAAATACTGAATAAAGCCACAATGATGCCCATTCCCCACTCACGAAAAATAAAAAACTTCAATAATATATATAGAATTTCTAGAAAACGTACTTTTAGCCTAAGACGAACACAGTTAAGACTCAAAAAGAAAAATACTTGTGGCTGACATAGTAAGTGTTTTCCTAATTTTAATGCATTGGGTATCATATCCATGAAAAACCTTAGCATTACATATTTTACAAATTTGAATGTCTTTAATCCTAGTTAAAAAGTCAAAATTTCCATTTCTTTTAAGTAATAGTAATTTATGATAAATGTGCATTATATATGATGTCCTGCACAAAAAATAATAATATTTAAGCTAAAAACTTATTAAATTTATCACCAACTTTAAACTCCTCTTTTAGATAATTTTAATGTAAGCCCAACATTTATAGTGAAAGCTTCAGGATTAATGAAGAAGCAATTATAAATTTTAGTTGAATGCGCACTTTCTAACTGCAATTACCTAATTTTTGAGTTACCATTGTTCCAATTTTCAAACTGTGCACAACATATGGGGTTTGATGCCCATAAAATATTTTTATTATAAATTTAAAAGAAAAGATGCATCAACCTAGTTCTTTACTCAAAGCAATTATAAAGTTGTGTTAAAGGTACGGAATAACTGTAAATAAGTAAGGCTTTCAACCAAATAACCATTAATTGATTATGATAACACAACAAATGTATATAATACAAAATTAGATCCTCTTCTAAATGACTTAAAAAATGCAACTAACTCAGTGGTCAAAATTAGATTATAGTACAATGCAAAATTTGAAGCTAATTCCATTTTAAGAGATTCAAGTCTACAAAATTTATACATAAAGGCTAATTTCCAAATTATACCTTAAATTTAAAACTTAGCAAAAATAAAAGCATGGTATAAGTAATAAAATCAGCTAATGCCATTTGAATCATGGATGTCGAGATTTTGTGAACTTTGGCATCAAATTCCATTTCCAGCTTTGAAGTCATAAGGTTCAACCATAGACCTTCTATATACACTTAAAAACTTGTTTAATAGCACATGCACGAATAACTTTCCAATGGTTTGTGTTAATGGATATTATTGACTATCAATGGTGGCGACATATAGTAACAGTAAAATAATGTAGAGCTAGGTAAAGGCAAATCCAGTAGAGAAGTAAAAATATTTTCAAAATTTTAATCTACTCATGGATTGAATTAAAAAGCGATGTATTGACGATAAAAAAAAAATAAACGCAGTATATTTAAGATAATGTACTTAACAATAGAAATTTCAAAAGTAAAATGTAAAATGAAGTATAAAATCAACAGATGTAGTTAAAAACCCTTTTATAGACTTACTTAAAAGAATGGATCAAATTTACTATTATAGGTAGGGGTATGGTAGATAATTAATATTTAACTGTAACTTTTCGGTGTAGTTTACAGAAAAATAGATTAATTGAGATACGCGGATAAGAATCACAGACGAAATAGAAAAAAAAATGAGTTGGATATTACCTTAATCAAATGATATAATAAATCAAACAAAAAAAAATAAATGGTTAAAATGCAAATAAACATTTATGTACTAAAGTAAGTTATAAACATTTTAGTTAGTCGAGTTATAAATACTTATGTTAGTCGAGTTATAAACACTTTAGTTAGTCAATTTAAAAACACTGTAGTCGAGTTAATCGCAGAATAAACACATATATTAGACCAAATGTAACGACCCGGGGTTTTATCGACCTTGGTTACCGACATATACTCAATGTTGACACTCCAAGCGTCGGAAAATACCGGATTGTCCATGAAAGAAATTAGAGGGTGAGAATAGATAAGATAGAAACTTAAAATAGAAGAAGAAGAAGAAGAACAACACAACATCAGAGTAACATGATCCTCACAGCGGAACGAATAATCATATAATACATAACATAACTTTGAAATATAAATCTGTACTTGAATATACATAACATTTCAAAGTACAGCACTAACAACACAGCGGAAATAATCATAGATATATAATTCTGAAGCCTCATGCTCTAGC
Organism: Allium sativum; assembly: GCA_030737875.1. Taxonomy (NCBI): domain Eukaryota; kingdom Viridiplantae; phylum Streptophyta; class Magnoliopsida; order Asparagales; family Amaryllidaceae; genus Allium; species Allium sativum. Next base: position 53,107,612 of record CM060909.1, on the reverse strand, counting down.
TCTTCAGTATATCTGTAAATCCCGACTACTTGACTGCCCATACAAATTTAGGCACCCAAGAGTTTAGGAAAAACAAAAACAAAATAAACTCCGGGTCAGTCATGTGACTGGTGTGAGTAAACTCAAATAATTTGTTTAACTTTTACAAATCCTTTCAAAGAAAGGATAATCATTTTTAAAACAATATTATTCTAATATTATAATAATGTCTAATCACAAGTAATATCAATCTAGTAGAACACTTTCATCTCACATTCCACATATATAATACAATCAAACACCGCGGGCGCTTATTGGGTAATGGATTTCCAACTCTGACAAGGTATGGGTCCACCTTCCGATCAGTGTACTCTAGAAGCGATACACTGGAGTTCAACAAGAACATCTTGTTAACTCTGCCACACATGACCGACCACCCATTTCACTTAAGTGTATCGAATATATTGTCACCTTACAGTTGGTAAACCAACATAACCATTCCCGGGAGATACAAAATTGAAAGAAGTACAAATATGAATATTCTATAGATGGTGACAATATACCCTACTTGGGTAACACCCACTTAGCCATGTTGCCTGCCCGATTTATGTCATTTCCCAGTTGATGAGGCTGGAGGTCATAACGTATCTTTCAACAAATTACTCGTTCTTTTACTTTGAATGCGACATCGTTATACCCGTCAAATCAAGAATTGATTTCCCCAAAAATACCACGGGTATAAGCTAAGAGAAATGAATTCCTCCGCCACCGATGTAAATACTTTTGAAACGATCAACTCACATGATCCAACCAGATATACTCTGTCAAACATTCTTCCATACAGGTTGTCCTGGGACTGGACAAACCGAAGGCACTATTCAGTACATCCATCTTAGGCAATCTTTACCTAAGATTTATACAACAGCCCTTGCACTTTACTCCGTCTTCAATTATCTTTGGCATATATCATTCACAACGCTTATTCCAATACGGAGTGGTTCTTCGGATAATAATCCAACTGGTCTCTCCATATTAACAACGTTAAAATGGTCAAAACTTTGATAGTCGGTGATTTAACTATCAAAGGAAGACATGTGTGTAAACAACGATGTTATTTCCAGATGGAAATTATATCGATCAATCATCATTGAACATTTATCTCTTTTTAAATCAATTAATTTATCTCTTGTTTCCATATATTCTAAATTCTTATTTTCTATTATCAGAAAACATTTCTGATTCTTAATTGGAAAACATTTCCAAACCTCCTTCATTGGATTTAAACTGATGTTTAAATAAAACCATTACAACAAAAACACCATATTACAACTTTAATTTTACAACGGTGGTAAAAGCACCGTTGTAATAACTGTTTTTTACAACTTTTTTCCAGAAAAGTTGTACTAAACTTAATTTTAACAACTGTGTTATTTTCACAGTTGTAATAAAAGCCTATCACAACTTTTATTTTTTGACTGTTGTAATATATGACTATATTTTAATATAATTAACAACTAATAATTAATATTTAATACATTTATATTGATTATTTATAATTAATAACTAATAATTACTATTAAAAATCAATCTATAATATTTAATACTTAGCAATTAAGAAGAATAATTGTAAAATATAGTTAATACATTTAGTAATTAAATTTTAATAACTGATGATTAATAAGTTGTATTTAATAATTAATAAGTAATATTTGTTTTTAGTATTAATATTTAATACTTAAGGTTAATAATTATATCTAGTATATAATATTTTAAGAAGTTTTAAATGTTGAAATTTTCTAAACTAAACTCTAAAATATTTATAAATTTTTAAAAATTAAATAAATTTAATACTTTACAAAATATCCAAAAATTCAGAAAACTTGTTAGTTCCCACTTCTGCAAAATTTCAGCATTTGATTTTCTCTATTTCATACAATAACTTCAAGTCGAAATGAATATTAAGTGATTGAACCAAGATGATCCACAGTAACAAAATCAATTTGACTGTGGAGATTGCTTAACTGATTAGTTAAAGAAATAATATTATGTATAGTGTAGAAAAACATTGAATCAAACAAAAATATTTCTGCATTCGCTAGTATCAATCAAACAAATAGTGATAAAATTAAACATCCGAACAACGGCAACTAAATTTTTTGGCGGGTCAACAATTATATTTCATCGTGCCCGCTTTGTGCTGAGTTATAACTTTCCCTACCCGCTTCAGCATCCTAAACCCTTAGTCTCCCAATTCATCCTAGCGTTTCGCTAAATCCCTTGGTCTTCCAAAGGCTGCTACATAATTTTATTCATGAATTAGGGAATCGCGAGAGCACCAGGCTGCCCAGATATCCAATCCTTTTTCTGAAACGCGAAGATGAATTATTCTGCAATCCATCGAGATGCGTCGATATATTCAGAAAAATAATTTGAGGTAATAAGGGATGCAAGGTTTTTCCTTGTAGATCCACTTTGCCAAATTTATATTAACAAGTCAATATTATTTTGCAGGATTTGAGTTCCCAGATTTGAACTTGGCGGATCCCTCAATTTGGATGAAATTGAGGACGGCGTTTTGAAATTGCTGTCCAAAATAAGCCCTGAAAATGCGGCAAGTTTCATATCCTTTGTTCAAAACCCAAATATATTCATTTCGAACATGAAACAGGTACTGATTTTATTTCTGGTTTCTTTCTTGTTAGTCGTAGTTAGTTACAAAGAACAACCGCTTCAGCTTTTGGATGGAGAGAAAGGCATTAGCACTTGCTCTGAATCCATTGACATATGTGAAGTTTTTTTTATTGTATACATTTATTTTAGATAGTTATCTAATAGAGTACTTGCTTAAGCATACTATTGGTGCAGGAATAAATAGTGATAGATTTAATTGCAAAATTGGTGGAAGCTATAAACTTTTAGCTGTTATACAAAGACCGCTATCTCTTAATGGTAATCTTTTTTTCAAGTGTAGGTTATGTTCACTGGAGGCACGTACCACTGTTTCTGGTCTTAATACCAGTTTACATGCTTTTAATTACGAATAGCTGGATGTAGTTAGTGATCAGTAGCTTAATGAGAATTCATTTTGTTACCTTTGAACAAAGATGCCATTCATGATCTGTACAGTGGTTTAAATAAGAAGAGTTGAGGCAAGAATCATTTTTATAAACATGATGGTTTCCACTTCTGATAATAGCTGACATAGTTATCTGCTTCGTTTTACATTCAGCTAGCGCATGTCAAATACAAACAGGATGGTTTGGTTTTAACGTAATTTATTTAGAGTTATTTCCTTAGTCTAGTCCAAAATCTCTTCGCTCTTTTCAGCAATATCGTTTTCCTTATTTATTTTTCAAACTGGTTAAAGTTGGTTTAATTTTCTTAACAGTTCAATTCAAAAGCGGATATCGTCATCATCAACGGTTCGCAAATTAATAGCACTTACATTCATTAAAATCAGTCTTCTCTACATGGAAGCAAAGAGAGCTCATGAGGTATGACTTGATTTAAATTCAGTGTACATTTAAATAAATTAAGCATTTTGTTTATAATACACTCGTTCTAATTTTCAATTCTATTTGCATCTAGTGTTAAATAATACCTCATTCTGTTTAGTTTTGGAAAGGTTGGTGTCAACTGTGGCTTCAATGTAGAAGCTGCAGATGTACCTGTACAATGTACAATAGGAGTTTTTGATATGGTGTCGGCCCCTCAAAACCAGCCCACTACTCGAACGTCAAAAACATTCAACCAAGCCCATCGTCATCCAATAAAACAACCACTTCTTCATCTAATCAATCATCCCCTAAGAACCCTAATCTCGCATCGAAATCAATTGAGGATCAACCAAGGAGACCAAACACGGGTGGAGAAAGCGAAAGAAACATAATGGATGAAATGCCATGGGTGACCACAAAAGAAGTAGGGCCAAATGGTCAAAAAATAGAAGGATTTCTCTACAAGTAAAGAAATGGTGCAGACACAAGAATCGTCTGCGTTTGCCATGGGAAATTCCTCACTTCTGCCGAGTTTGCTGCTCATGGTGGTCTCGGCCACGTGGAGAATCTGCTCGCCTTATTGTTATTAGTTTTACTTCCTCCGGTTTCTTGTTATTAAAAAGAAAAATAATAATGTTAGTTTATGTTGGTATTTACAAACGTTGTGCTAGAGAAGAGCCTAGTCCGCTCTTCTATGCCATCATGTCTTCTATTCTATTCCATTGGTCGGTCAAGAGGTATATTTCAATTTCTATTTTATCGTTCATTTATGTTATATGGGCAGCTTGTTCTTGGTAGGTTGGTGTCGACTGTGGCTTCAATGTAGAAGTTGCAAATGTAGCTGATGTACAATAAGAGTTTCTGATGTGCGTTCTTATGGAATGCAGAGGACTAGGGAAAATAGACTAAGGCTAAAGAGAAAAACTTTGAACAAATGAATAGGAGGTCATTGTTTCAAAAGAGAAGACAAGGATAAATACGCTGACAATAAGTGTGTTTGTATTCTTAAAGAAAGCAAATCCTAAGGGAAAGGGGACTAAAGCTAAAAAGGAAAACTTCAAACAAATGAGCTGCAGACTGATGTTCCAGAACATAAATATAAGAAGCTAAGGTGAACCATGGCTAGTTGGCTACTGAGAAGTTTGTTGCTGTCATGAGGAATGTAAATGTGAGACCTTACAACTGATGTGAATATATATTTTGTTTTCCTTTCTTTTTTTTAAAAAGCATCTGTTTAGGCACAGTTTCAGTGCATATATAGTCAGTTTCCTATTGCCTAATAGGATTATTATTATACTTCGCTAAGCCTTTTCTTTTAGCCTACTCCTATGTAGATGGAAGGCTTGGAGTCCCCTAACAAACTCGTATACTTAGTTTAGCTCAGACAAGTATTTGCTAAGATATATTGGTTTATAATCTTGTTTTTTATCCTGCATATATTGATATCATATTAAAAAAGGGAACGGTTTTAACGGAGAAAAGGAGTGAACAAAGGTACATCTTTCATCAGTTGGATTGGGCATGGACAAGAATTGTAGCTGCAATTTTGTGGCCAGTGCATAACTTGGCAAAGAAGCTAGTCTATGAAAAAAATCACTTAGCAATTGGAATATCAAAGGTATATGAAATAATAATGTCTTTTATTTTTTAGTAGCTTAATTAGTTTAAGAAAATTACTTTTTAAAATAAATTGCAGAGCTTTGTGTGATACATTGCAGGCTGGTATAAGTGGTGGAGCGAGTCTGCCTGTGCACATCGATAAATATTAAAGTCTTGCAAGTGTCCATACACGCAATTGGTGTGAAAGTGCAGAATTACAAATTGTGCCGGACCAGGATGAAGTTTTAAAAGAAGCGAAGAAACAGAGAGCTTTGAATAGTGATACTGCTGAGTTGAGCAAGGAAATAATGATGAATCTGATATGCGGAGAATTGAGAAAATGGACTTCTAATTGCTCTTTTCAAATTGGACCGGTTATGTTTATTGTGATTGGTTTAGTTTGTGATGTACTATGTGTATGTTGATCGAATATTATGTTAATTGATATATATGAATGATTCCGTATAGTTATATTTGTTGCGTTGAAATATGAATCATATTATTATTAATATATATGAATTTTTTATATTAGTAAGGTGTATATAAGTTACAATAGCAAAAAAAGTTGTAATAAAACATTTTACAACAGTGTGAAATAGTTGTAATATTATGGAAATCACAACGGTAATCGCCAGTTGTCATACATATGCTCTGGCATTACAATAAAATATACAACAACGGGAAATAAAAGTTGTAATAAAAATTGTTACAACGTTGAGTAACAGTTGTAAAATATCCTAATTCACAACGGTGGTGCAACGGTGCATAAATGTTGTAAAAGATATAAGTATATTACAACTTCTTAATACACGACGGTGGCTCCACTGTTGTAAAAACTTTTTACAACTTTTCTGCACCGTTGCAATATGGTATATCTGTTGTAGTGAACATCGCTCTGCCAATTCAAATCATTTCACACATTAACTAAATTCACTTATCCATTCTTCACTATCAAACCTTACCATTCCTTAGTTAAGAAGGAAGTCAATCAAGTTGGGGTATAATTACCGCTCAGACCTTACCTGAACAACGTTTTAACTTCGGAATAGTCAAAGTTTATCCTTTGAATCTCTAACAAACTTCCTTACGTAACCCTCGGATTCTATTTACGAATCCTCTTCTTTTACATAAGTGATTTGATTATAACAGTAGTGTTATAATCCCATGCTTCTGAAATATATTAACTTAAGTATAACTTATTTAACTCAACTCGCTTAACTCCTATCGAATAACTAATATTCGATAAATTTATATTCGAATAACTATGTCTGTTTTAACTTTATTTCGAGTAGCTAATATTCGATTTAACTCCATTCGCTTGACTCTAGATTGCAGCGATCACAATGGTTACGCCTGATTCCCTCAGGAAACATCCGACCGCCGTAGGCTATCTGCAGCCCTACGAATTACGCTAGCAGTCTTGCTAAATGGCAACTCATTTGGATTAACTCTAATTCATTAACTCTAATTTATTTACAAATATCGACTAACTCTTATTGGATTAACTCGACTAACTTGGTTCGACTGACAATATTTGACTTACTTAGTTCGATTAACTATACTTGACTAGCTCGACTCGATTAACTATACTCGACTAACTCGACTCGACTTGGTTCGACTGACCATATTCGACTAAATCGACTAACTTGGTTCGACTGACCATACTCGATTAACTCAACTCGATTAACTATATTCGATTAATCTAACTTTCGAATACCATATTCGATTAACTTATATTTGATTAACTTTCTTCGAATAACTAAATTCGACTAACTCCTTCGAATAACTAAATTCGATTAACACCCTTCGAATAACTAAATTTGATTAACCCTTTTCGAATAACTAAATTCGATTTACTCTAATTGGTATTTATTTTCCTAATATCCCCTTTTATACTTCTGTTAAATCCTGAAATATTTATTTCCGAAATATTTCCTTTTTAAGTACTTCTATTTATTTTCTAAATAAATATCCCTTTTATAATTATTTTCCTTTTATAATTATTTCCCTTTTATAATTCTATTTACTTTCTAAGTAAATGTTCTATTTACACTTCTATTTACTTTCTAAGTAAATATTCTGTTTACACTTCTATTTACTTTCTATGAAAATATTTTGTTTACACTTCTATTTACTTTCTAAGTAAATATTGTTTTATAAAATTCTTTGATTTTATAAACAATTTCCCTTATTACTCTGTTTATTTCATAAATAAATATTTCCATTTATAATCTATTTGTAAAGGTTTTACAAATATTCCCTTTTTATTTGTTTTACAAATATTCTCCTTTTTCAATTTCATTTGTAAATGGTTTTACAAATATTCCTTCTTATTATCTTTATTTATTTTCTAAATAAATATTTCCTTTTACATCTTGTTTTACAAACATTTTTCCTTTTTATATAATCCTTTTTTTTCCTTTTATATATAAAATCCATTGATTTTATATAAATAATTTATTTTCAAAATATACTTTGAAAATCCCCTTTTCTACATCCCAGTATTTCTTATGGTTTTTAAAATACCAAATAACAATGATCGAGATCATTCAACACACATAATCAACAATAGATTTTATATCACATCATATATCACAATATATGAAACAAAACAGTATTTTATATATTGAGGAACCCAGTTGGGTCCCCCCAACCTGTTTCCCTGCATCACAGATGTTAAACAATATAATCAAAATCGATTTCATTTCAATATGAATTATTCTGTTAAACAGAATCAATATTTGATTAACGATTTATATATATATATATACATATATATATATATAAATTTCAACCAACTGACTAGCAGTTCAATCAAACAGTCAACACACAACAATCAACAGATAATTATCAGTTCTAAGAATAAGTTATAAAAATATAACTGTTCAGAGTTGGTGAGTTTTACTCACTTTGGCAGTTCATCGTTAAATAACGATAACCATTGCCTGATTCAGACGGACAATTTATTTTGCTATAAATTGTAACGAGCTTCGATGGACTTCCAGTCAGTTCCATTGAGTTGCTCTCGTCCATACGATCCTACTGGATCCAGTTTCGTTGAATTCTAACATCGTATGATAAAGTTACGGTTTATACAAGATTTAAACAATTATATGATAATATATACGTTATAGTTAATTAACTAAATTGTGAATTACCATTTGGCCTAACCATTCTATCTCAGCCCAATACCCGTTTACCCAGCACCCTTCTTCGATGAACCCCCGACCCATGTTCACCAACATTACACCCGTTCCCACTGGAAATCCACAACCAGTAATGACTTTCCTTCTTTATCTCATTATCACTTCAAAGCCAACAATACTGAAAAACTCAGTTACTAACACCCTCATTCACCAATCTCCCCATCACGTTTCTTTGTGGTTTGAAGCACCAAGATCCACAACCAACTAATGTATCAGCGTTCATTAACTTAAATTTAAATATAAATTATTAAACAAATACTTCATTAAACCTTAATGAATCATTCCATCCATGTTATTAACAAGGACCACACCCTCCTTTCCAAAAGCCTGTACCAGTTTCAAACCCAAAGGTTCACTTCCAACGTCCTTCTTCCCATACATGATACAACAGATAATGATTTCCTCCTCAACTCCATGACGCGTCTTCCCAAACAGCCATTTCCGCAAGTTCTTCTCCATTTCAACAGTCTGCACCCTTCATTAAAATTTCGAACTCTCAGTCCTTCGAATAGCCAAATCTCTTCACTCAAGAACCCTCACTCTTCACGTTCTTGTATGAAACAAACCATACTTCTCTTACCATTCGCAGTAGCCGACTTCCGCTCCTCTTTGCATCCAGAATTCAACGCCACTTCCTGTAGTGGCTAGCTCCTCCTCACAAAGTAAACCTCGAGCCTAGGGTCGCTGTAAAGATATCAGTGAACAAACATGTCTTCGATCTTCTGGAAAATGGTATGCGGTTGAAGATCAACCTCCCACAAATCTGAATAATTTTGTTTCACAATTTTCTGTGGTGTATAGAAATTTTATTTTGTTTATTTCGAAAGCCATGGGTTTGCTTTCTATTTTCCTGCGGCTTGCCTAAAAATGAAAGAGCACCTTACATTGGTGTATATATAAGGTTTTAGTTGGAAATTTGGGTTTGTTTGAAGAACGAGATTATGTGGTTGAGAGCTTGTTTCGGGGTAGCTTGAAGGAAGAAACGTGGACGCGAGGGAGGCAGTAGAAATGAACGGAAGATAGACAAAGAACGTGCTCATATATTGTTTAAGTTTACAAAATTTCGGTTACCTCGTTACATGAAACTTTTTCCACATACAAACTACCATGACAAAAATAAAAATACCGGTGAGACGAGCAATGTCCCACGATCTCAAAAATATAATAATATAGGTCGTTGACTTATTCTGTGAAACCCCGAAATACTGATTTAGGGTGTAATACACTCCAAATAAAAAGTCACGTATTAAATTAATTAAAAATTACTGTAAAATTCTAAAAATTAAATTATCCCTACGTCTCAAAGGGCTTGTCTAAATTCGAGGCCAATATTTAATTATAATTTAATATATCGTTATGGCTCATAGCGATTTCATAGCGACTATTTGAAAAGTTGATTTGGCCATAACTTACAATCTATAATACGAAATCTCGATTTTCCTCTTCCATTAGAAAAATATACTTCACCTGCTCCTAAAGTTTCTTGTTTCACAGAAATCCGATTAAAAACGGACCCTGCATATTCAGTTGAAGTTCAAATCGCCAAATAGCGAACTGCCGCGCGCTTTCGAGCTCGATTATAATTATAATATAAATTATACGTTCAAATGGCGTTTATAAATATATTCGTTAATATAATTCAACTCTAAACTAAATTATATCTTTTAAATTGCCCAATTCACACCACATTGCCATTTCAGCTAATTTTGATTATTTCAGAATTATATATGTTATTTAATTATTATATTAATTAAATATTCCTTATAATTTAATTAAACGACCATTTAATTCTCTAAATCACTATTTATATAATTAAATAAATTAATTATTATATCGCTAAAATACAGGTCATTACATTCTTCCCCACTTAAAATAATTTCGTCCTCGAAATTGCTAATGTAGGAAACCGCCCTATTAACTGGGTTAAAAATTATTCGTTTACTTTTAACTTCAGCTTTAACTGAATCAATTTAATTTCAATTAAAATATTAATTAACTCTTATTAACGAAAATTTTCAAAAATCCTGAAAATTTTCCAACACCTGAAATTTTCGAAAATTTTCGCCAGCACCTCCTTTGTACTGGTCAATAGCTCAAACTCCAACTCTCCTCTCTGGGCCTTCTCCAATCCAAAAGAAAATCAAATAGCCAAGCGGCTTGCCAAACAAGCTCATAAATCACCAAACTCATATAAAATAAACTTGTATCTTTTTGTCGGGCAACTCTATCACTTCCTATGCTACCAACTCAGCATATACCAATGTTATCCCAATCAAATTCTGATCAATTTGTCCTCAACACAACCATTCGCTTATCCCAGCCAAATTTCATTTCAAACTCAAGTTTTATTCTTGATTCCAAACTCTTTACTTATCAATTCAACTTACTTGATATCATTCTAATCCAATTCCATTTCTTACCACTAAACTGGCTTTATTCTAATCCCAATTCGCTTTCACAAATTTCTGTTTGATTCGTTTTAATTCAAACAATCTTTACCTGGAAATTTTAAACAACTTGGCTTTTCACAAAAACTCAAATATTCCTTTTTCTGGAATTTCAAACAACTTGTTTTTCTCAAACAATTCAAAATCAATATTTTTGGTAGTAATACGTCACTTAGAACTCGAAAATGAACACTAATGACGTCGGGATTCATCATCAGGGTTATTTCCCAGCTATCGAAGTGAGTTCAATACCATATCACTTTTAAAACCATTTTTAAATACTTCCATTTTGAAATTCATTTCAAAATAACATTTACAATGCTGTAAAACAATTTAAAATCTCCCAGGATTTTAAAATTCTCATATATTAATTCCAAATCCAATTACAACACTTATTCAAAATTTTAATTCCAATTCTGATTATAAATTCAGACTTGATTCATCTAATTTCATATATTTCACTTATATGAATCCTGATTGGTTATTTACATAACCATTTCACTCTTTATAATCTTACTCGATTATAATAACAACCAAAATATCCCATATATTATAATCATTCCAATATAAATCCTTATATCAAAATATATTTTTGGGCAAAATTATTTCGTTTACCCTCCTTTCAAAACATACCATGACGGTTCATCGTATTCGAGTGTTCAGAAACTCCTATCGATTCAGTGGATCAAACTGATCGATCAGAACCCATAAACAACTCAACCAATAAATCTCCACAATATAAAATCATTTTATATTGAATAACAAATACGCTCTCGTATGTATACACTCAAACTCAAACTAGGGAATTACTAACCCTATCTCTATCGAGTCACGCCACAGAGCCAAGGTAATTACTTAAACTTAAGCTCTGATACCACTGTAACGACCCAGGGTTTTGTCGACCTTGGTTTCCGACATATACTCAATGTCGACACTCCAAGCGTCGGAAAATACCAGATTGCCCATGAAAGTAATTAGAGGGTGAGAATAGATAAGATAGAAACTTAGAATAGAAGAAGAAGAACAACACAACATCAGAGTAACACGATCCTCACAGTGGAATGAATAATCATATAATACATAACATAACTTTGAAATATAAATTTTTACTTGAATTACATAACATTTCAAAGTACAGCACTTACAACACAGCGGAAATAATCATAGCTGTATAATTCTGAAGCCTCCTGCTCTAGCTCTTCAGTATATCTGTATATCCCGACTACTTGAGCGCCCATACAAATTTAGGCACCCACGATTTTAGGGAAAACAAAAACAAAATAAACTCCGGGTCAGTCATGTGACTGGTGTGAGTAAACTCAAATCATTTGTTTAACTTTTACAAATCCTTTCAAAAAAAGGATGATCATTTTTAAAACAATATTATTATGATATTATAATAATGTCTAATCACAAGTAATATCAATCAAGTAGAACGCTTTCATCTCACGTTCCACGTATATAATACAATCAAACACCGCGGGCGCTTATTGGGTAATGGATTTCCAACTCTGACAAGGTATGGGTCCACCTTCCGATCAGTGTACTCTAGAAGTGATACACTGCAGTTCAACAAGAACATCTTGTTAACTCGGCCACACATGACCGACCACTCATTTCTCTTGAGTGTATCGATTATATTGTCACCTTACAGTTGGTAAACCAACATAACCATTCCCGGGAGATACAGAATTGAAAGAAGTACAAATATGAATATTCTCTAGATGGTGACAATATACCCTACTTGGGTATGACCCAATTAGCCATGCTGCCTGCCCAATTTCTGTCATTTCCCAGTAGATGAGGCTAAAGGTCATAACGTATCTTTCAACAGATTACTCATTCTTTTACTTTGAATGCCACATCGTCGTACCCGTCAGATCACAAAATGATTTCCCCAAAAATACCATGGGTATAAGCTAAGAGAAATGAATTCCTCCGCCACCAACGTAAATACGTTTGAAACGATCAACTCACGTGATCCAACCAGATATACTCTGTCAAACATTCTTCCATACAGGTTGTCCTGGGACTGGACAAACCGAAGGCACTATTCAGTACATCCATCTTAGGCAATCTTTACCTAAGATTTATACAATAGCCCTTGCACTTTAATCCGTCTTCAATTATCTTTGGCATATATGATTTGCAACACTTATGCCAATACAGAGTGGTTCTTCGGATAATAATCCAACCGGTCTCTCCATATTAACAACGTTAAAATGGTCAAAACTTTGATAGTCGGTGATTTAACTATCAAAGGAAAACATGTGTGCAAACAACGATGTTATTTCCAGATGGAAATTATATTGATCAATCATCATTGAACATTTATCTCTTTTTTAATTAATTAATTTATCTCCTGTTTCCATATATTCTAAATTCTTATTTTCTATTATCAGAAAACATTTCTAATTCTTAATTGGAAAACATTTCCAAACCTCCTTCATTGGATTTAAACCGATGTTTCAATAAAACATCGCTCTGCCAATTCAAACCATTTCACACATTAACTAAATTCACTTATCCATTCTTCACTATCAAACCTTACCATTCCTTAGTTAAGAAGGAAGTCAATCAAGTTGGGGTATAATTACCTCTCAGACCTTAACTGAACAACGTTTTAACTTCGGAATAGTCAAAGTTTATCCTTTGAATCTCTAACAAACTTCCTTACGTAACCCTCAGATTCTATTTACGAATCCTCTTCTTTTACAGAAGTGGTTTGATTATAACAGTAGTGTTATAATTCCATGCTTCTGAAATATATTAACTTAAGTATAACTTATTTAACTCAACTCGCTTAACTACTATCGAATAACTAATATTCGATAAATTTATATTCGAATATCTATGTCTGTTTTAACTTTATTTCGAGTAGCTAATATTCGATTTAACTCCATTCGCTTGACTCTAGATCGCAGCAATCACAATGGTTACGCCTGATTCCCTCAGGAAACATCCGACCGCCGTAGGCTATCTGCAGCCCTGTGAATTACGCTAGCAGTCGTGCTAAATGGCAACTCATTTGGATTAACTCTAATTTATTAACTCTAATTGATTTACAAATATCGATTAACTCTTATTGGATTAACTCGACTAAGTTGGTTCGACTGACCATATTTGACTTACTTGGTTCGATTAACTATACTCGACTTGCTCGACTCGATTAACTATGCTCGATTAACTCGACTCGACTAACTCGACTTGCTCGACTCGATTAACTATGCTCGATTAACTCGACTCGACTAACTCGACTCGACTTGGTTCGACTGACCATATTCGACTAACTCGACTAACTTGGTTCGACTGACCATATTCGATTAACTCGACTCGATTAACTATATTCGATTAATCTAACTTTCGAATACCGTATTCGATTAACTTATATTTGATTAACTTTCTTCGAATAAATAAATTCAACTAACTCCTTCGAATAACTAAATTCGATTAACACCCTTCGAATAACTAAATTTGATTAACCCTTTTCGAATAACTAAATTCGATTTACTCTAATTGGTATTTATTTTCCCAATATCCCCTTTTATACTTCTGTTAAATCCTGAAATATTTATTTTCGAAATATTTTCTTTTTAAGTACTTGTATTTATTTTCTAAATAAATATCCCTTTTATAATTATTTTCCTTTTATAATTATTTCCCTTTTATAATTCTATTTACTTTCTAAGTAAATATTCTATTTACACTTCTATTTACTTTCTAAGTAAATATTATGTTTACACTTCTATTTACTTTCTAAGTAAATATTTGTTTACACTTCTATTTACTTTCTAAGTAAATATTGTTTTATAAAATTCTTTGATTTTATAAATAATTTCCCTTATTACTCTATTTATTTCATAAATAAATATTTCCATTTATAATCAATTTGTAAAGGTTTTACAAATATTCCATTTTTTTTTGTTTTACAAATATTCTCCTTTTTCGATTTCATTTGTAAATGGTTTTACAAATATTCCTTCTTATTATCTTTATTTATTTTCTAAATAAAAATTTCCTTTTACATCTTGTTTTACAAACATTTTCCCTTTTTATAAAATCCTTTTTTTTTTCTTTTATATATAAAATCCATTGATTTTATATAAATAATTTATTTTCAAAATATACTTTGAAAATCCCCTTTTCTATATCCCAGTATTTCTTATGGTTTTTAAAATACCAAATAAAAATGATCGAGATCATTCAACACACATAATCAACAACAGTTTTTATATCACATCATATATCACAATATATGAAACAAAACAGTATTTTATATATTGAGGAACCCAGTTGGGTCCCTCCAACCTGTTTCCCTGCATCACAGATGTTAAACAATATAATCAACATCGATTTCATTTCAATATGAATTATTCTGTTAAACAGAATCAATATTTGATTAACGATTTATATATACATATACATATATATTTATATATATACACATATATATAAATTTCAACCAACTGACTAGCAGTTCAATCAAACAGTCAACACACAACAATCAACAGATAATTATCAGTTCTAAGAATAAGTTATAAAAATATAACTGTTCAGAGTTGGTGAGTTTTACTCACTTTGGCAGTTCATCATTAAATAACGATAATCATTACTTGATTCAGATGGACAATTTATTTTGCTATAAATTGTAACAAGATTCGTTGGACTTCCAGTCAGTTCCATTGAGTTGCTCCCGTCCATACGATCCTAATGGATCCAGTTTCGTCGAATTTTAACATCGTATGATAAAGTTATGTTTTATACAAGATTTAAACAATAATATGATAATATATACGCTATAATTAATTAACTAAATTGTGAATTACCATTTGGCCTAACCATTCTATCTCAGCCCAATACCCGTTTACCCAGCACCCTTCTTCGATGAACCCCCGACCCATGTTCACCAACATTACACCCGTTCCCACTGGAAATCCACAACCAGCAATGACTTTCCTTCTTTATCTCACTATCACTTCAAAGCCAACAATACTGAAAAACTCAGTTACTAACACCCTCATTCACCAATCTCCCCATCACGTTTCTTTGTGGTTTGAAGCACCAAGATCCATAACTAACTAATGTATCAGCGTTCATTAACTTAAATTTAAATATAAATTATTAAACAAATACTTCATTAAACCTTAATGAATCATTCCATCCATGTTATTAACAAGGACCACACCCTCCTTTCCAAAAGCCTGTATAAGTTTCAAACCCAAAGGTTCACTTCCAACGTCCTTCTTCCCATACATGATACAACAGATAATGATTCCCTCTTCAACTCCATGACGCGTCTTCCCAAACAGCCACTTCCGCAAGTTCTTCTCCATTTCAACAGTCTGCGCCCTTCATTAAAATTTCGAACTCTCAGTCCTTCGAATAGCCAAATCTCTTCACTCAAGAACCCTCACCCTTCACGTTCTTGTATGAAACAAACCATACTTCTCTTACCATTCGCAGTAGCTGACGAACGCTCCTCTTTGCATCTAGAATTCAACGCCACTTCCTGTTCTGGATAGCTCCTCTTCACAAAGTAAAACCTCGACCCTAGGGTCGCTGTAAAGATATCAGCGAACAAACATGTCTTCGATCTTCTAGAAAATGGTATGCGGTTGAAGAGCAACCTCCCACAAATCTAAATAATTTTGTTTCACAATTTTCTGTGGTGTATGGATTTTTTTTTTTGTTTATTTCGAAAGCCATACGTTTGCTTTCTATTTTCCTACGGCTTGCCTAAAAATGAAAGAGCACCTTACGTTGGTGTATATATAAGGTTTTAGTTGGAAATTTCGGTTTGTTTGAAGAACGAGATTATGTGGTTGAGAGCTTGTTTCGGGGTAGCTGTGAAGGAAGAAACGTGGACGCGAGGGAGGCAGTAGAAATGAATGGAAGGTAGACAAAGAACGTGCTCATAAATTTTTTTTTTTTTTTTTTGAAAACAATAATGTGTGATCCTCCAATAGGAAGAGAGCGCGCGCGCGCGCACACACACACGCATATATATATATATATATATATATATATATATATATATATGGAAAAATGAACAAGATACAATATCCAATCACAGCCCCAAACAAGATTGCCAAAAGAAAGTAGAGGATAATAGATAGATGAGTTCCGACAAGGCCACCACCCATCATACTTCAATATCGAGTTCCGGCAAGGCCACCACCCGATATTGAGTATATCTATTTCCTTACATATGGCAATCTAAAAAATAGACAATGAGGTTAATCATACCCCTAAAATCACAACACTCCAACACTAAATACATATATGACTAAACAAGCAATAAATCCCAATCCAGACAGCAATCCCATAAGCTCCCCAGCTAAGTCCATGACCTGTAACCTGAAATACTAAAGAAAAACTATCAGTAACAAACATGCATTTATGAGTATATACCTATACATATATATGTATGTGTAAATATACATATTTGTATAAATAATTATACTTATATGTATATTAACATGTATATATGTATAAGTATATAATCATATATACCATAAAAAGGAGAAGAAAGCAGAATAACATATAGGAAAAGTGCTAACAAGTACCAAATATCAACAGAGACGAAATCTATTATATCTGAAATATCTAGTAAATCTAATAAACAGACCCAGATTTGATCTAACCTTAAACAAAAAACAGTCAAATCGTAAATTACCAAAAAACTTATAATGTGAATTAGACATCCAGTCCAGACTAAATTTTACAATTCTGATGATTAAATTATCAACGGAGTCAGACTTAGTATGAAATAATCTCTGGTTTCTTTCTAACCAAATAAACCAACACGAAATTACTACTAAGGAATCCAATATATATCTCTGCCTAGTATTAAACCTTAATCTAATGCAATTCCAATAATCTGCACAATCATTTATAGCATTAAAACCATCAAATGTAAAAAAATTCAGAATCTGTTAAAAATTGAAAATGTGAAATAACAAGAGAAAAATAAATGCTCAACGTGCTCCTCACCAATATAACAAAAACAACATTTGCTATACATGAAATTTTGTCCACATACAAACTACTATGACAAAAATAAAAATACCGGTGAGACGAGCAATGCCCCACGATCTTAAAAATATAATAATATAGGTCCGTTGACTTATTCTGTGAAACCCCGAAATACTGATTAGGGTGTAATACACTCCAAATAAAAAGTCGCGTATTAAATTAATTAAAAATTACAGTAAAATTCTAAAAATTAAATTATCCCTACGTCTCAAGTGCTTGTCTAAATTCGAGGCTAATAATTAATTATAATTAAATATATCGTTATGGCTCATAGCGATTTCATAGAGACTATTTGAAAAGTTAATTTGGCCATAACTTACAATCTATAATACGAAATCTCGATTTTCCTCTTCCATTAGAAAAATATACTTCACCTGCTCCTAACATTTCTTGTTTCACAAAAATCCGATTTAAAACGGACCCTGTATATTCAGTTGAAGTTCAAATCGCTAAATAGCGAATTATCGCGCGCTTTCGAGCTCGATTATAATTATAATATAAATTATACGTTCAAATGGCATTTATAAATATATTCGTTAATATAATTCAACTCTAAACTAAATTATATCTTTTAAATTGTCCAATTCACACCACATTGCCATTTCAGCTAATTCTGATTATTTCAGAATTATATATGTTATTTAATTATTATATTAATTAAATATTCCTTATAATTTAATTAAACGACCATTTAATTCTCTAAATCACTGTTTATATAATTAAATAAATTAATTATTATATCGCTAAAATACAGGTCATTACATTCTGCCCCACTTAAAATAATTTCGTTCTCGAAATTGCTAATGTAGGAAACAACCCTATTAACTGGGTTAAAAATTATTCGTTTACTTTTAACTTCAGCTTTAACTGAATCAATTTAATTTCAATTAAAATATTAATTAATTCTTATTAACGAAAATTTTCAAAAATCCTGAAAATTTTCTAACACCTGAAATTTTTGAAAAATTCCGCCAGCACCTCCTTTGTACTGGTCAATAGCTCAAACTCCAACTCTTCTCTCTGGGCCTTCTCCAATCCAAAAGAAAATCAAATTGCCAAGCGGCTTGCCAAACAAGCTCATAAGTCACCAAACTCATATAAAATAAACTTGTACCTTTTTGTCGGGCAACTCTATCACTTCCATATGCTACCAACTCAGCATATACCAATGTTATCACAATCAAATTCTGATCAATTTGTCCTCGACACAGCCATTCGCTTATCCCAGTCAAATTTCATTTCAAACTCAAGTTTATTCTTGATTCCAAACTTTTAACTTATCAATTCAACTTACTTGATATCATTCTGATCCAATTCCATTTCTTACCACTTAACTGGCTTTATTCTAATCCCCATTCGCTTTCACAAATTTCTGTTTAATTTGTTTTAATTCAAACAATCTTTACCTGGGAATTTTAAATAGCTTGGCTTTTCACAAAAACTCAAATATTCCTTTTTCTGGAATTTCAAACAACTTGTTTTTCTCAAACAATTCAAAATCAATATCTTTGGTAGTAATACGTCACTTAGAACTCGAAAATGAACACTAATGATGTCGCGATTCATCATCAGGGTTATTTCCCAGCTATCGAAGTGAGTTCAATACCATATCACTTTTAAAACCATTTCTAAATACTTCCATTTTGAAATTCATTTCAAAATACCATTTACAATGCTGTAAAACAATTTAAAATCTCCCAGGATTTTAAAATTCTCATATATTAATTCCAAATCCAATTACAACACTTATTCAAAATTTTAATTCCAATTCTGATTATAAATTCAGACTTGATTCATCTAATTTCATATATTTCACTTATATGAATCCTGATTGGTTATTTACATAACCATTTCACTCTTTATAATCTTACTCGATTATAATAACAACCAATATATCCCATATATTATAATCATTCCAATATAAATCCTTATATCAAAATATATTTTTGGGTAAAATTATTTCGTTTATCCTCCTTTCAAAACATACCATGACGGTTCATCGTATTCGAGTGTTCAGAAACCTCCTATCGATTTAGTGGATCAAACTGATCGATCAGAACCCATAAATAACTCAACCAATAAATCTCCACAATATAAAATCATTTTATATTGAATAACAAATACACTCTCGTATATATACACTCAAACTCAATCTAGGGTATTACTAACCCCATCTCTACCGAGTCACGCCACAGAGCCAAGGTAATAACTTAACCTTAAGCTCTGATACCACTATAACGACCCGGGGTTTTGCCGACCTTGGTTATCGACATATACTCAATGTCGACACTCCAAGCGTCGGAAAATACCGAATTGTCCATTAAAATAATTAGAGGGTGAGAATAGATAAGATAGAAACTTAGAATTGAAGAAGAACAACATAACATCAGAGTAACATGATCCTCACAGCGGAACGAATAATCATATAATATAACATAACTTTGAAATATAAATCTGTACTTGAATATACATAACATTTCAAAGTACAACACTTACAACACATCAGAAATAATCATAGCTATATAATTCTGAAGCCTCCAGCTCCAGCTCTTCAGTATATCTGTAAATCCCGACTACTTGACTGCCCATACAAATTTAGACACCCAAGAGTTCAGGGAAAACAAAAACAAAATAAACTCCGGGTCAGTCATGTGACTGGTGTCAGTAAACTCAAATCATTTGTTTAACTTTTACAAATCCTTTCAAAGAAAGGATAATCATTTTTAAAACAATATTATTCTGATATTATAATAATGTCTAATCACAAGTAATATCAATCTAGTAGAACGTTTTCATCTCACGTTCCACATATATAATACAACCAAACACCGCGGGCGCTTATTGGGTAATGGATTTCCAACTCTGACAAGGTATGGGTCCACCTTCCGATCAGTATACTCTAGAAGTGATACACTTGAGTTCAACAAGAACATCTTGTTAACTCGGCCACACATGACCGACCACTCATTTCTCTTGAGTGTATCGATTATATTGTCACCTTACAGTTGGTAAACCAACATAACCATTCCCGGGAGATACAGAATTGAAAGAAGTACAGATATGAATATTCTCTAAATGGTGACAATATACCCTACTTGGGTATGACCCACTTAGCTATGCTGCCTGCCCGATTTCTGTCATTTCCCAGTTGATGAGGCTGGAGGTCATAACGTATCTTTCAACAGATTACTCATTCTTTTACTTCGAATGCCACATCGTCATACCCGTCAAATCACAAATTGATTTCCCCAAAAATACCACAGGTATAAGCTAAGAGAAACGAATTCCTCCGCCACCGACGTAAATACGTTTGAAACGATCAACTCACGTGATCCAACCAGATATACTCTTTCAAACATTCTTCCATACAGGTTGTCCTGGGACTTGACAAACCGAAGGCACTATTCAGTACATCCATCTTAGGCAATCTTTACCTAAGATTTATACATCAGCCCTTGCACTTTAATCCGTCTTCAATTATCTTTGGCATATATCATTCGCAACGCTTATGCCAATACGGAGTGGTTCTTCGGATAATAATCCAACCGGTCTCTCCATATTAACAATGTTAAAATGGTCAAAACTTTGATAGTCGGTGATTTAACTATCAAAGGAAAACATGTATGCAAACAACGATGTTATTTCCAGATGGAAATTATATTGATCAATCATCATTGAACATTTATCTCTTTTTAGATTAATTTATTTATCTCCTGTTTCCATATATTCTAAATTCTTATTTTCTATTATCAGAAAACATTTCTAATTCTTAATTGGAAAACATTTCCAAACCTCCTTCATTGGATTTAAACCGATGTTTCAATAAAACATCGCTCTGCCAATTCAAACCATTTCACACATTAACTAAATTCACTTATCCATTCTTCACTATCAAACCTTACCATTCCTTAGTTAAGAAGGAAGTCAATCAAGTTGGGGTATAATTACCTCTCAGACCTTAACTGAACAACGTTTTAACTTCGGAATAGTCAAAGTTTATCCTTTGAATCTCTAACAAACTTCCTTAGTTAACCCTCGGATTCTATTTACGAATCCTCTTCTTTTACAGAAGTGATTTGATTATAACAGTAGTGTTATAATTCCATGCTTCTGAAATATATTAACTTAAGTATAACTTATTTAACTCAACTCGCTTAACTCCTTTCGAATAACCAATATTCGATAAATTTATATTCGAATAACTATGTCTGTTTTAACTTTATTTCGAGTAGCTAATATTATATTTAACTCCATTCGCTTGACTCTAGATCGCAGCGATCACAATGGTTACGCCTGATTCCCTTAGGAAACATCCGACCGCCGTAGGCTCTTTGCAGCCCTGCGAATTACGCTAGCAGTCGTGCTAAATGGCAAGTCATTTGGATTAACTCTAATTGATTTACAAATATCGATTAACTCCTATTGGATTAACTCGACTAACTTGGTTCGACTGACCATATTTGACTTACTTGGTTCGATTAAGTATACTCGACTAGCTCGAATCGATTAACTATACTCGACTAACTCAACTCGACTAACCCGACTCGACTTGGTTCGACTGACCATATTCGACTAACTCGACTAACTTGGTTCGACTGACCATATTCGATTAACTCGACTCGATTAACTATATTCGATTAATCTAACTTTCGAATACCGTATTCGATTAACTTATATTTGATTAACTTTCTTCGAATAACTAAATTCGACTAACTCCTTCGAATAACTAAATTCGATTAACACCCTTCGAATAACTAAATTCGATTAACCCTTTTCGAATAACTAAATTCGATTTACTCTAATTGGTATTTATTTTCCCAATATCCACTTTTACACTTATGTTAAATCCTGAAATATTTATTTCCTGAAATATTAATCTAACGTTCTTCTTCCCATACATGATACAACAGATAATGATTCCCTCTTCAACTCCATGACGCGTCTTCCCAAACAGCCACTTCCGCAAGTTCTTCTCCATTTCAACAGTCTGCACCCTTCATTAAAATTTTGAACTCTCAGTCCTTCGAATAGCCAAATCTCTTCACTCAAGAACCATCACTCTTTACGTTCTTGTATGAAACAAACCATACTTCTCTTACCATTCGCAGTAGCTGACATCCGCTCGTCTTTGCATCTAGAATTCAACGCCACTTCCTGTACTGGCCAGCTCCTCCTCACAAAGTAAAACCTCGAGCTAGGGTCGCTGTAAAGATATCAGCGAACAAACATGTCTTCGATCTTCTGGAAAATGGTATGCGGTTGGAGAGCAACCTCCCACAAATCTAAATAATTTTGTTTCACAATTTTCTGTGGTGTATGGAAATTTTATTTTGTTTATTTCGAAAGCCATGGGTTTGCTTTCTATTTTCCTGCGGCTTGCCTAAAAATGAAAGAGCACCTTACGTTGGCGTATATATAAGGTTTTAGTTGGAAATTTGGGTTTGTTTGAAGAAC
This sequence comes from Allium sativum, assembly GCA_030737875.1. NCBI lineage: Eukaryota > Viridiplantae > Streptophyta > Magnoliopsida > Asparagales > Amaryllidaceae > Allium > Allium sativum. The sequence goes on along the minus strand of CM060909.1, from coordinate 53,084,395 downwards.
GAGATTATGTGGTTGAGAGCTTGTTTCGAGGTAGCTGTGAAGGAAGAAACGTGGACGCGAGGGAGGCAGTGGAAATGAATGGAAGGTAGACAAAGAACGTGCTCATATATTGTTTAAGTTTACAAAATTTCGGTTACCTCATTACATGAAACTTTGTCCACATACAAACTACCATGACAAAAATAAAAATACCGGTGAGACGAGCAATGTCCCACGATCTCAAAAATATAATAATATAGATCCGTTGACTTATTCTGTGAAACCCTGAAATACCGATTTAAGGTGTAATACACTCCAAATAAAAAGTCGCGTATTAAATTAATTAAAAATTACAGTAAAATTCTAAAAATTAAATTATCCCTACGTCTCAAAGGGCTTGTCTAAATTCGAGGCCAATATTTAATTATAATTTAATATATCGTTATGGCTCATAGCGATTTCATAGCGACTATTTGAAAAGTTGATTTGGCCATAACTTACAATCTATAATACGAAATCTCGATTTTCCTCTTCCATTAGAAAAATATACTTCACATGCTCCTAACGTTTCTTATTTCACAGAAATCCGATTTAAAACGGACCCTGTATATTCAGTTGAAGTTTAAATTACCAAATAGCGAACTGCCGCGCGCTTTCGAGCTCGATTATAATTATAATATAAATTATACGTTCAAATGGTGTTTATAAATATATTCGTTAATATAATTCAACTCTAAACTGAATAATATCTTTTAAATTGCCCAATTCACACCACATTGCTATTTCAGCTAATTCTGATTATTTCAGAATTATATATATTATTTAATTATTATACTAATTAAATATTCCTTATAATTTAATTAAATGACCATTTAATTCTCCAAATCACTATTTATATAATTAAATAAATTATTATATCGCTAAAATACAGGTCATTACACCAAAACTCTTTTTTAGTATATTATTCTAGCTACCATAACATGCATTTTAAAAATAACATACAATATTAGGATGTGACTAAAGCCCAATGAATGGTGTAACGCTCTTATATGTAATGCCACAATGAGAACCAAAACCTTAAAGAACCACAGAAAAATTGTCCATAACAAATACAAAAAATATTAAAGAAAATGAAAGAAAACCACGTTATCATTTATTGTGAATAGCAACTTCACATGTAAGCCTATTTCCTTCTCCATGCCTTTGTAATAATGGAGACTTGTTTAAAACCTGTGTTTGAAGTGGCAATGCATCTTTAATATCCATCAGTTAGTTTAAAACTTAAAAATTTGATAAGTGCCCAAAAAAAATTTTGAACCTGTGTTTGAAGTAGCATTACAACTGTTCTGGTATTTCAGAACTGTTAATAATCACATAATGTACCGTCTTTCCAGTGCTATGCTTTATCTGTTTGTTTGTAAGTCCAATTATATTTTCTACACTCCATCAGATTGACCAAAACATATGCTACTAACATGTGTAGTGGACTCAGGTCAGCACCATGTGATTAAGAATTTAAACATATTGACTTAACAACTACATTTCAAATTAATCAGCCTCAAAATATCATGGATAATGGCCATACTAACTGGATTAGCCTTATTAAATTTTAGCATAACTAATCCGTTTTCCGATAAGAAATAAAATTTAATGTCTCCATAGTCAATGAATGGTGACTGTGGCCCTGTGAATACATGAAATGTTTTCAGTGACCATGGAGTTTGTCGCGAATGGCGGGTAAATGATTCAATTTTGTAGTGGTATATTATTATTAAATCAACTTCCAAAATTTACGTAGAGAATGAATTTGCCAGTTTTTTCCACAAAATTTTAATGCGTTTTTCCGTGAGTTACAAACTACAGGAATATTTTTTATGTAGATACAAAGCCAACATTTTAGCAGATCGATATACATTTTTGTTTTCAGTAAAGAAGATGAAACCATGATATAAAACTTTTTGTACTTATCACTCATGTTTATCATAACATTAAAAAATAAATCGTGTTGGAGCATGGAAACTCTCATAAGCGATCTGAAATCATGAAAAAATTAGCTGGGCAGATGATTCAGATGAGTCGACAACCAGGTTGTTATAGATATATTACTCATTATTACATTCAATAAAAAGTCTGCTCATCTATTAAGTTGAAATTCTGTTATTTCAACCAGGTACCAAAAACAATTTCAAAATTACTACAAACTATAAACTTATAACATGTAATTTTCAGGGTCGTGTAAAACTATATCGTCGAATATAAAGAGCTACATAACTAATGCTATATATAATATATTTGTATGCTTTCAATATGACGTATACATGCTAAAGGTTTTCCTACCAAGCTTCTTTGAAATTGCATCATCATTGAGAGGCTTCATTTATCTCTATTGCAGTTAAATTTGATTAGGTTTAGGCTTGAGCCCCAATTCCGATAATAATGCCTTCTATTGATGGTTTAATTCTGAAAATTCAGCAACTATGGCATCTAAACATATGAAATTAGTAATATGTTTACACAATAAACATGTTTCACATCATTTTTTGCACCTAATCGTTAATTTGGATTATTATTATTATTATTTACACAGATAAGTGCTTTGAATTTTTTGCACTTGGTTACATAGTAATGGCCACTCCAAATAACATAGTATTTATTCAAGTAAAAGCAAATAATTAAATTGTGATGTTCATTGGATGGTAATCGTAAAACTATCCTGTTATGAGACATCTAAGTAGGGAAATTAAATTTTCTTATTTCAGTTAAAATTGTTAAATCCAAAACTTTAAAGTTTATCACAATTAATTTGAGAATATTTTATTCAATATTAACAAAAAAAATAGGAATAAGAAAATTCGCGCAAGTTACAAAACATGTTATATATTTTAGACATCTTACAATCAAAAACCAACACAGTATAAGGTAGGACCTGATTATGTACGTATAAAATTCAGCCTTTTTAAGGAAAAATCTAAAATCATTGAACACTATCCAAACAGCATACGGAACTTTAACGTTTTTTGAACTAACATGGAAAACTCATGGATGTTTAAGGATTAAGTATCACAGCCGTGCTTGCAATTATCTGTTGCATTACATCCAGTGTATAGAAAGTTAAAAAGGAGTAAAACCATTGCATATTCAATATAAAGGTACTAAAACTCAAAATATAAAATAACATTCTTAAAGTAAATCAGTAATAACCTTCACCTCCAGGTGACCTTTACCTTAATTTTCAACAAAGCCTTTCCACTGCCGCCACATGCCACAGTCGCCCTCGAAGTCTCATGGCCTGTAGTAATGTCATCAGCTGTAGAAAAAAAAATCAAATCTTGTAATCATATTCAAATGATGTTCATTGTCGCGGACTACTATCAGAAATCATATTTTAATAAATGCAATTATTGATTTAATAAGAACAAATGAAATAAATATTTGTATGCAGATTAGAATTTAGAAGCTTACCGACGAAACAACTTCTTTACGAATTGTTGGCTTCTGCGAGCTACGTAAACACATGTATGATCAATTGATTTGATTAAACTGCAAACTAACCCTATTCAATTTGTGCGTTAAAACAGAAATTGGAGTTATTTAACTTCAGATGTGCTAATTTACTATAAATTGCAACTAATTGCCAGGGTAGTGGTAAAAACTTATTAATTAGAGGGTGATCGATATAATAAATATTTACCAAACATCAAGCGTTCAGAGGCTGCGACACAATATAGCTGGAAGAAACCCGTGGGAAAAGCTACAAGAAGAATGTTTGAGGGAAGCGACGCTTGGTTTGTGAAAACACCAGAGCAACTGCGCGTCCTTCTAATCGAACTCAACGGCAACAGGGGGAAGCATGAATCAGAAGAAGACGGGGATAGATAGTGTTAATGAGGAGAGATGCGTAAAAAGAGCCATTCTGAAAGAGACGTTTGGGAAAAAGAAATGACATGTTTGCGTAAAGTAAAAGGAATCACGAAAAAAGACGGTTCAGCTTTAGATAACCTTGAGAATGCTTCTGAGAGCTCGAAACCAAACCCAGTAATTATAATATAGTATAGATACTAAACTAAAATATAACATACGTCACATGAATGATAAATTTCTTAAAATTAATCTGCAAGTAAACTTGCACTAACAAATGATCTTCTAAAACAACTGATAGGAGAGGAAACTAACGCCTCCTCGACTACTATTTCTTCTCCCATTTACAGACGCAAGCACACTTAGAAATATGTTTTAAAACGAAGTAACTTGTGAAAGTGAAACAACCTGCCAAAATGAAAATGATATTACCGTATGCATGATATACTGTCACGGTAAACATGAAAAGAAAATAGTTGAAGTGAGACTGAACCCTATTACTCATATCACCTGAGGTGCCGCTCCGAACAAACTAATGCAATACTTTAACGTATATAGGTTTATATAAATATATAGTTCAAAGAGAATACCAGCAAACACAATTGATATAGAATACCTTTTTTCCTTTTTGCACACAAACACTTAAAACATTTCATATATTTTGAAGGTTCGATTCCGTGGTATGTGGCTGTGATTTGTCCTACTGTAAATTTTCTCTTTTACAGCGGAAACCAAGTTAATTGTTGCTTCTTAACCCTTTTCTGCCTCCTTTTTCTTTACACTTATGCTTCCCATTATTTTGTTAAATAGTTTTAGTCATATAGAATTGGTGCGGTACTTCGCTCTATTACGTGGGTGGTTACATGCCACTGGAAATTTTCATTTACAATAAAAACCTATGTGATTTTTTTCCTTTCCTAAACCAATGGTAGGAATAATTTACATGTACTGCACATGCAAATGGAATGGTCGATGACATCGAGTTACATGTATTTGCATACTAAGAATTTTGTACTGTAGTGATTGTTAAAAGGTATACGATTTTTTTTCCCAAAAGATGCATATTATATACAAAGAGAAAATGAATAAATTATAGAATTGAGACTGCGGGACAATGTATATAATTTGCAGCATGCGTTAAGGGGTAATGTTCATCGTTACTACAATCTATATGACACATATTGTAGAAGATAACATGTTTATTATATTAAAAAAAACAGGCATGACATAGTGCTTACTAAGCTTTTCGTCACTTATATAAAAATGTGTTGCTTCAGCAAGTGATTGATTACAGTAATTCAGGTTGTCTTTTGATTTACTGATTTATGTAATGTATATCTAAATTTTAATGTAATCACAATGTTTAACTAATATTTTAGTATGAATTTGCCAGTAGCATATGTGCTTGGCTATATGTAGAAGCAACAGCAATAACAAAAATATATCAAACAGAATTAAGAAGAATAAATGGTCCAGTTGAAAACTATTAATATAGTGGAAGTTTCCAAAATCCTAAACAACAAAAGAAAGAGGCTTATGCATTAGAAGAAAAACAAAAGACAGGAATTAAACAATTTACCAAGGTCAGATGAAAAAACCTCCGTCAAGGAGTTAAATTGAACATGAAACCATGAGCTTCCTAGTAGTCTGAATGCCAAAGTGATCTCTGACTAATGCTTGTTAAAGAATGATCCAACGACTTTCTTGAACATCCTGTCAAAAGAATGCCAAAGTATGCATCACGTTAACTTTAATCAGTGTTCATCGAGGATTGAACTATGAAAAATGGGAAAATAACATGTGACTGCTCAAAAATGCAATGAAGAGGTAAACCCGTCAATGCCATAATCCACTTGATAATACCATCCCTTCACCTATAAATAAACTGAAAATAACATAACAATGGATTATGGCTCTAGTTCAATCAGCATATCGATGTATGTTAGCTGCCAATAATAATATTTTCAAGAGTGGTGCATAATTTCTTGAAAAATCAAAACAAAATTAGTCAATCTGCATGAATATTAGAATCAATTACTCACACATAAAATCCTCTTGCTTCTGGTTTGCTATGCCATTATAAATTATACATAAGATGCAATCAATGGAAACATGAATCCAAATGTATTATACACACAGAAACACAAACACACACCAAAGATTTTTCTTTTTTTAAAATACAGCAAAACACAAACACATATTAAGGAATTTTTTTTTAAATACAGTTCTATGTAAATTGTTTCGAAATTTGAAATTTCAGTTGACTTTCAAAATTCCATCGCAACTCCAGTTTTGAATTTCAATATATTGTTATTTATTTTTTGTAGAAATACTTTAACACATTGTATAGTGTATTATGTAGGAATTATAATTGGAATAATAAGATTATAAAATGAGTGCTTTTATTTTGATGTTTTTTATATGATATTCTGTTAATATAATTTAAATCATGTTTTTATAGGTATATACTTGATAAAAAGTTGAGTATTGGTTGAAAAATAATATAATCTACGTTATGTTATCTGATTTTTACATGAAGCTCAAATTTTCTTTTATAGGAATTACAAAATAAATTAAATACTCAATTCAAGTTTGAGCACGTATTTGTGAATAATATTTGTGAATAAAGACAAATTGATTTGTTTGAACTGAGGAAAATTTTGATTTTGCACTATTCTGTTTCTCCAGCCACATTAAATCTGAATACAAATATCTACATCTTTGATATTGAGGGCTAGCATAAAGGTAGCTTAAATGGCTGGTCAATAAAATTTATTCGATGCACATCTGTTAATATATATCAGACACATTTAATTACAATAGAAATCCTCAGATGCAATGAGATTATGTTGCCCACTTCGTGTGTGTTGTTTGATTTGCACATGCTTGATTCTGTGAAAAGAAACCGACATTCACAAAATTGGGGGCATTCTTAGGTGAAAATCTCAGAAAATGAATACACATTGCTTTAACGGGTGATGTTATATTAACAGGTAAGGGATATGATGCCCATGGTTCAATCCACAATCAGTTGTACGATACCTTGCAACAATCTTTGTTGTCTTCCACCTACATGAACATTGTTTGACCATATCCCACATACATAATTACAACCTCAATCGACTTAAGCACTTATGCTTGCCTTTTCAATATTGCTAAACATGTATATTATATATCAATGTTATCCTACGATCTACAAGCATGCAGCGTTCTTCCATCAATTCATTTTTTTGAATTTGTTCTTTATTGTAGTTTCCAAACTTTCATTCTGTTTCTTTAATTTTTTTTTTGGATGGATTACCCATTCTACTGAAATATAAAATTATATATCTGGTTATCTGTGGCTAAGTTACTGTGGCACCTAAAGCTAAATATAAAATGAACGGACCAAATGGTTAATTGACTGTTTGTGCTGTGTTTACTCACAAACGGCAAATGGATTTAACCTTATATTTATCTACCGTATTATGTGAAATCTCAGGCAAATGTACTTCTATTATCACCCACAAAGAAAGTCATTATATGCCTTTTTACCATAGATAACTGTTGCCAGAGATTTCACATAATATATGTCTCTAATCTGACATTTGTGTGCTATCTGACCCATGATCTGTATTTTGAGCACCGGTAAGTGGCGACATAATTTGCCATTCAAAATAGGTTTATTTCATTTGGATTATAAAAGTCAGTATCAATGGTGTACAACATGCTAACTGCGATTTCCATTCGCACTTGAGATGTCCATTAAGCTTGGTAGTTGAACTATCAATAGAGCAGCCTTAAACTATTTTTGACCTAAACTAAATGGTCTTCCTTGTTTACATGGAACATGCTTCTAATTCTAATCACAGTTGAGTTTATCAGCATCCCAGATATCAATTATAGTATTCACATGACTCTACACTTAGTTTGCAATTCATTACCGTGTCCTATCATCTTCACTTATTTTTGGCTTCAATCATGTTTTGAACAAAAATGAACCTCAGTTGTTTTACCATTCAAAATAGGTTTATTCCATTTAGATAGTAAAAGCGAATATCAATGGTGTACAACGTGCTAACTGCGATTTCCATTCGCACTTGAGATGTCCATTAAGATTGGTACTTCAATTAGCTTTAAACTACTTTTGACCCAGACTCAATGGTCTTCCTTGTTTATATGGAACATGCTTCAAATTCTAGTCACAATTGAAGCTGTCAGCACCCAAAATATCAATTATAGTATTCACATGACTCTACAATTAATTTGCAATTCATTACCATATCCTATCATCTTCAGTTATTTTTGGCTTCAATCATATTTTGAACGAAAATGAACTTCAGTTGTTTAGACGAATACCGTAATTGAAAAGGAAGATTAGATGATATGTAAGCAGAAGTAATTGTAATTTTCTTCTTCAGTATAGTAATTCAGTCTAAACTTAGTTACAGCATGAATATTTTGTGCCATTCTCTTCACTAATATCAAAGGAAGATCCAACGATCAGTTTCCTTTTATGTACAAAATACATGTAGTATTTCCTTTCATTATTGCACTTGTGCAATTGTCGATTGATTTGTATTCACTCCCTTCGAAAAAAATTGGGTCCAGTTAAGAAGAGAAAATCTATTCAATTTCAGAAGAAAGGTCTTTTAAATTTTATAAAGGACACGCACAAGTAAATGTTCATTTTAACTGGAATATCCATAAAACAAAACAATTGAAGAATTGTACAGTTTATACTGCCGATAAACAGTTGATCATCCTACAACATTACATACTGCAAAAACGAAATAGATATACTTAAATATCAAACAGCGAGAAGAAGATATTGAAACTTCAAACAAAAAATTCACAAATTTAGTCGAGATAAAATCTAATTTCATCTAAATACAAATAAGCTACTGAAAAGATGCAGTAAACCACCTCAATCATAAAGCCAAAAACGATCAACTGTACAGAACATTGTAATCTCAGAAAATAAACAAAAATTCCTACCAGATTTGGCATTTGGTGAATTGATTTAGCAGCGTATCAGTTCTCTCCAGCCAATTTTCATTTAGTCACACTGATTTTATCCCTGAATTCAATTTTTTCAGTATTCTGGATTTGATTCGTAATATAGGATTTTGGTGGATGAGAATATTGAATGTAGAACAAATCTGCAGAAGGATTTAGGAAAACGGGTTTCAAAGAAACCAAAATCAAAGTAAAATGGAAAATGGGAATACCTGGAAGATTTTAATCGCGGTTTCTTCTATTTTTCCCACTTCGTATTTGATTTCACAATGAACGACATCGAAAAGAAGCGGTAGAACTATGATTTTTGGTTGAAAAGAGAGAAATTGATGCGGAAGGGAAAATCGAAAATAAAAAATGATGAAATTGTTGCGGATAAAGAAAAGAGGGAACGGTTATTTTAATTAATTGATTTGTTTTACCGAATAGGGGAAGCGTCTTCCATTGAGCGACACGTCACGTCAGGTTTAAACGAAGGATAAGTATTCCAACTAAGCATTTCTTCTATTTTGCTTTCTATTATAGGTAATAGATAGATTCGCGAACCTCACACCCCGATGTGAACCAGAAATGGAATAAGACCATAGGGAGGACATGCATTTCTTTCTAACTAGAAGTGATGTCATGATATGGAGTCCAGACGTTTTACTTATGTGGTTGATGGATAGTGAGGTACCTCGTATATGGCCGACTAAAAGGCCTTGAAATCAACATACTGACCAAATTTTGTGCCCCATAAGGCTAGGAAACGTATTGTTCAGGAATTACCAATCCACAAATGTTAGGTGTGGACCGGCCCTGCCGCTCCAGGTGCACTTGCGGGTGAATCCTGAGACATGAGCTAGATTGTCTTGAATTCGGTAAGGAAGATCCCTCGCCTTGGTTCATAGATGAAATCCAATTTTCTATGCGACTTTCAAATTTAGTTGTAAACCTATATGGCGATATAGTAGGATGGTGTACTATGTCGTCTGTGATTGATACATTTATATTCAAAATCGATTTCTACATTTATAATAATAGTAAAAGATAAATTTCGCGTATCAAGCATATTTGGCCATTATAAGGTAAAACTCTGTCCTCTGGTTTGTGTTTGCATTGTGTGATGGGACCTAAGTCTTATAATGGCTTCATTTTTTCATTTAGCATTGCGTTGTTGGTTTTATGGTATTCTTGGGAGAAAACCCGTTCCGTGTTATACGGCGTGGTCTCTCGATTTACCCAACTTTAAAATAAAGTTAATAATTGTTTTAGTTGTCACACCAGTCCCATAACTGACTCGGAGTTTATTGTCTCTACCTAAACTCTGGGTGCCCATATTTTCCACACGGACAGCTTGTAGTTTTGCTTTTTGCAGATATTTCTTTTCACATGATCCTGGATTATGGCTGGAGCTATATTTGGATTGCTTTGTATTCGTGTATTTCTTTCTATTTTGGTAATTGATGTTTCCGCTGAACATTATATTTATGTATATATATTCCGCTGTATATTATTTATTTGAACTCTGATATTTTATACTCTAATGTAAATTGTTGTAATAGCAATGAAATATTCTATTGTTTTACGTTCTGATTACTCGTTTTCTCAAGCAATCCGCGGTTTTCCTCCTCTTCGAAGATTGGGGAATTTCGGTGCGTGATAGTCTGGTATCAGAGCTTTGGTTTACAAAGCTCGAGAACAAGACACATTAGAACCGAATGAAAGAATTCATCAGAGATAGGATTCGTAATATCCTACCAGAATAACTTGTTAGAGATAGGATTAGTAATGCCCTGCAATGATTTTAAAGAGTGTCATTTATAAAAATGAATTTAGTTTTGAAAATTATATCATATTATACGCATTTGAGTATTTTATTTTATATTTAATTTGGACTATCGAGTATAAGAAGATTTTGCATATACGTCTGATCCACGTGTATTCAAAGTCTCAAATATACTGGGTAGATATAGAATCGCACTCTAGTCTCCCGGTGAAATGACCCGAACTTCCCCGTAAAGGAAAGCCCAGATTTCTTTGAGAACAACACAGATCAGAACTCAAACAGAAGAACATTTTATTGCTATTACAACAATTTACATCAGAGTACAAGAATATACAGAGTACAAATGAATAAATATACATTTGACAAATATCAGAGATTTAAATACATTACTGCAGCGGAAAATAATACAAAACACAACTGTAAGGAATACATGGATAAAAAGCTTTCCGTATATAGCTCCAGCTGTAAACCAGGTTCCTGTGAATATAAATCTGCAAAACCAAAACTACTAGCTGCCCGTGCGGAAAATAGGGGCGCCAAGAGTTTAGGTTAAAACAATAAACTCCAGGCCAGTCATGTGACTGGTGTGAGAGCTAAAACAGTTATTAATCTTTATTTTAAAGTTAGGTAAATCAAGGGACTACGCCGTATAACACGGAACGGGTTTCCTCCCAAGAATATCAGTGCATAAAACAAACAGCGCAATGCTAAAATAAAGAACAATGAAGCTATTATAAGACCCAGGTCCCATCACACAATGCAACGCAAGCCGAAGGATAGGTATTTACCTTATAATAGCCAAATGATGCTTGATACGCGAAATCTAATCTTTTATTATTACTATAAATGAAGAAAACAACTTCAAATATAAATGTATCAATCAAGGACGGCATAGCATCCCATGCTACTATGTCGCCATACTAGGTTCTACAATTAAAACCGCAAGGTCGTATTGGAAGTTCGATTTCCGTCTGTGAACCGAGGCAAAAGATAGTCCTCACCGTATTCGAGACAATCTAGCCCATGTATCAGGCAAGCGCGCAAGAAGCCTTAGGAGCCTCAGGGCCGGTCCGCCGACGTGGATTAAACTTAAACCCTGAACATGCATTTCCCCGCCCTATGGGGCGTAAATGAGCCAAATAATGACTCAATCGGTTCGAGAAAGATCGATGTATCCGAGGCGCCTCGCAACAGCAACAACCACACAGGTGAAAATAATATAAATGTCAGCCAGTTTAAGTACTGACACCACCTCTAGCTAGAAAGAAATACATGCCCTCCCTGGATCCTTCTCCCGTTTCTGGTTCACACCGGGGTGTGAGGCTCGCGAATCTAAACGCTACACAAAGCTACGTCACACAGGCCATGCTTTGATCATCAACCACAAGACTTTGCTTTTCAACCGAAGCCTTGATCATTTGCCACTTAGGCATGCCACATAGGCAATCCACTCCACGCGACTGATGTCTATCTATATACAACCTCTGATCTCGTACGTCTCAGAGAAGGGTGAAGTAAGGGAATAAATTCCCCTTCACCAGGCAGATGAATATTTAATAGAGATCAATCAACACAGAGCAAAATCCAATGTCAGACACACAGTCCATACAAGTTCGTTCTGGGTCTGAACGAAACCGGAGGCACCTTATTACTCCCCTATATGTCCAATACGGTGGAGAGGCCCTCACATATCCGTCGATCTCCAAGTACGTCTGGACGATCACCAACTGGTTCCCTCCTCTTGGGTGTACGACCCATTCAAGATCATCAGTAATCACCCAAACGATGTGAAGACCTCCGTTCTTCTACCACCGTCTTCACCTTCGACGTATCATCGAATCAATTATTCAGAATGAGTATAAACCCGTCCTTTCCAAATAACTCGCGTATATAATAAACAAGTGTTACACAAACACAACATACGCCTCATTCCAATCCAGAATATTCTTTTATTCAAATATTCACATTCTTCGGGATAGGTTCCCATTAATTTTATCAAAGATAAATTCTTTAAAATTTATTCTTTAATCTTCCTTTGGATTTCAAACCAAATCAAGATTTTCCAAACTAGTCGGGATTAGCGCACCTTACCGAAGTAATCCTTTATTTAATTTACCAATCCCAACCTATTTATTCCCTGGAGAAAAACTGGTAATACTCCCTATCTAACACCACGGTGTTATCGGTAAATTAATTACCATTTCACGTTCAAATCTAGTTAAAGATTTAACTATTGCCTGGAGTAAAACTGGTGGTACTCCATTCTCGATCATTTCAATCTAATTAAAGATTCATTAAAACTCCACTTAGTTTTAATCTCTAACTGGGTTAAAGAACCGATGTCATTTAAAACACGGTTCACGATAAACCCAAAATCACATCCCATTGTTAATCGGGTTAAAGAACAGGTGTTATTCAAAACACCGCTCACGATAAACCCAAAAACCAATTTAAATTCAATTCCAATTAAATATTAATTAACTGGACCATTTCACTAAATCTTAATAAAAAGATTTATTATTTTCTAAACTGGGTTCAACAACAGTGTTACTTAAGACACCATTCACGACGAACCCAAAATCCCATTTGATATTTAATACAAGGCTCTGAATAGAAAATATATCGGCTTATATTCAATATCAAATTCTGAAACCAACAGATATCGTATTTGAAATAACGATATCAATATATCTTTCAAATTTCCACAACCATATCTGTATAATCATAAAATCCAACATCAAAATATTCCAACCATAATTTCGATTCAAATCCATTCCAATACGTATATTGGAAATTCTGATTATTTTTAAAACCCGTTCTGAATCCCATTTATTTCTTTAAAAAAAATTGGATTCTAATTCTAGTTAATAACTAGTTCAATTCGATAAAAATCTATTTTTATCTTTTCAAATATTGAGTTTTTCACCCCAATTCTTCCCAAATCATTTATTATGATTTTACATAAATTATAAATATTTTTAATAATTTTATCAAGGCCCGTACAGTCGATTTCCACAAACGGTCATCGAACTGCACTTACAGCGACCTTTTCCAAATTTGATTTGGACATAATTCCAAATCCAACCATTAGATTTCAAATTTCTTACATTCGTTAGAAAGCTCTTTTCGATACGAACCCAATGATTCCAGTTTTAGGAGAATCCGACGGTCGAATCTCCCGCAATATCCATTCGAAATGAATGGTCGAAATTCGCGAACGGCCGCGGAGCGGCGCGTTCTATTCAGGCCATTAAATATATATATTATATATATTTCGTTCAAACGTATTTTATAAATTCGTTTTAAAACGATTCCGAATTTCGATTCAATTTTTAATCAAAATTGAATATTCTTTATCATTAGTATATAAATGATAATATTTTCAAAATATTTGATTTTGAAATCATTTCCTTTTCGATATTCGTTTTTAAAAACGAATAAAATCGATATAAATATCGTTCGCGTCAAAATGGCGCAAATCTAATCAACACGGCTTTTATTCAAGGCATGAATATTTTTATTTCATTCAACACATGAATATTTTTATTTCTCAACACATGAATTATTTTAACTCTCAACACATGAGTATTCAGTTTATTCAACACATGAATATTATTTTAATTCTCAACACATGAGTATTCGGTTTATTCAACACATGAATATTATTTTAATTCTCAACACATGAGTTATTTAGTTTATTCAACACATGAATTTCTAATTTATTCAACACATGAATTTTCTTAATCCTTTTCTGAGTATTATTTTAAAATATTCTTTATTTCCCAGATTGGAATGAGACCCAGCCAATTACCATATAAGGTTAATTATATGGATTCCATACAACACATGTATATATTTACAACGATAAATAATCAACCATCAACCAGAGTGCACTTTACAACTGTATAAGCGTTAATATAAATAATTAACGCTCAACACAGCCCGTCAATCCATTGATTGACATACTACTAATTATTGGGATTAGTGTACGTCAAATATTATCCAAATAACCGTGTGGGGTTTCCAATCAACACACACAGATTTTTATTTGTGCAGTTGGGCGATGCGTAAAATTATCAACCCAATCGATATCATAAAAATAGGCGAGCATATACAAGTCGTCCGACTTGCATATGGATGTGTTAACTACTTTTAACTATCCAATAATTATTTTATTTACAGTCATTATAAGCTAAAAATTATATTTTTACTTAGCTAAATTTTTCTAACACTTTTTAGAAAATTTCGGTGGCATAACGGCACGATACTAGGTCCGGGATTAGGCCTCGCCTTGTCCCAAATCTACTAATAGCCTCGCCATTCTCATACCAATTCTAATCAATAAATCAACCAAACCTAACTGACACACAAGTCGTCCATGGTCTGTGGACGACGGGGAACAGTTTATATATGCAGTTAAACACGAATAACTGTATAAAAAAATTTAAGTGAGAACTTCTCACTGACTAGCTAAACCAATACACCGCGACTCTTCATATGTAGGAAATCTTCATCGTGTTTTCACGTAATCTGTTTTCACATAGTTTATATTAAAAATCATATTTTTATAACTATGATTACTTGATAAAGGTCATATTTTTATAACGACGCATATATAATAAAGGTTATATTTTTATAGCGAGGTTATCTAAATAATAATCAAAATTTTATTTTCATATCATTCATATAAAAATTATATTTTTATATCGCTATCCTTACAGTAAAAATCCTATTTTCACAATTCAATTTTACATACAAAAATCAAATCTTTTCGTTTTTCAAAAATCGAATTTTTTCCTTACTAATATATATATATGTACATATAAATCTAATTTTTCTATTCACTACTTTATATATAAAATCCCATCTTTTCTATGAACAAAAATCCAATCTTTTTAGTTTGAAAAATCGTATCTTTTTAGTTTTAAAAATCGTATCTTTTTATTTTTAAAAATCGAAACTTTATATCGTTAGAAATGTTGTTTTTACATCTATAAAAATCATGTTTATTTCTAAGAAGAAAAATCGTATTTAATTTTAAAACCATATGCAAAAATCATATTTTTAATTGTTTAAATGGATAAAATTGAAATAAAAGCTCACCTTCGGTGTTGGGTGACGGAGGAGGCTCGCGGAAGGGCTAAAACACATCGGGGGACTGTTTTGCAAACACCAAATTTGATAAAAATGGGATTTTTAGGGGATGGGGGCCTCGGGGTCGGAGATGGTGGTCGGAGGGGCGGCGCCTAGGGTTGTTGGTGGCGGTCTGGTTCCAGTGGAGGCGGTGGGGTTTGAATGGGCGGTGGGCTCAGGCGAAATGGGGTTTTCACTTCGATGTGGGGGAAAAAGGGGGATCGTGGGTGGTCGTGGAGGGTCGTGGGGTCGTTGGGGGTGGCCGGCCGCGGCGTGGGCTGGACGAGGTGGTGGCGCTTGTCGACGGGGAGGGCTGGGCGATTTGAACGAACGGTTTTTTTTCTTCTTTTTTTGTTTTCTGGTAAGCGATCTAAATGGGGGAGGAGTGGTTGACTTTGAAGAGAGGTGGGGGTGTATTTAATTTATATATTTTATTATATTTAAATTTTAAAAAGAAACTTTTTATTTCGACCTCTAAACGAGACCCACCGATTGTCGCCCCTAGCTAAATACCCTCATTCCGAACACAATGGGATATGTCACGTAAGCCAATTCGGCCGTTACGATCAGTTTTCATTAAAATTACAATATAAATTAATATAATAGTCAAACTTGATTTTAACGCACATTTTAATTTACCGGGCCCACATACGAGCTCTAAAAATTCTAGAAAAATTATTTCTAGCTCCGTGTTGACGATACGGTCCTAACAAAACTAGTTTAGTCAAATTCTGAGACCGTTTGAAAAATGGCAGTTTCCAGTCAATTAAATTCGACTGAAACTGGTCAAACGCGTTTAACTGCGCCACGCTCGCATATTAGTCCCAAAAATTATGAATTTTGGAATCTAGCTATAACTTGACATTCCGGATCCAACAAAAGTGTTTTCGTCGAAAACCGAGGTCGTTTGCAAAATGGCTATTTTTAAGGGCTTTATATATATTATAAATATATATAATATATATAAATTCCATAGCGACTATTCTAAATTTTCAACTGGACATAACTTATCATTTCTAAAGTGAAATTTATGTTTCTTAGTTTCGTTAGAAAGATATGATTAAACAGATTCAAATATTTCTTGTTTCGTTCAATTCCGACTTATATTGAATCCTGTATGTTCATTCAAAGTTTGAAATCGAATTTTCGAACTACCGTGCCATTTCAGGCTCGTAATATAATTAAAATAAATTTTATTCGTTTTGACTCCATCGAAAATAAATTTTCCGACGTTATTATTAAAAATATTCATTTTAAATTCTCAAAATCTGTTAAAATCGCCAAAATAATTTTTTTAAATTGGCTCTGATTTTCCGGGTTGTTACATTCTCCCCAACTTAAAATCTTTTCGTCCTCGAAAAGGAACGAAGCTGAAAGTTGTTTTATAATCAACTCAGCTTTCATTATTTTAATTATGGCTTAAGTTTTCAACTTTTCGATTTGTGAAAACTTTTAAAAAATTTCAAAAATTTGGCTAACACCCTAAATTTTCGAAAAATTTCGCCATAACCTACCCTGCACGGGGAGCATCGGGATATTTCAAGTAGCCTCCCATGGCCCTCTGATCTCAAAAAGAAAAAGAAAAAGCCAAGCGGCTAGCCGATTCGGCTCATAAAATCATCAAAACCCCAAGAAATATGTAAACATGTACCTAGTTGTAGGGCAAACAATTTTATTCCTTTGATTTAGCATCCTGCTATGATATGTTCACACATATATACATGTACATATATGCAAATGCAATAAATTTCAATCCAGTTCAATCTTTGGTTCAATTTGCTAAATTAACCATTCATGCACATATTGGCTAAACGAATAATCAAACTACACAATCAGCAATCAATTATTTGATTAATGTTTCAAATTCATAATTTTAATACATAGCCAAAAATCCAATTTTTGATGCCAAGTCACACAATAAGCCCTATCTAGTTTTGTTTCTCACACCAGCCAATTGGAAATATACAAATATCCCACTTTTGAAACTCGAATATAAACACTAATGATGTCGCGCCATCATCAGAATCAGACCCGGGCGACTAGAGTGTGATTTTATATCTATTCAGTATATTAAGGCTTTGTATACACGTGGATCAGACGTACATGCAAAATCTTTATATACTTGATTGTCCAAATCAATATCAAATAAAATATTCAAATACGTATGATAAGGTTTAAATTTTTAAAACAAAGTTTGTTTTCATTTTTATTTTTAAAAATAGCACCCTTCCGACTCGTTCTAGGATACTACTGATCCTATCTCTAACGAGTCATTCTCATTGGATATTACTAATCCAATCTCTGATGAATTCTTTCGTTCGGTTCTAATATGTCTTGTTCTCGAGCTTTGTAAACCAAAGCTCTGATACCAAATGAAACGACCCGAACATCCCCTTAAAGAAAAGCCCGGATTGCTTTGAGAACAACACAGATCAGAACTCAAACAGAAGAACATTTTATTTCTATTACAACAATTTACATCAGAGTACAATAATATCCAGAGTACAAATGAATAAATATACATTTAACAAATATCAGAGATTTAAATACATTACTGCAGTGAAAAATAATACAAAACACAACTGTAAGGAATACACAGATACAAAGCTTTCCGTATATAGCTCTAGCTCTAAACCAGGTTCCTGTGAATATAATCTGCAAAACCAAAACTACAAGTTGCCCATGCGGAAAATAGGGGCACCCAGAGTTTAGGTGAAAACAATAAACTCCAGGTCAGTCATGTGACTGGTGTGAGAGCTAAAACAGTTATTAATCTTTATTTTAAATTAGGTAAATGAAGGGACCACGCCGTATAACACGGAACGAGTTTCCTCCAAAGAATACCAGTGCATAAAACAAACAGCGCAATGCTAAAATAAAGAACAATGAAGCTATTATATGACCCAGGTCCCATCACACAATGCAACGCAAGCCGGAGGATAGGGTTTTTACCTTATAATAGCCAAATGATGCTTGATACGCGAAATCTAATCTTTTATTATTACTATAAGTGAAGAAAACATTTTCAAATATAAATGTATCAATCATAGACGACATAGCATCTCATGCTACTATGTCGCCATACTAGGTTCTAAAATTAAAACCGCAAGGCCGTATTGGAAGTTGGATTTCCGTCTGTGAACCGAGGCAAAAGATAGTCCTCACCGTATTCGAGACAATCTAGCCCATGTCTCAGGCAAGCGCGCAAGGAAGCCTTAGGAGCCTCCGGGTCGGTCCACCGATGTGGATTAAACTTAAACCATGAACATGCGTTTCCCCACCCTATGGGGCGTAAATGAGCCAACTAATGACTTTATCGGTTCGAGAACGACCGATATATCCGAGGCGCCTCGCAATAGAAACAACCACACAGGTGAAAATAATATAAATGTCAGCCAGTTTAAGCACTGACACCACCTCTAGCGAGAAAGAAACACATGCCCTCCCTGGATCCTTCTCCCGTTTCTGGTTCACACCGGGGTGTGAGGCTCGCGAATCTGAACGCTACACAAAGCTACGCCACACAGGCCGTGCTTTGATCATTAACCACAAGACTTTGCTTTTCAACAGAAGCGTTGATCATTTGCCACTTAGGCATGCCACACAGGCAATCCACTCCACGCGACTGATGTCTATCTATATACAACCTCTGATCCCGTACATCTCATAGAAGGGTGAAGTAAGGGAATAAATTCCCCTTCACCAGGCAGATGTATATTTAATAGAGATCAATCAACACAGAGCAAAATCCAATGTCAGACACACAGTCCACACAAGTTCGTTCTGGGTATGAACGAAACTGGAGGCACCTTATTCCTCCCCCATATGTCCAATACAGGGGAGAGGCCCTCGCATATCCGTCGATCTCCAAGTACGTCTGGACGATCACCAACTGATTCCCTCCTCTTGGGTGTACGGCCCAATCAAGATCATCAGTAATCACCCAAACGATGTGAAGACCTCCGATCTTCTACCACCGTCTTCACCTTTGACGTATCATCGAATCAGTTATTCAGAATGGATATAAACCCGGCCTTTCCGAATAACTCGCGTATATAATAAACAAGTGTTACACAAACACAATATACGCCTCATTCCAATCCAGAATATTCTTTTATTCAAATATTCACATTCTTTTGGATAGGTTCCCATAAATTTTATCAAAGATAAATTCTTTAAAATTTATTCTTTAATCTTCCTTTTGATTTCAAACCAAATTAAGATTTTCCAAACTAGTCGGGATTAGCGCACCTTACCGAAGTAATCCTTTATTTAATTTCCCAATCCCAGCCTATTTATTCCCTGGAGCAAAACTGGTAATACTCCCTATCTAACACCACGGTGTTATCGGTAAATTTAATTACCATTTCACGTTCAAATCTAATTAAAGATTTAACTATCGCCAGGAGTAAAACTGGTGGTACTCCATTCTCGATCATTTCAATCTAATTAAAGATTCATTAAAACTCCACTTAGTTTTAATCTCTAACTGGATTAAAGAAACGATGTCATTTAAAACACGGTTCACGATAAACCCAAAATCACATCCCATTGTTAATCGGGTTAAAGAACAGGTGTTATTCAAAACACCGCTCATGATAAACCCAAAAACCAATTTAAATTCAATTCCAATTAAATACTAATTAACTGGACCATTTCACTAAATCTTAATTAAAAGATTTATTCTTTTCTAAACTGGGTTCAGGAATAGTGTTACTTAGGACACCATTCACAACGAACCCAAAATCCCATTTGATATAAAATACAAGGCTCTAAATAGAAAATATATCGGCTTATGTTCAATATCAAATTCTGAAACCAATAGATATCGTATTGGAAATAACGGTATCAATATATCTTTCAAATTTCCACAACCATATCTGTATAATCACGAAATCCAACATCGAAATATTCCGACGATAATTTCGATTCAAATCCATTCCAATATGCATATTGGAAATTCTGATTATTTTTAAAACCCGTTCTCAATCCCATTTATTTCTTTAAAAATAATTAGATTCTAATTCTAGTAAATAACTAGTTAAATTCGATAAAAATCTATTTTTATCTTTTAAAATATTGAGTTTTTCACCCCAATTCTTCCCAAATCATTTATTATGATTTTACACAAATTATTAATATTTTTAATAATTTTATCAAGGCCCGTATAGTCAATTTCCACGAACTGTCGTCGAACTGCACTTACAGCGACCTTTTCCAATTTTTATTTGGACATAATTCCAAATCCAACCGTTAGATTTCAAATTTCTTACATTCGTTAGAAAGCTCTTTTCGACACGAACCCAACGGTTTCGGTTATAGGAGAATCCGACGGTCGGATCTCCCGCAATATCCATTCGAAATCAATGGTCGAAATTCGCGAACGGCCGCGGCGCGACGCATTCTATTCAGGCCATTAAATAAATAAATATATATATATATATTATATATTTCGTTCAAACGTATTTTATAAATTCATTTTAAAACGATTCCCACTTTCGATTCAATTTTTAATCAAAATTGAATATTCTTTATCATTAGTATATAAATGATAATATTTTCAAAATATTTGATTTTGAAATCATTTCCTTTTCGATATTCGTTTTTAAAAACGAATAAAGTCGATATAAATATCGTTCGCGTCAAAATGGCGCAAATCTAATCAACACGGCTTTTATTCAAGACATGAATATTTTTATTTCATTCAACACATGAATATTTTTATTTCTCAACATATGAATTATTTTAACTCTCAACACATGAGTATTCAGTTTATTCAACACATGAATATTATTTTAATTCTCAACACATGAGTATTCGCTTTATTCAACACATGAATATTATTTTAATTCTCAACACATGAGTTATTTAGTTTATTCAACACATGAATTTTCTTAATCCTTTTCTGAATATTATTTTAAAATATTCTTTATTTCCCAGATTGGAATGAGACCCAGCCAATTACCATATAAGGTTAATTATATGGATTCCATACAACACATGTATATATTTACAATGATAAATAATCAACCATCAACCAGAGTGTACAGCTGTATAAGCGTTAAAATAAATAATTAACGCTCAAAACAGCCCGTTAATCCATCGATTGACATACCACTCATTATTGGGATTAATGTACATCAAATATTATCCCAATACCCGTGTGTGGTTTCCAATCAACGAACACAGATTTTTATTTGTGCAGTTGGGCGATGTGTAAAATTATCAACCCAATCAATATCATAAAAATAGGCGAGCATATACAAGTCGTCCGACTTGCATATGGATGTGTTAACTATTTTTAACTATCCAATAATTATTTTATTTACCGTCGTTATAAGCAAAAATTATATTTTTACTTAGCTAAATTTTTTTAACACTTTTTAGAAAATTTCGGCGGCATAACAGCACGATACTAGGTCCGGGATTAGGCTTCTCCTTTTCCCCAATCTACTAATAGCCCCGCCATTCTCATACCAATTCTAATCAATAAATCAACCAAACCTAACTAACACACAAGTCGTCCATGGTCTGTGGACGACGGGGAACAGTTTATATATGTAGTTAAACATGAATAACAGTATAAAAGAAATTTAAGTGTGAAGTTCTCACTGACTAGCTAAACCAATACACCGCGACTCTTCATATGTAGGAAATCTTCATCGTGTTTTCACGTAATCTGTTTTCACACAGTTTATATTAAAAATCATATTTTTATAACTATGATTACTTAATAAAGGTCATATTTTTATAACGACGCATAATAATAAAGGTTATATTTTTACAGCGAGGTTATCTAAATCAAAATCAAAATTTTATTTTCATATCATTCATATAAAAATTATATTTTTATATCGCTATCCTTACAGTAAAATTCCTATTTTCACAATTCAGTTTTACATATAAAAATCAAATCTTTTCGTTTTTTAAAAATCGAATTTTTTCCTTACTAATATATATATATATAAATCTAATTTTTCTAATCGCTACTTTATATATAAAATCCCATCTTTTCTATGAATAAAAATCCTATCTTTTTATTTTGAAAAACCGTATCTTTTTAGTTTTAAAAATCGTATCTTATTAGTTTTAAAAATCGAACCTTTATATCGTTAGAAATCTTGTTTTTACATCTATAAAAATCATGTTTATTTCTAAGAAGAAAATTCGTATTTTTATTTTAAAACCATATGCAAAAATCATATTTTTAATTGTTTAAATGGATAAAATTGAAATAAAAGATCACCTTCGGTGTTGGGTGACGGAGGAGGCTCCCGGAAGGGCTAAAACACATCGGGGACTGTTTTTCAAACACCCAATTTGATAAAAATTGGATTTTTAGGGGATGGAGGCCTCGGGGTCAGAGATGGTAGTCGGAGGGGCGGCGCCTATGGTTGTTGGTGGCGGCCTGGTTCTAGTGGCGGCGGTGGGGTTTGAATGGGCGGCGGGCCCAGGCGAACTGGGGTTTTCACTTCGATGTGGGGGAAAAAGGGGGGTCGTGGGGGGTCCTGGAGGGTCATGGGGGGTGGCCGGCCGCGGCGTGGGCTGGACGAGGTGGTGGCGCTCGTCGACGGGGAGGGCTGGGCAATTTAAACGAATGGTTTTTTTCTTCTTTTTTCGTTTTCTAGTAAGCGATCTAAATGGGGGAGTAGTGGTTGACTTTGAAGAGTGGTGGGGGTGTATTTAATTTATATATTTTATTATATTTAAATTTTTAAAAGCAACTTTTTATTTCGACCTCTAAACAAGACCCACCGACTGTCTTCCTTAGCTAAATACCCCCATTCCGAACACAATGGGATATGTCATGTAAGCCAATTCGGACGTTACGATCAGTTTTCGTTAAAATTACAATATAAATTAATATAATAGTCAAACTTGATTTTAACGCACATTTTAATTTACCGAGCTCTAAAAATTCTAAAAAAATTATTTCTAGCTTCGTGTTGGCGATACGGTCCTAACAAAACTAGTTTTGTCAAATTCCGATATCGTTTGAAAATTGGCCAGTTTCCAGTCGATTAAATTCGACTGAAACTGGTCAAATGCGTTTAACTGCGCTACGCTCACATATTAGTCCCAAAAATTATGAATTTTGGAATCTTGCTATAATTTGACATCCCGGATCTAACAAAAGTGGTTTCGTCGAAAACGAGGTCGTTTGCAAAGTAGCTATTTTTAAGGGCTTTATATATACTATAAATATATATAATATATATAAATTCCATAGTGACTATTCTAAATTTTCGACTGGGCATAATTTATCATTTCTAAAGTGAAATTTATGTTACTTAGTTTCGTTAGAAAGATATGATTAAACAGATTCAAATATTTCTTATTTCGTTCAATTCCGACTTATATTGAATCATGTATGTTCATTCAAAGTTTGAAATTAAATTTTCGAACTACCGCGCCATTTCAGACTCGTAATATAATTAAAATAAATTTTATTCGTTTTAACTCCATCGAAAATAAATTTTCCGACGTTATTATTTAAAATATTCATTTTAAATTCTCAAAATCTGTTAATTGCCAAAATAAATTTTTAAAATTGCCTCAGATTTTCCGGGTTGTTACACCCGGGGATAATTTAGGTGATTATCCGGATATCATTAGTATTTATGTTCGAGTTTCAAAAATGGGATATCTATGTATTTCCAATTGACCGGAGTGAAAAACTATTAACTCAAAAAAATGGCTTGATTAAAATTAACTGTTTGTTAATTCGTTGTTGAATATTGTTGTGAATTATTTGAGATATATATTGATGTAGTGAAATTGATATGAACCTTAAATGGTTATTAACTGATAAAATTTAACTAGTTATTAGTTATCAGTTCTAGATATGATCACCATTATTATTGAACGATATTATTGAGTTAATATATGTTGAGTGTCGATGATTGATATTGTGGTTAATTTATTGATTGACGAACCCATATAAGCATTAATATTTTAATGCGTATATGGTAAATACCACGGTATGTGGGTTGGTTGTTATAATTGATTGTTGATGTGTGATATAAAATTAATAAACAGTTTGGAATTATATTCGATTTTATATATAAATCAAATTTGGTTTGAATAGGACGTGTCGAGCAGCGACCATTCGCGAATTTCAACCGTTAACTTCGAATTGACATAACGAGAGATCCGACCGTCGGATTCTCCCGAAACTGGAAACGTTGGATTTGTAATTAAATGTGATTTTAAGTAAATAGAAAATATTTGAAATCCAACAGTTAAATTTCAAGATAAGTCAAAATCAATATTTGAATAGGTCGATGTAAATGCAGTTCGATGACCGTATATGGAAATCGACTGAAATGACGATATTAAAATTATTATAAAGATGGATAAATTATGTTAAATCATAATAAATGATGAGGCAGGTTCAATGGAACCCCAAATTGTGAGCACCCCTTTAGCCTCCTACTTTTACACCACTCATTTCCCACTAACTCCCCTTCTCTCTCCTTCCACTAACTCTCTCATTTCCCACTCACTTTTTTTAATATAAATGAGAGGTGGAAAACAGGGGTGCTATTGGGGTGCTCACTATTTGGGGTTCTCTTGAACGCTTGCTATAAATGATTTGAAAATATTCTTGATTAAATATTTTAAATTTTGGAAAGATAAAAGATATTTATCTGAATGAACTAGTTAACAACTAGAATAAAGAACTGAAAGAAATTATAATGGTTTTAATATAACCAGAATTTTCCAACGTATGAATTGGAATGGATTTGAATGGAAATAATCTTCGAAATATTTCGAATTTGGATTCCATCATTATACATATGTTGTTTTGTGGAATTTGTAAGATATATATATATATATCGTTATTCCCAATATGATATCTGTTGGTTTTCAGAATTTGATGTTAAATATAGTCGATATGATTTCTATTTAGAGCCTTATTTTTAATATCAAATTTTATTTCAGGTTTGTCGTGAATGGTGTATTTAATAATACTGTTCTTAAACGCAGTTTAGAAAGGAATAAATCTTTTAATTAAGATTAATGAAGTTTTCCAATTAACAGTGATTATTGGAATTAAAGGAAAGTTGATTTTGGGTTCATTGTGAACGATGTTTTAAATAACGTTTGTTCTTAAACCCAATTAACTGTGAAGTTAAGATTTAATGGAAAATTTTCCAAAGTGAAGCTTTCCAATTTAATAAACTAAATTGGAATTGAATGGAATTCGATTTAATAACAATCGAGATGAGCTTCTATGAATGAAGACCATTACTATTTACGGAATTTAAAAGGCTTTGTCGTTATTCCACTTATAGTATTAGTTTGTTACGAAAATTTATATCGATTACGACTGATCGGATTTCCGAGAAGATTCCATATTAAATGGAAGATGATTTTGGGTTTATCTGGAACTGTGTCTTAAATGACATTGTTTCTTTAACCCAAGTAAATGCAGGATTAATTCCTAGACACTTGAATAATCATTAAGTAATGATTTTAGAGATTAAAACTAAGTACAGTTTTTAATAAATCTTTAATTAGATTTGGAATGAATAGATGGTAATTAAATTTTCCAAAACACGGGAGGTGGTATAAACCAAATATACTTGGTTGTTGATATTGATTATGATTGATTGATTGTTTGGATTGTGTTCGACCAGTTTATGAGCAAAATATGCTTTTACATTTAGCAATGGGGTGGGTAGAAATATTGGTATGCTAACACCTTGTGAAACACTTCACGATTTGACTATGAGATGTTTAGCGATGTTGTTGTTGTTCATTTCAAATTTAATGAATGTTTTTGAAATGAGATTTTCTTAAGTGAAAAGAAGTGTTATTCTCGCTTTTGGACAGGGAATTTTGTATAAAATGTTTTATAAAACAGAAAGGATTTCAAGGGCTAAACCGGATGATCTCGAAATGATTTGGAAAAGTATTATGTGTTTGAATTATAGTTCATCACATAACCGATTAGTTGTTATTGATGATGTATCTGTTTGGTGGTAGAGAATTTATTCTCTTGCTTAACACTCTTCTTTGAGACGTATGAGCTCAAAGGTTATATGATTAATAGTGATTAATCATATGTGCGAATTGCTGATGTGGAGTACTATAGTTTAAAAGTACTTGTGATTATTATGATGTGAAATGATTTTCCCTAGTTTGGGATATAAAAATTGTTTAGTATGTGGCTAAAGATTCGGGTAACCCTGAAGACTAAAAGTATGGGGGGTTATAGGTGGTGTAAGTCTTCCCCAAGGGTGTGGGAGGTGCACATATATATATTGAGTGACTAAGGAACCGACCCTTGGCCTTGTTGATGGGAGAAATCTCCCGATATTTGGTTGCATACTGTTTGTATGCATTGTTATATTTTGGAATTCATATTTCCAAAGATTTTGGTTTGAGATCCCGAAGTGAAATCTATTTTACTATGAAAGCTAGATAAGTATTTCAAATGATTTGAAATTACAAATCGAGAAATAAAATCCAAAGGAATAATTTCTGTAAAGGTGATTGGATTTGGAAAATCTAAATTTGGGGATTAAGCCTAAATGGGTAGATTGAGCAATTACATGTTGTCTGATTTATTGTAGATCCGTAAGTCTATTATTTATGGTAGTAGTATGTGCACTGGCAATCTAGTGGAGTAAACATGTTCTGTGTTATACGACATGGTCCCATGATATGGATCACTTTTAAATAAGTTAATTATAACTGTAGAGTTTCGCATACCCGTCCCATGACTGACTCGTAGTTTGTTTTTCTCTTGCAAACTAGGGTGCCTATATTTTCCATATGGACAGTCAAGTAGTTTGTTTTGCAGATTATTTCATTAAGAGGGATTCTGGATTGAAGCTTAAAGTTGTGTCCAGAGCATTGATAGTCTTCCACTGTGTTAGTTTATATTTCCGTTGTGCATTGTATTTATTGTAAATTTATCTTCTGCTATATTATTTTCGATGTACTCTGATATATTTCGTACTCTGATGTAACATTATTATGATGTTTATATATGTCTTCTATTGTTTGTTCTAATGTGTTGTGCGCCCAAAGTTAGCGTATCTGCCTTTTTGGTTCGATTTAAGTCGGTTTAACGATTGATTTGGATCGCCCAAGAAGGAGGGTCACTACATTATGCATACTTTACGAGTGAATCATCAGAAGGGAAAAAATAAAGGTAATTGTTTATATAATCATTTTTGTGTATTTTTTTCTTGCTTATGGTTGTATTTGTGAGTTTGTATATGAGTGAATCGAGTAACAATGCAATGAGGAATGTAAATGTGAACAATTGTGTAATATACCAGTGAGTGTACAATAGTGGAGTTAAAATTTTTGTACCATTTGGAATGTTGAAATAAAATATTTATTTGAATAAAATACTCTGTTTGAATATTGTGTTATAATAATATGTATTATAATATTATGTAATCTTTGATTAATAGCAGTTGAGATATAATTGCTTTTAGCAGTTGTAAAACAAATTTTAACAACTACTAAAAACAGTTGTAAAAAAAGGTTGACTTTGTTGCAATCTAGATATAACTAGTGGCGCATGCCAGCTGTAATAGACATAGTACAACTGTTTTTGGCAGTTGTGAAAGGGTATTTTTTGTTGTAGTGGTACCTGTGGTAACACATGTACCGATGTTGTCATAGGGTCGCAAAGGTGTTGCCTTTGACTTTAAGGCAACGCGACAAAACGCAACATCGAGAAAGTGTTGCCGTAGATCATTTTTTTCCTACAGCAACACTTTTTGGCACTTTCTGCATCACTTCCCCGGTGTTGCAGTATGCAATCTATGGCGTAGTGTACTCTGCAAATCATTTTGAGAAAATCATTGAATATAGTTTTCGTTCAAACTCTTTCGTAGTATCGAAGCCTTTGCTTAAAGGCAATCAGCGGCTTTATCTGATCAAACACCACTGTCTTGCGGCATCTGTAATATTTTCTAATCATCGAAAAGCCTTTATCTCAAGAGAATTACTGTGGACAATTTTCTCCTCATAAATTTTTCATCATTAGAGAATTTTTTTACCCCTCTTCTCAATCAAGAAGTATCATTGTTCATTGGTCTTTATAATTTGTGTCTCGCCTAAGAAGGGAAACTTTTGTTCCGATCGAGGTTATATAATAATGGTATCGAGCCGAAGGTCATGGACTGGGCCATACGGACAAGTCAGTGCTCTCAAAATAGTCATAGAATGCGAGTCAAGGGAGAAACTGCTAGGATTGTCTCGTATGTTGTTAAGGAAGGAATTGTAGTTTGAATATAAAGTCCCACTGTGTAAAACATAAATGGGAGCAATAGGGTACAAATAGGAGTTGTTAGACAAGTAACATCAGAGATTCCTTTTGTTACAAGGATGTGTGCCCCAACTTATATGCGTGCGCTCTACGCAGAAGGAGATAGATCTTTGTTCCAACTGTCATTACATAATAACTACATGGTCTGGAAAAAAAACATGTTTTGTCCTCAAAATAAAACAATTGTTATAATAGATTTTAAGAATTGAACTTATTCTTATTTTCTCAAAATTAAGCATTAAAAAATCATTTTTCCTCCTTGTGTGGAATTATAATTAGAATGTATTCATATATTTGTTTTTTATAACATTATTATCATATTATATGCACTAGGAGAGTACGATATCCTTGCTTAATTACCATATAAACCTAGCTATATTTACATATTAAAACTTAAATTATAATCTAATTCAAGGTATCATCGAACAGAAAATAAAAGATGATACTCTCTGTTTTTAATTTTAAACTGGGATGGCAATTAACTCCTCTCCCTTCTCAACTTGAGGTTTC
The DNA here is from genome assembly GCA_030737875.1 of Allium sativum. Taxonomy (NCBI): domain Eukaryota; kingdom Viridiplantae; phylum Streptophyta; class Magnoliopsida; order Asparagales; family Amaryllidaceae; genus Allium; species Allium sativum. The sequence continues at coordinate 53,054,852 of CM060909.1, read as the reverse complement.
ACCTATAGCTTCAAATCATTCTCTAGAAGCTTACAGCTGGCTTCACACTTTTTTTATAAATATTTATTAGAGTGCATTTCTATTTTTGCATGCAAGGGATATGATTGCATTGAGAAATTCTGGTGTATAATGACTCAAAAGTAAAAATGAAGCTTGATAATAAGCATTGTAGTGGTATTATAAACATTAATTCAAGTGTCACAAAAAATTTGGTATGAATAATAAAACTTATAAAGATCGACTTTTTATGCAAAATCCATGCATATATTGTTTTGTACACACAAGACACTACAAATCAGGCAAACACAAATTATACTCAACCATAGTTTTCATAATCGTTCCGTTAATTGAACCGTGATTGCTCACGGTTAGAATGTTTGATAGTTAAACTGGTTAGACCGTTAAAGCTGTGAAAATTATCAAAAATATATCAGTTGTGTAAATATGTAAAACAGTCCAAATGTAAAGTTGGCTTCAACGTAATCATGGTTTATATTGAAATAAAATGATTTCCTATATGAAAATGTATATATAATAGCTGATCAAAATGGTTGTTAAATATTCAAATTGAAACAAAACTGTGTTGAAACTAACAACTTTGTCAAGGAAAATTGCTTGAAATATTGAAATGTTATTAGTTGAAGTCCAACTTCGGCTATAGAAAAATGGGTTTTTAATTCATTAGCTATAAAACAACACTTACTGTGCCATGGTTACTGAGTAAAGGTTGGCATCAAATTGTTTTGGTGGCCTTCTAGTTTAATTATGGCATGTTTAAAAATGCAAAAATTTCATGGAGTTGGCTAGCATAAAATTGATTTTTTTTTTATGGTTAGACTGTGGTTTTCATGGATGATTAGAAAATTTGATTTTTTTTGCATTCGAGACCGGATAGGTCTATGATTTGAGGTTCTCATGGTTGGACCATCAGTCCGATCCGATTATGAAAACAGTATACTCTACCATTTCATTTTGTTTCGGTTGCTGTGGATCCGTCTCTATGATTAACTGCATGGTGGTTTCACATAATCCAAAGGAGAAAGTGCATAATGATTTTAGTTTTTTATATTTATTTCTGTTTATATTTATCTAAAAAGCATGGATGATAAATTTACTCCAATGACTCATGTCTTTAAGGTCTATTCATCACTAAACTGTTTGTTTTGTTCTCATATTTTTTTGTTTTTTTTTGTTTCAAGTAGTAAGTCTAAATATAATATTTAAAAGTATAGCTAAATGTAAAAGCAATTTATCAAGGAAAATCAAGTGAGAGACTCATTTGATCAATGAAGTGGAGCAATTAAAAACGTGAATAACATGCATAAGTAGATCTCTAAGGCTTTTCTCATGAGAAATAAGAAAATTCATATGAAAGGAGCCTCAGAAATCACACAAATAAAACTAAGACTTGAACAGCGTCATTTAACATGAATATTTAAATACGAACTTTAGTCCAAAAAAAAATTAATTCACTGATTAATATAACTGTTTAACAAATTTGACATTTTCGTAATGTTTTAGATAACAAATGAATGAATAATACATTTTTCTTTGTTATGTATTAAAGACTGTAGAAGCGACGTACGAACATTACTTGAATCATGCAAAACTTATGGCAGGAGCACTCAGATTGTTATGAAAGAATTGAACTAAAACAAGTTTGCCATGCACTTACCTATATAATTATATTGTACAGAATGTTATTTGCCAGATCAATCTACGTTTACTATTCTATCAGCTCAATTTTAATTATATAAATATATAATTTGATGTAAAAATATATAAGTATAGCATATAAATAACTTTGAACCAACTAATATATAACGAAATTTTTTGGCACATGCAATACACGTACATATAAAAATTTCTTATAATTATAATACTTGAAATTCTCCGCAAATTTAACAAAAGTAAATTAGAAAAATAAGGAAAATTTTGTATCTTTTTGTTGAAACATGCTTTCGTACTTGTAGGTTTGTTTATTTTTCAAAATTTACATTTAAAAATAGATTTATTTTTTGTTCTTCATTGAATTTGAACTTCCAACTTTCTCTTTATACATAAGGGTATTTTTGAAAATTTGCGATCCAACTAACATTTTTTGATTCTATTCCCAATTAATGCACTGTTAAAACTAAACGAATTTACACTTTCCAATACCATTACATGCTATTAGGAACTTCTAAATTATGTGCTTTTAACTTCAAACGACGGTATGATGCTAAAAACAACTCATGTTAAGCTTCTTCATATCACAAACTATATTTGGGATTGTAAACTTGGTTTTTTTAGCAAAACTTTAAATATAAAAGTTTGTTGCTCATGTTGATGTTTATTAGGCTAGTTTCTTAGTCCAGCCTATGATATGTTGTTAAGTTTATATATGAATTAGACTGGCTATTGAAATTTAAATCTTATTTTGGGAAAATACGTTTTTTAGTCGAACTGCAAGTTTTTAATACTTTGATGTGTTTGCTTTGGAACAAATCAATTCTTGTTTAACAGGTTTTGTAAAAAGGGCTGGCTGCTCGCATTTCCGTAAACATACAAGATAAAATTTTGTTTTTCTTATTAGTTTAGTTTAATAGAATATGATCTTCAAACTTATTTTTTCGTTGTCTTGCTCATTATCATGCCATGGTTTCACTACTACAATATTTTGATTATGTAATCAAACCTATCGTTTGGAAGGTTTTCCTACTGTAAGAGAGTCAAAATCAGTTTGTCCGTGCCAATTATAATCGACACCATTATCTGCTTTTCCCATCAAATTTTCTCATCCTCGCTATTTCGACTCCTCTTGCTAAGCAGATCTCCGTGATTTTAGATTCATTTGCTTTCTTGCTTAATATCTCTGTTTTCCTTCTCCCCCGATTTAAGTCTCGCGCACAATGTTTAACTACTTTTCTTCATCCTCAAATCTATGTATTCCTTGTCTCTACTTCTCGCAATCTCACTTTCCAACCCACGGCAAGACCCATGACAAGATTAAATTAGAGCGAACTAGTTCTCCGTAGAAATCAAACTCAAAGAAAAAGTGTTGTCAAAATTAGGGTTTTTTAAAGTGAAAACCGATGAAGTTAGTAATTTTTTGATTGAATCAGACTTCAGAGTGTTGGGTGTCGCTGCTCAAAAATGAGCAAATTGTGCTTTTGAAATTGGAGTTAGCATGGGATTTCGCACTACTTTCTTTATGTATTTTTGCGGCACTTGTTGGATTGTAAGTTCATTTTATTCTTTTCTTAATGTCATTTTTGTTAGAATTTGTCTGTGATAATCGTTCGCGCTAGAAGAATATAAAGTGTCGCATTACAGAAGGTGGAAGAAACCTTGAAATTTCGACTGAAACAGGCTCTATGTTCTTAATCAATAAATATTATTATGTATATATTTCATAAAACTCCACTGATTTATATCTTAATTTTATAAAACAGGGTTTAAACTGGTTGAAGTCTGAGTGCTTTAAATGTCACTTTCAACCTGTATCAGGTAAGAAATCCTTATGTCATATTCTATAGGTTAAGTTAATCTTGTAATTTAAGTTTGTCTTCTGATATAACAGTTAATTCATGGACTATTATGCTTTGCAAATTTTGGATTCTGATTTCAAAATACATAACAGGTTCCTACACAAAGAGAGAAAGGAGTGTGAAGAGAAATCATCATTAAATCCATCCTTATGTCAAAAAAGTGGTATCTCAAATAAGAGTGAAGAAAATACCAAGGGTCATCAAGCTCTTGTTGATTGGGTTTGGAATTATTTTTAGTAACCAGCGTAGTATTAAGTTCAACAATATTCAAAATGTCCTTGTAAGTGAGAAAATGTAAGTCCTTTTGTACCCCCAGTTTCCTTCATTTATCATGATTCTCATAATAATATAACCAAACTGCCCTGATAATCCGCTTTTCTTTGGATGTAGTGTCTGCTTTATTTTTGTTAACCAATGCCATAAAAAATGCATTTTATGGCTAAACATTGCGAAATATTATTCTTATGTAATATGTGCATGTAATAAGATTAACAGTAGCCAAACAACATAGTTAGTTTATCTGATCCATTATTTCTTATTGGTAGCATTATACCCTGATTTCAATTTTCTCATGCATTTAGTTGAGTCGGTTGTGTTTCTTGTTTAATCATTAGTATTTATTAGTGAATGAAAATTTAATTAACTATAATTTTTACATTGATTTTATTTATTTATAGGTACACAAATTCTCATAGAAAAAGAAATGAGATTATCCTGAAGCCAATTTGGTTTATTAGAACAATTGTAAATTACAAAGGAATGTATAGTATTTTGTCTTCCATGTAAGATTTGATAAAGATGCATGTTGCCTATATGGTAACATATGGCGAAAGGTTTTTTTACATAGATTACATATTTGTCACATTAGGTATTGTAGCTTGCATGACTTCAAACAATGCCTTTCAAGAAAATAAACTGTATTCTCTTTTGTCTATTGTTGCAACTGTTTAATGTGTATATAATCATTTCTATTATCTAGAAAGCAATCGTATGGTCACACTCTTCATCTTTGTCACTTTCAACTAGGTGCCACTTAGCAGAATTTAAAATAATAATATAAATTTGCATCAATATTTTGACCTGATCTAAATTAGGATTTGAGGATTAGATTATTGTCTTAAATTTTAGAACTTGAAAATTTGTTTGTTTTACCATTATCCATATTGTTTATCTTTCAATATGTAATGTCCCGTATTTTTAACGGTTTAATTATTTAAATAATGGTTAGGTAATTTAAATGGTTTAAATTTAATAACTTTGAATATTTAATTAATATAAATAATTATATATTTAATTTCTGAAATAGTCGGAAATAGTAGAATTCATAATATTGTGTGAATTGGATTATTTATAAAATTCAATTCAGTTTAGAATTAAATTAACGAATATATTTAATAAATGACAATTGAACGTATAATTTATATTATAATTATAATCGAGCTCGAAATAGCGCAGTAGTTCGTAATATTGAGTTTTGAACTTTAATTGAATATACATAATCTGTTTTAAGTCGGATTTCTATGAAACAAGAAACGTTCGGATCTGGTGAACTATATTTTTCTAATGGAAGAGAAAAATCGGGATTTCGTCATGTAGATTGTGAGTTATGTCCAAATAAATTTTTTAAATAGTCATTATGGAATTCGTTCATAAATTATAACAATTTATAAAAGTGATTTTATTATAAATTGAATATCGATTTAACCTGGATTTGAAATATCGAGTTATATATTCAGATATGCTTATTTTGGAGCTATATGATATTCTATGTGAATATATATACGATAATATTAAATTATTATTATTTTATTTAATTATTTTTAAATATATTAATATTTATTTGGTTTATTTAAGCCTTAGAAAAAAGCCATTTTCACAAACGACCTTCGTTTTCCACGAAATTAATTTTGTTGGATCCGAAATATTAAGTTATGGTTAGATTTCAATTTTCGTGTTTTTTGGAGTTAGCATGCGACCGTGCGGAATTTTAATGTGAAAAACAGTAAATAATTTGACTTTGAAAACACACTGACTTGGAATTCGACAAACAAGTTTCGTTGGGTCCATAATGTCGAACTGTAACTATATGCCCATTTTTGTCGAATTTGGATTTGTTATGTGACTATACGAATTTTTAAACAATGAATACACATAAGGATTGATTAAAATTGAATAAAATAATCAAAAAAATAAAATTATAATATCCTATAAATATCCCTACACTATCTAAACCTTTGTAAAAAAAATCCTCTCATCAATAACGCAAGTCGCCAGCGTTTTCTCTCCTTAAATAAAAATCGTTCCTTTACAAATTCATATAAAATCATTGAAAAATTTCTTAAATCAATAAGCATGATTTCTGAATCAATAATGTGGAGATCTTCATTCCTGAACCAATTTTATGTAGTGCGACGGGGTTCTACTGAGTTAGTTTTGGGTAGTCGCGAGCTAGGATTCGTTCATTTAGGAATTGGGAGCGTTGATTTGTGATTTGGATATTACGGTTGAGATTAGCGTAAAGAGTAGCATCGATCTGAATTTTTTAGGATTTTACAAATTAAAAGATGTCGGTTATTACTCCTGTATCTCGCGCAAGCTTGTGGAAGTCGCGATCTATCACAGAGGCCTCGAGTTGTCAAGATGTGGTTCGGCATGAAGCCTTTAAGGCGATGAAGTCTACGGTGAAGATTGAGGTGAATTTCGTGAAACCGAGAGGGAGAAAGGCTGATCGAAGAATTTGGGAACAAACTATTTAAATTTTCTATATTTTGGAATTTCATATCGAGGAAGAAGGTTTGTGGGTGGGTTCTGATATTGGGCTGGTTAGACAAGGTTGAGCCCAAGTTGAAAGTAAACTAAGTATTTTATTTAAAATATAGTATTAAAACTTGTAAATTAAATAACTATTTCATACGGTGTCCAAATTCAACAAAACAGGATCCGTTGGGATCATATGGACGAGGGCTACACAATGGAACTAATTCAGAGTGAATTGGAGCTCATTACAATTTATAGCGAAATAAATTGCCTGATCTGAATCAACGACAGTTTATCGTTATTTAACGATAAACTACCAAAGTGAGTAAAACTCACTAACTCTGCCCAGTTTATATTTTTATAACTTATTTTTAGAATTGATAAACGATGGTTGATTGCTGCGTGTTGATTGTCTGTATGAACTGCAAATTAATTGGTTGAAATTATTGATCTAGTTATATATATATATATCGTTAATTAAATATCGATTTTGTTTACCAGAATATTTCATATTGAAATGAAATTGATGTTATTTATATTTAACATCTGTGGATGCAGGGAAACATATTGGAGAACATTATTACTGTTTATTTCCGTTATTGTGATATATGATGTGATATACTACCGGTGATTGATTATATGTGTTTGGATGACACTGGCCCTTTTGATTTGGTATTTTCATACCATAAGTGATACTGGAATGAAAAAAAGGAAATTTTCAATGTGTATATTGAAATCAAAATATTTATATAAAATCAAAGGATTTTATAATAAAGGAAATTGTGAAGTGGATATTGAATTCAATAATTTTATAAAATTAAATGGATTTTATAAAAGGAGATATTTGAAAATTAAATAAGAAACTTATGTATAAAATTATTAAAGTTATATGGAAGTTGAAAAGACTGATTTTGGTTAAACTACTGAGTGAAGGTAATAAGAGGTAAATAAATGAGTATATGGAGTAAATATAGAATTTGGAAAATTTATATAATTTAAAAAAAGGAATTTCCAGTTATAACAGAATTATGGGAAAATTGATTTAAAGTAGATTTTAAATAAAAATCTATTTTAATAGATAAATTGAGGAGATTAATGTATAAGCAATATTGATAAATTAATAAAAGATTTAGTATTGGGTAAATATAATATATATAGTTATATATATATAAGTCTAAACTTATATTAAGAAGTAAAAATCGGTTTTTACACCGATATTTGAAAATGGGATGTAAAATTAACATTTATAAAGGGAATTATAAAGGATGGAATATGAAATTAAAAAGGGGAAAAATCTATTTTAAAAATAGAAATGGAATTTCGAATTGCTAGGAATAAATAACTTGTTTACTAATAAAAACAAGTAGTGTGATTTATAAACAATGTTTATAAATGGAATAAAAATAATTATCAGTGGATAATTTGGATTGTAAATTCAGCAGTGAATTTAAAACGAGAAATTTGGAGTTGTTTTAAAAAGGGAACGATGGAATTTATTTCGTTGTTCGAAACGTGAATAGGATTAAATTAAATACATAACGGTTTGTAAATAGAATTCGACTAGGCCAAATGTTATAAAATAATTTATTTTAAGAAATTATATATTGAATAAAATCGGGATTTGACAAGATAATTAATATTCGGCTTGAAACCGTTATTTTATAATCGAATATAAAGGCGATACATAATTATAGACTTATTAAATAAAATCAAGTATGAAGTTGACATGTAAACAAGATTTGATAAATAAAATGGAATGTGAATAAGAGGTTTAAAATGACTCGATAATTGGAGTTTAAACCTATGTTAGTATTTAAATTATGAAATCAAGTTTTGATTTGGTAAAACGAGTCCAGCTTTTTGTAAAGGAATAATATACACGTTTTAAAGTGAATAACGATTTAAAAGAAAACGTTTTACAGAATTAAAATAGTTATAAAAGGAAATTGGTAATTGTTGGTAAGTACTAAATTCAAAAATGAATTTAGAAATTGAGTTGACTTGAAAGGGTAAAATATGCTGGAGTTCGTAGCGTAAATCAAATATAGTTTATTTGAAAGAGAGATTATCGAATATAGTTTATTCGAAAGAGAGATTATTAAATAGAGTTTATTCGAAAAAGAGTTATCGAATATAGTTTACTCAAACGAGAGTTATAGAATAGAGATTATTCGAGAGAAAATTGTACATTGGGATTCGACTATATCAAATGTAGGATACTATTTACTTTTCGGTTTTTATATCAAGGTTTATTTATTTAATAAATTATTATTTATTCAAATTAATGAATAAAAGCTATGTTTTGAAGTTAGATATTTCAAAAGTATGGATTATAACGTTATCGTTATAACCAATGTTATTCATAAAAGAATTAGATTTGTAAACTGAATTTGAGAGTTGTGTAAGCAATAATTTGATAAGAAATTAAGAAATAGGATTAAAGAAATTAGAACTAGCTAGAGATTAGTTATGTTTAACAGCTTTCTGGGTATTGATCTGATGTTGGTTTTGGCTTCGGAGTTGGTATTCAAGGAATTGTTCTCTTACTAGTTTACAGTTAGAGACTGATAGATGTTGGAGGATAGTGATGAGTGAATCAGAAATGGAAACGTTTTCCAAAGTTAATAACGTATATTTTCTAAAATTAGAAAATAAGGATTTATGGATATATGGAAACGGTAAATGAATAAATTAATGATAAACTAATTTAAAGGGAAAAATGTTGATTAATGATTGATCGATAAAATTTCCATTTGGAAATAAAGTCTTGTGTGTATGGATATTTTCCCTTGATAGTTAAATAACTGACTATCAAAGTTTTGACCATTTTTTCATCGTCAATATGGAGAGAACGGAAACAGATATATTATCTGAAAACCACTCCGTATGGTCATTAGCATTGCGAATCAAATATGATGAAGATAATTGAAGACGGAGTTTATGCAAGGGTTGTTCTGTCAACTCCTAGGTAGAAATTGCCTAAGATGGGTTTATAGAATAGTGCCTTTGGGTTGTCCAGTCCCAGGACAACCTGTTTGGAAGAATGACAAACAGAGTATATTTAATTGATTGCGTAAGTTGATATCTTCAAACGTATTTACGTTTGGTGGCGGTGGAATTCGTTTCTCTTAGCTGTATACTCGTGGTATTTTTGGAGAAATCAATTTGTGATTTGGCGGGTATGACGATGTGACATTCAAAATAAATAAAGGTGTGATCTGTACGTTATGACCTCTAGCCTCACAATCAGGAAATGGTATAAAATCAGGTAGGTCGCATTGCTAAGTGGGTAGCCGCGAATTAGGGTGTATTGTCACCTGATCCAGAGAAATTCCATTTTAATTCTTTAAACTATTTCGATGTTGTCCCATTTGAGAAACAGTTGCTGATTCCAACCGTTGGTGATAATACATTCGGTACACTCAAGTGAAATGAGTGACCGGTCATGTTTAGCCTGAGTTGCAAGATGTTCTTGTTGAACCCGGTGTATTCCACTCTAGAGAAACATTATCATAAGGTGGTCCCATACCTTCCCAGTTGGAATCCATTACCCGATAAGCGCCTGCGGTTTTTAATTATATATTATATATGTGGAACGTGAGATGAAAGCGTTTCACTAGATTGTTATTTATGTGATTTAGACACTGTTATAATATCAGAAGAGCTTGATATAAAGAATATTTTGGGTTATCGTAAGGTAAAAACTATCTGTATTTGTGGATTGGTCTTACGATTATTCTTTCTTTCGAAAGGATTTTAAAAGTTAAACAAATGGTTGGAGTTTACTAAAACAGTTAAATGACTGACCCAGAGTTTATTTTGTTTTGTTTTCCCAAAACTATTGGGTTCCCAATTTTGTACGGGTAGTCGAGTAGTCGGGATTTTACAGATATACTTAGAGAGCTGGAGAAGGATGCTTCAGGATTATATAGCTATTGTTTATTTCCGTTGTGTTGTAAGTGTTGTACTTCGATAATGGTATTGTATACAGATACTGGTTTTATTTCAAAGTTAAGTTATATAATATATTTATTTATTCCGCTGTGAGATTCGTGTTACTCTGATTCTGTTGTTATGTTCTTCTCCTTCTTCTATTCTAACATTCTTTCCTTCTATTTCCCACCATATAACTTCTTTCTGTTAATGATCTGGAATGTTCGATGCCTGAATAATTAACATGGGTTTTGTGTCGATTTTCTGGGTTGAAAATCCCTGTTCATTATACAACCTGAATTTATTTTATTTGGATATGTAATATTCTATCAGATTACGTTGATAGGACTGACTTGGAAAAGTTGCTTAGTTTCAGAAGAAAATAAATCGAACGAGCAATGTTTTTTTCCTATAGTTGCACACATTAGGTGTCAACTAAACAGTTTATAAGGATTTCGAAAAATCATACAAACAACAGTTTTAAATTATGCACGTTCTCGACTGCTAATTGATAACCATGCCTTGTTATTTTGATATTATGATTTCAAATTCAAAAGTATACTAGGTTGGCAGTTGGATGTTACTGTAGTTATAATGTCTGGTAGAACGGTAAGAAAGCTTGGTGTAAAAGGGGGAAGGACAAAGGTTAGGAATAATGGTGCCAACAAATACAACTGTGTTGGAAGACTGTATAGTATATGAGTTTGTACTGCACTACACCTCAGTCTAAAGAATGTTATTGTGGAAGAATCGTTTCGTGTGGATGCAGCTGTTTGAAGAGCTGGTACACATGGGTTACAAGGTACTATAATTGTTAACATAAAATTATATATGGGGACAGTGCGACCGTGGACATGGAAGCCAATGTTGGCTTTGATTTTTAAACGATTTTGCATACTACGCTCCTTTTTAAAATTTTACTCTATTTAGCATTCCAAAAAAAATAGCTACCTCTTGGAAAAGGTTTGCTTATTCGGTGATGTTTAAATAACAAATCATTACTTCATAAATTTGAACTTAGTTTTTTGTTTACAATTTGAAACATTGGTCTGGAAATTTACAATTGGAACAACTTTTTGTGGTAATACTCCTTTTTTACTTTTGCTACAATAGAGTAATAAGCAGAATGTAGCGCAAGTGACATAAGTATGAAATATCTATAAGCCAGTAAACATTATTTAACAATTGAAGTGCATAATCCCTATTGAGGAGAAATGATAATTATAAATATACATCGGTGAATGCCCTGTGAACTAACTGATATACTTCGCAAATTATTTCACTCTGATATCATATGGATTTAACATGGATGTTTTTTCTCTCTCTTTTCTTTTTCAAAATTTACATAAAAAGGTGACAAAATTAACGGCTACATTGACAGCACTTTGGTATAGATAGGTCTAATGTAGTTTTATGAAACATTCAAGGAATTTTATATAGGTCTAATGTAGTTAAATGTTGATTTGTTTAGTTTCTCTATTACGTCAATTTTTACAGTTTTTAAAGCAACAGCACTTCATTACTTAATACACTGGTATAAATACAAATTAAAATATCATGTTGTTCCTTTGGCTTAGACGATAAAATTGATTTATCCTCTGCTTAGACTGTACACAACTAATCTGTTATTGTATTACGTACTATAATACTACTTATGGTGACACCGATATGGGTTATTTTATAATCCACTATTTTTGTTAGATTTTTTCCTCATGACATTACATTTTATACCAGGTAACTGATTTACCATTTTGAGGCCACCGTTATGGGTTGCATTGAAAAGAAGCTATCCGAACATAGCTGTAATTTAATTACATAATTAAAAATGTGCTTTGAAGGGAAAACATCTTCCTGGTTGTTGCATACATGATGCGGCTCGTAGAGTATAACATCTGATTAATTTCCAAAGTATCTTACTTCATGAATAATGACTTACGGAGTAATTTACGTATCTATGTTGGCGTGTTATTGTAACAACCCAGATTTTTTGAAAGGGTTTAATAGCTCAGAAAGTGTTGGCGTTTAATAAATTAATTAATTAAATTAAGATTTAATCATTGAAATTAAATGTTTGTATTTGGGATTTGGATGTCGATCAATTTTTGAGTGTAGTATTTACTTTTAAAACGAAAATGCTTTTGTAACCTCAGTGTAAACATTCTGCCAAAGTTAACGTTATTAACAAATACTAGTTTGGAGCCTGTGCTCCGCACACAGGTCAACGTGAAAGCAGTGTGAACATTTGTCAAAGTTTGGTAGATAAGTGATACTTATGTCATTAAGTAATTTGTTATTATTTGTAGAATTCAACTTAAAAATATAGATCTTATAATTCAATTTAGTCTAATTGAAATTGTATGTACATTTGGAGAATTCAAACATATATTCTTTTAAAATATTACTTTACCTCTTGTTATGGAAGCTGAGACGAGTAGACACTTGGTTTGTTTCTCCTTTGAGCTTGGCCACGTGTGCCCTGTGTCCCCTTTTATTTTGTTGACCGTGTTTTCTCTGGAGAGATCGGGAAAGGAATGGTAATTCCTTCCCTTTTATTTAAGTTAGAAGCGTGTTGATGTCAAAAGTTGGTCACTAGTGATAATCAACCCCCAGTCATGTGGAAAGCACATGAATAACGATTATAAAACGTAGAAAAAATGAAGGAAACGGGGAGCACACAAAGAATTTTTATAGTGGTTCGGCAAATACAGTGCCTATGTCCACTTTATATGTATTACTTTTGCTCTTTTATTGCAAGTACAATGTTTTTTCTGTTTGAAGAAAAGAGAGAAGATTGCTATTTTATGAGCTAGCCGTGAGAGTCGAAAGTCTTGGGGAAGAACAGAGCCTCTGGAAAAAAGGTTTTTTTCCTCTTTAAACTTTGGGGTTTTTATAGGTAGAGATGGTAGCTTGGGCTGTTGTGAAGTGTTACAGCCTTTTCAGCAAAGCTTGGACACGTGGAGTCCATTCCTTGGTTAGAAAAGCAGCTGGAGGACTGATTCCACTGTTCATAAATAGTATACTCGGAAGTTGTGGCTTACGTGGTTTTCACGGTGAGGTGTATCAAAAGTAGAGCTTTGTCCGGATATGGTTGACCGCTTTTATGGCCTTGAAAGTCGGGCTGAGCATTTGAATAGCTTAGTTGAATATCTCCAGGCTGGTTCGAGATACTCGGTCGATGCGCTTTGTATGGGAGCGAGATAGTCGGTCGACTGGTAGAACGATTCTTCTGGATCACGTCATTAGTTGATGAGAATTGGCTTGGGCCAATATGCAACCGTTTTGAGTCGAACTTCCGCTGGGCTTTCTAGAGCGTGATTTATCTGACTCGGTTGGTTGTGCGCTTGGGCTTCGTTCTGGGCCTTCGCGGCTTTTTCCAAAAGGAGGGTTAACACTTTGCCCCTCAGAATGCATCTTCTTCGGTAGAGGGAGGTGTGTTCTGAAATATGGATCGAAGCTATGGTCGCGCCAGATCATATTAAGGCCAGAAATCCGACGACTCCGATGTTGTATTAAGGCCAGAAAACCGACGACCGAACTAGGTCGTATTAAGGCTGGAAAAGTGACAACTATTGGTAACCGTATTAAGGTTGTGATGACGACCGTCTGTGTGATGAGAATTAGTGCCTACAAAGATAAATAAACCATTCTCGATTGGGAGAAGGTTGATGGGTCAAGCATTTTATTTCACTTGGCTTTGGAGGGTGGTGAGTATCAACCATACTCGGCTTAGTGGCGAGCATTAACCATACTCGGGTTAGAGAGGTGGCGAGCATTGTCCATACTCGGCTTAGTGGCGAGCATTAACCATACTCGGCTTAGAGAGGTGGCGAGCATTATCCATACTCGGCTTAGAGAGGTGGCGAGCATTATCCATACTCGGCTTAGGGAAAGTGTTTTTTATGCTCGACTCATGTTAAGTTAGTATATCCAGCGAGCAATAAACGCTCGTGGTGTAGAAAAAAAAGGTGAGTATAATCCATACTCGGTTTAAGATTTTTACCGTACTCGGCTGGTGGAGTAGGTTTTTAGAAATAGTGGTAGGATTTCGCACAGACCACATTTAAGAAAGGAGGCGAGCATCAGCCATGCTCAGCTTAGCGTTTCCAAGCATGATCCATGTTTGCAAAAGAGAATTTATAACTACTATATAACTATTGCAAAGAAAAGAAATTCTAAGAGGACAACGGTAGATTCCAGAGCATGCCTAGGAGCTAAATCCTAACCCCGTACATGTGTACATCAAGGCAACCTTTTTATTGAAAGAAATACATAAAAAAGGAAAGATAAAATCTAATTAATGATAATGCCGCAAGTGCTAGTCTCAGGGTCCTTTCTGTTTCTAGGAGCTTGAGGACCGACCTGAGCAGCTTGGGCAGAAGGTCGCGGCGGCAAAGCCGGGGCGTGATTTTTGACATATTCAGTAAGCTCTCCTTTTCGGACTCGATCTTCGATGAGATCACGCAGATTCTGACATTCATCGGTGCTATGTCCAGCTATATTGTGGAATACACAATGTTTGCCGGAATTGATCTCCATCTGGGTTGGTTCTCGTCGAGGTGGTCTCGGAGTAGGTAGGGACCCTTGTATGTCAAGGTAGATATCGAGCAGAGAGGAATTGAGATCGGTGTACTAGTCGTACTTATTTTTGATTCGAGGTCGTATGTGACGCTCGCTTTTTTCCTGGGCCTTTCCTCTTCCTTTATTTTGGTCATTGCTATTGAATGGACCTTGTTGTTTGGTGGCTAGGACCTCAAGGCTCTCCATCTCAATGCTAGCGTCTTCTTGTCGGAGGAATCGCTCGGCCTCGGAATAGAAGTCATCTATAACCTTGGGGGGATCTCTGGTTAAAGAAATGGAAAATTCTGATCGGTTCTGAACTCCTGCAATGACGACCATAAGTACCATCGATGGCTCGGGCCGATCGACTAACTCTACGGCCACGTTGAATCTTTCGAGGAAGTATCTGAGCGTTTCTCCTGATCGCTGCTTGATTGTGGATAAGAACATAATGCTCTTTGGTTGAGAAATATGTACTCTTAACTATGCGATGAAGCGGGTGACCAAAGTGTTCCAACTGCTGATCGACTCTGTTGTTAGCTGCCGAAACCACATGCCGGCTATATCTGTGAGGAAGAGTGGGAAGCATTTTGCCATGACGTTGGTCGATGCACCAAGCACTTCCATATGTCGCATGTACCGCATGAGGTGGATGGTCGCATCAATGCGGTCATTGTATGGTTCGATAGCTGGGAATTTGAAGTCCGGGGGTTTCGGGATTTTCTAATTTCCCTGGTAAAGGGGCTACGATTGACATTGTCTATGTCTTGCTGTGAAGACGTCCACCGAGTGAAACGTCGGATGATGCTTGCAAGCTGGCTTCCATCTCCGAGGAGTCGTTGCCATGAATTTAGCTCTGCATTTGGGAGAGCTTCAGTGTGAGGATCTGGCAAAAGCATGCTCGGAATGGCGGCCGTTGGCTGGGCTCGGCCTCCGAGAGTTGAGTGAAGGTGGGAGTGAGGATGAACTCCGGTAGGTGGTTCTAGGGAGATTGGCCCCTCTCGAACCTGATGAGTATTGGGTAGAGTCGTACCCATGTTAGTGGGTCTAGGATGATCCAGCATAGCATGTGATGTTCAAAGCTCAGGGTTGCCCCCAGTTGGAGCGAGGTTAGGGGATCTACGTTAGCGTCATCTTCCGCCATGGTAAGGGCCGATATGGTAGAGTGATCTCCCTTGTTCGAAGGGAAGGCTCCACCAGCTCTTCGTTAAGGGGGAAGAGTGGTTAAAGTGGTCTGTGGTAAGATACCGGGCTATAATGGGAATGACATTGATTCTGATTGGCCCGATGGTCCCTCGACTGGCATGAGTGGTCGAGCTATTTCCAAGAGTGGAGGAAAAGTGGTCGAACGACCTAGATCTTGATCGCGAGCCTCCTAAGAATCTGCGGCTGCGCTGGTCGTTGGAAGCGATATTCCTAGTTGTGATTGGTTGGTTGGTGGGACCAAACCAGGATGAAATAAAGGTGAAGCCTGATCAGTGGCCTGATGCTGCGCATACCGAAGATCAGTCGTTGCCCCAGCCTCGATTGATGTTGAAGCGTTCAATCCCATCTCCACTCGAACGAGAAGGTGATCCATCAACTATTGCTGTCGTTCGAGGAGTTTTCCCTGAGATGTCATATGGTCTCTGAATTCGACCATGATATTATCCATGTCGTCCCGGGTAATAAATCGAGGTATGTCTTCATGAGACAAGCTTCGTGGCTTGCCTCCGCAGCATTGGTATCCAGTGCGTCGACATTAGTGAGACGAGAAAATGTTGCATCTTTCTTTCGCTTGTTTGCCATGGATGGAAATGAGCAGAAAGTCGGAAAGAATGTTAGTACTCTACCGCCCACCTGGCGCACCAAAGTGTTGACGTCAAAAGTTGGTCACTAGTGACAATCAACCCCCAGTCGTGTGGAAAGCACACGAATAACGATTATAAAATGTAGAAAAAAATAAAGGAAATGGGGAGCACACACAGAATTTTTATAGTGGTTCGGCAAATATAGTGCCTACGTCCACTTTATATGTATTAATTTTGCTCTTTTATTACAAGTACAATGCTTTTTCTGTTTGAAGAAAAGAGAGAAGATGGCTATTTTATGAGTTAGCCGTGAGAGTCGGAAGTCTTGGGGAAGAATAGAAACTTTGGAAAAAAGTTTTTTTTCTCTTTGGGGTTTTTATAGGTGGAGATGGCAGTTTGGGCTGTTGTGACATGTTACGGCCTTTTCGGGAAAGCTTGGACACATGGAGTCCATTCCTTGGTTAGAAAAGTGACTGGAGAACCGATTCCACTGTTCATAAATAGTATCCTCGGAAGTTGTGGCTTACTTGGCTTCCACGGTAAGGTGTATCAAAAGTAGAGGTTTGTCCAGATATGGTTGACCGCTTTTATGGCCTTGAAAGTTGGGCTAAGCATTTGAATAGCTCAGTTGAATATCTCCAGGCTGGTTCGAGATACTTGGCCGATGCGCTTTGTATGGGAGCGAGATACTCGGTCGACCGGTAGAACGATTCTTCTGGAGCGCGTCATTAGTTGATGATAATTGGCTTAGGCTAATATGCGACCATTTTGAGCCGAGCTTCCATTGGGCTTTCTGGAGCGTGATTTATCAGACTCGGCTGGTTGCGTGCTTGGGCTGCAGTCTGGCCCTTCGCGTCTTTTGCCAAAAAGAGGGTTAACAAAGCATATTTTCGGGGGAGGACACTTTTCCCCTAGATGGCATTTTCGCCAAATCCCTAAACTGCTCCTCTCAAATTCCGGTCGCCTTTCATTGGCCATCACTGTTTGTTTTCAGTCTCTCTCCTCATCAATGTCGCTGCATCCATCATTCAATCAACCAACGACGTCGCCGTCATCAACTCTGGTTGTCGAAGAACCCGTTTCCCCTTTTTCCATTGGGTCGTCGCTCCTCCCTCAACTTATCGGAGCCGCGCCTACTTTTCACGTATCAGGATGCTGTCACCACTGGTTCTTTCTGATTCCTTTGCTACCGTATTTAAAGGGCTGTCCCTCCAGCCTCTGAGCTATCGCTAGTCCCCAAGCCGCCTTGATCCAAACTATTGAGCCCGTGTCTCGCTCCAAATTCGTCCCTGTACAGGTGAGTTCTGCTCACGATTGAATTTATTTTCAAGTCGTCTTCTCTGATAATCACTCGTGGTTTTGTTGATAATATTTTGCACAGTGTTATAGTCTTATTTTAATCATAAGAATGATCTAAGAATTTAAGGTTTCATGGCTCAGAGCATCTCCAATGCGTTACTAATTTGAATGTAAAATCAATGACACATCATCCTTTAACATTTTTATTAAATTTATTTTCTCCAATGCCATTGTTGAATGAAATGTGAAGATGATGTGTCAAGACAATTAGATGACATTGTGAAACACAATGTTTAGTAGTAGACATTGTAGTCTACAATGTGGAATAACATATAGCCACTATTTTTTTACTTATTTAGTTTTGAAATATTCCTAAAATTACACATGTACCAAGTTGTATGTTTCTAGACATTTGCATTGGAGAACAAATTCAAATTTTATTATAAAAGTATGTTTTACATGTTTCACATTGTGTAATAGATATTGACACATAAGCATTTAAAGACATTACATATAATTAGGGTTGGAGATGCTCTCAGTCTGTTGGTCCTGGGAACTTTATATTGAACATTGGGAGCTTGCGTTTTTTTTAGTGGGCGGTTATTCTCTACTGTCTTCCTGCTTTTGGATTCTTGATTATTAAATTCTAACTTTTCCCATAACCACTGCAAATTTTATAGTAGATGTGTGTGCCGTAGCCTACAAAGTTCCAATGTCATTGTAGGAGTAGCTGCTTACATAGACTAAGTAGCGATATTAAAGATATTGGGCTGATGTAATTATTTTTAGTCAAACTGACGTTATAATTTTACCACTATGTTGTTAAATACTTAGCAATCAGGAAGATAGTTGGTAATAAGTATTTAGAGAAATTTAACTTTCTTGAGGTTTAGGCTAGTTATTCTGCAGACCTTTTTTTGGTAAGTACATACTTTGGCACATTTGTAGACTTCTAATATGAGTTGACATTTCTTTTGAAATCTATATATAATAAATTTAGGCAAGTTATTTACTGACGTTATCAGCTTGTATTGATGATATATAAATGCTTTTCAACACTGCTTCATTAGTGACAGATTTATGTTCTTGTTGTGCCACCATCTTCATTAAACAATGGTTAAATCAACACGTCTAAGATACAAAACTGAGCTTCATCTTAGTTTTCAGTTATAAAACAAAGCGAAATCTCAATTTAAACATGATCAATTTGAAAATTGAGTGGAAGCTTAGTTTATCTAAACTTCAGCTGATTTTAAACAAAAAGGAGTAAGTTTTGTTTAAATACTAAGAAGTAGCTTAGTTAAACAGGGACTTGTTTAGATATCCAACTAGGGAGCTCAGTTGTGTAGTAGCTCAGTTTAGTCTTTCATCTATGTGTTTGTATGTTATTTATGCTGCTCATGTATAGTTTGACTACTTCATCTTATATTGTTTAATGTGTTTTAGTAGTAATAACATCTTTTTACTAACGTTTGTGCATGCTCATACCAACCTATCAAGTGAGTATGATTGATTTTTCCCATTTTTTAATGAGTGATCAGCGCTTAAATATAGTTGGACCTTTTGATTTCTTCCTTTTTGCATGTAACCTACATATTTGTCCACTCATGGCGATGTTGTGTAACCCATCTCTACTCTGTTGCTAGGCCTTGCGTCACTTGTCCTCTTTTATTGCTTTTATAATTAAAAGATCTTGATGTTGTATTTTGTTGCCTTAGAGCATCTCCAGCAACGTTACAGATCGTAACATTACGATCCATAACATTTAGGGGAATATCTTCGATATTCCCCAACAACAGCCGATTTTATCGGCTCGCCCGGCGCGAGCCAATTTTATCAGCTCGCGACCTCCCCGCACCTATAAAGGAATGGCGCGGGAGGCTTAAACATGATAAAATACCTGAAACACCCCGCCTCCATTAAGGTCACTCACAAAGGGAATGCCTTAACTTTGGTGGAGGGTTATAGGTATAAGACACAGAAAAATTTACAAGACAGACATAAGTATAAGCAGCGGAAAACAAACTTTTATTTCAAACGTAGTTCAATACCAGAGTATTACAATAACTTGTCCCACATAACTCCCAAAAAAACATTACATCATTTTCACTGTCTTGCTTATTAAATAAAGAAGCATAAAAAGAAACATAGTTTAAAAACTGCATAAATCCCATAAAATGAATGTCCAAGGGCCATAGCTAAAGAGAGAGAGTCCAAGTCATACATCAACAATCCAGAAGCTTGCAAAGAGTCTGTCTAAGCTTGATTGTTTCCTCCCTGTGGACATTTGGGGGGGGGGAACGAAAGAAAAGAAGACGAAAAGAAAAGTAGAGTCAGACATAAAGGCTGGTAAGTCTAGTGACTTTTCAGTATGTGAATAAGAAAAAGGGCATGACAGGTATAAACTGAAAATGTGAAGATACCATAAACTAAGTTAAAGCGGTTTAGAACCGAATATACTATCGCACCCCACACTATATCTCTGCACCTACTAGTACACATTCCAAATGGCACCCCATAAGTTAGGGTGAAGTGATCCCCTTTCTAAAGATCGGCTCCTACTCGCGTAGTCACATGTGTCCTACGGCCCCCAAGATTGTAGCCACCTATGCTGGTCCCACCATGGGGTGTATCAAGTCCCATGGTGGCGGCCCGACACAATTCTAGAATGCACAGGTATACTACTAGTGCCCAGTGTCTTATTTTTCTGCGTCGGGGTGTGTGCGCGCCCGCACCCCGTTAGAACCTACACTGCTACACCACCACCGTCGTTTTGACCGCTTACAGTCAGCCCAGTAATCGTGCCCCACCCTGCCTAGTTTCAGGGTACCATGATACCTTATTGGGTTACTGCTGAAAAGGGTCCCCCGTTACTAGGTTTTCTAGTCAACATGCTAAGTTGGTTAAGTGTCTGTATTAACCTAACCCCCATCACCAATTTTTGCTAGCATGTTAAATTTGGTTAAGTATTTTCTTAGTTGACTTAACCCTACCAGTCCTGACTTAGGTCTAATTTGTTTATTAAAGCACCGACCACTCACATTAGACACGTATTGTTGCAGTTACTGGATATGCCGGTTGGGTCCGGGCAGGTTTACACCGCAACTCAGTCTAACCTCGGGTCCTTATTGGGCTCAATGCCTTAACCACCCACATTGGAAAGGTATTGTTGTGATTACTGGACAGCCGGGCGGGTCCGGGCAGTTTTATATCACAACTCAATCCAACCTCGGGTTAAGCATACTCGTATTTTCTAAATTTACATATTTGTCTCTTTTCATTTTTATATGTAAATTTGTTAACAATTAAAAGTCATGGCCCACTTTCCAAGTTCATCATTTTTGGTATAAGAATTTATACCATTCAAGTGTCACCAAATATTGGCATGTACCAAACATGCCAATTTCATATATTTTTATGTCTAACCCAACGATATCCCCCGTTTGTACGTTCGCAAGATTTTAATGTGGGTTGGGCTCGATATTTCAGCCCAACTTATAAACATAAAAAGGGGAAGCCAAGAATATGAAATATTATAAATACATAAAAGGGGTGTGTAGCGCATGAACTTGCAACATAGCGGTCTAATTTAACATAAATCATGGTTTCAACTTGTCAATGTGAACTTGCATTCCAATAAAAATTAAACTAAATAGGTGTCACATGAAATGGCATAATTTTTGACTTACATAAAATATGAGCCTACGCATGTTTTTGGTCTAGGCATAATCTTAAACACAACTAGCATGTGACAAGGTTAATTACATGTCATAAAAATATCTATATTTTGGCATTAACACAAAGGTGTGAGCTAATCATGTAGCCTATTCCAACATAAAACTTGTTTTAATCGTGTAACCTAAATGGATCCAATTACAACTTGAGATGGACATAGGAATATATACAAGGATTTTAAACATATAGGCACAACTGTCTTAACATGAAACATATATATATATAAGTCTCAACTTGGGCCTAACAAAATGTATACAACTTTTTATTTACTATATAAACATATAGGTGTCAATTTCAACATAAACCATATATTGCAGGCAGTGTTGCTTTTTCATTACAAATGTCCAATAGTCCAACATCAAGTTAACTATACCACAAACATCCCAATTTTATTCATAATAAAATCATCGCAACATATAATTATGAATAACTATACCACAAACATCCCAATTCCATTTACAACAAAATCATCGCAACATACAATTATGAATTAGCATTGTTACAACCACAGTATAATTCCATTTCCATTTTTCAACAAGTCACGTCTTAATATTCATTCACATCGGAATAGTAACTATATTTACAACGAAATGACGAACTTGTTTTCAGGTTTCTGAGTTCTGAAATTGGTGGTGCTTTCCTTTGGGTAGATAACGTTGTTAGAAACTTGATTACGCTTTTACTTTTGAATTGTGTTTGTTCGTCTCTTAGCTTCTCTTCAAGTGGAGGCTACACCTAGTTTCCTTCCGGCAGCATGACGGCTCCAGCTCTACTTTTTATGTGAATTTAGGTTGAGTCTTAGGTTGTTTTTATAGAGTTTCAAATTGATTAGAGCCATCCGATGAAACTAGGGTTAAATCAAGACCATCCACCTCAACGGAGCCAATCAAAAAGCGACACGTCAGCCCTAATGACACAGCCCTAGCCCCAGAAACCGAGCCAGGACCATACCAAGTGGTTAGGCCGACCGGGTAGGTCGACCTGCAGGTCGACCCCCAGGTCGACTATGTAGTCGACCTGGGTGACCAGGTCGACTCCCAGGTCGACCCCCTGGTCGACCTAGGTCCTAGGCGGGAACTTTCCCACCTAGCCCAGTTTGGTCTGTTTTTGAATTTCAAACCGAAATTTTGAACTGTTCGGGCTGTTTTGAATTTTAAATTGAATTCTGAAACTTCTGAAGGTCATATCTCCTTCATACGGAGTACGATTTACGCAAACTCGGACTCTATCTCAAGCAGAATTTCAAGACGAACGCAAAGGCGTAACCCGTTTCCCTTAATTCCCATGTTTTGAATTAAGTATACTTTAATTTGTTAAATTATAGTTAACCGAAAACTCGGGGTGTTACATTCTCCCCTCCTTAAAGGATTTCGTCCCTGAAAACTTCAAGTCTGGAACAACATAAATCCTATCATCCAATCGTCCATCTACTCAACCATCAAACACAGGCATCCATTGTCCTTAAAAGACTTCTAATGCTCCATGATCATATGCAAGGTGTGTGTGTACATGTACTTATCTAATGCAAAATCAGGTGGTCCACTGATTCAGTTGACCTCCTTAATGAAAATTATGTCAGTGCCATGAATCCATTATGTATGCAAATTTTTCCAACTCAAGATTTTCTACATGAGTGCACAATCATTCATACAAATGCAACGTCCATATGATAACATACCAAGTTTCCAGTCATATACAAGTGTATGCATATGCAAGATGAAAGTGATTTGAGCCGATCTAACACCTAATGTGTGTGTATATGCATCCACGAGCAACCACTAGCAACCACTCGCAGCCATCAACCATAACATGTTTTCAAATACATGTTTACATCCAAACAGATTTCTACTTAAGGATAACAGATAGGACAAAGGAGATACACTAAAAGATGGATACAAGCATAAACTTATGGAAAAAGAGAGATTAAAGACGTACCCTCAAAAAGAAAAGGGTAGGCCACGCATATTCTGTCCTCCGTTTCCCAAGTCGCGTCTTCCTCGGCATCACTCCATTGAACTTTAACAAGCTTAACTTCGCGGTTGCGTAGCTTTTTGACTTCAGTTCCCAAGATACGAGTTGGAACTTTCCTCACAGTTGCTTCTCGTTCTACCTCAACTTCTTCTTGAATGCTTGGCTCCACCACTTCTGCAGACTCGTGTAAAAACTTCCGTAGATGAGAGACATGAAAGACATTGTGAACTCCCGCCAACCTTTCGGGAAGCTCTACTCTATAAGCCATCTTCCCAATCTTCTCGATGATAGGGAACGGTCCTACAAATCTTGGTGCTAGCTTTCCTGCGGATCCAAAGCGAACGACGTTCCTTAAAGGAGACACCTTAAGAAAAACTCTGTCCCCAACCTCAAACACAAGGTCGGTCCTCCTTTTGTCCGCGTAGGACTTCTGTCTATCTTGGGCAGTCTTCATTCTCCTTCGTATCAAGTCAACTTTTTCTGGAGTCTCTCTAATCAAGTCTGGTCCGAGAATGAGCTTGTCTGTAGACTCCCACCAATAAGTTGGTGATCGACACGGTCTTCCATATAGAGCTTTGAAGGGTGTCATGCTGATGGTGGCTTGGTAGCTGCTGTTGTAGGCGAATTCAACCAAAGGAAGATGATCCTCCCATGTCCCTCCAAAGTCTAGAACGCACAGTCTTAAAAGATTTTCCAATACTCTGTTCACCCTTTCCGTCTGACCATCGGTTTGGGGGTGATAGGTCGTGCTTAAGAATAACTGTGTACCTACAGCTTCTTGCAGACTCCGCCAAAATTCACTTGTAAAGATAGGATCCCGGTCACTCACTATGCTGGAGGGTATCCTATGGAGTCGAACAATTTCCTTGAGATAAAGAGACGCTAGAGATGAGGCAGTCCTTCTACTCTTGACAGGTATGAAGTGAGCGCTTTTTGTGAGCCTGTCCACTATTACCCAAATACTGGTACTGCCCCTTCTAGACCTAGGAAATCCATCAATAAAGTCCATCGAAATGCTATCCCACTTTCACTATGGGACTTCCCGAGGATGAAGCATTCCTCCAGGCTTCTTCTGTTCTCCTTGACTTGCTGGCATATTACACATTTGAAGACGAATTCAGCCACATCCTTTTTTATGCCGCTCCAAAAGAAAACCCTTTTTAAGTCCTTGTACATCTTGTCTCCGCCTGAGTGTATTGTCATCTTGGAATGGTGCGCTTCCTCAAAAACCATCTTTACCAAATCCCTGGCTTGTGGGACGCATAGTCTTCCATCCCGCCTTAGCCAACCCTTATCATCGACAGAGTATCTGTCGAGGTGACTAGAAGTCTCACCCCTACTTAGCTTATCAATCACATCAGCAAGCTGCGGGTCTTCATGTTATACGATTTATTTATTATATATATATTAAACGAATTAAAGAAATTAATTTCCAAAGTTAATTACCTTAACGAATCCTGACTTAAGCTCAGTTTAAATCGTCTTCCCCGAATACTATACATTATCCCAAAATAGCATTACCAACTCAAACCATACATACCCAACAACTTGTTGCCTATCTGTACTGCTGCTACTTCAATTTCCACTCGGTGTCCCTTCTTTACTAACATCATTTTAGTCCCAAAATTTCCATGCTCGAATGCTACAGCTTCCATCCCACAAACTGTCGCCACCATTCACTTTTCATCACAGAAGCTCCTCTTGAAATAAACCCATTTTCACGATCAGCTTCACCCTTCCTCTACCTCCAAAATCAATAAGTTCGAATAATATCATCTGCGTTCAACTTCTCTTGCCACAAGTAGTGACTAGTATGCGGAAGAAAAACCCACCCAGAAAATATTTCTACACTACCAGGATTGAACTGCTCCAAAAATGACGCACAACTCCCTACATCGAAGCCCACTTCTCTTGATTAACTCGCAGCATCTCCTTGTCGCAACCAATCTCCCAATCGCCATCAGACAATCGAACCCCCCACCATTCAGTCATCGTAAAACGCACTACCCCAAATTCGCGATACCTCCCACCATCAGTATTGCACCCCTTGAACACCAATCATTACGTCGAATCCCCAAATCGCGAATTCCTCATTGCCCTAAATCGCCCAATACTGGAAGTCGGCATCGCAACGTAAATCGCAAGCACTACCACCTTTGGTCGGGCTTCATGAATTCCAGCAGCTTACAAAATCGCAATCCCTATTTTCAATTTTTGATCTGAATCAAAGAAATGAGAGGAGGGAAAAAGGTCCGGCTTCGATTAATATTTAATTGGAGAGAAGGGTTCAGATTTTTAGAAAGAAATTTGTGGATTAAAGGAAGGCACGGGGTTCTTTTTGCTTTGTGGTAATAAAGAAGGCACGAGTTCTTTTCGTTTGTAGTAATAAAGAAGTCACGGGTTCTTTTTGAACCGGTTTTATTTAATTTAAATTACCCTGTGATTCTGAACTCCTATCTAAACCCACCAACTGACATTCTTAGGGTTAAACCATTATTCTGAACCCACTGGGACAGGTTTCAAAGCCTTATTTGATCATCTGAATAAGATATTATTTTAAATTGAAATATTTTAAATTCAAAACAAATAAATTCCTTGATAATAAATTAATATTATTATTCTAATTCAAACAGAAGTTTGTACTGATCATCTGAACTGTTTTCAATTCAATTTAAATCTCGAATTGAATTATTTTTCGTATTACGATAATTTAATATAATTGATATTAAATCAAAAATCGATTTTTAAATCGAATTCGTTTATATTATCGACTCTATATTTAAATCCATATTAATTATTTAAAATTAACCGACGAAATATCCGGGTCATTACATTCTTCCCCCCTTAAAAGAATTTCGTCCCCGAAATTACTAAGGTAGGAAAAATGCAACAAGCCCGTTAGCCTTTCAAAAACCCACTTGTCTTGAAACACAACACTTCATACTTCTAAAATTTTAGTCCTACCAAAAACTTTTGGTTTTCATTCATTACACATCATATATACTCATTCAAATTGATTCCAATTCAATTCATCCATTTCGATTCATTTAACTTGCTTAAGTTAAATTTAAAGTCCCGAAATCAAATCCCTGGGTTTTTATTTGAAATCCTTTTGAAATCATATAAATATATACCTATATTTATAACCCATCACAAATTCAAAACATTTTGAATTTTCCAAAACAACTTGTTTTCTTTCATACAATTTTCCATCAAAAAAATTTCTAAGGCAGCAATCGATCACTTAGAAACTCGAAAATGAACACTGATGATGTCGCGATCAGCATCAGAATTATTTTCCAGCCACTGAAGTGAGTTCAGTGCTTTATCTTTTTGAAAATACATCAAAAATGATTTTAATTCAAAAATCCTTCAAACATAAAGCTATATTGTTCTAATATACTTCATAAGATGTTTTCCAACTTCCCAGGATTTAAATTTCAAATTCTGGTTTGAATTTTTATTTTAATTCATCTCATTTGTATATTTGATCCATATACAACTTCTATTTTGGTTATATATAACCATTCCAATCTTTATAATCTAATTTGATTATAATCCTAACAATCAACACATCCATATAATATAATAATTTCAAAAAAGTTATCCCTTCTATATCAAAATAGAATTTTAGGTAAAATTATTTCATCTACCCACTTTAAAACAATATCATGTTCCATCTTCTGTTCAAGTATTTACAAACTCTTATCGACGTCGTAGCGTCCCACGATTCGATCAGAATTCATAAACCACTCAACAGACAAGTCAACACAATATAAACTAATTTTTTATATCAGTTAACAAATGCGCGCTCTCGTATATATACACTCAACTCATTCTAGAGTACTATTGACCCTATCTCTAATGAGCACAATCCCACCAAAGCCTAGGTATTCGCTCAACCTAAGCTCTGATACCAAGTGTAATGTCCCGCAAATCCGTAATATAAGAGTTGACTACATACACCATACATCCAACCCAAATATCACAAAAATACAAATCATTTTTTTTAGAAGAAAAAGGTAGAAGAAGAACAGAAATAACAAAACAGAGTCTCACACCGCAGCGGAACAAAATATAATATGTCATAACTTTTGAATACAAAATTCTAACTGTATAACATACCACTTATCAGAGTACAACACTTACAACACAGCGGAATAAAAATACTATATATCTAACACTGAAGCCTCCTGCTCCAAGCTCCTTTAGGTAAATCTGTAAAATCCTTAACTACTTGACTGCCCGTACAAATATGGGCACCCAAGAGTTTAGGTAAAACAAAAAAAATAAACTCCTGGTCAGTCATGGGACTGGTATGAGTAAACGATTTAAAATAGTTTGAGAAACTAAACGATATCTCATAAGACCACGCCGTATAACACGGAACGGGTTTTTCCCTTATGAGAATCCAAAATTATCTTTATATCAAAACTCTTTTTGATATTACAATAATGTCTAAATACAAATATATATCAATCTAGCAGAACGCTTTCATCTCACGTTCCACATACATAGTATACAAACAAAGCGCAGGCGCTTATTGGGTAATGGATTTCCAACTATGACAAGGCATGGAATCACCTGCCGATAGTGTATCTCTAGATAGGAGCACACCGAGTTCAACAAGAACATCTTGCAACTCGGCCACACATGACCGCCCACTCATTTCTCTTGAGTGTAGCGAATGTATATCACCAACGGTTGGGATCAACAACCGTTTCCCGATAAGGCACAACATCGAATAGATTAAGAATGAAATGAAATATCTCTAGATACGTGATTATACACACTAATGGGAGCTACCTACATAGCCATGCTGCCTGCCCGATTTTTGTCATTTCCCGGTTGTTGAGGCATGAGGCTACGATTACTTACCTTTCATTGATAGCACAATTACTTTGAATGCCACATTATCGGATCCGTTAATAATTAGTTGGTTTATACAAATATTCTGGATGTTATGCTAAGGGAATAAATCCGTTGCAACCATATATATTTATACAGACCAACCCATTCGATCATTGGAAATACTTTGTCAGACATTCGTCCATTTATGTTCGTTCTGGGATTGAACGAAACCGAAGGCACAGTCTCTATTAATCCATCTTAGGCAATTTCTACCTAAGATTAACGGAAAAAGCCCTTGCACTTTACTCCGTCTTTGATTTTCTTTAAAGAATCTGATTCACAATGCTATTGCCAGTACGGAGTGGTTCTCGGATAATAATCCAACCGGTCTCTCCGTATTGACAACGATGGTCAAAACTTCGATAGTCTGTGATTTAACTATCGAATAAAAACAAGTGTTCATCCAACATATCAAACAAATCACTAGGCTCTTTAATTAATATTTCATTAATTTAATCTCTTCTCCATTTCCATATCAATCTTTGTTAACCAAATATTTTCGATAATCATCTTGGCCTTTTTTGTTAATTGGAAAACATTTCCATATATCGTCTTCTTTTATTTTCTGTACTTAGAAAATATCTTCTATTTATAATTGGAAAATATTCCAATTACTTATCTCTTTCCTGAACTTGTTTATTTCTATACTTAGGAAATACTTATTGTTCTATTTCCAAGCTTACACTTATTTGGGTTAAAACGGATGTTGTGTAAAACATCGTTATGACAACCCAAATACTATATTCAACTAACTCTTATTCAACATTGATCTTCAAGCCTGAAATCTTACTATTTATTTGTTAATAATGAAATCAATCAAGTTAGGGTATAACTACCTCTCAGACCTTGACTGAATAACATTATAACGTCAAAACAGACAAGACTACTTACTCGAATAATCAATACCATACAAACCAATTATTCCATTTTTAAACATGTACATGCTTCTCTTTCTATTCTTACGAGATTTTATTCATAGATTTCCTTTTTGTTTATACTATTTTATTTTTATGTTCGTTTCCTTATCGACTTCTATATATATATTGATATATATATATATTTCTAGTTATCAAAATTCTTAAAAATATTCTAACTCTTTAAATTCCCGGAAAAATTCGCCATAACCTCCTTTGTACGGGGTTACCGGAAAACATCAAACCTTGCCACACGGGCCTCCCCAATCAAAAAGAAAAAGAAAAAGCCAAGCGGCTTGCCGATACAGCGCATAAAAACCCATATGTGAATTAAATACATGCCTTTTTGTCGAGCATTCTATTTATAACTCTTCATATACTTCAAATCAAACCTTCTTAACACATATCCAAATATTTCCATTTTGTTTCAACTCGATCCAATCGTCTTAACTCAAATTTGCTAATTTATTCGCTAGTTAGCTCTTTTGCTTATTTCGCTTTTTATTTGAACATAACATGTTCAAATAAAATTTCAACTTGGTTATAACTAATTGAAATTCCATTTTTCAATTCAAGTTTCCTTTTCGATTCGAATATAAATTTCCAAATCGAATTCACTTACTCAAGCCCAATTTCAATTCAAAATCTCATTAACTAATTATTATTCAAATTAGTTAATTCTATTCAATAATTAACAACATTTGATTTTTGTTTTCAAAAATCATTTCATTACACCCCTTGAGTCCAGATATATTTTATAACTCAAATCTGAATTTTTCTAATGTGGATTCGGATTTTATTTGCTTAAAATCCTTTTACAAATTTAAATAAACCATTATGGTTTTAAAATGGTCATGGCACTGTTTTTCTAAAAATTTGATTTTGACATAACTCAAAATCTATACGATGAAATTCAGATTTTCCTCCTCCATTAGAAAACTATTACTCAACCGTTCTTGTTTCAAAGAATTCCGACTTAAATTGAGTCCTATATACTCAATTGAAGTTCGAATTGCCAATTTATGAACTGTCGCCCTACGGTGAGTGCGTTTTAATTATAATTATATATATAAACTTTTAAACTTCGTTTAAAAATAAATTCAACTCCATTCTAATATATTTTTAATATATTTCAAACCAATTTTCCATATTCAGCTCAAAAATTCTGATTATCTAAAATCCTCGATTTTTCCTTACTCGGTTATAAATTTATTTATACTTCGATCTTCTATACTTAATTTCAATTCCCTTTATAAATAAATTATTTATGAAAGATATAATCGAATTTCAATTATAAATCCGTTGAATTCTTCTCAATTCAGCTTATATTTTGAATTCCGAAATATAATCAATCGTTTTGTTTCAAACACTTCCCAATTTACCTTTAAATTCCTATTTGAATTTAAATGGTTTAAATTATCCAAATGATAATTTATTTAACCAAATTTATAACACTATTTATAAATTCAACTTCCTTGTTTCATATATTTAAATAAGTTCCCTTTTCAAATTTCTATTTGAAACTCCATCCCTTTGATATTCCGAATTTCGGAATAAAAACCTTTGTTCCCTTTCGAATGAGTTCAAATTCTATTTTTAAATTCATATTTGAATTTAAATATTCAAATTATCTCTTGAAAATTTGTTCATTATATTTATAACCACCATTTTATTAATTTCCTTGTTAATAATTAAACAAGTCTATTTCGAAATCTATTTAAAACCAAAATCTTGTTTTTGATATTTCTATTTAATATAACTTATATATATAACACCCAATTTATTTTCATATTCAATTTAACTTCTTTTTAAATAAATTCGAATTAATCGAATTCAAATCATAAATCCTTACGGATTTATTTTAGTTCAATTTATATTCTGAACATCAAAATAAATTCCATCGTTTATCTCTTTAAAACGATTTCCCCATTTTTATTTTTAAATTCACAATTGAATTTAAATATTCAAATTATCTAATGAAAATTTTCACCTTTCTTTATAAGCGTCATCTATTTTACTTGCTTTCTTTTTAAACAAGTCTCGATTTCAAATTCATTTTTGAAATTTAACTTCTACTTTGGAAAAATAAATTTTCCCTTTTCTAAATTCACGCCTGTGTTTATATTTCCTGAATTATCCAAATGATAATTCATTTCACTTCCTTTATAAACTTCGTTTATAAATGAACTATTTGTTTTTATTATTTAAAAACAAGTTAATATTTCTATTCTATTTTAATTTCAAATTCTATTCTAGAAAAATAGAATTTCCGTTTTTAAATCTCAAATATCCTTTTCACAATATTTTTATAAATAAACACTTAGGCCTAGTGGTATTTAAACACATGAAATACCTAATTTAACAATCTCAGGTTTTTAACATGGCATATATGATGATATATATGAAAACAAACAATAAATAAATTTGAGGGATCCAGTTGGATCCCTCCAACCTGTTTTCCTGCATCCACAGACATTAGCACATAAATAATACCATCCTGCTTCGAGGCAGGATATCGCGGTATGAAGGTCATCCACTAATATATATTTGTGGGGCGCATAGGGAAATCATCCGCTAATGATACCGCGAGCATCCGTTAATGATACTGCGGGAATCCAACAACCAATATATATATATATATATATATAATAGCCACAAACACCAATCCTAAATAACTAATATATATTTATAATAGCCACAGTAAATTTTTGATGCAAGCAAACAATCAACGAACAATTATTTTAACTAATAAAATAATTCTAAACAAAACTTGAGTGGGATTTACTCATCGTGATATTTTATTTCTTTTTTTGATCCCAACTGATTTTGGAAAATTTCCAATCCAACATCCGATTGTATTTTCCACCACTACAACTCTACGGGACTGACTTCTCGATTTAATCACCTTGTATAAATTTAACGCATTGCATTATACGATTTATTTGTTATATATAAATTAAACGAATTAAATAAATTAATTTCCAAAGTTAATTACCTTAACCAATCCTGACTTAAGCTCAGTTTAAATCGTCTTCCCCGAATACTATACATTATCCCAAAATAGCATTACCAACTCAGACCATACATACCCAACGACTTGCTACCTATCTGTACTGCTGCTACTTTAATTTCCACTCGGTGTCCCTTCTTTACTAACATCATTTCAGTCCCAAAATTTCCATGCTCGAATGCTACAGCTTCCATCCCACAAACTGTCACCACCATTCACTTTTAATCACAGAAGCTCCTCCTGAAATAAACCCATTTTCACGATCAGCTTCACCCTTCCTCTACCTCCAAAATCAATGAGTTCGAATAATATCATCTGCGTTCAACTTCTCTAGCCACAAACAGTGACTAGTATGCGGAAGAAAAACCAACCCAGAAAATATTTCGACACTACCAGGATTGAACTTCTCCAAAAATGATGCACAACTCCCTACATCGAATCCCACTTCTCTTGATTAACTCGCAGCATCTCCTTGTCGCAACCAATCTCCCAATCGCCATCAGACAATCAAACCCCCCACCATTCAGTCATCGTAAAATGCACTACCCCAAATTCGCGATACCTCCCACCATAAGTATCGCACCCCTTAAACACCAATCATTACGTCGAACCCCCAAATCGCGAATTCCTCATTTCCCTAAAACGCCCAATACTGGAAGTCGGCATCGCAACGTAAATCGCAAGCACTAGCACCTTGGGTCGGGCTTCATGAATTCCAGCAGCTTACAAAATCGCAATCCCTATTTTCAATTTCTGATCTAAATCGAAGAAATGAGAGGAGGGAAAAAGGTTCGGCTTCGATTAATATTTAATTGGAGAGAAGGGTTCGGATTTTTATAAAGAAATGTAATGACCCGTATTTTAGCGATATATAATTAAATTAATTTATTTATATAAATGGCGATTTAGAGAATTAAATGGTCATTTAATCAAATTATAAGGAATATTTAATTAATATAATAATTAAATAATATATATAATTCTGAAATAATTAGAATTGGCTGAAATGGCAATGTGGTGTGAATTAGGAAATTCAAAATATATAATTCAGTTTAGAGTTGAATTTGAATAACGACATTTGAACGTATAAATTATAATATAATTATAATCGAGCTCGAAATGGCGTGGCAGTTCGCTATTTGGCGATTTGAACTTCAATTGAATATGCAGGGTTCGTTTTAAATCGGATTTCTGTGAAACAAGAAACGTTAGGAGCTAGTGAAGTATATTTTTCTGAAGAAAGAGAAAAATCGGGATTTCGTTGTGTAGATTTTGATTTATGTCCAAATCAAATTTTAGAAAAGTCGCTATGGAATTTCTTTATAATTTATAACAATATATATAAGGAATTTCAATATAAATCGAAGATCAATTAAACCGAGATTTGAAATATCGAGCTGGAAATTCATATAGGAATATTCCTGAGTTGTATGATATTCTAGTGTGAATATATACGAGAATATTTATTTTTAAATATTTAATTTAATCTTTCTTAAATATATTTATACATTTAAATGGATTATTTAGAGCTTTAAAAATAGCCAGTTTTTGAAACGACCTCCAAATTCGACGAAACCAATTTTGTTGGATTCGTAATGTCAAATTATTGTTAGATTTCAATTTCCGTGATTTTTGAAGTCAATGTGTGGCTGTACGGATTTTTAATGTGAAAAACAGCCGATATTTTGACGGTTAAAAATACGATGTGTGAGCAAACGGAGTCGGAATTCGATGAAACCAGTTTCTATAGGACCGTAAATGTCGAACTATAGCTGCATGTGCAGTTTCGTAATTTTTGGGAATTGTATGTAATCATACGGATTTTTAGAATACAAACACGAGTAACGGTTCATTATAAATCAATAAAATAATGAATATAAAAAATATTTAAAACATCCTATAAATACCCGAACTAAAATCCTAAACCTAAATTCATTTCTCTTTGGTCAAATTCTACGCCGTCAGTTTTTTCTCTCCACAACCAAAGTCCATCTTCAAAAATTCAAAATAAATTCAAATAAAGGTTTATAAATCATCTTAAATATATATATGGATTCACGATACCATTTGCTTTAACCCCGTACAAGTTTTACCAGTTGCGATGCTACTGTCTGATGTTCGAAACCTGGACAGTAAGACTAGGGTTGGTATTTGAGTTTGATTTAGGCATTGATATGTGAATTGAGGTTCGTATTCGAACTAGGGGGATCGAATAGCATCTCGCAGTACGAATTTTGGGATTTCCGTGATCAAATGGTTCGGTGCTGTTAATGTGGAGGTCTTCGAGGCTCGACGTTGGAGGATTCACGGTGGGTGCGAGTTTGGGTAAAGTGGGCTGGTGAAGTAGAGGAGTTGATGAGGAGAATTTGGCATATTTTCATTTGATTTTAATGAAGTGATTTAGGAGGAAGAGGAGCTTGAAATCATCGGCTGTTGGTGTTGTTTGTTGAAGCTCATTTTGGGGAAGAAGAGGAAAGGAGCGGGTTGGGTTATGTGGTAGTGGGCCAAAGGAAAGGTTAAGGCCCTTTTGAAATTTTAAAACCAAAGTGTATTTAATTTAATTATATTTTGTATAACTTGTAATGATAATATCTCTTGCATACGATATCAGAAATTCGAACGGTTGGATCCGTTGGGATCGTATGGACGAGAGCTCCACAATGGGACTGACTGGGAGTGGATTGGAGCTCTCTGAATTTATGGCGAAATAAATTGTTTGATTCAAATCAAACAACAGTTTATCGTTCTTTAACGATAAACTGCCAAAGTGAGTAAAACTCACCAACTCTGAACAGTTCATATTTTTAAAAGTATTTTTAGGACTGTTAAATATTGTTTGATTGCTGTGTATTGACTGTTTGATTGAACTGCTAGTCAATTGGTTGAAATTTATATATATAAATATATATATATAAATTGTTAAAAATATATAGATTCTGTTTAGCAGAATATTTCATATTGAAATGAAATTGATGTAAATTATATTGTTTTACATCTGTGATGCAGGGAAACAGGTTAAAGGAATCCAACTTGATTCCTCAACATTTATTTTACTGTTTTTCACATATTGTAATATATGATGTGAAATATAATATGTTGTTGATTATGTGTGTTTGAATGATATCGACCATTGTTATTTGGTATTTTGAATACCGTACGAAATGCTGGGATGTATAAAAAGGAATTTTCAAAGTGTATTTTGAAATTAAATTATTTATATAAAATCAATGGATTTTATATACATAAGGAAAAGGGTTTTATTAAAGGAAAATTTAATTATAAAATCAAAGGATTTTATTAAAGGGAATTAATTATAAAATCAAGGGATTTTATGAAGAGGGATATTTATTGGGAAATAAATAGGCTTTTATGAAAGGGAATATTTATAAAACAAATTGAGTTTTATAAAGAGATGATTTGTAAAACAAATATAAAGGAAAATATTTGTAAAACAAATATAAAGGAAAATGTTTGTAAAACAAGTTGTAAAAGGGAATATTTATTTAGAAAATAAATAAAGATAATATAAAGAGAAAGATTTGTAATCCATTTACAAACGAAATCAAAAGAGAAAGATTTGTAATCCATTTACAAATGAAATCAAAAGAGTAAGATTTGTAATCCATTTACAAATGAAATCAAAAGAGAAAGATTTGTAATCCATTTACAAATGAAATCAAAAGAGAAAGATTTGTAAAACATTTACAAATGAAATCGAAGAGGAAATATTTGTAAAAACAAATATAAAAGTAAATGTTTGCGAAACAAATAGAAAGGGAAGTATTCTATAAATAAATAGAATTATCAAATCAAAAGAGATTGGTTTGATAAATAAATAGGAATGTATAAAAAGGAGAATTTTACACTAGAAATGTTTAGACCCGTGCTTCGCACACGGGTTTAACAGGATATGAATTTAAAGTAGATTTTTAATAGAAATCTATTTTAACAGATAATTGGAGAAGATAAATTTATAAATAATAGTTTATAAATTAAATAAAATGTTTATCTTTGGATAAATGGAATATATAAGTCAAGACTTATATAGAGAAGTAAGAATCGATTTCAACATTTGAAAACCGAATTCGAAAGAGTTAATTCAAAGGAGTAAATTCAAATGAGTTAATTATATTAGAATTATTCAAAAAGAGTTAATCGATTAGAGTTAGAGTTAATTGATTAGAGTAAATCCATTAGAGTCAACCAGTGAGAGTTAGAGTTAACCAGTTAGAGTTAGAGTTAACCAGATAGGGTAAATTGAACATAGTTAATAAAATTAGGATTAATTGAATATTAGCTATTCAATTAAAGTTATCAAATATAGTTATTTGAGATAGCGTTAGTCAAACATAGTTATTCAGGATGAATGCCATTTCGTACGACTGCTAGCGAAATTCACAGGGCTGTAAATAGCCTACGGCGGTCGGATGTTTCCTGAGGGAATCAGGCGTAACCATTGTGATCGATGCGATCTAGATCAAGCAAATAGAGTTAAATCGAATATTAGTTATTCGATAGGAGTCAATCAAGTTAAGTCAATCGAGTATGGTTAGTCAAACCAAGTTAGTCGAGCCTAGTTAATCGAATTGAGTTGGTCGAGCCAAGTAAGTCGAGTTAGTCAAATCGAGTTAAGATAATCAAGTCAAGATTATCAAGTAAAGGAATCGAGTTAAGTTATCGAGTTAAGATAATCATGTAACGACCCGGATTTTTGAACAGTTTATTTTAAATATTTAGTATGGTTTTAAAATATCGAATTGGTAATATAAATGAATTTTATGTTGAATTTATCGATTAAATAATCGATATAGGATAAAATTTTGAATATATCGAATTATCAACACGTAATTGAATTAGGAGTTAAAAATGAATTTAAACAGTTCAGTCGACCAATATAAATTCTATATTGAATCAGATTGTTAATAATTATTTATTTTCAATAAATTTAATTATTTTGAAGTTAATTTAAATCGATTGAAATTAGTAAGAAAAGAATAAATTAAAATCCAAGCTTAATTTGTTTAATTCGAATTAAAGAAAAAGAGAAATTTTAAACCAAGTTTAAAAACTCCAATAAATTTGTAACCGTTTAATATAAATCCATTCATATAGATACAACCAGATTTAAACGCCAGTATATATTACCTTATACGATTATATTCCGATAGCGTATAACCGAATGTTGAAATCATATAGTTTAAATCAAAATCTTTTCGAAATTTACAAACCGACCTACTCCTTGACAATGCCACCCTAACCATTTGTTAAATCACGCAACAGTTCCTTCTCGAGCAACCAGCTTTGTCTCTAAGCTTCACGATCAGGCAAACAGGATTTTAATGGCCTTCGTACTTATGTCTGTTCTAGCGTCTATATATATACATGACCATCTCTTGTTGATTTCCTCAGAAGAAAATGAAAGCTTTCGAGCTTCAGTTTTAAATAGCCTTCCCTATTCAAAATTCAATCGCAAGTTTCCTTTTCTTTCGAACGTCCGATAAATAAATAAAAGAAATCGCATATTGCGATTGAAGCCAGGGATCCCCTGAAGCTTAGCAACATACTGGAGTCGCGATTACAGGTTGTCGGCAGAGGTTACAAAGGCGACTTCGACCTGGATGAGTTGCTCGAGAGAAGTGACCGGGTCGCCACGATTTCAGAAAGGGTGCGATGGGATTGTGGTAAGGGTTGGCATTCATCCGGAGCTGGTATCGTCCGTGTTTGAGTTGGGGTTCTGAAAGGGGCACATCTGCTATTCGAAGAAGTCGCGTTTTGGTCTTTGAAGCTCGACAGTTCGAGCGCAACAAGGGTTGCAGATCGAGGTCAGTACGGCCATTTTTTGTTCGTTTTAAGGTTAGCGTGCCATTCAAGGGAAAGTAGCAAGCTTGTTTTGGCACTCTTTGAACTATTTTCAGGAATCTGGATTGAAATGGTTAGGGTGGTGATACTGTACTGTTGTTAAAAGGTGGCCAGTAAAACTATGTAGACAAGTTTTTGTCATAGGAAGCTGCTGCAACAGTTCGGAGGGGTGGAAATTGTTGATGACGGTATGGTGTTCGATGATATCCCGTAATGAATAAAGCAACATTTTGGGGCTGTTTGCGGTGAGAGTCGATCGATGAATTATTGAGATTACTTCATTATTGATCGAGGCAATAAGGTAGTGATTTCTTTCGAGATTCGTCAAGTAGATTCGAAGCTGTAACATTGGAATTTAAAACAGGATATCCAACAAAGGAAAAAAATCGAGGTGAGTAAATCTCACTCACCTTTTATTTAAAATTATTTTTATTCGTTAAAGATAATTGTTTGCTGCTTGTTTGAATTTTTCTGGTTGCTTTAAATATATTAGTTGTTTAGGCTTGCTATATATATATTGGTTTGGTGATTGGTTGGATTCCCGCAGTTTCATTAGCGGATGCCCGCAGTATCATTAGCGGGTGACCCTACGCCCACATAAATAAGTGGATCCTCTTTATACCGCGATATCCTGCCTCGAAGCAGGATGGGTATTATTTTGACTAACGTATGTGGATGCAGGGAAAACAGGTTGGAGGAATCCAACTGGATACCTCAAAAATATATTATCTGTTTGTTTATTTGTTGCATATATACTGTCATATAGGATGTGTTAGAAACTCTGAAATAAATAATTAGCTGGTTGGGGTGTAAATATCACTGGGCCTAACTGTTATTTAAAAAAAAAATACCCTAAAAGGGTTATTTGAGATTTAAAGGGGAAATTCTATTTTTGAAAAAATAAAATTTGAATTTTTAAATAAATTTGAAAAATAAACTTGTTGAAAAATAAAACAAATAGTTCTTTTATAAAAGAAGTTATAAATAGTTCTTTTATAAACGCAGTTTATAAATGAAGTAAAAAGAATTATAATTGGATAATTCAGAAATGAAAATACGAGTGTGAAATTAAAAAGGGAAATCTTATTTCCAAAAGTAGAAATATCGATTTCAAAAGGAATTGAAATCAAGACTTGTTTAAAGCATGAATATAGAAAATATAAAGGAATTCAATATAGGATTTGAATATCGAAAGTAAATTGGAATTTGAATAAAGAAATTTAAAAAAAATGGAATTTGAATATAGAAATTCAAATGAAGTTTTGAAAATAGATTTGAATATAGAAATCCAAATGAAGTTTTGAAAATAGATTTGAATATAGAAACTCAAATGGAGATTTGAAATAGAATTTGAATTCAAATGGAGATTTGAAATAGGATTTGAATTCCAAGGAATTGAAATAGAATTTGAATTCAAAGGAATTCAAATGGATTTGAATAAAGGAAGTTCAAATGAAATTTAAAATATAGAATTTGAATATAGATATTCAAACGGAGTTTAAATATAGAATTTGAATATAGAGATTCAAATGGGATTTTAATATAGAAATTGAATATAGAAATTCAAAGAGAATTCAAATCTAGAATTTGAATATAGAAATTTAAACAGATGTTGAATGTAGAAATTTTAAAGGAAATTCAAATATAGAATTTGAATATAGGAATGTAAATAGAAATTGAAGAAGGGAATTTGAAATAGAATTTGAATAAGAGGATTTAAATAGAATTTGAAGAATAAAATTAAAAAGGAGTTTGAATATTTGAAATTCAAATAGAATGGAATCGGAGTTTGAATATTTGAAATTTCAAATAGAATTGAATCGGAGTTTGAATATTTGAATTTCAAATAGAATAAATATGAAAATTGAATTCAAAGAGAATTAAATAGGGGATTTGAATGTAGAATTCAAAAGGAATTCAAATAGAACTTAAATGGTAGAATTTGAATATAGCATTCAAATGGAAATTTAAACTATGAGATTTAAATATATAATGGAATTCAAAATATGGAATTTGAATATAGGATTCAAATAGAAGTGAAATTTGAATTTGAATATAGAATTCAAATAAAAGTGAAAATGGAGTTTGAGGGGAGTTGAATTCATTTTAAACGAAGTTTAACGTTTATATTTATAAATATAATTAAAACGAACTCGCCGCAGCGCTGCAGTTCGTAAATTGTCGTTTCGAACATCAATTGAGTATACAGAACTCGATTGAAGTCGAAATTCTTTGAAACAAGAAACGTCAGGACCGATTTGATAATAGTTTTCTAATGGAGGAGAAAAATCTAGATTTCGTCGTATAGATTTTGAGTTATGTCAAAATCAAATTTTTAGAAAAACAGCGCCAGAACCATTTTAAAACCATAACAGTTTATTTAAAAAAAATAAAAGGATTTTTTTTAAAATAAAAATCCGAATTTCCATTAGAAAATCCAGACTGGAGATATAAAATAAATATGAACTCCAGTGAAGTAAGTGAAATGATTTTCGAGACAAAAATCAGATTTTTTAACTACTGGATAGAACTAACTAATCTGGAGTATACTTAGTTAAATGAGATTTTGAATCGAATTTGGGTTTTGGTTAAGTAAATTGAACTGGTGGATATATATTCGGAATCGAATATGGAATTTGAGTTGGGAATGGAATTAAATTAATTTATAAGCGAGATCAAATGATATTTGAACATGCTATTTTCAAATATAAAAGAAAATAGGCAAAAGAAGCTAATAAAAGGATAAATTAGTGAATTGAGTTAAAATGACCATATTGAGTTGGAACAGATTAGAAACAGGTGAGCATGTGTTAGACAGGTATGGGATGAAGTATATGAAGATTGTATTTATGTGCCGGACAAAAAGGTACATGTTTAAATTCATATATGAGGTTTTATGCGCCGTATCGGCAAACCGCTTGGCTTTTTCTTTTTCTTTTGAATTGGTGAGGGCCATGGGAGGCTATTTGAAATATCCCGAAGCTCCCGGTGCAGGGGAGGTTATGGCGAATTTTTCCGGGAATTTAAGGAGTTAGAATATTTTTAAGATAAATTGATAGTTAGGAATTAGTGTATCGATATATATAGAATTCGATAAGGAAACGAAATCAAAAAGAGTATTGGAAACAAAAAGGGAAATCTATAAATTAGAAATAGAAAGCGAACTATATACATGTTAAAAAAAATGAATAATTGTGTTTTATAGTGTGTTTATTCAAGGTTAGTGGTTTTGCCGTTTTGAAGTTGAGGATGTTTTCAGTTAAGCTCTGAGAGGTAAATTTACCCCAACTTGGTTGATTTCATTTTTAATTGATAAATAGCAGAATTCCGCTTCGAAGAGAAGTGTTTGAAAAGAGTTAGTTGAATAAAATATTTTGGGTTGTTTGTTACGATGTTGTATACAACATTCGTTTCAACTCAAGTGATGGAATTTTGGAAATATAAAAGTAAATATTTCCTGAGTATAATTAAAATAATCGGGATAGAGATAAATGATTGAAATTGTTTTCAATTGCAAATAGAGACATTTTCTAATATATAGAAAATAAAAGAAGTTGATATTTGGAAACGTTTTCCAAATGGCATAAAAGGCCAAGAGGATTATTGAAAATATTTGGTTAACATATATTGATAGGGAAATGGAGAAGAGATTTAATTAATGAATAATTAATTAAAAAGCCCAGTGATTTGTTTGATATGTTGGATGAACACTTGTTTTTCTTCGATAGTTAAATCACAGACTATCGAAGTTTTGACCATCGTTGTCAATATGGAGAGACCGGTTGGATTATTATCCGTGAACCACTCTGTATTGGCAGTAGCGTTGCGAATCAGATTATATGAAGATAATCGAAGACGGTGTAAAGTGCAAGGTCTTTTTTAATAGAAATTTTGCCTTCGGTTTCGTTCAATCCCAGAACTAACGTAAATGGACGAATGTCTGACAAAGTATTTCCAATGATCTAATGGGTTGGTCTGTATAAATATATATATGGTTGCATCGGATTTATTCCCTTAGCATAACATCCAGAATATTTGTGCAAATCAATTAATGATCAATGGAGCCGACAATGTGGCATTCAAAGTGATCGTGTTATAAATGAATGGCAAGTAATCGAAGCCTCAGGCCTTAACAACCGGGAAATGACAAAAATCGGGCAGGCAGCATGGCTATGTGGGTCGCTCCCATTAGGGTGTATAATCACCTATCTAGAGATTCATTTAATATCTTATCATATTCTATGCTGTCCCATTCGGGAAACGGTTGCTGATCCCAACCGTTGGTGATATACGTTCGATACACTCAAGCGAAATGAGTGGTCGGTCATGTGTGGGCCGGGTTGCAAGATGTTCTTGTTGAACCCAGTGTATTCCTCTCTAGAGATACACTAGCGGAAGGTGGTTCCATACCTTGTCATAGTTGGAATCCAATCTCCAATAAGCGCCATGCGGTTTTTGATTTTATACTACATATGTGGAGCGTGAGATGCAAGCGTTCTGCTATTTGGTTTTTTATTTGATATAGACATTATTATAATATCACTAGATTTTTGTATCAAAGTGTTTTGGGTTATAGTAAGGTAAAAACCGTCCATGTTTAGGTGTGGACTGGTCTTACTATTATCTTTTCCTTTGAAAGGATTTTGAAAGTTAAACAAATGGTTGGAGTTTACTCACACCAATCCCATGACTGACCCAGAGTTTATTTTGTTTGTTTTCCCTAAACTCTTGGGTGCCCAAATTTGTACGGGCAGTCAAGTAGTCGGGATTTTTCAGATTCACTTGGAAGAGCTGAAAACAGGAGGCTTCACCAGTTAGCTATAGACTATCATATATTCCGCTGTGAACCATGTTTGTATCTGGAAACAGGTGTTTATAACTGTTCCAGGAATAACTGTTGTTCTCTGATAATGGTATGTATGTCCCGTTACTGATTTGTATTTCCAAGGTTATGTTATATAATAAATTTTATTCGTTCCGCTGTGAGTTTGTGATCTTCGTTTTGCTTCTATTCTAATATTTCTTTCTTTCTATTTCTCATCCTCTAACTTCTTTCTAATAATGATTCGTATTTCTGTGCAATTTGGGTTGGACGAGTGGTGTTATTAGTCAACTCAGATAGTACGGGATTGCGGGCCTTTACAAATCGAGTTAAGATAATCGAGTCAAGACTATCGAGTTATGTAATAGGGTTAAGTTGTCAAGTTAAGATTATCCAGCTAAGATTATCAAGTTAAGATAATCGAGTTATAGTTTATTCGACGTAGAGTTATTGTAACAACCCCAAAATCTGGGCCAGTTTAAAATTTTTATCTTGGCAATTTTAGCGAATTTTGAATATTTAAAATGAATTATTTTAAATAATATTGACGAGAAATTGATTTTGAAGATAATTAGAACGTATATATTATATACACCGTCGTTGGAATACAATTAATTATATATAATTATAAATAGAATTGAAAATGGCGCGGTAGTTCGATAATTCGATTTCAAACTTCAATTGAACATACCGGGTGCAAAACAATCCGGATTTTAGTGAAACCAAAAACATTAGGATCTAATTGGGAATATCTTTCCAACGAATCCGAAAAATTAAAATTTCATAGCGGGAATCAAAAGATATGTCCAGTTGAAAATTCTGAATAGTCGCTATGGAATTCAGGCCCTTAAAAATGGAAATTTTGCAAATGACCTCGGATTTCGACGAAACCACTTTTGTTGGGTCCGTGATGTCAAATTATTGCTAGGTTTCAAATTTCATAATTTTTCGATTCAATATGTGAGCGTGGCAAAAGAAAACGTGTTTGACCAGTTTCAGTTGATTTTAATCGACTGGAAAATGACCATTTTTCCAACGGTCTCGGAATTCGACGAAACTAGTTTTGTTAGGACCGTATAATCAATACGAAGCTAGAAATATTTTTCCGGAATTTTTCGAGTTAGTATGTGAACCCAGTAAATTGAAATGTACGTTCAAATTCAATATATAGAGTTATATGTTGATTTTGACGAAAACT
The DNA here is from genome assembly GCA_030737875.1 of Allium sativum. NCBI lineage: Eukaryota > Viridiplantae > Streptophyta > Magnoliopsida > Asparagales > Amaryllidaceae > Allium > Allium sativum. Next base: position 53,010,566 of record CM060909.1, on the reverse strand, counting down.
AATCGAAACAGTCAAATCAGCCTGTGATACATATCCCATTGTGTTCAGAATGGGGGTAATTAGCTAGGGACGACAGTCGGTGGGTCTCGTTTTGAGTTCAAAATAGAAAGTTGCTTTAATGAATAAATTAAAATATTAAATTATTAAAAGAAACCCTTTTTTCAATAACCCCCCCCCCTTTCCATTTTTCACTGTCAAAATTCATTTCCCTCTTTCTAAAAAAAACCGACGCCTCTTTCACCTCGATGAGCCGCTGCTCTCCCCACCGACGCGCCCCACCGCCCACGCCTCCCCTACGCCATCGCGCCCCCCTCAAGCCTCCTCCTTCACCGTCGACTACCCCATCTCGCGGATTGAAACACCACGACCCCCACTCCCTGAAATCGCGACGCACCATCCTCCTAGGGCCACCGCCGCCACTCAGTTGAACCGCCGCACCCTGGCCGAGTTCCCACCTCCGACGAACCACCTGCAGCGAGCCAAGCCCCTCCTCCATCATGGAAACTGTGAGTTTTTAGTTTATTTTTATTTTAGTTTTAGTATAAATCCTAATTTAGTTTTTGTTTTTAGTTTTAATTGTGTATTGATTTTAATTTCAGATATATATATATATATATAGAAAAGTTAATATTTTTATATAGGAAAAAGATATGATTTTTACCTATATAGAATATTAAAAATATAATCTTTATATTATAGCAAGGTTAAAAATATGGTTTTTATATAATAGAGAATATAAAAATATTATCTTTATTCCTGTAACGAAATAAAAATGCTATCTTTACATATAGAGATTCGAAGTAAAAATTCGATTTTTATATATTGAATAACATAGTAAAAATTCGATTTTTATATATTGAATAGCATAGTAAAAATTCGATTTTTTTATATATTGAATAGCGAAGTAAAAGTGTGATTTTTACATATGTAGTGGCTACGGGCAGTGAAAAGTGACAAGAGGAAGAACGGCGAAGATTTCTACCCAAGAAGAATCGTGATGTTGGATTAGCAATTCTGTGAGAATTTCTCACTCTTCAATCTCTTTTTCTAGTTATAATATACTAGGATGCAGACGGTGTTTAGTAGCACCCGACACCCGTCGTCCACAGACCATGGACGGCTTGTATGCTTGTTTGTTTGATTTTGCTGTGTAGTTGATTGTGTGTTGTGATGTGAAATGAAATAAAATAAAATATTTATATAGTTAAAAATATTTTATAGTTAAAAATAGAATTTTTAACGTGTATATGAAATGAAATAAAAATAAACAAATCAGACGATTTGTTTATGTACACACATTTGACTGATAACTGATTGGGACGATACATTTTACACATCGCCCAACTGCACAAATAAAAATCTATGTTTGATTGCTTGAAACCCCACACGGGTATTGGGATGATATTTGACGTACACTAATCCCGATTGTTTAGTTGTATGTCGATCGATTGATTGACAGGCTGTTATAAGCGTTGAATATTTATATTTGATGCTTATACAGTGTAGAATGCACTTTGGATGATGGTTGATTATTCATCGTTGTTGATATATACATGTGTTGTAGAAAATCCATATAATTAACATTATATGTTAATTGATTGGGCCTCATTCCAGTTTTAAAATAGAAATATTTGAAAAAGAAATATTTGAAATAGAATATTTGAAAATAGGAATATATGAAGCCGTATGGATTAGATTGACGCCATTTTGACGTGAACGATATTTATATCGATTTTATTCATTTTATAATGAATATCGAAAGTGATTTCAAAATCTGATTTTTCGAAAAGAAATGAATTCGAATTGAAATTGAATAGAAATGAATTCGAATTGAAATTGAATTGAAATCGATTTGAAATGAATTTAAAACGAATTTATATTGGAATATTCAATTTTGATTTGAAATTGAATATGAAGTTGAAACCGTTTTGAAAATGAATTTAAAACGATTTATAAAGCACGTTTTGAATTGAAATCGACGAAGTATATATTATATATATTATATATATAATATAATGGCCCGAATAGAACGCGCCGCGCCGCGGCAGTTTGCGAATTTCGACCATTGACTTCGAACGGATATTGCGGGAGATCCGACCGTCGGATTCTCCTAAAACCGGAACCGTTGGGTTCGTATCGAAAGGAGCTTTCTAACGAATATTAGAAATTAGAAATCTAACAGTTGTAATTGGAATTATGTCCAAATCAAATTTGAAAAAGGTCGCTGTAAGTGCAGTTCGATGGCCGTTGATGGAAATCGACTGTACGGGCCTTGATAAAATTATTAAAAATAGTAATAATTTGTGTAAAATCATAAGAAATGATTTAGAAAGGATTGGGATGAAAAACTCCATATTTGAAAAGATAAAAATAGATTTTTATCGAAATGAACTAGTTTTGAACTAGAATTATAATTCTATTTATTTTTAAATAAATAAATTGAATTTGAAATGGTTTTGAAAATAACCAGAATTTCCAATAATTATATTGGAATGGATTTGAATCGAAATTGTCTTTGGATTATTTCGATGTTGGATTTTGTGATGATACAGATATTGTTATGGGAATATATATATATATATATATATCGTTATTTCCAATACGATATTTGTTAGTCGTAGAATTTGATATTGAATATAAGCCGGTATATTTTCTATTCAGAGCCTTGTGTTTAATATCAAATGTGATTTGGGTTTGTCGTGAATGGTGTCTTCATTAACACTGTTCTTGAACCCAGTTGAGAAAGATTAAATCTTTTTATTTAGATTTAATGAAGAATACCAATTAAATAAAATTTAATTGGAATTGAATTCGAATTGATTCTTGGGTTTATCGTGAATGGTGTTTTAAATAACACTCGTTCTTTAACCCGATAATTAATAGAATGTGATTTTGGGTTGTCGTGAACGGTATCTTCAATAATACTGTTCTTAGACCCAAAGGAGTTAAGAAAATCCATAGACTAACTGGAGATTAGTTGAGTTGAATGGTTTCTGGGGTATTGATCTGATGTTGGTTTCGGCCTTCTGGGTTAATACTTAGGGAATTGCTCACTTGCTAATTCACGGTTAGGGACTGAATGAAATGTGATATGATTTTGGGTTTATCGTGAACCGTGTTTTAAATGACACTGATTCTTTAACCCAGTCACACATTAAAACTAAGTGGAGTTTTAATGAATCTTTAATTAGATTGAAATCATCGAGAATGGAGTATCACCAGTTTTGCTCCAGGCGATAGTTGAATCTTTAATTAGATTTGAATGTGAAATGGTAATTGAATTTACCGATAACACCGTGGTGTTAGATATGAAGTATAACCAGTTTTACTTCATGGGATGAATAGGTTGGGATTGGGAAATTAAAACAAATGATTACTTCGGTAAGGTTCGTTAATCCCGACTAGTTTGAATTGATATTCAAAAATAGAATAAAGAATAAATTTAAAAGATTTATCTTTGATAAAATTAATGGGAACCTTTCCTTATGAATGTGAAATTTAGAAACTAACTGTCGGTTAGCTAAGCAGAAGGGCTTTCTGGATATTGATCTGATGTTGGTTTCGGCCTTCGTGGTTAATATTTGAGAAATTATTCTTTGGTTAATTTACGGTTAGTGACTGATGAATTGGAATGAGGCGTATGTTGTGTTTGTGTAACACTTATTTAAAATATACGCGAGTTATTCGGAAAGACCAGGTTTATCCCATTCTGAATAACTGATATGACGATAAGTCGAAGATGAAGACGGTGGTTGAAGACCGGAAGTCTTCACGTCATTTGGGTGATTACTGATGATCTTGATTGGGCTGTACACCCAAGAAGATGGAAACAGTTGGTGATCGTCCAGACGTACTTGGAGATCGATGGATATGCAGGGTACTAGGTGCCTCCGGTTTCGTTCAGACCCAGAACGGACTTGTAAATGGACTGTGTGTCTGACATTGGATTTTAGTCTGTGTGATTGATCTCTATTAAATATATATCTGTTTGGCGGCGGAGAATTTATTCTCTTGCTTAACGCCCTTCTCTGAGACGTACGAGCTCAGGGGTTATATACTGATGGATATCAAACGCATAGAGTGGATTGCCTGTGTGGCATGCTAAGATGCAAATGATCAAGGCTTCTGTTGAAAAGCAAAGTCTTGTAGTCGATGATCAAAGCACCGCCTGTGTGGCACAGCTTTGTGTAACGTGAATTCGCGAGCCTCACACCCCGGTGGTGAACCAAAAACAGGAGACGGACCTCAGGGAGGGTATGCGTTTCTTTCTAACTGGGGTGGTGTCAGTGACCTACCAGCCCTGACATTTATATACTTTTCACCTGTGTGGTTGTTGCTGTTGCGAGGCGTCTCGGTTTGATTGGACGATCTGGGTCCGATGGAGTCATTCGTTGGCTCATTTACGCCCCAAAGGGCGGGGAAACGTAGTGTTCAGGCATAATAATCCACATCGGTGGACCGGCCCTGACGATCCAAGGGGCAGTTGCGGCTGTTCCTAGACATGGGCTAGATTGTCTAAAATCGGTAGAGGACGATCCCTGGCCTCGGATCACAGACGGAAATCCAATTTCCAAAAACGTGACATTTGCGGTTTTAATTGTAGAACTAGTATGGCGACATGATATATGGTACCCATGCCGCCTATGATTGATACTTATGATTTGAAGTTGTTTTATACACTATGCACTTATAATAGTATCAAATGATTTGTTTCAAACGTATCAAGCATTCTTTGGCTGTTATAAGGGAAAACCCTATCCCCCGGCTTGCGTTGCATTGTGTGATAGGACCCGGGTCTTATAACAGCTTCATTTTTCTTTATTTAGCATTGCGCTGTTTGTTTTACGCACTGTTATTCTTGGGAGGAAACCCGTTCCGTGTTATACGGCGTGGTCCCTTGATTTACCTTACTTTGAAAATAAATATAAATAACTGTTTTAGTTCTCACACCAGTCACATGACTGATCTGGAGTTTATTGTTTTAACCTAAACTCTGGGTGCCCCTATTTTGACACGGGCAGCTAGTAGTTTTGGTTTTGCAGATTTATATTCACAGGATCCTGGTTTACAGCTGGAACGATATCCGGAAAGCTTTGTATCCGTATATCTACTTCTAGTTGTGCTTTGTATATTTTTCCGCTGCGATGTATTTAAATGTAATTTGAATCTCTGATATTTCTGTGTAATATTTATTTGTTTATACTCTGTATATTCTTGTAATCTGATGCATTGTTGTAATATATATGAAATGTTCTTCCGTCTGCGTTCTGTTGTGGCTTGTTCTCGAACTATCCACGCTTTCCTCACCGGGGGAGTTACGGGTCTTTACAGTTGGTATCAGAGCTTTGGTTTACAAAGCTCAGAGAACAAGACACATTAGAACCCTACGAAAGAATTCATCAGATATTGGATTAGTAATATCCAACGAGAATGACTCGTTAGAGATAGGATCAGTAGTATCCTAAAACGAGTGTGAAGAGTATATTTTTAAAATGAAAACAAATTTTATTTTGAAAATTTAAATCAACTATTGGTATTTGATTATTTATTCTATATTGATTGGGACAATCTGATATATAAAGATTTTGCATATATGTCTTGCAAACGTGTATTCGAAGTTTTAATGTATTGGATAGTTATAGAATCGTAGTCTAGTTGCCCGGGGATAATTCTGGTGATGGGGCACCATCGCCCGTATTTATATTCGAGCGACGAAGGTGAGATTTCTATAAATTTCCAATTGACTGGTGTGAGAATCGAAACTAGATAGGATTTATTGTTGTGATTTGGCATCAAAAACATGATTTTTGTATATGTATCAAAATTATGAATTTGAAACTCTAATTCACTAATTGATTGATGTTTGCGTTGTTTGTTTATTTGTTTGCTATTTTTTAGCCATTTAGCCTAATTGAATCACATATTGAATTATATTGAAAATTGGTCGCATTTGCTTGCATATACCTGTACTTACATTGAACAGGTCATAGCAAGGAGGCTAGAGCAGAGAGTAAAATTTGTTTGCTCGACAAATAGGTACATGTTTACTACATAATTTACTGTTTTGTTTGGGTGATGATGATTTTATGAGCCTATTGGCTAGCCGTTTGGCTTTTTCCTTTTCTTTTTGAGATCAGAAGGCCTATATGGCAATTTTGGGATTTTCCCGTGGCTCCCGGTGCAGGGGAGGTTATGGCGAAATTTTTCGAAAATTTAGGGTGTTAGCCAAATTTTTGAAGAATTTGAAAATTCTCAGAAACTGAAAAGTTGGAGAATGGAATCCAGATCGAACGTAGAGTTGATTAATCAAACCACTTTCGACTTTGTTCCTTTTCGGGGACGAAAAGTTTTAAGTGGGGGAGATTGTAACAACCGAAAATCTGGGCCAGTTTAAAATTTTTATCTTGGCAATTTTAGCAAATTTTGAATATTTAAAATGAATTATTTTAAATAATATTGACGAGAAATTTATTTTGAAGATAATTAGAACGTATATATTATATACGCCGTCGTTAGAATATAATTAATTATATATAATTATAAATAGAATTGAAAATGGCGCGGTAGTTCGATAATTCGATTTCAAACTTCAATTGAACATATCGGGTGCAAAACAATCCGGATTTTATTGAAACCAAAAACATTAGGATCTAATTGGGAATATCTTTCCAACGAATCCGAAAAATCAAAATTTCATAGCGGGAATCAAAAGATATGTCCAGTTGAAAATTCTGAAAAGTCGTTATGGAATTCAGGCCCTTAAAAATGGAAATTTTGCAAATGACCTCGCATTTCGACGAAACCACTTTTGTTGGGTCCATGATGTCAAATTATTGCTAGGTTTCAAATTTCATAATTTTTCGATTCAATATGTGAGCGTGGCAAAAGAAAACGTATTTGACCAGTTTTAGTTGATTTTAACCGACTGGAAAATGACCATTTTTCCAACGGTCTCAGAATTCGACGAAACTAGTTTTGTTAGGACCGTATCATCAATACGAAGCTAGAAATATTTTTCCGGAATTTTTCGAGTTAGTATGTGACCCCAGTAAATTGAAATGTACGTTCAAATTCAATATATAGAGTTATATGTTGATTTTGACGAAAATTAATCGAAACAGTCAAATCAGCCTGTGATACATATCCCATTGTGTTCGAAATGGGGGTAATTAGCTAGGGACGATAGTCGGTGGGTCTCGTTTTGAGTTCGAAATAGAAAGTTGCTTTAATGAATAAATTAAAATATTAAATTATTAAAAGAAACCCTTTTTTCAATAACCCCCCCTTTCCATTTTTTACTGTCAAAATTCATTTCCCTCTTTCTAAAAAAAACCGACGCCTCCTTCACCTCGATGAGCCGCTGCTCTCCCCACCGACGCGCCCCACCGCCCACGCCTCCCCTACGCCATCGCGGCCCCCCTCAAGTCTCCTCCTTCACCGTCGACTACCCCATCTCGCGGATTGAAACACCACCACCCCACTCCCTGAATTCGCGACGCACCATCCTCCTAGGGCCACCGCCGTCACTCAGTTGAACCGCCGCACCCTGGCCGAGTTCCCACCTCCGACGAACCACCTGCAGCGAGCCAAGCCCCTCCTCCATCATGGAAACTGTGAGTTTTTAGTTTATTTTTATTTTAGTTTTAGTTTAAATCCGAATTTAGTTTTTGTTTTTAGTTTTAATTGTGTATTGATTTTAATTTCAGATATTTATATATAGAAAAGTTAACATTTTTATATAGGAAAAAGATATGATTTTTACTTGTATAGAATATTAAAAATATAATCTTTATATTATAGCAAGGTTAAAAATATGGTTTTTATATAATAGAGAATATAAAAATATTATCTTTATTCCTGTAACGAAATAAAAATGCAATCTTTATATATAGAGATTCGAAGTAAAAATTCGATTTTTATATATTGAATAACATAGTAAAAATTCGATTTTTATATATTGAATAGCGTAGTCAAAATTTGATTTTTTTTATATATTGAATAGCGAAGTAAAAGTGTGATTTTTACATATGTAGTGGCTACGGGCAGTGAAAAGTGACAAGAGGAAGAACGGCGAAGATTTCTACCCAAGAAGAATCGTGATGTTGGATTAGCAACTCTGTGAGAATTTCTCACTCTTCAATCTCTTTTTCTAGTTATAATATACTAGGATGCAGACGGTGTTTAGTAGCACCCGACACCCGTCGTCCACAGACCATGGACGGCTTGTATGCTTGTTTGTTTGATTTTGCTGTGTAGTTGATTGTGTGTTGTGATGTGAAATGAAATAAAATAAAATATTTATATAGTTAAAAATATTTTATAGTTAAAAATAGAATTTTTAACGTGTATATGAAATGAAATAAAAATAAACAAATCAGACGATTTGTTTATGTACACACATTTGACTGATAACTGATTGGGACGATACATTTTACACATCGCTCAACTGCACAAATAAAAATTTGTGTTTGATTGCTTGAAACCCCACACGGGTATTGGGATGATATTTGACGTACACTAATCCCGATTGTTTAGTTGTATGTCGATCGATTGATTGACAGGCTGTTATAAGCGTTGAATATTTATATTTGATGCTTATACAGTGTAGAATGCACTTTGGATGATGGTTGATTATTCATCGTTGTTGATATATACATGTGTTGTAGAAAATCCATATAATTAACATTATATGGTAATTGATTGGGCCTCATTCCAGTTTTAAAATAGAAATATTTGAAAAAGAAATATTTGAAATAGAATATTTGAAAATAGGAATATATGAAGCCGTATGGATTAGATTGACGCCATTTTGACGTGAACGATATTTATATCGATTTTATTCATTTTATAATGAATATCGAAAGTGATTTCAAAATCTGATTTTTCGAAAAGAAATGAATTCGAATTGAAATTGAATAGAAATGAATTCGAATTGAAATTGAATTGAAATCGATTTGAAATGAATTTAAAACGAATTTATATTGGAATATTCAATTTTGATTTGAAATTGAATATGAAGTTGAAACCGTTTTGAAAATGAATTTAAAACGATTTATAAAGCACGTTTTGAATTGAAATCGATGAAGTATATATTATATATATAATATAATGGCCCGAATAGAACGCGCCGCGCCGCGGCAGTTTGCGAATTTCGACCATTGACTTCGAACGGATATTGCGGGAGATCCGACCGTCGGATTCTCCTAAAACCGGAATCGTTGGGTTCGTATCGAAAGGAGCTTTCTAACGAATATTAGAAATTAGAAATCTAACGGTTGGATTTGGAAATATGTCCAAATCAAATTTGAAAAAGGTCGCTGTAAGTGCAGTTCGATGGCCGTTGATGGAAATCGACTGTACGGGCCTTGATAAAATTATTAAAAATAGTAATAATTTGTGTAAAATCATAAGAAATGATTTAGAAAGGATTGGGATGAAAAACTCCATATTTGAAAAGATAAAAATAGATTTTTATCGAAATGAACTAGTTTTGAACTAGAATTATAATTCTATTTATTTTTAAATAAATAAATTGAATTTGAAATGGTTTTGAAAATAACCAGAATTTCCAATAATTATATTGGAATGGATTTGAATCGAAATTGTCTTTGGATTATTTCGATGTTGGATTTTGTGATGATACAGATATTGTTATGGGAATTTGAAAGATATATATATATATCGTTATTTCCAATACGATATTTGTTAGTCGTAGAATTTGATATTGAATATAAGCCGGTATATTTTCTATTCAGAGCCTTGTGTTTAATATTAAATGTGATTTGGGTTTGTTGTGAATGGTGTCTTCATTAACACTGTTCTTGAACCCAGTTGAGAAAGATTAAATCTTTTTATTTAGATTTAATGAAGAATACCAATTAAATAAATTTTAATTGGAATTGAATTCGAATTGATTCTTGGGTTTATCGTGAATGGTGTTTTAAATATCACGTTCTTTAACCCAATAATTAATAGAATGTGATTTTGGGTTGTCGTGAACGGTATCTTCAATAATACTGTTCTTAGACCCAAAGGAGTTAAGAAAATCCAGAGACTAACTGGAGATTAGTTGAGTTGAATGGTTTCTGGGGTATTGATCTGATGTTGGTTTCGGCCTTCGGGGTTAATACTTAGGGAATTGCTCACTTGCTAATTCACGGTTAGGGACTGAATGAAATGTGATATGATTTTGGGTTTATCGTGAACTGTGTTTTAAATGACACCGATTCTTTAACCCAGTCACAGATTAAAACTAAGTGGAGTTTTAATGAATCTTTAATTAGATTGAAATCATCGAGAATGGAGTATCACCAGTTTTTCTCCAGGCGATAGTTGAATCTTTAATTAGTTTTGAACGTGAAATGGTAATTGAATTTACCGATAACACCGTGGTGTTAGATATGAAGTATAACCAGTTTTACTTCATGGGATGAATAGGTTGGGATTGGGAAATTAAAACAAATGATTACTTCGGTAAGGTTCGTTAATCCCGACTAGTTTGAATTGATATTCAAAAATAGATTAAAGAATAAATTTAATAGATTTATCTTTGATAAAATTAATGGGAACCTTTCCCTATGAATGTGAAATTTAGAAACTAACTGTCGGTTAGCTAAGCAAAAGGGCTTTCTGGATATTGATCTGATGTTGGTTTCGGACTTCGGGGTTAATATTTGAGAAATTATTCTTTGGTTAATTTACGGTTAGTGACTGATGAATTGGAATGAGGCGTGTGTTGTGTTTGTGTAACACTTATTTAAAATATACGCGAGTTATTCGGAAAGACCGGGTTTATCCCATTCTGAATAACTGATACGACGATAAGTCGAAGATGAAGACGGTGGTTGAAGACCGGAAGTCTCCACGTCATTTGGGTGATTACTGATGATCTTGATTGGGCTGTACACCCAAGAAGATGGAAACAGTTGGTGATCGTCCAGACGTACTTGGAGATCGATGGATATGCAGGGTACTAGGTGCCTCCGGTTTCGTTCAGACCCAGAACGGACTTGTAAATGGACTGTGTGTCTGACATTGGATTTTAGTCTGTGTGATTGATCTCTATTAAATATATATCTGTTTGGCGGCGGAGAATTTATTCTCTTGCTTAACGCCCTTCTCTGAGACGTACGAGCTCAGGGGTTATATACTGATGGATATCAAACGCATAGAGTGGATTGCCTGTGTGGCATGCTAAGATGCAAATGATCAAGGCTTCTGTTGAAAAGCAAAGTCTTGTGGTTGATGATCAAAGCACCGCCTGTGTGGCACAGCTTTGTGTAACATGAATTCGCGAGCCTCACACCCCGGTGGTGAACCAAAAACGGGAGACGGACCTCAGGGAGGGCATGCGTTTCTTTCTAGCTAGGGTAGTGACAGTGACCTACCAGCCCTGACATTTATATACTTTTCACCTATGTGGTTGTTGCTGTTGCGAGGCGCCTCGGTTTGATCGGACGATCCGGGTCCGATGGAGTCATTCGTTGGCTCATTTACGCCCAAAGGGCGGGGAAACGTAGTGTTCAGGCATAATAATCCACATCGGTGAACCGGCCCTGACGATCCAAGGGGCAGTTGCGGCTGTTCCTAGACATGGGCTAGATTGTCTAAAATCGGTAGAGGACGATCCCTGGCCTCGGATCACAGACGGAAATCCAATTTCCAAATACGTGACGTTTGCGGTTTTAATTGTAGAACTAGTATGGCGACTTGATATATGGTACCCATGCCGCCTATGATTGATACTTATGATTTGAAGTTGTTTTATACACTATGCACTTATAATAGTATCAAATGATTTGTTTCAAACGTATCAAGCATTCTTTGGCTATTATAAGGGAAAACCCTATCCCCCGGCTTGCGTTGCATTGTGTGATAGGACCTGGGTCTTATAACAGCTTCATTTTTCTTTATTTAGCATTGCGCTGTTTGTTTTACGCACTGGTATTCTTGGGAGGAAACCCGTTCCGTGTTATACGGCGTGGTCCCTTGATTTACCTTACTTTGAAAATAAAGATAAATAACTGTTTTAGTTCTCACACCAGTCACATGACTAACCTGGAGTTTATTGTATTAACCTAAACTATGCGTGCCCCAATTTTGACACGGGCAGCTAGTAGTTTTGGTTTTGCAGATTTATATTCACAGGATCCTGGTTTACAGCTGGAACGATATCCGGAAAGCTTTGTATCTGTATATCTGCTTCTAGTTGTGCTTTGTATATTTTTCCGCTGCGATGTATTTAAATGTAATTTGAATCTCTGATATTTCTGTGTAATATTTATTTGTTTATACTCTGTATATTCTTGTAATCTGATGCATTGTTGTAATATACATGAAATGTTCTTCCGTCTGCGTTCTGTTGTGGCTTGTTCTCGAACTATCCGCGCTTTCCTCACCGGGGGAGTTACGGGTCTTTACAGTTATCGAATATCACTTATTCGAAGTAGAGTTATCGAATATCACTTATTCGAAGTAGAGTTATCGAATATTAGTTAATCTATTAGAGTTAATCGAGTTAGAGTCAAAAGGAGTTTATCGATTATAGTTTAATCGAAAGGAGTTTATCGATTATAGTTTAACCAAAAGGAGTTAATCGAATATAGTTATTCGAAGAAAGGAGTTATCGAATATTAGTTATTCGAAGTGCGCTAATCGAATATGGTATTCAAAAGGGAGTTAGTCGAATATAGATATTCGAAGGAGAGTTAATCAAATAGTGATTACTCGAAAGAGAATTATACGTCAAATTCGATTATATCGAATTCGGGAAAGTATTATGTACTTTCCAGTTCTAAATCAAGATTTATTTATTTATAAATAAATTAGTTGTTAGGTTAATTATTCAAAATAAAAAATAAAAGTCATAACTAAAGCTAGATATTTCGGAAGTCGGGATTATAACGTTATTGTTATAATCAATGTTTTCAATAAAGAAGTGGATTCGTAAATAGAATCCGAGAGTTACGTAAGAAAGTTTGTTAAAGTTTAAAAGATAAACTTTGACCATTTCGAAGTTAAAATGTTGTTCAGTTAAGGTCTGAGAGGTAATTATACCCCAACTTGATTGACTTCCTTCTTAACTAAGGAATGGTAAGGTTTGATCATGAAGGAGATTTGGAAATGTTTTCCAAATAAGAAACAGAAATGTTTTCTGATAATAGAAATAAGAATTTAGAATATATGGAAACAAGAGATAAGTAAATTAATGAACTAAAGAGATAAAATGTTAAATGATGATTGATCGATAAAATTTCCATCTAGAAATAATATCGTTGTTTGCACACGTGTTTTTCTTTGATGGTTAAATCACAGACTATACGTTGTTAATATAGAGAGACCGGTTGGGTTATTATCCACAGAACCACTCTGTATCGACATAAGTGTTGTGAATCAAGTATGCTGAATACATTGAAGACGGAGTAAAGTGCAAGGGCTGTTGTATAAATCTTAGATAACAATTGCCTAAGATGGATGTACTGAATAGTGCCTTCGGTTTGTCCTGTCCCAGGACAACTTGAATGGACGACTGTTAGACAGAGTATATCTGGTGGATCATGTGAGTTGATCGTTTCAAACGTATTTACGTTGGTGGCGGAGGAATTCGTTTCTCTTAGCTTATACCCATGGTATTTTTGTGGAAATCAATTTGTGATTTGACGGGTTTGACGATGTGGCATTCGAAGTAAATGAATAGTGATCTGTTAAAAGATACGTTATAACCTCCAGCCTCATCAACTAGGAAATGACAGAAACCGGGCAGGCAACATGGCTAAGTGGGTCATACCCAAGTAGGGTATATTGTCACCGTCTAGAGAATATTCATATTCGTATCTCTTTCAATTCTGTATCTCCCGCGAATGGTTATGTTGGTTTACCAAAAGTAAGGTGACAATATATTCGATACACTCAAGCGAAATGAGTGGTCGGTCATGTGTGGCTGAGTTAACAAGATGTTTTTGTTGAACTCCAGTGTATCGCTTCTAGAGTTCACTGATCGGAAGGTGGACCCATACCTTGTCAGAGTTGGAAATACATTACCCAGTAAGCGCCCGCAGTGTTTGATTGTATTATATATGTGGAACGTGAGATGAAAGCGTTCTACTAGATTGATATTACTTGTGATTAGACATTATTATATTACCAGAATAATATTATTTTAAAAATGATTATTCTTTCTTTTGAAAGGATTTTGAAAGTTAACCAAATGATTTGAGTTTACTCACACCAGTCACATGACTGACCCGGAGTTTATTTTTTTTTGTTTTCCCTAAACTCTTGGGTGCCTAAATTTGTATGGGCAGTCAAGTAGTCGGGATTTACAGATATACTAAAGAGCTGGAGCAGGAGGCTTCAGAGTTATATAGCTATGATTATTTCCGCTGTGTTGTCAGTGTTGTACTTTGAAATGTTTTGTATATTCAGGTACAGATTTATATTTCAAAGTTATGTTATGTATTACATGATTATTCGTTGCGCTATGAGGATCGTGTTACTATGATGTTGTGTTGTTGTTGTTCTTCTTCTTCTATTCTAAGTTTTCTATCTTATCTATTATCACCCTCTAATTTCTTTCAATAACTACCGGTATTTTTCGATGTTTGGTTAGTCGTCATTGAGTTTATGTCGATAACCAAAGTCGACAAAAACCGGGTCGTTACAGTTGGTATCAGAGCTTAAGGTTAAGTAATTACCTTGGCTCTGTGGCGTGACTCAGTAGAGATGGGGTAATGATACCCTAGATTGAGTTGAGTGTATATATACGAGTGAACGTATTTGTTATTTGATATAAAAATAATTTTATGTTGTGGAGATCTATTGGTTGAGTCGTTTATGAGTTCTGGTCGATCAGTTTGATCCACTATATCGATAGGGGTTAATGAACACTTGAATACGATAAATCGACACAGTATGTTTTAAAAAGAGGGTAAATGAAATAATTTTACCCAAATTATATTAAATATATTGGTTGTTATTATATTCGAGTAAGATTATAAAAGTAAAAAGGGGTTATGTAAATAACCAATCAGAATTCGTATAAGTGTTACAAAATAAATTAAATCTAAATTTAAGATCATAATTGAAATTAAAACCCTGGAAATTTGAATAAGTGTCGATAAGTGAATCTGGATTAAATATATGAGAATTTTAAAATCCTAGGCAATTTTAAATTGTTTTACAAGGCTTGTAAATGGTATTTTGAAATGAATTTCAAAATGAAAGTGTTTAGATATGGTTTTGGAAGTGATATAGTATTGAACTCACTTCGATAATTGGAAAATAATTCTGATAATGACTGCAGCATCATCAGTGTTCATTTTCGAGTTGTAAGTGACGAATTACTACCAGAGATACTGTTTTGAATTTGTTTTGGGAAAAACAAGTTGTGTTGAATTTCAAAAAGGAAAATTTGATTTTTGAAAGAGGAAAACTGTTTAAAACTCCCAGGAAGAAGATTGTTTGGATTGAAGACAAATTAAACAGAAATTTGTGAAAGCAAATTGGAATTTAAAATAAAGCCAGTTAAGTGGTAACTGAATTGGATTAGAATGATATCAATTAAGTTGGATTGATTAGAGTTTGGGATCAAGAATAAAACGTGAGTTTGAAACGAAATTGGGCTTAGTTAAAAGCGAATGGTTATGTTGGAGGTAATAGTGATTTGGATTTGATTTGAATGATATTGGAATATGCTGAATTGAAAGCAGATGTAAAGGATATCACGATATGCCCGACAAAAAGGTACCAGTTTATATTATATATGGGTTTGAGATTTTGATGAGCCGAATTGGCAAGCCGCTTGGCTGTTTGATTTTCTTTTGGATTGGAGAGGGCCTGTGTGGCAAGGTTTGAATTTTTCCGGTAACCCCGTACAAAGGAGACGCTGGCGAAATTTTCAGAAATTTCGGGTGTTAGAAAAATTTTCAGGGTTTTTAAAAATTTTCGTTAATGAGAATTAATTAAATATTTAATTGACATTAAACTGGTTCAATTGAAACTGAAGTTGACAAGTAAACAAATAAGTTCTAACCAGTTAATAGAGTTGTTTTCTAATTTAGCAATTTCGAGGACGAAATTATTTTAAGGGGGGAAGAATGTAATGACCCGTATTTTAGCGATATATAATTAATTTAATTTAATTATATAAATGGCGATTTAGAGAATTAAATGGTCGTTTAATTAAATTATAAGGAATATTTAATTAATATAATAATTAAATAATATATATAATTCTGAAATAATCAGAATTGGCTGAAGTGGCAATGTGGTGTGAATTGGGCAATTCAAAATAGATAATTCAGTTAAGAGTTGAATTTGAATAACGAATATATTTAAATAACGACAGTTGAACGTATAAATTATAATATAATTATAATCGAGCTCAAAATGGCGCGGCAGTTCGCTATTTGGCGATTTGAACTTCAACTGAATATACAGGGTTCGTTTTAAATCGGATTTCTTTGAAACAAGAAACGTTAGGAGCTGGTGAAGTATATTTTTCTGATGAAAGAGAAAAATCGGGGTTTCGTCGTGTAGATTTTGATTTATGTCCAAATCAAATTTTGGAAAAGACGCTATGGAATTTCTTTTTAATTTATAACGATATATATAAGGAATTTTAATATAAATGGAAGATCAATTAAATTGGGATTTGAAATATCGAGCTGGAAATACATATAGGAATATTCCTGAGCTGTATGATATTCTAGTGTGAATATATACGAGAATATTTATTTTTAAATATTTAATTTAATAATTTTTAAATATATTTATATATTTAAATGGATTATTTAGAGCTTTAAAAATAGCCAGTTTTTTCAAACGACCTCCAAATTCGACGAAACCAATTTTGTTGGATTCATAATGTCAAATTATTGTCAGATTTCAATTTCCATGATTTTTGAAGTCAATGTGTGGTCGTACGGATTTTTAATGTGAAAAACAGTCGATATTTTGACGGTTAAAAATACGCTGTGTGAGCAAACATAGTCGGAATTCGACGAAACCAGTTTCGTTGGGACCGTAAATGTCGAACTGTAGCTGCATGTCCAGTTTCGTGATTTTTGGGTATCGTATGTAATCATACGGATTTTTAGAATACAAACACAAGTAACGGTTCGTTATAAATCAATAAAATAATGAATATAAAAAATATTTAAAACATCCTATAAATACCCGAACTAAAATCCTAAACCTAAATTCATTTCTCTTTGGTCAAATTATGCGCCGTCAGTTTTTTCTCTCCACAACCAAAGTCCATCTTCAAAAATTCAAAGTAAATTCAAATAAAGGTTTATAAATCTTCTTAAATATATATATGGATTCACGATACCATTTGCTTCAACCCCGTACAAGTTTTACTAGTTGCGATGCTACTGTCTGATGTTCGAAACCTGGACAGTAAGACTACGGTTGGTATTTGAGTTCGATTTAGGCATTGATATGTGATTTGGTGTTCGTATTCGAATTAAGGGGATCGAACAGCATCTCACAGTACGAATTTTGGGATTTTCGTGATCAAATGGTTCGGTGCTGTTACTGTGGAGGTCTTCGAGGCTTGACGTTGGAGGATTCATGGTGGGTGTGAGTTTGGGTAAAGTGGGCTGGTGAAGTAGAGGAGTTAATGAGGAGGATTTGGCATATTTTTATTTGATTTTTAATGAAGTGATTTAGGAGGAAGAGGAGCTTGAAATCGTCGGCTGTTGGTGTTGTTTGTTGAAGCTTGTTTTGGGGAAGAAGAGGAAAGGAGCGGGTTGGGTTATGTAGTAGTGGGCCAAGAGAAAGGTTAAGGCCCTTTTGAAATTTTAAAACCAAAGTGTATTTAATTCAATTATATATTGTATAACTTGTAATGATAATATCTCTTGCATACGATATCAGAAATTCGAACAGTTGGATCGTTGGGATCGTATGCACGAGAGCTCCACAATGGGACTGACTGGGAGTGGATTGGAGCTCGTTTGAATTTATGGCGAAATAAATTGTTCGATTCAAATCAAACAACAGTTTATCGTTCTTTAACGATGAACTGCCAAAGTTAGTAAAACTCATCAACTCTGAACAGTTCATATTTTTATAACGTATTTTTAGAACTGTTAAATATTGTTTGACTGCTGTGTATTGACTGTTTGATTGAACTGCTAGTCAGTTGGTTGAAATTTATATATAAAAATATATATATATATATATATAAATCGTTAAAAATATATAGATTCTGTTTAGCAGAATATTTCATATTGAAATGAAATCGATGTTAATTATATTGTTTAACATCTGTGGTGTTGGGAAACAGGTTGGAGGAATCCAACTGGATTCCTCAACATTTATTTTACTGTTTTTCATATATTGTAATATATGATGTGAAATATAATCTGTTGTTGATTATGTGTGTTTGAATGATATCAACCATTGTTATTTGGTATTTTGAATACCATACGAAATGCTGGGATGTAGAAAAAGGAATTTTCAAAGTGTATTTTGAAATTCATTTATTTATATAAAATCAATGGATTTTATATATAATAGGAAAAGGGTTTCATTAAAGGAAATTTAATTATAAAATCAAAGGATTTTATTAAAGGGAATTAATTATAAAATCAAGGGATTTTATAAAGAGGAATATTTATTGGGAAATAAATAGGATTTTATGAAAGAGAATATTTATAAAACAAATAGAGTTTTATAAAGAGATGATTTGTAAAACAAATATAAAGGAAAATATTTGTAAAACAAAAATAAAGGAAAATGTTTGTAAAACAAGATGTAAAAGGAAATATTTATTTAGAAAATAAATAAAGATAATATAAAGAGAAAGATTTGTAATCCATTTACAAATGAAATCAAAAGAGAAAGATTTGTAATCCATTTACAAATGAAATCAAAAGGGAAAGATTTTTAATCCATTTACAAATGAAATCAAAATAAAAAGATTTGTAATCCATTTACAAATGAAATCAAAAGAGAAAGATTTGTAATCCATTTACAAATGAAATCGAAGAGGAAATATTTGTAAAAACAAATATAAAAGGAAATGTTTGTGAAACAAATAGAAAGGGAAATATTCTATAAATAAATAGAATTATCAAATCAAAAGAGAATGGTTTGATAAATAAATAGGATTGTATAAAAAGGAGAATTTTACACTAGAAATGTTTAGACCCGTGCTTCGCATACGGGTATAACAGGATATGAATTTAAAGTAGATTTTAAATAGAAATCTATTTTAACAGAAAATTAGAGAAGATAAATTTATAAATAATAGTTTATAAATTAAATAAAATGTTTATCTTTGGATAAATGGAATATATAAGTCAAGACTTAAATAGAGAAGTAAGAATCGATTTCAACATTTGAAAACCGAATTCGAAAGAGTTAATTCAAAGGAGTAAATTCAAATGAGTTAATTAAATTAGAATTATTCAAATGGAGTTAATCAGTTAGAGTTAGAGTTAATTGATTAGAGCAAATTCATTAGAGTTAACCAGTTAGAGTTAGAGTTAACCAGTTAGAGTTAGAGTTAACCAGTTAGAGTTAGAGTTAACCAGATAGGGTAAATTGAACATAGTTAATCAAATTAGAATTAATTGAATATTAGCTGTTCAATTAAAGTTATCAAATATAGTTATTCGAGATAGCGTTAGTCAAACATAATTATTCAGGATGAATGCCATTTCGTACGACTACTAGCGAAATTCGCAGGACTGTAAATAGCCTACGGCGGTCGGATGTTTCCTGAGGGAATCAGGTGTAACCATTGTGATCGCTGCGATCTAGAGTCAAGCGAATGGAGTTAAATAGAATATTAGTTATTCGATAGGAGTTAATCAAGTTGAGTTAATTGAGTATGGTTAGTCAAACCAAGTTAGTCGAGCCTAGTTAATCGAATTGAGTTGGTCGTGCCAAGTAAGTCGAGTTAGTCAAATCGAGTTAAGATAATCGAGTCAAGATTATCAAGTAAAGGAATCGAATTAAGTAATCGAGTTAAGTTATCGAGTTAAGATAATCGAGTTAAGATAATCGAGTCAAGACTATCGAGTTAAGTAATAGGGTTAAGTTATCAAGTTCAGATTATCCAGTTAAGATTATCAAGTTAAGATAATCGAGTTATAGTTTATTCGAAGTAGAGTTATCGAATATCACTTATTCGAAGTAGAGTTATTGAATGATAGTTAATCGATTAGAGTTAATCGAGTTAGAGTCAAAAGAAGTTTATCGATTATAGTTTAATCGAAAGGAGTTTATCGATTATAGTTTAATCGAAAGGAGTTTATCGATTATAGTTTAATCGAAAGGAGTTAATCAAATATAGTTATTCGAAGAAAGGAGTTATCGAATATTAGTTATTCGAAGTGCGATAATTGAATATGGTATTCAAAAGGGAGTTAATCGAATATAGATATTCGAAGGAGAGTTAATCAAATAGAGATTACTCGAAAGTGAATTATACGTCAAATTCGATTATATCGAATTCGGGAAAGTATTATTTACTTTCTAGTTCTAAATCAAGATTTATTTATTTATAAATAAATTAGTTGTTAGGTTAATTATTCAAATTAAAGAATAAAAGTCATAATTAAAGTTAGATATTTCGGAAGTAGGGATTATAACGTTATCGTTATAATCAATGTTTTCAATAAAGAAGTGGATTCGTAAATAGAATTCGAGAGTTACGTAAGAAAGTTTGTTAAAGTTTAAAAGATAAACTTTGACCATTTCGAAGTTAAAACGTTGTTCAGTTAAGGTCTGAGAGGTAATTATACCCCAACTTGATTGACTTCCTTCTTAACTAAGGAATGGTAAGGTTTGATCGTGAAGGAGATTTGGAAATGTTTTCCAAATAAGAATCAGAAATGTTTTCTGTTAATAGAAATAAGAATTTAGAATATACGGAAATAGGAGGTAAGTAAATTAATGAACTAAAGAGATAAAATGTTAAATGATGATTGATCGATAAAATTTCCATCTGGAAATAATATCGTTGTTTGCACACGTGTTTTTTTTTATAGTTAAATCATAGACTCTCAATGTTTTGACCATTTTAACGTTGTTAATATGGAGAGACCGGATGGATTATTATCCAAAGAACCACTTCGTATCGACATAAGCGTTGCGAATCAAGTATGCTGAATATATAGAAGACGGAGTAAAGTGCAAGGGCTGTTGTATAAATCTTAGATAACAATTGCCTAAGATGGATGTACTGAATAGTGCCTTTGGTTTGTCCAGTCCCAGGACAACTTGAATGGACGAATGTTAGACAGAGTATATCTGGTGGATCACGTGAGTTGATCGTTTCAAACGTATTTACGTTGGTGGCGGAGGAATTCGTTTCTCTTAGCTTATACCCATGGTATTTTTAGGGAAATCAATTTGTGATTTGACGGGTCTGACGATGTGGCATTCGAAGTAAATGAATAGTGATCTGTTAAAAGATACATTATAACCTCGAGCCTCATCAACTGGGAAATGACAGAAATCGGGCAGGCAGCATGGCTAAGTGGGTCATACCCAAGTAGGGTATATTGTCACCATCTAGAGAATATTCTGTATCTCCCGGGAACGGTTATGCTGGTTTACCAACAGTAAGGTGACAATATATTCGATACACTCAAGCGAAATGAGTAGTCGGTCATGTGTGGCCGAGTTAACAAGATGTTCTTGTTGAACTCCAGTGTATCACTTCTAGAGTACACTGATCGGAAGGTGGACCCTTACCTTGTCAGAGTTGGAAATCCATTACCCAGTAAGCGCCCGCGGTGTTTGATTGTATTATATATGTGGAACGTGAGATGAAAGCGTTCTACTAGATTGATATTACTTGTGATTAGACATTTTTATAATATTATAATAATATTGTTTTAAAAATGATTATTCTTTCTTTTGAAAAGATTTTGAAAGTAAACCAAATGATTTGAGTTTACTCACACCAGTCACATGACTGACCCGAAGTTTGTTTTGTTTTCCCTAAACTCTTGGGTGCCTAAATTTGTATGGGCAGTCAATTAGTCGGGATTTACAGATATACTGAAGAGCTGGAGAAGGAGGCTTCAGAATTATATAGCTATTATTATTTTTGCTGTGTTGTAAGTGTTGTACTTTGAAATGTTATGTATATTCAAGTACAGATTTATATTTCAAAGTTATGTTATGTATTATATGATTATTCGTTCCGCTGTGAGGATCGTGTTACTCTAATGTTGTGTTGTTCTTCTTCTTCTATTCTAAGTTTTCTATCATATCTATTCTCACCCTCTAATTTCTTTCATTAACTACCGGTATTTTTCGATGTTTGGTTAGTCGTCATTGAGTTTATGTCGATAACCAAAGTCGACAAAACCGGTTCGTTACAAAAAATTTGTGGATTAAAGGAAGGCACGGTTTCTTTTTGTTTGTGGTAATAAAAAGGCACGGTTTCTTTTCGTTTGTGGTAATAAAGAAGGCACGGGTTCTTTTTGAACCGGTTTTATTTAATTTAAATTACCCTGTGATTCTGAACTCCTATCTGAATCCACCAACTGAAATTCTTAGGGTTAAACCATTATTCTGAACCCACTGGGACAAGTTTCAAAGCCTTATTTGATCATCTGAAGAAGATATTATTTTAAATTGAAATATTTTAAATTCAAAACAAATAAATTCCTTGATAATAAATTAATATTATTATTCTAATTCAAACAGAAGCTTGTACTGATCATCTGAGCTGTTTTCAATTCAGTTTAAATCTCGAATTGAATTATTTTTTGTATTACGATAATTTAATATATTCGATATTAAATCAAAAATCGATTTTTAAATCGACAACTTAATATAAAAATTCGTTTATATTATCAACTCAATATTTAAATCCATATTAAATATTTAAAATTAACCGACGAAATATCTAGGTCATTACATTTGTTTTAATAAGTAAGTTAATTTATAAACAATGTTTATAAATGTGATGAAGAAAAATTGCATCGAGTAATTTGGAATAGATTTCCAAATGTAAGAAATGGAGTAGAAGACAAGATTTAAATCGGGTTTGTGTATTACAAGCTTTTATCTATCTCAAGATAAGAACATTGTCGGTCAAGTTTTGAAAGGTAAATAAAATACCCTAACTTGAATGACTTCACTATTATCAAGGGATGATATTAGTTTGTAATGGTGAAGGGTGTTGAATAAATTGATTTTTTCCATAAAGGAAATTTATAATTTGAATTTGATTATATCAAATTTTATAAATAATTTAATTTCAGGTGAATTGGAATTTAATATAAAGATGTGAGTTGTAAATAAAGTTACAACCGAGTTATGAATTTAAAATGGAATAATCAACAATTTTGGATAATCGTAGTCTTCAAATCGAATTGGGAAAGAAACTAGCTTAATTTATATGGAAATGAAGTTGGAATTGATTTAATGAGCAAAGTTTATACGATTATATTTAATTTAATTAAAACGAACTCGCCGCTGCGCAGTAGTTCGTAATTTGGCGTTTCGAACTTAAATTGAGTATATAGAACTCAATATAAATCGGAATTCGATGAAACAAGAAACAACCGAACCTATTGAATAATAGTTTTCTAATGGAAGAGAAAAATCTGGATTTCGACTTAAAGATTTTGAGTTATGTCAAAATCAAATTTTGGAAAAGTCGTTGTAAAATCATTTTAAAACCATAACGATTTAATTAATTAATTAAAAGGATTTTTAGTGAAAAACTCGAATTTCGATTAGAAAAATCCAGATTTGAGTATGAAATAAATATAAACTCAAGCAAGTTGAATAAAGTGATTTTTGATAATAAAATCAGATTTTGGAATGATATTAACTAAATAATACAAGATGTTAGATGGTATGATTTGAATGGAACTTGATGTCAGTTAAGCAAATTGGATTTGTAAATTAGAATTTGAATTCAAATATGAGGCGTGAGTTATAAATCGAATTCAAATTGTCATAAATGAATTGCAATATGTTTAAACACTATTGATTTAAACTATAAGTGAATGGAGCGGTTGAATTATTTAAAGAATTAATTAGTGGAATTGATTGTGGTTGAATCAAAATAGTTGTATGGGTTAGAATAAAATGAAAATGCAGGTGCATGTATATTAGACAGGTATGAGATAAAGTGAATGAAGAGTATGAAGATTTTAGTTTAAGTGTCCGACAAAAAGGTACATGTTTAAATTTCCATATGAGGTTTAATGTGCCGAATCGGCAAGCCACTTGGCTTTTGATTTTCTTTTTGAATGAAAAGAGCCTAGAGAGGCGAGTTGTGGTTTGAACGATTGACCGGTACAGGGGAGGTGCTGGCGAAATTTTCCGGAAATTTAATGAGTTAGAATATTTTTAAGAAAATTTGAAAATAGAAATCAGTATGTCGATATATATAGAATTTGATGAGGGATTTGGAAAATAGTTAATGAATGAAAAGGGCTAGTGATTATTTTACTGTTTGGATGGATGTTTTGTTTTCCTTTGATAGTTAAAGCACCCGCTATCAAAGATTTTTGGACCATCGTTGTCAATACGGAGAGACCGGTTGGATTTAATATCCGAAAACCACTCTGTATAGGCATAGGCATTGCGAAATAGATTATGCTGAAGAAATTAGAGACAGAGTGAAATGCCAAGGCTGTTCTGTTTGTCCAGAACCAGGACAACTTGTATGGACGAATGTCTGATAGAGTATTTCCAATGATCACGCCCATTGGTTTTTACGAATATACCAAGTTGGTGGGGAGAAGGAAACTTCTCTTTATTCTAACACCCAGAGTGTATTTGTATAAATCAGATTAGTGATTAACGGATTTGACGATGTGGCATTCAAAGTGAAGGGTGACCAGATGTTCTGAAAAGTTAAACGTGACCTCAAGCCTCATCAACCGGGAAATGACAAAAATCGGGCAGGCAGCATGGCTAGGTGGGTCATTCCCAAGCAGGATATATTGTCACTGATCTAGAGAAAATTCGTATTTGTTCTTCTTCCATTTTCTATATCTCCGCGGATGTACGGTGGGCCCTTAAAACCGTAATGGGGTGACAATATATTCGCTACACTCAAGCTAAATGATTGGGCGGTCATGTGTGGTCGGGTTGCAAGATGTTCTTGTTGAACCCCAGTGTATCCCCTCTAGAATACACTGATCGGGAGGTGGTCCCATACCTTGTCATAGGTGGATTTTATATTATATATGTAGAGCGTGAGATGCAAGCGTTCTACTATTTGACTATTTACTTGATTAGACATTATTATAATATCACCTGTAATGACCCGGATATTTCGTCGGTTAATTTTAAATATTTAAAATTTATTTTAAATATTGATTTGAGAATATAAATGAAGTTTTATATTTATTTATCGATTTAAAAATCGAAATATGATTTATTTCGAATATATATAATTATCGAAATACGAAATTTGATTTATTTGAATTCAAATTTAAAACTGAATTAAAGTCAGTTCAAATAATCAATACGAAATTCTGTTTGAATCAGAATAATAATATTAATTTATTTTCGAAGAATAAATTATTATGAAATTTAATTGATAGTGGTTTAAATTAATATCGTCTCAAGACGATCAAATTGGACTTCGTAACCTATCCCACTGTGTCCGGAATAGTGGTATTACCCTAGAATTGATAGTTGTTGGGTTCAGAAAGGAGTTCAGAAACATGGTGTATTTTGATTTAAGGATATCGATTTAATTAGATTAAATATAATAAAAAAAGAGATTTTCTTCCTTCTCTTTTGTGGACATCAACCAAACACCTTCAGTTCTCTATCTCCACAAATTTTGGCCTCGCTGTTCAAACAAATGCCGCACCTTTCCCTTTATAAAATCCCGGCTCCTCCTTAGAAACATTCACAACATCGAATTAAAAGGGGA
Source organism: Allium sativum (assembly GCA_030737875.1). NCBI lineage: Eukaryota > Viridiplantae > Streptophyta > Magnoliopsida > Asparagales > Amaryllidaceae > Allium > Allium sativum. The sequence continues at coordinate 52,984,687 of CM060909.1, read as the reverse complement.
AAACACCACTGCTTTCATTTTTCATTTTCAGAATTCGAAACTGAATCCTATTCTTCCAATTCCTGTATCCTTTCTTCTATTCAAACAACGAGTTGAGGGGTGCGATCATTTTCGTGAATCTCGACTTCGGAAATCATGAATAAGGGAGCGGCGCAGATGTGATTGAGGGGGGTTTTGGTGCACGACTGTTGTTTTGAGTCGCGATTTCTTCCGGGGGTTGGGTGCAGTGTACGACATCGGAGAAGTGCTCGTGAACGTGGATTTGGATTTTCTAGAAGCTCGCGATTTGGGTAGGTTCGGGTTCAGTCATTTTGTTGGTTCGAATTTTTGGCGGAGGCATTGGGGATGTGGGAGATGAAATCGATAGTGGCATGTCGATCAATAACTGGAGGCGCACAAACTAAAGCAGCTTCATAGTGGTTTCAAACTGGAATGTGTCGATGTGTTTTCTGCAACTTCACCGTATACTGTTGGAGTGCGACGGTAGGATTTGGGGAGGTTCACACAACGACGCTGATTTGGATGGTAGAAGCGATGGCATAAGAAATGGGAGCAGGCCGGTTTTCAGTAGATGGTGGTTTGGCACAAACGATTTGGTTCCAGTTTCATGGCTAAAGAGATTGCAGTGTCGGTTTTTGCTAAAGGAAAAAAATAATATCCGTTCGAGACACCGTTAATTATGTCGAACTCATGGAATCCATTAAGATTGTTGGAGTAGATCAGGAATCAGATTAGAATTTGGTTACGAAATGAAGAATGAAAAACAGGGTGTATTAAGGTAAAATGAATTGTTTATTTATTTTTAATTAATCAGTTAACACATATTTAAAGTATAATCAATATTTATAATGCGATGTATTTTATTTATAGATGGTTCGAAAATCGTGAAGATATTGGAGTCAATCAAAGTTGACTGGGATTTTATTTAAATCCAATATTATTCGATTTAATTTAAATTGGGATGCTCTGCAAATTAAAATCATGGTGAGTAAATCTCACTCACCTTAATTAGAATTATTTTTATGTCGTTAAAAATAATTGTTGCTGATTGTTTGGAATTTTCTGGTTGATTTAAGTATATTAGTTATTTAGGGTTGACTATTATATATATATATATATATATATATATATTGGGTTGATGGTTGGATTGATTCCCGCAGCCTCATTAGCGGATGCTCGCAGTTTCATAGCGGATGATTTCCCTATGCGCCCCACAAATATATTAGTGGATGACCTTCATACCGCGATATCCTGCCTCGAAGCAGGATGGTATTATTCATGTGCTAACGTCTGTGGGTGCAGGAAAACAGGTTGGAGGGATCCAACTGGATCCCTCAAAAATATATTATCTGTTTGTTTATTTGTTTGCATATATACTGTCATATATGATGTGTTAGAAAACCTGAAATAACTAATTGGTTGTTTGGTGTTTAAATATCACTGGGCCTAAGTGTTAATTTATAAAAAAATATCCTCAAAGGGATATTTGAGATTTAAAAGGGAAATTTTATTTTCTTTAATAGAATTTGAATTTTTAAATAGATTTGAAATATAAACTTGTTTTGAATAATTAAAACAAGTGGTTCATTTATAAACAAAGTTTATAAATGAAGTAAAATGAATTATCATTGGATAATTCGAGAAAAATAAATACAAGTGTGAATTGGAAAAAGGGAAAACGATTTTTCCAAAGTAGAAATATTTATTTCAAAGGAAATTGGAAGTAAGACTTGTTTTAAATATATAAACAAGTAAATTAAATAGGGTTTGTAAATAAAAAGGGAAAATTATCATTTGGATAATTTAAATATTTAAATTCAAGTGTGGATTTAAATTGAGAACTTAGAATCGGTTTAAATAATAAACGATTAACTTTATTCTGATATTCGGAATATAAACAAAGTTAAATAAATCCTTAGGATTTATGTTTAAACTCGACTATGTCGGATTTATAAAATAGGTTATTCCCAAACGAGATATTTAGATTTAGTCTAAATAGAAACTAAGATAAAACATGAAAACAGACCTATATTTATGTAGGTAAGTTATAAGAAATAGAATTAATATAGAATTTGAATATAGAAATTCAAATGGGATTTGAATAAAGGAAATTTTAAAATAGAATTTGAATATAGATTTTCAAATGGGATTTGAATAAAGGAAATTCAAATATATAAATTGAATATAGAAATTCAAATGGGAGTTGAATAAATGGAATTTAAATATAGAATTCAAATAGAATTGAAATGGAATTTGAATATAGGAAATTCAAATAGAATTGGAGATGGGATTTGAATATAGAAGATCGAAGTATAAATAAATTTATTTCCGAGTTAGTGAAAATCGACAATTATAGAAGATCGGAAATATTATGTTGAATTGGAAAAATGGATTTGATATATATTAGAAATATATCAGAATGGAGTTGAATTTATTTTAAACGAAGTTTAAAAGTTTATATATATAAATATAATTAAAACTAACTCGCCGCAGCGCGGCAGTTCGTAAATTGGCGACTCGAACATCAATTGAGTATATAGAAGTCAATTTAAGTCGGAATTCTTTGAAACAAGAAACAAGAGGACCGATTTGATAATAGTTTCATAATGAAAGAGAAAATTCTGGATTTCATCGTATAGATTTTGAGTTATGTCAAAATCAATTTTTCAGAAAAACAGCACCATAATCGTTATATATATTATAACGATTTATTTAAATAAAAAAAAGGATTTAAAGGAAATAAAAATCCGAACGTTCGTTAGAAAAATATAGACTTGAGTTATAAAATAAATATGAACTTAAGTGAAGTAAATGAAATGATTTTTGAAACAATAATCATATTCTTGATTATTGAATAGAATTAACTAAGTAGAAGAGAAATTAGAAATCAAGGTTTCAATTGGAGTTCAACTTTGAAGGGTAAATGGGATTTGTGAATTTATATTTGAAATCGAATATGAGACTTGAATTATGGAATTCAATTAGTGTATGAACAAGTTAACATATATTTGAAAAAGTTATATTCAAATAAAAGGGTGAAATAGGCAAAACGGATAATTAGCAACTAGCTAATGGAAATTTTGAATTGAAGTTGAACCTTGAAAAGTGAATTGGATTTGTGGATTCATATTCGAAATCGAACATGAAACTTAAATTAAAAATCGAAATCAAAGAGTTTATAAGCGAGTTAGAATTATATTTGAGCATGTTATGTTCACGTATAAAAATAAAACAGGAAAAGGAGTAAACTAGCAAGTTAATTAACGAGTTGAGTAAAAACAAGTGTATCAAGTTGAAATGAAATTAGAAATGCATGGGTATACATGTGACAGGTTTGGAGTAAAATGTATGAAGATAAATAAATAGAATGCTCGACAAAAAGGTACGTATTTAATTCATATATAAGATTTTATGATCGGCAAGCCGCTTGGCTATTTCTTTTTCTTTTTGAATGGGGAGGCCCGTGTGGCAAGGTTTAATTTTTTTCGTTAACCCCGTACAAAGGAGGTTATGGCGAATTTTTTCCGGAATTTAAGGAGTTAGAATATTTTTAAGAAAATCTGATAATTAGAATTCTATATATCAATATATATATATATATAAGTCGATAAGGAAATGAACTAAAAATAGAATAGTATAATCAGAAAGAAAGTCTAAGAATAAAACCGAGTAAGAATAGAAAGAGAAGCGTATACGTGCTTTAAGAAATGGGAAATTGGTTTAATATGGTGTTAAGTATTCGAGTTAGCGGTCTTGTCTGTTTTGAAGTTAATAATATTTTCAGTCAAGGTCTGAGAGGTAGTTATACCCCAACTTGATTGATTTCGTTTTTAACCGATAAATAGCAAGATCCAGTCTCGAAGAGAAATGTTGGATAAGAGTTAGTTGAATGCAGTATTTTGGGTTGTTGTAACGATGTTTTACATAACATTCATTTTAACCCAAATAAGCAAAATTTTGGAAATATAGAAATAAATATTCCCTAAGTCCAAAATGAATGGCCATGAAAGAGAAGTAATTGGAATATTTTCCAATTATAAATTGAATATATTTTCTAAGTACATAAAGTAAAAGAAGGCGATATATGGAAATGTTTTCCAGTGTTAATAACATATATTTTCTAAACATAGAAAATAAGGAAATATGAATATATATATATGGTCGATGATTTGATCGATAATTCCATTTGGAAATAAGATCGTTTTGTGTACACGGACATTTTTCGTTTGATAGTTAAATCACCGATTATCAGAGTTTTGACCATCGTTGTTAATATGGAGAGACCGGTTGGATTATTATCCAAAGAACCACTCCGTATTGGCATAAGCGTTGCAAACTACGTATACTGAATCTATTAAAGACGAAGTAAAGTGCAAGGGCTTTTGTATAAGTCCTAGGTAGAGATTGCCTAGGATGGATATACTGAATAGTGCCTTCGGTTTCGTTCAGTCCCAGAACGAACGTATATGGACGAATGTCTGACAGAATATTTCCAATGATCGAATGGGTTGGTCTATATAAATATATATGATTGCAACGGATTTATTCCCTTAGCATAACATCCAGAATATTTGTGTAAAATAATTAATGATCAACGGACCTGATAATGTGGCATTCAAAGTAATTATCAATGAGAGAAGTAATCGTGGCCTCAGGCCTCAACAACTGGGAAATGATAAAAATCGGTCAAGCAGCATGGCTATGTGGGTAGCTCCCATTAGGGTGTATAATCACCTTTCTAGAGATATTTCACTTCATTCTTAATCTATTCGATGTTGTCCCTTATCGGGAAACGGTTGCTGATCCTAGCCGTTGGTGATATACATTCGATACACTCAAGAGAAATGAGTGGTCGGTCATGTGTGGCCGAGTTGCAAGACGTTCTTGTTGAACTTGGTGTATTCTTATCTAGAGATACACTATTAAAAGGTGGTTCCATGCCTTGTCATAGTTGGAAATCCATTACCCAATAAGCGCCCGCGCTTTATTTGTATACTATGTATGTGGTACGTGAGATGAAAGTGTTCTGCTAGATTGATATCTATTTGTATTTAGACACTATTGTAATATCAAAAAGAGTTTTGATATACAGATCATTTTGGATACTCATAAGGGAAAAACCCGTTTCGTACTCACGGCGTGGTCTTATGAGATATCGGTTATTGTCTCAAGCTGTTTTAAATCGTTTACTCATACAAGTCCCATGACTGACCCAGAGTTTATTTGTTTTGTTTTACCTAATGAAACGACCCGAACTCCTCAGTAAAGGAAAGTCTGGATTGCTTTGAGAACAACACATATCAGAACACAAAATGAAGAACATTTTATTGTTGATTACAATAATTATATCAGAGTACAAGAATGTAACGTAGTATTTACACAATAGAAGTACAATAATATCAGAGATTTAAATTACACTTAAATAGCAGCAGAAAAATAATACAAATATACAACCTAAAGGAATACACGGATACAGAGCTTTCCGAATATCGCTTCAGCTGTTGACCAGGATCCTATGAATAAATATCTGCAAAACAAGCTACTCGACTGCCCGCGTGAAAAAATATGGGCACCCGAGTTTGCCAGTGAAACAAACTACAGGTTAGTCATAGGACTGGTATGAGAAATCTTACTTAACTTATCTAATAATAAGGCTAATCACAGGACCACGCCGCTAACGCGGAACGAGTTTACTCCATTGGATTTCCAGCGCATAAATAAAGTAAATCATTTAATAACGCAATGCTTTTTAGAAAAATGAAACCATTATAAGACCCAAGTCCCATCACACAATGCAACGCAAACCGGAGGATAGGGTTTTACCTTATAATGGTCAAGAGATGCTTGATACGATAAAACGGATTTAATATTAGTGTGTATATGTTTTAATAAAAATATTTCAATCATAAATATCAATCATAGACGGCATAGTACCCCATCCTACTATGTCGCCATACTAGTTCTACAATCAAAACCGCATGTCTCGTATTGGAAATTGGGTTTCAATCATGAGTCGAGGCTAGGGGCAAGCTCCTCTCCGATTCGAGACACTCTAGCAAATGCCTCAGGATCCCCCGCAGTGAACCCTTGGATGCGGTAGGGTCGGTCCACACCTGTCGAAAGTGGATTAATCATGCCTGAACACACGTTTCCCGGTTCCTTTGAACCTATAATATGACCACTAACGGCCTATAATCCCGAGGTACCTCATAATCCATCATCCACATAAGTCAAATGTCAGCCAGTTTAAGCACTGACACCACCCTTAGCTAAAAAGAAACGTGTGCACTCCCTACGGTCCATATCCCGTTTTTGACTCATACCGGTGTGTGAGGCTCGCGAAGTCGCGCTATACACAAAGCTATGCCTAAATAGGCTATGCTTGGATCATCAACCACAAGGCCCTACTTTTCAACAAAAGCCTTGATCATGTGCATCTTAGCATGCCACATCGTCAGTCCATACCATCGATTTCTGCCAATATATAACATCTAAGCTCGTACAACTCAGAGAAGGGTGTTAAACACCAAGCAGTTATATATTTAGCAGAGACCAACGAATATAGTATAAAGGAATACAACGTCAGACATACAATCCATTTACAAGTCCGTTGTGGGTTTGAACGAAACCGTAGATACCTTATTCCGCCTCCCATATGTCCAATACAGAAGTGAGGTTCTCGCAAATCCGTCGATCTCCAAGTACGTCTGAACGACTACTACTGTAGCCCCTTCAAGGTAGCTACTCCCATCACGGGCTTTAGCAGCAACTCATCCATTCGATGTGAAGAACTCTGGTCTTTAACCACCGTCTTCATCTTCGACTCTTGGTCGTCGTATTTATTATTCAGAATGGGTTAAACTTGGTCTTTCTGAATAACTCGCATAATTTATAGTAAATAAAGTACTATAGAAAACACATCCAACGCCCCATTCTAATTTAGAATATTCTTTTAATAATATATTCATATTATTAAAACTCCAATTTGGTTTTAATCTCCAAAATCATTGCTAAATGATTATTCCAATTTTAAGAAATAAATCTTATCTTTATTTTGGGTTAAAGAACTAATGTCGTTTATAATATTGTTCACGATAAACCCAAAAATCAACTTCCATTAAATATGGAATTTTCATAGAAATTAGACCAATGTATAATCGATATAAATTTCTATATCGGACTATTAATATAAATGGAATAACGGCAAAGCCTTTTAAATTCCAAATATATTAACGGCCTTCTTTTACAGAAGCTCCTCTCGAATATTATTAAATCGAATTTCGTTCAATTCCAATTTGATATATTAAATTGGAAAACTTTACTTTGGAGAATATTCCATTTAAATCTTAATAAAAGATTTATAATTTCCAAAATTTATTTCACTGTAAATTGGGTTAAAGAACAAGTGTCGTTTAAAAACACAATTCACGATAAACCCAATTCACATTTCAATTTATTTCAATTATCAAATATACTTGGAAATTCTAATAATCTTTACAAAGACTTATTCATTTCATACGGGGTTTAAGAACAGTGTTATTTAAGGCACCATTCACGACAATCCCAACATCCAATTCTTTCTTATTTAATTAACTTGGGTTATTCTCCTAGTTAATAATTAGTATATTTTGATAAAATACATTTTTATCATTTCAATTATGGAATTTTTCATCCAAAATATTTTTGAATCATTTATTATGATTTTACATGATTTTTTCATATTTTTAATAATTTTATTATCGCTCGTACAGTCGGTTTCCAATAACGGCCACCGAACTACATCCATAGCGACCTTTTCCAAATTTGGTTTGGACATAATTTCAATTCCAACCGTTAGATTTCAAAATTCTTATATTCATAGGAAAGCTCTTTTCGATACGAACCCAACGGTTCCGTTTTTAGGAGAATCGGACGGTCGGATCTCCCGTTACGCCAATTTGAAGTTAATGGTCGAAATTCGCGAACGGTCGCTGCGCGACACGTTTTATTCAGGCCATTAAATAAATATATATATATTATATATATTATATCGTCGATTTCCATTTAAAACGTACTTTATAAAATATTTATAAATTCGCTTTAAAACAGTTTTAACTTCATTTTCAATTTAATGTCAAAATTGAATATTCTATTTTCTTGTCATATTAAAGTATTAATATTTTCAAAATATTAATTTATAAATCCTTTCGTTTTAAATATCCATTTTAAAATGAATAAAATAAATCGATAAACATGTTCGGGTTAAAACGTCTTTTCTGTTATAAACAGATAAAATAGACCAATTCATCTTCTTATTTATTTATATTTTATACTAGGCCAGACCTCCCACATTAAGCCTGCGACTTATGGATGCTGGATATGCCAGTTGGTTCCGGGCAGGCTTATCCCATAAGTTGGGCTTAACCTCGGGTCATTGCCCGTTTTGTGTTTTAACTCAACCCTTTTACTGTAACTTTTAAACAATAAAGATAAAATCTTTTGAATTCAAAACATCAAAGCCATTAATTGATTTCTCTAACTGAATATTATATTAAAATATTCTTTTAATTCAAAATTGGAATGGGACCCAACAATTACCATATGACTTAATTACATGGATTTTACACACCGCATGATTACTATACTAATGATAAATATTATTAAAATCATCCACAACATCCAAAGTGCATCATATATTGTATAAGCGTCAAATAAATAACGCTTATAATTAATCACAAGGGAGATGTGTGAATATCATCCCAAGACCAGTGTGGGGTTTTCAACCAACACATAACAAATAATTAAATAAATTATCTGTGCACTTGGGCGATGTGTAAAAATTATCGTCCCAATCAAAATAAACAAGTCAGGAAACTTGTTAATGGAAGTGTAATATTCAGTTTGAATATACTAACATTATATTTAACACATCAAGCATTTCAACAGCACAAACATATATTCCTATTTTTTTTGTTGTGAACAAATGACAATAAAAAAATCTAGTCTTTGATTTCCATTCTTTTTATTGTTTCCAAATGGCAATAAAAATCTATTCTTCTTATTCTAATCTTTTCAATGCAATCTAAACTACATTGAAAATGAAAATTTTAATGTACAATCTTACTATTGTCTCTAATTTAAAAGTAAAAAATGATACTTTGAATCCTATTCCCTTATTTACATCTAAAGTGTAAAAAAAAAAAAAAAAAAACTTCTTAAACTATGTTTTTATTTGCATCTAAAATGCAAATAAAAATGTAACCCTTTTAAACTGTGTTTTCATTTACATCTAAGATACAAATAGAATTGCAACTTTTTAACTCATGTGTGTTATTTGCATCAAGAAATGCAAATAAAAATGTAACTTCTAATTTTCATGGTTTATTTGCATCAAGGAATGCAAATAAAAATACAACCCTTTATTCTAGTTTTATTTATAACAAGGAATGTCGATAAAAGATCAACTTTCAATTTCATGTTTATTTACATCCAGGAAGGTAAATAAAAAGATGTAACTTTTAATTTCATGTTTATTTACATCAAGGAATGTAAATAAAAATATAACTTTTAATTATAATGTTTCATTTGCATCTAAAATTGCAAACAAAAATGAAACTTTTATTTTAATGTTTTATTTGCAACAAGGAATGCAAATAAAAGTATAACTCTTTATTCAATGTACATTAGCATCAAAGAATGCAAATAAAAGAATAACCTTTTATTGCAATGTATATTTGCATCAGAGAATGCAAATAAAAGAATAACTTTTTATTTCAAAAGAAAATGAAAACAAAATATGCTTCTTTTTTTTCTAAAAAGAGAATGACACAAATTATGTTCTTTTTATCCTAAAAAGAAAATGACAAATTTTTTTTCTTTTCCATTGTATTAACGACTCTATTTCAATACAATAATATTTCTCAAAATGATATATTTTTATTGAAATAATATATTTTATTGAATCGACAATTTTATTTCAGTTCAACAAATTTGACAAAAAATGATATTTTTAATATTGAATTGAAAATCTAATCCAATTCAACCAAATATGACAAAATAATATTTTAATATTAAATTGACAAACTAATTTCCATTCAACAAAAAGTGACCAATTAATATTTTAGATTGAATTGATGAACTAAATCAATTCAACAAAAAGTGGCAAATCAATATTTTAGATTGAATTGATGAACTAAATCAATTCAACAAAAAGTGACAAATCAATATTTTAGATTGAAAGGGAAATTTTAATCCAAATCAATAACACAACAATATGATTTATTTTTATTGAAATGGGAAATCTAATGCAATTCAATAATCTAGCAAAAATGATTATTTTCAAGGAACACATACAAATCTGTGTTTATACATTACCAAAAACAGATAAATCATCCACAATCTCATCACATAACAGATCTAAGTCATACACATCCAATCGTTACATCGCAAATAAATTAAATAAATTAATTAATTATTTAAAAAAGAAGAAGTCTCACCAAAAGCTTTCCATTCAGATTCAAAATTTCGCCAAAATTGGATCTGCTCCGTTTCAGTCCTGGATTGTTCCATATCGAAGCCCTTGTCCCTACGAGTTCAACGAACTTTGTTTCATTAAATTCCGTTCTGTTTTGAAGAAGTTATAGCGTTTTTAAACATTGGATAATTAACTTTGTAATTAATTAAATAATTAGGGGAAATAAATTATCTTTAATCCTTCTTCTACATTGGTCTATAGCCGATGAACCCATGACCTCGAATTGAACTCTCCCGAACGCACGCCACATCGCCACGCCGGAAGCTCATCAGCCCCCGCCATTCCGACCGCCTCGGCGCCACCTACCTCCCCCCCAACCATGGCCAACTCGCACCCCCCTGCCTCGCGAATCCTCCTCCAAGCGTCGGCCCTTCTCGGTCAAAATCCGGCCAACTCAGCACAGTAAAAACGATCTCATCCGTACGGTTTTGAAGACCTCGAAGCACTCTTGAATTTTTGTGCTAAAACCTTGATTTAATTGTGTGTATTTTGGTCGCGATTAGTCCATGAAAATCGGATGCCATCAGCCTTTGAACGAGTGTAGCTGGCGGCTGTACATTAGGGAATTAGGGTTAGGTATTTGGACCGTATTTATACGCGTATTTTGTACTATTTAATTAATTCGGATAATTCTTGTTTAATGACACGAACTCCGAATCAAACCCAACGAATATCGCCCCAGCTAATAACCCCCGTCCCGGACACAATGGAATATGCCTTGTAACCCAATTCGGCTGTTACGATACGTTTTTCTTTAATTTAAAATATAAATCATTTATTTAATTAATTTTATCGTACATTTTAAATTACCGGTGCCACATACGAACTCTAAAAGTTACAGAAAAAATATATTTGGCTTTGTTATGACGATACAGTCCTAACAAAATTAATTTCGTCGAATTTGGAGACTGTTTGAAAAATGGCTATTTTCAAGTCGATTAAATTTGACTGAAATTGAAAAAACACATTTTCTTTTGCCACGCTCACACATTAATTCAGAAAATTCTAAAAATTGAATCCTAGCAATAATTCGACATTCCGGTTCCAACAAAAGTGGTTTCGTCGAAAACAGAGGTCGTTTGAAAATTGACTATTTTCAGTGGCTTTAATATTATTTAAAATTGAAAATTTTAAATTCTGGCACTTTTTCAACTAAAATTTCTATAAATAAAAATTTTAAATTGGCCCTGATTTTCCGGGTTGTTACAATCTCCCCCACTTAAAATCTTTTCGTCCTCGAAAAGGAACGAAGCTAAAAATTGTTTAATTAACCAACTCAATTATTATTATTTTATTGCTTTTAATAATTTTCTTAGTTGAATTCATAAACACACAACACAACCATCAATCAATTAGTTGATTAAAATGTCAAATATATAACCTTTATATATAGCAAAAAATCATATTTTTAGTGCAAGTCACAGCAATAAACTATAATTAAGTTTTGTTTTCTCATACCAGTCGGTTGGAAATATATAGATATTCCACTTTCGAAACTCGAACATAAATATTGATGATGGTATACTAATCATCAGAATTATCCCCGGGTGACTTGAGTGTGACTCTATATCTATCTAATATATTGGAGCTTCATATACACGCTTGCAAGGCGTATATTGAAATCTCTATACACTCGATTGTCCAAATTAAAATATAATAATATCTCAAATACGTATTTTAAGATAAAATTTTCAAAACGAAATTTATTTTTAAAGAAAATAATACTTTTCACACTCGTTCTAGGATACTACTGATCCTATCTCTAACGAGTTATTCTTATTGGATATTACTAATCCAATCTCTGATGAATTCTTTCGCTCGGTTCTAATGTGTCTTATCCTCGAGCTCTGTAAAACAAAGCTCTGATACCAAATGAAATGACCCGAACTCCTCAATAAAGGAAAGTCTGGATTGCTTTGAGAACAACAAATATCAAAACACAAACTGAAGAATATTTTATTGCTGATTACAACAATTACATCAGAGTACAAGAATGTAACAGAGTATTTACACAATAGAAGTACAATAATATCAGATATTTAAATTACACTTAAATAGCAGCGGAAAAATAATAAAAATATACAACCGAAAGGAATACACGGATATAGAGCTTTCCGAATATCGCTTCAGCTGTTCACCAAGATCCTGTGAATAAATATCTACAAAACAAGCTACTCGACTGCCCGTGTGGAAAAATATGGGCACCCGAGTTTGCCAGTGAAACAAACTACAGGCCAGTCATGGGACTGGTATGAGAAATCTTACTTAACTTTGTTGTATATAACAGTGTTGTATACACAATTTTATGATTTTTGTTTGATGATAACAACCAAATATATATTATTTTATATGTGTTTGTAATTGTACTGTTTCACATACATGAATATAATATTTCTATTTAAATGGAATACAACTGTACAGAAATTTAAATATTCACAGTATTTTATTTGAATAGAATATTTTATTTCAATATCAAACAGTACAAATTTTATACTTCACTATTTGTACATCTCTGTATTACATTTCCTGTCATATCAGATTTCATATACACAGCTCCTCACTACAGAATCACTCTGTCACTCATTTCATATATACTTTCTTTCACTTTCATATACAGACACTTATATAATCTCATTGACACATTTACATATTGACGCTCAACACTGTCTTCAGTCTTTTGCTTTACAACATCTTCCAGTCAGTCCAGTCATCGTTCGCTTACCTGTCACAATGAAACACACACACAGTACACTGCAATAGAATCTAAACTGAATACATGTGAATATAAATTTTATTTATTTTATTTGCCTCAGTTTTCTGGTGTGTTTCTCATCATTTTTCATGACTTGATCTGATTCATCTGTGTCTAGTCAGTTTGTATATGTATAGTACAGGAACATGAAATCTTGTCTGATGGCTGCATATACACACGTGTATAGATATACACGTGTGCACTGCCTCGCCAATCAGCGTGCAACTGAGGAGTAGCCACGTGGACCATCTCGACCCAGTGCACAAATAAAAATGGTCGAATCAAAATCATGTCAAGTCAAGTGGTCAAGAAACATGTGACAGCATGATTAAAAACACATTCTAGTAGGGCATCATAATACAAATGGACATACATGGGTGCAACAGTAAAGCAGCATGGCAAGTGGACACAAAAATGGAGTGCATCAGTTCAAGCCATGCACAAGACATGGTCAGGTTCAAATCATATCAAAGTGATCAAGCCAGGGTTCACAATGGCTCGAGCAAGTTCAGAAAGAAATGACTTTTGTATTTCAGCATGGAAGTGTGTAGTAGTGCATCGGGACAGTATGGAACAGAAATGAAAAGCAAACAACAAGTGTTCAAGTCAACACAGTGTTATACAAGCATGCACAAGGAAGAAGCAATTTCAGTGAGGAACTCAAAATGATAGTGCAAATATGAATGACAAGTTTAAAGTCAGGAGTGCAACATGATCATGCACATATGTGCAGTGCTGACAAGTGCATAGATTCAAAAATACATGCGACAAACTCCTCAACTCAAAACAGTGTGAATGCAACAATGGTCGAGCCTACATATGCATGAATCAATTCAGACAGCAAATGAGAGAGGTGTACATATGCATATAGATTTACAGGCTAGTGTGAACAAGTGCAAGTCCATGAACAACTCAGCATGTATATGTATACACAAACAATTCACAAAGGAGGATGAACAATGGTGAACAATACAGTGAGCACAAAGTCAAACTGGAATGGCATAATGGTTCACAAGCAGAGTCAAATACAAACTGGTCAATATTTTCAAGTTGGTGCAATCAAGTTCAAGTGGATACAAAATGTCAACTGCAGTGTATACAAGAATAATGTCAGAAATTAAAGAGGTGCACTTACAATGAATGTGGGACAAGCAGTATGTACATTAGTGATACGCACATGCAAATGCAAAGGCAAAACGTGTTTCAAGTTTTGGACAAAAATAGTCATGGAATCAATTCTTGAGCAAATGTCTATTTTCAAAAAATTAGTTTGTTTTTGTGCATAAAAATCATTTTTGGCAAGCACTCAAAACAATTCATTCTGTTTTCCAATATTGGGCAAATTTGGCAAAAAAAACTTAAGCAATGAAGACAGAAAAATGTATGGTGCAACTCAGTGAAAAATTTGGTGCAAGTAATCATGCATGTGAGAGCCAAATTTTGGCAAGGAGAAATTCAGCAATAATTTCAAAAAATAGAGTTGGCAAGAAATCAGCATTTCATTTTTTTTTGGCGTACTGGTTATAGCAAATCTCACACAAATTAATCAAGGAGCAAGAAAACAATTTCTTTTTTTGGTTTCTAGTTTTTCGGCAAAGTGGTTCAACAATTCCATATTAATCAAGTTGTTAATACAGGAAAGAAATCATTTGGTCATTTAATAGTTTCCAAAAATCATAGAGAAATGTTTGGCAAGTTTGCCAAAAATCTGAATGGTTATATGGGGCCAGTATTTCAGGCAGGAAATCATTTTCAAAACCGCAAAGTTTTTCCAGTATTAAATCACAATGACCCATAGCAGAACTTCGATCAAACGAGTAAATCAAAGTTGAGAATTTCACAAGGGAAATGGAAGTTAATTTTTGTTTCCAGTTTTTTTAGGGCCGAATTTAATTGGTCATTTATGGGAAAAATGAATTCATCTTATTTCTAGTTTTGAATCAATCAAGTTTGTGTATTCAAGGCAGATTTTTAAATTGATTCAAGTATGGCAACATATCAGGTGTGGATTCATTGAAGTTCAAATTTCACAAGAACGTGTCCAGACTCATCCACATTTATCACGCAGTAAATCAGAGAATTAAAAGCTGAGGAAATCCATTTCATTCAAGGAAAAACAAATGAGGAAACACAACAAATCAGGGCAAGCCATTATCGATTGAAATCAGAGGCTAGGGTTTTCTATACCCTATACATACACAACCAATTCATCACTGGCAAAAAAAAAAGATCGAAACAAACAAAATCATTTCAAGCAAAGATTCAAAATTTCAGAAGACTTACAATCCTATTTTGTGTTTCGATCAACAACCAATTCCCAAATAGAAGAATCACATAGCCATCCACAGTTTCGAAGCATCAAAGATTTTATTCCAGATGCAATCAATCGGGACTCGATTGGGATTTGAAGAAAACCCAAATCCCTTTCTTATGACTGCCATTTTCAAGTTCCAGAGGATAAGTGAGATCGGGCAAAATCAAAGAAGTGTGGTCGGCCTACATACACTTGGCTAAGCCAAGTTTAATATAAAAAAAGGGAGATATTTGTTGGCCTAGTTTTAAGGGGTTTTCTTTTATTCTTTTTTTTTTGTATTTTATTTTTGTTTGTAAACCATCAAACAGTTCTAGAGTCTGTAAAATCTAGGGATCCAGTCAGGGTGTTGACTGACAATTGCTAGAGTCTGTAAAATCTAGGATTTTCTGGTTACAGGTTTGTAATTAGGGAGAATCTGATCTATAGGTTTAGATCATTCTACGGTTTTGAGCGTAGGATAAGAATAGGAGCGAGGGGTTCGCGATTGTACTGGCCTTGTTTGCGGGATCTATTCTTATACCTAGTAGAAACCTTAGGAATGCAGCAGTAGGCAAGATTTTGCCGAAGCTGGGTATCTCTGTGTGTGATTTATTTTCTACACTTTTATTTCTCTGCATTCTGTGATCGGTTTATTGTTTTAATATCCCGTTAGTTTTTGAACTCGACTAAATTTTGTGATAAACCCTATTCACCCCCCCTCTAGGGTTAATCTAGATCCAACAAGTGGTATCAGAGCGAGGTATTTGTTAACTCTAGAGTCATGGGTCATCCTAGTTGTCAGCCTAGTGAGAGTCAGTCCAGATCATCTCCAACTATTTTCAATGGAACAGATTTTTTAAATTGGAAATCTAAAATGGAATTTTATTTAAAATCTGTTAACATTAAATGTTGGGATACTGTTATCAATGGGATTGATACGTCTGATAGGAGAAATATTATTTTCGATTCTCGTGCTATGAATATCATATTTGATTATCTTAGTACAGAACAGTTTATTCATATATCTCATTGTTTGACTGCGCAGGATATCTGGAAAAATCTCGATGCGCGATATGGAAATTCTGACAACTGCTCAAAACCCTCATCAGTCAACTCAAATTCAGATTTTTGCTTAAAAGGATTTACAAATGAAAATTCAGATGAATCAGATGATGGAGAATCAACAGATGCTGAAATTGAAAATTTCTCTTATGAAGATCTGGTTTATATGTGTGTGGATCTAACTAAGTCTGTCGATAAATTCCAATCTAAAAACAAATTTTTGAAATCCAAAAATCTTGAGTTGACCAGCAAAATTGATGATTTGGAATCACAACTTGAATTTTTTAAAAGCTCTTCAAATTCAGTTTGCAAAAAATGTTCGAAATTGCAAACCAATCTTGTTCATCTCAATAAAAATATTCAAAAGTTTGAAAAGGAAATTCTGATCCTAAAAGAAAACAAGATTGAGTTATCAAATTTGAATAATTTTTTACAAAAGGAATTTGAAATTTTTAAGACTGATATATATTCCAAATTTGAAATTGCTGAAAATGAAAACTTTGTGAAAAGTGGTTTGATTTTGAAAGAACTTAAAAATGAGATTGAAAAATCCAAGAATTTTGAGTTTGAAAAACAAAAACGATTTGAACTTGAAATTTCCGAATCCCAAGCCAAAATTAAATTGCTTGAAAATGAGAATTTGGTTTTGAAACAGTCCAATGCTGAACAGAAGATCGCTATAAATAATTGCTCAAATTTATTAAAAGAAAATAGCGATCTAAAATCCAAAATTCAACGATTAGAATCAACTTTGGATAAATTTTCTAATGGGCAAAAATCGTTGAATATGCTGTTACAAAACCAAGTTTCTATTGGAAATAAACCTGGTCTTGGCTTCGGGAAAAATGATGTTTTGGAAAACAAAATTCAAATGATTTGAAAAATCCCTCAAACTGTTTTGGAAAGGTTTGCTTTGAAAATTTGAACTCTAAAAATTTCAAAGGGTTTTTGAATCAAAATTGTGATGAGAAATCGTTTTATAATAAACCCTTTAAACATTCTTGGATCCCAAAAAATAAAACGGGCTTCATCAAGTTCAAACAAATTTGGGTTCCTAAGGGTACAAAGGTAAATTCTGATGGTTTGTTGTACAGACAGGTTTGGGTACCTAAAGTGGTAAACACATTTCAGAGTGGTTTTACAAATTTTGTTAGACCACTTAACTCTCTTAACAGTTAGGTACTGAAGGAGGCTGAGGAACTGCATTACTAAAGAAGAACTGGATTCAAACTGCTTCATATCATAGAATCAGTCACAGTTCCTTAGCCACATCTGTTGAGTTGGAGTCTCATTTGCTTACACTGAAATCTAGTATGATCTCTAGACTCAACCTTGTAAATATTATCTGCTTTATTTTCCTTTTTATTCCTTTTCCTACCTCCATCTATTTTTTGTTTTGTTTTTGATATATCACTGCCATATTATTTTCTTTTATTCTGTGCTTTCTTAACTTCCAATTGCAGTCATGATCTTCTGGAAATTCATTTTATTTGAATAGAACTCTGATGTCTTAATTATTTCCAGATCTTGAATTTAATCTTGTAAATACTTGCAATTATTTGAAGTTTTCTGATTATCTGAATTCTTAACTGTGCTGAAGCATTAATATCATATCTTGAACACTGTTAGTTTGAATTCTAAATTTTGAAAATCTGAAAATTTAATGGAATTTCACACAGCTTTGATGTTTTGAGTTTTTCTAATTCATTCAGAAAAGCTTGAAATGTTATACTCATTACAGCACATTACTAGTTTCAGTTGTGATAGTCTCATTAATTTTTCAGATTGGCTTGGATATTCTAAATTGTCTTGAATCTCATGATACATCGTGAAATTTATATTTATTCATGATCATCTTATTTTGAAATCTGTTTGTTTGAAATCATCTGAAATTCTTGATATTATGAATCTCACACATCTCATAAATTTAAACTTATCAATCTTGTGTGACCGATTCATTATATCTCAAACTTGACATTGATTCAAGTGATTTCAAATATTTTTTTTTTCATGAATACCTTTCAGACTTGATGTAAATGATTTGAAAATTCTTGTAAAAATTCCTTGAAAATCCGTTTTTAAATCTCTTTGTTTTTCATGATTATTTGATTTGAATATATGTTTGTTTAAAATCATTTGAAGTTACTGATTTATTGAATCACACACATATCTTGAATCTGAAATTTACATTCTGGTGTGATTGATTCACTGAATCTTGAGAGTTTCATATTTCTCAAATGATTTCAAATAATTGGTATATTTATTCATTAGATCATGAATCACCTTATGTGACCGTCGTCTTGATAAGTATGATTTGAAATTATTTTATGTGCTGCTCTGATACATGTGCATAATCTGTTATCTTGTCTGTTTGGGCTTTGTACTTAATAATTCTTTTGTATATGATATTCTTACTCAGTATCGTGTCAAAATTCTCATGATTAGAGACATCAAGTGGTATCAGTTTAGAAGTGTTGCATATTTTTTTTTGTATATATTTTAATCCCTCTTGTCATGTATTGATCATCATATTCCCCTTGTAATTGATTTTCAATTTTAAAATTATTCATTGATTATTCATTCAGAAATTGAAATCAATATCCAAATTGAACTGTACTCATAATTCATCAAAATTATTAATAGATTTTGAAATTGTGTTGAATTGTGACTGCAATATATTTCACAACAAGAGGAGATTTTATTTAGATTTTCATGATGGTTGAATATTTATTATAATATCTTTGAATTGGCTATTATTTCACGACCATCTTCTTTATCTTCCACTATTCTGTCATCCATTATGATTTTATATAAATATGGAGAGTTAATATTTTTTAGAAAATCTTTTTGAATAAACAGTGGAATTATTTGTGATAGAAATGGACTATGTTATAATTCAGAATTAGTGATAATTGAAAATTTTCAATGATCTCGGAACAGTCAAGCACATTTCATAATATAATTAATTTAGAAATTTATTTCACAGTCCATCTCTGTACCTATCACATTTCTATCATCCATTTTGGTTTTATATACTGGGGAGTTTTTTTTCCTTTAAAAAGCTGAAAATGATAAAAATATAATTATTATATAAGAGTGTCTCTAATCTCATTTAAAAATCCAAGCTCTGGTCATGCACGGTTATGAGATGTCTTATAATTTAAGTTGCGACTGGTTCCATTTAAAAATCCAAGCTCTGGTTATGCGTGGTCAGTGTGCTCTTAAATAAAATAAAAGGAAAAAGGAAATATTGTGCTATAAATTGAAATTAATCTGAAATTCTCCTTGGTGTTTATAAAAACCAGCCCATCAATCCATGTTCTAATCTGTGAAATGTGTTACTATTTTATGACGTAATATGATTTGTTGATTGATAGCTATTGGGATTTGAGATTATACGATTTTGTCACTTGAATTGAATTATTAATTATAGTCCAAATCCATCACTGTTTTTTGAACTTTATTTTACAAAATACTTTTGGAAATAATTGGAAAATATTTATATTTTTGAACTCTCTCCATTTTATATAAAATTCATCGTAAATCCGTCATTCTCTAAAAAGTGAAATATGCCAACAGTTCTTAGTTTATTATGATTTTTGTTTGACTGATTGAGATTTATGATAACCGTTCTTCCTCTTAAAGTGAAATAATATTTTTAGTCATTTTTCATATGTATTTTAAACTCTGTATCCTTTTGATGACAAAAAAAGGGGGAGAATGGGTTGAGATTTTGATTTATGAGTGAATATTTTATAAATATTTTTATTTTTGAAAATTCATTAAATTCACTCATGCACAGTTATAGGGGGAGTTGTCTGTTGTAGGGGGAGCTAATAAATAGGGGGAGTTCAATATTCACTTTCAAACACATTTATTCTCAAAATCTTATATTTGTTTTTCATCATCAAAAGGGGGAGATTGTTGTATATAACAGTATTGTATACACAATTTTATGATTTTTGTTTGATGATAACAACCAAATATATATTATTATATATGTGTTTGTAATTGTACTGTTTCACATACATGAATATAATATTTCTATTTAAATGAAATACAACTGTACAGAAATTTAAATATTCACAGTATTTTATTTGAATAGAATATTTTATTTCAATATCAAACAGTACAAATTTTATACTCCACTATTTGTACATCTCTGTATTACATTTCCTATCATATCAGATTTCATATACACGGCTCCTCACTACAGAATCACTCTGTCACTCATTTCATAAATACTTTCTTTCACTTTCATATACAGACACTTATATAATCTCATTGACACATTTACATATTGACGCTCAACACTGTCTTCAGTCTTCTGCTTTACAACATCTTCCAGTCAGTCCAGTCATCGTTCGCTTACCTGTCACAATGAAACACACACAGAGTACACTGCAATAGAATCTAAACTGAATACATGTGAATATAAATTTTATTTTTAAAATTTTATTTTTTTTATTTGCCTAGTTTTCTGGTGTGTTTCTCATCATTTTTCATGACTTGATCTGATTCATCTGTGTCTAGTCAGTTTGTATATGTATAGTACAGGAACATGAAATCTTGTCTGATGGCTGCATATACCCATGTGTATAGATATACACGTGTGCACTGCCTCGCCAATCAGCGTGCAACTGGGGAGTAACCACATGAACCATCTCGACCCAGTGCACAAATAAAAATGGTCGAATCAAAATCATGTCAAGTCAAGTGGTCAAGAAACATGTGTCAACATGATTAAAAACACATTCAAGTAAGGCAGCATAATACAAATGGACATACATGGGTGCAACAGTAAAGCAGCATGGCAAGTGGACACAAAAATGAAGTGCATCAGTTCAAGCCATGCACAAGACATGGTCAGGTTCAAATCATATCAAATTGATCAAGCCAGGGTTCACAATGGCTCGAGCAAGTTCAGAAAGAAATGACTTTTGTATTTCAACATGGAAGTGTGTAATAGTGCATCAGGACAGTATGGAACAGTAATGAAAAGCCAACAACAAGTGTTCAAGTCAACACAGTGTTATACAAGCATGCACAAGGAAGAAGCAATTTCAGTGGGGAACTCAAAATTATAGTGCAAATATGAATGACAAGTTTATATTCAAGAGTGCAACATGATCATGCACATATGTGCAGTTCTGACAAGTGCATAGATTCAAAAATACATGTGACACAACTCCTCAACTCAAAACAGTGTGAATGCAACAATGGTCGAGCCTACATATGCATGAATCAATTCAGACAGCAAATGAGAGAGGTGTACATGTGCATATAGATTTACAGGCTAGTGTGAACAAGTGCAAGTCCATGAACAACTCAGCATGTATATGTATACACAAAAAATTCACAAAGGAGGATGAACAATGGTGAACAATACAGTGAGCACAAAGTCAAACTGGAATGGCATAATGGTTCACAAGCAGAGTCAAATACAAACTGGTCAATACATTCAAGTTGGTGCAATCAAGTTCAAGTGGACACAAAATGTCAACTGCAGAGTATACAAGAATAATGACAGAAATTAAAGAGGTGCACTTACAATGAATGTGGGACAAGCAGTATGTACGTTAGTGATACACACATGCAAATGCAAAGGCAAAACGTGTTTCCAGTTTTGGACAAAAATAGTCATGGAATCAATTCTTAAGCAAATGTCTATTTTCAGAAAATTAGTTTGTTTTTGTGCATGAAAATCATTTTTGGCAAGCAATCAAAACAATTCAGTCTGTTTTCAAATATTGGGAAAATTTGGCAAAAAAAACCTAAGCAATGAAGACAAAAAAATGTATGGTGCAACTCAATGAAAAATTTGGTGCAAGTAATCATGCATGTGACAGCCAAATTTTAGCAAGGAGAAATTCAGCAACAATTTCAAAAACCAGAGTTGGCAAGAAATCAGCATTTCATTTTTTTTGGCGAACTGGTTATAGCAAATCTCACACAAATTAATCAAGGAGCAACAAAACAATTTCTTTTTTTTTTGTTTCTAGTTTTTCGACAAAGTGGTTCAACAATTAAATACTAATCAAGTTGTTAATACAGGAAAGAAATCATTTGGTCATTCAATAGTTTCCAGAAATCATAGAGAAATGTATGGCAAGTTTGCCAAAAATCTGAATGGTTATATGGGGCAAGTATTTAAGGCAGGAAATCATAATGACCCGTAGCAGAACTTCGATCAAGCGAGTAAATCAAAGTTGAGAATTTCACAAGGGAAATGGAAGTTAATTTTTGTTTCTAGTTTTTTTTAGGGCCGAATTCAATTGATCATTTATGGGAAATGTGAATTCATCTTATTTCTAGTTTTGAATCAATCAAGTTTGTGTATTCAAGGCAGATTTTTAAATTGATTCAAGTATGGCAACATATCAGGTGTGGATTCATTGAAGTTCAAAATTCATAAGAACGTGTCCAGACTCATCAACATTTATCACGCAGTAAATCAGAGAATTAAAAGCCGAGGAAATCCATTTCATTCAAGGAAAAACAAATGAGGAAACACAACAAATCATGGCAAGCCATTACCGAATGAAATCAGAGGCTAGGATTTTCTATACCCTATACATACACAACCAATTCATCACTGGCAAAAAAAAAAGATTGAAACCAACAAAATCATTTCAAGCAAAGATTCAAAATTTCAGAAGACTTACAATCCTATTTTGTGTTTCGATCAAAAACCAATTCCCAAATCGAAGAATCACATAGCCATCCACAGTTTCGAAGCATCAAAGATTTTATTCCAGAAGCAATCAATCGAGACTCGATTGGGATTTGAAGAATTCCCAAATCCCTTTCTTACGACCGCCATTTTCAAGTTCCAGAGGATAAGTGAGATCGGGCAAAAGCAAAGAGGTGTGGCCGGCCTACATACACTTGGCTAAGCCAAGTTTAATATTAAAAAAAAGGGAGATATTTGTTGGCCTAGTTTTAAGGGGTTTTCTTTTATTATTTTTGTTATATTTTATTTTTGTTTGTAAACCATCAAACAGTTCTAGAGTCTCTAAAATCTAGGGATCCAGTCAGGGTGTTGACTGACAGTTGCTAGAGTCTGTAAAATCTAGGATTTTTTGGTTAGGGGTTTGTAATCAGGGAGAATCTGATCTATAGGTTTAGATCAGTCTACGGTTTTGAGCGTAGGATTAGAATAGGAGCGAGGGGTTCGCGAGTGTACTAGTCTTGTATGCGAGATCTGTTCTTATACCTAGTAGAAACCTTAGGAATGCAGCAGTAGGCAAGATTTTGCCGAAGCTGGGTATCTCTGTGTGTGATTTATTTTCTGCACTTTTATTTCTCTGCATTATGTGATCTGTTTATTGTTTTAATATCCCGTTAGTTTTTTAACTCGACTAAATTTTGTGATAAACCCTATTCACCCCCCCCTCTAGGGTTAATCTAGATCCAACAAACTTGTCTAATAATAAGGCTAATCACAGGACCACGCCGCTAACGCAGAACAGGTTTACTCCATTGGATTGCCAGTGCATAAATAAAGTAAATCGTTTAATAACGCAATGCTTTTTAGAAAAATGAAACCATTATAAGACCCAAGTCCCATCACACAATGCAACGCAAACCGGAGGATAGGGTTTTACCTTATAATGGTCAAGAGATGCTTGATACGATAAAACGGATTTAATATTAGAGTGTATATGTTTTAATAAAAATATTTCAAACATAAATATCAATCATAGACGGCATAGTACCCCATCCTACTATGTCGCCATACTAGTTCTACAATCAAAACCGCATGTCTCGTATTGGAAATTGGGTTTCCATCATGAGTCGAGGCTAGGGGCAAGCTCCTCTCCGATTCGAGACACTCTAGCAAATGCCTCAGGATCCCCCGCAGTGAACCCTTGGATGCGGTATGGTCGGTCCACACCTATTGAGAGTGGATTAATTATGCCTGAACACACGTTTCTCGGTTCCTTTGAACCTATAATATGACCACTAACGGCCTATAATCCCGAGGTACCTCATAATCCATCATCCACATAAGTAAAATGTCAGCCAGTTTAAGCACTGACACCACCCCTAGCTAGAAAGAAACGTGTGCACTCCCTACGGTCCATATCCCGTTTTGACTCATACCGGTGTGTGAGGCTCGCGAAGTCGCGCTATACAAAAAGCTATGCCTAAATAGGCTACGCTTTGATCATCAACCACAAGGCCCTGCTTTTCAATAAAAGCCTTGATCATGTGCATCTTAGCATGCCACATCGTCAGTCCATACCATCGATTTCTGCCAATATATAACCTCTAAGCTCGTACGTCTCAGAGAAGGGTGTTAAACACCAAGCTGTTATATATTTAGCAGAGACCAACAAATATAGTACAAAGGAATACAAAGTCAGACATACAATCCATTTACAAGTCCGTTCTGGGTCTGAACGAAACCAGAGATACCTTATTCCGCCTCCCATATGTCCAATACAGACGTGAGGTTCTCGCAAATCCGTCGATCTCCAAGTACGTCTGAACGGCTACTACTGTAGCCCCTTCAAGGTAGCTACTCCCATCACGGGCTTCAGTAGCAACTCATCCATTCGATGCGAAGAACTCCGGTCTTCAACCACCGTCTTCATCTTCGACTCTTGGTCGTCATATTTATTATTAAGAATGGGTTAAACCCGGTCTTTCTGAATAACTCGCGTAATTTATAGTAAATAAAGTACTATAGAAAACACATACAACGCCCCATTCCAATTTAGAATATTCTTTTAATAATATATTCATATCATTAAAACTCCAATTTGGTTTTAATCTCCAAAATCATTGCTTAATGATTATTCCAATTTTAAGAAATAAATCTTATCTTTATTTTGGGTTAAAGAACAAATGTCGTTTATAACATTGTTCACGATAAACCCAAAAATCAACTTCCATTAAATATGGAATTTTCATAGAAATCAGACCAATGTGTAATCGATATAAATTTCTGTATCGGACTATTAATATAAATGGAATAACGGCAAAGCCTTTTAAATTCCAAATATATTAACGGCCTTCTTTTACAGAAGCTCCTCTCGAATATTATTAAATCGAATTTCGTTCAATTCCAATTTGATATATTAAATCGGAAAACTTTATTTTGGAGAATATTCCATTTAAATCTTAATAAAAGATTTATAATTTCCAAAATTTATTTCACTGTAAATTGGATTAAAGAACAACTGTCGTTTAAAAACACAATTCACGATAAACCCAATTCACATTTCAATTTATTCCAATTATCAAATATACTTGGAAATTCTAATAATCTTTACAAAGACTTATTCATTTCATACGGGGTTTAAGAACAGTGTTATTTAAGACACCATTCACGACAAACCCAACATCCAATTCTTTCTTATTTAATTACCTTGGGTTATTCTCCTAGTTAATAACTAGTATATTTTGATAAAATACACTTTTATCATTTCAATTATGGAATTTTTCATCCAAAATCTTTTTGAATCATTTATTATGATTTTACATGATTTTTCCATATTTTTAATATTTTTCTTATCGCTCGTACAGTCGGTTTCCAATAACGGCCACCGAACTGCATCCATAGCGACCTTTTCCAAATTTGGTTTGGACATAATTCCAAATCCAACTGTTATATTTCAAAACTCTTATATTCATAGGAAAGCTCTTTTCGATACGAACCCAACGGTTCCGGTTTTAGGAGAATCCGACGGTCGGATCTCCCGTTACGCCAATTTGAAGTTAATGGTTGAAATTCGCGAACGGTCGCTGCGCGGCGCGTTCTATTCAGGCCATTAAATAAATATATATACTATATATTATATCGTCGATTTCCATTTAAAACGTACTTTATAAAATATTTATAAATTCGCTTTAAAACAGTTTTAACTTCATTTTCAATTTAAAGTCAAAATTGAATATTCTATTTTCTTATCATATTAAAATATTAATATTTTCAAAATATTATATTTATAAATCCTTTCTTTTTAAATATCCATTTTAAAATGAATAAAATAAATCGATAAACATGTTCGGGTTAAAACGGCGTTTCTATTTTAAACAGATATAATAGACCAATTCATCTTCTTATTTATTTATATTTTATACTGGGCCAGACCTCCCACATTAAGCCTGCGACTTATGGATGCTGGATATGCCGGTTGGTTTCGGGCAGACTTATCCCATAAGTTGGGCTTAACCTCGGGTCATGGCCCGTTTTGTATTTTAACTCAACCCTTTTATTGTAACTTTTAAACAATAAAGATAAAATCTTTTGAATTCAAAACATCATAGCCATTAATTGATTTCTCTAGCTGAATATTATATAAAAATATTCTTTTAATTCAAAATTGGAATGGGACCCAACAATTACAATATAATTTAATTACATGGATTTTACACACCGCATGAATACTATAATAATGATAAATATTATTAAATGTAACAATCCGTATTTTGAACAACACGTTATAACTTAAAACATGGCGGAATTAAGTGATAAAATCTGAATCAGGGAAAACGGGTTGTGCCATTGTGTTCGTCTCGGAAAAATACGCGAAATAGAGTCCGAAATTTCGTAAATCGGAGTTCGTATGATCTAGATATGGCCTCGCAAAGTTTCACGAAAAATTCAAATTCAAGAACAGATTCAAATTTTCAGAATTCAGGGTAGGCGGGAAAAATCCCGCCCCAGGCAGGGTCGACACAGGGGTCGACACTAGTGTCGACCCACCCAATGGGTCGACACCCATGTCGACCCATGGGTCGACACCCATGTCGACCCAGGGGTCGACCCCCCCTGTCGGACCAGTTTTTCTGGTGCACCTGTTTTGGCTCCTGGGTCTTGTTTTGGCTTGTGACGATTTTAGATGGCTCAGATCTATCCTAGGGTTTATCCTATGGCTAAAACGAATCCTAAACACTATAAAAAGACCCTAAGACCTAGCTTAAATCATACTATTTCATTTTAGCCTCATGCAGCCGCCATTAAACCTAGAACTCTAAATTAAAAAAATTAAAGAAGACGAAGGATGATTCTTGAAGGCTACAACTAGAAGCTATAAAAACTACGATGCTTTAGACAACGGATTTGGGGCTATTTGATTTAATGTTTTGATTTGGATTGCTTGCTTCATATTGTAAGTTCTATGTTACTTTTTAGTCAAAAACGCTAAAATAACATGGACATGCTATGAATTGAAACCGAATTTAGGAACTATTATTAATCCATGTTTATATAGTTTAACTTCGAATGAAAATTTGGGAATCCTGCTATGTTAATGTTGCAAGTTAAACTTATCATGATTTTGATGTTGTTATGAATCACTTGGGCTTAATCGTATGACAAGTGGGACTAATACATGTCCATGGAATCATTATGTTTACTGAAATCTTTATGTTGTTTAAACCATGCCTATGATGCTAATTAAACCATGTCTATGATGTTAATGAAACTATGCATGTGATGTTAATAGACCTATCATGTTAAGGACAAATTGGGAATTGCTAGGTTATGATGAAAAGTTCGAATCATTATGTTTATAATGCTAGATGAGAATCATTATGTTAAAAATGCTAAATTGGAATCCACTATGCTTATTAGAATTACCATGCCTTTAATGTTTCATGTTTCTAATAAAATTATTATTATGCCCGCAATGATTATTATGCCTATGATGTAAAGTTGAAATCATCATGTTAGACTAAGTTGGAACCATTACTATGCCAAGTTATTATCATGCTAGTATTGAAACCATGTGATATGTTATAGCCTGTTTATTATGCAAGTGATGTTGGAATTGTCACATATGCCTATCACATGTTTGGTGTTATTCCCCTTTATCTCTTGAATTGTTTGTACTTGTGAACGAAGTACGCTTATATACGTTGGGGACACGATTGGGTAGAATAGGCAAAACGTGAATTGATTATAATCATAAACCGTGAAATTTGGCATAAGTAGAACATGAAATATGGCACGAAAACTTGACTTGAACATGCCATAACTTGACTTGAAACATGCCTTAGTTGGACATAAAATTTATATGAACATGCTATGAAAGTAGCACGAATTTGATAAGAACATGGGCATGACTTTAGAAAACAAGAAAGTGGCCAACTCGAGGTTGGGTTGAGTTTGTAGTGTAAATCTTCCCGGAACCGCCCGGCAAATCCAGTTGCTACAAACAATAGAATCCAATGTGGGTAGTTGGTCATATCGCGCTTGGAACCCAAGGTTGGGTTGAGTTCGTAGCGTAAACCTGCCCGGAACCGCCCGGCAAATCCAGTGGCTACGAACAATAGGATCCAATGTGAGTGGTTCGGTGCATTAACAAATCAATTAATGCCAATTAGGGTTAAGTCATGAACATGAAAAGACAACTTAACCAACTTGAACACGATTTGTAGGGCTAAGTCATGAACTTGAAACGACAACACTTAGCCAACTTGACATGACACGTAAGCGGGTTAAGTCACGAATTTAAATGACATACTTAACCATCTTGACATGACTAGACTGGAAAAGGATTAAGTCACGAATTACATGACTTAATCGGTTAGGCGGGTTAGGTCACGAATTACATGACCTAATCTGTAGGCGAAACCCTAGACACGACCCTTTTCAGCAGTAACCCTCTAGATGTATCAAGGTACCCTGGGGCTAGGTCGGGTAGGGCACGATTACTGGGCTGATTGTAAGAGGTGAACGACGGCAGTGGGGTATGCCAGTGTAGGTTCGGTGGACTACGGTCGTGCACGTATTCCGGGGCAGGCACTGGGTATCCGTAGATTTATCTGTGCATCTTGAATCGTGTCAGGGGTTGACACCCTAGGGATGATACACCCGAAGGTGGACCCAGCACAGGTGACTACATTCGTGATTAGCCGTATGACACGGACACTTGACGAGCTAGAACTTGTAGGGAGCCGATCGACTAGATAATCGCTCCGTAGGACCCCGTACTTGGGTCAGACCCCGTTTCAGGGTCATTTCATGATATTGGGCCGTGGGATTTATTTCGTGATTAACTAGTGACATGGGCTTAGCATACTAGTACAGTCAATGCAACGAATCTTGAACATGTGATGCTTTATTTGACTTGTCTTGACTTATCATGATCACCTTAGTCTATCTTGTCCACCTTGACACCATTCTCAAGTTTAGTTCCAGTTCGTACATGACATGTTGTTTTAACCGTTTCTACACTGAAAGTCACTAGAACTTACTCAGTCTTTATGACTGACCCTTTTCCTTTCGCCTCTTTTTCTTTCGTTTCCCCCCAGGTTCTCAGGGAGGAAACACTAGCTCTTAGCCTGGATATCACTTGCTTTGGCTCAGCATGTACGGTTTGCTATGGCTGCTTCTTTATACTGCACTTGGGGAATAAGCTGTTTTTCTGTTTTTAAGTCATTGCTTCTTTGGCTATTATTACAAGACAGTTGTAAGGAAGTTGTTATCTGAAATGATTTGTAAGAGACATGTTTTATTTTGGAATAAAATGAAGTTCTGTTTCACTCAGAAATTCTTCCGCTGTTTACTTAATTATTTATTTATGTTCTTTCTTGTGATAATTCTGTGATGTTATCTCGATAATACCCCTCCAAAACTAGTGCATTCCCTTTGTGAGTGACCCTAGCGGAGGTGGGGTGTTACACTTGGTATCAGAGCAGAAGGTTACCAAGACTGGGCAAAAGTTTTGAAAACCTTTTGAATTTTATTTTTTTAAAACCATTTACAAAGAAGCACTTTTCAAGAAAAGTTGGTTTATTTTAAAAGGCTATTCCCTAAAAAGCCATTAGCACAATCTTTGTTTCCTCGTTTGAATCTTTTCCTTTTTCGTTTTCAGCTTATCATGGCCGACGATCTTAATCTTCCCGAGGGTGTCAATATACCCACTTGGTTCCGTCGTTTCCTCGAGGCTCGGGCTAATGTGGCAGGCCCAGCCAATCCTCCTCCTCATCCTCCTCAACCTCTGCGAGAAACCGCTTTTTCAAAGATATGCAAGGACTTTAAGGCCATGGGCGGAAAGGATTTCCTAGGAACTGAGACTTTTGTTGAGGCACGGAATTGGTTGAAGGAAACCGAAGACTTGTTTGTTATCTTTGAGGTGGAGGACAATAGGAAAATACAGTTGGCGGCGTGGCTCATGAAAGAGGAAGCTTCTTATTGGTGGGAAGTCACCAACGCTACTAGGCCCATTGAGACTTGGGCGGACTTTAGAGGGAGATTTGGGCTTAAGTTCTTGTCATCAGCAGAGGAGAGTCTCCAAATGGAATGGTTTCTGGCCCTTAAATAAGGAAATATGACAGTTAAAGAATACGTGAACCGTTTCAATCAGCTTGCTCGCTTCGGATTGGAGTTGGTCAACAGTCCTCAGAAAAAGGCGCTACGTTTTGCACGAGGCTTGAACGAGCCACTACATGGTTTGGCCATGTCTCATGTGCCCATGGGGGCGACCTTTGAAAGCTTGGTGGATATGGCCTTACTGTATGAGGAAGATAAGAAGGGCAAGAAAGAGGTCAAGCCCAACGATTCTCAGAATAAGAAGGTAGACCCCGAGAAAGGAGGCAAGAACGACAACTCACGTGATAAAAGGAAATGCAATTTCTGTGGTACGGAAGGGCACATAGCCAAGGATTGTAGAAAGAGGAAAAGAAAGCAAGGTGAATGTTTTCATTATGGGGAGACTGGACACATTAGCAAGGACTGCCCTAAAAAGCAGACCGGACCTTCTGGGGGTACATCATTAACTTCTTTTTCTAGATGCTTTGTTTTATCTTGTTATCTCCTCGATCCTATCTTGAGAGCCATAGGTAGAATCTTTTTGGATGTAAACATGTAATTGAAACATGTTATGATTGCAAAATGGTTGCAAGTGGTCGCAAGTGGTTGCTCGTGGATGCATGAATACACATTAGGCACTAGATCGGCTCAGTCACATTTTCATGTTGCATATGCATGAGTGTTTATTTTGGAAACTTGGTTGTGCTATCATTTGGTTGTTGCATATGATTGAATGTTTGTGCACTCATGTAGAAATTATGAATTATAATAGGAAAATTTTGCATACATATTGGATTCATTTCACTAAACATGTTTTGCATTTGAAAGGATCAATCAGGCCTGATCAATTGCATTAGATAAGGAACATATACACACACTTCCTACATATGTTCATACAGCATTAGAAATCTTTTAAGGACAATGGCTGCCTGTGGATGATGCTTTGAGTAGATGGATGATGGATGGTAGGATACGTTCTTCCTAACTTGAAGATTTCGGGGACGAAATCCTTTAAGGTGGGGAGAATGTAACAACCCGTATTTTGAACAACACGTTATAACTTAAAACATGGCGGAATTAAATGATAAAATCTAAATCAGGGAAAACGGGTTGTGTCATTGTGTTCGTCTCGGAAAAAAACGCGAAATAGAGTCCGAAATTTCGTAA
The DNA here is from genome assembly GCA_030737875.1 of Allium sativum. NCBI lineage: Eukaryota > Viridiplantae > Streptophyta > Magnoliopsida > Asparagales > Amaryllidaceae > Allium > Allium sativum. Next base: position 52,952,631 of record CM060909.1, on the reverse strand, counting down.
ATCGGAGTTCGTATGATCGAGATATGGCCTCGCAAAGTTTCACGAAAAATTCAAATTCAAGAACATATTCAAATTTTCAGAATTCAGGGTAGGCGGGAAAAATCCCGCCCCAGGCAGGGTCGACACTAGTGTCGACCCCCCCCAATGGGTCGACACCCATGTCGACCCAGGGGTCGACCCCCCCTATCGGACCAGTTTTTCTGGTGCACCTGTTTTGGCTCCTGGGTCTTGTTTTGGCTTGTGACGATTTTAGATGGCTTAGATCTATCCTAGGGTTTATCCTATGGCTAAAACGAATCCTAAACACTATAAAAAGACCCTAAGACCTAGCTTAAATCATACTATTTCATTTTAGCCTCATGCAGCCGCCATTAAACCTAGAACTCTAAATTAAAAAAATTAAAGAAGACGAAGGATGATTCTTGAAGGCTACAACTAGAAGCTACAACAACTACGACGCTTTAGACAACGGATTTGGGGCTATTTGATTTAATGTTTTGATTTGGATTGCTTGCTCATATTGTAAGTTCTATGTTACTTTTTAGGCAAAAACGCTAAAATAACATGGACATGCTATGAATTGAAACCAGATTTAGGAACTATTATTAATCCATGTTTATATAGTTTAACTTTGAATCAAAATTTGGGAATCTTGCTATGTTAATGTTGCAAGTTAAACTTATCATGATTTTGATGTTGTTATGAATCACTTGGGCTTAATCGTATGGCAAGTTGGACTAATACATGTCCATGGAATCATTATGTTTACTGAAATCTTTATGTTGTTTAAACCATGCCTATGATGCTAATTAAACCATGTCTATGATGTTAATGAAACTATGCATGTGATGTTAATAGACCTATCATGTTAAGGACAAATTGGGAATTGCTAGGTTATGATGAAAAGTTCGAATCATTATGTTTATAATGCTAGATGAGAATCATTATGTTAAAAATGCTAAATTGGAATCCACTATGCTTATTAGAATTACCATGCCTTTAATGTTTCATGTTTCAAATAAAATTATTATTATGCCCGCAATGATTATTATGCCTATGATGTAAAGTTGAAATCATCATGTTAGACTAAGTTGGAACCATTACTATGCCAAGTTATTATCATGCTAGTATTGAAACCATGTGATATGTTATAGCCTGTTTATTATGCAAGTGATGTTGGAATTGTCACATATGCCTATCACATGTTTGGTGTTATTCCCCTTTATCTCTTGAATTGTTTGTACTTGTGAATGAAGTACGCTTATATACGTTGGGGACACGATTGGGTAGAATAGGCAAAACTTGAATTGATTATAATCATAAACCGTGAAATTTGGCATAAGTAGAACATGAAATATGGCACGAAAACTTGACTAGAACATGCCATAACTTGACTTGAAACATGCCTTAGTTGGACATAAAATTTATATGAACATGCTATGAAAGTAGCACGAATTTGATAAGAACATGGGCATGACTTTAGAAAACAAGAAAGTGGCCAACTCGAGGTTGGGTTGAGTTTGTAGTGTAAATCTGCCCGGAACCGCCCGGCAAATCCAGTTGCTACAAACAATAGAATCCAATGTGGGTAGTTGGTCATATCGCGCTTGGAACCCGAGGTTGGGTTGAGTTCGTAGCGTAAACCTGCCCGGAACCGCCCGACAAATCCAGTGGCTACGAACAATAGGATCCAATGTGAGTGGTTCGGTGCATTAACGAATCAATTAATGCCAATTAGGGTTAAGTCATGAACATGAAAAGACAACTTAACCTACTTGAACACGATTTGTAGGGCTAAGTCATGAACTTGAAACGACAACACTTAGCCAACTTGACATGACACGTAAGCGGGTTAAGTCACGAATTTAAATGACATACTTAACCATCTTGACATGACTAGACTGGAAAAGGATTAAGTCACGAATTACATGACTTAATCGGTTAGGCGGGTTAGGTCACGAATTACATGACCTAATCTGTAGGCGAAACCCTAGACACGACCCTTTTCAGCAGTAACCCTCTAGATGTATCAAGGTACCCTGGGGCTAGGCCGGGTGGGGCACGATTACTGGGCTGATTGTAAGAGGTGAACGACGGCAGTGGGGTATGCCAGTGTAGGTTCGGTGGACTACGGTCGTGCACGTATTCCGGGGCAGGCACTGGGTATCCGTAGATTTATCTGTGCATCTTGAATCGTGTCAGGGGTTGACACCCTAGGGCTGATACACCCGAAGGTGGACCCAGCACAGGTGACTACATTCGTGATTAGCCGTATGGCACGGACACTTGACGAGCTAGAACTTGTAGGGAGCCGATCGACTAGATAATCGCTCCGTACGACCCCGTACTTGGGTCAGACCCCGTTTCAGGGTCATTTCATGATATTGGGCCGTGGGATTTATTTCGTGATTAACTAGTGACATGGGCTTAGTATACTAGTACAGTCAATGCAACGAATCTTGAACATGTGATGCTTTATTTGACTTGTCTTGACTTATCATGATCACCTTAGTCTATCTTGTCCACCTTGACACCATTCTCAAGTTTAGTTCCAGTTCATACATGACATGTTGTTTTAACCGTTTCTACACTGAAAGTCACTAGAACTTACTCAGTCTTTATGACTGACCCTTTTCCTTTCGCCTCTTTTTCTTTCGTTTCCCCCCCAGGTTCTCAGGGAGGAAATACTAGCTCTTAGCCTGGATATCACTTGCTTTGGCTCAGCATGTACGGTTTGCTATGGCTGCTTCTTTATACTGCACTTGGGGAATAAGCTGTTTTTCTGTTTTTAAGTCATTGCTTCTTTGGCTATTATTACAAGACAGTTGTAAGGAAGTTGTTATCTGAAATGATTTGTAAGAGACATGTTTTATTTTGGAATAAAATGAAGTTCTGTTTCACTCAGAAATTCTTCCGCTGTTTACTTATTTATTTATTTATGTTCTGTCTTGTGATAATTCTGTGATGTTATCTCGATAATACCCCTCCAAAACTAGTGCATTCCCTTTGTGAGTGACCCTAGCGGAGGTGGGGTGTTACAAAAATCATCCACAACATCCAAAGTGCACCATATATTGTATAAATGTCAAATAAATAACGCTTATAATTAATCACAAGGGAGATGTGTGAATATCATCCCAAGACCCGTGTGGGGTTTTCAAACAACACATAACACATGACAAATAATTAAATAAATTATCTGTACACTTGGGCGATGTGTAAAAATTATCGTCCCAATCAACATAAACAAGTCAGGAAACTTGTTATTGGAAGTGAAATATTCAATTTGAATATACTAACATTATATTTAACACATCAAGCATTTCAACATCACAAACATATATTCCTATTCTTTTTATTGTGAACAAATGACAATAAAAAATCTAGTCTTTGATTTCCATTCTTTTTATTGTTGCCAAATGGCAATAAAAATCTAATCTTCTTATTCTAATCCTTTCAATGCAATCTAAACTACATTAAAAATGAAATTTTTAATGTACAATTTTATTATTGTCTCTACTTTAAAAGTAAAAATGATACTTTGAATATTATTCTCTTATTTACATCTAAAGTGTAAAAAAAAAAAAAATAACTTCTTAAACTATGTTTTTATTTGCATCATAAATGCAAATAAAAATGTAACCCTTTTAAACTGTGTTTTCATTTACATCTAAGATAAAAATAGAATTGTAACTTTTTAACTCATGTTTTATTTGCATCAAGAAATGCAAATAAAAATGCAACTTCTAATTTTCATGTTTTATTTGCATCAAGGAATGCAAATAAAAATACAACCCTTTATTCTAGTTTTATTTACAACAAGGAATGTCAATAAAAGATCAACTTTTAATTTCATGTTTATTTACATCCAGGAAGGTAAATAAAAAGATGTAACTTTTAATTTCATGTTTATTTACATCAAGGAATGTAAATAAAAATATAACTTTTAATTATAATGTTTCGTTTGCATCTAAAATTGCAAAAAAAAATTGTAACTTTTATTTTAATGTTTTATTTGCAACAAGGAATGCAAATAAAAGTATAACTCTTTATTCAATGTACATTTGCATCAAAGAATGCAAATAAAAGAATAACCTTTTATTTCAATGTATATTTGCATTAGAGAATGCAAATAAAAGAATAACTTTTTATTTCAAAAGAAAATGAAAACAAAATATGCTTCTTTTTATCTAAAAAGAGAATGACACAAATTATGATCTTTTTATCCTAAAAAGAAAATGACAAAAATGTTTTCTTTTCCTTTGTATTGACGAATCTATTTCAATACAATAATATTTCTCAAAATGATATATTTTTATTGAAATAATATATTTTATTGAATCGACAATTTTATTTCAATTCAATAAATCTGATAAAAATGATATTTTTAATATTGAATTGAAAATCTAATCCAATTCAACCAAATATGACAAAATAATATTTTAATATTAAATTGACAAACTAATTTCCATTCAACAAAAAGTGACAAATTAATATTTTAGATTGAATTGATGAACTAAATCAATTTAACAAAAAGTGGCAAATCAATATTTTAGATTGAATTGATGAACTAAATCAATTCAACAAAAAGTGACAAATCAATATTTTAGATTGAAAGGGAAATTTTAATCCAAATCAATAACACAACAATATGATTTATTTTTATTGAAATGGGAAATCTAATCCAATTCAATAATCTAGCAAAAATGATTATTTTTAAGGAACACATACAAATCTGTGTTTATGCATTACCAACAAACAGATAAATCATCCACAATCTCATCACATAACAGATCTAAGCCATACACATCCAATCGTTACATCGCAAATAAATTAAATAAATTATTTATTTATTTTAAAAAAAAGTCTCACCAAAAGCTTCCCATTCAGATTCAAAATTTCGCCAAAATTGGATCTGCTCCGTTTCAGTCCTGGATTGTTTCATATCGAAGCCCTTGTCCCTACGAGTTCAACGAACTTTGTTTTGTTAAATTCCGTTCTGTTTTGAAGAAGTTATAGCGTTTTTAAACATTGGATAATTAACTTTGTAATTAATTAAATAATTAGGGAAAATAAATTATCTTTAATCCTTCTTCTACGTTGGTCTGTAGCCGATGAACCCATGACCTCGAATTGAACTCTCCCGAACACACGCCACATTGCCACGCTGGAAGCCCATCAGCCCCCGCCATTCCGACCGCCTCGGCGCCACCTACCTCCGCCCCCAACCATGGCCAACTCGCAACCCCTGCCTCGCGAATCCTCCTCCAAGCGCCGGCCCGTCTCGGTCAAAATCCAGCCAACTCAGCACAGTAAAAACGATCTCATCCGTACGGTTTTGAAGACCTCGAAGCGCTCTTGAATTTTTGTGCTAAAACCCTGATTTAATTGTGTGTACTTTGGTCGCGATTAGTCCATGAAAATTGGACGCCATCATCCTTTGAACGAGTGTAGCTGGCGGCTATACATTAGGGAATTAGGGTTAGGTATTTAGACCGTATTTATATGCGTATTTTATACTATTTAATTAATTCTTTTAATTCGGATAATTCTTGTTTAATGACACGAACTCCGAATCAAACCCAACGAATATCGCTCCCAGCTAATAACCCCCGTCCCGGACACAATGGAATATGCCTCGTAACCCAATTCGGCTGTTACAATATGTTTTTCTTTAATTTAAAATATAAATTATTTATTTAATTAATTTGATCGTACATTTTAAATTACCGGGGCCACATACAAACTCTAAAAATTACAAAAAAAAAAAATCTATTTGGCTTTGTTATGGCGATACGGTCCTAACAAAATTAATTTCGTTGAATTTGGAGACTGTTTGAAAAATGGCTATTTTCAAGTCGATTAAATTTGACTAAAATTGACAAATCACATTTTCTTTTGCCACGCTCACACATTAATTCATAAAATTCTAAAAATTGAACCCTAGCAATAATTCGAAATTCCGGTTCAACAAAAGTGGTTTCGTCAAAAACAGAGGTCGTTTGAAAATTGACTATTTTCAGTGGCTTTAATATTATTTAAAATTGAAAATTTTAAATTCTGGCACCTTTTCAATTAAAATTTCTAAAAATAAAATTTTTAAATTGGCCCTGATTTTCCGGGTTGTTACACCTAAACTCTTGGGTGCATAAATTTGTATAGGCAGTCAAGTAGTTCAGGATTTTACAGATTTATCTAAAGGAGCTTGGACCAGGAGGCTTCAGCGTTATCTAATTATTGTTATTTCCGCTATGTTGTAAGTTGTACTCTGATAGTGATACTCTGGTTAATGTATGTTATACAGTAGAAATTTTGTATTTCAAAAAGTTATGATATATTATATTTTTTCCGCTGTGATGTGAGATTCTAGGTTGTTATTTTTGTTCTTCTTCTACCTTTTTCTTCTAAAAAAAATGATTTGTATTTTCTGTGATATTTGGGTTGGATGTATGGTGTATGTAGTCAACTATGATATTATGGATTTGCGGGCTGTTACATCACCAGATTTCATATCAAAAATGTTTTGGGTTATAGTAAGGTAAAAACCGTCCATATTTTTATGTAGGCTGGTCTTACTATTATCCTTTTCTTTCAAAGGAGTTTTTCAAAGTTAAACAATATGGTTGGAGTTTACTCACACCAGTCCCATGACTGGCCCAGAGTTTATTTTGTTTGTTATTTTCCTAAACTCTTGTGTCCCCAAATTTGTACGGGAAGACAGGTGTTTCAAGATTTTACAGATACACTTGGATGAGCTTGAAGCAATAGGCTTCACCATTAGCTATTTAGAATTATTTCCGTTGTGATATATATGTGGTGTACTCTGATATGGTATGTATATATACAAATTCAGATTTGTATTTCAAAGATTATGTTATATATTATATCTTATTTGTTCCGCTGTGAGATTTTGTCTTGTTATTTCTGTTCGTTTTCTATCTGTTCTATTTCTTTAACCCTAATGACTCGTATTTCTGTATTATTTGGGTTGGACGTGTGTTGTTTTAGTCAACTCATATAGTACGCATTTGCGGGCCATTACATTTCCCTTTTGATATATATTATATAACGAATAAATTCGATCGACAAACCCGTTCAGGTAAAAATGACATTTAACAACATAACTCGGTTTCTATATTTCAATATTTTCGTGTCCATCCCATGTCGGACATCAAAATCATATTTTGATTATTTTCTGAATATTATTTTAAAATGTTCGTTATTTTAAAATATTCGTTATTTTAAAATATTCTTTATTTCTGAATTAGAATGCGACTCAATCAATTACCATATAATTTTTGTTATATGAATTTTATACACCGCATGTATTCAACAATAATGATAAATAATCATTAACTATTCAAACATCATCCAGAGTGCAATTTACAACTGTATAAGCGTTAAAATAAATAAATAACACTTACTACAGTCTATCAACCCATCGATTGACATACAACTAAATATTGGGATTAGTTTATGTCAAATATCATCCCAATACCCGTGTGCGGTTTTCAAACAACAAATACTAATTATTATTTGTGCACTTGGGCGTTGTGTAAAAATTATCGTCCCAATTAAGATCAGTTAAATAGGTGTACATAAAGAAGCAGTCCGACTTGTGAATGAATATTTATTCCAGTTTCATTTCATGATAATTTTATATATCTCATATATTTGTTAAAAAAATATTTTTACCCAATATTAATTATTCCATAGGATGACAATTTTATATACTGAATATAAACGACAAAAATTATATTTTAATCCTACTAATAATATTTCCATATCATAACTATTTTATGTATAACATTTTTTTTGAAAATATTTTATATATAACATATATATGATAAAAATTATATTTTTATCGAACAAATAATATTTCCATATCATGACTATTTTATATATAACATATATCTGATAAATATTATAATTTTATCGAACAAATAATATTTCCATATCATGACTATTTTATATATAACATATATATGATAAAAAATTATATTTTTATCGAACAAATAATATTTCTATATCATGACTTTTATATAAAAAAATATATATGATAAAAATTATATTTTTATCGAACAAATAATATGTAACAACCCGCACCTCCGTTCGCACAAGATATTGTCTCCAACTTAGCCACCGTATAGGTGTGGGGTTTTGTTCCTCAAAAGGCCTCGGCGTTAGTAAGAGACGGGTCTACTATATAAGTACCCACTTCACACATGCTTCCACGATGTGGGACTTAGGGGTGTTACATAATATTTCCATATCATGATTATTTTATATATAACATATATTTGTTTTATAAAACGCATATATAAATTCTTACATCTTCGATTTCAATCCAACAATTCAATCCAACAATTTTACCACAACACAATCATATCACACTAATCATCCATGGTTTAAAAAAAAATAGTGTCAGGGGCTACTAAGCCCCGTCTGCAACCTATGATATTATTATATAACAAAAATAGTTAAGTGAGAAAGAGTTCTCACTTTGGTTTCCACTCCGCCATTCTTTAAATGATGATTTTATTCTATTTGAATCTGAATTCGCCTCAAATTCTGATTTGTTCCAAATTTGTTCCAGTTAATTTCATTGTGAAGTGCTCGTCGACACGGTTTAACGGATCTGAAATCGTCCGATTCTGAGTTCATTTGAATAAGATATGATCGTTTGAATATTAGTTACATTAATTATAATTAACGCTATAATTAATAAATAAATAAATTTCCTTAACCTTTTTCTCAGCGTTAAACAAACTTTATTAACTTCCTCCTCTTCGTTCCTTTCAGGTGCTAATAACTGAACCCAACATCGAGTTTCCCCCACCGTCGCTCCTCACAGCCATCGTTGGTGACCGATCCAAGTTCATCACGACGTCGCCCTCCACCTGCCGACCCTTCTGCCTCGTTCCTACACAACTTGATGTGCCACATGGCTGAGAAATCGATATGAATGACGCAACTTTCAGTAGAAAATTAGGCCTTCACAACCCCTTAATTTCGATCATAACCCTATAGAATCGAAGCCCTCACTTAGATATAGACTTTTTGTTTTGAATCTATGTTTTAATTAGAATCAGATTGGGAGGATATGGCAAGAGAATTCGAGTTGATTTCGTCCGTTCTTTCTTTGAGACAGCGGCGGTTTATTCTGGGTGGTGAACGTGCTAGGGTTAGAGAGGAAGTATTTATTTTATTTTATTTTATTTTATTTTTATTCTTTTAATTCCAAAATACATGTTTATGATATGAACTCCAAATCAAACCCAACGACTGTCACTCCTAGGTAAATACCCCCATTCCAGACACAATGGGATATGTTTCGTAAGCCAATTCAACTATTTTAATCAGTTTTCATCAAAAATAAAATATAAATCAATATATATTGAATTTGAACGCACATTTTAATTTACCAGGGAATATACTGCCTCCAAAAATTACGAAAAAATAAATCTAGCTATGTTTTGATGATACGATCCTAAAAAAACTAATTTCGTCGAATTTGGAGGCAATTTGAAAAATGGCTTTTTTTCTACTCGATTAAATTCAAACTAAAATTACCAAACACATTTAAATTCACCACGCTCACATATTAACTCCAAAAATCATGAAATTTGAAACCTATCAGTAATTTGACATTCTGGATCCAACAAAAGTGGTTTCGTCGAAAACAGAGGATGTTTGCAAAATGGCTATTTTTAAGGGCTATATATTATATTAAAATATATATAAATTCCACAGCGACTATTTGGAATTTTAAACTGGACATAACTTTCAATTTATATAGTGAAATCTCAGTTTCTTACATTTGTTAGAAAGATATTATTAAACAGATTCTGATGTTTCTTGTTTTACTGAAAACCGATTTATTTTGAATTCTATACATTCAATTGAAATTTAAAATCGAATTTTCAAACTACCGCGCCATTTCGAACTTGTTTTATAATTAAAATAAATTTATACGTTCTAACTTCGATTAAAATAAACTTGTAGTCCTTATCATTTAAAATAAATCATTTTAAATATCCAAAATCCACTAAAATAGCTAAAACAAAAATTTTTAATTGGTTACGAAAATCCGGGTTGTTATAATCTCCCCCACTTAAAAATTTTTCGTCCTTGAAAAGGAACGGAGCTTGTTTAACTAACCAACTCAACTTTCATTCTGGCTTTCATTCTTCAACTTTTCAGTTTCTAAGAATTTTCTAATTTCTCAAAAATTTGGTTAACACGCTAAATTTTCGAAAAATTTCGTCATAACCTCCTTTGTACGGGCTGATCAGTAAAATCGCAACTTGCCTCATAGGGCCCTCATCAATCCAAAAGAAAAAGAAAAAGCCAAGCAGCTAGCCAATCGGCTCATAAAATCATCAAACTCAATGAATATAGTAAACATGTACCTATTTGTCGGGCATATAATTTTATTCCTCTTCTTAGCTTCCATGCTATGACATGTTCATTGTATATACATGTATATGCATGCAATTTAAATCAATTCAGTTCAATATTAAATTCAATATTTGGCTTAATTCAGCTTTCATTTTCATATTGGTTTCAATAATCTCATTAGTTAACTAATAATCAAACAACACAACCAAAAATTAATTAGTTAATTAGCTTTTCAAACTTATCTCTTATATATATATATATATATATATATATATATATATATATATATATACACACACACTCAAAATCATATTTTTAGTGCCAAATCACAACAATAAACCCTATCTAGTTTTGGTTCTCACACCAGTTAATTGGAAATATATAGATATCCCACTTTCGAAACTCGAACATAAATATTGATGATGCCCGGGCATCACCAGAATTATCCTCGAGTGACTAGAGTGTGATTCTATATCTATCCAGTATATATGAGACTTCGTATACACGTGGATCAAACGTATATTAAAATCTCTATATACCCGATAGTCCAAAATCAATTTAAAATAAAATACTCACATACATATAATACGGTTTAAATTTTTAAAACATAATTTGTTTTCGTTTTTATTTTGAAAATAACACTCTTTGAAACTCATTCTAGGATATTACTGATTCCATCTCTAACGAGTCATTCTCATTGGATATTACTAATCCTATCTCTGATGAATTCTTTCGTTTGGTTCTAATGTGTCTTGTTCTCGAGCTCTGTAAACCAAAGCTCTGATACCATGATGAAACGACCCAAACTCACCCGTAAGGGAAAGTTCGGATTTAGTTGAGAACACGACAAATTAGAACGCAAACAATAAAACATTTCATTGCTATTACAACAATTACATCAAAGTACAAGAATATAACAGAGTATGAATAAATAATATACATCAGAAAAATATCAGAGATTTAAATTACAAAGCAGCGGAAAAATAATACATAACACAACTGAAAGAGATACACGGATACAAAGCTTTCCGAATATAGCTCCAGCTGTAAATCCAGGATCCTGTGAAAATAATATCTGCAAAGCCAAAACCACTAGTTGCCCATGTGGAAAATATGGGAACCCAGAGTTAAGGTTAAAACAATAAACTCCAGGTCAGTCATGGGACTGGTGTGAAAACTAAAACAGTTATTTAAAACTTTACTTTAGAAATAAAGTAAATCAAGGGACCACGCCGTATAACACGGAACGGGTTTTATCCCAAGAATACCAGTGCATAAAACAGTTTATAAACAGCGCAATGCTTTTCGAAAAATGAAGTATTTTAAGACTCAGGTCCCATCACACAATGCAACTCAAGCCGGAGGATAGAGTTTTACCTTATAATAGCCAAACATGCTTGGTACGTTTCAAAACAAATCATTTTGATATTACTATAAGTGTATAGTGTTAAAATCACTTCAAATATAAATGTATCAATCATAGACGGCATGGGTACCATATATCATGTCGCTATACTAGGCTCTACAATGAAAACCGAAAAGTCACGTATTGGAAATTGGATTTTCATCTATGAGTCGAGGCCAGGGATGGCTCCTCACCGATTCAAGTCACTCTAGCAAATGCCTCAGGATCCCCTGCAGTGAACCCTTGGATGCTTCAGGGCTGGTCCTCCCTAACGTTTGAGGATTAGTTATTCCTGAACACACGTTTCGCGGTCCTATTGGACCTATCCATCGGCCCCATAGTGACCAATATATCCGAGGCGCCTCGCAATCCATCATCTATATAGGTAAAAATATAAATGTCTAGGCTCCATACCATGATACCACCCATAGCTAGAAAGAAGCGTCGTGCACTCCCTGCAGTTTGATCCCATTTTTTACTCATACCGGGTGTGAGGCTCGAGAATTAACGCCATACACAAAGCTATGCTATTTAAAGATGTGCTTTGATCATCAAACAGAAGACTCTGATTCTCAACAAAAGCCTTGATCATTTGTATCTCAGAATGTCACACTTACAATTCATGCCATGCAACTGATATCTCTCAATATATAACCTCTAAGATCATACGTCTCAGAGAAGGGCGTTAAGCAAGAGAATAAATTCTCCGCCGCCAAACATATATATATTCAATAGAAATCAATCAACACTGAATAAAATCAAATGTCAGACACACATCCATTTACAAGTTCGTTCTGTGTCTGAACGAAACCGGAGGCACCTCATTCCTCGTTCCATGTCCAATACAGGAGAGAGGTCCTCGCATATCACGTCGATCTCCAAGTACGTCTGGAAGATCACCACTTATTACCTTGTCTTGGGTGTACATCCTAATCATGACATCAGTAATCATCCAAACGATGTGAAGACCTCTGTTCTTCAACCACCGTCTTCATCGTTGACTTTTAGTAGTCATATCGGTTATTCAGAATGGGATAAACCCGGTCTTTCCGAATAACTCGCGTATTTTATAATCAATAATCAAGTGCTATGAAAACACATCATACGCCTTATTCCAATTCAGAATATTCTTTTATTCAAATATTCATATCCTTTGTGAAAGGTTCCCATTAATTTTATCAAATATAAATTCTTTTGAATTTATACTTTAATCTTCATTTGGATATCAATTCTAAACCAAATTAAGGTTTATCAACTAGTCGGGATTATCGAGCCTTACCGAAGTAATCATTTATTTATTAATCCCAATCCCAACCTATTCATACCACGGAGAAAAACTGGTAGTACCCCATATCTAACACCACGGTGTAATCGGTAAATTTTAATTTCCATTTTCTGTTCAAATCTAATTAAAGATTTAACTATCGTTTGGAGTAAAACTGGTGGTACTTCGTTCTCGATCATTTCCCAAATTTGATAATTTAAATTATCACATTCACATTTCAATCTAATTAAAGATTCATTAAAACTCCATTTATTTTTAATCTCATAAACCACTACTCCATGATTATTTAACTTTGAGAAATCATACATGCCACATCAACAATCTACATCGTACCACTGATTTCTACCAATATATAACCTCTAAGCTCATACGTCACAGAGAAGGGTGTTAAGCAAGAGAATAAATCCTCTGCCACCAAACAGATATATATTTAGCAGAGATCAACAATACGGTTCGAAATACAATGTTGGACATGTAATCCTGTCTTTAACTAGGTTAAAGAACCAATGTTGTTTAAAACACAGTTCACGATAAACCCAAAATCACATTCCATTAACCATGGAATCTTCACGGAAAACAGATCAAGATATATATAATCGATATAAATTTACGTATCCGATTAATAAAATAAATGGAATAACGACAAAGCCTTTTAAATTCCATAAATATTAGCAATCTTCCTTCACAGAAGCTCATCTCGATTATCACTAAATTGAATTTCATTCCATTCCAATTTATTTTATTAAATTGGAAAACTTTACTTTGGAAATTTTCTATTAAATCTTTATAAAAGATTTATATATTCCGAATCACATTTCACTGTTAATCAGGTTGAAGAACGAATGTCGTTAAAAACACAGTTCACGATAAACCCAATTCACATTCCATTTTATTCCAATTACTAAATATAACTGGAAACTCTAATAATCTTAATTAAAAGATTTATTCTTTTCACACAGGGTTTAAGAGCATTGTTACTGAAGACACCATTCACGACAAACCCAAAATCCAATTTGATATTAAACACAAGGCTCTAACCAGAAATTATATTGGCTTATATTCAATATCAAATTCTGAAACCAACACATATCGTATGGTGAATAACGATATATATCTATCTTCCAAATTCCACCACAATATCCGTATAGTCATGGAATCCAATATCGAAATATTCCGAAGATTATTTCTATTCAAATCCATTTCAATTCATACATTGGAAAATTCTGGTTAGACTTAAAACCATTCACAAATCTAATTTATTTATTTAAAAACGTTGGATTATCTTTCTAGTTAATAACTAGTTCATTTTGATAAAACTATATTTTTTTTCTTTACAAAATTGGAATTTTTCATTCAAATTCTTTCCAAATCATTGAATATGAATTTACACAAATTATTAATATTTTTAACAATTTTATCAAGGCCCGTACAGTCGGTTTCCAATAACGGCCACCGAACTGCATCCATAGCGACCTTTTCCAAATTTGATTTGGATATAATTCCAAATCCATCTGTTAGATTTCAAATCTCTTATAATCATTGGAAAGCTCTTTTCGATACGAACCCAACTTTTAGGATAATCCGGCGGTCGGATCTCCCACTACATCAATTTGAAGTCTATGGTCGACATTCGCGAACGGTCGCTTCGCGGCGCGTTCTATTTAGGCCATTATATATATATTGTCGATTTCAATTTAAAACGTATTTTATAAATCGTTTATAAATTCATTTTAAAACGATTTTAACTTCATTTTCAATTTTAAATCAAAATTGAATATTCTATATCTTTATAATATTAAAATGATAATATTTTCAAAATATCATATTTTGAAATCCATTTCCCTTTTGATATATATTATATAATGAATAAAGTCGATTGACAAACTCGTTCGGGTAAAAATGGCATTTAACTACATAACTCAGCTTCTATATTTCAATATTTTCGTATACATCCCAAATCGGACATCAAAATCATATTTTGATTATTTTCTGAATATTATTAAAAAATATTCGTTATTTTAAAATATTTGTTATTTTAAAATATTCTTTATTTCTGAATCAGAATGCGACTCAATCAATTACCATATAATTTTTGTTATATAGATTTTATACACCGCATGTATTCAACAATAATGATAAATAATCATTAACTATTCAAACATCATCCAGAGTGCAATTTACAACTGTATAAGCGTTAAAATAAATAAATAACACTTACTACAGTCTATCAACCCATCGATTGACAAACAACTAAATATTGGGATTAGTGTATATCAAATATCATCCCAATACCCGTATGGGGTTTTCAAACAACAAATACTGATTATTATTTGTGCACTTGGGCGATGTGTAAAAATTATCGTCCCAATTAAGATCAGTTAAATAGGTGTACATAAATAAGTCGTCCGACTTGTAAATGAATATTTATTCTAGTTTCATTTCATGATAATTTTATATATCGCATATATTTGTTAAAAATAATAATTTTTGCCCAATATTATTTATTCCATAGGATGACTATTTTATATACTGAATATATACGATAAAAATTATATTTTAATCATACTAATAATATTTCCATATCATAACTATTTTATATATAACATATATAAGATAAAAATTATATTTTTATCGAACAAATAATATTTCCATATCATGACTATTTTATATATAACATATATATGATAAAAAATATACTTTTATCGAACAAATAATATTTCCATATCATGACTATTTTATATATAACATATATATCATAAATAATTATATTTTTATCGAAAAAATAATATTTCCATATCATGACTATTTTATATATAACATATATATGATAAAAATTATATTTTTATCGAACAAATAATATTTCCATATCATGACTATTTTATATATAACATATATTTGTTTTATACAACGCATATATAATTTCATACATCGTCGATTTCAATCCAACAATTTTACCACAACACAATCATATCACACTAATCATCCATGGTTTTAAAAAAAATAGTGTCAGGAGCTACTAAGCCCCGTCTACAACCTATGATATTATTACGTAACAAATATAGTTGAGCGAGAAAGAGTTCTCACTTTGGTTTCCACTCCGACATTCTTTAAATGATGATTTTATTCTATTTGAATCTGAATTCGCCTCAAATTCTGATTTGCTCTAAATTTGTTTCAGTTAATTTCATTGTGAAGTGCTCGTCGACGCGGTTTCAATGGATCTGAAATCGTTTGATTCTGAGTTCATTTGAATAAGATATGATCGTTTGAATATTAGTTACATTAATTATAATTAACGCTATAATTAATAAATAAATAAATTTCCTTAACCTTTTTCTCAGCGTTAAACAAACGTTATTAACTTTCTCCTCTTCGTTCCTTTCAGGTGCCAATAACCGAACCCAACATCGAGTTTCCCCCCCAACGTCGCTCCTCACAGCCATCGTCGGTGGCCGATCCAAGTTCATCACGACGTCGCCCTCCCCCTGCCGACCCTCCTGCCTCGTTCCTGCACAACTTGATGTGCTACCATGGCTGAGAAATTGATATGAACGACGCAGTCTTCAGTAGAAAATTAGGCCTCCACAACCCCTTAATTTCGATCATAACCCTATAGAATCGAAGCCCTCACTTAGATCTAGGCTTTTTGTTTTGAATCTATGTTTTAATTGGAATCAGATTGGGAGGATTTGGCAAGAGAATTCGGGTTGATTTCGTCTGTTCTTTCTTTGCGACGGCGGTGGTTTATTCTGAGTGGTGAACGTGCTAAGGTTAGAGAGGAAGTATTTATATAATTTTATTTTATTATTTTGTATTCTTGTAATTCCAAATACATATTTACAGTACAAACTCCAAATCAAACCCAACGACTATCGCCCCTAGCTAAATACCCCCATTCCGGACACAATGGGATATGTTTCGTAAGCCAATTCTACTGTTTTAATCAGTTTTCATCAAAAATAAAATATAAATCAATATATATTGAATTTGAACGCACATTTTAATTTACTGGGGCACATACTTACTCCAAAAATTACGGAAATATAAATCTAGCTATGTTTTGATGATACGATCCTAACAAAACTAATTTCGTCGAATTTGGAGGCCGTTTGAAAAATGGCTTTTTTCTAGTCGATTAAATTCAAATTGAAATTACTAAACATATTTAAAGTCACTACGCTCACATATTAATTCCAAAAATCATGAAATTTGAAACCTAACAATAATTTGACATTTCAAATCCGACAAAAGTGGTTTCATCGAAAACGGAGGTCGTTTGCAAAATGGCTATTTTTAAGGGCTATATATTATATTAAAATATATATAAATTCCATAACAACTATTTTGAATTTTCAAATGGACATAACTTTCAATTTATATAGTGAAATCTCAGTTTCATACATTCGTTAGAAAGATATTATTAAACGGATTCTAACTTTTCTTGTTTTACTGAAATCCGATTTGTTTTGAATTTTATACATTCAATTGAAATTTAAAATCGAATTTTCAAACTACCGCACCATTTCGAACTCGTTTTATAATTAATATAAATTTATACGTTCTAATTTTGATTAAAATAAATTTTTAGTTGTTATTATTTAAAATAAATCATTATAAATATCCAAAATCCATTAAAATAGCTAAAATAATAAATTTAAATTGGTTCTGAAAATCCGGGTTGTTACAATTAACATGTACACAAGTGGGTTATTTATACATGAGTAAAACCCTAATTCAACATTTTGCATCCTACCAAAAATGCCCTTTAGGAAGTATGGCCACCAAGTAATCATTAAGCTTTAATTAATCCATCATCAAATTTGGATGAAGTTTTAACATCCACTTATTTGTCCACTAGCTTCAAAGTGTTGAATTATGTAAGTGGGAAGGTAGGTGGGGTCCTCCATGGTCATGTATGAGAATTATTTCCTCTTTATTCCTTTGTATGCATATATATCTTTATGAATCCTCTTCTACATTCATCAAATTTCTACAAAAACATGAAAAATGTCCAAGTAAAAATTCTCAAAATAACATAAGCACAAAAATGATCATTTTTTCCCTATATGATGATGAATGCATGATGTTTTGAAATCAATTGAATTATGGTTTAAACATGATAAAATACCCACATATGACATTTATTTAAACTAAACAAGAATAAATATATGAATATAAATGTGCATTTTTACGTGCATATCACAAGATGCTAAAAAATAAAAAGCAAATGATAACCACATATATTAGTGGAATCTCACTATAATGGAAATTCAAATGCCAACATTTTCCCCTGTATTTTCTTCCAAATGTTTTAATGAATGGTCCAATATCTGGTATTCACATTCATATTAATGTTTATGGGAGTAATTGTAAATCCAAATTATATGTTGAACTGGCGCCCATGAAACGGCCCAAACTCGCCCTTACAGGAAAGCCCGGATTGAGTCGAGAATACGACAATTCAGAACACAAGTAATATAATATTTCATTGCTATTACAACAATTACATCAGAGTACAAGAATATAACAGAGTATGAATAAATAATATACATTAGAAAAATATCAAAGATTAAAATAATTTACATAGCAGTGGAAAAATAATACATAACACAACTGAAAGAGATACACAGATACAAAGCTTTCCGAATATAGCTCCAGCTGTAAACCAGGATCCTGTGAATATAATATCTGCAAAACCCAAACTACTAGCTGCCCGTCTGGAAAATATGGGCACTCAGAGTTTAGGAAAAAACAATAAACTCCAGGTCAGTCATGGGACTAGTGTGAGAACTAAAACAGTTATTAAAAACTTTACTTTAAAATAGAGTAAATCAAGGGACCACGCTGTATAACACGGAACGGGTTTTCTCTCAAGAATACCAGTGCATAAACAAACAGTGTAATCTTTTTGGAAAAATGAAGCTATTATAAGACTCAAGTCCCATCACACAATGCAACGCAAGAAGGAGAATAGAGTTTTCCCTTATAATAGTCAAATATGTTTGGTATATTTAAAACAAATCATTTGATATTACTATAAGTGTATAGTGTCAAAAACAACTTCAAATATAAATGTATCAATCATAGACGACATGGGTACCATATATCATGTCGCCGTACTAGTTCTACAATTTAAAACCACATGATGTCGTATTGGAAATTGGATTTCCATCATGAACCAAAGCAAGGTATCGTCCTTACCAAATTCGAGACAATCTAGCCCATGTCTAAGGTTCAGCCGCAACTGCACCTCGAGCCACAGGGTCGGTCCACACTTATGTTAGTGGATTATAATTCCTGAACAATGCATTTCCATGCCCTATGGGGTGTAAATCTGGTCAGTATGTCGACCATCACAAAGAGCCACTAGGCACTCAAATCCGAGGTACCTCGCTATCCAGCATCCACATAAGTAAAAATGTCTGGGCTCAATACCATGATACCACTCCTAGCTGAAAGAAACGCATGTCCTCCCTGGATCCTCCTCCGTTTCTGGTTCATACCGGGGTGTGAGGCTCGCGAATTAACGCTATACACAAAGATATGCTATTTAAAGCCGTGCTTTGATCATCAACCACAAGACTCTGCTTTTCAACAAAAGCCTTGATCATTTGCATCTCAGCATGCCACACAGGCAGTTCCTGCCATGCGACTGATATCCATCAATATATAACCTCTGAGCTCGCACGTCTCAGAGAAGGACGTTAAGCAAGATAATAAATTCTCCGCCGCCAAATAGATATATATTTAATGGAAATCAGTCAACATAGAATGAAATCCAATGTCATACACACATCCATTTACAAGTTCGTTCTGGGTCTGAACGAAACCGGAGGCACCTTATTCCTCGTCCCATATGTCCAATACAGGAGGGAGGTCCTCACATATCACATCGATCTCCAAGTACATCTGAATGATCACCACTTATTACCTCGTCTCAGGTGTACAGCCCAATCAAGATATCAGTAATCATCCAAATGATGTGAAGATCTCCGGTCTTCAACCACCGTCTTCATCGTCGACTTATCGTCGAATCAGTTATTCAGAATGGGCATAAACCTGGTCTTTCCGAATAACTCGTATATCTCATAAACAAGTGCTACACAAACACAACATACCCCTCATTCCAATCCAGAATATTCTTTTATTCAAATATTCTTTTCACTATTTAAACCAAATTAAGGTTTTCCAAACTAGTCGGGATTAGCGAACCTTACCAAAGTAATCATTTATTTTATTTCCCAATCCCAACCTATTCATCCCATGGAGAAAAACTGGCAGTACTCCATATCTAACACCATGGTGTTGTCGGTAAAATTAATTACCATTTCACGTTCAAATCTAATTAAAGATTTAACTATTGCCTGGATCAAAACTTGTGGTACTCCTTCTCGATTATTTCCCAAATTTGATGATTTAAATTATCACATTCACATTTCAATCTAATTAAAGATTCATTAAAACTCCACCTAGTTTTAATCTAACAAATCATTACTTAATGATTATTTAACTTTGGGAAATCAAACATGCCGCATCAACAATCTACACGGTACCATTGACTTCTGCCGATATATAACCTCTAAGCTCAAACGTCTCAGAGAAGGGTGTTAAACAAGAGAATAAATTCTCTGCCACCAAACAGATATATATTTAGCAGAGATCAACAATACAGTTCGAAATACAATGTTAGACATGTAATCCTGTCCTTAACTGTGTTAAAGAACTAATATCATTTAAAACACAGTTCACGATAAAACCAAAACCACATTCCATTTATTATGGAATCTTCATGGAAAACAGATCAATATATATATATATATATATATCAATATCAATTTCTGTATACGACTAATAATATAAATGGAATAACGATAAAGGCTTTTAAATTCCATATATATTAATAGCCTTCCTCCACAGAAGCTTACTTCGATTATTACCAAATCGAATTCCATTCCAATTTATTTTATTAAATTGGAAAACTTTACTTTAATCTTAATTAAAAGATTTATTCTTTTCACATGAGGTTTAAGAACAATGTTATTTAAGACACCATTCACGACAAGCCCAAAATCCAATTTGATATTAAATATAAGGCTCTAAATAGAAATTATATCGGCTTATATTCAATATCAAATTCTGAAACCAACACATATCGTATGGGGAACAACGATATATATCTATCTTCCAAATTCCTCCACAATATCCGTACAGTCACGGAATCCAATATCGAAATAGCCTGGAGATGATTTCTATTCAAATCCATTCCAAATCATACATTGGAAAATTCTGATTTTTATTAAAACCATTTTCAATCCAATTTATTTTTAAAAAAAAAGTTGGATTATCTTTCTAGTTAATAACTAGTTCATTCTGATAAAAATATATTTTTATCTTTACAAACGTGGAATTTTTCATCCAAATTCTTTCCAAATCATTTATTATGATTTTACACAAATTATTAATATTTTTAATAATTTTATCAAGGCCCGTACAGTAGGTTTCCAATAACGGCCACCGAACTGCATCCATAACGACCTTTTTCCAAATTTGATTTGTACATAATTCCAAATCCAACCATTAGATTTCAAAACTCTTATATTTTTTGGAAAGCTCTTTTCAATACGAACCCAATGGTTATGGTTTTAGGAGAATTCGATGGTCGAATCTCCCGTAATGTCAATTCGAAGTCAATGGTCGAAATTTGCGAATGGTCGCGGCGCGGCGCGTTCTATTCAAGCCATTAATATATATATAATATATTTCATTCAAAACGTATTTTATAAATTCGTTTCGAAACGATTCCTACTTTCTTTTCAATTTTAAATCAAAATTGAATACTCCATATCATTATAATATTTTCAAAATCTCATATTTTGAAATCATTTCCTTTATGATATCCATCATAAAAATGAATAAAATCAATATAAATATCTTTTGCGTTAAAATGGCGCAAATTTAATCAACACAGCTTCACATATTTCGATATTTTCGTATCCATCCAAAATCGGACACTAAAAACATATTTTGATCTGTACTAAATATTATTTTAAAAAATATACAAAATATTAATTTAAAACTATACTATATATTATTTTAAAACTACACTATATATTATTTTAAAACTATTCGCTATTTCTGAATTGGAATCAGACTCAATCAATTACCATATAAATATATTTATATGGATTTTCATACATCGCATGTATTCACAATAATGATAAATAATCATTAAACATCCACACATCATCCACAGTGCATTCTACCACTGTATAAGCATTAAAATAAATAAATAACGCTTATACAGTCTGCCAACCCATCGATTGACATATAATTAAATATTGGGATTATTGTATGTCAAATATCATCCCAATACCCGTGTGGGGTTTTCAAACAACAAATACTTATTATTATTTGTGCAGTTGGGCGATGTGTAAAATTTATTGTCCGAATCAATATCAGTTAAATAAGTGTACATAAACAAACCGTCCGATTTGTAAATGAATATTTATTTTAACACATGACTATTTTATATAGTTCTATTTCACACTAAAAATGATATTTTTAATGATCACACATTTTATTCAATAAATGAATAATTTCAACCATAATACAGTCAATTTCACAACCACAATCAATCCAAACAAATATCCATGGTTTGTACAATAAATAGTGTCAGGAGCTACTAAGCCCCGTCTGCAACCTAAGATATATTTAACTGTAAAATAGTTTGAGTGAGAAGGAGTTCTCCCTTTGGGATCCACTCTGTCATTCTTTAATTGAAGATTGCTCCAAACACCTCCTAGTTTCTTCTAGAGTGTAGAATACGTTGTCACGAGTCCAATATCTCTTGTTTCACTGGGTTTCGACAACATATGAAAAAGATATGATTTTTATTCTTTAATCTAACTTTGCAACACTTTTAAGTGTTATAAATAGTTTAAATTATAAAACATGTTACCTTCAGCAAATCGTTCAAAACTAGGTCACAAATTTTCTTCTAATCCGCGAAGCTTGGCGACGATCAGCTTGCACCACGACGTAGTGCTAGGAAAACCGCGCCCATGGGTGCTAACCATGTTAAACTCGACGGTGGTGGGGAGGAGCATTCCGGTGGCAAACGGCGAACGTTTGTGGAGGCGATTCGCCTCCAATACTCAACGATAGGATTCCAAACTTGTATGGATTTGAAGAGGGAGAAATTCTCTACAAAATTCCCTTAAGAATCATCTAATTCCGTTAAGAGAATCAAAAGTTATGGAGGTGGAACAGATTGAAGGTTTTCCGTCGTTCTCTTTTGAGAGGGTCGGGCTTTTCCTGGAATGAATAAGTCAACGGTGATTTTTGATTGGCTCGAAACATTTATATTTTATTTTTAATTCTTTTAATTCCAAAAATACCCATTAATCCATACAAACTCCAAAACAAATCCAACGATTGTCGTCCCTAGCTAATTACCCCCATTCCAAACACAATGGGATATGTCTTGTAAGCCAATTCGACTGTTTCGATCAGTTTTCGTTAAAATTAAAATATAAATAATATAACGTTCAAAATTGGTTTCAACGTACATTTTAATTTACAGGGGCCACATACTGACTCCAAAAATTCCAGAAAAATAAATCTAGCTTTGTTTTGACGATACGGTCCTAACAAAACTAATTTCATCGAATTTGGAGACCGTTTGAAAAATGACCTTTTTCCAGTCGATTAATTTCAAACTAAAAGTACCAAACGCGTATAAATTCACCACGCTCACATATTAATTCCAAAAATTATGAAAATTGTAAGATAACAATAATTTGACATTCTGCATCAAACAAAAGTGGTTTTGCCAAAAACGGAGGTCGTTTGCAAAATGGCTATTTTTAAGGGCTTTATATTATATAAAAATATATATAAGTTCCATAGCGACTATTTTAAATTTTAAACTGGTCATAACTTTCAGATTATATTATGAAATCTAAATTTTTCACATTCGTTAGAAATATATAGTTAAACAGATTTTAACGTTTCTGGTTTTTGTAATGACCCGCATTTTTCAGTGGTATAATAATTGATTTATTTAATTATTTAAAAGGTAATTAATAGAATTTAATGGTCGTTGAATTAAATAATGGTAAATATTTAATTAAAATTTTAATTAAATAATATATTTAATTCTGAAGTAATTAGAATTGGCCGAAATGGCGATATGGTGTGAACTGGATCATCTGTGATATTTAATTCAGTTTAGAATTGAATTACGATAACGAATATATTTAATTAATGATCGTTAAACGTATAAATTATAATATAATTATAATCAAGCTCGAAATGGTGCGGCAGTTCATGATTTGGCGATTCGAACTTTAAACGAATATACAAAAGCCGTTTTAAATCAGATTTCTGTGAAACAAGAAACGTTAGGAGCTGGTGGAGTATATTTTTCTAATGAAAGAGGAAAATCAAGATTTCGTCGTGTAGATTTTGATTTATGTCCAAATCAAAATTTAAAAAAGTCGCTGTGGAATTCCTTTATAATTTATTTTTATTTATAAAAGGAATTTCATTGAAAATCGAATATCGATTTAATCGGGATTTGAAATATCGAGTTAGAAATTCATATAGGAATATTCTAGAACTGTATTATATTCTATGTGAATATATACGATAATATTTATTTATAAATATTTAATTTAATTGTTTTTAAATATATTTATATATTTAAATGGGTTATTTAAGGCTTTAAAAATAGCCAATTTTGCAAACGACCTCAGAATTCGACGAAACTAATTTTGTTGGATCCGCAACATCAAATTATTGTTGGATTTCCAGTTTCGTGATTTTTAGAGTCAGTATGTGGCCGTATCGATTTTTAAAGTAAGAAAAAGTCGGTATTTCGACAGTTAAAAATACGCTGTGTTAGCAAATAGAGTCGGAATTCGACGAAACCAGTTTCGTTGGGACCATAATGTTGAACTCTAGCTACATGTCAATTTTCATGATTTTTAGGTGACGTGTGTGATCACACGGATTTTTAGAAGGCAAAAACAAATATAAAATGATGAAAATAAAATATCTAAATCCTTTCTAAGGCCTAGAAACAAGCCACATATCTCTTTCTCAGCCACACAAAATTTGATGTTCCCTTATATGATCTCTTTTTGCGCCGACAGTTAAGTTTCTTCATCGAAACACCAAAACACAGCATTTAAAAGTCAAAATCAATTCCTCAAAAATCCTATAAATCATTATAGGTACATATTTGGATTCCCATGAGCTTGCTCTTCAATCTGGTGGTATCTGTTTTGGGTTCGACGCAGCTATTTTTGTTGTTGTTTTTATACAGCGTCCTAGGGTTTTCGGAAATCATGGGTTAGGGGAAATCGAGTTGATTTCTGGCGTTGGAAATGGATTGTGGGGATTGAATGGTGTTTGTTGGTATTTTATTGATGGGATTTGTGATGAAAATGATCGGTGGGTGTCCTGTAGCCGTCATGAGTTCCTCGAGTTCGGGTTTTGACTAGTGCCGTCGAGTGGGAGGACGAGTGTATGAGGAGGAAGAGGAGTTGACGAGGAGGTGGTCGGTGGTATTGGCTTCGATTTTCATGGAACATGGAAGGAGCAATTTACGGTAGAAGGGTGGTCAATGGCCTGCCATTTTCGGTTGTTTTGATTTCCTGGAGTTCGTGGTTTTGGGAGAGAAAGGTGCGGGTTGAGTTCAACGAAGGGTAGTGGGCCGGATATGAAAATGGGTAAAGCCCATAATGAATATTAATTATGTTTTAATTCCATTTGAATAGAGTATTAACTTGTAAATTGAATAACTTACCCATACGGTATCGAAATTCAGCGAAACAAGATCCGACAGGATCGTATGGACGAGGGCAACGTCATGAAACTGACTGGACATGAAATAGAGCTGTTACAATTTGCGGAGAAATAAATTGTCTGATCAGAATCAACTAACACAAATCGTTATTTAACGGTTAACGCGTAATGTGAGTAAATCTCACTAACTCTGAACAGTTTATAATTTCATGTTGTATTTTTAGAACTGTTAAATATTGGCTGATTGACTGTGTGTTGACTGTTTGATTGAACTGCTAGTCAATTAGTTGAATTTCTATATTGATTCTGTTTAACAGAATATATCATATGGAACTGAAAGTGATGTTAATTTTATTGTGTAACATCTGTGGATGCAGGAAACAGGTTGGAGGAATCCGACTGGATTCCTCAACAGTTATTTATTTGTTTTTATATATCGTGATATATAATGTGATTTATAATCTGTGTTGAGTATGTGTGTTGAACGATATGGACCATCGTGGTTTGGTAAGTTAAAATACCATAAAATATTGGAATGGGAAAAAGGAGATTTTCAAAGTGATATTGAAAACAGAATATTTATAAATTGGAATATTTATAAATAAGAAATATTTATAAATTGGAATATTTATAAATATGAGATTTTTAGAAAGGGGAATTATTTATAAAATCAAAGGATTAAAAAAAAAGGAAAATATTTATAAAACCAAAGAAGATTTTACAAACAGGAATATTTATAAATAGGGAATATTTATAAAAAGGATATTTATAAGTGGCATACTTATAAAGTGAATTATTTATTTAAGATAAATAAATAAGACATTAAATGGATTATTTATTTGGTAAATAATTTAGATATTATAAAGGGATTATTTACGTTGGAAGATAAGCAGGATTAAATCAAAGGAGAATTTAAATTAGAAAATAAATAGGATTAAAATGGAATATGTATTTAGAAAATAAATAGAAGTATAAGAGAATTATTTATTTAGAAAATAAATAGACAAATATAGGAAGAGAATTATTTGTAAAACATTTACAAATAAAGGTTATAAAAGAAATTATTTATTTACGAAATAAATAGAGTTATCAAAAGGGAAATTTTAAATAAGGCTTAAGTGTTAGAAACGTAATGGATTATATAAAGGAAATTATCGAGTTAGAATTAGCCGATGAGAGTTGATTGAATATAAAGTATTCGAAATAGTTTATCGAATATTAGTTATTCGAAATAGAGTAAATCAAATAAAGTTAAGCAAAATTAGAAACTGGCTAGAAATTAGTAAATTGAATGGTTTTCTAAGTGTCTATCTAATGTTGGTTTCGGCCTTCGGGATTTATACTTAGGGAAATGTTCTCATACTAGTTTACAGTCAGGGACTGATAGTGTGGAAGAATAGAGAAACGTAATTAAGCCATGGAAATGTTTTCCAGTGTTAATAACATATATTTTCTAAACATAGAAAATGAGAATATATATATATATATGAATGATGATTGATCGATATAATTTCCATCTGGGAATAATATCGTTGTTTGCACACTTGTTTTTCCTTGATAGTTAAATCACAGACTATCAAAGCTTTGACCATTTTAACGTTGTTAATATGGAGAGACCGGTTGGATTATTTTCCAAAGAACCACTCTGTATTGGCATAATTGTTGTGAATCAGATATGCCAAAGAAAATTGAAGAAGGAGCAAAGTGCAAGGGCTATTGTATAAGTCTTAGATAACAGTGCCTAAGATGGATGTACTGAATAGTGCCTTCGGTTTGTCCAGTCCCAGGACAACTTGAATGGACGAATGTTTGACAGAGTACATCTAGTGGATCACGTAAGTTGATCGTTTCAAACGTATTTACGTTGGTAGCGGAGGAATTCGTTTCTCTTAGCTTATACCCGTGGTATTTTCGGGGAAATCAATTTGTGATTTGATGGGTGTGACGATGTGGCATTCAAAGTGAATGAAGGAGTAATCTGTTGAAAGATACGTTATGACCTCCAGCCTCATCAACTGGGAAATGAAAGAAATCGGGCAGGCAGCATAGCTATGTAGGTCACACCTATTAGGGTGTATAATCACCTGATCTAGAGTTTCATTTACTTTTAAAAATCTATTGTTAATGTTGTTCCATTCGGGAAACAGTTGCTGATCCCAAATGTTGGTGATATACATTCGATACACTCAAGCGAAATGAGTGGTCGGTCATGTGTGGTCGGGTTGCAAGATGTTCTTGTTGAACCCAGTGTATTCCTCTCTAGAGGTACACTAGCGAAAGGTGGTTCCATACCTTGTCATAGTTGGAAATCCATTACCCAATACGTGCTTGGAATTTTGATTGTATACTATGTATGTAGAACGTGAGATGAAAGCGTTTCTGCTAGATGATTATTATATTGTTGTTGATAGACATTATTATAATATCAAAAGGTTTTTGATATAAAGATATTTTGGATTCTCATAAGGGAAAAACCCGTTCCGTTATACGGCGTGGTCTTATGAGATATCGTTGAATGGCCCAAACTGATTTAAACTGTTTTACTCATACCAGTCCCATGACTGACCCGGAGTTTATTTTGTTTTGTTTTCCCTAAACTCTTTGGTGCTCAATTTTGTATGAGCAGTCGAGTAGTTGGGATTTACAGATACTTGAAGAGCTGGAGCAGGAGGCTTCAGGATTATATAGCTATTATTATTCCGTTGTGTTGTAAGTGTTGTACATGATAATGATATGTATATTCAAGTACGATCTTTTATCTCAAAGTTATGTTATATTTTATTCGTTCCGTTGTGAGGTTTGTGTTACTCTGATGTTGTTGTGGTCTTCTTCTTCTATTTTAAGTTTCTATCTTATCTATTCTCACCCTCTAATTTCTTTCATTAACTATCGGGTTTTTTTACGATGTTTGGTTAGTCGTCATTGAGTTTATGACGATAACCAAAGTCGCTAAAAAACCGGGTCATTACAGTTGGTATCAGAGCTTAAGGTTAAGTGAATTACCTTGGCTCTGTGGCGTGACTCGGTAGAGATGGGGTTAGTAATACCCTAGATTGAGTTTGAGTGTATATATATGAGAGCGTATTTGTTATTCAATATAAAATGGTTTTATATTGTGGAGATTTATTGATTGAGTGGCTTATGAATTTCTGGCCGATCAGTTTGATCCACTGTATCGATAGGAGTTACTAAACAATCGAATACGATGAACCGTCATGGCATGTTTTGAAAAGAGGGTAAAATAATAATTTTACCCGAATTATATTATAATATATAGGATATATTGGTTGTAATTATAATTGAGTAAGATTATAAATTAAATGGTTATGCATATAACCAAGTAGAATTCATATAAGTCTAATATATGAAATCAGGAATTAAATCAGAATTGAAATGAAAACCCTGGAAATCTGGATAAGTGTTTGTAATGAATCTGGATTAAGTATATGAGAATTTTAAAATCCTGGGAGATTTTAAATTGTTTTGAGAATGATATTTTGAAAATGGATTTCAAAATAGAAGTGTTAGAAATGATTTTGAAACGTGATATAGTATTGAACTCACTTCGATAGCTGGGAAATAACCCTGATGATGAATCGCGACATCATTAGTG
The DNA here is from genome assembly GCA_030737875.1 of Allium sativum. Taxonomy (NCBI): domain Eukaryota; kingdom Viridiplantae; phylum Streptophyta; class Magnoliopsida; order Asparagales; family Amaryllidaceae; genus Allium; species Allium sativum. The sequence continues at coordinate 52,923,117 of CM060909.1, read as the reverse complement.
TTTATTTTTGAGTTCCTAAGTGACGGATTACTACCAAAGGTTTTATTTTGAATTGTTTTGAGAAAACAGGTTGTTTTGAATTCCAAAAGGAGATATTGGATTTTGGGTAAAGCTAAATTATTTGAAACTCCCAGGGAAAGATTGTTTACATTAAAACCAAGTTTGAATTGAAATTTGTAAAAGCAAATTGGAATTAAAATAAAGTCAGTAAGTGATAATTGAAATTGAATTTGAATGATATAGAGACAAATTGGATTTGGGAGATTTGAATTTGAAGTGTAATTTGGTAACCAAGTTAAGAGTTTGGAATCGAGAATCAAACTCGAGTTTGAAATGATATTTGGCTTGGATATAATGCGAATGTTCGTGTTGGAGATAAAAGTGATCGCAGAATTTGATTGGGAATAACATTGGTATATGCTGAGTCGATAGCATATAAAAGTGATAGAGTTGATATGCTCGACAAAAGGGTACCAGTTTATAGTATATATGGGTTTGAGATTTTGATGAGCCAAATTGGCAAGCCGCTTGGCTGTTTGATTTTCTTTTGGGTTGGAGGAGGCCTAGAGAGGCGAGTTGTGGTTTTACCGATAGGGATGTACAAAGGAGGTTATGGCGAAATTTTTTGAAAATTTAAGGCGTTAGAAAATTTTCAGGATTTTTGAAAATTTTCGGTGATAAGAAATAATTAAAATTTAATTGAAATTAAATTGGTTCAGTTGAAAGTGAAATTAAGAAGTGAACAAATAAGTTCTAACCAGTCGATAGGGTTTGTTTTCTACCTTCGCAATTTCGAGGACGAAATTATTTTAAGTGGGGAAGAATGTAATGACCCGCATTTTTCAGTGGTATAATAATTGATTTATTTAATTATTTAAAAGGTGATTAATAGAATTTAATGGTCGTTGAATTAAATAATGGTGAATATTTAATTAAAATATTAATTAAATAATATATTTAATTTTGAAGTAATTAGAATTGGCTGAAATGGCGATGTGGTGTGAACTGGATCATCTGTGATATTTAATTCAGTTTAGAATTAAATTACGATAACGAATATATTTAATTAACGATCATTGAACGTATAAATTATAATATAATTATAATCGAGCTCGAAATGGTGCGGCAGTTCGCGATTTGGCAATTCGAACTTTAAACGAATATACAGAAGCCGTTTTAAATCGGATTTCTATGAAACAAGAAACGTTAGGAGCTGTTGGAGTATATTTTTCTAATGAAAGAGGAAAATCGGGATTTCGTCGTGTAGATTTTAATTTATGTACAAATCAAAATTTAGAAAAGTCGCTGTGGAATTCCTTTATAATTTATTTATATTTATAAAAGGAATTTCATTGAAAATCGAATATCGATTTAATCGGGATTTGAAATATCGAGTTAGAAATTCATATACGAATATTCTAGAACTGTATTATATTCTGTGTGAATATATACGATAATATTTATTTATAAATAATTAATTTAATTGTTTTTAAATATATTTATATATTTAAAGGGGTTATTTAAGGCTTTAAAAATTGCCAGTTTTGCAAACGATCTCAGAATTCGAAGAAAATAATTTTTTTGGATCCGCAACATCATTATTGTTAGATTTCCAGTTTCGTGATTTTTAGAGTTAGTATGTGGCCGTACCGATTTTTAAAGTAAGAAACAGTCGGTATTTCGACAGTTAAAAATACGCTGTGTGAGCAAATGGAGTTGGAATTCGACGAAACCAGTTTCGTTGGGACTGTAATGTCAAACTCTAGCTACATGTCAATTTTCATGATTTTTAGGTGTCGTGTGTGATCAAACGGATTTTTAGAAGGCAAAAACAAATATAAAACGATGAAAATAAAATATCTAAATCCTTTCTAAGGCCTAGAAACAAGCCACATATCTCTTTCTCAGCCACACAAAATTTGATGTTCCCTTATATAATCTCTTTTTGCGCCGACAGTTAAGTTTCTTAATCCAAACACCAAAACGCAGCATTTAAAAATTAGAATCAATTCCTCAAAAATCCTATAAATCATTATAGGTACATATTTGGATTCCCATGAGCTTGCTCTTCAATCTGGTGGTATCTGTTTTAGGATCGACGCCGCTATTTTTGGTGTTGCTTTTATACAGTGTAATAACCCGGAAAATCTGGGCCAGTTTAAAATTTTTATTTTGGCGATTTTAGCGAATTTTGATTATTTAAAATAGATTATTTTAAATAAAATCGACGAGAAATTTATTTTGAATATAATTCGAACGTATATATTATATACGTTGGCGTTAGAATATAAATATTTATATATAATTATAAATAGAATTGAAAATGGCGCGGTAGTTCGATAATTCGATTTCAAACTTCAATTGAATGTGCCGGGTGCAAAACAATCCAGATTTTAGTGAAACCAAAAACATTAGGATCTAATTGATGATATCTTTCCAACGAATCCGAAAAATCAAGATTTCATAGCGGGAATCAAAAGATATGTCCAATTGAAAATTCTGAATAGTCGCTATGGAATTCAGGCCCTTAAAAATGGGAATTTTGCAAACGACCTCGGATTTCGACGAAACCACTTTTGTTGGGTCCGCAGTGTCAAGTTATTGCTAGATTCCAAATTTCATAATTTTTCGAATCAATATGTGAGCGTGGCGAAGGAAAACGCGTTTGACCAGTTTTAGTTGATTTTAATCGACTGGAAAATGGCCATTTTTCTAACGGTCTCAGAATTCGACGAAACTAGTTTTGTTAGGACCGTATCGTCAATACGAAGCTAGAAAATATTTTTCGAGAATTTTTAGAGTTAGTATGTGACCCCGGTAATTTGAAATGTACGTTTAAAATTCAATATAGTGATTTAAAGGTAAATTTAACGGAAACTGATTCAAACGATTGAATCAGCCTACGATACATATCCCATTGTGTTCGGAGTGGGGGTAAAACGCTATGGACGACAGGCGGTGGGCCTCGTTTCGAGGTCGTATGTAAAAGTCAACCTATTGGGATTAAATAATTAAAAAATATATATATATAATATAACACTTCTCTCCCTCCCCTTAAATCCTCCTGCCCCCCCCCCCCCCCCCGTTCAAAATGAAATTCAGAAAAAAAAAAGAAAAAAAGGAAGAAGATGGCGCAGCGGCCACCGCGTCAGGCGTGACGCCACCCACCGCCGACGAGGCCCCAGCCTCGACCCTCCTCTTCCCTCCACGCGTTGCTTCAGCCTCGCCCCTCTCCTCGAATCGCGTGAGCCCAGACGCAGCCACCTCCCAAATCGCAAGACCCCAATCCGAACCCTAGCGCCGCGAGCAAACCCTAGGGCAGCCACCGTGAGCTCCTCCGCTCTGACCACCGTGGACCGCGAGCAGCGCCTCCCCTGAAGCCGCGACCACCTGGAACTGCCACCCTCCGACGCGGAGATGCCATCCCCTCCTGCCTGAAGACCGTCGGCATCCATCTCTCAATAAAGACAGTGAGCGTTTATTTTCTTTATCATTTCAGTTTTTGTATAAAGTAGTTTAATCAATTAAAGTAATAAAAATATGATCTTTGTGCAATTAAAGTAATAAAAATATGATCCTTGTATTTTTAAAGTAATAAAAATATGATCTTTATATTTTTAAGGTAATAAAAATATAATCTTTACTATATAGAAGATGTAGAAATATGATTTTTGCTTAAATAGGAAAAAGTATATTTTTAGAGTAAAAAAAATAGGATTTTTGCTTTCGTGAATTCCGGATTTTTAATATCTAAAAGTTCGGATTTTTAATATTAGAAAAGGCGAAAACTTCATATTAGAAAAGGCGAAAACTTCATATTAGAAAAGGCGAAATCTATATTTTTGAAATGGAATTTTTATCTATATAGTAACAATGTAAAAATAGAATTTTTATCCATATAGCGTGAAAGTAAAAATTCGATTTTTATATATTGAATAGCAAAGTAAAAATTCGATTTTTATATATTGAATAGCGATGTCAAAATTCATTTCTTTTTATATGAAGTGATTATAAAAAAAATATGATTTTTAAATTGAAAGTGAACAAATAAAAATGTGATTTTTACATATGTAGTGAAAGCGGACAACGAAAGCGACAAAATGCGAGAATGGCGAAGATTTCTATCAAAGAAGAGTCAAGATGATTGGATAGCTATTGGTGAGAATTTCTCACCTTTCAATTTCATTTCCTAGTTATATATATATATATATATATATACTAGGATGCAGACGGTGCTTAGTAGCACCCGACACAATCGTCCACAGACCATGGACTTGTTTGTTTGATTGCAAAAATTAGTTAGATTATTTGATTGAAATTGAATTGTTTGGTGAAATGAATGGATTTGATTGATGTGTGAATGGCGTGGGCCTTCACTAGACCGGGGATAAGGCTAGGCCTTGTCCTGTTTCTAGTATCGTGTCGTTATGCCGCCGAAATTTTCTAAATTAAGTTAGAAAAATAAAAATATCATTTTATTTAAAGAATGAACTGAATAAAAATTCATGTGTTAAAATAAAATGTTTTATCGTTAAAAATATAATTTTTAACGTGAATATGAATATATAGTGAATGTAAATAAAATATTCATTTACAAACCGGATGGTTTGTTTATGTACACCTATTTGAATGACATTGATTGGGACGATAAATTTTACACATCGCCCAACTGCACAAATAAAATCTGTGTTTGTTGATTTGAAACCCCACACGGGTGTTGGGATGAAATTTGAAGTTCACTCATCCTGATTGATTAAATATGTCGATCGATCGATTGACAGGCTGTTATAAGCGTTATATATCTATATTTGATGCTTATACAGTGTAGTGCACTTTGGTTGATGCTTGATTATTTTTCAATGCTATTATATGCATGTGTGGTATGGAATCCATATAGTTAACGCTATATGGTAATTGATTGGGCCTCATTCCAATTTAGAAGATAAAGAATATTATAAAATAAAGGTTCATGTGTTGACGGTACTCATCCGTTGAGATTAGTCATGTGTTGAACGAAATATTTTTATAATAAAATTTACATCTTTACCAATATAAAATAAAGGTTCATGTGTTGACTGTACTCATCCGTTGAGATTAGTCATGTGTTGAACGAAATATTTTTATAATAAAATTTACATCTTTATCAATATAAAATAAAGGTTCATGTGTTGACTGTACTCATCCGTTGAGATTAGTCATGTGTTGAACGAAATATTTTTATAATAAAATTTACATCTTTACCAATATAAAATAAAGGTTCATGTGTTGACGGTACTCATCCGTTGAGATTAGTCATGTGTTGAACGAAATAATTTAACAAAAATAGTCACACGTGGACGGTACTCATTCATTGAGATTAGTCGTGTGTTGACAAATAGAAATATTTTGAAATAGAAATATTTTGAAATAGAAATATTTGAAATAGAAATATTTGACAAATAGAAATATTTGAAATGGAAATATTTTGAAATAGAAATATTTGAAATAGAAATATTTGACAAATAGAAATATTTGAAATGGAAATATTTTGAAATAGAAATATTTGAAAAAGAAATATTTGAAATAGACATATTTGAAATAGAATATTTGAAAATAGAAATATATGAAGCCGTGTTGATTAGATTGACGCCATTTTGACGTGAACGATATTTATATCAATTTTATTCATAATGAATTGAATATATAACGATTTCGAAATGAATTGAATATATAACGATTTCGAAATGAATTGAATATAAAACGATTTCGAAATGAATTGAATATATAACGATTTCGAAATGAATTGAATATAAAATGATTTCGAAATGAATTGAATATAAAACGATTTCGAAATGAATTGAATATAAAACGATTTCGAAATTAATTGAATATAGAACGATTTCGAAATGAATTGAATATATAAGCAATTTGATTTAAGTCGAATAGAAAACCAATTTGAATTGAATCGAATAGAAAACGACTTTGAAATTGAATTGAATTGAAAACGAATTCAATTTGAATCGAAAGCGAATTGAAATGAATTTGAATTGAATTGAAATTTGAATTGAATAGAAATGAATTTTAAAACGAATTTATAAAGAAGAATTCAATTTTGATTTAAATTGAAATGGAAGTTGAAATTGCTTTTGAAACGAATTTAAAACTATTTATATAATTCGTTTTAAATAGAAATCGACGAAATATATATTATATATATAATATAATGGCCTGAATAGAACGCGCCGCGCCGCGGCAGTTTGTGAATTTCGACCATTTATTTCAAACGGACATTACGGGAGATCTGACCGTCGGATTCTCCTAAAACCGAAACCGTTGGGTTCGTATTGAAAAGAGCTTTCTAACGAATATTAGAAATTTGAAATCTAACGGTTGGATTTGGAGATACGTCCAAATCAAATTTGAAAAAGGTCGTTGTAAGTGCAGTTCGATGGCCATTGTTGGAAATCGACTGTACGGGCCTTGATAAAATTATTAAAAATATCAATAATTTGTGTAAAATCATAAGAAATGATTTGGGAAAAATTGGGATGAAAAACTCCATATTTGAAAAGATAAAAATAGATTTTTATCGAAATGAACTAGTTTGAACTAAATTTAAAACCCAATTATTTTTAAATAAATAAATTACATTTAAAAAGGGGTTTTAAATAATCGCAATTTCTAATATATTTAATTGGATTTGAAATGGGTTTATCGTGAATGGTGTTTTAAATAACACTAGTTCTTTAACCCGATAACAAATAGAATGTGATTTGGGTTTATCGTGAACTGTGTTTTAAATAACACCTAGTTCTTCAACCCAGTAAAAGGAGTTTTAATGAATCTGAAATTAGATTGAAATATGAATTGATAATCTAAATTATCAAATTTAGAAAATGAGCGAGAATGGAGTATTACCAGTTTTTCTCCAAAGCGATAGATAAATCTTTAATTAGATTTGAACGTGAAATGGTAATTAATTTTACCAATAACACCGTGGTGTTAGATATGGAGTATTACCAGTTTTGCTTCATGGGATGAATAGGTTGGGATTGGGAAATAAAATAAATAATTACTTCGGTGTGGTTCGCTAATCTCGACTAGTTTAGAAAAACCATAATTTGGTTTGAAACGACATCCAAAGGAAGATTACAGAATAAATTTTAAAGAATTTATCTTGGATAAAATTAATGGGAACCTTTCCCTAAAAATGTGATTTTGGGAATAAAAGAATATTCTGAACTGGAATGAGGCGTATGTTGTGTTTGTGTAACATTTGTTTTTAATATACGCGGGTTATTCGGAAAGGCCGGGTTTATACCCATTCTGAATAACCGATTCGACGATATGTCGAAGATGAAGACGGTGATTGAAGACCGGAAGTCTTCACATCGTTTGGGCAATTACTGACGATCCTGATTGGGCTGTACACCCAAGAGGATGGAAATAGTTGGTGGTCGTCCAGACGTACCTGGAGATGGATGGATATGCGAGGAAAGTGCCTCCGGTTTCGTTCAGACCCAGAACGGACATGTAAATGGATTGTGTGTCTGACATTGGATTTTATTCTGTGTTGATTGATTTCTGTTAAATATATATCTGTTTGGCGGCGGAGAATTTATTCTCTTGCTTAACGCCCTTCTCTGAGACATACGAGCTTAGAGGTTATATATCGATGGACATCAGTCGCATAGCATGAATTGCCTGTGTGGCACGCTAAGATGCAATGATCAAGGCTTTTGTTGAAAAGCAAAGTCTTGTAGTTGATGATCAAAGCACGGCCTTTGTGGCGTAGCTTTGTGTATAGCGTGGATTCGCGAGCCTCACACCTCGGTATGAGTCAAAAACGGGATAAGGACCCAAGGAGTGCATGACGTTTCTTTCTAGCTATGGTGGTGTCAGTGACTTACCAGCCCTGACATTTATATACTTTTCACCTTTGTGGTTTGGATGCGAGGCGCCTCGATTATAGGTCTGTAAGGACCGGGAAACGTGTGTTCAGGCATAATTAATCCTCTAACGTAAGTGAGGACCGGCCTTGGAGGATCCGGGGTTGCCCAGAGTGCGTAACCCGGAGGCATTTGCTAGAGTGTCTCGAACGCGGAGAGGAGCTTGCCCCTTGCCTCGACTCATGACGGAATCCAATTTCCAATACGTGTATTTCGGCTTTATTTGTAGAGCCTAGTATGGCGACATAGTGGGATGGGGCACTCATGCCGTCTATGATTTATATTTATGATTGAAATTGTTTTGACACTATACACTTATTATAGTATCAAATGATTTGTTTTAGACGTATCAAGCATGTTTGGCTGTTATAAGGTAAAACCCTATCCTCCGGCTTGCGTTGCATTGTGTGATGGGACCTGGGTCTTATAACAGCTTCATTTTTCGAAAAAGCATTGCGTTGTTTGTTCTATGCACTGGTATTCTTGGGAGGAAACCCGTTCCGAGTTATACGGCGTGGTCCCTTGATTTACCTAACTTTAAAACCAATATTAATAACTGTTTTAGTTCTCACACCAGTCACATGACTGACCTGGAGTTTATTGTTTTAACCTAAACGCTGGGTGCTCCTATTTTTCCGCACGGGCAGCTAGTAGTTTTGGTTTTGCAGATTTATATTCACAGGATCCTGGTTTACAGCTGGAATGATATCCGGAAAGCTCTGTATCCGTATATCACCTTCAGTTGTGCTTTGTATTATTTTCCGCTGCTATGTAATTTATTGTAATCTCTGATATTTGTCGAATGTAATTTATTCATTTATACTCTGTATATTCTTGTATCTGATGGAATTGTTGTAATAGCAATGAAATGTTCTTCCGCCTGTGTTCTGATTTGTCATGTTCTCAACGACAGGGGTTTCGAACGGTCTAGATCGGTTTAACGACTGATTCGGATCGAGCGAAATTCCAGGTCGTCACACACAGCGTCCTAGGGTTTTCGGAAATCATGGGTTAGGGGAAACCGAGTTGATTTCTGGCATTGGAAATGGATTGAGGGGATCGAATGGTGTTTGTGGGTATTTTATTGATGGGATTTGTGATGAAAATGATCGGTGGGTGTCCTATAGCTGTCATGAGTTCCTCGAGTTCGGGTTTTGACTAGTGGCGTCAAGTGGGAGGACGAGTGTATGAGGAGGAAGAGGAGTTGACGAGGAGGTGGTCGGTGGTATTGGCTTCGATTTTCGTGGAACATGGAAGGAGCAATTTACGGTAGAAGGGTGGTCAATGGTTTGCCATTTTCGGTTGGTTTGATTTCCTGGAGTTCATGGTTTTGGGAGAGAAAGGTGCGGGTTGAGTTCAACGAAGGGCAGTGGGCCGGATATGAAAATGGGTAAAGCCCATAATGAATATTAATTATGTTTTAATTCCATTTGAATAGAGTATTAACTTGTAAATTGAACAACCTACCCATACGGTATCGAAATTCAGCGAAACAAGATCCGACAGGATCGTATGGACGAGGGCAACGTCATGAAACTGACTAGACGTGAAATCGAGCCGTTACAATTTATGGAGAAATAAATTGTCTGATCAGAATCAACTAACGCAAATCGTTATTTAACGGTTAACGCGTAATGTGAGTAAATCTCACTAACTCTGAACAGTTTATAATTTCATGTTGTATTATTAGAACTGTTAAATATTGGCTGATTGACTGTGTGTTGACTGTTTGATTGAACTGCTAGTCAGTTAGTTGAATTTCTATATTGATTCTGTTTAACAGAATATATCATACGGAACTGAAAGTGATGTTAATTTTATTGTGTAATATCTATGGATGCAAGAAACAGGTTGGAGGAATCTGACTGGATTCCTCAATAGTTATTTATTTGTTTTTATATATCTTGATATATAATGTGATTTATAATCTGTGTTGAGTATGTGTGCTGAACGATATGGACCATCGTGGTTTGGTAAGTTAAAATACCATAAAATATCGGAATGGGAAAAGGAGATTTTCAAAGTGATATTGAAAACAGAATATTTATAAATTGGAATATTTATAAATAAGAAATATTTATAAATTGGAATATTTATAAATAGGAGATTTTTATAAAGGGGAATTATTTATAAAATCATTGGATTTAAAAAAAGGAAAATATTTATAAAACCAAAGAAGATTTTATAAACTGGAATATTTATAAATAGGGAATATTTATAAAAAGGATATTAATAAGTGGCATACTTATAAAGTGAATTATTTATTTAAGATAAATAAATAAGACATTAAATGGATTATTTATTTGGTAAATAATTTAGATATTATAAAGGGATTATTTACGTTGGAAGATAAGCAGGATTAAATCAAAGGAGAATTTAAATTAGAAAATAAATAGGATTAAAATGGAATATGTATTTAGAAAATAAATAGAAGTATAAGAGAATTATTTATTTAGAAAATAAATAGACAAATATAGGAAGAGAATTATTTGTAAAACAATTACAAGTAAAGGTTATAAAAGAAATTATTTATTTACGAAATAAATAAAGTTATAAAAAGGGAAATTTTAAATAAGGCTTAAGTGTTAGAAACGTAATGGATTATATAAAGAAAATTATCGAGTTAGAATTAGCCGATGAGAGTTGATTGAATATAAAGTATTCGAAATAGAGTTTATCGAATATTAGTTATTCGAAATAAAGTAAATCAAATAAAGTTAAGAAAAATTAGAAACTGGCTAGAAATTAGTAAATTGAATGGTTTTCTAAGTGTCTATCTGATGTTGGTTTCGGCCTTCGGGATTTATAATTAGGGAAATGTTCTCATACTAGTTTACAGTCAGGGACTGATAGTGTGGAAGAATAGAGATACGTAATTAAGCCATGGAAATGTTTTCCAGTGTTAATAACATATATTTTCTAAACATAGAAAATGAGAATATATATATATGAATGATGATTGATCGATATAATTTCCATCTGGGAATAATATCGTTGTTTGCACACCTGTTTTTCCTTGATAGTTAAATCACAGACTATCAAAGCTTTGACAATTTTAACGTTGTTAATATGGAGAGACCAGTTGGATTATTTTCCAAAGAACCACTCTGTATTGGCATAATCGTTGTGAATCTGATATGCCAAAGATAATTGAAGACGGAGAAAAGTGCAAGGGCTATTGTATAAGTCTTAGATAACAGTGCCTAAGATGGATGTACTGAATAGTGCCTTCGGTTTGTCCAGTCCCAGGACAACTTGAATGGATGAATGTTTGACAGAGTACATCTGATGGATCACGTAAGTTGATCGTTTCAAACGTATTTACGTTGGTGGCGGAGGAATTCGTTTCTCTTAGCTTATACCCGTGGTATTTTTGGGGAAATCAATTTGTGATTTGACGGGTGTGACGATGTGGCATTCAAAGTGAATGAAGGAGTAATTTGTTGAAAGATACGTTATGACCTCCAGCCTCATCAACTGGAAAATGACAGAAATCGGGCAGGCAGCATGGCTATGTAGGTCGTACCTATTAGGGTGCATAATCACCTGATCTAGAGTTTCATTTACTTCTAAAAATCTATTGGTAATGTTGTCCCATTCGGGAAACGGTTTCTGATCCCAACCGTTGGTGATATACATTCGATACACTCAAGCGAAATGAGTGGTCGGTCATGTGTGGCCGGGTTGCAAGATGTTCTTGTTGAACCCAGTGTATTCCTCTCTAGAGGTACACTAGCGAAAGTCGGTTCCATACCTTGTCATAGTTGGAAATCCATTACCCAATACATGCTTGCGATTTTGATTGTATACTATGTATATAGAATGTGAGATGAAAGCGTTTCTGCTAGATGATTATTATATTGTTGTTGATAGACAATATTATAATATCAAAAGTTTTTTATATAAAGATATTTTGGATTCTCATAAGGGAAAAACCCGTTCCGTTATACGGCGTGGTCTTATGAGATATCGTTGAATGGCCCAAATTAATTTAAACTGTTTTACTCATACCAGTCCCATGACTGACCCGGAGTTTATTTTGTTTTTTTCCTAAACTCTTGGGTGCTCAATTTTGTACGAGCAGTCGAGTAGTCGGGATTTACAGATACTTGAAGAGCTGGAGCAGGAGGCTTCAGGATTTTATAGCTATTATTATTCCGCTGTGTTGTAAGTGTTGTACTTGATAATGATATGTATATTCAAGTACAATCTTTTATTTCAAAGTTATGTTATAATTTATTCGTTCCGCTATGAGGTTCGTGTTACTCTGATGTTGTTGTCTTCTTCTTCTTCTATTCTAAGTTTCTATCTTATCTATTCTCACCCTCTAATTTCTTTCATTAACTATCGGTTTTTTTTACGATGTTTGGTTAGTCGTCATTTAGTTTATGTCGATAACCAAAGTCGCTAAAAAACTGAGTCGTTACAGTTTTACTGAAATCCGATTTATTTTGAATTCTATACATCCAATTAAATTTTCAAACTACCGCGCCATTTCGAGTTCGTTTTATAATTAAAATAAGTTTATATGTTCTAACTTCGATTTAAATAAATTTTTAGTCGTTATTATTTAAAATAAATCATTTTAAATATTCAAAATCCATTAAAATAGCTAAAATAAAAAAATTAAATTGGTTCTGAAATTCCGGGTTGTTACAGTCCATCTCAGTTTCCATGTATGCACATGTTTACTCGGCATTTGCATGTCCCATTACCTTTCATATACATGGCTCTGTAGTATCATCAAATTGATTATACCACCACAGTTATGTTAGATTATTATGACTATGTTAGATTGCATAGATTTATATGAAAAACAAAATTGTAAACCAAGCCATATCACACAAATACACAATAAATTAACTAAATCAACCCCAACATTACATCTGCCATGCTCCTTACTTCATATTTCTCATAACGGGTTTTTAGAGTTGATCAATACCATTACCTCATTTAGATCTATTTGCAACCCATGATATCAATCACGCATTCCTATTTAAATATTTGATGCATGTGAGTAGAGGGAGAAACATGTTTACATAGTCTTAGAGTCACTTCATTTGTCTAAATGTTATATACATATTATAATATATTATTTTCAACATTTAACAATTAATTATATATAATTTTAATATATTTTTTGAATAAAACAAAATTAATTTTTAAAATTTATAAAGATCTACGAAAATTAATTTTTAAATTACATATTCAAACAGTCGGTTTTCCCACCGTTGTGCGGTAATACTAGTCAAACCGACCGTAAGGGAGGTTTGCTTACTGTCACTAGGCCAAAATAAACCATTGTGAAGCTAAAAAAATACTCCTCTTTTCTCGGAATTGTTTTCTCCGATATTTTTACCTGCTCAAATTCTAATGCCTAAAATTTCTCTATAATATCCATTATATTTTAAATCTATTTCAGATCTACCGTTAATATCATAGTTCTACTACAATATTCTTTGATATATCTAAATAGATTATTTAGAAAATGCAACAAATTCTTAAATCAATCATGTTTTAGTCGATTAATTTAAAATTACAACAAACTTTTTTATAAATTATATAATCAAACGGTCGGTTTCCCCAACGTTGTGCGGTTATGCTAGTTTACTAGGAAAAGAAATTGGTCAAGTGAAAAATAAATGTAACTGAATAAAATATAAAATATTTGACCAATCAATGTGTGTTATTAGAATACATGGTTATCGCATAACAAAAAGTCATTTTATACAACAAAATGATGTTGGACCGCTTACTAGTATTGGTGCGATGCTGGTAAGCCCCATTCTTATTTTCTTGGCTTACAACTGTGTACATGTTTAAGTAACGCATTGCATTGTAACATGAAGTATTGTAAACTGCAAAACATTTAACAAAAGGATTTTTTTATTGACCTCGTTTTCAAATTTTATTACACAAATAGTCTCGTTTCGAAAATAATTACGTTTATAGCTTGTTTATAGCTAACTCAGCGCTTAGTTGGTCAAAATACACGGGTGTAATTTGCAATTGCGTTAGTTTATTTTATTTTTTTGCACTGGCTCCATTTCAGGTTGCTCCAATGCAAATCTTTAAAATAAAATTATTTTTCCCTAGTATAGAATCAAACTTTTCTTACACTAACACAATTTGAAATTACACCAGTGTATTTATTTCCAACTAAACGTTAAGTAGGCCAAAATCGAATGATAAACATACGTATTTTCAAAACTGGACTATTTGCGTAATAGAATTCCAAAATGAGGCCAAATTGAAAATAAATTAATAAATAAATCATTGAATAAAGTTTCGTTAAAACTCTTTTATGGTATCAGAGCCTTTGCTTAAAGACAACCAGCTGCCTTTTCTGATTAACCACCACTGTATCACGGCTACAAGAATCTTTTCTGATCATCAGCAGGCCTTGATCACAAGAGGAAAGTTTCCTCCTTAGAAATTTGTCGTCATTGGAGAATTTTTTTCTTCCTTTTTTTGATCAAGAAGTACCGTTGTTCATCAGTCTTTATAATTCTGTCTCTCCGCACTTTCATTATTTTTATCCTACCTGCAATGAATTCTTGGTTATCAAAGTATTTCTACTCATCATTTCACCTTTCACCATTCATTAAACTAGAGACCACCAATGCTGCAAATTGTATTTTCCACGCATGTTCCCGTTCTTGTTTTATTATGATTCAAGAATCATTATCTCTCAACTTGTCAACTGTCTACGACATAGTTCTGATCAGAAGTGGCAAGGGATGATGAAGATGTAACCTCGGAAATATCAAGAAACAATGCCTGCGAGCCTACAACCTCGATCGGTGCACTTATCATATCCAAAAGCCAAGTCATCACCCCCTGATGAAGACAACTTCATCTTATGGAAATATTAGGTTGAAACTGCACTGAAGGGATATGGATTGCAAGAATATATGAAAGGGATCATTGTCATCCCATCTGTAATGATTTTTGACAAAGAGGGTAACACGATCAATAACCCAGGTTATATCAAATGCCAAAAACAATATAGTCTACTGTCATCTTGGCTACTTTCATCAATTAGTGCCAACATTCTTACACAAATTGTTGGGTGTAATAGATCATATGAGATATGGTCTACCATTGAATAGATTTTCAATTCTTAGTCATAAACAAGGATAATGCACTATAGGAGAAACCTACAAAATGCCATAAAGGATGACATTCCTATAGGAGATTATCTCACCAAAGTGAAGTCACTATGTATAAATTGATTGCAATTACACACAAATCTGACAGTGAACAAATTCTTGTAATGAACAAGGATTAGTCGGGAATATGAATCATTAGTAGTATACATAGCCACAAAGAAGATATTATCCGACTTGTAGTTTGTATAGTCACCGTTATTGGTATATGAGGGAAGAGTTGAGCAGAGAGAAGCCATGCAAAATGAGTATTCAGTTAACTATGCATTAACTATAAGAAACATGAACCCAAAAAATAATGCTCTAATTAGTATAAAAAAGAAACACAAAGTCAGAGAGGTAACCAACCACAAAGGGGCAGAGGATGTGGTAGATGGAACAACAACAATATAGTGAAATGTCAGATATGCGAGAAGTTTGGCCACACTGCTATTAGATTTTATTTTAGATTTTATTCTGAATTCAATATGACATAAACAAACTAGAGTGGTCAAAGGGCACCAAGTGTGAATATGGAACAACTAAACATTCAAAACAGGAACAACACAACAAGCATAAATTGTCAAACCAATAGCAGTGATGAATGTACAAAGTAGGAGGATATTAACACTGATGATTAGTAGCCAGATGCAGGTGCTACCAACCATCTCACTAGCAATTTAAAGAATTTTAACCTTGGAAACAGAATCTACTCAGGTAAACAAGTTATTCATATGGGTAATAATGAAGCGGTAAGTATATCACATATTGGTAATGAGTATATCAGGGGTAAACGACGACTCTATCTTAGTAATTTATTAAGAGTGCCCCACATTAACAAAAATATAATAACTATATCATAGTCTGCCAATGATAACAATGTATACTTTGAGTTTCACCCCAAATTTTGTCTTGTAAAAGACCTACTGTGTCAAAATATATTGTTACAAGGTATGATTGATATAGGACTATACAAGATCACTACTGGGAAGACAAGAAATCACTACACCATATATGCAAACTAGGTTATGTTTTGAGCCTTATGTACTGGAATTTGCACGGCTCTAAGCCGTATCAAATAATGGCGAGTTTAAATATTAGATACGGCCATAAGCCGTATCAACATTAAAATTTAATTCGGCTCTATGCCGTATCTAAAGTATAAATAGATACAGTAGTAAACCGTATCTCAATGAAAATAACATACGGCTTTAAGCCGTATCAAAATTATTACTAGATATGAATATAAATTGTATCTAAATTATCTATAAATACGAATATATACCAAAGGCTAGTAAATATCATACAAACTCTATTTGACAAATTATAACAGTAAACGAAACAATTGTGTGAAATATTTCATACCAATCCAACAACATATATAATGATACATGCTGTTTCATTACATTACAATAAAAAAGATACATGTTGTTTCATTTCATTACAATAAAGAAGATACATACTGTTTCATATATAATGTTTCATAATTACATTACAATAAAGAAGGTAAACTCATTTTTTTAGCAACTTCGGCGACCATTCTCCGCTTTTCAACTTCGGCGATCAACCACTTTGATTCGCTTTTCAGCTGAACAATCTATACACCAAGTTCAAGGTTTTAACTTTCTAGTTAAGAATTTACTAGATGATCAACCAGGTTGATTCATTTTAGCTAACGCACCTGGGTCAGGTACTCGTGCTTAATTAAGCTTCAGCTATTAAGCATTAATACCCGACCCGGCGACGTGAGCTAAAGTGCATCCACCTGGTGAATCACCTAGTAATTCTTAACTAGAAAGGTAAAGCCTTCAACTTGGTGAGGCTTCGTTGGTGGATCACCCAGTAAATTATAAACTAAAATAGACATGCATCATTTTTTTCTATACCGACAACCTAATTTGCAGTAGAATAATGAGTCAGAATATTCATATCCAAAATACACTCTTACGCTAACATAAACAGAGTAAATACCGAATTTCATAGTAATAAGGATTTTAATTGTTCTAGCATGAAATATATATGTGTGCTCAGGGGACATATACAACACACACAAACACACACATAACTGCATACATATACAACACACACAAAGACACAAACATACACATACACTACATAAATATACAAACACATAGACATGTACAACACAGACACACACATATACACTGCATACATATACAGCACACATACACATATACATACACTGCAAAAATGTTTGGATAGCACAAACTAAAAAATATAACTCAAAGAGGTAAACACATTAAAGAAGATAACCAATCGTGTTGGTGCGATTTTAACTCACATCTCTTTTAGGTTCTGGACATATGCGTACATGCGCCAGTTCAAGTGTAGCAACGACCAAGCACACATGAAAGTGAATAGGTAACGCAACAGCAAGTACAATACTATAAACATTACACCAATTCAAATTAAATCACAATTCAAGCCAACAAGCATGAAAGTGGATCACTACTATCACGACGTTCGACTAGTCACGACTAGTTGATCGAACCATCAACTTGCCTGTCTCCTTTCAAGTATACATATTGAATGGAAATACTGAATATTGAATTAAACTGCAGATCTGATTTAAACTCGATTTGTACTGCAACAAAATATATCTATCAACTAGTCTACGACTAATCGACTAGTCGATCAGCTAACCTCTATTGACTCGTCTTACCAGCAGATCAGTTCAAATCCAAACATGGCTATTAAGCCGTTATGGCATTTAATGACAGAAATGACCAACATAAGGCCAAAGTACAATAAAATGAAGTATATGGCCAGGATTTCAGTAATTTCAAGCATTTCGCATTTTATATCTATAACTATGTATGATCAAAAATAAATATCAAGGCGCATAATTCTCAATAACCAGGGTGTCCACAGATGACAATAACCAGGTTGTCCACAGACGACAATAACCAGGGTGTCCACAGACGACAATAACCAGGTTGTCCACAGACGACAATAACCAAAGGTGCTAATCGATTAAACCCAATTCAAATTAAACATGTCAGAGCCATCGAAATGGAAAACATATAAATGGCAAATTGATTAAACCCAATTCAAATTCAAATTAAACACGTAAAGCAAGTCTAAAAACTTGAATAAAAATTAACTGGGAGCTAATACTTACCTTCAATTGCGACGAGAAAGAAGAAGGCAACTAATTGGTTCGTCGATGAGCTGAAGGCAGCACGAGTTGACGATGGAAAGCGGTGGACTAGGCTTCGAGCGGTGTATGGTTTACTTACAAATCAGGATGGTGTGCCGAGTTCCAAAACCCAAATTTGGGTTTTCGGTCACCATGGAAATTTAAAAGAGGGAAGCCAAAAGTTTTGTTAAGTGTCAAAGCAAGATGGAGCCAGAATGAAAAATAGCCGGGAAGGGGGGTATATGATACGGATTTCATACGGTCCTAAGTCGTATCAAATGAACCGATCCAGAGCTTTGTTGATGTACGGTTAGATCTCAGGTGTTTGGGGAGGTGCAGATCAGCAAGAGGAAAGTTGATACGGATATGAGCACTATCAAATTTGATACATGTAACGTCCCGTATTTTTACAGTATAATAATTAATTAATTTAATTATTTAAATAGTGATTTAGAGATTTAAATGGTCGTTTAATTAAATAATATTCAATATTAATTAATATAAATAATAATAGAATAATATATTTATTTCCGAAATAGTCAAAAATAGTGGAATTCACAATATTGTGTGAATTAGATTATTTATAAGATTTAATTCAGTTTAGAATTGATTTATAATAACGAATTTATTTATAAATGTCAGTTGAACGTATAATTTATAATATAATTTAAATCAAGCCCGTAATGTCACGGCAGTTTGTAATATTGAGTTTTGAACTTCAATTGAATATACAGAATCCGTTTTAAATCGGATTTCTGTGAAGCAAGAAACGTTCGAATCTGTTGAACGGTGTGATGGCCCGCCCCGCACCAACCGACATTTACTCCAAAAGTGCGCTGTACACATGTCCAGTTAGCACGGAACGGGTCGTCAGAAGGAAAGGGAAGAAGGAAATGAACATACAAAGAACCTGCAGAATGTCTCACAGCGCATAGAACAAAATATAATAATAACATACTTGACATAAAACAGGAGAGACAGTGCATAAGCTGAAAATCAGAACTAAACATCATAGCAGCGGAAATCCAAAATACAGCTTATTACAACTTTCAAACTGTCTCAAAGCAAAAGAAAGATAAAGGAGGTACACTACTAATGCCCAAGTAGCGACCACCAACGACACAAGGAGAATGTGTATATATATATATCATACGTGGAAGCCTCCTGCCCGCCTCCGAATCAGCTACTCGCGCATCACCATCTAACCTGTCTCTAGTCTGCTCGTGTGAGCACCCAGAGTAATAAGAGGAGACATAAAACTCTGGGTCAGACATAAAGCCTGGTATGAGCGATAAGCATCTAAAGTGAACAATAACAGGTAGACTAAAACATACCTGAACCTGCAACCAAAGAGTTAGCACTACATACTGTACAACACTCTAAGGTACCATATCAAACGGTGTAAAGATACAGAGGTGGGGGAGGTGTGCATGTCATAGGGATGGCAAACAATCAATCATAGCATCCATCCTCACATCTCTCACTCAGTGCGTAAAGCATACGATATTCACCACTTCGATCACCCAACATACCTTGCTACGATCACTTTGCCCCATGAAGTCATAAATGGCTTCACTGCACTGATAACGTAGCCACAAATCCTTTGCTATGTCCACTTTGCCCCATGGAGTCACAAGAACCCCACTGCACTGGCTCATAGCCTTACTCATCCTTACTATGTCAACTCTGCCCCATGGAGTCGCAATGACCCCACTGCACTGGCTCATAGTCTTACTACGCATCACCTTGCCCCTCAGGTCATAATGACCCTACTTCACTGATAACGTAGTCTTGCTACCATCACCTTGCCCCTCAGGTCATAATGACCCTACTGCACTGATAAGTAGCCCATCATTCATTCTTAATGGTGAATCGAAGTTATGAACGTCGACAACTCCTTAGCACACGTCCCGCAGCAAAGTCCAACCATGAAGTGAACTCATCGGCTCCCAACTAGATCATGAGCTCTAACTTCCCATATTGGACTACCTTTGCATCTCGGGTTATTGGTCAATACTGGGTCGGGTCGGGTTCCTCCTCAAGCCATCGGTTCGGGTCGGTTATCCTCCATCTGTTCGGGTCGGGTCTTCTCCTGGTGCGGTTCGGGTCGGGTGCTTCACCTCGGGTCGGGTCGGGTGTCATCTCCCCTCCAACTCGTGCCTCCGTTCCGATCCGTCTCCTCGTCCTTCACATGCCCCTATCCGATTCATCCTCATGTCTCCGCTCCGATCCGTCTTCCCTAATCCGATCCGATCCCAGTTCAGTTAGCGTGGCCTTCCTTTTTGCCATCTTTCCCAAGTGTTGGGTTCCGATCCGATCGAATTCCTTGCCCAGTTCAACATATCCGATCCGAGCCCCATATCCGATCCGAACCCTGCACTGTTTTCTGAAACTGTTCCAGCAAGTGTTTACGCCTTTCGACGACGTTTTTGACCATTCTAACTATTGAAATCAATCACAAAGCATTTCATACAGTCATAGCAACATGCATAATCAACCACAAACATCAAAACATCAACATGATAGGTTAAAATGGATCAAACATACCCAGAACCCCATATTTCCCCTTAAGCATGTTTAGGTGAAACTAATGATACGATTAGCAAAACTTAACCAAATTAACCCAAATTCATATCAGAGGTCTAAAACATCATTTAGGAATTTATGAACATTTTCCCCGAATTTTATCATGCTTAAATTCGCTAATTAACACTAATCACTCCTAATTAGCCATAATTAGTGTAAAACTATGCAAATCACTCACCTTAGCCACAAATAAACTAAGATCTGAAATAAATCTCTGATTTGATGCAAATCCCAACCCTAAACAGCAGCTTCAATGCTGATTTGGTGTAAATCTCCCTTGATTAGATGTTGCTAAGCTTAATCCTTGATCCAAAGATGATTTGGAGGTGATTTAGAGGTTAGAGGCCATTTTTAGGGTTCCTTGGTGATAAGTGGAGGCTAGAAAACTGAAATGGAATGATCCTCTATCTCATTTCAGCCTTCCCATAACCCTAATCCCGAAATGGGTTATGGACCTATCCATTAATCACCCGATTTGGCCCGGTTAAGCAGTTTTTCACCTTCCAAACCTTATTTCAGCCATATATCCCAAACGGTAAGTCTGTTTGGCTATTATGACCACTCTACGAAAAGGTAAACCATCAAACGAATCCAATGGAAGTGGTTTCTCGTCAAAATCCCTTTCCAGTCAAAAGTTATGGCCAAAACAGTACCAACTAGGGGCAAAATGGTCATTTAAAAATCGACCAAAATCATGAACATGGGAAATGACTCTAATAGATGTTTCCCCAAGTTACATGACCATACAACTTCATACGGGAAATAAATAAATATTCTACAATCCTATGATGTGTAGAATACGGGTCGTTACAAACGGTATTTTTCTAATGAAAGAGAAAAATCGAGATTTCATCTGTTAGATTGTGAGTTATGTCTAAATCAAATTTTCAAATAGTCGTTATGGAATTCGTTTATAATTTATAATAGGGGTGGGCATAAACCGCACCGCAATGCGGAAACCACCCAGACCGGACCGCATAAACGGTGCGGAAAACCGCACCAGATTCTCTCTCTAAAGCTAACAACCCGAACCGAACCGACCCGCAACGATACGGTTTGGTTGCGGTTTGAACTGTTACCAAACCATATTAAACCGAACCGAACTGCATAGCTACACCGGTAATGTTACGATAAAAAATTAACAAATTTCTATCTAACTTTTTATTTTAACCATATATATTCAATTTTTAGCGTATGTTGTAGTTATATCAATTCAATATAACACTATGTGTTTTAACCTTCAGGTGACACAATGCCATACAATCATAAATTAATTGCTGATGGAAGTAATTTTCTTGTTTCATATTTAATACGGGTTCAAACCAGACCGAACCAAAACCGGACCGTATTACATGGCAACCGAACCGAAACCGAGCCATTCGAATGGTTTGTATAATGGTTTGTATTTTTGATTAACCGTTTGATGCGGTATAGAAGCGGTTTGAACTCCAAACCGCACCGAACCGAACCGCGCCCACCCCTAATTTATAACGATTTATTTATATTATAAATGGATTTTTTTTATATAAATTGAATACTGATTTGACCTAGATTTGAAATCCAAATATATATATATATATTTTTGAGCTGTATGATATCCTATGTGAATATATACAATAATATAAATTTATTAATATTAAATTAAATTGTTTTAAATATATTACTATTTAAATGGTTTATTTAGAGCTTTAAAAATAGTCATTTTTGCAAATGACCTCCGTTTTTGAAGAAATTAATTTTGTTGGATTCGGAATATTATATTATTGTTACATTTCAATTTTCGTGATTTTTGGAGTTAGTATGTGCCCGTACGGGATTTTAATGTGAAAAACAGTCGATAATTTGACTTCAAAATTACGTTGTGTGAGCAAACGGACTCGAAATTCGACGAAACAAGTTTCGTTGGGTCCGTAATGTTAAACCGTAACTGTATGTCTAGTTTCATTAAAATTGGGTATCGTATGTGATTATACAAATTTTTAATTGACAAATACTAATAACGATACAATATATATTTATAAAATAAATAAATGTGAAGCTTCTAAAACAAGCTATCCTATTCTATAAATACCCTTAATTTCCAATCACTAATTCATTTTTTCTGTGGTAAATGGAATGCGCCGCAAGTTTTTCCTTTCTGCAAACAAATTTCGTGATCCTCATAAATCGTTTAAAATTAAAATAAAATTCTATAAATGATAAACCATATACGATGGGAATCATAAGAGGTCTATCTTCATTTCTGGATGGGTTTTGTGTAGATCAGACCTTCAGGCACGCTTGAAAATTTGAGTGCAACCTAGATTTTAGATTTGAGGAAATTCAGTGGTTTTATATGTGAATCTGAGGTTGATTTCATGATCAGGATGGAGTTTAGCATTGTCTGGATTTTTTTGGCGGATTTTTATGGAAATTTAGTTCGGTGCTTTTCAAAGTGGATGTGAATTGGGCTGTTCGAACACATTTGTCAGGAAGAGTTCGATCCATTCATTGAGGTGATGAGGGTGTAGAGATTCTTATGGAGAGTGGGATGGTTTTTGTTTGAAGTTGAATGGTGGAGAGGAGAGGGAGAACGGGTTAGGTGAAGTCGCGGCAATGGTCTTCGAAGATGTCTGCAGCGGAAGGTGTTACACAAGAGTGGGGAAGAACAAGTATTAGCCACGTGGATTAGTATTAACCAAGGTTAAGGGTAATTTAATTGTGATTAAATAATTAATGATTTATTTAGTTATTTAAAATATGCATCGAACTTATAAAATTCATAACTTGAGCATACAATATCAGAATCTGATGAAACAAGATCCGTTGGGATTGTATGGACGAGGGCTACGCAATGGAACTGATTTGGAGTGAATTGGAGCTCATTACAATTTATAGAGAAATAAATTGCCTGATCTAAATCAACGACGTTTATCGTTATTTAACGATAAACCACCAATGTGAGTAAAACTCACTAACTCTCCCCAGTTATATTTTTATAACTTATTTTTAGAATTGTTAAATGTTGGTTGATTGTTGTGTGTTGATTGTTTAGATGAACTGCTAATTAATTGGTAGAAATTATAGATCTAATAATATATATATATATCGTTAATCAAATATTGATTATGTTTATCAGAATATTTCATATTGAAATGAAATTGATGTTATTTATATTGCTTAACATCGAAGATGTAGGGAAACAGGTTGGAGGGATCCAACTGGATTCCTCAATATTAATAATATTGCTTTCTATGATGTGGTATATAACCTGGTATTGATTATGTGTGTTTGGATGATGATTGACCCCTTTTGATCTGGTATTTTAATACCATAAGTGATATTGAAATGTAAAAGGGGGATTTTCAAAGTGTATATTGAAATAAAAATATTTATATAAAATCAAAGGATTTTAAAATAAACGAAATTGTGAAGTGGATATTGAATTTAAAGAATTTTATAAAATCAAATGGATTTTTTAAAAGGAGATATTTGAAAATTAAATAAGGAACTTCTATATAAAATTATTAACCTTTATATGAAAGTGTAAAAGGCCGTATTGGTTAAAATACTTGATGGAAATAATAAGAAGTAAATAAAGAACTTTATGGAATAAATATTGTTTTGGAAATTAATTAAATTATAATTGGGAATTGGCGAGATATAAAGAATTATAGGAAATAAATTTAAAGTAAATATTTAATAGAAATCTGTTTTTAACAGATAAATTGAGAAGAATAATTTATAAACGATGTTTATAAATTAAGGAAATATTTATCATTTGATAAATTGAATATATAAGTCTGAATTTGTATAGAGAAGTAAAAATCGGTTTTAACACCGATATTTGAAAATTGAATGTAAACTTAACAGATATAGAGGAAGGAATATGAATTTGAAAAGGGGGAAATCTATTTTAAAAATAGAAATGGAATTTCGAATGGCAAGAAATAAATAACTTGTTTAATAATAAAAACAAGTAGTGCGATTTATAAACAATGTTTATAAATGAAATAGAAATAATTATCAGTGGATAATTTGGATTGTAAATTCAGCAGTGAATGTAAAAAAGGGAAATTAGGAATTTGTTTTGAAAAAGAAACGATGGAATTTATCTCGATGTTCGAAATGTGAATAGGATTAAATAAAATCCATAAAGATTTGTAACTAGAATTCGACTAGGCCAAATGTTATAAAATAATTTATTTTAAATAAATTATATATCGAATAAAACAGGATTTGGCAAGGTAATTAATATTCGGCTTGAACCCGATATTTTATAATCGAATATAAAGGCGATAGAGAAATGTAAACTTATTCAATAAAATCAACTATGAAGTTGACATGTAAACGAGATTTGATAAATAAAATGGAATGTGAATAAGAAGTTATAAAATGACTTGATAATTGGAATTTGAACCAGTGTTAGTATTTAAAATATGAAATCAAGTTTGATTTGATAAAACGAGTCCAATTTTCTGTAAAGGGATATATTCACGTTTTAAAGTGAATAACGGTTTAAAAGAAAACGTTTTGCAGAATTAAAACAGTTATAAAAGGAAATTGGTAATTGCTGGGAAGTACTAAATTCAAAAATGAATTTAGAAATTGAGTTTACTCGATGGGGTAAAATATGCTGCAGTTCGTAACGTAAATCGAAAATAGTTATTTGAAAGAGAGATAATCGAATATAGTTTATTCGAAAGAGAGTTAATCGAATATAGTTTATTCAAAAGAGAGTTAATCGAATAACGATTATTCAAAGTAGAGTTATCGAATAGAGATTATTCGAGAGAGAATTATGCATTAGATTTCGACTGTATCGAATGTAGGAAAGTACTATTTACTTTCCAGTTTTTTTTAAAACCAAGATTTATAAATTTAATAAATTAATTAATTATTATTTATTCAAATTAATGAATAAAAGTTATATTTTGAAGTAAGATATTTCAAAAGTAGGGATTATAACGTTATCGTTATAAACAATGTTTCCATAAAAGAATTGGATTCGTAAACCGAATCCGAGAGTTGCGTAAGCGATGATTCGATAAGAAGATAAGAAACAGAGTTAAGGACTTAGAAATTGACTGGAGATTAGTTATGTTGAACAGTTGTTTGGGTATCGATCTGATGTTGGTTTCGGCCTTCGGAGTTGATATTCAGGGAATTGTTCTCTTACTAGTTTACTGTTAGAGGATGATAGATGATTAACATAGAAATGTGTTTATTTTATGCTCTTTTATCTTATCTTTTGTATATAAATAAATATTACTTGGGTATTGTTTTGTTACTTTTACAGATATTCCAACCCAGCCCGCATGTAACCCGAAAAGTAGAGAAATGGAGATCAGATTGCTATATATTTACATTTTGAAGAATTATAGATGAAGATCCCACATATAGTTGTTGTTGGACAAGAAAATGATTGATAAAAAGGTCATGCACATCTCAAATCAAGGAAGGCTTGTCAAAGAGCCAAGAGGAAAAAAAGAAAGGCCAAAAATTTAATAGATTTAACTAAGGCTCATTTGAGATTCTCATTGTAAACTCTTTTGGTGAATTCACTAAGGCCCATCTATCATTGTATTAGGGTTAGGGTTAGGGTTTGGTTATCTCCTATATATACCATTGTAATATCATCGTAGCCACCATCCTATCCTCTCCTATTTTCTCTTCTTCTCCATTAATAAAGTTTCTAGTTCTCTTTTATTTTCTGCATTTTTTTATTTTCTTAGCGATTAGTGGTGTCTATCCAATTAGATTTGGTAGAACACTATTTGTATTTTACATTTATTTGCATTAGTGATTAATCGTTTGATTAGTTTCAACGATAATCCTAATTTTATTTCTGTTGTTATCTCTATTCTGCACTTTTATTTTTTGTTCGTGTTATTGCTTTCCTAGGTTAAATTGGATTTGATTAGATTCACATCTGATTCATAGTTTTATTTGCTTTCCAATTGATAATTGTGATTTGATCGTCAGTTCAATTAGATTTGTTCTGGATCAGATCGCAGTTTCAATTTTTATTGTTTTCAAAACCAACCTCCAGGATTCGTCTAACTCGCCCACGAAATTCTATAAATAATAATTTTTTATTTTTCCTCCCTGTGTTCGACCTGCATACTACACTCCTGTACGCTTGCAGTATTTAATTTAAAATTCGCGCTTTTCTGATTCATTAGAAAACGTCGAACAATAGATGTTGGAGGATAGTGATGCGTGAATCAGAAATGGAAACATTTTCTAAAGTTAATAACGTATATTTTCTAAAATTAGAAAATAAGGATTTAAAAATATATGGAAACGGGAAATGAATAAATTAATGATAAATTAATTTGAAGAGAAAAATGTTGATTGATGATTGATTGATAAAATTTCCATTTGGAAATAAAGAATTGTGTGTATGGATATTTTCCTTTGATAGTTAAACAACCGACTATCAAAGTTTTGACCATTTTTCCATCGTCAATACAGAGAGACTGGAATCAGATTTATTATCTGAAAACCACTCCGTATGGGCATTAGCATTGTGAATCAAATATGATGGAGATAATTGAAGACATAGTTTATGCAAGGGTTGTTTTGTCAATTCCTAGGTAGAAATTTCCTAAGATGGGTTTACAAAATAGTGCCTTCGGGTTGTCCAGTCTCAAGACAACCTGTATGGAAGAATGTCTGACAAAGTATATTTAATTGATCGCGTAAGTTGATCTCTTCAAACGTATTTACGTTTGGTGGCGGAGGAATTTGTTTCTCTTAGCTGTATACCCGTGGTATTTTTGGAAAAATCATTTTGTGATTTGGGGTGTTATTTGGCGTGTATGAAGATGTGACATTCGAAGTGAATAAATGTGTGATCTATTAGAGATAAGCGTGGCCTCAAGCCTCACAACCAGAAAATGGTAAAAATCGGGTAGGTCGCATGGCTAAGTGGGTAGCTCCCAATTAGGGTGTATCATAACCTGGTCTAGAGAAATTCCATTTACTTCTTTAAACTATTTCGATGTTATCCCTTTCGGGAAGCGGTTGCTAAACCCAACTGTTGATGATAATACATTTGGTACACTCAAGCGAAATGAGTGACCGATCATGTTTAGCCTGGGTTACAAGATGTTCTTGTTGAACCTGGTGTATTCCTCTCTAGAGATACACTATCGGAAGATAGTCCCATACCTTGCTAGTTGGAATCCATTACCAAATAAGCGCCCGCGGGGTTTTGATTATATATTATATATGTGGAACGTGAGATGAAAGTGTTCCACTAGATTATTATTTATTTGATTTAGATATTATTATAATATAAGAAGAGTATGGATTTTAAAGAAATGTTTTGGGTTATCGTAAACCATCTGTGTTTATGTGTGGATTGGCCTTATGATTATTCTTTCTTTTAAAAGGATTTTAAAAGTTAAACAAATGGTTGGAGTTTACTCACACCAGTCACATGACTGACCCAGAGTTTATTTTGGTTTGCTTTTTTCTAAACTCTTGGGTGCCCAATTTTGTACGAGCAGTCAAGTAGTCGGGATTTTACATATACTTGGAGAGTTAAAGCAGGAGGCTTCAGGGTTATATAGTCATTGATATTTCGCTATGTTGTAAGTGTTGTACTCTGATAATAGTATTGTATACAGATACTGGTTTTATTCCAAAGTTATGTTACATAATATATTTTATTCGTTCCGTTGTGAGATTTGTATTACTCTGATTCTGTTTGTTATGTTCTTCTTCCTCTTCTATTCTAATTTTCTATCTTATCTATTTCTCACCCTCAAACTTCTTTCTATTAATGATCTGGAGTGTTCGATGCTTGAATAATTGACATGGGTTTTATGTTGATTTTCTGGATCGAAAATCCTGGTTCGTTACAATATAGCTTAAAGCCTTATCAAATCTCCGCATCCTTGTGCACCAAATTTGTTGTTTTGGTGTAGTGAATGCTAATGATAATGCTGTTTGATGCAATGACACCAGTGCTAATGATGATGTAAATAGTATTAGTTCTAATGATGATATTAGTGACAAGAGTGTTTTAGAAATGTGGCATTGTAAATTGGGACACCCCAATGTTGATGTTGTGAAGCCAAGTGTTGATGTTGTGAAGAAAGTATTAAATGAAAATAACATTGCATTTCAAATTTTACTTTCATCATATATGTGCGCACACTGTTCTCCTACTACCCCATGTTTCAACTCCACTAACTCCTCTTCCAAAGCGCCTGCGCTATCACTAACCTCTCACCTTCCTCCTTCCACCTCCACTTCATATGCTAGCACCTTACGTTTGAATCTCCTAACAATATCAACAAATCGCCACCTGTAGTATGTTCCTCCTCCAACAGAATATGTGTTCAATCACGAGCAGATTTACAATGAACTAGAAAAGTCTTAGCAAAACACCATTGCCCTACTACCAATCAACATAAGGATTTCAATTATCAAACTTAAAGAGTACATCAAGCCTGTCTGGAAGCCATCCGGGATTTTCCATGTGCACATCTCCCCAAACTATAGCAATGTTGTTCAGTTTGAACTTCCAGCAGATTTCAACCAGATCCTAGAGTGATCCACCTACTCCTACTTTGGGCGACTCCTCATGGTAGATCCGTTGTCCCCTGGTAATGAGTTCACCAAATCTCCTAAATCAGAGGTGCAAATCTAGGTTCGGCTGCGGGACATCCTCACAGAACTTTGGACTAAACAAGCAATTTGGATTATTTCCAATTTTATATCCACTCCTTTATTGATTGATGAAAACATAGTAAATAAAAACCTCACTAATTATGCAAAGGTTCAAAATGCTGTAAACACGTCGATAGAACTTAAGCCTGTTATTCCTATCCTATTACACAGTGGAATGAAAATAGATATTCTGTTGAATATGAATTCATGCCACATAAATGTACTAAATGTTAAGAATTTGGACATAATGATATTGTACATGATATTCCTATAGAACCTCTTTGGATTCATACAGACAATACAGGTACTTCATTTAATACTTGCCAACATGCTGCAAAAGAACCTGACCAATCTAGGGACAAGAATGCAGATGATCTGAACTTCGTAAATGATAAGCTTCCATCAGATATTATTCCATATGATACCCACCATGTAGTTGAAGAAAACAATGAAGAACCTGCAAAGGAGGATATCACTGGTACGTCTTATTTAGTGGATACAAATAGAAATTACATGCAAGGTAAAAAAAGTGCTTTTATCTCTGCTGCTACAAAAAGAAATTTGAGGAGATGCTCCTCAAATAAATGACAATCATGACGTGGAACGTCAGGAAGATGAACACGTCGACTCGTATGACTGATATGTTCAAACTCCTGAAATAATCTAAACCAACTAGTGTTGGTTTAGTAGAAACAAAACTATCCCCAATAAATTTAGCTTTATCTGAATCTAAACTCTCTTCCACCTGGACTTCTCTTACTAATGATTCACAACAATTTATTGGACGAATTCTATTGCTTTGGGAATCATGTGTTTGGAATATAGACGTTACTGCTTCTACATTCCAACACACATAGGTTATAGCAAGAAACAAAGGTGGTTTTTGCATGTCACTCACAGTTGTATGTGTTAGTAATTCATTCACTGACGGACAAAACTTATGGACACTCTTGGCTCATAAACCTCAATCTGCTTCAACCCCATGGATTCCGATGGGATATTTTAACCATGCTTTATCCTCATATAATAAACAAGGTTCTCTTCCTGTATCTTATTAGGAAATTTGATAATTCCAAAAAAAATTGATTCAGTGAGGGATTGCAACACATATTGATAAAATTTTGGTTTCTAACTCCTGCTTAGACCAGTTTGTGAATATAAAAACCTTGGCCCTCTCACAACAGTCAAGTGATCACAATCCTATCCTACGATATCTTATTCCTTCTCAACCTACATAAGGCTTCCCTTTTCGATACAAAAACGATTGGCAGAAATTAGATAGATACTGGGAATGCATACAAAATGGTTTAAGGTCTACATCATGAGGGTTTCCTAGTTACCAGTTCTTACATAAACTTCAAGCTCGTAAAAGAGAATTAAAAAATGGAATAAAACAAGAGAGAAAAAAATTGGATATCACCTTGAAAATGCTAAAAAGCAATTGTTCGGCCCGGAATCTGAGGTAGACATGGCTCCAGAAGATATAATTTTCTACAAGGATTACTTGCAATCAAAGAAACTTTATCAATATCTCCAAAAAGTTAATTTTTCAGCATTGAAACAACAAGAAATGGTGGCATAGTTATGGAAGGGATATACAAATTCCAAATTCTTCTATTCTAGAACATCCAATAGAAGATACTTTAATCACATCAGAGTACTGATTGATTAGTCTGGTCAACTTCTCCACAAGCATACCGAAATAGAGCAAGAAGCTATAAATTGTTTTTCTTCTATGTTCAATGGTCCAATGCACACTTCCATTCAAGTGTTCCTACCAATCTCCAGTATTAATTCCCGTGGTCTACAAGTTTTGTTGTAGGACATTACTATCAGAGACGTCAAAGAAGCATTATTCTTTGTACACAACGAATCAAGCTCCAGGACACATGGTATGAATTCCAAATTTTTGAAATTGCATTAGGAGGAGATAAAGGATGACTTACATCTGGCTATTTCATATATTTTTCATTTAGTTAAGTTAACCAAATCCATAAGCCATACTGTCATCTCACTAATCCTTAAAGTAGATAAGCCTTCCAGCATATCCGGTTGTAGGCTCATGTCATGTTGTAATTTGTATTACAAAATTTTCTCCATGATCTCGTGCAATAGGTTAAAGCAGCTCTTGCCTCATCTTATATCTGACAACCAATGTGCATTCATAAAGGATAGATATATTGCGGACAACATATTACTGGCCCATGAATTATTGTGGGATTTCAAGAAAAGGGGGTTGGCTAGATTTTTTGTTAAAGTGGATTTACAAAAAGCATATGATAAGGTAAACAGGGAATTCATTTCTCACATTATGCCACTAAAGAATTTCCCGACCCACTTTGTTAATCTCATTTTTGAATGTTTATCCACGGCAACTTATTCCATTCTCATTCAAGGATCACCCCCAAAAGATTTATCACTTCTACCCCAAGGAATTCGTTAAAGATATTCATTATCACCGTACTTGTTTACTTTTGCCATGAAATACTTGTTAGGTGTGGCTCGCATTGGAATGGAGTGGGTGTGTGGATTGAACGGGTCAATTGTCCTACATCGCAAGAAATTAGAAAAGATTGTGGTATATATATGGTGTTGGTGGCATGTAACATTGGGGATTCCTTTTGTTACAAAAAATGTTTGCCAACACCAAATTATATGCTTGATGGGAGGCTATGAAGGATGTTCAATCGAGACGCCGGCATGGGAAACTTCGACCGTTGACTCCGATAGACACGGTAAAGTGCGTACGGTACGCAGGGAATGCCGAAACTCAACATGGTATCAGAGCTCCATGGTTCGATGGGACCGGTCTGTGTAGCATGACCGAAGCATGACTCCAAAGGGCCTTGAGCATGAGATGCTCGTCAAGGTGGAGAAACGGTTATAAGCAGTCCGCTCCCCCACTGCTTATGAGAACTCGGGCTAGTAGCCTAGCCAACTGTGAAGAGTACTCAATGTGTAACTCCAAGGTGACTTGAGCAATGCTCGCCAAGGTGGAGATTGTTAGGTGTGGTTCGCATTGGAATGGAGAGGGTGTGTGGATTGAACGGGTCAATTGTCCCACATCGCAAGAAATTAGAAAAGATCGTGGTATATATATGGTATTGAGGGCATGTAACATTGGGGATTCCTTTTGTTACAACAAGTGTTTACCATCACCAAATTATATGCTCGATGGGAGGCGATGAGGGATGTTCAATCGGGATGCCGGCATGGGAAACTTCGACCGTTGACTCCGATAGACACGGTAAAGTGCGTACGGTATGCAGGGAATGCCGAAACTCAACAGTTTTCGATCAGTCTGATCAAATCGTCCATTCTCCTATGGTCTCTTCTTCATCTCTTCCTAATCTTGATTTACCGCATTTAAGGAGAAACATAAGCTGATGCTGATAGTTTTGCACTGGTTAAGAATAAGAAGAAGGCTGTTGCATGAAAAGATTCGGACAATCAGGGCATTATTTTTGAAAGAGGTGCATTTCTGGACTATCAAGAATATCTCAAGAATGTAAAATTAAAAGGTTCCTTAGCAACAAACAGGAAACTCGAAGGCTGCACAAAAAAGTTATCAATAGAAACAAAGTGGCAAGTAGAGAATTTCAAAATATAAATCATCTTTTGTAAACAGTATAAAGGACCAGAAATCAAGGCTAAACAATGCCCAGCAATCGTTTTTAACCATCAAGAAAGCATCAACATGGGTATAAATGATTAAAATAGTGGGTTCGATGTCAGATTGTGATCTGAACTATGTTTCTCCTTTAATAGTAAATAGAAAAAAAAATCTAGTTGTGATGAAAGAAGAAATCAGCAAGAGAACAGAGACGAAGTGTAGATAATCAATCATTGCATATGTTGTTGGAAATTGTCCGGCCTATCATCACCTAAAGACTTTCGTTGGAAAATATGGATAACGTTTCTACAAAAGATAATGGGTTTTTTGTTATTAGATTTTCAAATGAAGAGACAACAACAAAGTGCTGAGCGGGGGACGTTATTTGATAAATAGCAAATCGATTATTCTCAAAAAATGGTATAAAAAGTTAAAAATGGTATAGAGGTTTTTTCCACAATACCAATTTGAATAACATTTACGATTGTGAGATAAAGAGGCATTTAGTGCCATAGTCAGTGCATTGGGTATACCCTTAAGGCTAAACAAACACACGACAAAAGAAATAAGGTTAATTTTTGCAAGAATACTGAATGAAATAAAGGCAAAGGTAGATTTGCCTGATTAAGCCATTTTCTCGATGTATAATGGAGAAACCATTCACTAAATAATAGATTATGAGTGAGTACTACCAAGATCCAAGGAATGCAAATGCTTTGGGCATAATTTGGAGAACTTTTCAAATCACGAAAATCTGGGTACAAAAGCAAAACCAAAGTAATGAAAACACTGACAATTCAAAAGGAAGTAAGGAGTCTATCATTCAAAATGAAACATCTGAAGGCAATCAAGAAGTAAAGAACAAAAATTAAGAAGTAGAGAAAACAATGTAATTTGAAGATTTAGAGATGAATTCTAAAGGGAAAACTGAAATAAATTTTGTTAAAGCGGACATGATGCTAGAAATCGGTAAGGGGGTCTTAAATAAGCAATTACTATAGTGTATTGCTAAAAGCACCCAAATTTCTTCTTCCTAATACCATGGGTGGTATTAGGAAGTGTAAAACTGAGTGCTTTTAGCATTATTCCACTATGTGATACTAAAAGCACCTAGTTTTACATTTTTTAATACCATTCATGCTATTAAGAAGAACAAATCTGGGTGCTTTTAGCAGCACTCTTACTATAAAAATGAAGGAAATTAAGTTAGCAAACGAAGACAAAACGGGTCTTAAAAACAGCAATAAAGATGAGACGCTATTGAAAAAGCAAAAAAATACCAATGGAAAAAGCTTATGAGGAACAAATGTTCGATGAAGCTGCAAAGAAATTTGCAAATTCACCTTTTCTATCTGAAGAAGAGGAAAAAGGAAGAAAAGTAATTTTAATAAAACTGAGTGAAATTAGATTAGAAAATAACCAGAAAGATAGTGAGCAAAAATTACAATTTGAAGAAGCAGGGGATGCGGACGATGTTACCTTGTGATGCTAAGGGCACACCGTTTCCTTCTTCCTAATACCACGAATGAAAATAATAAGCACAATAAATTTTCTGTACTTCCTAATACCACACAATTCACACGACAATCAACCACCGTGAAAAATCATTTTGCATGACCAACACCGTTTCTCACGGTCATCAATCGACGAACTACTGTTGATTGATGGTTGACGCCGCGGAAAATAGTGTTGATCGGCGGTTGTTTGCCACACAAAAATAAATAAAAATAATGTGTTTGGTAGCCCTGTAAAAAGTGTGGTATTAGGAAGAGTGTATTATAAATTTTGTGGTATTTTTTAGCAACGATATTAGGAAGAATGAAACAAGGTGCCCTTAGCATTACACTTAAAAAATATCACTCATAATACAAAATGGGATGATCAACTCAGAATTAAAAACAATACTTCATGTAAGAAGAAGGGAAATAAGAGTGTGGGAAGAATGATTCAGTTAGGAACCGTGCATCCGCCTAGATGATATATCCTTTGTGCATCCTTTATATTTTCATATATTTTATCATTAACTCGATAATTTCTTGGAATTAAGGTGTTTAAATTTCCCTAAAAGAAAACTGGATTTAGCTAATTTGCTAAATACCGAAAAACCTAGTATTATTGATATATTAGAACACAAGATTAATGATAGTATGACAAATGATTATCATGCTAGGCATCTTTAAATTGGAATATTATAAACAATAATAAAATGGGTGGATATGACAGAAATATGAATTTGTTGGATGAAAACATTTGGCATATCAAACTTTAGGTGATGAATATCCAATTTTTTCACTTATTATGCACAAATAAAGATAGTCTCCTATTAGAAATCATTTGTATGCATGCTTAAAACTTTGAAAAAGAGAGTGTTTATCTTTGGAATGAATTGGAAACTTAAAATAAAAATAATATTCATCCTAAGATTAGCCACTTATGCGGTATTTGCGGACCGGACTTAGTGCACTAGGGGGTGTTGTGATATTTTCAAACATTGTTTTGGGGGTTTGGGTTTATTTTGAAGAGAAAGAAAGAATGAAGGAAGAAGAAATGCATTTATCCTACATTGTGGAAGATATAAAAGTATCTTAGTACTTAAAGGGCCTTATCAAGAGGATGTTGGGGGCATTGGGGCACCCAAATGTTTACTTTGTTGCATGGAGGGAGACAATATGTAATGACCCGCATTGGCAGAGGTATTATAATTAATTTATTTAATTATATATATATAATGATATAGTGAATTTAATGATCATTGAATAAAATAATAGTGAATATTTAATTAAAATAATAATTAAATTATATATTTAATTCTGAAATAATCAAAATTGGCTGAAATGACGATATGGTGTGAACTGGATCATCGGTGATATATAATTCAGTTTAGAATTGAATTTGAATAACGAATATATTCAATCGACGTCAGTTTGAGCGTATAATTATAATATAATTAAAATAGAGCTCGAAATGGCGCGGCAGTTCGCTATTTGGCGATCTGAACTTCAACTGAATGTACAGGATTCGTTTTAAGCCGGATTTCTGTGAAACAAGAAACGTGTGGAGCTGGTGGAGTATATCTTTTTAGTGGAAGAGAAAAATCAGGATTTCATTGTGTAGATTTTGAGATATGTCCAAATCAAATTTTAGAAAAGTCGCTGTGGAATTCCTTTATAATTTATAAAGGAATTATTTATATTTTAAAAAGGAATTTCAATATAAATCGAATATCGGATTGACCCAGAAGTGAATATCGAGTAGAAATTCAAATAAGAATATTCTAGAGCTGTATGATATTCCACTATGAATATAGATGATAATATTAATTAATTAATAATTTATTTAATTATATTTAAATATATTTATATATTTAAATAGGTTATTTAGAGCGTTAAAAATAGCTATTTTTGCAAACGAAGTCGGAATTCGACGAAACTAATTTTGTTGGATTCGCAACATCAAATTATTGTTAGATTCCAAGTTTCGTGATTTTTAGAGTCACTGTGTGGCCGTACGGATTTTTAGAGGGGAAAACAGTCAGTATTTTGATGGTTAAAAATACGCTGTGTGAGCATACGAAGTCGGAATTCGACGAAACCAGTTTCGTTGGGACCGTAATGTCAAACTGTAGCTGCATTTACAGTTTCGTGATTTTTGGGTATCGTATGTGGTCACAGTAATTTTTAGAAGGCAAAAACGAATATTAAAATAAAAATATCTTCATAAATATCTCCACAAAAATATCTCAGCCTATTTCTCTATAAATACCCCTCCATTAGAAATTCTAAACCTAAGTCCTCTTTCATTTTTGGTCAACACTTTAATTACGCCGTGATTTTTGGCTCACAGCAAAAGTTGGATCACTTCGAATTTCAAAAACAAATAGGATAAAATTCCTAAAATCTCCAAACCAACATCTGTAAGTTCACCTTAGTCTTCACTTCAGTTCTATACCCAAATTAGAGGGTTCGACGTCATCTCAGTGCTCCAGGATTTTTCCGCCGCAACTAGGGTTCTGAAATTTTCGAGATACACAACATCGATCTGAATGTAAGTGTTGTATTTGGGTTTGTGGTGAGAAATTGCACGTGCAGTGAGTTTTGGGGTGGATTCTATGGTGGTGGAGTTCGGTACCTGCTGTAGTTGACGGAAATTGAGGGAGGCCGTCGAGCCGTTCTGATGGTGTCGGAGTAAAGGAGAATTCGAAGTAGAGTGAGATGGTGGTGCTTATTTAAAGTTCGGTGAAGAGAAGGGCTCGCCGTTGGAATGGGAAGTTCAGGAAATGGCACGATGGAAGACTGGAGATCGTTGTTTTGTGGTTGGGGAAGAAGGTGCAGACATGGGCTTGTAACGTGGAGGTATATGGGCCAAGAAATGTGGAATTTCGAACGATTGGATCCGTCAGGATCGTATGGACGAACACTTCACAATGGAACTGGGTTGAAGTGGATTGGAGCTAGTTTGAATTTATGGCAAAATAAACTGTTTGATTCAAATCAAACAACAGTTTATCGTTATTTAACGATGAACTGCAAATGTGAGTAAATCTCACTAACTCTGAACAGTTTATCAATTCATGTTGTATTTTTAGAACTGTTAGATATTGGCTGATTGACTGTGTGTTGATTGTTTGATTGAACTGCTAGTCAGTTAGTTGAATTTCTATATTGATTCTGTTTAACAAAATATATCATATGGAACTGAAAGTGATGTTATCTATATTGTTTAACATCTGTGATGCTGGGAAACAGGTTGGAGGAATCCAACTGGATTCCTCAACATTTGTTTTACTGTGATTCATATATTGTAATATATGATGTGATATATAATCTGTTGTTGATTATGTGTGTTTGGACGATATTTATCGTTGTTATATGGTATGTTAAATACCATAAGAAATACTGGATATGGGAGAGGGGATTTTTCAAAGTGTATTTTGAAAATGAATTATTTATATAAAATCGATGGATTTTATATAGAAAAGGGAAAGGATTTTTATAAAAGAAATATTTATAAAATCAAAGGATATGTTAGAATAAAAAGGAAATCATTAGTAAAGTGAAGAACCGTTACTAAAAGTAAATCTTTATAAATGAATAGTTTATTCGAAAAAGGAGTAAATCGAATATTAGTTATTCGAATAGAATAAAAGAGTTAATCGATGTTTGTTTAATCGATTAGAGTTAAAGTAAAAGGAGTTAATCGATGTTAGCTTAATCGATTAGAGTTAAAGTGAAAGGAGTTAATCGATGTTAGTTTAATCGATTAGAGTTAAAGTGAAAGGAGTTAATCGATGTTAGTTTAATCGATTAGAGTTAAAGTAAAAGGAGTTAATCGATGTTAGTTTAATCGATTAGAGTTAAAGCAAAAAGGAGTTAATTGAATATATAGTTTATTCGAATAGAATGAAGGAGTTAATCGATGTTAGTTTAATCGATTAGAGTAAAAGCAAAAAGGAGTTAATCGAATATATAGTTTATTCGAATAGAATAAAGGAGTTAATCGAATATATAGTTTATTCGAATAGTAAAAGGAGTTAATCGAATATATAGTTTATTCAAATAGAATTAAAAGAGTTATCGAATATAGTTTATTCGATAGGAGTTAAGTGAATAGAGTTAGAGTTAAATCAAAAGAGTTAAGTGAATAGAATAAATTGAATAGAGTTATCGAATATACCTTATCGAAGGAAAGAATTATCGAATAGAAAAGATTTGAAAGAGAGTTACGTAAGGAAGTTTGTTAAAGAATTAGAAGGGTGAACTTTGTCTATTTCAAGGTTAGAAACGTTGTTCAGTTAAGGTCTGAGAGGTAGTATTTCTCCAACTTGATTGACTTCATTTTTAACTAAGGAATGGTTAAGGTTCGATAGTAAAGGATTGTTAAGTGAATTTAGTAATTAAAGGAAATGGTTTGAGTTGGCATCGCGATGGTTTGTTTAAACATCTGTCTAAGTCCAATGAAGAAGCTTTGGAAATGTTTTCCAAATAAGAAACCAGAAATGTTTTCTAATAAAGAAAACAAGAAATGGAAATGCTTTCCATTGTTAATAACGTATATTTTCCAAATTTAGAAAATAAGAAATATTGAATATAGGGAAATAAGAGATAAGTAAATTAATGAAATAAAGAGATAAATGTTGAATGATGTTTGATCGATATAAATTTCCATTTGGAAATAATATCGTTGTTTGCACACCTGTTTTTCTTCGATAGTTAAATCACAGAATATCGAAGTTTTGACCATTTTGACGTTGTTAATATGGAGAGACCGGTTGGATTATTATCCAAAGAACCACTCTGTATTGGCATGATCGTTGCAAATCATATATGCCGATGGAAATTGAAGACGGAGTTATGCAAGGGCTATCCTGTTTACAGAATAGTGCCTTCGGTTCATCATGTTCATGGATGACTTGTGTGGATGGATGTCTGACAGAGTATTTCCAGACGATCACGTATATTGATTTCTCCAACCGTACCAAGAGTGGAAGCGGAGAAGGAAACTTCTTTTAGCTAACACATAATGTATGGTTGAGGACGTCAATCGGTGATTTGATAGATTTGACAATGTGGCATTCAAAGTGAATCCGGTGTGATGATAAAGCGTAGCTTCTAGCCTCATCAACTGGTAAATGACAGAAATCGGGCAGGCAGCATGGCTAAGTCGGTCGCACCAAAGTAGGGTGTTTAATCACCTAATCTAGAGTTTCATTTACTTCTAAAATCTATTGTTGATGTTGTCCCATTCAGGAAACGGTTGTTGATCCCAACCGTTGGTGATATACATTCGATACACTCAAGCGAAATGAGTGGTCGGTCATGAGTGGCCGGGTTGCAAGATGTACTTGTTGAACCCAGAGTATTCCTCTCTAAAGGTACACTAGCGAAAGGTGGTTCCATACCTTGTCATTGTTGGAAATCCATTACTCAATACGTGCTTGCGGTTTTGATTGTATACTATATATGTAGAACGTGAGATGAAAGCGTTTCTGCTAGATGATTATTATACTGTGGTTGATAGACATTATTATAATATCAAAAGGTTTTTGATATAAAGATATTTTGGATTCTCATAAGGAAAAAACCCGTTCCATTATACGGCGTGGTCTTATGAGATATCAATTACTTGTTCGAACTGTTTTACTCACACCAGTCCCATGACTGACCCGGAGTTTATTTTGTTGTTTTCCCTAAACTCTTGGGTGCCTAAATTTGTACGGGCAGTCAAGTAGTCGGGATTTACAGATATACTGGAAGAGCTAGGAGCAGGAGGCTTCAGGATCATTATAGCTATATTTATTTCCGCTGTGTTGTAAGTGTTGTACTTTGATAATGATATGTATATTCAAGTACATATTTGTATTTCAAAGTTATGTTATGAAATATATTTATTCGTTCCGCTGTGAGATT
Source organism: Allium sativum (assembly GCA_030737875.1). Classification (NCBI taxonomy): domain Eukaryota; kingdom Viridiplantae; phylum Streptophyta; class Magnoliopsida; order Asparagales; family Amaryllidaceae; genus Allium; species Allium sativum. The sequence goes on along the minus strand of CM060909.1, from coordinate 52,882,612 downwards.
CATGTTACTCTGATATTGTGTTCTTCTTCTTCTATTCTAAGTTTCTATCTTATCTATCATCACCCTCTGTTTTCTTTCACTAATGACCGGTATTGTTCAACGTTTGGTTAGTCATCATTGAGTTTATGACGATAACCGAAGTCGTCAAAATCCCGGGTCATTACTGTTGGTATCAGAGCTTAAGTTAAGTAAATACCTTGGCTCTGTGGCGTGACTCGGTAGAGATGGGGTTAGTAATACCCTAGATTGAGTTTGAGTGTATATATACGAGTGAACGTATTTGTTATTGATATAAAAGTTGTTTTATATTGTGGAGATTCATTAGTTGAGTTGTTTATGAGTTCTGGTCGATCAGTTTGATCCACTTTATCGGTAGGAGTTACTAAACACTCGAATACGATGGGTCGACACGATATGTTTTGAAAATATGGTAAATTAAAATAAGTTACCCAAGGTATATCTTGATATAGAGAAGATATATATATATCAAAATTATAATATAGTGGATATATTGGTTGTGATTATAATCGAGTAAGATTATAAATTAAATGGTTAATGTAAATAACCAATCAGAATTCATATAAGTGAAATACATGAAATCAGATGGGTTAAATCTGAAATTTAAACCAGAAATTGAATTAAAATTTTGGAAAATTGGATAAGTGTTCGTAAATGGATTTGGATTAAAAATAAGGAAAATTTAAGATCCTGAGAGATTTTAAATTGTTTTACAAGCAGTGTGAATTATATTTTGAAATGAATTTCAAGGTGGAAATGTTTAGAAATGGTTTTATAGTATTGAACTCACTTCGATCGCTGGAAAATAGATTTCTGATGATGACAGCTGCATCATCAGTATTCATTTTCGAGTTGTAAGTGACGAATTACTACCAGAGATACTGTTTTGAATTTTTTTTTGGGAAAGACAAGTTGTGTTGAATTTCAAAATGGGATTTAAAATATAGAATTTGAATTTTTAAAAAGATTTGAAATATTAACTTGTTTTAAAAGAAATAAAACGAGAAGTTCCTTTATAAATGAAGTTTATAAATAGTTCTTTTATAAACGAAGTTTATAAATGAAGTGAAAAGAATTACCATTGGATAATTCAGAAATAAAAATACAAGTGTGAAATTGAAAGGAAAATCAATTTTCCAAAGGTAGAAATATCGATTTCAAAAGGAATTGAAATCGAGACTTATTTAAAGAATGAATAAAGAAAGTTTGAAAAGGAATTTGAATAAAGGAACTTCAAACATAGAATTTAAATAAGAAAATTCAAAGGGGTTTTGAATATAGAAAATTCAAAAGGGGTTTGAATATAGAAATTCAAATGAGATTTGAATAAAGAAGATTTAAATAATGGAAAATTGAATATAGAATTCATATAGAGTAATAATAGGATTTGAATATAGAAAATATAAAGGAATTCAAATATAGGATTTGAATATCGAAGGTGAAATGGAATTTGAATATAGAAATTCAAATGGAATTCAAATATAGGATTTGAATATATAGAATTTGAATAAAGAGAATTCAAATAGAATTGAATATAGAAATTCAAAGGGAGTTTGAATATATGAAATTCAATGGAATTGAAATAGAAATTGAATATAGAAATCCAAAGGGAGTTTGAATATATGAAATTCAATGGAAGTGATATAGAATTTGAATATAGAAATTCAAATAGAGTTTGAATATAGAAATTCAAATGGAATTCAAATATAGAATTTGAATATATAGAATTTGAATAGAATTTGATATATAAAATTTGAATAGAAATTGAATAGAATTAACTAAGTCGAAGAGGAATTAGTTAATCGAGTTTTGAATTTGAAGTTGAACTTTGAAAGGTGAATTGGATTTGTAAACGGATACTCGAAATCGAATATAGAACTAAAATTTGAAATTTGGATTCAAATTAGTTAATAAGCAAGTTAAAATATATTTGAACATGTCATGTTCAAATGTAAAAGTGAAATAGACTAAAGAGTTAATTAACGAATTGAGTTAAAACGATCAGGTATAGTTAAAATAGATTGGGCAGGTATAAATATACATGAGATAGGTATGGATAAGGTATGAAGGTATATAAATAGAATGCTCGACGAAAAGGTATGTATTTAATTCATATATGAGATTTTATGCGCCGTATCGGCTAGCCGCTTGGCTTTTTCTTTTTCTTGTGGATTGGTGAGGGCCATGGGAGGCTATTTGAAATATCCCGATGCTCCTGGTACAAAGGAGGTTATGGCAAATTTTTCCGAGAATTTAAGGAGTTAGAATATTCTTAAGATAATTTGATAATTAGAAATCAACGTATCGATATATATATATAGAAGTCGATAAGGAAACGAACTTAGAAATAGAATAGTAAAATCAAAAAGGAAACCTAGGAATAAAATCTAGTAAGAATAGAAAGAGAAGCGTATACGTGTTTAAAAGTGAATAAGTAGTTGTATGGTATTGATTATTCGAGTAAGTAGTCATATCTATTTTGACGTTATAAATGTTATTCAGTCAAGTCTGAGAGGTAGTTATACCCTAACTTGATTGATTTCATTATTAACAAATAAATAGTAAGATTTCAGGCTCGAAGATCAATGTTGAATAAGAGTTAGTTGAATATAGTATTTGGGTTGTCGTAACGATGTTTTACACAACATCCGTTTTAACCCAAATAAGTGAAAGCTTGGAAATATAATAAAGAATATTTCCTAAGTATAGAAATAAACGAGATCGGAAAATAGATAAGTAATTGGAGTATTTTCCAATTATAAATAGCATATATTTTCTAAAAGTTTAGAAAATAAAGGAAGGCGATATTCAGAAATGTTTTCCAAATAACATAAAAGGCCAATATGGTTATTGAAAATATTTGGTTAACAAATATTGATAAAGAAATAGAGAACTGATTTAACTAATGTAATATTAATTAAGGGCTCAGTGACATGCTCAAAAGGAAATTTTGATTTTTGAAAAGAGTAACTGTTTAAAAACTCCCAGGGAAAGATTGTTTGGGTTAAAAACAAATTAAACAGAAATTTGTGAAAGCAAAATTGAATTAAAGTAGAGCCAATAAAGTGGTAATTGAGATTGAATTAGAATGATATCAAGACAAATTGGATTGTGGGATTCCAATTTGAAATGTAATGGGATAATCAAGTTAAGAGTTGGGAATCGGGAATGAAACTCGAGTTTGAAATGATATTTGGCACGGATATAAGCGAATGGTTGTGTTGGAGATGAAAGTGATTTCAGAATTTGATTGGGATAACATTGGTAAATGCTGAGTTGATAGCATATGGAAGTGATAGAGTTGATATGCCCAACAAAAAGGTACAAGTTTATATTCGATATAAGCATGGGATTTATGAGCCGAATTGGCAAGCCGCTTGGCTGTTTGATTTTCTTTTGGGATGGAGATGGCCCAGAGAGGCGAGTTGGAGTTTGACCAGTACAAAGGAGGTGCTGGCGAAATTTTTCGAAGAGTTAAGGCGTTAGAAAATTTTCAGGATTTTTGAAAATTTTCATTGATAAGAATTAAATATATTTAATTAAAATTAAATTGGTTCAGTTGAAACTGAAGTTAAGAAGTGAACAAATATGTTCTAACCAGTCGATAGGGTCGTCCTCTACCTTTTAGCAATTTCGAGGACAAAATTATTTTAAGTGGGAAAGATTGTAACAACCCGCATTGGCAGAGGTATTATAATTAATTAATTTAATTATATATATAGTGATATAGTGAATTTAATGATCGTTGAATAAAATAATAGTGAATATTTAATTAAAATAATAATTAAATTATATATTTAATTCTGAAATAATCAGAATTAGCTGAAATGATGATATGGTGTGAACTGGATCATCTGTGATATATAATTCAGTTTAGAATTGAATTTGAATAACGAATATATTCAGTCGACGTCAGTTTGAATGTATAATTATAATATAATTAAAATAGAGCTCGAAATGGCGCGGCAGTTCGCTGTTTGGCGATCTGAACTTCAACTGAATGTACATGATTCGTTTTAAGCCGGATTTCTGTGAAACAAGAAACGTGTGGAGCTGGTGGAGTATATCTTTCTAGTGGAAGAGAAAAATCGGGATTTCATTGCGTAGATTTTGAGATATGTCCAAATCAAATTTTAGAAAAGTCATTGTGGAATTCCTTTATAATTTATAAAGGAATTATTTAAATTTTAAAAAGGAATTTCAATATAAATCGAATATCGGATTGACCCAGAAGTGAATATCGAGTAGAAATTCATATAGGAATATTCTAGAGCTGTATGATATTCCACTGTGAATATAGACGATAATATTAATTTATTAATATTTTATTTAATTTTATTTAAATATATTTATATATTTAAATAGGTTATTTAGAGCGTTAAAAATAGCCATTTTTGCAAACGAAGTCGGAATTCGACGAAACTAATTTTGCTGGATCCGCAACATCAAATTATTGTTAGATTCCAAGTTTCGTGATTTTTAGAGTCACTGTGTGGCCGTACGGATTTTTAGAGGGGAAAACAGTCAGTATTTTGACGGTTAAAAATACGCTGTGTGAGCATACGAAGTCGGAATTCGACGAAACCAGTTTCGTTGGGACCGTAATGTCAAACTATAGATGCATGTACAGTTTCGTGATTTTTGGGTATCGTATGTGGTCACAGTAATTTTTAGAAGGAAAAAACGAATATTAAAATAAAAATATCTTCATAAATATCTCCACAAAAATATCTCAGCCTATTTCTTTATAAATACCCCTCCCTTAGAAATTCTAAACCTAAGTCCTCTTTCATTTTTTGTCAACGCTTTAATTCCGCCGTGATTTTTGGCTCACAGCAAAAGTTGGATCACTTCGAATTTCAAAAACAAATAGGATAAAATTCCTAAAATCTCCAAACCAACATCTGTGAGTTCACCTTAGTCTTCACTTCAGTTCTATACCCAAATTAGAGGGTTCGACGCCATCTCAGTGCTCCAGGATTTTTCCGCCGCAACTAGGGTTCTGAAATTTTCGAGATACACAACATCGATCTGAATGTAAGTGTTGTATTTGGGTTTGTGGTGAGAAACTGCACGTGTGGTGAGTCTTAGGGTGGATTCTGTGGTGGTGGAGTTCGGTACCTGCTGTAGTCGACGGAAATTGGGGGAGGCCGTCGAGCCGTTCTGATGGTGTCGGAGTAAAGGAGAATTCGAAGTAGAGTGAGATGGTGGTGCTTATTTAAAGTTCGGTGAAGAGAAGGGCTCGCCGTTGGAATGGGAAGTTCAGGAAATGGCACGATGGAAGACTGGAGATCGTTGTTTTGTGGTTGGGGAAGAAGGTGCAGACATGGGCTTGTAACGTGGAGGTATATGGGCCAAGAAATGTGAAATTTCGAACGGTTGGATCCGTCAGGATCGTATGGACAAACACTTCACAATGGAACTGGGTTGAAGTGGATTGGAGCTAGTTTGAATTTATGGCGAAATAAACTGTTTGATTCAAATCAAACAACAGTTTATTGTTCTTTAACGATGAACTGCAAATGTGAGTAAATCTCACTAACTCTGAACAGTTTATCAATTCATGTTGTATTTTTAGAACTGTTAGATATTGGCTGATTGACTGTGTGTTGATTGTTTGATTGAACTGCTAGTCAGTTAGTTGAATTTCTATATTGATTCTGTTTAACAAAATATATCATATGGAACTGAAAGTGATGTTCTCTATATTGTTTAACATCTGTGATGCAGGGAAACAGGTTGGAGGAATCCAACTGGATTCCTCAACATTTATTTTACTGTGATTCATATATTGTAATATATGATGTGATATATAATCTGTTGTTGATTATGCGTGTTTGGACGATATTTATCGTTGTTATATGGTATGTTAAATACCATAAGAAATACTAGATATGGGAGAGGGGATTGTTCAAAGTGTATTTTGAAAATGAATTATTTATATAAAATCGATGGATTTTATATAGAAAAGGGAAAGGATTTATATAAAAGAAATATTTATAAAATCAAAGGACAAGTTAGAATAAAAAGGAAATCATTTGTAAAGTGAAGAACCGTTACTAAAAGTAAATCTTTATAAATGAATAGTTTATTCGAAAAAGGAGTAAATCAAATATTAGTTATTCGAATAGAATAAAGGAGTTAATCGATGTTAGTTTAATCGATTAGAGTTAAAGTAAAAGGAGTTAATCGATGTTAGCTTAATCGATTAGAGTTAAAGTGAAAGGAGTTAATCGATGTTAGTTTAATCGATTAGAGTTAAAGTGAAAGGAGTTAATCGATGTTAGTTTAATCGATTAGAGTTAAAGTAAAAGGAGTTAATCGATGTTAGTTTAATCGATTAGAGTTAAAGCAAAAAGGAGTTAATCGAATATATAGTTTATTCGAATAGAATGAAGGAGTTAATCGATGTTAGTTTAATCGATTAGAGTAAAAGCAAAAAGGAGTTAATTGAATATATAGTTTATTCGAATAGAATAAAGGAGTTAATCGAACATATAGTTTATTCGAATAGTAAAAGGAGTTAATCGAATATATAGTTTATTCAAATAGAATTAAAAGAGTTATCGAATATAGTTTATTTGATAGGAGTTAAGTGAATAGAGTTAGAGTTAAATCAAAAGAGTTAAGTGAATAGAATAAATTGAATAGAGTTATCGAATATACCTTAACGAAGGAAAGAATTATCAAATAGAAAAGATTTGAAAGAGTGTTACGTAAGGAAGTTTGTTAAAGAATTAGAAGGGTGAACTTTGTCTATTTCAAGGTTAGAAACATTGTTCAGTTAAGGTCTGAGAGGTAGTATTACCCCAACTTGATTGACTTCATTTTTAACTAAGGAATGGTTAAGGTTCGATAGTAAAGGATTGTTAAGTGAATTTAGTAATTAAAGGAAATGGTTTGAGTTGGCATCGCGATGGTTTGTTTAAACATCTGTCTTAAGTCCAATGAAGAAGCTTTGGAAATGTTTTCCAAATAAGAAACCATAAATGTTTTCTAATAAAGAAAACAAGAAATGGAAATGTTTTCCATTGTTAATAACGTATATTTTCCAAATTTAGAAAATAAGAAATATTGAATATAGGGAAACAGGAGATAAGTAAATTAATGAAATAAAGAGATAAATGTTGAATGATGTTTGATCGATATAAATTTCCATTTGGAAATAATATCGTTGTTTGCACACCTGTTTTGCTTCGATAGTTAAATCACAGACTATCGAAGTTTTGACCATTTTGACGTTGTTAATATGGAGAGACCGGTTGGATTATTATCCAAAGAACCACTCTGTATTGGCATGAGCGTTGCAAATCATATATGCCGATGAAAATTGAAGACGGAGTTATGCAAGGGCTATCATGTTTACAAAATAGTGATTTCGGTTCATCCTGTTCCTGGATGACAAGTAGGGAGGATGTCTGACAGAGTATTTCCAGACGATCACATATATTGATTTCTCCAACCGTACCAAGAGTGGAAGTGGAGAAGGAAACTTCTTTTAGCTAACACATAATGTATGGTTGAGGACGTCAATCGGTGATTTGATAGATTTGACAATGTGGCATTCAAAGTGAATCTGGTGTGATGATAAAGCGTAGCTTCTAGCCTCATCAACCGGTAAATGACAGAAATCGGGCAGGCAGCATGGCTAAGTCGGTCGCACCGAAGTAGGGTGTATAATCACCTAATCTAGAGTTTCATTTACTTCTAAAATCTATTGTTGATGTTGTCCCATTCAGGAAACGGTTGCTGATCCCAACCATTGGTGATATACATTCGATACACTCAAGCGAAATGAGTAGTCGGTCATGTGTGGCCAGGTTGTAAGATGTTCTTGTTGAACCCAGTGTTTTCCTCTCTAGAGGTACACTAGCGAAAGGTGGTTCCATACCTTGTCATAGTTGGAAATCCATTACTCAATACGTGCTTGCGGTTTTGATTGTATACTATATATGTAGAACGTGAGATGAAAGCGTTTCTGCTAGATGATTATTATACTGTGGTTGATAGACACTATTATAATATCAAAAGGTTTTTGATGTAAAGATATTTTGGATTCTCATAAGGGAAAAACCCGTTCCTATATACGGCGTGGTCTTATGAGATATCGATTACTTGTTCGAACTGTTTTAAACTGTTTTACTCACACCAGTCCCATGACTGACCCGGAGTTTATTTTGTTATTTTCCCTAAACTCTTGGGTACCTAAATTTGTACGGGCAGTCAAGTAGTCGGGATTTACAGATATATTGGAAGAGCTAGGAGCAGGAGGCTTCAGGATCATTATAGCTATAGTTATTTCCGCTGTGTTGTAAGTGTTGTACTTTGATAATGATATGTATATTCAAGTACAGATTTGTATTTCAAAGTTATTTTATGAAATGTATTTATTCGTTCCGCTGTGAGATTCGTGTTACTCTGATATTAAGTTCTTCTTCTTCTTCTTCTATTCTAAGTTTCTATCTTATCTATCCTCACCCTCTGTTTTCTTTCACTAATGACCGGTATTTTTCAACGTTTGGTTAGTCATCATTGAGTTTATGGCGATAACCAAAGTCGTCAAAATCCCGGGTCATTACACAATATCAATCATAATATGAATTCTAGGCGGCATGGGTACCACCTATCATGTCGCCATATATAGGTTTACAATCAAAACCGCACATGTCGTATTAGAAAGTTGGATTTCTGTCATGAACCGAGGCTAGGCGCAAGATCCTCACCGAGTTGAGACAATCTAGCCTACCATGTCTCAGGATCAGAGCTCGAGTGACCCTTGGATCGTCAGGGCCAGTCCACCGATGTGGATTAAACTCAAATCCTAGACACTGCGTTTCCCCGCCCTTTGGGGCGTAAGTGAGCCAAATGACTCCAAATCCGAGGCGCCTCGCAACAGCAACAACCACACAGGTGAAAATAATATAAATGTCAGCCAGTTTAAGCACTGACACCACCTCTAGCTAGAAAGAAACGCAAGTCCCCCCTGATGTCCTTCTCCCGTTTTTGGTTCATACCGGGGTGTGAGGCTCGCGAATCCATGCTTTGATCATCAACCACAAGACTTTGCTTTTCAACAGAAGCCTTGATCATCTGCCACTTAGGCATGCCACACAGGCAATTCACTCCATGCGACTGATTTCTATCGATATATAACCTCTGAGCTCGTACGTCTCAGAGAAGGGCGTTAAGCAAGAGAATAAATTATCCGCCGCCAAACAGATATATATTTAACAGAGATCAACCAGCACAGAACAAAATCCAATGTCAGACACACAGTCCATTTACAAGTCCGTTCTGGGTCTGAATGAAACCGGAGGCACCTAGTACCTCGCATATCCGTACCATCAACAAGTACGTCCGGACGACTACTACGGTCGCCCTTTCAAGGTAGCTACTCCAATCCTGAGCGACAGTAGCACCCCTCCATTCGACGTGAAGATCGTCGGTCTTGCACCGTCTTCATATCTTCGACTTTGAATTGTCGATCAATTATTTGAAATGAGATTTAACTCGGCCTTTTCAAATAATTCACGTATACTAGAATTTAAATCAATTCTTTTCTTGGTTAAATTATTCGACACTCACATTTCAGTTCTTTAATATAATTTTCGTGTCAAACACGTTCAACCCTCACAATATCAAACAAACCAAGTAAAATTGGTTTATTTCCATTCCATATCGCCTATAATATTTAATAACGATATATCGCCATTTTATTTATTTAAAAAATAGCTTATTTTAATTAAACGACGATTCAGGCCATAACACAGCCGTGGCGCTGTTTTTCCATAAATTTGATTTACACATTTCTAAAAATCTAACCGTTGGATCTTAACAAATTTTACACCTTTGGAAAGATCTTTCCAAGGCGGATCCAACGGGTCCAGTTTCGAGAAAATCCGACGGTCGGATCTCTTGGTATACTCGTTTAAAGTTACGATTTCAAAACGCGAACTGCAGCATTGTTATTCGTTTTATTTTAATTTATATATATATATATATATATATAATTTGTTCGTCGATTTCTAAACCATTTTCACTTCATATAAGGGTTAAAAATAATATTTTTAACACACGAATATTTATTGCAACACATGAATATTTTTACCACTTCATATATTTTATAAAAATGTGATTTTTATCTTTCTAGTCCTTTATTCAACATATGAATATTTTCTAATTTCACTAACACGATAAAAAGGTGATTTTTATCGTTTCAAATATTTTCTTAGCACTTAAGTATTTTATAACTTTATATTTATGACAAAAATGTGATTTTTATTCTTAAAATATTTTATTCCAAACATATATATTTTTAGCGATACATACATATAATAAAAATGTGATTTTTGTTATCAAAATATTTTATTTCAAACATATCTATTTTATATAGACTATATATGTGATAAAATATTATATTTATCTTTCAAGAAATTTATTCAACACATGAATTTTATTCAACACATGAATTTTCTATTCAACACATGAATTTCAATTTAACACATAAATATATTTCAATACAGGAATAAAATTCAAACATATGAATATTTCAAGAAATTTCGGCAGCATAACGGCAGGGTAGTTAACCCGGCACCGTCCTTCGTACGGCTCCTCGCCTACCTTAAAGCCTTGCGACTTTTGACAATGGGATTCATGCATCTAGTTCGCACGCAGGCGGCATGTATTTCATTTATTTCATTTCCTCACCCTTATCCTATTTGGATTCTAACTACTCTCAATTATTCTCTCAACCACAAAGGTATTTTTCAACCACAAAGGTATTTTTCAACCAAGGTATTTTTCAACCACAAATCAACAATCTCAACCACAAACAATTCTATCAACCATTCGTATTATTCACAAAATTTCACGCCAATCATAATCAATAAATATCATCCATGGTCTGTGGGCGAGGGGAGTGTGTGTGTATATATATATATATATATAGGAATATTTCACTTTCATTTCAACACATGAATGATTTTTACAACGCATATATAACTTATACATCGCACATACAACTTATACAACGCTTATACATGAGGTGTACAACGCTTATATAACTCATACATCGACCGTATAATTTATACATCGTCATTTCTCTCCAATTCGGATTTGGAAATCTCACATTGGTTGGTCGCTTTGCTAAAAATAGTCGCGAGCTCAGAAAAATATCCGGTGTCTTCTATAATGTAGAAAGCGTCGACACGGTCCCAATGTTTCCTCTTTCATCGAATTTCGTTAACGCAGCAAAAAGATACGATTTTTCAAAATTTGCAACACTTTTATATGTTGAAATTAGTTAATTAAAACCAAACCCATTACCTTTCAAATCAGTTCGAAATTAGGTTTGAATTTTTCTTCCAATCCGTTGAACTAGGTGACGATCAGGTTGCGCTGCGTCGTAGAGGCTAGAAAGAGCTTCCCGGCACTGGGACCCACCACCAGATCGACGTCAGCATCAAGGCGCGGCGGAGCTCCAAAGGTCCGGCGTTCCCAGGCGCGATTCTCGAGATTCAGGCAATGAAAAAAATCAATCCTTATATGGATTTGAAGCCCTCTGAATTCTCTTCAAAAATCTCTAAAGGACCGGTATGATTTGATGCGTGGTTGGAGAGAAGGGGGTGAGCCTTTTCCGTCATGCGCTGGAGCGATTTGTCGGGTTTGGGAAAAGTAAACGATGAAGTGTGATTGGCTAGGGTTATTTATTTAATTTATTTTTATTTTAAATCCGTAAATACCCCTTTCGACATACGAACTCCAATTCAAACCCAACGACTGTCGCCCCTAGCCAAATACCCCCCTTCCGAACACAATGGAATATGTTTCGTAAGCCAATTCGACTGTTACAGTCAGTTATTCTTCCTATTAAAACATAAAACATTCAAATATGGATTTAAACGTATATTTTAATTTGCCGGGCCCACATACTGACTCGAAAAATTCCAGAAAAATTATTTCTAGCATCGTATCGATGATACGGTCCTAACAAAACTGATTTCGTCGAATTCTGAGACCGTTTGAAAAATGGCCATTTTCTGGTCGATCAGATTTAACTGAAACTGACAAAACACGTTTTCTTTTGCCACGCTCACATATTGATTCAGAAAATTATGAACTATGGAACCTAGCAATAATTCGACATCCCGGATCCAACAAAAGTGGTTTCGTCGAATTCCGAGGTCGTTTGCAAAATAGCTATTTTCAGGGCCTTTATATATATTAAAATATATATAAATTTCACAACGACCTTTCCGAATTTTAAACTGGACATATCTTTCAACCTTTAAAGCGACATCTCAGTTTCTTAGCCTCGTTAGAAAGATATGATTCAACAGATTCAAATATTTCTTGTTTCGTTCAATTCCGATTTATTTTGAATCCTGTATATTCATTTGAAATTCGAAATCGAATTTTCGAACTACCGCGCCATTCCAGGCTCGTTATATAATTTAAAAAAATCGTTTTCAATTGGACTTAAATAAATTTTTTGTCGTTATTATTTAAAATAATCATTTAAAATAATCAAAATTCGCTAAAATAGCCAAAATAAAAATTTTAAATTGGCTCAGATTTTCCGGGTTGTTACATTCTCCCCCACTTAAAATCTTTTCGTCCTCGAAAAGGAACGCAGTCGAAAGTTGTTTAACTAACCAACTCAACTTTCATTATTTTAATTATGGCTTAAGTTTTTCAACTTTTCAGTTTCGAAAACTTTTCAAATTTTTCAAAAATTTGGCTAACACCCTAAATTTCCGAATTTTTTTGCCATAACCTCCTTTGTACGGGAGCACCGGGAAAATCCCCAAACCGCCACACAGGCCTCTCCAATCCAAAAGAAAAAGAAAAAGCCAAGCGGCTAGCCGATACGGCTCATAAAATCGTCCAAACCCCTAGAAATACAATAAACATGTACCTATTTGTCGGGCAAACAATTTTATTCCTCTTCTTTGCATACCTGCTATGACCTGTACAATTACATACATATATATGTGTACATGTATGCATGCATTTCAATCAAATTTTCAACTCAATTCACTATTTGATTCAAGTTGGATTAATTTACCTCTTATTCTCATGTTAGTTGGATTCTTTATCATTTCAAGGTTTGATTAGCCAAATTATTGTCACACAACACAAACAACAATCAATAGGTTGATTAACTTTTAAAATGTATAACAACTAGTTTATATACTTAAAAATCATATTTGTGTTGAGATCAGATTTCATATAATTAAAACTTTTCATCCATGATAAGCAACCATAGTAAAGCAGAAAACAATGGTAAAGTAGAAAACAAGACAGAAATGCAAAGTATGGTAGATGTACCTTGCACCCGAGATAATCAGAGATGTCCAATCTGCAATTGGGATAAGCCTTCTTAATGCTTTCTTCAGTTTCCCAAGTACAGTCTCTAGGATCTCCACTCCACTTCACTTTGACCAAGTGAACTTTCATGTTCCTCAACTCTTTAGTTTCTTTGCCAACAATACTTGTCGGCTCTCTTCTCACAGCTAATTCTGGAGTAATTTCCAGCTCTTGTTGTGCGGATTCTTCCACAATAGAGTCCGGATCATGTACATACTTTCTCAGTTGAAACACGTGAAACACGTCATGTACTCTAGGCAACCCGTCAGGTAATTGAACTCTATAAGCGAGAGTTCCAATCCGTTCGAGTATAGGGAATGGACCAATAAATCTAGGCGCCAACTTCCCAGTTTTGCCAAACCGGACTACTCCTCTCATCGGAGGAACCTGCAAATAAACATAATCGCCAACAACAAATGCCACATCTCTTCTTTTAGAATCCGCATAACTTTTCTGTCGGCTTTGAGCGGTTTGTAATCGTTTCTTGATGAGATTGACTTTGTCAGCAGCTTCACGAATCATATCGGGACCCAATACAAGTCTATTTCCAGTTTCAACCCAACATGCGGGAGATCTGTAAGGCCTATCATATAATGCTTCAAACGGGGACATTTTCAGACTTGCTTGATAACTGTTGTTGTATGAGAACTCGGCCAAATGCAAATGGTCTTCCCATGATCCGCCAAAGTCGATAATACAAGCCTGCAATAGATCTTTAAGTATATGATTCACCCTTTCAGTTTGGCCTTCTGTTTGAGGATGATATGCGGTGCTCAGATTCAGTTTTGTTCCCAACTCGGCTTGGAACGCTTCCTAGAATTTACTAGCAAATATCGGGTCACGATCACTAACGATACTCATGGGAACTCCATGTAGCCTAACAATTTTCTTGAAATAAATCTGTGCTAGACTTTGAGCCGTTCTATTGGATCTGACAGGTATGAAATGGGCGGTCTTCGTGAGACGATCTACGATCACCCAAATACTGTCATTTCCTTTCTTGGTTTGGGGCAAACCATCGATGAAATCCATAGAAATCTGTTCCCACTTCCAATTCGGAATTTCCAACGGTTGTAACAATCCAGCAAGTTTCTGCTGATCGCTTTTAACTTGTTGACAAGTGGGGCACTTGCAAACGTATATGGAAATGTCTCTTTTCATTACCCTCCACCAGAAGGTTCGTTTGAGATCATTATACATCTTGCTCACTCCGGGATGGATGCAAAGTTTGGACTTGTGACATTCGTCCATTACCTCCCTTCGGAGCTCAGCAATATTCGGGATGCAAATTCGACCGTTTAACCTCAGAACTCCCTCGTTATCAATCTGAAAACTCGAGGGTTCACCTTCTTTGATTTTCTTGCTAATCCTCTGTATAAATTCATCGTCCTTTTGAAGGACAGAGATTTTGTCTATCAATGAAGTCGTAAGAACTAAACTGGTGATGATTTCATTCTTTCTGCTGAGCGCATCTGCCACAACATTGGCTTTTCCTGGCGTATACAAAATATCAAGATTATATGCTGCGAGAAATTCTAGCCAACACTGTTGTCTTAAGTTCAGATCCTTCTGGGTGAACAGGTATTTCAATGATTGATGATCGGTATATAGCTCGAACTACTCACCCAGCAGATAATGTCTCCAGATTTTCAAGGCAAACACGATGTCCAATAACTCAAGATCATGAACTCTATAATTCCTTTCATGTGGTTTCAACTGTCGGCTAGCATAAGCAACTACTCTCCCTCTTTGCATTAATACCGCGCCAAGACCATCAATAGAAGCATCTGTCCAGACTTGCAAGTCTTGGTTGCCATCAATAATGGTTAACACTGGAGCAGTTGTCAACTTTAATTTCAGCTTTTGAAAAGCTTCCTCACACTCAGGAGTCCACTTAAACCTTGAATGTTTCTTAGTAAGCCGTGTTAAGGGACGGGATGTCTCCGAAAAATCCTTAATGAATTTCCGATAATAACTAGCCAATCCAAGGAAACTCCGGACTTCTGTGGGTGTTCTAGGTTGTCTCCAGTCTTGAATAGTTGTGATTTTACTCGGATCCACAGAAATTTCTTCCTTTGACACGACGTGACCAAGGAACTTTACTTCGTCTTGCCAGAATATACACTTGGAAAATTTAGCTTTCAGGATGTTCTTTCTCAGAATCTCTAGAACTTGTTCCAAATGTTTTTCATGTTCGGCTTTTGACTTAGAGAAGATCAAACTATCGTCGATGAATACCAACACAAATTTATTCAATACACCACGGAACACTCTGTTCATTAAGTCGACAAAGTAAGCAGGAGCGTTACATAAGCCGAACGGCATTACTAACCACTCATAGAACAGATCGGGATCTCTGAATGCTGTTAAGGAAACACACTCTTCGGCAATACGAAGCTGATGGAAACCTGTAGCTAGGTCCATACGTGAAAATACTTGTGCTCCATTCAAACGGTTTAATAAATCATCGATTCGCGGCAATGGATATTTGTTCTTTAATGTCTGATTATTCAAGTCACGATAATCCACACATACCACAGCCGCTCCCCAATCAGAGAAACTAGCCCTGACCAGACCTTTCCATACAAGCTGTCGAGTTTGATTATCTAACTCTTCTTTCTCCTTTAAAGTCATTCTTCGAATGGTGTGCACCACTGGCCTTGCGTTCGGAACCAAATCGATCCTGAAATCAATTTCTCTTTGCGGAGGTAAGTTAACAACTTCTTCGAACACATCCGCATAGTTCTTGACAACAGGAATATCTTTTATAGCGACCTGAATATCCTCTAGGACGACATGAATAGGTTCTATTGGAGCAGGAGAAACATCAAGAGCCGACCAAAAGTCTTTTCTGTCTGAATTTGAACCCTCACATGGTATGGTTATATAATTCCCTGATTTAATCTTTGCCCTTACAACTCTCTCGGCGCATTTAACCTCTGCTTCATATTTGGTTAACCAATCCAATCCCAAAATAAGATCGAATTCAGTAAAATTCATGACGATAGAGATGGTGGGGAACTTATAATAGGAAAAAGAGACGGGCACTCCACAAATCCAACTAAGACCGATGGAACCCCCAACCGGATTTTGGACAGTGATGGGTTCTTTGAGCTTTTTCAGGTTTAAATCCAATTTCTTAACCGCATTACTTGCAATAAAGCTTTTCGACGCGCCTGTATCAAACAGTACTTTAACTGGAATGTTTTTGACGTTAAGCGTGCCTTGCAAAACACCTGGCCCTTCCTGACTAGCTGAGGGTGCTGGAGTTTCTGCAACTTCATTCACTTGTACTTTTCCAGGCTTCTTTAATAACGGGCAAAGCTTTGAAAGATGACCAGTCTGATGGCATTGATTGCATTTTCTATTCTCTTGAAACTTATTTTTGGATTTCGCTCCCCCTTTCTTCGAAGATCCACAGTTCCTTATCGAATGCCCTTGCTGATTACACTTTAGACATATGACTGTCTTTACCTTTTTCTAACTGTCCTTTAGCCTCTTACCGACCTCAGAGTTCGTACTTGTCTCAAGCTGTGTACTTGTCTCTGGTCTATCAGTTTCGAACTTTCTTTTGTTACTAGAACCGATTTCCTCCTCAGAGCGCAACATACCTTTTTTATCGAGATCTTCATACTGATAAGCCATGTATATCATTTCAGAAAAAGGAAGCTTCACATGCCTCATTACACTATTTTGGTATTTTCTTTGAAGACCATGGATAAACCTCATATTCTTCCATTTTGGTTTTTCAATTAGCTCCGGGGCGAAACGAGAAAGTTCATTGAATTTCTTCTCATATTCAGGAATAGTCATATCCCCTTGTATTAGATAGTAGAATTCATCGTATAACCGCTCAGTTGCTTCTGGAGGAATAAACCTTTCTTTGAAAATTTCTTTGAATCAATCCCAGGAAATATTACCTTCTGGAGTATCCTTAATAGCAGTCTCCCACCAGATTAAAGCTTCGTCCCTGAGTGCCCAAGATGCCAGTAATCTTTTCTGATCTCAGATTTAAACCTTGAAAAATTTTCTCTACATAGCGCATCCATGATTGAGTTTGAATAATATATTCTTTGCCCAAGTATAGTACTCCACACAAATTTCGATATCTCTGGAATATAACTTCTTTATCTGGTTCTGCATTCCTTCTTCTGTTTCTGACACTCATTTTCTAGTACTTCTGCAAATGGCAGACCAAGTGTCAGGTCAACAGAAAAGATAATATAAAGCACAGAAACATATACTTGAATGTAAGTGTGTCTATCGAAGTGTATTTCATTCTACTTTACTCATTCTAGGACCTTACTGATCCCATCTATATGAGTTATTCGTCTTAGAACACTACTGGTTCTATTTCTGACGAGTTGTTATATTCCTAAGCTAAGATTAACCAAAGCTCTGATACCACGTGTGATGACCCAAAACCCCCATGTCCCGGTGGCAAGGGTAATCTTAGGAATATAACACATAAACAAATAAAAGCAAAGCAGAAATATATCATTACACAGATAATGAACACCAAAATATACTGGATAAAAATAATCATCAGAGTTATACAGCATAATAGGATCATACTTAGCACAAAATACAGTTCCAGCTTATATAAAATGTCTGCAGCGGAATCAAACATAATATACATAACAATGACTGAAACAGTAAAATAGAAATGATAAATCCAGCTCTAGCTCCATAGCTATCCGAAATAAGTCTGCTAACCTGTATACAAGGCTTCCCGTGTAGAAAAGAGGGGCACCCGAGTTTGCAAGTGAAACAAACTACGAGTCAGTCATGGGACTGTTATGAGAAATCAACTTAACTGCTAAAATAATAATAATAAGGCGAATCATAGGACCACGCCGCTTTCGCGGAACGGGTTTACTCCAGTGATTGCCAGTGCAATAAAACAACGAAATTCTTTAAACAACGAAATGCTTTTTAATAAAATGAAGCCAATATAAGACTCAGGTCCCATCACACAATGCAATACAAACCGAAGGATAGAGTTTTACCTTATATTGGCCAAAATATGTTCGATACGTATAAATCAAGAACTTTTGATATTATTACTAGTGTTAATATGTTTCAAAACAATATCAATCATAATATCAATCCTAGGCGCCATGGGTACATCTATCATGTCGCCATATATAGGTTTACAATCAAAACCGCACATGTCGTATTGAAAAGTTGGATTTCCGTCATGAACCGAGGCTAGGGGCAAGATGCTCACCGATTCGAGACAATCTAGCCTACCAGGTCTCAGGATCAGAGCTCGAGTGACCCTTGGATCGTCAGGACCAGTCCACCGATGTGGATTAAACTTAAATGCTAGACACTGCGTTTCCCCGCCCTATGGGGCGTAAGTGAGCCAAATGACTCCAAATCCGAGGCGCCTCGCAACAGCAACAACCACACAGGTGAAAATAATATAAATTTCAGCCAGTTTAAGCACTGACACCACCTCTAGCTAGAAAGAAACGCAGGTCCCCCCTGATGTCCTTCTCCCGTTTTTGGTTCATACCGGGGTGTGAGGCTCGCGAATCCATGCTTTGATCATCAACCACAAGACTTTGCTTTTCAACAGAAGCCTTGATCATCTGCCACTTAGGCATGCCACACAGGCAATTCACTCCATGCGACTGATTTCTATCGATATATAACCTCTGAGCTCGTACGTCTCAGAGAAGGGCGTTAAGCAAGAGAATAAATTCTCCGCCGCCAAACAGATATATATTTAACAGAGATCAACCAGCACAGAACAAAATCCAATGTCAGACACACAGTCCATTTACAAGTCCATTCTGGGTCTGAACGAAACCGGAGGCACTTAGTACCCCGCATATCCGTACCATCAACAAGTACGTCCGGACGACTACTACAGTCGCCCTTTCAAGATAGCTACTCCAATCCTGAGCGACAGTAGCACCCCTCCATTCGACGTGAAGATCGTCGGTCTTGCACCGTCTTCATATCTTCGACTTTGAATAGTCGATCAATTATTTGAAATGAGATTTAACTCGGCCTTTTCAAATAATTCACGTATAATAGAATTTAAATCAATTCTTTTCTTGGTTAAATTATTCGACACTCATATTTCAGTTCTTTAATATAATTTTCGTGTCAAACACGTTCAACCATCAGAATATCAAGCAAACCAAGTAAAATTGGTTTATTTTCATTCCATATCGCCTATAATATTTTATAACGATATATCGCCATTTTTATTTATTTAAGAAATAGCCTATTTTAATTAAACGACGATTCAGGCCATAACGTGGCTGTGGCGCTGTTTTTCTCTAAATTTGATTTACTCATTTCTAAAAATCTAACCATTGTATCTTAACAAATTTTACACCTTTGGAAAGATCTTTCCAAGGCGGATCCAACGGGTCCAGTTTCGAGAAAATCCGACGGTCGGATCTTTCGGTATACTCGTTTAAAGTTACGATTTCAAAACGCGAACTACAGCGTTGTTATTCGTTTTATTTTAATTTATATATATATATATAAATATAATTCGTTCGTCGATTTCTAAACCATTTTCACTTCATATAAGGGTTAAAAATAATATTTTTAACACACGAATATTTATTTCAACACATGAATATTTTTACCACTTCATATATTTGATAAAAATGTGATTTTTATCTTTCTAGACCTTTATTCAACATATGAATATTTTCTAATTTCACTAACATGATAAAAAGGTGATTTTTATCGTTTCAAATATTTTCTTAGCACTTAAGTATTTTATAACTTTATATTTATGATAAAAATGTGATTTTTATTCTTAAAATATTTTATTCCAAACATATATATTTTTAGCGATACATACATATAATAAAAATGTGATTTTTATTATCAAAATATTTTATTTGCAACATATCTATTTTAAATAGACTATATATGTGATAAAATATTATTTTTATCTTTCAAGAAATTTATTCAACACATGAATTTTATTCAACACATGAATTTTCTATTCAACACATGAATTTCAATTTAACACATAAATATATTTCAATACTGGAATAAAATTCAAACACATGAATATTTCAAGAAATTTCGGCAGCATAATGGCAGGGTAGTTAACCCGGCACCGTCCTTCGTACGGCTCCTCGCCTACCTTAAAGCCTTGCGACTTTTGATAATGGGGATTCATGCATCTAGTTCGCACGCAGACGGCATGTATTTCATTTATTTCATTTCCTCACCCTTATCCTATTTGGATTCTAACTACTCTCAATTATTCTCTCAACCACAAAGGTATTTTTCAACCACAAAGGTATTTTTCAACCAAGGTATTTTTCAACCACAAATCAACAATCTCAACCACAAACAATTCTATCAACCATTCGTATTATTCACCAGATTTCACGCCAATCACAATCAATAAATATCGTCCATGGTCTCTGGACGAGGGGAGTATATATATATAGGAATATTTCACTTTCATTTCAACACATGAATGATTTTTACAATGCATATATAACTTATACATCGCACATACAACTTATACAACGCTTATACATGAGGTGTACAACACTTATATAACTCATACATCGACCATATAATTTATACGTCGTCATTTCTCTCCAATTTGAATTTAGAAATCTCACATTGGTTGGTCGCTTTGCTAAAAATAGTAGCGAGCTCAAAAAAATATCCGGTCTCTTCTAGAATGTAGAGAGCGTCGACACGGTCCCAATGTTTCCTGTTTCATCGAATTTTTTTAACGTAGCAAAAAGATATGATTTTTCAAAGTTTGCAACACTTTTATATGTTGAAATTAGTTAATTAAAACCAAACCCGTTACCTTTCAAATCTGTTCGAAATTAGGTTTAAATTTTTCTTCCAATCAGTTGAACTAGGTGACGATCAGGTTGCGCTGCGTCGTAGAGGCTGGAAATAGCTTCCCAGCGCTGGGACCCACCACCAGATCGACGTCGGCATCAAGGCGCGGCGGAGCTCCAAAGGTCCAATGTTCCCAGGCGCGATTCTCGAGATTCAGGCAATGAAAAAAATCAATCCTTATATGGATTTGAAGCCCTCTGAATTCTCCTCAAAAATCTCCAAAGGACCGGTATGATTTGATGCGTAGTTGGAGAGAAAAAGAGGAGAGAAGGGTGTGAGCCTTTTCCGTTGTGCGCTGAAGCAATTTGTCGGGTTTGGGAAAAGTAAACGATGAAGTGTGATTGGCTAGGGTTATTTATTTAATTTATTTTTATTTTAAATCCGTAAATACCCCTCTCGACATACGAACTCCAATTCAAACCCAACGACTGTCGCCCCTAGCCAAATAGCCCCCTTCCGAACACAATGGGATATGTTTCATAAGCCAATTCGACTGTTACAGTCAGTTATTCTTCAAATTAAAACATAAAACATTCATATATGGATTTGAACATACATTTTAATTTGTCGGGCCCACATACTGACTCGAAAAATTCTAGAAAAATTATTTCTAGCATCGTATCGACGATACAGTCCTAGCAAAACTGATTTCATCGAATTCTGAGACCGTTTGAAAAATGGCCATTTTCTGGTCGATCAGATTTAACTGAAACTGACAAAACACGTTTTCTTTTGCCACACTCAGAAAATTATGAACTCTGGAACCTAGCAATAATTCGACGTCTCGGATCCAACAAAAGTGGTTTCGTCGAATTCCGAGGTCATTTGCAAAATGGCTATTTTCAGGACCTTTATATATATTAAAATATATATAAATTCCACAGCGACCTTTCTGAATTTTAAACTGGACATATCTTTCAATCTTTAAAGCGACATCTCAGTTTCTTAGCCTTGTTAGAAAGATATGATTCAACAGATTCAAATATTTCTTGTTTCGTTCAATTCCAATTTATTTTGAATCCTATATATTCATTTGAAATTCGAAATCGAATTTTCGAACTGCCGCTCCATTTCAGGCTCGTTATATAATTAAAATAAATTTATTCGTTTTCAATTCAATTTAAATAAATTTTCCTCGTTATTATTTAAAATAATCATTTTAAATAATTAAAATTCGCTAAAATAGCCAAAATAAAAATTTTAAATTAGCTCGGATTTTCCGGGTTGTTACAGAGACCATGCATCACTATACCAGACATACACACACCGCTACCGCCGTTCGTCCGACCGGGCCGGGTCAGGTACGGGTTTCGAGTTCGGGTCAAATAAGAAATATTTTGATTGACCATTAAGGACCCGACATACGAATTTTGAATTAAGGAGGGCTGGCGGGAATTAGAAACATCATGTAATAACCCGGAAATCAAGGCCAATTTAAAAAATTTATTTTGGCAATTTTAGCGAATTTTGATTATTTAAAATGAATTATTTTAAATAATATCGACGAGAAATTTATTTTGAATATAATTCGAATGTATATATTCGTTTGAATCGACGATAGAATATAAATATTCATTTGTAATTACAAAAGGAATTGAAAATGGCGCGGTAGTTCGATAATTCGATTTCAAAATTCAAATGAACATATAGGATTCAAAATAAACCGGATTTTAGTGAAACCAAAAATATTAGAATCTAATTGTGAATATCTTTCCAAAGAATCCGAAAAATCAAAATTTCAAAGTGGGGATAAAAAGATATGTCCAGTTGAAAATTTTGAATAGTCGCTATGGAATTTCGGCCCTTAAAAATGGCCATTTTCCAAACGACCTCGGATTTCGACGAAACCACTTTTGTTGGATCCGCGATGTCAAGTTATTGCTAGATTCCAAATTTCATAATTTTTCGAATCAATATGTGAGCGTGGCAAAGGAAAACGCGTTTGACCAGTTTCAGTTGATTTTAATCAACTGGAAATTGGCCATTTTTCAAACGGTCTCAGAATTCAATGAAACTAGTTTTGTTAGGACCGTATCGTCAGTACAAATCTAGAAAATAATTTTCGGGAATTCTTCGAGTTAGTATGTAACCCCAGAGAATTGAAATGTGCGTTCAAATTTAATATATTGAGTTATATTTTGATTTCAATGGAAACTGATCGTAACAATCGAATTGGCCTACGATACATATCCCATTGCGTTCGGAATAGGGGTAGTTAGCTAGGGATGACAGGCGGTGGGCTCGATTTTGAGTTCGTAATAAAAAGTTACTTTTTGAAATAAAAATAATTAAATATATATATTATAGTATATACACCCTCTCCCTCCCTATTCTCTCTCAGGCCCCGTTGACCATTTCAGTTTTCAAAATAAAATAAAATAAAATAAAAACCCTAAAACCCGTCGCCTCAAATCGATGTGCCACCGCGCCTCATCGCCAGTCATCGGAGACCCTCCCCTCGCCGTCGTGACCCCCACCTCCAGCGCCTCCTTCCGTTTTCCTTTCTCTCTCCAGTCGAAGCACCAAAACCTCGAACCCCCGCCTGAAGCCCAAGCTCGAGCGCCGCAGCCAACCTCGCTCCTTCGATCACCCCCAAAAACCCCAAGCGTCACTCCCTCTCTCCCCTGGCAACCCGTCACTCCCTAGCCCCAAGTCGTTCCATCCTAGCCGTGCCTCCCCTAGACCCTTCCCTCCAGCGTCGAGCTCTGGCGAGGGCACCTCCGCCAGCCACCTCGAGACCGCAACCAACCAACGCCCTTTTTTTTGGCAAAAACAAATTAACTATGAGTTCTTCTTATTATTTTACTTCAAAATTTGATTTTCATTATCAGTTTTATATATAAAAACAGTTTTAGTTTTTAAGATCAGTTTATTTATATATAACATGGCTTAATGATCTGATTTCTTTTTATTATTATTTATTATTTATAGATAGTAGTATAAAAGTATGATTTTGATTAATGAAAAGATCATGTTTGGTTATAAAAATAATATATTGGATTTTGTTAGCGAAAAGATCAGATTTTTACAATAGTAAAGTTGAGATTTTTGAATAGAAAAAGAAGTGATTTTTATTTCGAAAAAGAATAGCTTTTGTTTAGGAAAATATATGTTTTCTTTAAAAGAGAAGATACTAAAATATTATTTTTATATAAGTAGAGTATTAAAAATATGATCTTTATATAACAGAAGATATTAAAATATGATTTTTATTTATTGAATGAAGCAATAAAAATATAATTTTTATTTGAACAGCGTGAAAAGAACTGCATTGGAATTTCAAGGAATTCAGGCGATTCAGCAGTTCAAAAGCAAAAAAATGGGAGTGGAACCCTCTGTGAGAACTTCTCACCTTTTAATTTTGTTTTCTAGTTAAAATATATACTAGGATGCAGACGGTGTTTAGTAGCACCCGACACCCGTCGTCCACAGACCATGGACGGCTTGTATGCTTGTTTGTTTGATTTTGATGTGTAGTTGATTGTGTGATGTGATGTGAAATGAAATAAAACACTTATATAGTTGAAATAAAATATTTTATAGTGGAAAATATTTTATAGTTAAAAATAGAATTTTTAACGTGTATATGAAATGAAATAAAAATAAACAAATCGGACGATTTGTTTATATACACACATTTGACTGATATTGATTGGGACGATAAATTTTACACATCGCCCAACTGCACAAATAAAATCTGTGTTTGATTGATTGAAACCCCATACGGGTATTAGGATGATATATGACATACACTAATCCCAATAATTAGTTGTATATCGATCGATTGATTGACAGACTGTCATAAGCGTTAAATATTTATATTTGATGCTTATATAGTGTAGAATACACTCTGGATGATGGTTGATTATTTATCGTTGTTATCTTATACATGTGTTGTAGAAAATTCATATAATTAACATTGTATGGTAATAGATTGGGACTCATTCCAGTTTTAAATAGAAATATTTTAAATAGAAATATTTGAAACAGAAATATTTGAAACAGAAATATTTGAAATAGAAATATTTGAAATAGAAATATTTGAAACAGAAATATTTGAAACAGAAATATTTAAAACAAATAGAAATATTTGATAGAAATATTTGATAGAAATATTTGAAATAGAAATATTTGAAATAGAAATATTTGATAGAAATATTTGAAATAGAAATATTTGAAATAGAAATATTTGAAACAGAAATATTTGAAATAGAAATATTTGAAATAGAAATATTTGAAATAGAAATATTTGATAGATATATTTGAAATAGAAATATTTGAAACTGAAATATTTGAAATAGAAATATTTGAAATAGAAATATTTAAAACAGAAATATTTGAAATAGAAATATTTGAAATAGAAATATTTGAAAGAGAAATATTTGAAAGAGAAATATTTGAAATAGAAATATTTGAAATAGAAATATTTGAAAGAGAAATATTTGAAATAGAAATATTTGAAAAAGAAATATTTGAAATAGAAATATTTGAAACAGAAATATTTGAAATAGAAATATTTGAAATAGAAATATTTGAAAGAGAAATATTTGAAATAGAAATATGTGGAAAAGAAATATTTGAAATAGAATATTTGAAAATAGAAATATATGAAGCCGTGTTGATTAGATTGATGTCAATTTGACGTGAATGATATTTATATCGATTTATTCAAATTTCAATGTATATTGAAAGCGTTTTCGAAATTTGAATTATATTGAAAGTGATTTCGAAATTTGATTTATATTGAAAATAATCGAAATTCGAATTAAATTGAATAGAACTGAATTCGAATTGAAATCGAAAGGAATTGAATTCAAATTGAAATTGAAAAGAAATTCGAATTAAATTGAATTGATATCGATTTGAAATTAATTTAAAACGAATTTATGTTGGAATATTCAATTTTGATTTGAAATTGAATATGAAGTTGAAACCGTTTTGAAAATGAATTTAAAACGATTTATAAAGCACGTTTTGAATTGAAATCGATGAAGTATATATTATATATATTATATATATAATATAATGGCCTGAATAGAACGCGCCGCGCCGCGACAGTTCGCGAATTTCGACCATTGACTTCAAACGGACGTTACGGGAGATCCGACCGTCGGATTCTCCTAAAACCGGAACCGTTGGGTTCGTATCGAAAAGAGCTTTCTAACGAATATTAGAAATATAACGATTGGATTTGGAATTATGTCCAAATCAAATTTGGAAAAGGTCGCTGTAAGTACAGTTCGATGGCCATTGATGGAAATCGACTGTACGGGCCTTGATAAAATTATTAAAAATATCAATAATTTGTGTAAAATCTTAAGAAATGATTTAGGAAGAGTTGGAATGAAAAAACTCCATATTTGAAAAGATAAAAATAGATTTTTATCGAAATGAACTAGTTTTGAACTAGAATTAAAATTCTATTTATTTTTAAATAAATAAATTGAATTTGAAAAGGGTTTTAAAAATAACCAGAATTTCCAATAATTGAATTGGAATGGATTTGAATCGAAATTGTCTTTGGATTATTTCGATGTTGGATTTCGTGATTACACAGATATTGTTATGGAAATTTGAAAGATATATTTATACCGTTATTTCCAATATGATATTTGTTAGTCGTAGAGTTTGATATTGAATATAAGCCGATATAATTTCTATTCAGAGCCTTGTATTTAATATCAAATGTGATTTGGGTTTGTCGTGAATGGTGTCTTCATTAACACTGTTCTTAAGCCCAATTGAGAAAAAGATTGAATCTATTTATTTAGATTTAATGAAGTGTACCAATTAAATAATATTTAATTGGAATGGAATTGATATTGATTTTTGGGCTTATCGTGAACAGTGTTTTAAATAACACTTGTTCTTTAACCCGATAATTAATGGAATGTGATTTTGGGTTTATCGTGAACCGTGTTTTAAATGACGCTGATTCTTTAACCCAGTTAAAGATTAAAACTAGGTGGATTTTTAATGAATCTTTAAATAGATTGAAAAGATCGAGAATGGAGTATCACCAGTTTTACTCCAGGTGATAGTTAAATCTTTAATTAGATTTGAACGTGAAATGGTAATTGAATTTACCGATAACACCGTGGTGTTAGATATGAAGTATTACCAGTTTTACTTCATGGGATGAATAGTTGGGGATTGGGAAATAAAATAAATGATTACTCCAGTGTGGTTCGCTAACCCCGACTAGTTTGAATTGATATTCAAAGAAGATTAAAGAATAAATTTAAAGAATTTATCTTTGATAAAATTAATGGGAACCTTTCCCAAAATATAAGAATATTTGAATAAAAGAATATTCTGAATTGGAATGAGGCGTATGTTGTGTTTGTGTAACACTTGTTTATTATATACGCGAGTTATTCAGAAAGACCGGGTTTATCCCATTCTGAATAACTAATTCGACGTGGTGTCGAAGATGAAGACGGTGGTTGAAGACCGGAGGTCTTCACGTCGTTTGGATAATTACTAATGATCTTGATTGGGCCGTACACCCAAGAGGAGAGAATCAGTTAGTGGTCGTCCAGACGTACTTGGAGATCGATGGATATGCGGGGTACTAGGTGCCTCCCGTTTCGTTCAGACCCAGAACGAACTTGTAAATGGACTGTGTGACTGACATTGGATTTTAGTCTGTGCGGTTGATTTCTATTAAATATATATCTGATTGGCGGCGGAGAATTTATTCTCTTGCTTAACGCCCTTCTCTGAGACGCACGAGCTCAGGGGTTATATGTTGATAGATATCAAGTGCATGGAGTGAATTGCCTGTGTGGCATGCCTAAGTGGCAATTGATTAAGGCTTCTGTTGAAAAGCAAAGTCTTGTTGTGATGATCAAAGCACGGCCTGTGTGGCATAGCTTTGTGTAACATTGATTCGCGAGCCTCACACCCTGGTTGTGAACCAAAAACGGGAGAGGACCTCAGGGAGGACATGCGTTTCTTTCTAGTTAGAAGTGGCGTCAGTGGTTTTACACGCGTTGATGAGTTTGACTTATGTGGTTGTTGCTGTTGCGAGGCGCCTTGGTTAGATCGGACGATCCGGGTCCGATGGAGTCATTCGTTGGCTCATTTACGCCCCATAGGGCGGAGAAACGTAGTGTTCAGGCATTTTAATCCACATCGGTGGACCGGCCCTGTCGCTCCAAGGGTCGATGCGCTCTGACCATGAGGCTCGGGCTAGAGAGTCTCAAAGACGGTGAGGACGATCCCTAGCCTCAGTTCACAGATGGAAATCCAATTTCCAAATACGTGAGTTTGCGGTTTTAATTGTAGAACTAGTATGGCGACATGATATATGGTACCCATGCCGTCTATGATTGATACTTATGATTTAAAGTTGTTTTGACATTATACACTTATAATAGTATCAAATGATTTGTTTTAAACGTACTAAGCATGTTTGGCTATTATAAGGGAAAACCCTATCCCCCGGCTTGCGCTGCATTGTGTGATAGGACCTGGGTCTTATAATAGCTTCATTTTTCCAAAAAGCATTGCGTTGTTTTGTTATTTGCACTGGTATTCTTGGGAGGAAACCCGTTCCGTGTTATACGGCTTGGTCCCTTGATATATCTGATTTAAGGTAAAGTTTTAAATAACTGTTTTAGTTCTCACACCAGTCCCATGACTGACCTGGAGTTTATTGTTTTAACCTAAATTCTGGGTGCCCCTATTTTGACACGGGCAGCTAGTAGTTTTGGTTTTGCAGATTTATATTCACAGGATCCTGATTTACAGCTGGAATGATATCCGGAAAGCTTTGTATCCGCATATCTCTTCTAGTTGTGCATTGTATTATTTCCCGCTGCTATGTATTTAAATGTAATTTTAATCTCTGATATTTCTGTGTAATATTGATTCATTTATACTCTGTATATTCTTGTATTCTGATGGAATTGTTGTAATTAACAATGAAATGTTCTCCCGTCTGCGTTCTGATGTGGCTCGTTCTCGAACTATCCGCGCTTTCCTTCACGGGGAAGTTACGGGTTTTAAGAGTTGGTATCAGAGCTTTGGTTTATAAAGCTCAGAGAACAAGACACATTAGAACCATACGAAAGAATTCATCAGAAATTGGATTAGTAATATCCAATGGGAATGAATCGTTAGAGATGGGATCAGTAGTATCCTAGAACGAGTGTGAAGAGTATATTTTTAAAAATGAAAACAAATTTTGTTTTGAAAATTTAAATCAATTATTCGTATTTGATTATTTATTTATATTGATTTGGACAATCCAGTATATAAAGATTTTGCATATACGTCTGATCCACGGGTATTCAAAGTTTTAATATAGTGGGTAGATATAAAATCGCACTGTAGGCGCCTGGAGACGATTCTGATGATAGTTCGAACATCATAAAAATTGGTATTCGAGTTTCAAAGGTGTGATATTTATATATTTCCTATTGACTGGTGTGAGAACCAAAATTAGATAGGGCTTATTGTTGTGATTTGGCACCACAAATGTGATTTTTGACTATATATCAAAGTTATGAATTTGAAATGCTAATCAACTAATTGATTGCTGATTGTGTTGGTTGATTATAGTTTGATTAATTAAATGTTGAACATTTAGCCAAATTGACCAAAAAGTGAATTGTATTGAAATTTGGTCGCATTTGCATGCATATACATGTACTTACATTGAACAGGTCATAGCAAAGAGGCTAGAGCAGAAGAATAAAATTGTTTGCCCGACAAATAGGTACATGTTTACCATAATTTACTGTTTTGTTTGGGTGATGATGATTTTATGAGCCGCTTGGCTTTTTCTTTTTCTTTTTGAGATCAGAAGGTCTGTATGGCAATTTCGGGATTTTCCCGTGCTCCCGGTGCAGGGGAGGTTATGGCGAAATTTTTCGAAAATTTAGGGTGTTAGCCAAATATTTGAAAATTTTGAAAAGTTCTTAGAAACTGAAAAGTTGAAGAACTAAAGCCGTAGTGAAAACACTGGAAGTTGAGTTGATTTGTGAAACAACTTTCGGGTTTGTTCCTTTTCGGGGACAAAAAGTTGTAAGTGGGGGAGATTGTAATAACCCGGAAATCTGGGCCAATTTAAAATTTTTATTTTGGCAATTTTAGCGAATTTTGATTATTTAAAATGAATTATTTTAAATAATATCGACGATAAATTTATTTTGAATATAATTCGAACGTATATATTCGTTTGAATCGACGATAGAATATAAATATTCATTTGTAATTACAAAAGGAATTGAAAATGGCGCGGTACTTCGATAATTCGATTTCAAAATTCAAATGAACATACAGGATTCAAAATAAACCGGATTTTAGTGAAACCAAAAATATTAGAATCTAATTGTGAATATCTTTCCAACGAATCCGAAAAATCAAAATTTCATAGCGGGGATAAAAAGATATGTCCAGTTGAAAATTTAGAATAGTCGCTATGGAATTTCGGCCCTTAAAAATGGCCATTTTGCAAACGACCTCGGATTTCGATGAAACCACTTTTTTTGGATCCGCGATGTCAAGTTATTGCTAGATTCCAAATTTCATAATTTTTCGAATCAATATGTGAGCGTGGAAAAGGAAAACGCATTTGACCAGTTTTTGTTGATTTTAATCAACTGGAAATTGGCCATTTTTCAAACGGTCTCAGAATTCGATGAAACTAGTTTTGTTAGGACCGTATCGTCAATACGAAGCTAGAAAATATTTTTCGGGAATTCTTCGAGTTAGTATGTGACCCCAGTGAATTGAAATGTGCGTTCAAATTTAATATATTGAGTTATATTTTGATTTCAACGGAAACTGATCGTAACGATCGAATTGGCCTACGATACATATCCCATTGTGTTCGGAATAGGGGTAATTAGCTAGGGATGACAGGCGGTGGGCTCGATTTTGAGTTCGTAATAAAAAGTTACTTTTTGAAATAAAAATAATTAAATATATATATTATAATATATACACCCTCTCCCTCCCTATTCTCTCTCAGGCCCCGTTGACCATTTCAGTTTTCAAAAAAAAAAACCTAAAACCCGTCGCCTCAAATCGATGTGCCACCGCGCCTCATCGCCAGTCATCGGAGACCCTCCCCTCGCCGTCGTGACCCCCACCTCCAGCGCCTCCTTCCGTTTTCCTTTCTCTCTCCAGTCGAAGCACCAAAACCTCGAACCCCCGCCTAAAGCCCAAGCTCGAGCGCCGCAGCCAACCTCACTCCTACGATCACCCCCAAAAACCCCAAGCGTCGCTCCCTCTCTCCCCTGGAAACCCGTCACTCCCTAGCCCCAAGTTGTTCCATCCTAGCGGTGACCTCCCCTAGACCCTTCCCTCCAGCGTCGAGCTCTGGCGAGAGCACCTCCGCCAGCCACCTCGAGACCGCAACCAACCACCGCCCTTTTTTTTGGCAAAAACAAATTAACTGTGAGTTCTTCTTATTATTTTACTTCAAAATTTGATTTTCATTATCAGTTTTATATATAAAAACAGTTTTTAAGATCAGTTTCTCTATTTATATATAACATGGCTTAATGATCTGATTTCTTTTTATTATTATTATTTATTATTTATAGATAGTAGTATAAAAGTATGATTTTGATTAAGAAAAGATCATGTTTGGTTATAAAAATAATATATTAGATTTTGTTAGCGAAAAGATCAAATTTTTACAATAGTAAAGTTGAGATTTTTGAATAGAAAAAGAAGTGATTTTTATTTCGAAAAAGAATAGGTTTTGTTTAGGAAAATAGATGTTTTTTTTAAAAGAGAAGATATTAAAATATTACTTTTATATAAGTAGAGTATTAAAAATATGATCTTTATATAATAGAAGATATTAAAATATGATTTTTATTTATTGAATGAAGCAATAAAAATATAATTTTTATTTGAACAGCGTGAAAAGAACTGCATTGGAATTTCAAGGAATTCAGGCGATTCAGCAGTTCAAAAGCGAAAAACCGGGAGTGGAACCCTCTGTGAGAACTTCTCACCTTTTAATTTTGTTTTCTAGTTAAAATATATACTAGGATGCAGACGGTGTTTAGTAGCACCCGACACCCGTCGTCCACAAACCATGGACGGCTTGTATGCTTGTTTGTTTGATTTTGATGTGTAGTTGATTGTGTGATGTGATGTGAAATGAAATAAAACACTTATATAGTTGAAATAAAATATTTTATAGTGGAAAATATTTTATAGTTAAAAATAGAATTTTTAACGTGTATATGAAATGAAATAAAAATAAACAAATCAGACGATTTGTTTATATACACACATTTGACTGATATTGATTGGGACGATAAATTTTACACATCGCCCAACTGCACAAATAAAATCTGTGTTTGATTGATTGAAACCCCATACGGGTATTGGGATGATATATGGCATACACTAATCCCAATAATTAGTTGTATGTCGATCGATTGATTGACAGACTATCATAAGCGTCAAATATTTATATTTGATTCTTATATAGTGTAGAATACACTCTGGATGATGGTTAATTATTTATCGTTGTTATCTTATACATGTGTTGTAGAAAATCTATATAATTAACATTGTATGGTAATTGATTGGGACTCATTCCAGTTTTAAACAGAAATATTTGAAATAGAAATATTTGAAACAGAAATATTTGAAATAGAAATATTTGAAACAGAAATATTTGAAATAGAAATATTTGAAATAGAAATATTTGAAATAGAAATATTTGAAACAGAAATATTTGAAACAGAAATATTTGAAATAGAAATATTTGAAACAGAAATATTTGAAATTGAAATATTTGATAGAAATATTTGAAATAGAAATATTTGAAATAGAAATATTTGAAACAGAAATATTTGAAATAGAAATATTTGAAATCGAAATATTTGAAATAGAAATATTTGAAATAGAAATATTTGAAAGAGAAATATTTAAAATAGAAATATTTGAAATAGAAATATTTGAAAGAGAAATATTTGAAATAGAAATATTTGAAAAAGAAATATTTGAAATAGAAGAAATAGAAATATTTGAAATAGAAATATTTGAAAGAGAAATATTTGAAATAGAAATATTTGAAAAAGAAATATTTGAAATAGAATATTTGAAAATAGAAATATATGAAACCGTGTTGATTAGATTGACACCAATTTGACGTGAACGATATTTACATCGATTTATTCAATTTTCAATGTATATTGAGAGCGTTTTCGAAATTTGAATTATATTGAAAGTGATTTCGAAATTTGAATTATATTGAAAGTGATTTCGAAATTTGAATTATATTGAAAATAATCGAAATTCGAATTAAATTGAATTGAATTCGAATTGAAATCGAAAGGAATTGAATTCAAATTGAAATTGAAAAGAAATTCGAATTAAATTGAAATTGAATTGAAATCGATTTGAAATCAATTTAAAACGAATTTATGTTGGAATATTCAATTTTGATTTGAAATTGAATATGAAGTTGAAACCGTTTTGAAACTGAATTTAAAACGATTTATAAAGCACGTTTTGAATTGAAATCGACGAAGTATTTATTATATATATTATATATATAATATAATGGCCTGAATAGAACGCGCCGCGCCGCGGCAGTTCGCGAATTTCGACCATTGACTTCAAACGGACATTACGGGAGATCCGACCGTCGGATTCTCCTAAAACCGGAACCGTTGGGTTCGTATCGAAAAGAGCTTTCTAACGAATATTAGAAATTAGAAATCTAACGGTTGGATTTGGAATTATGTCCAAATCAAATTTGGAAAAGGTCGCTGTAAGTACAGTTCGATGGCTATTGATGGAAATCGACTGTACGGGCCTTGATAAAATTAATAAAAATATCAATAATTTGTGTAAAATCATAAGAAATGATTTGGGAAGAATTGGAATGAAAAAACTCCATATTTGAAAAGATAAAAATAGATTTTTGTCGAAATGAACTAGTTTTGAACTAGAATTAAAATTCTATTTATTTTTAAATAAATAAATTAAATTTGAAAAGGGTTTTAAAAATAACCAGAATTTCCAATAATTGAATTGGAATGGATTTGAATCGAAATTGTCTTTGGATTATTTCGATGTTGGATTTCGTGATTACACAGATATTGTTATGGAAATTTGAAAGATATATTTATATCGTTATTTCCAATATGATATTTGTTAGTCGTAGAGTTTGATATTGAATATAAGCCGATATAATTTCTATTCAGAGCCTTGTATTTAATATCAAATGTGATTTGGGTTTGTCGTGAATGGTGTCTTCATTAACACTGTTCTTAAGCCCAATTGAGAAAAAGATTGAAACTTTTTATTTATATTTAATGAAGTGTACCAATTAAATAATATTTAATTGGAATGGAATTGATATTGATTTTTGGTCTTATCGTGAACAGTGTTTTAAATAACACTTGTTCTTTAACCCGATAATTAATGGAATGTGATTTTGGGTTTATC
Source organism: Allium sativum (assembly GCA_030737875.1). Taxonomy (NCBI): domain Eukaryota; kingdom Viridiplantae; phylum Streptophyta; class Magnoliopsida; order Asparagales; family Amaryllidaceae; genus Allium; species Allium sativum. The sequence goes on along the minus strand of CM060909.1, from coordinate 52,847,938 downwards.
GTGAACCGTGTTTTAAATGACGCTGATTCTTTAACCCAGTTAAAGATTAAAACTAAGTGGAGTTTTAATGAATCTTTAAATAAATTGAAAAGATCGAGAATGGAGTATCGCCAGTTTTACTCCAGGCGATAGTTAAATCTTTAATTAGATTTGAACGTGAAATGGTAATTGAATTTACCGATAACACCGTGGTGTTAGATATGAAGTATTACCAGTTTTACTTCATGGGATGAATAGGTGGGGATTGGGAAATAAAATAAATAATTACTCCGGTGTGGTTCGCTAACCCCGACTTGTTTGAATTGATATTCAAAGAAGATTAAAGAATTTATCTTTGATAAAATTAATGGGAACCTTTCCCAAAATATAAGAATATTCGAATAAAAGAATATTCTGAATTGGAATGAGGCGTATGTTGTGTTTGTGTAACACTTGTTTATTATATACGCGACTGTGTGTCTGACATTGGATTTTAGTCTGTGCGGTTGATTTCTATTAAATATATATCTGATTGGCGGCGGAGAATTTATTCTCTTGCTTAACGCCCTTCTCTGAGACGCACGAGCTCAGGGGTTATAATTTGATAGATATCAAACGCATGGAGTGAATTGCCTGTGTGGCATGCCTAAGTGGCAATTGATCAAGTCTTCTGTTGAAAAGCAAAGTCTTGTGGTGATGATTAAAGCACGGCCTGTGTGGCATAGCTTTGTGTAACGTTGATTCGCGAGCCTCACACCCTGGTTGTGAACCAAAAATGGGAGAGGACCTCAGGGAGGAAATGCGTTTCTTTCTAGTTAGAAGTGGCGTCAGTGGTTTTACACGCCCTGACGAGTTTGACTTATGTGGTTGTTGCTGTTGCGAGGCGCCTCGGTTAGATCGGACGATCCGGGTCCGATGGAGTCATTCGTTGGCTCATTTACGCCCCCATAGGGCGGGGAAACGTAGTGTACAGGCATTTTAATCCACATCGGTGGACCGGCCCTGTCGCTCCAAGGGTCGATGCGCTCTGACCCTGAGGCTCGGGCTAGAGAGTCTCGAAGACGGTGAGGACGATCCCTAGCCTCAGTTCACAGATGGAAATCTAATTTCCAAATACGTGACTTTGCGGTTTTAATTGTATAACTAGTATAGCGACATGATATATGGTACCCATGCCGTCTATGATTGATACTTATGATTTGAAGTTGTTTTGACATTATACACTTATAATAGTATCAAATGATTTGTTTTAAACGTACTAAGCATGTTTGGCTATTATAAGGGAAAACCATATCCCCCGGCTTGCGTTGCATTGTGTGATAGGACCTGGGTCTTATAATAGCTTCATTTTTCCAAAAAGCATTGCGCTGTTTTGTTATTTGCACTGGTATTCTTGGGAGGAAACTCGTTCCGTGTTATACGGCGTGGTCCCTTGATATATCTGATTTAACGTAAAGTTTTAAATAACTGTTTTAGTTCTCACACCAGTCCTATGACTGACCTGGAGTTTATTGTTTTAACCTAAACTCTGGGTGCCCCTATTTTTACACGGGCAGCTAGTAGTTTTGGTTTTGCAGATTTATATTCACAGGATCCTGATTTACAGCTGGAATGATATCCGGAAAGCTTTGTATCTGCATATCTCTTCTAGTTGTGCATTGCATTATTTCCCGCTGCTATGTATTTAAATGTAATTTAAATCTCTGATATTTCTGTGTAATATTGGTTCATTTATACTCTGTATATTCTTGTATTCTGATGGAATTGTTGTAATTAACAATGAAATGTTCTCCCGTCTGCGTTCTGATGTGGCTCGTTCTCGAACTATCCGCGCTTTACTTCACGGGGAAGTTACGGGTTTTAACACATTGGGAGCGCGCGCATTTGAATTAGAAATGCTTTGAAGCGTTACAAAACTAAAAGGGTGCATCTATTCGAATTCGAACAGAAATGACCGTTGCAAATAATGGTCGCGGCGCTTGGATGAACGGTCGCCTCCCTATATATATATATATATATATATATATATATATATATATATAGGCATGATCAAAACCGTGAAAAAGAACTTAGAAACTTCATCTTCTTCTCATAAGTTCTGCCATTTCCATATTGTTAAAGCGATGCAAATTTCAGAATTTGTAACGCCTGAAAGGTGTTGCAGAACTATTCTTATCATTCTCTTCATATTTCTTCTATCTAATTGCATCTTCAGAATCAAAATATAGAGTGTTCTTGGTCGGATCAAAATCACACAAATTTGTTCCAAGGCTTTATTGAATCCTGAAAGTCGATAGTTCGATAACCCGTTTGTACCTGGTTGTTTGAACTATTGTCTGAAAGAATATATCAAATAGATCCTTAAAGTATGAAGTACGGCAATTGATCTTCCTCCAATAATCTCAAACCGCAAAATCCCCAACAAATTTTTTCAGACAATTTCTTTAATCAAGGAACGTTTGAGAATTCTACAAGCGATGAATCAACATTTGACTAAATTGGAGCGATTTGATGGTGAAAATATCACTCGTTGGCAAGAGACAACGAAATTCTTTCTGATCACCGTCAAATTGTTTTACATCTTCGAAGACGAATTGGAAGTTATACCAGAGGAAGCCGATAAGGAAGATGCTGCTCTAAAGGCGAAACGTGCAAAGCGCAAAGAGGACGATTTTCTATGCAGAGGGAATATTCTGAATGCATTGTCTACTCCAGTCTGCAACGCTCATAGGGCCTTGGAAACTACAAAGGTCCTCTCGACTGCATTAGAGAGAAAGTATCGCATATCCGAGGTAAGTAATAAAAAGTTTCTTATTTGTAATTTTATGGATTTCTAAATGGTCGCCAAAAAGTCCATAATCGGACAAGTGAGCGAATCTTACCGTTGGTGAATCAACTTAAAGATGCCAGTATTGATCTCCCTGAATCTTTTGTTGTTGGAGTTATTATTTTGAGACTCCCGAATTCTTGGAATGATTATAAGAAAACATTGAAACATGCAGAAACGGATTATAATTTTGACGGTTTACAACATCATCTTCGTATTGAAGAGGATTCTCGTAAACGTGAACTAGATGATAATCCATAAACTGAGTCTCAATCCAAGGCAAATAATGTTGAAATTGCTGAAAAAATTGAAGTCTAAGAATGAGACACAGTTTAATAAGAATAATAATTCCAAGAACAAAAAGAAGGGTGTCTGTTACATTGTAACAAACCCGACCACTATGTCTGAGACTTTCGTATTCGGAAGAAACAACAAAAAGCGAATGTGGCCGAAGACAAGCTTGTGGCTGTTATACAAGAGCCGAACTCCGTTAGTGGCATTGATAATGATTGGTGGCTCGACACTGGAACAACCATTCATATTTGCATGGACCGTAATCTTTTCAGGATTTACGAAGAGAACAATGGAGAATCAAGTGAAGTTACTGCCACAAACAAGGTTGCAAGCAAAGTTCTGGGAAAAGGGACGACTGAACTTACATTCACCTCTAGGAAAGTTCTTACATTAGTCAATGTACTTTATGTACACGATATGTGTAAGAATTTGGTTTCTGGATACCTTCTTAATAAAGGAGGATTCAAGATGGTGTATGAATCTGATAACCTAGTATTGTCCAAGAAAGGCAAATTTATTGGACAGGGATATTCTTGTAACGGCATTCTTAAATTGACTCTAGTGAAGAAATCTTCTGCTTATATTGTTGTTTCTGTTAATTTATCGCATGGTAAAATGTGCATAAATTAGGATTAATTTCTGATTGTGATTTCGATTCTATCTCTAAATGTGAAATTTGTGTTCAAGCAAAAATACACCGGAAATCCTTTAAATCTATAGAAAGGAAAACTGGTTTGCTTGATTTGGTATATAGTGATGCGGGTGACTTAAAAAGTCATATCACCTATGGTGGTAACCAATATTATATAACATTTATTGATGATTATACTAGATATGCATATGTATATCTAAAGAAATCTAAAGATGAGGCCTTTGATAAAATCAAAATTTACAAAGCAGAAGTCGAAACACAATTAGGAGTTGAAATTAAAGTTTTAGATTCAGATCGTGGTGGTGAATATTTTTCAAATGAATTCACTTTGTTTTGTAAACAACATGGTATAGTTTACCAGTGTACCGTCGCGTATACTCCACAACAAAATGGTGTTGCTGAAAGGAAAAATAGAACTTTAGTAGAAACGGTTAATGCCATGCTCATAAGTTCTAATTTACCTTATAATCTAAGGGGTGATGCTACGTTATCTGCATGTTACATTTTAAATAGAGTACCACTTAAACAGAATAATATTTCCCCTTATGAATTATGGTTTAATAGAAAACCTAACCTTACTAGACTTTAAGTTTGGGGTTGCTTAGCATATGTTAGAAAACCAGACCCTAAACGACTAAAGTTAGGTAATAAGGCATATAAGTGTGTTTTCATAGCATATTCTGTTAATAGTATAACTTATAAGTTCCTTATTCTTGACACCTTAGAAGTTATAGAATCTGTAGATGTAAAATTATTTGAAAATCAAACTATTGAGAATCCATTGAATCATCCAGTCCGGAACCAACTGAGACTAATTATATCAATGATGATGAATATGCTTCTGCTCAAAACATCAAGGATGTGTCAGTACCAGATAATAGTACTGAACACAGGAGAACTAAAAGAGCGAGAATAGAGAAGGACTACGGTCCTGACTTCATAACATATCTTATAGAAGGCAATAAGGAAGAAGTCCTTAATGTGACAAGATATGTAATGAACGTCGATGATGATCCCAAAACTTATTATGAAGCTATGAGTTCGAAAGATTCTAATTTCTGGAAAGAAGCTATCAATGATGAAATGAATTCCATAATGTTAAACTAAACTTGGGTTTTAACTGATTTACCTTCTGGTGCTAAACCTATAGGATGTAAACGGATATTCAAGAAAAAGTTGAATACAAATGGATCTGTTGATAAGTTTAAAGCTAGATTAGTTGCTAAGGGATATAAACAAAGATAAGGAGTAGATTATTTTGATACATATGCTCCAGTATCTCGCATAGTCACATATCTCCTATATGTTGTTTAATAGTACTTGCATCAATTCATTATTTTGGCATACATCAAATGGATGTAAAGACAGCTTTTGTAAATAGAGATTTAGAAGTAGAGATATATACGGAACAACCTGAAGGTTTCATAACCTCAGGCGATGAAAAGAAAGTTTGTAAATTAGTAAAATCTCTTTATGGCCTGAAGCAAGCTCCCATGCAATGCCATGAGAAGTCTGATAAAGTTGCACTGTCATATGGATTCATTGTTAATGATGCTGATAATGTATTTATAGAAAATTGGATAACAACGGTTTTGTTATAATATGTTCATACATTGATGACATGATAATATTTGGTTCCAATATATCATGTGTGAATGAAACTAAGAAGTATCTATCTTATGAATTTGATATGAAAGATCTAGGAGAGGCTGATTTAATTCTGGGAAATAAAATCATTACAAAAGTGAGGGAGTTATTATTAATTCAATTTCATTACATTGAGAAGTTCCTAAAGAAGTATGATAACTTTGATGACAAACCAGCACCAACTCCTTTAGATCCAAGTATCAAATTAGAAAAGAACACTAGACATACCATTTCTCATCTAGAGTATTCTAATGTTATTGGGAGTCTTATGTATGCTATGCATTGCACTAGACCAGACATCGCATATGCTATAAGTGTATTGTGTCGATTTACGAGTAATCCAAGTTTCGAACACTGGAAAGCTATTTCCAGAATTTTAGTTTATTTGAAAGGAACCATCAACTTTGGTTTATCTTATAAAGGACATCCTACTGTAATAGAAGGATATAGTGACGCAACCTGTAACAATGTAGAATCCAAATCCAAGTCTACGACTGGATGAATATTTACATTAGAACGCGATGTTGTGTCTTGGGCTTCCAAGAAGCAGACGTGTATATCTGACTCAACTATGTTGTCAGAATTGATTGCATTAGCTGATGCATGTACGGAAGCAGAAGGGCTTAGGAATTTGTTAATGGAAATCCGATTGTGGAAGAAGCCATCTCCAGCAGTCTTGATTAACTGCGATAATCAAGCAACAATATAAAGTGTCTCTATTAAGCATATAATGGGAAGTGACATCATATGGTAAGACAGTTACTCAAAAGTGGAGTTATAACTGTTGACTACATTGAAACAAAGAAAAACTTGGCTGACCCACTTACTAAAGGTCTTCCAAAGGCAATGGTTTTTATAAAGTCAAAGGAAATGGGACTAAGGTCTGTGAATGAAGATTGATTATCCTTAACAGAAACCCAACTTCTGTCTTGAAAAGGATCGGCAAAGTTTAATGGGTACCAACAAGTTAAGAGTATGATTATGGAACACTAAAGCAATTATCCCATAATATTCAGTGTTGGATTCTACAAGAACAAAGGATGGATAAATATTCTTAATAAGTCTAGAAACCGTAAATGGTGTATCGTAGAAACACCTTAAGAGACTTACCTATATGAGTATGGAAATCAGGCCGTTTACTAGGAAAATAAGACCTCTTTCTAAAGTAGACTCATGAACCAAGATTAAAGCACATGGCCATTAACGTGATGAGAAATACATAACACTCTAACTAAGGAAATCGACATGTGTGATTATTCTGATTTTATCATTAGGGGATACTTGGTTCAAGATTCGTTCACCATGGAATCTCGATAGAACTTTGAATTGTTTACACTAAGTAAATGTTCAAATCCAAAAGATACCTTTTATTTATGTGTTGTTTCCATGATGATGCAAAACTTGATCTTAGAACTACATAGGCTTGATCCCACTTGGGTATGTAAGAAGTCACACTAGTGATTCAGCCGTCCATTTTACTTATTTATTTAATTAATGAAAATTAGAGGAGATTGTTGTGAAATTTTCAACATTGTATTGGGGTATGGGTTTATTTTGAAGAGAAAGAAAGAATGAAGTAAGAAGAAATGAATTTGTCCCACATTGTGGAAGATATAAAAGTATCTTAGTACTTAAAGGGCCTTCTCAAGAGGATGTTGGGGACTTCTCAAGAGGATGTTGGGGCCTTAGGGCACCCAAATGTTTACTTTGTTGTGAGGAGGGAGACTATGCATCACTATACCACACACGCGCGCGCTGCCGCTGTCGTCCGTTCGAGCGAACCGGGTCTGGCCGGGCATGGGTTTCGGGTTCGGGTTAAATAAGAAATATTTTAATTGAAATTTTAAACAGCGACGGGCAAGGCCCGTTAAGGACCCGAAATACGAATTTTGAATTAAGGCGGGCTGACGGGAATTAGAAACGTTACCAGAACGTTGGGAGTGCGCGCATGTGAATTAGAAACGCTTTGAAGCATTGCAAAACTGAAGGGTTGCATCTGTTCGAATTCAAACAGAAATGACTGTTGCAAATAACGGTCGCGACGCTTGGATGAACGGTCGCCTCCCTCTACATACATAAATAGGCACGGTCAGAACCGTGAAAATAACTTAGAAACTTCATCTTCTTCTCATAAGTTTTGCCAATAACACATTGTTAAAGCATTGGAAATTTCAGAATTTGTGACACCTGAGAAGCGTTGCAGAACTGTTCTTATCATTCTCTTCATATTTCTTCCATCTAATTGCATCATCGGAATCAAAATATAGAGTGTTCATGGTCGGATCAAAATCGTACAAATTTTGATCCGATTACGTTGTTCCAAGGCTTTATTAAATCCTGAAAGTCGATAGTTCGATAACTTGTTTGTGCCTGATGGGTTGAACTATTGTCTGAAAGAATCTATCAAATAGATCATTAAAGTCTGAAGTACGACAATTCATCTTCCTCCAATAGTCTCAAACTACAAAATCCCTAACAGGGTGTTTTACGACTTCGGTCGGTTTCCTCCCTAAACAAATTTAAAAAAATCATCCCAAGATTGTTATAGGTGATTTTAATAATACAATACATGCGTTTGAAAAAAGAAGGGGTAACCCAGTCCCCTTTAAGAAATTGGATTTTATGAATAAATTCTTATTAAGAACTGGTTTAGTGGAAACTGTACTTGTTGAAAATTGATTCACTTGGAAATCAGGAGAATTTAGAAACCTTCATTGTAAATTGGATAGAATTCTTGTAAGCCAAAGGTTTATAAGATTGTTTCTTGACAACAAATCTTTTTCACTTGCATAAGCTACTAGTGATCATACTCCAATTGAAATTTATTTGTCTAATAACATGATGGTTCACAAAAAAACTATTTTTAGATTTATAAATGGTTGGTATATGATGATAGCTACATGAATATTGTAAAGGAACATCTCAAAATTAAAACTACTAGAACTGCACAAATTAAGCTTTTCAAAACTTTACAAAACACTAAAAATAATTTGAGAAAGTGGAATCAAAACAGAATTAAGAATGTATTAAAGCTAATCAGAGAGAAATGTGTGAGACTGCTGAATGACATTGACAATGATTGCCCAAACAGTAATATTCTCAATATATTTTATTTATCTCACAGAAAACTTAATAATTCTTTACAGGTGCAGCCTATGAACTTTAGACAAAAAGCAAAGGTTGACTGGCTGACTAATAGGGATGAAGCTAGTAAATTCTTTTAGGCTAAAATGTCCAGTAGAGAGAGTAGAAATGATATTGGTAGGTTAATGAATACCAATGGCTCTATGTTAAATAGTATTTCGAAGGTAGAAGGAGAAACCTTATAATTATTTTATAGATCAATATAATATTTCTGACAATAATCTAAGATCGCCTAACAGTCGACTGAAATACAAATTAAATGATAACAGCCCTTAAATTCTACTAGCTCGATTTAGAATTAATGAAATCTAAAACATTGTTTTCAATGTAAATATTGGTAAAAGCCAGACCTTGATGGGTTTGGTGCTAAATTTTATAAAACACAATAGGATGACATTAAAAATGATATTTTTAATGTCATTACTGAATTGTTTTGTAGTGGCAAGCTACCAAAAAAACCTAAACCACACTTTTGTAACTTTGGTTCCAAAAGTGAAGATACCTAATGACTTGAATGGCTAATGACCCATTTCTTACGGTAACTTCATATATAAAATTATTTCTAATATTATTTGTAATAGAATGAAAGTCTTTTAAAAAAAGTAATTATTGAAAATCAAAGTGCTTTTATTCCTAGTAGATTCATTGCTAAAAATACCCTTCTTGCACATGAGTTAATTAGAAAATTTAATGTTAATAATAAAAACATCATATGCATTAAATTGGATCTTCATAAAGCATTTGACAAAATAAATAGAAACTTTATTATACATATTATGCAACAAATGGGTTTTGACAATAAATACTGTGATATTATTAAAGGGTATGTTAACAACATTAATTATTCTTTCATGATCAATGGTTCTCTAAGGGGTAACATTAATAGTAACATAGGAATCAGACAAAGGGATCCTTCATGCCCTTATTTCTTCACAATTATTATGGAATATTTCTCTACCCTTGTGGAGATGGAAATTACTCAGGGTAACATAAAGCCAATAAACAGTGTTAGACCCTGTATTTATCATTTGTTAAATGCCAATGAAATGCTTTTATTTATAAAAGCTGATATCAAAAGTACTTTTATTATTGCTAATATTTTTGATAATCTAAAAAAATTTGCAGGGCTAGAAGTTAATTCTGAGAAAAGAAAATTTTATTTTAGCAAAATTGTTTTAACGAAGAGGATATTATGAAAGATCAAAAGTTCAAAGAAGTAAGACTGCCAATCAAATATTTGAGTCCTCCTCTGGGTTTTAATAAAATAAAAGATGAAAATTGCACAAGACTTTGTGACACTATTCAAAATAAGCTTGAAGTATGGTCAAATAAAATTCTCATTAGCTGAAAATATAAAACTTACATGTACTGTCATCATTGCAATTATCAAGTATGGATACAACAACATTCTAGCGGATGCAATAAAAAGATTGAGAAAATGTGTGAAAATTTTATATGGAGAGGAAAACAACACAAAATTGCTTGGGAAAAGTTTGATCTTTAAAGAAAGCTTGAGGCTTGGGCTTAGAAATATAAATGATTTAAAGGAGGCTTTCAGTTTCAAATTATTTTGGAAAATCTTGGAAGGGAATTCCCCATGGCCAAGATGGATGAGAGTCGAATACCTTAAAGATAAGAATTTGAAGACCATTAGTATGGAAAACCATCATTCTTTTACTTGGAAAAAGTTTAAAATTCTAGAGAAATTGATACTAAACTGATTGAGAGAAAATTCAAAGATGGTAAAGCTACATGCTAATGGCTAACCCATGAATATTGTGAGATCTTTAATTACGCTTCTAGGTTGGGATAACATATACTTTTTTGGTGACGCAAATGACAAAGTTGACAACATTGTTCATAACCAAGTCTGGGCTCCTAACAAGCAGAAAGTTACTTCTATATTTACGTCTGTAATTGAAAAGATTGACACTGACCATACGCTTCAAAAGTACAAATCACATTTGAAGTTAAGCTCTAAAGGAAAATTTTCTTTTAAAAAATTGTGAGAATTTGTAGAAGGGAAGACACCGAAGTTAATTGGTATAAGGTAATTTGGAATGAAGCAAACTGCCCAAAAATTTCCCACTGTGGTTTCTTTACAATCAACAACAGGCGGCCTACTATAGTTATTAGTGATAAATGGATGAAAAATGTAGAATTAAAGTATGTACTTTGCAAACGGGAAAATGAAAACATTGACCATATTTTTATTGTATCATTTTAAAACAAATATGGTTTAGTGCCAGGAAGGTCATGAATTTCAATCTATCAAAACCAGCTAAAAACATTAGAGATAGTGTGGAATACATTCAAGAGAACTGTAAATCCAAATTAAAAAGGTTTAGTTGTGCTTTTATCTTATTCACAAATGTAATCTATCACATACAAAGGGGAAGAAACCAGAAAATTCATCTAAACATAGAGAAAAATAACTATCAACTTTGGAAAATCATTGATGCCGAGATCAAAATTATAGCTAAAAAAATTCAACAATAATCATTTTGAAAACGGAAATGCTAGCACAAGCTTATTCGATAACTTAGGTGATAAGGTTGACGCATTCTTACATAATGGGAAATTTTCACAAAGCATTTAATTTCTACAGGATTTCACTTAAGCAAAAGAAGCATTACCCATAAGCATATGAATTCATCCGCTTGTTTGGATAGGAGATCCTTTAGCAATCTAACTAGAGATCACCACCAATTCGATACAGATAGGCTGAAGACCTGCAAAGGGAGTATCCATAATCTCACGGGTCATCTCAATAATATTAATTTAAATAATGGTAAACCAATCTATCCTGTACCTATTGCAGCAGGGAATGGCTGCAGCGATGCCAGTTCTGGAGGATCTGGACAAAAATATCATCATTCTATAAATCTGGATGATTTTCAGAGTATTTGCAGTGATTCCTACAAAAACTAATACTTTTTTGGGGGAGACCACTACTTGGACACTGCTAGGATGAAGACTACTGAGGTACGAAGGGATACCTCTATGATCACATAGTTCATGAGGATTCAGACAAGAGAAGAGTTGCATACTCTAATCTGGATGATAATCTATGACAGTAACTGATATGGATATAAGGGAGTGAGACACAGTTTTGAGCATGGATACATGAATTCTATGACAGTAAATCCATGACTGAACAAAATTGGAGTGAGACACAGTTTCGAGGATGTCGGCAGATTGGATATAAGGAAGTGAGACACAGTTATGACAGTAACTGATATGGATATATGAATTCTATGACAGTAAATCAATGGCTGAGCTCAACCGTAAACTTGGTGTCCAAATCACATTACCCCCGCCTCTTCCTCTATCATTGAGTCCTCCAATTTTGTTGCCTCCTACTATCGTGGGTACTACGACAGTGGATTCTCCCTCACCTAAGTCCCAAACACCGCCACATGCAGGGACGGAACCAGGAATTGGCTCAGCGGGGGGCGGATTCGAAGGGGGGCAATTTTTTTTTACACCAGTTTACCCTGAATTTATCTTAAATTCAAACTATAATGTCTTATATTATCAAGTTTTCGGCAAAAATATTGTGTAAATATTAATAAAAATGCCTTAAAAATGGTCACTTTTGTATTAACAGAGCAACAAAAAAAATTGTACTGATATTTTAAAATTAAGGGGGGGGGCATGGCCCCTACTTAGCCAACCTTAGTTTCATCCCTAGCCACATGTACTCCCAATCACCATTGCAGCTACAATGATTTCCAGTGCCGCTTCACTATTTGATAGCGCTGCATCTACTATTGCTGCTACAACGTTTTTACCGATTTCTTCTCCTACTTCAACTAACGCTACTTCTCCTATTACTAGATTCATACCTCCTTCTTTACAGTATAAACCATCGAAGAGGTCACTGCATGTTTTGCAATTTGATGAAAGTAGTGAGAATGAAAGAAATTCAATTTTTGGTAATGCATGAAACATGTTTGATAAAATACTCAAACCAACAGAATTATCTCTTGAACTCACTGAATATGAAACCATATCTCCTATACTGTAAGCATATTTAATCTGAATGGTCTCTTGGTACGTTAATTGTTGGTAAAAATGTATTCATTTTTTATCCAGGTGGCAATAATTTGAAATATAATGAAACCGCCTCATCTCAAGTAAACATTATCTTAACTTATTTATCTCGAGGAATAAATCAAATGGAACACACTTTTGGTATACGCTTTATTGCTATTAAACCTTTATCAGAATATTGGAGGATTACTAACAGGGTCGTCCCTGGCCAACTTGAGGCCCAAGGAAAAATCAAGGCCCAAATAGATAGCAAAACTCATTTCTGCAGTAAAAATGTTCCCTACAGGTATTGATCTTTAGTCCTTCTAGAACTGAGCATGCTTACTTACAACTGGGCTGTGAATATCTTTAAATAAATAACCATACGAAACTTCTTTATACAGGAGTATAAATTCTGAGGCCCCCAAACAATCGGAGGCCCAAGTCCACCGCCTTGGTAGCCTTGGGCCATGGCCGGGCCTGATTACAGAGTGTCCAAATGAAGAGATTGAGGTCTTCTAAGGTTATGATTTGGACACTAAAGGATTCAAAAGTAGGATTCCTATAGTTTTGTTGGATAAAACATATACTAATCTAGAGGATCCATATGAGAAGCTTGTTTGGAATTTAAACAACCTGCCAAAGATTTTAGGTTCCTTGCTTGCATTTGTGTGTGCAGACATTTCTAGTATTTCGACCCCTTTCTCTAAAGGAAAGTATTTCTCATTGTTTTGTTGGCATATAGAAGTCCATCACATTAATCATTGTATGATTTACATTGGGGCACTTTAAAATTTTGGTATGGTGTTCTGAGGAAAACCGCCTTGAAATTTGTGGAAAATAAACCATGCATTAATGGTCATTGACACGTGGAAAGTCAAAAGACATGTTCTTTGGTAGAATAATAATGTCATCGGTATTGTTGTGTCTTTTAAGGTTAAGAGTCATGTCCATTAAGTAATGTGTCCATTAGTGAAATGGTGTCTATTAGTATTGTAAGGGTGTTTAATCCACTATATATAGGTGGTCAATTTAGTTGTAAGTAAAGTAAGAAAGTAATTAACGTTTGCTAAATATTGTCCTCCATCTACCTCCTCCTATCTAAATATTTCATACACCTCTAAATTTCCAATATTTGGTATCGGAGCCCGGTTGAAATTATGGAATTTCTATTTCATATACCATTTGTTCTCACAAAATAAAACTTTGAAGAATGGAGTAATGGAATGAAAGAAGAGTTAATCTCCAAAGGGCTATGGAAGATTGTTGAGAATGGCTATGAATGGCCAAAAGATGTTAAAAATATGACGGAGAAAGAGAGTATGCAATTTAAAAGCTTGAGATGGAAAGATATCCAAGCTCGTGTTGTGATGTGTGAGAACATCGATCAAGAAGCTATAGACCATATTCTTGGAGAAAAATTTGTAAAAGATTCGTGGAAATTATTGAAGGAGGTGTATGCATAGGATGACATAAAAATAATAGAAGAAGACATCAGTGACAGTGAAAACAACTCTAAGGATGAGCATGATGCTTGTACAACAAGCGGGGAAAGCAGAAAAGAGGAGGCCATGGAGCTAAAAGAAAAGCTGATATTGGAGCAGAAGTTAAAAGCTAGAGAGGCTGAAGAGAAAAAGAGACGCCAGGCTGAGAAGGCGAAAACTAGAGCTGAAATTAAAACACAGAAGGAAGTTGAGCTCGGTGAGAAGAAAAATAATGAGTTGAGAGATGGTACTGAAGACAGAGAAATAAAAGAAGAAGAAGAAGAAGGAGCGGAGGAGGTTAATGAAGCAATTATTCATAAAAAAAGAGGAGGTTGTATTGGATGAAGCAAAAGAAAAACAAGATGGTCAAACTCTGGCCGAAAGTGATCAAAAGGTCGAGCTGGGATTTGACAATGAAATTCCAGAAGTTGTGTCCGTAGTTGTGATCCCAACATCTGATAATATTACAAAGTCTGAAATTTTGATTCCAGAACAACATTTGACTGTTGTAGAAGACGAGACTGTAGGTTTACAGCATGTAGAAGATAGAATGTTTAATGAGTTGCAAAAGTTTCAAAATGTTGGAGCTACAATTCTAGTTGATTTAAGAACTGCTTCATTTAGAAGTGGAAGAATTGGAGGAGAAAGAAAAAGCAGTGCGCAATTAGGAGTTGGAAAAATTGCAAAATTTTCTGGGGCAATTTCAAGTAAAGAAATTAAAAAGCAGGGGGATGCAATTACTATTGACCATTTGCATCGGTTGAATCAGAAGAATGTTTCTGCTTGGAATATGGAAAGGCTTATCAAGATCGTTTGACATGGAACGTTATCTACTTTGGATGAGAGGATAGCAAATAAGGGAAGCGAGGATGAGTCCATGCAGATTAAAAGTAAGCTTGATCAAATTGAGAAGTACAAAGGAGATCTTGAAGCAGAGTTTGAATGGAAAGATATTATATATGATTCATTAAATTTTATGACACTAGTTCAAGATGGAAGCTGATGAGCATAATTTTTGGAGAATTTTATGAAAATGGAGGAGGACGATATGAATGGATTGTAACAAGCATTCAAGAAACTGCATCGAAGATCTTTATGATTGAAAAGAAGAAAAGAAAAAAGAAAGCTTGGATGATTTCTATACTTTTACCAAAACGTGTGAGATATAAAAGGAATCAAAGCCCTGATGTCAAAAGCTTTGAAAATCTTAGCTTGGTTTAAGGGAGACAATGTGGAAAATAAACAAAGCATTAATTGTCATTGACATGTGGAAAGTCAAAAGACATGTTCTTTGGTAGAATAATAATGTTATTGGTATTGTTGTGTCTTTTAAGGTTAAGAGTCATGTCCATTAGTGAAATGGTGTCTATTAGTATTGTAAGGGTGTTTAGTCCACTATATATAGGTGGTCAATTTAGTTGTAAGTAAAGTAAGAAAGTAATTAAAGTTTGCTAAATATTGTCCTCCATCTACCTCCTCCTATCTAAATTTTTCATACACCTCTAAAATTCCAACAAAATTCATAATAACTTTGAAGAAATGTTTTAAAGAACAGCCCAATTTGGTTCATATATTTGTAATTCAATTTCTCCCTCGTTGTTAAGAAAGGAAGGCCCCCTTATGTATAGATGCTGCAAGAATGTAGATGAATTCAAGAACAGTTCGAGATTTGTGTTTTTAAGTCTTTATATGCAAGGCCAACAATGAATCCTATTTGGTTTAACAAGAAGAAATGGATTGATGCAAGCGCCCTGTTTGTTGACAGGCACAAGCCATCAGAATTATCTCTCCAACTAACCCTCACCATTTCCAACAACGTCCACCTCCACTTCACAAAAATATTGTCGAATCCTAACACCACCTGTTCTCACTCACTAAATTTGAGTGGAAGGAAACCACTCATGTTTGATCCGAGTGGAGATGCAGCTTATGTCTATTCCCGTGCTCACATCCATCTGGTCTTTCACTTCACTTTACTCGACATAAGTCACACAGTAGCCGTACCATCATCATTAACCACCGCTTTCACCAATAGCCTACTTACTTATCATTCCCATCTCCCCAAACACAACCCCCCAGAAATGGCACCTTTATGGCCACATAGGAAAGTTGTTAGAGAGTGGCTATATATGTTTGTGCACAAAGAATTGTGGAAATAGAAAATAGTTAATGCAGTATTCTCTATCTTCTCCTGCTCTATTTCTTCCTCCTTGCTCTTTAATGGGATCTTCTTCTCTTAGTCTCCTTAATTTCCTCTAAAAAACTTGCTACTACCGTATTAATTGGTGCTTTCACTCTTGTTCTCACCTCCTTCGTCTAGCTCTCATCTCTTTTTTCGTCATTTCAACCCCAAGTTATCGTTGAAATCATGGTTGAAACCACTCTCATTCACCCTCAAATTATCGTTGAAATTAAAGCCTCTCTTAACCACATTCTCCATTCACTAACCGAACTCTGCACAAGAATCGACAAGCCCGTACATTGCCACAAGTTTCAATTTTTAGCAGTAATAAAATTGAAATAAAAAATCATGTATATGGTTTACTGTCAAGGAATACATATGTGCAAGTAATCTAATCTCCTAAAAAGTAATCAATTACATACTTTGTTTACATCTAAACTTGCAAACTAAAAATTAGAAAAACATTTATAAGATAATATCAAGTAAAATCTCCTCACCTTAAACCATGTTTTGAAATCCTGTTACTTGTTTGCTTTGTAGGTTAATTCCCTTCCCTGCATAATTACATCAATTCAATTAATAGTTTTTAGACCAGCAAGCAAAGTGTCAATGAGTTTCGGATTTAAGAGCTACAAAGCGAAGTAGGTAAATGCCAAGTGTTTTAGGTAGAGGTTTCATATAATCTTTATATCATATTTTCCCAAATTTCATTCACATTATTTGTAGGGTTACATTCATCGCATTGGTACAAATATATAATCTAAATAAAAGCCATATTTTCTTTAACATATGACCATGATATAATAGAAACCAAAATATTTTAAAAGAACCACTAGTCCCAGTAATTATTCAACAAAAATTAGTAATAAGGTTTTATCTACAGGCTCCTACCTCAATAGAACCACATGAGGCAAAAACAAACTCTAGATATCATCTTCACAAATCACAAAGCAGCAGGAACAAACATATGCAGCATCTTCCAGTCCAAGAATTAAGATAACAATGAAAATTTAAAGGGTGCAGTAAGCACAACTTTGTTAAAAAACAGTTCTAACTTCCACATACGGAACTAATACAACTTTTCAGCATAGTAGCCTCCATCAAATATTAATGAATTAACAAAAATGTCCAAGATTAAAGAAATAGCTTTTGCAGTAAAGTAAGTTAAAATGCAACAAGAATTTAATGGAATGGTGACAACATACATGCCTAAGGCCTTACGATGCATTTAAATTCCAAACACAATGTAAGAATAAGCATTGAAACTAGAGGGAAGAACGAGATTAACTAGCAACATACATTAATGGAATGAATCGAAATACTCATAAACATTGACAACGAAGCCTAATCTGAGATTGATTCCAAGATTTCTTATTACGACAATGATCTTGTAATTAGGGTTTCTAACACATTTTATTAGAGACTAACACATTTTATTGCCTAGTGTCTCTAATATCCATGAAACTGGTAGTGCAGTTTTTTATATTTATTTCCCTTTATAATTAAGTAAAAATCATAGGTGATAAGTTTACTCTAATAACTCATGTCTTTTAAGCATTCAGTCTATTCATCGCTAGATTGTTTCCTGTCTTATAAATAGGCATTGATCGTTAGTTTTGTTTTCATAATTTTGCATTTGTTTTGTATTTCAATCAGTATGTCTAAATATAATATTTCAAAAGTATGGCTAAAACCAGCTATATATGTAAAAGCAATTAATCAAGGCATTTCAAGTCAGAGGCTCATTTGTTCAATGAAGTGGAGCAATTAAAAATGTGAATAACATGCATAAGTAGATCTCTAAGGCTTTTCTCATTAGAAATAAGAAAATTCATATGAAAGGAGCCTTAGAAATCGCACAAATAAAACTAGAATGCGCGTCTTAGACTTGAATGATGTCATTTAGCATGAATACTTAATGATGAACTTTAAGTCTGTTGACACGTAAAATTGTCACACGCCAACACCCAATGTGTATGTATGAACAATTATCCAAATAAGCAGTAAATAATGTAAATGCGGGGAGACATAGCTTTTATAATGGTTCGGCACTAACGCTTACGTCCACTTTATAATATTCATTCATCATTCCTTTTGTCGATTACAAAGTTGTACAAGTTCGGACAATAGCTAAGTACAAAGATTTACAATAGAATAACAAAATATATGTTATTTCTATACTTTGACTAAATTGTCCTCCTTCTTCTTCCTTGAGGTGAGTTGACTTGGTCAACTATGGGCAAGGTAAGCTTTAATGTCCAAGAGGTCTAGAGGTGATGTAGCAAGGCTTGCTAGTGTACAAGTGTTGAAGGAAAACATGAATGTCATGTTTTAATTGTCTATGCCATCTTCCATGGCCATGGAGGAAGTGTTGGAAGCCATTAATGGTGCTTTGGAGCTCTCAAGGTCCAAAAATTCCAAGGGAGAAGGATCCTTTTGAATGCCAAGGCTTCTGGTATTTATAGAAAGGAGGTTAGGTGGGAGTAGGTGAGCAGCGGGACCCACAAGAGCCATCTTCGCACCTCAAAACAAGCCAAATGCAGGAATTCCGTACCTCACCCAGAGGGTGCGAATTTCGCACCTCGGGGGGTGCGAAATTCGTACCTCCTGGGGTGCGAAATTCGTACCCCATAAGGTACGAATTTCGCACCTCGAGGGTGCAGAATTTCGCACCTCATGGGTGCGAAATTTCGCACCTCGAGGGTACGAAATTTCGCACCTCACGGGCGCAAAATTTCACACCTCGAGGACGCTAAATTTCGCACCTCGCAGGTACGAAATTTCGCACCTCGAAGGTGCGGAATTTTGCGCCTTGAGGGTGCGGAATTTCATACCTCGTGGTTGCGAAATTTCGCACCTCGAGGGTACAAAATTTCGCACCTCGAGGGTACGAAATCCTGGTCGGTGCGTCCGAGGATGTCGAGGCCTTGGTTCGGGAATGTGCTGGAGGAACGGCGAGGTCCTGCTGAAGTTGTTGGCTGAATCTTGACTTTGAGCTGATCTGGTAATTCTGGGCAACACACTTGTTGGCGGAAATCGGATGAATCGGGCGGTGCCCACAGTTTCGACCTAACCGGCTAGGTCGATCGTCGCCGGGACTGTGGGGCCCCGGATCCCCACTGGCGATGTGCCCGGACCCGCTTGACGGTTCCCCTTCGGCTCGGAGCACGGCTTGCCTTCAGCTCGGATGACAGTGTGGCTAGGTGTTTATTGGGTCCGACAGAGGCCACCTGATAGAGGATCCGGGTCTCCTTGCGTTCGCGACGCGGCTTCGACCCAACTGCTTTGCGCTTTTTGACGCTTGAGCGCATTGCTCACCAAAAATCTAACGTGTGACTTCTTTGACGAAAAAACATGTCAACAAAGTCCAAATAAACATAATTCACTAATTGATATAACTCTTTAACAAATTTGACATTTTCCTAATGTTTTAGATAACAAATGAATGAATAATACTAATTTCTTTGTTATAAGTTAAAGACTATAGCAGCGACATACAAACATTACTTGAATCATTCAACTTATGGAAGGAGCCATACGAATTGTTATGTAAGAATTGAGCTAAAACAAGTTTTGCTATGTACTTACCGGTATAATTATATTATACAAAATGTTTGTCAGATCAATCTACGTTAGCTATTCTATCATCTCATTATTAAATTTGTAAATATATAAATTTGATGTAAAAATTGATATAATTATAGTATACAAATAACTTTTAGCCAACTAATGAAAAATAAAAAACCAACTCTGGAGAGAAAAGCTAGAGAACACTACAGTCCGCTACATCGGCTTCCCTTCTAATTTTAATGTCAGTTCGGCAAGGAGCATCATTCCTCATTTGTTTTGTAGGTATAATTGAATATAACAACAAGCCGTAAGGGAAAACATAGCGCTGGAGGATAGGACGCGACCTCAAGGAACTTTGTTCCATGATCGCTAAGCGGTCCTTGTTAGAATATAATTCATTACGGATCTTAAAAAAATTGGTGGATGAGCGGTTACCCTCTTCTCTCCCAAATTCAAACACCCCGCCTGAACCACCACTATACTCAACCGCCACCACCCATACACAACCATCGCCTTCACCTAGCCCACAGACCTACGCGGAGGCACTCAAAAGGAACTCATCGACTATTCCTCCTTCACGTAAACTCTCCTACGTCAAACCATCAACCTCCCATGTCGTTCTTCCAGAAACAACGTTCAACAAGTCAAAAGAGGTTTGGACGCACACTATAGTACTGCACCCAGTAGAATTTCACCTATCTGTACTTAAATTGAAGGATTTCATTTCAAATGTATGGAAACCAACAGGCCAATACTTCATTCATATCAGCGTGGATTTTCAATTCTACATACAATTTGAAAATGAATGTGATTACGGTCATATTACTCAAACAACCACTTACTCCTATTTTGGCAAATTGCTTCTGATTGATGCGTGGCAACCAGGTTATAATCACAAGAAAATTCAGACAGAAACAGTGCAGATATGGGTACGACTACTGAATCTTGACTTGGAGATGTGGACAAATGAGGAAATACCAATGATCTCTAGTTATTTGGGTGAACCAATTCAAATTGATGACAAGACTCATTTAAAGCAATTTACTACATTTGCAAGAGTTCAGATAAGCATTACCACTGACTCTCAATTACCACAACAGATTCCAGTATTATTACATACAGGTATTACAATGCACATTAACGTCCACTACGAATTTATACCCCCCAAATGTGAGAAATGCAAAATTTTCGGTCATCGAAATCACATACATAACAAGAATTATCAACAGAAATGGATTCCAAAGGAAAAAATGATATGCCAACCTCTTCAAATACGCATGCACAGGTTTCAACGGCAGAGACTTCAAATATTCATGCAGAGACTTCAAATAATAATGCATAGATTTCAACAGCACAGACTTCAGTTTCATTTGACATTTATCCTACTCATCTTGATTTTTTAGACGATGGATTACCCCCTAGTATTCTGCCAGATGATCTCGACCACATAGCAGAGCGTATTGTTAAAGCACCTCCTGAAGATAGCATACCGGATTTTTCATAGTTTGTTACGAAAAATGAAGATTATCTCATCAAACTTAAAAAGGCAAGCAACCTGTTCACAATTCAGCTCCCCCTAAAAGGACTTTGAGGAGCAACTCCTCCATTAAATGACATTTCTGACATGGAATGTTAGGGGCATGAATACACCCCCACAAAATTGGGGATGTACTCACTCTCCTAACAAAATTCAAACCAACTCTAGTTGGGTTGGTAGATAATAAATTAAATGTCAGAAATTTAGAGTTGTTTGTACACAGGTTGCCTACACACTGGATGCACATCACAAATAATATAACAGAGAGTTCGGGTAGAATTTTGATCATCTGGGATACCTCAGTGGGGAATATCTCCATATTCACATGTTCTACTCAACATATGACTTTACACGTAACTAATACTGGTGGATTAAGTTTGCATGTATCAGTCATATATGCTAGCAACTCTCTACATGACAGGCAGCTTTTTGGGATACCTTAACTAAAGAAGCTTCAATTATATCTGATGTTTGGGTTTTGATGGGAGATTACAACCACGCATCATCGTTTCAAGACAAGCAAGGATGTTTACCGGTGCCTTTTCAACACTTACGAATATTCACTTCTTTCTTAACACAGAGTGGCTTAACCGAAATAAGGCCAGTGGGATTTGATTTCACATGGCGGAGAAAGGGGATAGCCACGAGTATTGACAAAATACTGGTAAATAATGCTTGTCTTTCTAAATTTTTAAACCTGAGAGCATACACTCTATCCCAATTATCCAGCGACCACAACCCATTGCTTCTACATCTCATTACCACCACAAACCCCAAAGGCTTTGCCTTTAGATATAACAATGACTGGCATGCACATGACGGATATTATGACTGTGTTCGCAATGGTCTACTCACAGAAACATGGGGCTACACCAGTTACAACTTCTACGCTAAGCTCTCCGCATGTAAGCAAGAACTGAAAAGATGGAATAAATACTGGCCTTAGGAGGACGACATTCTAAAACAGACAGAGCAGCTTGTCGAAAATTTGGAGAAAGAAGTCGACCAAAATCCGTTAAATCTGGACATTTATGAAGAATACATGAAGGCCAAGCATAATTTGTTGACACAGCAGAGATTTAAAAATTGAAATATGAGGCAAAAGGCTAAGATAGCGTGGCTACAACAAGGGGATTATAATTCTATGCTTTTCCATGCCAGAATGTCTAGTAGAAGATTTACAAATAATATTTCTGCTCTCATCAAAGAAAATGGCGAGTTTTTGTTCCAACCAGAAGACATAGAGAGAGAGAGAGAGGCTATTACTTACTTCACAGATTTATTCAACGGCCCATCAACTTCAGAATTTCCGACCTTTCAACCTGTATACACCATCAACACATTTGGTCAGCAACTTCTACTTCGGAAAATTACTTTAGACGAAATTAAAGCTGCTGCTTTCTCTGTGCACGATGAGTCCAGTCCCGGTCCAGATGGTTTTAATGCCAAGTTCTTTAAATTACATTGGGATGACATGAAGCATGACTTGTTAACAGCCATAACTGATATGTTTAATTCTGCAAGATTGCCAAAAGGAATAAATCACACTTTTATAACATTGGTGCCTAAAACAGATAAGCCTTCTTCCATAACACAGTATCGGCCGATTTCATGTTGTAACATATACTACAAAATATTGAGCAAGATCCTATGCAACAGGTTCAAACATATTTTTACCATACCTTATATCACAAAATCAGTGTGCTTTCATATCGGGCAGGTACATTGGAGAAAATATACTTCTCGCTCACGAATTGCTTCGTCACTTCAACAAACAAGGGATGGGCAAATTCTGCGTGATGGTGGATCTCAAGAAGGCTTATGACTCGATCAACAGAGAGCTTATATGCCATATTATGCACTGCATGAACTTTCCCACACACTTTATCAATGTCGTATACGAATGTATATCCACACCCACTTTCTCCATCATGATTCAAGGTGCTCCCAAAGGTTTCATTCACTCGACTAGAGGAATACATCAAGGCGACCCTTTATCACCCTATCTCTTTGCCATAGCCATGGAATACTACACTTTCTTGATGAATGAAGCCACCGTTAATAAGCAATTCCTACCTGCTAATAAGATACGCCCCAATATTACCCATCTCCTCAACGCAGATGATTTACTAATTTTTGGCAAGTCAGATGTTATGTGTGCTACAGCTTTACAAAGAATTTTTTCAAAACTCCAGTTCTATGCCGGCCTTTTTGTAAACACTGACAAAACAAAACTTTATTTCAGCAAAACAGCCCCAAATTCCCATGTCATTCAATCGATTTTTGGTTTTCGAATTGATAATCTTCCCATTAAATACCTAGGTGTCCCTTTATCATCTAACTGTCTACACGCCAATGATTATCAATCTCTAATTCATAAGGTTCAATCCAGACTACATGGATGGCAACTCAAGCTGTTGAGTTTTGCAGGAAGAGCTGAACTTATTTCATCTGTTATTACCCCCATGGTGTTATACTGGTTATTTGTTTACCAAATACCAGAGATTGCATTGGATAAAATACAATCTTTGTGTTCTGATTTTTTCTGGGCAGGTGGAAATCACAAAGTTGCATGGACCAAGTTGTGTAAACCCAAATCTCAAGGCGGCATTGGGCTTAAACTTCTCTCAGATATTAAACGGGCCGCTTCTATTAAACTAGTCTGGAACTTTCTACTGGAAATAACTTATGGCAGACTTGGATGTACAAAAAATACTGTAGAGGCAAGCACTTCTAGAGCATGGCAATTGACAACAACGCATCTTCAACTTGGAAGGCAATGCTTCGTATTCGCACTTCAGGAAAACAACTTTTTAACAAAGCAATAGTTAATGGCAATACTACTTTATGGCAAGATCCTTGGATTAACTGCAAATGTCTCATCGACATCATAGGTTGCAACAGAATTCACTCAGCTAGAGATGACAACGCACAAGTTTCTACACTGATTCAGGGTGGTCACATCTGTCCTTCGTTGCACCCCGACACTCGTGAAGCTGTAATGGATATTCGGAACGTTCAAGTTAGAGATGATAATACAGAGGACTACTGCAAGTGGGGAGGAGGTAATTTCACCTTAAACAGAGCTATGAAGTCCGTTCGAGGAGATGGTGAGGCTAAACCACATTTGCATGTCATATGGCATACCAAAAACAATAGGAGGATGTCTTTTATATCTTACCTAGCATGGCAGAATTGTTTGAACACAAGCGACCGATTATCTCGTTATGGAATTCTCTCAAACACCACATGTGTCCTATGCCACTGTAGAGAAGAAACACACAGTCACCTCTTTTTCAACTGCGACTACACTGGTTGCATCTAGAATGCATTGAAAATGAAATTAGAACTACCTTTAGCGACACAACTAACACTAGAAGAGGAGATTAAACAATTGTATGATACTTTCTAAGCAGAGGATCAAGTATAGGATTTGGCTTATGCTGCTATAACTACCACAATCTATCATGTATGGTCGGAGCGAAATCATAGGATATTTCAGCACAAATGATGTGATGCTACGGTGAAGCTTCGTCACATAGAGAAGGAGATACGATATTTGATTATTGATAACGGCAGTGCGACGCAGAGAAATGCCAGAAACATTCGAATGCTTTCGAAATGGAGTGTAGAATTGAAAGATGTCGGTTGAAGTTGGTGACACAAAAGTCAACGAGTAGTGGGAGTTTTAGTGTACCAATATATTTATTGCTCCAGTCATATGTACATATATATGCTATATACTCCGTATTCTTACCAATTTTTATACGTAATAAAGCGAACCAGTTTTCAAAAATAATAATAATATAACCATATTGATTCAATCGATAATAAACTAAATAAGATTAAATAGATCAGCGAAATCCATACCTAAATCCATCGATGTTTACTGATAGGTAGAATTAAATTGAGTTTTGTTCTTCCAAATTGACACAACCTCGGATCTTTAAATATGTCTCTATAGAAGAGTTAAGAGAACACTCTGAAAACTTGTGTAATTTGGGGATTATAACCCAATATATAAGTTATGTGACATATTCAGTTCGGTCCTTCAACAAACCAAAATTATCACTTCGGTATCCACACATTATTATATTACATGACAATTATACCCTAAAGCCCTCATATATTTATTTAAAACTAGATCACGTATTCAGACTTAGTCATAAGATAGCCAATACTTTAGTATATATGGCCCCAAAAAGTTGAATATTTCCAACAATCTCTCCCTAGGACACATATGTAACTTTGTAAAATGTATTTACTTTATGATCTCTCAAATAGCAATCTTAATAATAAGGTATGTCCAAAACAATCTCGTCCATTGATTGTGTTAATATAGGACCAAAGCGGCTTTCGTCACTATTATTGTAACTAAACCCATCAGTGATCACATATACTAACATAACCAAACGAATAGATCAATCATGTATGTGTAGTATGGAAATTACATGAAATGTGATCTTTACATGTCTATTTCCGACTGGTCCAACTTTACTTTATTGAGATCAAAATATTCAATATATATGAACAAATGGAGAGAAAATGAAAATTGACTTTATTTCTTTATTTCTGATCAAAAAATAAAAACTAAAGTATGTCCATAACCAAATTATAGAGCAACGTCGTCATAAAACTAACTTATTACAAACTTCCCGTGAACCAAAATATCCTTAAATAAAAGATACACCCATTTTAGCAACATGCTCATGAAAGATCTTGGGTGGTAACCCTTTTGTGAGCGGATCCGCCAACATGGAATTTCTCCCGATATGCTTTATGGATATCAACCCGTTCTGCACTCTTTCCTTCACAACGAGAAAATTGATGTCAATACAATTTGACTTGCTTGAGCTTCTGTTGTTATTGGAATATAATACTGCTAATTTGTAGTCATAATATAACTTTAATGGCCTTTCAATACTATCAATAATGCGCATCCCAGTGACAAAATTTCACAGTGATTTTCCTTGATTATATGCCTCGTAACAAGCCACAAACTTTGCTTCCATGGTGGAAGAAGATATGAGTGATTGCTTAACACTGTTCCATGATATGACTCCTCCACTCAATAGAAATATATATTCTGAAGTGGATTTTCTACTATCTGGACATCCAGCAAAGTCAGAATCAGAATACCCAATAATCTCTAACTGATATGATCTTCTGTATGTAATCATATAGTCCTTGTTCTCTGATGATACCTCATAACCCTTTTTGAGGCATTCTAGTGGTCCATTCCGGGATTACTAAGATATTTACCTAACACTCCTACGATGTACGTAATATCCGGACGCGTACACACCTGAGAATACATCAAACTCCCTATGATATATGCATAAGGAAATTTCTGTATCTCCTTAGCTTCAAGGATGTTATTAGAGCATTGTTTGAGACAAAATCTATCTCCTTTAGCGATAGGGGTATCTTCTACTTTGCAATCTTGCATTTCAAACCTCTCAAGAACTTTTTCTATATAGTTCTTTTGTGATAATCCACGAATACCACGTGAACAATCACGGTGTATTTGGATTCCTAATACAGAAGAAGCTTCGTCAAGATCTTTCGTTTCAAAGTTATTTGAAAAAATCTCTTAGTTTCAAGCAATGTATGTAAGTCATTGCTGACTAGCAATATGTCATAAACATATAAAATGAAGAATGCAAATTTACTCCTATAAAACTTGCAAGACACACAGTTGTCAATAATGTTTGCCTCGAAACTAAATGAGGTAATTACATTATGAAATTTGTAGTACCACTGACGAGATTCCTGTTTGAGTCCATAAATGGATTTCTTTAATTTTCAAACCATATTCCTTGGATCTCCGGCCATAAAGTGTTCTGGTTGCACCATATAAATTGTTTCCTCAATGTCTCCATTGAGAAATGCAGTCTTAACACCTTTTGATGTAACTCAAGGATAAAATGTGCAACAAGCGCCAAAATTGTAACGGCCCACAAATTTGTACATCTGAGTTGACTAAATACCTCATATGTCCAACCCAAATAATACATAATTACGAGTCATTAGGGTTAAAGAAGAAAAAGATAGAAGAATAGAAATAATAACACAAAATCTCACAAAACGGAAAAAAATAATAATATCATAAATCGTAACTTTGAAATACAAATATGTTTTTTATATACATACCATATCAGAGTACAACACATATACATCACGGTGGAAATAACTCTAAAAAACTAACGGTGAAGCCTCCTACTTCAGGCTCCTCCATGTGTATCTGTAAAAGCCTGGAATACTTGGCTGTCCGTACAAATTTGGGCACCCAAGAGTTTAGGAAAAACAAACAAAATAAACTTTGGGTCAGTCATGGGACTAGTGTGAGTAAACTCCAACCATATTGTTTAACTTTGAAAAACCTTTTGAAAGTAAAGGATAATAGTATGACCGGCCCACACATAAATATGGACGGTTTTTACCTTACTATAACCCAAAATATTTTTGATATCAAAATCCAGTGATATTATAATAATGTCTAATCAAATAAATAACCAAATAGTAGAACGCTTGCATCTCACGCTCTACATACATAGTGTAAAATCAAAAACCGCAGAGCGCTTATTAGAGATTGTATTCCAACTATGACAAGGTATGAGACCACCTCCTGATCAGTGTACTCTAGAGGGGATACACTAGGGTTCAGCAAGAACATCTTTGTAACACCCCACCTCCGTTAAGGTCACTCACAAAGGGAATGCCTTAGCTTCGGTGGAGCGTTGTGGGTAAACAGACACAGAATATCACAAGAAAGATACAATAATTTTGCAGCGGAAATAAACAATTTTATTAAATCACCAAAATACCTTGTCACATAATATCAACAAAACACTTCTGTCTTACATTATCAGAGTACATAGGTATTTAAAAGAAAAACATCATTCCCCAATTAAAACAGCAAGCCATATAAGAGACAGAGACTCGAGCCATACTTCAAAAGTAGCTCCTAGAAGATGATATCCAAATCCTGACTAAACCTGAGTGCTTCCTCCCTGAGAACCTGGGGGGGAAACGGAAGAGAGAAGGAAAAACAAGGGGGGTCATACATAAAGTCTGGCGAGTCTAGTAACTTTTAGCCAGTAAATAAATAAAGGTAAACTTGACAGGCATACAAAGTGGATACGGGGGTTCACTACACAGATAGCAGGTGTATCAAGACTGATAAGAAAGGTGTATACATACTTCACTACAAACTACTCTGCACCACTACTAGTATAATCAAGATGAGATGATCCCTTCCGTTACAAGTTGGTAGACTTAGGGGATATGTCCGAATATACCCTAACTACTACCCTAATCGATCGGCTCCCTACTCGGTAGATGTCCTGTGCTGGCCCCACAGTAGGGTGTATCACTTCCCTAAAGTGGCAACCCAAGATTTGCACTGACCTATCTACTGGTGTCACGGTCGGCTTATCCCCCTCTGCCCGACCCATGCACGCACATGTCCCCCGTCGGTTTGCGCCGCTCCCACCATCCGTCTCGTTTGGATCTCTTACAATCAGTCAGTAAGCGTGCCCCTACCCCGCCTAGTACGGAGTTCTCTACCTTGATACCCCTTCGGGTTACTAACTGAAATGGGTCCCACACAACATGATACAAGCTCTCCCCTATGTCTTGTATCCCCACTAGGTTTTCTACTGACTATGTATACCCTAAGGTGTCTTTAATTACATAGCCCCCAATCAGTTATGCGTACCTATAGGTGTCTTTAATACATAACCCTTAATCTACCTATCAGTTATGCTTACCTACAGGTGTCTTTAATACATAACTCTACTTATTCCCATTAGTTATGCATACCCCTAAGGGTGTCTTTAATACATAACTTTACTATTTTGCCTCGGATATGTATACCATTATGTGTCTTTAATTACATAACCCTTATATCCGGTTAAGTTTGTGGGCCTATACATATTAATATTACCCACCTACCCTTCAGTTGTACTTAACCCTCCCACAGATTTAATACTGTTTATTTAATGGTTAAGTTTGTGGGCCTATATATGTTAATATTACCCACCTACCATTCAGTTGTACTTAACCCTCCCACTGATTTAATCTTGTTTATTTAATGGTTAAGTTTGTGGGCCTATATATGCTAATATTACCCACCTACCCTCAGTTGTACTTAACCCACCCAAAATCCAACTCATTTTTACTTAACCCTAACTTATGTTCATTATCATACAGTCCACATGTATTACGTTTGGTTAAGTAGTCTTTTCTTATTACCAGTTTATATTGGGCTAGACCTCCCACTTTAGGCCTACAACGTGTGGATGCTGGATATGCCGGTCAGGTTCGGGCAGTCTTATTCCACAGTTGGGTCTAACCTCGTGTCTTAGCCCAAGTCGTATTCACACACTTAGACCTCTCACATTAGGTTCAACATTAGTGGTTGCTGGATATGTCGGTCGGGTCCTGGCAGACTTCCACCACTAATGTAACCTAACCTCGTGTCATAAGTGTTAATTTAATTTCCAGACTTTAATTGCTAAACATTCCTCTTTTGATTAATTAAGTTAATTAATTAATCTTTTCTTTTTTCTATAGGTGTCCATACCTATTAAATTAACAATTTGGGTTACACATCAATTCATAAAAAGATTTACAAGCCAATTATAAACCCCTTTTCCCCGTTTCCTATCTAACGTATTCGCACGCATTTTGACGGCATCTTGGCTATGAAGTAGCCTAGCTATAAAAATAAAAAGGTAATATGATAATCATGACAATCCCAACTTATATTGACATATAAACATACTGGCATGGTAACTAAGTGAAAGGACATGTAATTATCATAACGGTGCGGATATTCAAAACTGATAACTTATGTAATCCAATGTCAAATCAAGCATGATGACATCTAAATGTCTCCTAATTGGATCTAGCATAATTAAGGTGGCATAAAGGTGGATTCACATGTCAAGTTCATAGCATATTCATATTAACGTTAGGTGCCCAATTACTTAGATCTAGCACAGTTTCATGATTCACAACATATGATAAACTTGCATAATTTCATGATTCACAACATATGATAAACTTGCATAATTTCATGATTCACAACATATGATAAACTTGCATAATTTCGTACACAGATACCCAAATCATAGTCTACCACAATTCACATTTATGTATTTAAACCTAAAAGTGACTAGAACTCACAGAAAAAAGGTCTTGAGTTCTGGGATCTGATTTCTGGATTTGTTATGCTAATCCCTTGATGTAGACTATTTGTTGTTCTAGTTTTAGGCTTTATTTGATGTTGATTCGTTGTCTTTAGCATGCTTCTAGTTGGTGGAGGAAGGCGGCTACTCTAGGTTGATGATTGATGCCATGAAGGCTCTTGAACTGAATTTGTGTGATTAGAGTTTTAGTTTAAGGTTGCTTATATAGATGCTTAAGTTAACAGGAGTCGTTAGATCAACCTAGGACCAATCAAAGCCTTCCACACCTAAGAGGACCAACCAGAACATGCCACACAAGCCTTAATGACTCAGAAAATCGTCTAAAACAGCAGCTCGTCCGTTTTCAAATTTGGGCCGAGGGGGAGGTCGACACTAAGGTCGACCCCCAGGTCGACCTACAGGGGAGGTCGACACTAAGGTCGACCCCCAGGTCGACCTATAGGGGAGGTCGACACTAAGGTCGACCCCCAGGTCGACCTGCCCTGGGTAATTTTTGAATTTATCTCTAATCTTCCGAAGGCCAAAACTATTTAATATGGAGTCTGATTTTCGAAAACTTGGACTCTATTCCAAGCAGAATTCCGAGATGAACGCAATGGCGTAACCTGTTTCCCTTGATTCCCAAATTAGAAATTAAGTATACTATAATTATCTCTTATTAGAAGTTATAAAATATCGGGGTGTTACAATCTTGCAACCCAGCCACACATGACCGCCCACTCATTTAGCTTGAGTGTTGCGAATATATTGTCACCTACGATTGTCGGCCGTTTAACTGTAATCCGTAAGATACATAATCGAAAGAAGAACAAATAATTGATTTTTCTCTAGATTGGTGAAAAATATACCCTGCTTGGGTATGACCCAACTAGCCATGCTGCCTGCCCGATTTTTGTCATTTCCCGATTGTGAAGCTTGAGGCTACGTATACCTTTTTAGAACATCTGGCAACCATACATTTTGAATGCCACATCGTCAAACCTATCAGATCACTAGTTAATCTTCTCAAAAATATTATGTGTAACGAACCAAATTTTTTTGACTTTTAAATATAATTTAAATTAAGATTTATTATTGAGTTTTGATATGGAATTTAAAATTTTACTTATTTTTGAGCAAACTAGAATATATCTATATTTGAATTCCAATTTTGTCGAACATATTTGAATAAACTTATCAAGGAATATTCTTTTGTAAATTTAATTTTTATGTAAATATTTGTCAAAGTTTCAAGTTTGAAGTTAAGTTGATTTGTCTATGGTATTATTTGTATTTAGCTTATGTTCTTCATTGTATTCTAGCTCTTTTGTATTTATACTCTACTTTTGGATTTAATTATTTGTTTTAATAGCCACGGTATTTTTAACTTTCTTTGGTTTATATTTTATTTTATTAAACACGTTTTTGGCTTCACTTATTTTACACTAGAAGTATTTATTTTACTGCTTCACCTTAACTATATTTCCTGATTTTTTTTTATATTGAAACATTCTATTTGAACTTATTTAGATACGAAAATTTTGTGCTTAGTTTTTATATAATATATTCCTTGTTGGCGTAGACTCTTTTGCATAAAATTCTATTTTTGGCTAAATTATTTGTATTTAACAGTTTGTAGTATTTTAAATTTTCCATTTATTTCAACTAGTAAGCGGTTGTATTTTGTCTAAACTACTTTGATTGTTTACTTAAACTATTTTCCTACATCACCTTTGTATGAATAAAATGGGGAATAAATATTTATAATTGGGTTTTGACATAACATTTAGAATTTATCTATTTTTGAATGTAGTTAAGTTTACTCCTAAATTTATCCTTTTGTAATTTACCAACGTTTTATAAACTTATTCATACACGTAGCCTTGCATTCTTTTAATTTTAATATGAACATTGTCGCAATTTAGAGTTTAAATTTTTAGTTGAAATGGTTACGGTTTTACTTGTATCTAACTATTTCTATCTTCTATTGTATTTCAGTCTTCTAACTTTCGAAATTTTGTACTTAATAAATTTATAGGATATTTTAGCTTTTAATTTTGTAATGTAGTAAAGAAACGTTTTTTTTAATGTTAATCCATTTCAAATAAAGATTTTGATAAAGGGTGTTTACTTAATTTAATCGTTAATTAATTCTATGCTTGTTAAGTACAATTCATTTTAAGCGGCAATGGTTTGGAATACGGTTGACGAAAAAAAAAAGACAAAGAGATAAAATCCGCATATTTTTCCTGACATTAGAATTTAGCTTACGGTTGGTAGTGGTTGAATTGATAACGTGATAAATTAAGTAAACAACGTTGTAGATCGTTCATTTGTAATGTCCATTCAACTGTGCTTTTTTATTTCAGCGATGTTCAAACCATTTTCGCCATTTCAGCCCATTGATAGAATCTGCCCATATCTGACCAAATATAATAATATCTTCCTTATGATTTGCAACAGCTCCTAGAAATCTCATTTTAGATTTGGGCAGTGGAAGTCATTTGCCACTTGCCTCCACCTTGCAGTATGTTTCAACACTTGTTCTTCTTCGTCTGGAATTGTTGGACACGTTGCTGCTCTCGTCTGAAACTGGTTCCCTCTCTTTGGTATTAAAAAGGGGTGTACTCTTCCTTCATTTGACCTCAAATATAACCTTTCCTTTTGTTATTTCGTTTCCAGCAAATATTTCCACCTTCCCAAAATTTAATTCCCAAATTGATTTAAAAAAAAAATGGTCGAGTTCATCTTACACTTCTCCACTGAAAATAGACTTCATCACTTCCTTCACTACTCGCATTTGGCTTCCGTTTTCCATCAGTCGACTGCGTGGGTCCCCGCCGCCTTAGGCGCATCCGACACCACAGCCGACCTGCTGGAGGCAACTCCTGTCCCGTGTTGATCAAAGTCGTCGCCTTTACCTCCAGTCTGAACCATCCTCCTCCTCTATGCTCCGCAAATTGAACCACACCTTCCATTTTTCCCTCCGCTGTTCACGTCCGTCGCCACCATCTACCGTGCACTGTGCACACAGTCATCGCAATCTAGCAGTCCTCGCCGTTGGTCATCTCCAGCAACAAAGCAATGCCTGAAGCCATTGCGAAATGCTGCTATGGCCTCTGCTCTTCAGTTCAGTCCACTGCTGTCGGACCCTGAGCCGCATGTCATCCATCGAGCTCGTGCTTTCGTTGTACATCGTCACAATGTAAGTTTTTTTTACAGATTAAACTTTCTTTCAAGTTCGCCGCATCGTCTCACTAAGTATAATTATTGGGATTTTTTTAGCTATTGTTCCTTTCATTGGTTTGGCTGTCTAGTTGTGTACTCCACCTTGCTTTGAGTTTTCCCATTAGTGTTAGTCCACTTTATGCATGTCTGTCTACTTCGGCCTTTCAATTGTAATTTTTTTTTTTGTATACAAGAACTTGTGCTTTCCAGTTGATAGTATTGTTTTCCACCATTCAACTGGACGTCTTCATTTGTTAAATTACTTAACTCAAGTTAACGACAGTTTTCTCCTTGCATGTTGAAGCTAGTAAACGATTTCATAAATTAAATAAGCAAATAAATAATATCATATCAAGATGGCCATATAATATATTTTGGTAGTGATTTTGATACATTTCCATATCAAATTAGTTTTTAACAAACACTGAAGGATATAAATTTTCACTTGAGTAGTGTTTCACGCAAGTCTCAGTGCATGTTTGGTTTCCTTGTTTATATTTGTGTGGCTCATGTATGCATTTTCATTTGACATGTCAGATGTTCCTACTGATATTAAACCTACATGCATACAAACCGTACCCTATAGGCCTCGGATGTAATTTAGGCGTGCTGCACCATATGTTGTCTTAAAATTTACTAGTAAGTGTCTAACTGATTCTTAAAGGCACGAATTGAAAAATCATGAAGAGGAACTGGATAGACTAATTAAACAAGAGAAGATTGGATGGAAACAAAGATCCAAAGTGAAATGGATAAAAGATAGGGATAAAAACACTGCATATTTTCATAGAATTGCCAACTGTCATAGACGCTCCTCACTCATCCCTGAAATTGTTCACAATAACACTACCTTCTCTAACCCAAAAGATATTTGCCACCACTTCACTGTCTTTTACAGAAGCATCCTTGGTTCATCTCCTCCCCCCTCTCCAAACATTGACTGGCATTGTTTATACCCGAACCCAACCCACATCAACATTGATCACCCTTTCTCAGAACAGGAAATATGGAATGTTGTTAAAGATATGGCTGATGATAAGGCCCCTGGGCCTGATGGTTTTGGCCCATCTTTCTTTAAGAACTTTTGGCCCATTCTAAAAACTGACATCATTGACATTTGTTCAGAATTCTATTCAAACCCCCAATCAATCGCAAATTTGAATTACGCCAACATTATCCTCATTCCTAAGCTTTCTGGTGCTAACACTGTCTCCTCCTTTAGACCTATTAGTCTTCTGAATACAACCTTCAAAATCATCACTAAAATTCTATCTAACAGACTACAACATCACATTGACTCTCTTGTGGGTAATGAACAATCAGCTTTCATCTCTGGTAGAAACATCCTCGACTGTGTTGCAGCTACCCAAGAAATAATCTCTCATTGTCATTTCTATAACACCCCAGGTGTCCTCCTCAAACTAGATTTCTCAAAAGCTTTTGAATCAATCAATTGGGAATTCATTTTATCCCTAATGACACATAGGGGTTTCCCATTAAGGTGGTGTAACTAGATGAAAGAAATTTTGCACACTAGCCTTTCTACTGTATTTATCAATGGGGAATATGGTGGAAAAATAAAATCTAGAAGAGGCTTAAGACAAGGGGATCCTCTTTCTCCTCTCATCTTTGTCTTAATTGCTGATGTCTTTAATCAAATGGTGAAACAAGCCTTATCTCATAACACCCTTTCTGGTATTCCAATTCCAAATTCTGAAATTTGCACAACCAATTTGCAATTTGCAGATGACACAATTCTTTTCACCACCCCCTCCCCCAAAAACGTTCATTGTTTCAAAGTTCTTCTCTATTCTTTTGAAATGATTTCTGGCCTCTCAATTAATTTTAACAAAAGCTCCATTATTATGCTCGGTAATTGTTCTCACCTGGGACCTCTTATAGCTGATTGCCTCAATTGCAAGCTTGATTCATTCCCTATTAATTATCTGGGTATTCCTCTCCGTCCCACTAAACTCCACAAAACAGATTGGCAACCACTCATTTCTAAGATTGAGTATAGGCTTTCAAGCTGGAAAGCGAATTCATTGTCTTCAGCTGGCCGTCTTGTTCTTGTTAAACATGTCCTCTCATCAATCCCAACTTATTGGATGTCATTCCACAAACTCCCTAATTGGGTTATTAAAAAAATTGATTCAATTCGTAGTACATTCCTTTGGAATGGGGATAACCTGAAAAAACTCATCAACTGGCAAACTGTTTGTCTCCCAACTAACCATGGTGGTCTTGGTGTTCTGAACCTCTCGAACTTTAATATTGCACTGCTTGCTAAATGGCTATGGAGAACTCTCTTGCCTGGTCAATTCATTTGGGAAGACTGGATCTTGAATCGTTTGTATAATTCAAACCCCTTCATCATCCTCCACTTCAGACCTGATGCCAGACCCTCACCATTCTGGAATGGAATCTTATCCACCATAACGAGAATTAAATCTCTTTTTCATGTTAAAATTGGTAATAGGGAATCTTGCCTCTTTTGGTTGGATATTTGGAAAGAGCAGATCCCTCTTCACTCTCTTTTTCCCATCCTTGCATCATCAAACCAAAATAGCTTACTCACTTTAGCCGAGGCCCAAGAACTTGGCCCAATGGGCTTTTTCCCTGACACATTTCTGGGCTTTGAATCCCTAAACGAAATCAATTCAGTGGATCACATTCTCAACTCTACTCAACTATTACCAGAACCAGACTCATTCGTTTGGGCTTTAGGCCCATGCAACAGCTTCTCGGTTGCATCCTGTTACAAATTCCTAATCCATCCTGGACGAAGCTTCTCCTTCTCGAGAATTTGGAAATGTCACCCCCCCTGCATTATTTTCTTTCAATGGCTTCTCATACATAATCGTATTAACACCAATGACAGGCTTCATCGCTTCAACGATAATATTGACCCCATTTGTGTGTTGTGCAAACAATGCAATGAATCCCTCTCTCATCTCTTCTTCGACTGTGAATTTTCATATGCAGTATGGGCTGCAATCAGTTCTTTCATCCTTGGCTTCATTCCATCTATCAACTCATTCTTTGACTACTGGAAGCACTCCCCCCTAACCCCATAATGGATTCTTTAGTGGATTTTTTTCATGGTGTATTTGGTTAGAACGCAATGCAATCATCTTCGGCAAACCCTCGAAGCTCATGATGGGAACTTGTTATCATATCCTGCATCTCTTCGATTCATGGGCAGGAACAGATAGGCATGCGCGTTTCAGGCTTTCTCTCCCAATGCCTCAGTCTCCTGGCTCACAAGAAAGTAGCTCTCTCCATCCTCGTTGATCCTGATGTAACTGCTTACTTCTACTTATGATGTATTTTGGCTGTTACTTTATATTATGCTTAGTTCGCTTGGATGTACATATTAATATCAACACTTGTATCATCCTTATTGACCGACTAGGTCTAGACTTTTTGCCACTGGTTGGGCTTGTCAACCAGCTTATATTACTATCTATTTTGACTACGCGTAACCGGCTGTGTAGTTTCACGCTACACACCCGTCTTCCTTAAAAAAAAAAGTGTCTAACTGATCATCAGCCACCTTGCATTCTGGGTATTTCTTTATTTTCGTGGTCCTTTGCCGCATGATAGGATAAACATGCTTGTGTTAATAGCCTTTTTGTATGACAAGTTAAACTACCTTGCTCCCATTTGTACCTGCAAATTTCCTTATACCTAATATATTGATAATAAGAATACAAACTTTGGTCAAAGAGATTTTATGTAAGAATCTGAGCTGATGCAATATTTCTTCAATGAACCTATATACCTCAACCAATGAACTATTGTTGGATAGCTTTAATATCTGAAGTAGATGATTCATGGCTTATATTTTAATACATACTATTATTACGCTAATAGACATGAATTGGTACTCTTTAAGTTGCATGAAATACACTGCTTGTTTAGGGAGCCATTAAATCCTATATTGTTCCTTACTAATGCATACCTACAAATACTTGTTGCACGTTGTAATTTGAATGTAGCCTCACCATTCGTTGACATGTCTGCATAGCACATTTTTTTTTGGGAATAATTTTGAAATTATGTGCCATGAACAACTTTCTCTTTCAATCAACCTTGTCCATGCATGTGTATATGCGTTGTTTAAAAGCCGGTATGATCCCCTTGCATGAGTCCATATTATGGTTTACCTTAGGCATAGGCATTGCATCACTTTGCCAACTCCAATTTCTATCGTTATGCCTGCTGTAGCATCTACGCTGTATGCTCTTCATTTGTTTTCCTGCCAATATCATTCACGCATGGAATTTAATGCTTATACTTGCTGCATCTTTGATTCCATGCGCTATACTACCCTTTGCTGCCACACAAACTAGTATTTACACATGCAAGTTGTTTAATCCATTTTTATATATCTTGGCAAATTCATGGCTTGCTATGCCCGATATTTAAATAAGTTACCGGGATTAAACTAATTATACTTATGTGTTTATTTCGAAGTGACTGACTTGAAAATAAGTTTAATCCCGACTCGGGTGTTTTGTATATTTTACATGGGACACTAGAGTCGGGCTCCAGGTGTTCTAGGTTTAAAAATTCAGCTCGCAAAACAGGAGAGGACGCGAAGACGTGAAGACACACGCGCTTAGAAAAGTAAATTGGTTTAAAGACGCTTATGTATATTCTTTACATATTTTTCCGCTGTACACAATATTGTATACAACTCCGATATTTATATGAAATTTTATTCCGCTGCAGTTATTGTACTATGTGATTCTGTATTAATTCTGTTTAAACCGTGTAAGCCAATAACAATCTGTCATTTTGAAAGTTTCGAGTTGGTTTAATTACCGACTTGAGGCGGGCAAAATGCCAGGTCGTTACAGTTGGTATCAAAGATTTGGTTTATACAAAGCTTGGCTTATTCTGTTTGAAAAACTCATTAGAGATAAGGTAGAAATACCTTAGAATGAGTAGAATTGATGCTAGAATCAGCGGATTTCGAAAAATTTTAAAGGAATTTTTGGAAAATAAAAACCTCTAGAAGTGCTTTTGAAAATAAAATATTTTGAAGGGAATTATTTTCAAAAATTTTTTTTTTTTTTTTTTTTTGCTTAAAGGCTCTTTGTAATAAAGATTTCGGAATCCATCGACGAGTCGTTCGAATCATCGAAAAATAAACGAAATGGCTTTTCCAAGTGAAATCTTCCAATAAAATATTTTAAAAAGAAGGAAAAGAGAAGATTCTGAAACAAAGATAAAAATTCGTGATTAATGAATGGGTTTTACCAAATATTTTGGGATTTTGTGGGAAAGAAGAAAAAATCAAGACGAGTACTAAGTAAAAAATTTCTAAAAGTATTATGAAAACTTGACAAAGTTGAAAATTGGAGGATACTCGGCTTCAGAAACGAAATGCGAGGAGACGCAAGCTGAATCAGTACTGAAGATTTACTTGGATCAAATTAAAATTTGGTAATTAATTACTTATAATACATTCTATATTTATTGATTTGAAATTAATTTTTATTTTCCATTTATTTCAAACTAATACTATTTACACTCAGCTGTTTACTTAAACTACTTTAGCGAAATTACTTATTTTTTATGTATACTTAGCTTTCTACTTTTCTAAATTATTTATATTTAATCAATTTATTTGAACTTATTAACTTACCTAACGGCTTGTATTTAACTTTTATATAATACATTCTTTGTTTTGCTTAAACCCTTTGTATTTATATTTAACCTTCTATTTTGATTAAATTAGTGTATTTAACAATTTATACTTTTGATCATATTTATTTATCTTAACTTAAATTAATTTCTTTGTATTCACTTATGTTATACCAAAATATCAATTTTATTTTTCTGTTTTAGTTAAATTATTTTACCTAAATTATCTTATACCTAACTATTTTGTCCGGTTTATAATTTGTGAAGCTTTTACCTTGTGTTTTACTCAACTTGATATTCCAACTTATGCTACCTTAAATCATACTATGTTACTTAAACTATTTTTCCTAATTTATCTTGTACTTATCTATTTTATTTGAAGTCTTACTTTATTCCTTACCCAACTTGATATTTTAATTTATGTTTTGAAAACTCTACTATTTTACTTGAAATTATTAAACTTGATGTAGTTAGATTCGAACAATTTTCGGTCCAAGTAACTAAATGTGAAGATTCAGTTTAACAACAATATACATGAAGTAAACATCCGAATCAAAGGAGATGTTTTGATAATAAAATTGATTTGAGAATATGAATTTGGGATTTGAAATAATGTTGAAAATCAAATCGTTTTAGAAAACAATTTTATTTTTAGATTGAACTAAAAATTCAGGATATTTGACACGGAAGTTATTTAACGAGAGATCACTTATAATGCAAAGAAAGATGAAGTTTTGAAATAAGAATTAAATTTTGAAAAGCATACAAGCAAGTTATTTATTGAAAAAATCATACTTACGATATGTTGAGAATATCACCCCACATCTCAGATTTTGACAGTAGTAACCAAATCACAATAAATGTCTAAGTGGGGGAGAATACCGTTAAAACTTTATGAAATGAACGGAAATTACTTGATAAGCAATCACTTATATGATATAAATTGTGAAGTAAGACTTATTCAAGAGAGAAATTAATGAAGTTATCGAGTATCCCATGATTGAACTACTGAAATTTGTGTCCTTGTGTGCATTTGACTTTCCCATCTTGGTCTAGGATAATCATTTAAATTCGAACCGTCCGCTCTTGGGTAATGACTTCCGTACCTTTTTATCTTATGAATTCGGCCAAGCATTTTGATTTGAGCCACCATACCTCTTGATACTCGTTTGAGGTTGAACTTCTATTTTGAGCACATGGAATTTGATTTGATTCATGTATGTATACCCCTTCTAAGCTGTGTGTCGAACGAAACCAAGATTGAAATCAAACTAGATAACTTTGATTTTATCCCAGATGTTATGTAACCGAACCTTAACGAGCTTTCCATGGTAATTAAAAGTGTTTGAAATATATAATCCAACTTATGCAATACAATTGGATTTTGGAAAATATAAATTTTGAGAATTTGGTTCCGGAAAATTTTGAAATCGACGTTTTGGAATGTTTTACTAATACTAGTTTGAATATGTATACGCATAATGAGAGTGCGCAGCGGAAGCGTAACGGTATTTTGAATGGAAAATGTTCAAGAGGTTTTCCAACTAAGTTGAATAGTGCAAGCTTTTCAACAAGATTTAACATTGAAATTGGAAAGAAAAGATTATTGGACTATCTAAATTGTAAATAATTTCTAAGATATTGATTTGAAACTCTTGAACATCTTATATGAAATTTATTTGGAAATCTGGAAATATTCAAAGCTAGTTAAATGAAATTTGATCTAAGGAAAGGTTGATATGATTTGTGTATATATTATAAACGATTTTATGAAGCTTTCAAAATTTGAAAAACTTACTTGATTTGAAAGAATGATAAGAAAATCGTATTGATCAAATTTGATTTCCAATTGTTGAAAGGAAATTTTTTATGGAAAAATGTATCTCTTAGAAGATATCAACTTATGTATAATTGTCAAAGGTGTTATTTCGAAACAAATTGAAATTTATAAAGCTTGATATAATGATCCTTAAAGTCTTTAATCTGAAGAATTTGAAAGACTTGAAATGTTTGAGTAAGATCATTAATTTTGAAATATAATGCATAAGTTGTATGTTTGGAAGTTGAAATTGTATTTTCAATTGTTTGGAATTGTTTTCCAAATTATTTTGGATATGATGAATAGTTTATAAATTGATTTGTGAACTAAGAAAATTTCGACGACTTGAATCCCGATATTTGAAATGTTTGAAAGACAACAATACTATGATTGAAAGTATCTGCGAATTATTGTTACGAAATAATTTATGACTTCGGGATATGAAATGATTTGATATTTTCCATGGATTCGGGTAACCCGTGATTAAAAGAAGGGTGTGTGTGATTTAGGGTGAGCACCCTAGGCATATACGGTATCAGTGTTTGGATGAAAAACCGAGAGATATATGTGCTCCACGATTTTGTACTTGGAGGTCCGTGTCTGGACGAAAGCCGTGAGATACACTTCGCTTGAGATCCCTCGATGATGGTATTTGGGAAGAGCAACCTAGGCATATACGGTGTCCGTGTCTGGATGAAAACCGAGAGATATATGTGCTCCGCGATTTTGTGCTTGGGGGTCTGTGTCTGGACGAAAACCATGACGTACACTTCGCTTAAGAACCCTCGACGATAGTCTGCTTTAGGTGTCCAGAGCGACCTTAATTATCTATATTATTGCATACGATAGGCTGCCCTTAGGCCTTGTCATGGGAAACTTGAGGAAATGCACAAAAGTTTGACTTGAAGTTGAAACAAGTATATTTAGTACTTGTATGTTTTAGTCACGCGCCTGATCAGCGCATGTTTAAAGTTTGCAAGTACGACGGTGGACTTGTTAGGCTTCTAGTTATAATATATGTTTGAAGTTTTGAAAACAATTTTGGTTTTGAAATCCCGAAGTGAAGTATGATTCTATATGAAAGAAATATATAGTACTTTAAATGGTTTGAAATGAAAAATGGGATTCTAAGTTCGGAGAAATCATTTTGAGACTTTCAAATGTTTTGAAATTTATAAATATAATAATTTATATAGTATTTAACTAATCTAACTTATTCATTTTACTTAACTTTTCGTTTCATTAAATTATTATATTTTGCATTGCACCAATGATTTTTCCATTTTAAGTTCTTTTACTTATATTATTTTACTATTTTATCTAATTATCTATTTCTACCAAGTTTTCTAAATTTTCTTATATTTGACCATTTTATTGTAACTTTTAAGACTATCTTCTATTAATCCTTTGAATTTTTTTCTAAACTTATTTTAATCAAACCAACTTATTTCAAAAGAACTTTACCATTTTAAACCACTACTCAATTTATTCTATACATTGAACATAGCTTTCTTTTAAATCATATAGCAAATTTCGTTATTTAATTTTACACAATGGTTTAGGTTTTGCTTACAATAGTTTTAATATAAGAAGTTTTACCAATTTAGTGTATGATACATTTTGCGTTAAGAACCTTTTTCTAAATTTTCAAACTTAACAAAATTTCCGTAAATATTTTAATTTAATAAGTTTATTTTATTTATTTGGTTTCAATAAAATTTGTAAGTAAAATTGTTTTACTTAAGTATAAATTCTACAACTCTCCTTTTCGAGAACGAAAAGTTTTAAGTGGGGGAGGTTGTAACGAACCAAAAATTTTCGACGTTTAAATATAATTTAAAATTAAGATTTATTGTTGAGTTTTGATATGGAATTTTAAATTTTACTTATTTTTGAGCAAACTAGAATATATCTATATTTGAATTCCAATTTTGTCGACATATTTGAATAAACTTATCAAGGAATATTCTTTTGTAAATTTAATTTTTATGTAAACATTTGTCGAAGTTTCAAGTTTGAAATTAAGTTGATTTGCCTACGGTATTATTTGTATTTAGCTTATGTTCTTCGTTGTATTCTAGCTCTTTTGTATTTATATTCTACTTTTGGATTTGATTATTTGTTTTAATAGTCACGGTATTTTTAACTTTCTTTAGTTTATATTTTATTTTATTAAACACATTTTTGGTTTCACTTATTTTACACTAGAAGTATTTATTTTACTGCTTCACCTTAACTATATTTCCTGATTTTTTTTTTAAATCGGAACATTCTATTTGAACTTATTTAGATACGAAAATTTTGTGCTTAGTTTTTATATAGTATATTCCTTGTTTGCGTAAACTCTTTTGCATAAAATTCTATTTTTGGCTAAATTATTTGTATTTAACAGTTTGTAGTATTTTAACTTTTCTATTTATTTCAACTAGTAAGCGGTTGTATTTTGACTAAACTACTTTGATTGTTTACTTAAACTATTTTCCTACATCACCTTTGTATGAATAAAATGGGAAATAAATATTTATATTTGGGTTTTGACATAAGATTTGGAATTTATCTATTTTTGAACGTAGTTAAGTTTACTCCTAAATTTATCCTTTTGTAATTTACGAACGTTTTAAAAAATTATTTGTACATGTAGCCTTGCATTCTTTTAATTTTAATATGAACATTTCGCAATTTAGAGTTTAAATTTTTAGTTGAACTGGTTACGGTTTTACTTGTATTTAACTATTTCTATCTTCTATTGTATTTCAGTCTTCTAACTTTCTAAATTTTGTACTTAACAAATTTATAGGATATTTTAGCTTTTAATTTTGTAATATAGTAAAGAAACGTTTTCTTTAATGTTAATCCATTTCAAATAAAGATTTTGATAAAGGGTGTTTACTTAATTTAATCGTTAATTAATTCTATGCTCGTTAAGTACAATTCATTTTAAGCGGCAATAATTTGGAATACGGTTGACGAAAAAAAAAGACAAAGAAATAAAATCCGCATATTTTTCCTGACATTAGAATTTAGCTTACGGTTGGTAGTGGATGAATTGATAACGTGATAAATTAAGTAAACAACGTTGTAGATCGTTCATTTGTAATATCCATTCAGCTGTGCTTTTTATTTCAGCGATGTTCAACCATTTTCACCGTTTCAGTCCATTGATTGAATCTGCCCATATCTGACCAAATCTAATAACATCTTCCTTAGAATTTGCAGCAGCCCCTAGAAATCTCATTTTAGATTTGGGCGGTCGAAGTCATTTGCCACTTGCCTCCACCTTGCAGTATGTTTCAACACTTGTTCTTCTACATCTGAAATTGTTGGACACATTGATG
This sequence comes from Allium sativum, assembly GCA_030737875.1. Classification (NCBI taxonomy): domain Eukaryota; kingdom Viridiplantae; phylum Streptophyta; class Magnoliopsida; order Asparagales; family Amaryllidaceae; genus Allium; species Allium sativum. Next base: position 52,803,356 of record CM060909.1, on the reverse strand, counting down.
CTCTCGTCTGAAACTGGTTCCCTCTCTTTAGTATTAAAAAGGGGCGTACTCTTCCTTCATTTGACCACAAATATAACCTTTCCTTTTGTTATTTCGTTTCTAGCAAATATTTCCACCTTCCCAAAATTTAATTCCCAAATAGATTTGAAAAAAAAATGGCCGAGTTCATCTTACACTTCTCCACTGGAAATAGACTATCACTTCCTTCACTACTCGCATTTGGCTTCCGTTTTCCATCAGTCGACTGTGTAGGTCCCCGCCGCCTTAGGCGCACCCGGTACCACCGCCGACCTGCTGGAGGCAACTCCTGTCCCGTGTTGATCAAAGCCGCCGCCTTTACCTCCAGTCCAACCCATCCTCCTCCTCTTTGCTCCGAAAATCGAACCACACCTTCCATTTTTTCCTTCGTTGTTCACGTCCATCACCACCATCCACCGTGCACTGCGCACACAGTCGCCGCAGTCTATCAGTCCTCGCCGTCGGTCATCTCCAGCAACAAAGCAATGCTTGAAGCCATTGCGAAATGCTGCTATGGCCTCTGCTCTTCAGTTCAGTCCACTGCTGTCGGACCCTGAGCCGCATGTCATCCCATCGAGCTCATGCTTTCGTCGTACATCGTCACAATGTAATTTTTCTTACAGATTAAACTTTCTTCAAGTTCGTCACATCGTCTCACTAAGTATAATTGTTGGGATTTTTCTAGCTACTTTTCCTGTTATTGGTTTGGCTGTCTAGTTGTGTACTCCACCTTGCTTTAAGTTTTCCCATTAGTGTTAGTCCACTTTATGCATGTCTGTCTACTTCGGCCTTTCACTTGTAATTTTTTTTTGTATACAAGAACAGGTGCTTTCCGGTTGACAATATTGTTTTCCACCATTCACCTGGACACCTTCATTTGTTAAATTACTTAACGCAAGTTAATGACAGTTTTCTCCTTGCATGTTGAAGCTAGTAAATGATTTCATAAATTAAATAAGCAAATAAATAATATCATATCAAGATGGCCATATATTATAATTTGGTAGTGATTTTGATACATTTCCATATCAAATTAGTTTTTAACTAACACTGAAGGATATAAATTTTCACTTGAGTAGTGTTTCACGCAAGTCTCAGTGCATGTTTGGTTTCCTTGTTTACATTTGTGTGGCCCATGCATGCATTTTCATTTGACATGGCTATGTTCGCACTCATATTTGTTAAATTGGGTTACTGCTTCACACGCATGATGTTCCTACTGATATTAAACCTGCATGCATACAAACCGTATCCTATTGGCCTGGGATGTAATTTAGGCGTGCTGCACCATATGTTGTCTTAAAATTTACTAGTAAGTGTCTAACTGATCATCTGCCACCTTGCATTATGGATATTTCTTTATTTTCGTGGTCCTTTGCCGCATGATAGGATAAACATGCTTGTGTTAATAGCCTTTTTGTATGACAAGTTAAACTACCTTGCTCCCATTTGTACCTGCAAATTTTCTTATACCTAATATATTGATAATAAAAATACAAACTTTGGTCAGGGAGATTTTATGTAAGAACCTGAGCTGATGCAATATTTCTTGCATGAACCTCTACACCTCAACCAATGAACTATAGTTGGATAGCTTTAATATCTGAAGTAGATGGTTCATGGCTTATATTTTAATACATATTATTATTAGGCTAATAGACATGGATTGGTACTCTTTAAGTTGCATGAAATACACTGCTTGTTTAGGGAGCCATTAAATCCTATATTGCGCCTTACTAATGCATGCCTACAAATACTTGCTGCACGTTGTAATTTGAATGTAGCCTCACCATTCGTTGACATGTCTGCATAGCACATTTTTTTCTGGGAATAATTTTGAAATTATGTGCCATGAACTGTTAGCTTTTTTAATTGCTCTGATACTACTTTGTTAGAAATTTTTGGGGAGGAAGAGGAATAGATTAATGAGAAAAAGGAATATTTGGAAAAGAGGAAAACTTTTAAATTGTTTTATTACTTTTTTTCTTTTCATAATTCTTCCTTTCATTCATCCTTCTTGATACTTCCTTCATACATACAAATGAGACAAACTCTTATTTATAACATACAATACATCTTTCTATATTTGCAACATTAAAACATCTCATTAATGAATAATTATCTTTTCCTAATTAATGAATAATTATCCTTTCAACATTAAAACCTTTCTAAAAATCTTCAATCTTTAATGGCTTGCCAAAAAACAATTTCAAATTACATTCCAACACTCCCTCCTAATTTGAAATTTCCTTTCTTACTTCATGCATAGCTCTCATTCTTCGAAAATCTTTGTATCTCACGTGTTTTGGCAGAAATAAAGAAATTATCCAAGCTTTCATTTTTCTTCTCTTCTTTTTCACCATGAAGATCTTTAACATGATTTCTCGAATCCTTGTTGCAAAGCTTCGTTCTTTTTGTCCTCCTCCATTCGCACAAGATGTTCCAAAAAGTGTGTGCTCTAGCTTCCATTTAATTCTGGTGTCATTAACTTTGAATGAGTCATATAAGTCATCTTTCCATTCTTTCATAACTTCCAAATTTTTCTTGTACTTGAAATCTCTAACAGTATATTGAATTTCTTTGACTTCTTTATTTCCATCTCTTTTGTTATCACCTTTCTTAAAAGGATCACTGACTACATGACTCAAACCACGAGCTTTTGACTTTTCCATTAACTCATCGTATATTTTTTCATGCATAAAAGTACGAGAACCAACACAATAATATTGTCCCTGATTAAAGAACAATGCAACATGAGCTAGCTCGTTAACATCCATGTGACTAGCAAAGGCTGCACTAGTTGTGGAGCCAAAACCAGAGATCACATTAAGAACACCATCAGGACCTCCTTTACATTCTTCTGCCTTCTTCGCATTTTCCCAAGCATCCTTTTTTATTGAATCATCATCGACCTCAGCATCGTCAGGGTCACTCATCTTGATATCCTTATTTTTATTATCTCCTTTGTCTTTTGTTTCTGCAACTTCTTTTATTTCACTGTAACTTTCTTCAACGTCCTTTATCACCATGCTATCCTTTACGTCCTCTGCTGCTTCGATTATCCATTCATCTATCATGCCTTTATTCTTTTCACCATTCTCAATTTTTAAATCCTCTTTGAGGTTTACATCAGCAACTTTATCACCATTTTCCTCCTCCGCATCAATAAGTTTTTCATTCGCTTTATTCTGGTCACCGACTTCTTCTTTCTCTTCTTTTATGTCATCTTCTACTTCATATTCTTCCACGACTTCCTCCTCGATTTCTTCTTTAGCGGCTTTCTCTCTCATCAGCTCCTCTTCAGCTTTTAACTTCTTCTCCGCCACTCGAACATCAACAATTTTTTCTCCATAGCCTCTTGACTGATTCACATTCGCATTCACCCTTGTAAAGTAATCCGAAGTCGATTCGGATTCACTCATCTTCATTGCTTCGAAATCACTCCTTAGCGATTGAAGCTTAACTTTCTTTACTTTGTCAACTCCTTGGAAAGATTTTTCCAAAATTTCCCAGGCTTCTTTTGAAGTGGCTGCATCGATTACTATTTCAAACATTGAATCATCCAAACATTGATGGATGAGGCTAAGTGCATATTGATCTTTTCCCTTCATGTTTGCTAATGCTTCCTTCTCTGCTCGAGATAACGCAGTTTCATTTTCTGGTTTGTCGTAGCCTTTGTCTACGATCTCCCATACATCTTGTCCGCCAAGTATAGCTTTCATTCGAAGACACCATTTTTCATAATTTTCTTTTGTGAGACGAGGATATTGGAGGAAAAAACATTCCACTGTTTGACATTTTATCACACCTTCACGAATTTGGCTCTGATACCACTTTGTTAGCTATTTTAATTGCTCTGATACCACTTTGTTAGAAATTTTTGGAGAGGAAGAGGAATAGATTAATGAGAAAAAGGAATATTTGGAAAAGAAGAAAACTTTAATAACTTTTTTATTTCTCTTTTCTTTTTTCCTTGATTTTTCCTTCATACATCCTTCTTGATACTTCCTTCATACATACAAATGAGACAAACTCTTATTTATAACATACAATACATCTTTCTAGATTTGCAACATTAAAACCTCTCATTAATGAATAATTATCTTTTCCTAATTAATGAATAATTATCCTTTCAACATTAAAACCTTTCTAAAAATCTTCAATCTTTAATGGCTTGCCAAAAAACTATTTCAAATTATATTCCAACATGAACAACTTTCTCTTTCAGTCAACCTTGTCCATGCATGTGTATGCTCCCCTTGCATGAGTCCATATTATGGTTTACCTTAGGCATAGGCTTTGCATCACTTTGCCAACTCCAATTTCTATTGTTATGCCAGCTGTAGCATCTACGCTGTATGCTCTTCATTTGTTTTGCTGACACTATCATTCACGCATGGGATTTAATGCTTATACTTGCTGCATCTTTGATTCCATGCACTATATTACCCTTTGCTGCCACACAAACTAGTATTTACACATGCAAATTGTTTGGTCCATTTTTATATATCTTGGCAAATTCATGGCTTGCTATGCCCGATATTTAAATAAATTACCGGGATTAAACTAATTATACTTATGTGTTTATTTCAAAGTGACTGACTTGAAAATAAGTTTAATCATGACTCGGGTGTTTTGTGTATTTTGCGTGGGACACTCGAGTCAGGCCCTAAGTGTTCCAGGTTTAAAAATCAGCTCGCAAAACAGGAGAGGACGCGAAGACGTGAAGACGCGTGCACTAAGAAAAGTAAATTGGTTTAAAGACGCTTATGTATATTCTTTACATATTTTTCTGTTGTACACAATATTGTATACAACTCTGATATTTATATGAAATTTTATTCCGCTGCAGTTATTGTACTCTATGGTTCTGTATTAATTCTGTTTAAACCGTGTAAACCAATAACAATTTGTCATTTTGAACGTTTCGAGTTGGTTTAATTACCGATTTGAGGCGTGCAAAATTCCAGGTCGTTACATTACAGGTATAAAAAGCTAAGAGAAACGAATTTCTCCGCCACCAGACGTAATATCTTGAAAAGATCGTCTTATATGATCCGTTAGGAATACTCTGTCAGACATTCGTCCATACAAGTTGTCCTGGGTCTAGACAAATAGAACAACCCTTACATTTTACTCCGTCTTCCATTATCTTCAGCATAATCTAATTCGCACCTATGGCTATACGGAATGGTTTTCGAATATTAAATCCAACCGGTCTCTCCGTATTGACAACGATGGTCAAAAATATTTGATAGCCAGTGATTTAACTATCAAAGAAAAACAAACATTCATCGAACAATCACTGGCCGTTTCTAATATTTAAGTTTGTTTCCTTATCGAATTCTATATATATCGATATATTGATTTTTAGTTATCAAAACTTCTTAAAAATATTCTAACTTCTTAAATTTTTGGAAAATTTCGCTAACACCTCCTTTGTACGGCTCAATAGTTCAAACATCAACTCGCCTCTCTAGACCCTTTCCATTCAAAAAGAAAATAAAAAAGCCAAGCGACTTTCCCAATTGGCTTATAAAATCTCATGTGGAAATTTAAACATGTACCTTTTTGTCGGGTACTTAAATTATTATATTCATACTCTTCATACACTTGATCCCATACTTGTCTACCATATACTATCTAATTCCAGTTCAATTAAACTTTAAAATTTCAATCACATTCACTTTACCATTTTATTCCCAATTTACCCTTTTTACTTATCCATTTTCAGTTTGAACTTCTCACGTTCAAATATACTTTTATTCGCTTATGTATAAGTCGAATTCAATCTCCATATCAAATTCCATAATTTAATTCAAGTTCCATGCGAGATCCCCAAATTCAATTAACAAATTCAAATTACTTAAACAAAGTTAAATTCGACCAAAACTCTATTAACTAATTTCAAGGAAATTAGTTAACCTCATTCGATAATTAAAAATCTAATTTTTGTTCCAAAAATCACTTCATCTACTATACTTGAGTTCATATTTAATTTATAACTCAAATCTGGATTTTTACTATTGGAAATACGGACTTTTATTCACAAAAATCCCTTTATTTTATTTAATAAACCGTTATGGTTTATAAACGATTTTAGAGCGACTTTTCAAAAATATGATTTTGATATAACTCAAAAACTATAAAACGAAATCCAGATTTTTTCATCCATTTGAAAACTATCATTTGATAGGCCGAAACGTTTCGTGTTTCATTGAATACTGAGTTATATTGAGTTCTATATACTCGACTGAAGTTCAAAACCCTAAATTACGAACTGTCGCGCTGTGGCGAGTTCATTTTAATTAAATTAAATATATATGTTTAGAAACTTCGTTTAGTAAATAAATTTCAATTCCACTTTCAATATTTTTAAAATAAACCCGTTATCCGAATCTAAACTTAACAATCCTGATTTCCTAAACTCGTCGATTATTTTATTCCATATTCATGCTCCGTTACAAATTAATTCAAACTCCAATTTTCTATATTCAATTCCAACTCACATGGAATTAGATTATTAAAATTCGATAAAATCGAATTCCAATTATAAATTCTTTTATGGGAATAATCAATTATTTCACATACTTCACCATTACAAACTAATATCAACCCTTAATAATAGTGAAGTCGTTCAAGTTGGGGTATTTTATTTACCTCTCAGACCTTGACCGATAATGTTCTTATCTTGAGATAAATACAAGATCGTAATACAAAAACTTGATTACAATCCACTTTCTAGTCTATTAAAATATGGTTTTATAAACCATGTTTACTTTGGAATAATCTAATTTCAAATCATCTGACTTTATTTCATTCATAAACGTTGTTTATAAATTAACTGCCTCATTTCATATCTTATAGCAAATTTCCAAATTAAACTCCATTTGAAACTAAATTTCCATTTTTTTTTTTGCATGGCCGACGGGGTTGAGTGGTCCCCTACCACTTTATTAATGCACCGTAGAAAGAAAATAAAATACAACACATACAAGAAATACGGAGAAACACGGTGCACTAAGCACTAGAAAACAACACAAAAAACACTTACATACAAAAATATTACACAAGCCTTTGGATGATGCCCGGATCAAAAATAAATGTCAATAGCTTTAGACCATTTCTGATTTCAGTTCTCATACGCATCCTCAACTGATCACCGGACCTAGCTTCAGTAGGTTTAAAGATTCTGTTATTTCTCTCTCGCCATATAACAGAAATAAATTTCTTCAATGTAAAACAAAGCAGTCTTCCTTTGCTACTTTTTCTATTTGTCTGCCGCTTCAAGGTCCTCCATTCAGTTCCGCTCCTCCTACTTACACCACTTCTTCCTATACGTTGCATAATATCCACCCAAAAGTCATGATTGCTTGGACAATCAAAGAACAAGTGCTCCAAGGACTCAACATGTGTATGACAGAAAACACAATAAGGATCCACTTGCATACCTCTAACATTTAGCTTGTGCTTAGTGTTGATGGCATTATTCAACACTCTCCAGAGTAACAAATTTTCTTTTTGAGAATTGTCCTTAAGCCAAATCTTTTTACTCCAATTACACTTCGGCAAGAGGTCAAATCCTGAGAGTAAGTGGTACAACCTTCTTATTTGAAACAAATTCTTTCCAACACCCCATTGTGTCACACAAGTAATACTGTATTCCATCTTCAACATATTCGCAAGTTCCCAGTACTTGTTGATTTTTGCCACAGCAGTTAGAGGTAAATGAATAGCATTTTGATGTATGAAATGACTAACTCTTGCATTTCTACATATACCCGTAACCTCAATTTCCAGATCAGTAAGAACTCTACATAAGATAACACCATTTTGAACCCAAGGGTCATATCATAAGCTAACATCAGCAGACGCATTGAGTTTATAGCTGAAGTACCGCAGAATATCGACTCTTAACTTAAATAGACATCTCCACGTCCAGCTCATCTTTTGAGGTTGTAACGTTGTCCAGTAATGGTTGTTCTTGATTACATGCTTATATGACCATTCAACCCAAACAGTTCTAGCTTTGTTGAGTAAATTATCGAGATGTTTTAAAAAAGTTGCCTGATTCCATGATACCATATTCACAATACCTAGACCTCCATAGCACATGGGTTTCTCAACATTACTGAACGAAGTCGGAGCCAAATATTTCCCATTCGTCCTGCCAGTCCAAAGAAATTTCATAAAGGCAGATCGTACCATTCTTATCAGCTTAGTCGGAAGTATAAAAGTTCGAGTCCAGTAAACTTGCATCGAGAAAACCACTGCTTTAATCAAAGTAAGTCTTCCAGCTTGTGTTAGCAACCTGCTAGTCCAAAAATTCAATCTAGCAACTATCATACTGAATAGAGGCAGACATTGGGAAGTAGTAATTTTTGCAGTGGTTAGCGGCAACCCCAAGTATGAAATTGTTTCAATATTGTTGGATAAGCCAGTTCTCAGAATCAGTTCATTCACTTGCGTCGTATTCAGACCAGAAGTCATCATTTCAGACTTCGTAATATTTACTTTAAGTCCAGTCATCTCAGAAAACTTCTTAAGGGTGCTCATGATTGCTTCGATTGTTCCTGGTACCAGTTTACAGAAAATCACTAAGTCATCGGCGAACATAAGTGAGGAGATCCTTGGTTCTTCACGTCTAGGGTGTAATTTGAATAGACCATCATCAATATTTTCATTCAACATCTGCGTCAGCAATTCCATTATCATAATAAAAATGTAAGCTGACAGTGGGTCACCCTAGCGGATGCCTTGTCTGCAAGGAAAGTATCCAACAGCATTACCATTTATCTGTAAAGAGAATTTAGGTGTGGAGACATAGAATATATCCAAGTAATGAGATGTGGTGGGAAATGCATGTAACCCATAATTCTAACAATAGCGTCCCATTGCAACATGTCGAAAGCTTTCATTATATCAAGTTTGAACATAGCACGCGAGGAATTACTACTGCTTGAGTATCCATTAAGCAGTTCGTGAGATATCAAAACATTATCCAGTATACTCCTACCAGGAAGAAAAGCCGCTTGATTCTTAGATATAATTGATGGCAAGACATTTTTCATTCTCGTTGCAATAATTTTTGAAATGAGTTTATAAATGGTGTTACAACACAAGATTGGTCTGTAATCGGACACTCTAGTCGCATTCTTGATTTTTGGTATTAGAGCAATTTTGGTACTATTAAAAGATTGATTCATTATCCCAGTTCTAAAAAATTGTCTCACTGCCTTATACACATCAGATGATATCAAATTCCAGCATTTCTAATAGAAAAATGCGTTAAAACCATTAGGGCCACATGATGAGTTGCTATTGAGAGAGAACATAGCCCTTTTGATCTCGTCATTAGAAACTTCCTCACACAAAATTTGGTTGTCATTGTTAGAAAGTTTCGGAATAATATATGGGTTAATCGAATCGATGTCAGGTAAGAATCCCACTTTATTACCTAGCAGATCAGTAAAATGTGAAAGAAAGGCATTCTCAACATCATTTTTTGAGTTAGCTACATTACCGTTGTTGTCGAAAATCATGACCAAATTCTATCTACACTGTTTGTCTTTGAGTGATGCATGAAAGAAAGCACTATTTCTATCTCCTTCTAATTTCCACTTCAGTCTAGCTTTTTGTTTAATCATCAAATCTTTAGCATTGAGGGTGTTCTGATATTGCTTTGCAATGTAACTCTCCATGCTCGAATGCACAAAATTTGACGGATCATTCAACATAGCTGTTTGTATATCCTCAAGCTTCTTCCTCTATTAGTTAGCCTGCTTATTTCCACTTACAAATCTCTCTTTCGCCCATATTCTCAAGGTAGACTTCAAAGCTTTCAACTTTTTCTACAAAACGAAACATGGATTACCATAATTGGATCTCCCCCAAACTTCTAAGACAACATCATAAAAGTCAGGTTCATGGATCCATATATTAAAAAATTTGAAACTAGAGGATATTTTCATTTCGAGCCCGCCTAGGTATAGAATGGTAGGAGAGTGGTCTGATAACATTGGAGGTGGACGGTGAGAGGAGATGGTAGGCCAAGTGGACTGGGTTAAAGAAGAGCAAAACGCATGATCAATAAGGGAGAATGTTCTTGGACCATTGTGGCTATAGTTATTCCAAGAATATGGTAAACCAGAGCACCTGATATTGATTAAGTCACCATTAACCATGGTAGTTTTCAAAGGTAAGATTTCAGACAAAGAAAGTGAATTACCACCAATTCTCTGGTTGATTTCAAAACAGCAATTAAAATCGCCTAAGACTATCCAAGGGATAGCAGGTTGGGAGAGGGTTGGGATCATGTCCAGGAGTTTTTGTCTAACATTTTAAGAAGTGGCAGCATATATAACAGAGAGAAGGAAGGGAAACTGATCCGAACTGAATTTGGCGATACAGTGAATCAATTGAGGGGTCATTTTAATGAGGCTTATTTGGATATTTTCAGGGTTGTACATTAGCATAATACGACCGTAAGGGGCTTCAGAAAGATTATGCAGTAGTTTCCATGAAGGGTTGATATATTTAGAGGCCCGAAGGGTTAGGTCATAGTTCAGCTTTGTTTCAAGAGTTGCTAGAAGATTTAGGTTATACTAAGGAATTAGCAGCTTACACTGATCAAGCTTTGTGTCTTTGTGGCAGCCGCGAACGTTCCACGCACTAATTGTTTGTCTCATTATCAAACAGTAGGGGGGATTGGTGCTTCACTTCTCATACTCCTTAACATGTACGTAATAGCACTACAAGAGGAACAGGGGTTTCCAACGTCCAGGGGCCGTTGGCGGCCGTTGGAAACCGTTGGTCAATCCGTTGGTATACGGATCAACGGCTTCCAACGCAAACGACGCGTGATTTCCAACGGCTTCCAACTGATAAATAAGGACACGTGTATGATGTTTTGAGCAAATAGGCCGTTGGAAGCCGTTTGTATGGAATGACCTGTAAGCCGTCGCTGGCCATTGGTCGCCGTTGGAAATCTGGGTGCTTTTTTTTTGGCAGATTTTAGATTTACCACTACAAGCCACACAACAAATATAAAACATTTTGAACTGCTCCATTTCGAGCATATAACTCACAATCTCAACCATATATACACCCAAACACAATACGAAATAAAAAACAAACACAAAACACATAAATTAACCAATATTTACATAACATTACCACCAAATTTCGCCAAAACAACACCAAACCATCACTATGTCCAAAATAACATAACCATCTCCAAACAACATAACCAACACCATGTCCAAACCGTACCATCACCAAACCATCATAACATCATGTCCAAATCATCATAACAAAATATATACAACTACCATGCATGTAGCAAGCCTCACCAACTCTCAAAACACATCAAAACAAGCTAACCTGATCAACTCTCTCCCCCTGAAGATGAAGGTGTCGTACCGTGCTGGGCAATGTACTTCGCCAATCGCTGGTTAAGCAACTCCATCTGCTCTTCACGGCGACGATCACGTTCATGAAGCTCTGCAATCTGTGCTTTCAACTGTGCGATTTCTTCCTTTTCCTGAGCCTTCTGATACATCTGCTGAGATGCTGTAATCTGTATATAATTTCAGATTTTCAGTATTTCATAATAGTAGTTCGAATACATTTGAGTTTTTATTATAAATTTTAGTATTACCTCTAGATTTCCATAACCATATCGTCTGTTTCGGGTAGCAGGATCCATGACAACATCAAATATCTTGTCCTCATCTTCCTTGGTCAGCTCAGTCCTCCCTGTAGCTTCCAGTACCTGCGCCCTTTGCTCCTGAAATTTCTCCTGTTAAACAAAAATAAAATAAATTTAGATAACACTATTTTAATTAAATTATAAGTCTACTTAACTATTTTATACTTACATATCTCTCACGCGCCTTATCATCATGGTCCCAAGTGTACGAAACTGAGCATGTGTCGTCAGTCTGAGTCAATGCATGTGTATGCTCGAAAACATCCCAGTACGACACAGGATCCATACGCGCTCTCTCCTGAAATAAGCATGCACACATGTAAATTAAAACTTAAACTTAAATCAACTATTAATTTTAACTAGTTATGAATTAAAATTTTAAACTATGCAATTACAAAATATACCAGATCCTCACGATGATGCTGAAATGACTTGGACCCACCTCGATGCGTAACCGGATTCTTGCTCCTATTAGCTGCATTTGTCTCAGACGAGGCCTATACATTTAAATTTAAAAAAAAAACGTCTTAGCCTAAATCACGTACTAGTTGAATAAAATAATTGAAATTAAAAATATGCAGTAAAATTTACCAGAAAGTCCTCATTACTATTCCAATAAGTAAGTAGATCATTCCACACTGACTCGCTCACCCAAGACTGCCTTTTCCCACTTGATTTTAAAGTGTTCATTGTTTGTCTGTAATTTGCTGCCACTTTACTGTTCCAGTGGCGCTTAACGAGATCCAAATCCGTCTCCTAGAGATCCACCGCACCCTGCGTTTTTTTTATAAATAGCATACATATAAAGTTATCAAATAGGAGCATGTACTTAATATAAGAAATGTTATATCATACATACGTACCAAAAAATCCTGCCATATGGTCTCCTTAACTAAGTCGGGTATCGAGCTCCAAGTGGGCCAACATGCAGTCATGCGGGCCTGATAAGCACGTTTTGATATCCTCAAAACGGTATTGGACGGCTCCAACTCAAACCCCCTGTGTTAAACGGGGAAAAAATACATGGTTGCTAGAACAACAATTTAAATAATTTATTGTACTTAAATTAAATTTATACAAAAAACTTAGTTTTTACCCTTTTGATGCTTTTGGCTTAAGCCAGACCACAGGACGAGATAACTCCGACGATGGACCACCCTCCTCGCCACCTGACGCCATAACTATTACAAACAAAAACATAACAAAACATAACATAACTATATGTAAAAACATGGTATTAGATAACATGAGTACTTGATAATAGAAATGTCATAACATGAGTACAAGTTTGTTTCATAAAAGTGTTAAATATAAGTTTGATTCATAGATTTGTCTAGTTAACATATGATCGAGTTTGATTCATAGAAGTGTTAAATATAAGTTTGATTCATAGATATGTCTAGTTAACATATGAGTTTGATTCATAGAAATGTCATGAAAATAAATATATGGTTACTTGATAATAGAAATGTCATAACATAAAATTACCTTTTGAAAATGAGGAGTATTAGTTAGTCGTCCTCATCACTTTCAGATTCCGACTCTATTTCCTCCTCCATATATGGTTCATCTGTAGTCTCAAATACATCAATTAATGCATTTGATTCATCGTTTAGATGTCCAAAATCTGTTTGATCGTCGGTTATTACTATTTCTGCATTTTCCTCGACGTCTGCTTGATAAGCTTGGTCATCGGGAATATTACGTCCGTCAAATGTAAACCTTGCTTTTGTTTTGAAAACAGCCCACCAATCTATTTTGTCTCTTCTCATAGAAGGATAAGGAGCATAATATACTTGAAGAGCCTGTTTGGCAAGTACGAAAGGGTCGTACTTATAATAATGGGACGTATGTCTTACTTCTATAAGATTATATTTTGGGTGCACGTTGATTCTAGAACCCGGAACATTGCTGAACCACTTGCATTTAAACAAAAATACTTCTTCTGCGGGTCTTGTGAAATATGTCAACTGCAGAATCTGGTTTAGCACGCCATAAAAATCGTGTACATGGTCGTTTGGATCATCACTACCTTTAACAAATACACCGTTATTGTTAGTTAATTTTTCAGCACCATATTCTTTAGTGTTAAATTTATATCCATTGACAAAGAATATTGGATATGTCTTCACATTTCTTTTAGGTCCCAATGCCAAATGTTTCAATCCTTCATCCACAATACAATTTGTTGGATCAAAAACATAATTAGTAAACCAACTAGCGAATTCTTTGCTGATATCGCCGTTTGGATACTGTGATTCATAAATGCTGCAATCATAGGACATACGTTACATATATGATTAAAGATACAATACATGTATACATAGATGCATAAGTAAAGTACCTAACGAACGATGCAACTTCGGTGCAATTGAGAAGAATATATGTGTGTGCTGCATTGTAATCTTTATCGTTCAGTCATTCCTCCACACATCTACCAGAAGGCCGACCATGTTTTTTAAAAATAGATAAAGTCGCTTGGCAGTCATCTTGATCAATGCCTTCATCATTACGTGCAGTACTTGCAAATGAGATGTTCACATGATCACTAAAATAATGAGAGAGAAAAAATGAAGCTTCTTCTTCAATGTATGACTTGCAAATAGAACCTTCAACTCTAGCTTTCTGCCTCGCTTTTTTCTTTAGATGATTTAAATACCTATTTAGAATTATTGTAAATTATTTTTTCATACACTTAACCAAAATTTAATTAACTGAATATTAATATACCTTTCAAATGGATACATCCATCCGTATTGCACAGGCCCTCGAAGACGTGCTTCTGATGGAAGATGAATAGGTAAATGCTCCATAACATTGAAAAACCTTGGAGGAAATATTTTTTCCAATTTGCAGAGTAATATGGGGATTTCTTCCTCTAGTTTACGTAGATGGTCAAGTTTTAATGTAGATGAACAAAGCTCTTTATAGAACAAACTAAGCTCTGTTACAACAGTCCAAACTTTCACGGGCAATAGTACTTTAAAAGCGACGGGCAATAAATTTTCCATCATAACATGACAGTCGTGGCTTTTCATCCCGCTAAGTTTACTGTTTTTATAGTCAACACATCTACGAAGATTAGAAGATATATCATCCGGGAATCTTAACCCTTCCATCCATTTTAAAAATATTTTTATTTGATTAGTATCCAGTTCATAGCACGCTTTCGGTTTTCTAGTGTCATTTGGCTTTATATGAAGCTCCGGACGATTACATATTACTTCAATATCACGTCTGGATTTCAAATCATCTTTCGTCTTCCCTTTGACATTCAAAATTGTGTTGATTACGTTATCAAACACGTTTTTCTCATTATGCATCACGTCGATATTATGACGAATCAGAAGATCTTTCCAATAAGGCAACTCCCAAAATATGCTTTGTTTCCACCAATTATGAATTGATGATTTACCTTGAATTTCTGTCTGTACTCCGATTTCATGAATCTTGGGAAAATCTTGTACAAGTTGATAAATTTTCTCATTTGTCCATACTTTAGGTGGTCGTAAAGTTTCAAGTCTATTAGCTGTAAAAAATTTCTTATCCCTTCTAAAAGGATGATTAATATGAAGAAAACATCTATGACAGTCAAACCATGAAATTTTCTTTCCAATAGGTAAAGAAAATGCTCTTGTTTCTTCCATACAGTACGGACAAGCTAGACGACCAGCCGTACTCCAACCTGAAAGCATCGCATAAGCAGGAAAATCGCTAATTGTCCACAATAGAGAAGCATTTATACGAAAGTTTTTCTTTTGGGAAATATCATATGTTTCTACCCCTTCATACCACAATTTTTTTTAATTCTTCAATCAACGGTTGTAAATAAACATCGATTCCTTGTGTCGGATCATCAGGACCAGGTACGACAATTGTAAGAAACATATAAGGAGTTTTCATACACATCCACGGAGGTAAATTATAAGGTGTTACAATTACAGGCCAGGATGAATATTTAGAACCAAATTGAGAAAATGGTGAAAACCCATCCGTACATAAACCTAGTCTAACATTGCGACTCTCAGATGCAAAATTGGGATACTTTTGATCAAAATGCTTCCATGCTTCTCCATCAGATGGGTGTGTTAACGTACCTTCTTCCTGTGCTCTCACTTTGTGCCATCTCATATGTTGCGCGGTTACAGAAGATGCATATAACCTTTGAAGTCTAGGAATAATCGGTAAATAATGCATACGTTTATACGGGACTTCCTTTCCCTTTTTCTTTCTTGGTTTGTATCTTTCTTGATTACATATTCTACAATTCTTAAGCTTGATATCTTCCTTTCAAAATAGCATGCAACCCTTTAGACATGTATCTATTTTTTGATACGGTAAACCAAAGGCCGACATCATTTTTTTTACTTCATAATGGTTTTCACACATTAAATTATTGGAAGGCATATGCCGCTTCGCAGCTTGTACAACAACTGTAAATCCAGCTTCTGTGAGGTTGTATTTAGATTTCATCGCAATGTATTCAGCAGTTACTGATAATTGAGTTCCGCTTTCACAGCCTTCCCAAAGGGGTTTTTTTGCGGCATCTAATAAGTCATATAATTTTTTGGCTTCAATATTTGGTTCTTCTTCATCATTACCATCGTCATCATTACCAACGTTTTCATTAAATTGTTGAACCGGGAACATAGAACGTGCAGCATCTTCAACCATTTGTTCTACGAGATTCGTCGTGGCAATTTCATTATTCGCTACCTCCTCAACTTGTATAGAAGTAGATGCTAACGGTTCTCCATGACGATCCCAAACTAAATAGTTCGGCACAAAACCATACTGACGCAAATGAACTCTGACCATTTGCGGTATCAAATGCTTCAATAACTTGCATCTACTACATGGACAACGGATTTCGACGTCGTTTCCATTGTTACTTAAAGCAAAATCAATAAACACGCTGACGCCATTAATAAATTGTTTGCTTATCGTGCCATCATTTTCTCTTCGTTTGTACATCCAGCTTCGATCATTAAAATAATCGTCCATTTTTTCTAAGTACATATAAAATTAGAAAGAATTATATAAAATTAGATTCATAATTTTTGTGTTCGATCGCTCAAACGCTAAGATTGTATTTTAATGACAACATTTCTTTTACATATTAATTATGATGATAAAATTTGCATTAACAATGTGTTAAAAACAATTTTAGTGATTGATGCATGTTATGTTAATTGATCATTTACTGGTGGGTTATCCTACCTCCCATTACAAATACAATAATGTAATTAAATCGCGTAAATCTTTTCAATTTAAACGATTCAACAAAATTTCGGCAGCACTTCCCTTTAGTTCCCTGAATAGTACACAATTGCGTGTACAAAGGGAACATAAAGGAAGTGCTTTTGAAATTTTGAGAACCGTTTAAAATAAAATATTTTACGAGATTTAATTTCGTTATTGTATTCGTAACTTGTCCAATACAAAGGACAAATCCAATAAATATTGTATACAATGAATATAAATGTCCGTTCCGCTAATAAAACAAACATCATATAACGATTATATACAATACTTATCAGACGGGGCCAAAAAAACTCTCTAAGGCTTTATGAATAATAACATATTATGATTTGCTTTTTTTGTGATTGAAGTGTTTTTTGTACACCTTTGTGCGCCTTAGCGCCGTTGTGCGCCTTAGCGCCGTTGTGCGCCTTAGCGCCGTTGTGCGCCTTAGTCCAAAAAACAGAAACTTAAATATTTGTATTTCCACGACACGTTTTCGACAATTAAATATTGTTTTCGATGAATTGAGCCTTAACCAAATAAACAAATGCATAGAGTGTCAACTATATTACGTGTATATATATACATAACACTATATACATGCATATATACATAGTCACCTTTAACTAATCAATTAACCCTAGATTACCAACATAATCAATGAAATCTATAAACACAATTTCAATAACAACAACTACTTCAACTAATTCAAACCCTAGATCATAATAGCAACTAAGTAATTTATTACTGGAAACCCTAAATTAGCAACTAAAATGATTAAACCCCACATTAGCAACTAATTAACAGCACTACACACACAAACATACCATAATTATGCTTCAATTACACTAAACATAGGGTATTAAACAAAAATTAGGATAAACACATACCTAAAAATCGGAGAGAAAAGGAGAATAGAGAGGATGAGAGAGTGCTTTGATAGAGTCGGAGAGATCCTAGGCGTAAGATGAAGTGGAATAGGCGATTTCAGAAATTAAAGAGGGAAAATTTAGGGATTTGAGGGGAAATTTTCGTGGGATTAGAGAAGGAGGAAGCTTCGGCTGATTTGTGCTCCAGTCCGTGTAACGGAAAGCAACGGCTTCCAACGGCTTAAAAACCAACGGCCGCAAACGTTTTCCAACGGCGTATATTTTATATACGGTATACAGATGGGTATTTTGGCTTCCGTTGGAAGCCGTTGGTCAACCCCCGTTGGAGGCCGTTGGAAGCATCCGTTGCAATACTATTCAATTCTAGTAGTGTAGATACAGAGGCAGGAGTGTTTTTCTTTCCACATTTGGCTTTACGAATGTTAACCGGAGTGAAGGAATCAATTGGTGGTGGTTTGTAGGCCAGAGGTTGAGTTAGGGATGAGTAAAGGTTAGCAGCCGATGTTGGTGTTTTAGAAAGGTGTGTATGTGAGGCTTTATCGGTTATATTTGGGTCAATAGGAAATGAAGTTGACGTAGAGTTTTGCATGGAGATTGCTACAAGTGGGTCATTCAATGTGGCTGCATGTGCATGTGAGTTTAAATCCCCACATGAATTCAATGGTTCACTACATTCCTGCACACTGTTTTCTTTATTTCCTTTTTCATTACTTTTGCTTTGTTGCACTTCTGCTCTCACTTCTACAGAGTTGTCATACACTTGATGTCCTGCATTTAAATTTCCTTCATTTATTGTGGCCCTGATCATTTCATATAATTTCTCACTTTCAACTGCTTCATCGATTACTGGTATTTCTTTTTCACTGACTTGCATGGTATCAATTGGGGCATTAAATTGTACCCTTGTTACTTGTTGAAAACACTCATCTAAAGTAGGCATTGCAATTCCTTCCACTTCAATTTCCTCAAAGTCATCTATGTCAATTAATTGTTCATCTTCCTCTTCACATTCACCTTCTTCTAGGACCTTAAAGCTGTTGTCTTGTACGATCTCGTCTATTTTGTTCCTTTGAAGGATTTTGACTACCTTATTAACATTACCATCCTTACTGCTAGTTTGTTTCTCAACTGGTTTTTTCTTCTTATTAGTGACCATTTGCCATTTTTACGTATTACTCTTCAGCACAACGTTTGGTCTAAAATTGACTTGCTCTCTCCTCTGTTCAATCCTTCTTTCTGCCTCAATTCCTTTGTTAAGGTTAGTTGTATGCTCTCTCTTATCAGGAATTTTCTCAGCAAATTCACATGCTTCACGGCTATGACCAAATGACTTACATTAAATACAAATGTCCAGCTTCCACCAGTATTCCACATAAATTCGTTGTGTTCCCCCTTCTGGAGTTTTCACTAGAAAATCATTCACCAATTCTTGGTCAGATTTTATCTCAATTAAACATTTTGCATACTGGACTTTCAGTCATCTCATCCATGCACAATAATTTACCTAGTCTGCAACTTATCCAGTTAGTACCAAAATTTGACCATGCAAAAATGGGAATATTATAGAATCTTACCCAAACTGGAACAGACCGAATGTTACCTCTTACATTGCTAATCGAAGGATCGTACGGCTTTATTATGAAGAGCTTACTATTGATGATAGCTAGGTCTGCTTGAAGGATTCTGCTTTTATCCTCTGCATTTGAGAAATCAAAGAGGAAGAGTACTCCATCTGATCGAACTGTTACTGAGCCTTTCAACCTCCAAATTGGTAGAAGCTTATTGATAACTGCAGTGTAAGAAAGCGGCTTATCTAAAAAAAATCCAACCAAGTATTCATGCCAAACTTCGATTCCAGATTCAGTAACTCCTACCATCTCTAAAGCATCAGCGTCGAAAGTAGGAGTGATTTCAACAGAATTGTACTTACCAACGTTCAAAGGTCTACGCTTAAACATGAAAGTCCAAGGTTGTTGATTCACTTTGTCATTTCCTAGGGTTTTCAAAGGGACTGAGGTTCGATTTAGGGCTGTGGAAGGCTGCGGTTTTGGGTTTGGTGGTTCAGGAGGAGGATCAGGGCGTGGGGTGGAAGGTGATTGGCTCGAGGTGGGCACTGTGGCGATGGGATTTGTTTGGATGGGACAAGGCGGGAAAAGGGCAGCGGGCTCTGCCAGGAAAATAACTTCAGTTTTGACTGGGTTTCTATTATGTTGACATTTTTATAATAACTTATATATATATATATATATATATATATATATAAGCATCAAATATACTTCCATATTTAAATATTGAAGTATCAACTTCTTGGATTATAGTTCTAAATTATAATTTCTACTAAATATAATCATAATTTCCTTTCAGAAACAATTTGCATTTGTAAATTCGACATAGTCAAATTCTAATAATAAATCTGATGGATTTATTTCAATTCAATTTACATTCCGAACATCGGAATAAATTTTAGTCATTCCCTTTCCTTGAAACGATTCCAAATTATTAATTCCCTTTTAAAATCATACTTGAATTTTAAATTTATAAATTATCCATTGAAAATTCCCCTCTTTTATTTATAAACATCGTTTATAAATTTCACTTCTTGTTTTAAATATCAGAACAAGTTTCTAGTTTAAATATTAATTGAGATCGAATTCCCAATATGGAAAATAAATTTTCCTTTTTAAATTCAGACTTGAATTTAAAATCTAATATTATGAAACGATAATATTTCTTTCCATTTATAACATTGTTTACGAATTCGGCTACTTGTTTTTATTATTAAAAACAAGTTAATATTTCTCAATCCATTCGAAATTCCATTTCCATTTCGAAAAGTAAAATTTCCTTTTTTAAAACCAAAAATCCCTTTTTGGTATTTTTAAATATAAATATCCAGGGCCAGTGATATTACAACATCCACAAACACCCAATTATCAATCTTAGGTTTCAAACACATCGTATATGATAATATATGTGGAAACAAACAATTATAAAATTTTGAGGAATCTAGTTGGATCCCTCCAACCTGTTTTTCCTGCATTCACATATGTTAGACAACATAAATAATATCAATCCTGCTTCAAGGCAGGATATCGCAGTATAGAAGGTCGTCCACTCATATATCGTAGGGCGATAGGGTCATCCGCTAATGATACTATGGGCATCCGCTAATGGTACTACGGGAAATATCCAATATATATATATATATATATATATATATATATATATATATATATATAGCCACAACCACCATGCCTAAATAGCTAATAAATAAAATAACCACACTTTATCAATAAACAACAATGCAACCACTCAACCAACAAACAACATATAAATATTTGCATTAAATAAAAATTCGATTATAATAAATTATAATCGAACAAGAGAGTTAGTTTACTCACCTTGATTTATTTGTCGAATATCCTTTTTAAAATTCCAAAATGTCAAGGCTTCGAATCTACTCGAACACATCTCGAATGAACTCATTTCCTACGATTATTTAATTTTACTTAACGATTAGAGATAATTTATTTAAATCGACTTAACATAAATAAGTAAATTATTCTATGAATTTAAATTAATAAACGTATACCTTGTTGTCTTACGGGTTATTCGACCAATTGACGAAACAACTTCGAACATCTTTCAATACTGCAGTTATTCCTTTCCAATATTTCACCGAATGCTTCACACACAACTCCTCCTTACAAGTGACAGGACAACGCCTGCGACCACCATCCAGAATCACAGTCCAACCTCTTATACTCCACTGCCAAACTACCCAGTTCACCCACTGTCGAACCAACCTTGCTTCATCCAGTTGCCCCTTTCACTGTAGACAACTCCTCATTTCCAGCTAACTGCTCCACTGTCGAAACACTTCAACCAACCCACTGCCAAACCCAGTTCATTGCACCATTTTACCCTACTATTGATCATCCCAAAATCTCAGACCATACTTCTACATTCCCAAACATAGTACTGCCTTGAAACCCAACTCAAATTTCACCACCGACGCTCGATTTTTGCGGTAATGAGTTAAAGAGAAGATATGGACCTTACTGACTTCAAACCTCGCTATTTCTCCCAGTTTGTTCCCCCGTAATCCAGTAATACCACCCGCGTTGCCCTTCCTGAAACCATCGTGCCTTTCATCCCATCGCACTTTCCGCTATTTGAACTTCAGTCCATTATCAGGGAACGTACTCCAAAATCACCCAGATCGCAACTCGATTTCAACCAGTACCACCCCTTTCGAAACGCATAAGCCACCTATCGGCTTGCCAGAAATGGCAACACCCTTCACTCGCACCCATCAATAAGGTACAGAACCCCTCAACGACTAACCTATTGTCACATCTCCTGAAAACCAACTACAACCGAGCGCCTCCAGAGAAGCTCCTAGGGACTTGCGATGGAATTTCGATCTGATTTTCAATCGCGATTTTGCTTTCTGTTTCTATTTTGTTTTCATTGTGGAGTCGATTTCATTGCTGAAGGAATGAAAGAGGGGATCGAATTTGGTTTTGATTTCAAAAGGAGCAACTTCAATTTTAATCTGTACGGTGATATCGATTTTTAGAAGAAAATAGAAAAAGGACGGTTTCGTGTTGCTTTTGGTAGGTTTCAGAATATGGTGAAAGACGCAAAGGCTCGTAGCTTATTTATAATTGCGAGAAGGGACGGAACGTACGAGAGCCATTAAATTTCTGCTTCCAATATACTGGAGGTAGGAGACACATTTTCAGCTCAAGGAGGGAAAACAGTCGCGTGAGTTAATAAATTAGGACGGCCTTGTGTTGGCTTAAGTACCAACGTTAATTAAATTTGATTAAATTTGAGGTGATTTTGAACCGACTATATAAAAAAGTGTGATGCTAAGGACAACCCAATATGTTTTTCCTAATACCGCAATTATAAAAATAAAATTCATTAAATTTTGTATGTTTCCTAATACCACATTAATTACCCTTCCATTCTAATCTCTCACTCAATCATTATTTGCCGAACTAATCACGTATTAAGCTAATCTAAATACCCTAATCTCTCGTAGTCGGTGTCTTCTTCGCATCTCTCGCGGAAAAATTCAAATTCGTATGGTAATCTCTCATTTGTTTGGTGATCTGAAATCCCTAATCTCTCACTTTCTCTTCTAGTTTGCTTGATTCAAACCTTATTCGCGGCTTTTGTATGTTGCCGCGTCGAATTCGTTGATCGGTTATAAATCTAAGGTTTAGCTCGTTGATCGATTTTACAAATGAGGACGAACGAATATTAAGCGAAATAGAAATAGGGTAAAATAGTGTGTTAGCCCCTATTTTTTAAGTGTGTGGTTTTAAGAAGAGTGTAATACCAATTCTTGTGGTATTTTTTAGTCGCGGTATTAGGAAGAACATATTGGGGTGCCCTTAGCACCACACTATAAAAACATCTCGCTGTAACGAACTCCTATCTGAAAGTAACGACCGACGTCTGTAGGGTTTAACCACTATTTTGAACTCAACGGAAGAGGTTTCAAAGCCCAATTCGATCGCTTGAAAAAGATACCAATTTAAACAAATGAATTAAAATGAATTAAAAATATAAATCGATTTTAGACCATTAAATTTAACAAAAATAAATTATTATTATCGCTTTAATTCAATATAGAATTTATACTGATTGACTGAATTGTTTTGATTCAGTTTTAACTTCTAATTCAACTATTATCGTTTCGTATTATGATACCCGATATATTCGATATTAATGCGCATATCGATTATTAAATCGATAAATTCAATATAGAAATCCATTTATTAATCCAATTCAACATTTAAAATTAATTTAAATGTTCAATATAAAACGACCAAAAATCCGGGATGTTACAAAAATTATTCTAAAAGAGTCTTTCGATGAAACTGAAGAGAAAGCTCTTTAAAATTGATGCCTTCCTTTTGGGTAAACCCTTTTGCTACAAGATGTGCATTATACCTTTCCACTTTACCTTTTGCATCCCTTTTGGTTTTAAATATCCATTTACAACCTATGGGTTTTGCACCTTCAGGAAATGGGACAAGGGCCCAAACTTTATTGTCTTGCATGGATTTATACTCTTCATTCATAGCCTCAGTCCACTTTTGAGAATTAATATCTTGCATGGCTTGGTGTAAGTTGATAGGATCATCTTCCACCAATCCATTATGATCCTCTATTTCTTCGAGAAATACTACATAATCATCCGGAATGGCACTTCTATCTCCAATGGATCTTCTTAATGGTAGTTCATATTGAGGTTGTTGAGTTTGTTCTTATAGAACATTGTCCTCAACTTGAAAGCGATTTTCTTCAACGTTGTCTTATTGAGGTTCCAAATTTACTTCTTGACCAATGACAGACATGATAACCGTCAAATCATCTAAAGAAGTAACCTTAGTGGATATCACAGATGATGATTCCTCCTCAAAAACAATGTTCCTTACTTTATTTCTCCCCCAAAACTCTACATCCTCAAAAAATGTTGCAGTTCCCATCTCAAAAATTTCCTTAGTGTGGGATCATAAAACTTATAGCCCCTAGACACTCAGAATAACCGATAAAATAGTTGCTTACTATTTTAGAGTCTAATTTTCTTTCATTGGGCCTATAAGGCCTTGCCTCAGCTGGAAATCCCCAAACATGAAAATGCTTTAGAGCGGGATGTTTGCCTATCCAAAGCTAGGTGTTTTGGCAATTGCTTTAGTGGGTACCCTATTAAGAATATAAACTGCGATGTTTAGTGCCTCTCCCCAGAGTGATTTTGGTAAGGTAGAATGAAAAATCATACTCCTTACCATGTCTTTAAGGGTTTGGTTTCGTCTCTCAGCAACACCATTCATGCTAGGTGAACCTGGCATAGTGTATTGTGGGACTATTCTGACATTGTTCACCTGATATGTCAGATTTACCAAAATATTCATTGCCACGATCAGATCTAATAGTTTTTATTCTTTTGTTGAGTTGGTTCTCAACCTCTAACATAAATTTCTTGAACATGTCCAAGGATTTTGATTTATCATGTATAAGTTATAGGTAGCCATATTTTGAATAGTCGTCTATGAATGTGATAAAATATTGTTGACCATTCCATGATGCCTCAGGTAATGGCCCACAAATATCTGTATGTATCAATTCTAAGATGTCGTTTGCTCTATTGGCACCTATTTTCTTATATTTGATCTGTTTTCCCTTGATACACTTTATACAAACGTCAAAGTCTGAAAAATCAATGGATTCATAAGCGCTTGTGCCATAGTGTAGCTGAATTTTCTTTATTAGCTTTCCTTTTAGTACCATGTAATTCCACATGCAAGGCTTCATTATAAGATGTATTAACATAAAGCATATATAAGTTATCACAAACATTAAGAGAGCCAGTTCCAACAAGAGTTGAATTTATTAATAAACTAAAAATAGCATTACCAAATGAACAAGAATAACTAGATTTGTCGAATTTAGAAATAGAAACCAAATTCCGTCTAAATGACGACACAACAAAAGTATCAAATAAATTTAAATAAAACTGAGTTCCTAATAATAACTTAAAATGCCCAACAGCCTGTACCTTAACCGATTTTCCATCATCCACATAAATGTATTTTTCATCACTAGTTGGATTTCGGTAGCTCAAGCAACCCTGAATAGAAACACTTATGTGAGTAGAGGCACCAGAATCTACCCACCAAGTGTTTTTAGGTACTGTAGCTAAATTTACTTCAGAACAGGCCAAACCAAAAGACATACCTTTCTTAGCACGCCAAGCGTGATATTTGGCACAATCTTTCTTTAAATGTCCATCCTTTTTACAAAAGAAACAACCATCAGCTTATTTTTGTTGTTTCTTTTCTGTCGGACCCTTAGCATTTTCTTTATCCTTCTTTCTCTTTTTGTCTTTTCCTTTAGCGGTATAGGATAAATGAGCACTTTCAATCTTATCTTGCTTCGATCTCTCTTCTTCTTGTACACAATATGAAATGAGCTCATTACGAGTCCATTTCTCCTTCTGACAGTTATAACTGATCTTGAATTGGTTATACTGTGAAGGAAGAGAGATTAATACCAAATGCACGAGCAAATCATCTGAAAGCTCAAGCTTAAGTGTCTTAAGTTTTGAAGCAATGTTAGACATTTTCATTATGTACTACCTTACGTTTCCTTTGCCTTGATACTTCGTGGAAATCAAGCATTGCAAAAGCATGCTTGTCTCCACCTTATCGTTTTTGGCAAAACGTTTTTCAATCTCAACAAGGAACTCTATGACATTGGTTATCTTTTCAGACACCGCACCCCTAAATGCCTACGGAGTGCCGCATTTTATGATCATCAGACTCATGTGGTTTGAACGATTCTATCTCTCAAAGTTCTTTATAACATCAGAAGAACTTTCATCCGTAATAGGGGTGAGTGCATCCATCTTAAGTGCAAGGTCAAGATCCATGCAGCCAAGAATAAGCAATATGTCCTCTTTCCAATCCTTGAAGATTGTTCCAGTCAGAATATGAATATTGTTAAGATCGGCAGATACCGTAGTTAGATTAACTGAATCAATAAAAAAAGTCAATTAAATATGCTTACATTATAAACCAACTGTAGTAAATTCAAATAATTAGTAATTCTCTTTTCAAGATATCTAGTACAACATTAATACCAAATCTTTGGATAGTAACATTAATTGCAAGTGATACTCTTGTTGTAACGTTCAAATACTGACAATAAATAAAAGTCGAATAACAACCTTCTTTTGGGCGGATTAATTATTCACTCTTAAATCCTTATAATTTAGCGTATTTATCATTACATATGTGTAAGTGATTTGGCCAAATATTAGTCCTCCTTTGGACCGGCTAATACTCGCATTAATAACTACACACAAATATTAAACATTTTCATGAACCACCAAAATAAGAGAGGTCACTTTGGTGACATTTTATTTCAGTTAGTTCACTATTAATGTAAAATATTTACAGCTGTAAAGAGACACCAAAAATGTATTTGAATTTGTTTGCATATTATCTTAACTCATATGCCTTAAATATCAATATCAAATTTCTACAAGTTGAAATATGATTTGATAGTCATTAAAAAATGATTTTTTTTTTTAATATACATATATATAAATACTACATATCTAAACCAAAGGACAATATCATACGGCTTTTAGCATCCGATTGTTAGACTTGGTCAAAAATTGGATAAACAGATGATACAATATATGGTATTGAATGAAACAATATACTGACAGCTACAAATATGAAATGAAGTAACTGACATACCACTGCATAATAAACTACACAGCTGAAATGTAGCAACTGACATGCAATTGCATAATAAACTAGCACAGCTGCAACTACATTTAATCCATCTGCATATTACTGACCAAATCATACATCCACATGTTATCATAAACTAAACAAGAGTGTGCAGCCATCATGCTGAATCCATAATGACAATATAAATCAATGGTGTCATCATGCTACATGTGAATTTCAACCATGATAGGAAAGGAGCTCAGGTCAAGTGATAGACGAGTGTCGAGACGGAGATCATGTGGTATTACAAACTTTTTTTTAGACCGTTGTTTTCGCGCGGTGCATTTCATGAGGAAGATGCATCTTTTGCAGGCGGTGGGTGAAGTTTGTAATGGTTTTGATTAAGTGGCAGGAGAGAGATTTTTTGGCGAATGAGAGAATTATTTTTTGGCCTTGGCGGTGTTGAGATTACTTTGGTGTCTGCCTTCTTTTTTATTTTGGATATTTGCAACATTTTGTTGGCGGACGGGGACATAGTCTAAGCTCGTTAACATGGTGTAATGAGGGGGTAGCTTTGCTGGAACCTATTAGGCAAATATTCATTTTTTTTTTGTTTCTATCTCATGGTGAGATTTTGATTGAAAGTTGAGTTTTTTTTAGGAGTTTTATGTTGTGAAGAGAATTTGACTTAAGGTGGGGTGCTGGAGATGTATGATTTTGCATCAAGGTGGAGTGCTAAATTTGGTGATACAAAATCACAAATTGATTGGAACAAATTTGCAAAAAGTGGAAGGTAAATATTTTTATAATGGGAATGCATTGATTGCATTTGATGAGATGGTAGAGAAATAAATGAAGGGATTAATTTCTTCCATCTATGCAAAAGAAATGGATTGATTTACTTTCTGTCTTTGCACATTTGTTGCTATGGTAATTTTCCTCCATTATATTATTACCATATGTTGGTTGGTAATGTAATTGATGACTCACATGGATTTGCACTGACTATATATTGAGGGGTAGATTCTTTGTAAACCCATCCTGGCATGGAGCCAGTGATCCCCAATGGTGTTTCTTCTTGTTAAGCCTGATTGAGGTTTGAATATGTAAACTCTTATTTTGTAATCTCTTGTAATTCTCTCATGTGGAATAAAATCTCTCTGTTGGACTGGACGTACACTATGATGATAGTGGAGCCAGTATAAATATTGTGTCTCTTTGTTTCCCTGTTATAGTTATCTACTATTTGTTTTATGTAATAGAATAATTACTATCAGATTAGATTGGTGTTCAATTTGCAAATCTAGATCATGTTTATTGTTTTTCCGCAAAGGCGCAATTTTCATAACATTTCAACCATACAAAAATATAAAGTAATAATTATATTTTGTTGGAATCTTACAATGGATGCACGTCCTTATGGAAAGGCTACTTCTGCAGACAGTATATCTAATGTAATACATACTGGAACAAAAATCCTTTGCATGGTTTGATGCCAAAAAAAATCTTTTTTGTTTGTTTAATAAGCTCATAATTACACTCGATCAATTTCGAATTAAAAGAAAACAATATATACGAAACTTTGTAAATCGAAAAACTATTATAAACATGAAACCTCATGAATTGAAACCGTGATACAAACATGTTGTAAGATGAAAAAACAAACATGTATCAAACTACAAAACTCATCATATGTATATACGACCAAACAAAAAAACAAAATTTTCCCAACAGAATCAATAATGGCAGACTCTGATACCACTTGTTAGAATATAATTCATTACGGATCTGAATATAACCATATTGATTCAATCGAAAATAAACTGAGTAGGATTAAATAGATCAGCAGAAGTCATACCCGAATACATCGGTGTTTACTGATAGGAAGAATTAAATTGAGTTTTGATCTTCCAAATTGACACAGGCTCGGATCTGTAAATATGTCTCCATAGAAGAGGTAAGAGAACACTCTGAAAACTTGTGTAATTTGGGGACCATAACCTTATATATATATATATATATATATATATATATATATATATATATATATATATATAGTAGTGTGACATTTTTAGTTCGGCCCTTCAACAAACCAAAATTATCACTCCGGTATACACACATTAAGTTGTTTGATTTAGTTCAAAATTTAAGACGTTTAAACTTGTTATTCCTATTATGTCCTTGATTCATAATAAATATTTAAGACTAAATGGTTGTTGCACGATATTTTATGCATGAAGATGGAGTGATAATTGGATTGCACGTGAAAAGAGAACTTAATTTGTGGGACCTGCTTAATTTAAGTATGTATCAAAGTGCCAATTATTTTTTTCCTTAATTCCCATGTAAATTTCTAAAACGTCTTGTACTAGTGTAACTACACAATAGTGGGAAAACCGACCGTAAAAAAACCGATATAAGTTCAATATATATCATCATATCAATGAATATGAACACGATCCATAGCATCCATGCTCATGAAAGTCCTAATTGTACAAAAAGTCGCATTAACTTGACTAACGATTGAATGTGCGATATTCGTGGGGTTCCCAAAAGACATAATTTAAAGCCACATCGGCTTAACAGCTTTATGGTAATATAGATCGCAACAGTCTATTAAACACGTTTTGTCAATAAATATTCACGAATTTCACATTTTAAAATTTAGAAATATTATTTATCACTAAAATGTTCTTTTTACTTCTACCACCTCAAACTCTTCCTTTCCCTAAAATCTAATGAAACTGTCACTTCTTAACTTCATTACGGAGATAAGTCTCGACGATTTTATTTTTATTCTGTTTCTTTTATTCATTCTCGACTTTCTTCCCTCTTCGTCCTGCTGATTTGACGTCTTTGTTTGCTTTTATCTGTTCGATGGATCCTCGTCTACTTCCTCGCAACACCGTAAACGTCAGATCGTCGACTGAGGCCACTATTGTTCTCTTCATAGCTTCACGATTTTGGTTAACGTCGGACTGACCGGAACCATGATTTGGGGCTAATTCATATCATTGTCTACAAAACACGTTATGTAAATAAATATCCACGAATTTCAACCCCCTCGTCTGATAAGGAGGTTGAACCAACTATTGATGCGACATTTTTGGCTTTGAATTGCTACATGACCGACTTGCATGGTGATCTGAACATATCGTTTATAGTTCGAAGATGAAAACTATTAATCTTTTACATTTAGGTTATTAAAATGAGCAATGCTTGCAGACATTTACATTGCAGATTTTTGATTATAACATGTTAAGCATGATCTAAAAAAAAGTAATATAGATTGCGGCATAACAGCTGAATGTGAATATCTAAATACCATAAAGAACCAGGGTCCAACAAAGTTCTGTAAAGTAATT
The DNA here is from genome assembly GCA_030737875.1 of Allium sativum. Taxonomy (NCBI): domain Eukaryota; kingdom Viridiplantae; phylum Streptophyta; class Magnoliopsida; order Asparagales; family Amaryllidaceae; genus Allium; species Allium sativum. The sequence continues at coordinate 52,772,866 of CM060909.1, read as the reverse complement.
GTTAAAAAACAAAAGCTTAATAAAAAATGCCTATCAACAAATTTAGTATTTCCCTATGTGGCCATCGCTCTTGCCAAAACACGCTTTAAGAACCGAATTCATTAGTGCGAAATCCCTTGAAACTGGATCCAAGTAATCTACTAATAAGCTTTTGAACCCTTGGTTTCTTAATGCACCGAAGATATATCCCTTAAAACTGGACCAAGCAATCCGTATATTCTTTGATCAGCTTGCTCTATATTTCCAGACATGCACAAGAAATCAGCCTTACAAGAAAATATCTAAAATGCATGCGCGGATGCACCGTGCATCTTCATTAGTTTTAATGTGCAATAAAGTTTCCATAGCCATCTCATGAGCATTCAACGGATCATTAACTTGAATCCAACTATTTACATACATAACTGGAGTTCATAGGATCCTTTATTGTTTTGTACCTAATAAGAAAACAAAGTTGCAATCATCAAATCATATGCAGTGGACTTTGTAATATTTAAAACTGAAATATGTACAATTTGATAGTCGCTCAAGCTAAAAATTAAAAATGATAGACAAAAAAATAAAAATAAGTTTTACATAAGTTGTGCAACGGTGAGAAAACCGACCTTTTAGTGATGTAATTTGAGAGAACCACCTTACGATATCAAAAATAAATGATAAACATTTTTTTCCAGCATAAGGTCAAATAATTAGAAAAGGAGGAAAAATAAAATGATACCTTGTGATAGAAATGAAGGCAAAAAATAATTCTTTGTTTGTAAACATAGGTTGTAGCCTCTGTAGAACATATGAATTCACAAATATATTGTGAGTATTTATATAAGTGATGTATTATCAATCGACAAGGTCCAAATTTTTTTTTCTAATATCTTATAGAAGTAGACAACAATGCTTATACATTTGAAAATAAAGTCCTATTTCAACTCAATATTTGTTTAAATATTTGAAATATCTTATACAAATTGTCAATAAATTCACCTTTTTTTTGCAGATCCTAAAACCACTCTAAGACTTTGCAAAAAAATACGGACTGAATGCAAAACTACTGTTAGATTTCGTGATACAATATTTTCATTTGTAGAAGATTTGGAAGATATTTTTGATTATGGTGATAAAATATTTTCATTTAGAGAATATTTGTGAAATATTGTTAATTTGAGTAATATAATATTTCCAACTACAAGAGATTTGGAATATATCAGAAAATTTATTGCCTCTATTGTAAAATTTGATAGGGCAATAAATTACCTACATAAGTGAAAGAATACGAAGATTTTTTTTTTTTGGATATTGAAGTAAGGAATTAATTCTCTGATTAGTTTATTAAACAAGGAATCTTATTAGGAGCAAATAAATTGGAGAATTAATTAGGCATTGATTTATAACCATAAATCAATTACTTCAACCCCAAATAAATGTATGAATCATCTCTAAAAGTTGTATCTTCTTCTTCCTCCCTATATAATTCACTACACCATATTGCCAGTTTTGCCACACCTAAATGCGGAAAAATTGCCCACGGTCTAAAGCTGTGGCAATTTTGGAACGGTTTTGGTCTGTGGCAGAATAGATTGCCATGGTTTATGACCATGGTAGATTCGGAATGGTTTTGGACCATTCTAACATTAAGGAAAAAAATTCACAGTAAGTCCCAATTATTTCACGCCCATGTATCCCCAAACAAAAAAAGCCTCGTCCAAAATAAACGTTCTCATCAGATCTCATCTTCCATGATTTCAGAACAGGCCCGGCCATGGCCCAAGGCCACCAAGGCGGTGGCCTTGGGCCTCCGATTGTTTGGGGGCCTCAGAATTTATACTCCTGTATAAAGAAGTTTCGTATGGTTATTTATTTAAAGATATTTGCAGCCCAGTGGTAAGTAAGCATGCTCAGTTCTAGAAGGACCAAAGATCAATACCTATAGGGAACATTTTTACTGCAGAAATGAGTTTTGCTATCTATTTGGGCCTTGCTTTTGCCTTGGGCCGACCCTGTTTTAGAATGAATCACCGCCGCTTCAATTTCTTGAGTTTATCTCTCATTCCAAGATTCTCACTCAAGTAATTTTTCAGGTATTGTTCTGTTGTTGTAAGTAAAATCGAAACCCTAACTTATATGATTTCATTCAAATCGATTATGTTTGGATATTATTCTGTTGTTGTAATATTGTTTAAATCGGAACCGTAGCTTATACGACTTTGTTCAAAATCGGTTACGTTTGAGTAGGTAAATATTGGGTTTGCTGTTGAGGTAATTCGATTAAGTACTTGAGTTTGACGTCTCTCTTTGTTTTTGTTTTTCTTCTTCTTATTTGCATGGTAGAATTTTTGGAGGTCATTGCATTGCTTGGATCTACTTGTTTTTGATTCTGATCTGATTTAAAATAAAAATAGGACTGATCTGATTTATAATGTGAATGTACTAAAATTTGCTGGAAAAAAAAAAAACAGAATAATTTGAAGTTTAAATTTTGTTTTTATACATAGCATTATTATTATGATATTTTAAATTTTAAATTGTTTGCTAACAACATTATTTTATAGTAACTGAGGTATTATTGTGTGGCTGATCAAGTTGAAAATGGTTACAGGTTAGTTGCACTCAGTTTTGACACATATGTCCCTTGGCCACTTGGCTATCACATACCCATCAAGGTTTAGGAGTGGAACATGGCTTTCTAGGTCTTAGGAGAATATGGAGACGTGATTTAAGTTTAACACAAAATGGCATCTCATCGGGTCATCCTTTTATATTAAATGCAAACAGCACATTTAAACTATTTTAAAGTTTACTGTTGGAATTTTTTCTTAAAAAAGGGTTGTTTTTTGTATTTTTTCAGTGAAGTTCATTTTTGGTAAAAGCTAACACTTTTTTTTTTTTTTTACAAGTTCCAACCATTAATACACTGCCATTCTGATTTATTCAACGATATCCAAATTGTATACATGAGAAAAAAATGAATGTGTCATGTGCGTATGTGCACTGGTACCTCTCGAAGGGAGGCTCATAAGCCTATGTGTTGACAGAGATGTATTTGGTTTCTTGTGAGCAGTCAAGCTTAATACATGAGAGTCCTATGAGTTGGTAGTAGCCTAATAGGGGTATTTTCTGTGAAGATTAACCATTTATTAATAACAGGATTAATGAAATCCCTCTTTATTCATAACATAAGCATGTTATATAGTCTTTGATTAGTTTAAATAACACAAATGCATAATGTATTTGTGCTTTGAAAGCCGCTCCTTTATTGCCTTTAACACCACCATTGACCTTTGTTGCCTTTATTACCACCATTGACCTTTATTGCCTTTAGCTATTGAATTTAAATTTGGTATCGGTAATTAAACTTGATAAACCTACTACATAGGAAGAGGAGTTATATCATTTGTTTATTCACGAAAATAACATTGTTCATTCGACAGTAAGAGAAAACAGAAGCTTCAAGTATGGTTCTGGAATTGTTCCGTTTTTTAGAATGATAATCATGTCCTGTTTAGCTACTGAATTTAAATTTGGTATAGATAATTAAACTTGTTGAACCCACTACATAGGAAGGAGGAGTCATATCGTCGGTTTATTCATGAAAGTAATTTTGGTCATTTGACAGTTAAAGAAAAACAGAAGCTTCAAGTCTGGTCCTGAATTGTTCCTTTTTTGAGGATGATAATCATGTCCTGTTTTTTTTTCAAATGTACGGGTAAATTTCTTTGCTTTTCTGTTCAAGCTGCTTCACTGGACCTCTTACAGTAAGCATCAAAAATCCTACATCTTTTGCATTTCCGATGTAATATGAATATCCAAGTTTTTCTCATCATTCATATGTTTGTTCCTTTCTTCTATCATGTAATCAGAAATTTCACTTTGCGAGTGCAGTACTGTTTATTTTTTGTTAATTATCAATTTTCTGGTGTTTCTTTGATGGTGTCTAGATTGTTGCATTTCTCTGTGTCGTTCATAACATAACTGTTTCTCTGTTATACTATTATGTGCTGTTTATAGGCACACAGTTTCGGTTTACATCGCAAATAAATATTTCGGTGTCCGACGTTGCACTATCACCACTATATTGTGACATTGTCACAACTGTTGTGTATGCATTGCAAGTTTTCAAGCTTTTCAAGTAACATAAAAACACATTATTCTACAAATTTTCACACATGTTCCTCATTTTATTTCGAGAAAAAATTACATTGCCTTGTGTACAAGCTGTGCTTTTTCTGTATTGATTCGTATATTCATTTCCTTACATTTTTTACCACTCTAACAATCCCCTAGCTGAAAACAACTTTACTTTCATTCACAACGCCACCCTGCCTTCTGAGATATGCACCACTATCCACCTCCTACATCAAACTTCATCAATCAATCCTCCTCCTACTTGCAACACCTTCAAACCTCCCCTCCTACTTGCGCAACTTGAATACAATATCCTCATCGACACACAACTCATCTATCTGCCAAAACCACCCACAAAGCTGTAGTAAGGATCTTCCATACCCAAATACTTAACTGCCACATCTACCAAACTAGCATGATAAAAACAACCCTATCCATGCTCTTCATTTCCACCATCACATCCATAAACTGGCAACAACCTGATTGAGCCAACCAAACTCCTTTTCAATCGCAACTCACCTCTTCGTTGCAACCCACCTCTTCGCCTGCTTCAATATCACTCACACGTGAACTCAGCCTCCTGGCAAAAACATCTTTGCTACCTTTCAGAAGTTTAGATTTGCTAAAAAGTTTGAAACAGTCAAAAACTATTGAAATGGTTCCAAGATTTGCATAGAGTATCTTGATAATGATAATATGGATTATCTTGATAATGATGATGAATATAACACATTGAAAATAGTTTTACTTTGATCCAAGGTTTTCATAAGAAAAATAAAGGGGTGTTAGATCTAAGATTGCCTTGCAATAATTTTTACTTAATCAAAGTTATTTGTGGTCCCATAATAGTACCGATTCTTTTTTCAACATGCTCATGCACCAATATATCTTGAATGCAACGTGAACCTAGCTATCCATAAGCATATCACTCATGCTTACTGTGTTTTAGTCTGCTTCAAACCAATAAACACACAGGACTAATATTTTTGGTGGTAATATTATTAGTGTTCAAATATGAACATATTGATTTGATGCTCGCTGTAAAATTTAGTTTATACTGTAAATTTGGTTGGATTTGGTTGTAAATAATGTCATGTCTACCTGACTTAGCTCTATGCATATGATCTGTCCTTGCATTTTAAAGTTTGTAAAAATGTGGCACTTGTACTTACATTCATAATTTAGCAAAAAGAGCAACTCACACTGCTATAGTAATTGCAAAAGCATATGATATTGGATGTCCAGAACTCAATATTTATTTACTCCTTTCGCTCTTATCGCAATTATATCAAAGTGTCTATTTTCACATGGAGACCAAATAGTTTTGCAATTTTGGAACTAAAAAAAGGGGTCAATATAAATTAGAAAATTCCATTTATAAGGCTTCTGTTATGATATTTGTGCACATGCGGAAACACAATAAATAGGATCTAGATTTGCCAATTGAACACCAATCTAATCTGATAGCAATTATTCTATTACATCAACAAAATAGTAAATAACTATAACAGAGAAACAAAGAGACATAATATTTATACTGGTTCCACTATCATCATAGTGTACGTCCAGTCCAACAGAGAGAGATTTTATTCACATGAGAGAATACAAGAGATTACAAAATAAGAGTTTACATATTCAGACCTCAATCAGGTTTAACAAGAATAGACACCATTGGGGATCACTGGCTCCAGGCCAGGATGAGTTTACACTAAAGTTTACCCCTCAATATATAGCCAGTGCAAATTTATGTGAGTCATCAATTAAATTACCAACATATGGTAATAATATAATGTAGGCAAATTACCATAACAATAAATGTGCAAACATAGGAAGTAAATCAATCTGTTTCTTTATCATAGATGGAAGAAATTAATACCTTCATTTATTTCTCTACCACCTCATCAAATGCAATCAATTCAATCCCATTATAAAAATATTTACTTTCCATTCTTTGCAAATTTGTTCCAATCAATTTGTGATTTTGTATCACCAAATTCAACACTCCACCTTGATGCAAAATCACATATCTGCAACACCCCACCTTGAGTCAAATTCTCTTCTCATCATAAAACTCTTCAACAGAACTTCACCTTCAATCGAAATCTCACAACGAGATACACCAAAAATGAATATTTACCAAATGGGTTCCAGCAAAGCCACCCCCCATCACACAATTGTTAACGAGCTCAGACTACGTCCCCGCCCACCAACAAAATGTTGCAAATATCCAAAATAACAAAGAAGGCAGACACCAAAGTAATCTCAACACCACCAAGACTAAAAAAAATAATTCTCTCAATCGCCAAAAAATCTCTCTCTTGCCACTTAATCAAAACCATTACCACTACACCAAAACAGCCATTTGGCAACACTTATTTTTTCTACATGCCAACACTTATTCACGTTGCCGCTTAGTGGCCCAAATAAGCGTTGTTAAGTAAAAAAAGTGTTACCGTAAATACAAATATACATATCATATTATGCAAACGCATATTTGGGTTGACAACATCCGTTAACTTGAATTTCTTGGGGACAAAAACGTAAATGCGCGTTCTTAACCCTATTTCCTACCTCCCAACGCTTTTCCATCCAGCGGCCGCTCCAAATCAAATTAGATAGCAAAAATTTGCAAATCCGATTCCAAACCCTCCACTACTTCAGGCGAATCCAAGTCCTCCTGTAACGACCCAGATTTTTGGCCGTTGAATTCTGAATATTTAAATTTTGTTTTAAGAATTTTAATTGAATTACATATAGGAATTTATTTATAAAAACGAAGTTTGAACGTATAATTTATAATATAATTATAAAACGAGCTCGAAATCGCGCGGTAGTTCGTAATATAGAGTTTTGAACTTCAACTGAGAATACAGGATCCGATATAAGTCGGATTTCTGTGAAACAAGACACGTTGGAACCGTATTGATTATAATTTTCATATGAAAGAGAAAAATCTAGATTTCATGTTATAATTTGTTAGTTATGGCCAAATCAAATTTTGAAATAGTCGCTGTGGAAATCGTTATTTAAAATATACGCTTTAAAATAGCCGTTTTGCAAACGGACTCAGATTTCAACGAAATCAGTTCATTGGGACCGTATCGTTAAATTATTGTACGGTGTTGAGTTGCGTGGAAAACTGATGTCGTATGTAACCACGGTAGCCATAAACGCTCGTTCAGTGCAATTAAATTAATTCAACTGAATAAAGGGATATTAGAGTGTAACTTGAACAGACGATCGAATCAGGCCACGAAACCAGTTCCAGTGAGTTCGTATCGTCGATTTTAGTCAGGGTAGGTATATAGTTTGTTAATTTTAAAGACCGGATAATTTGGCGTTAAAAATGGCATTGCGGTACACCTAAAAATAGCCTACCGGGGCGACAGTCTCAGAATGCGGCGAAACTAGTGCCGTTGGGTTCGTATCGAAAAGTTATTGTCAGTGTTCGCAATTTCAAGTTGATTTGATTTATCTGGTGATCGTGAAAAATTTAAACGCGTGTTGATTTCTGGTTTTATAAAGGAATTTTTTTCAAACAAAGTAGGAATTCGGCGAAACTTGTCTCATTGGGTTCAGAATACCTTTTTACACCAAGATTAGCCTTTTTATCAGTAAATAGAAGTCGGCTGTGATTAGTTTACTTGATACTTCACCGAGAAGTTTCGTTATTATATAAAATATTATATTTATATCTTATATATATATATACACCTACGTTCTGGCAACAACTATCTGTAAGTATTTATATAATACTAAGGTACATGTTTAGTAGATCAAAATGGTAGATTACAACTAGCACCAGCCTATGTTTTCAATTCAGCAGACAAAGTAAGGACTAAACCATACGCGCCTATCCTATCCTAGTTCTATATATATCAATTACTTGCCGACAAAGAAAATATATATAAATTTAAACAAATGAGTAGCGTGCAATCCACGTTTTTGTTTCAATTCGTGTGTCCCAAGGTATTGATACCGTGGCCCCAAAGTTTTTCCCCCTTTAAATACGATAGACAACATTTCACATCCCTAAATCCCAAATTATTCTCATTCTCGTCTTCTATTTCTTACAGTAATACAAAAAGGAAAATCGACCACTGTAATCCTCGATTAAAAATCGAATTCAAAACCAAATCGCCTGTTTTCAAATCCTTCGGAATTCTTGAACCAAAGGCTTCAAGCGCGTACTTTTTCCTAGAGACCGATGTTCGTTCTCGCGAGCAAGAGGATGGCTTTTGTTGGGTTTTGGGCAGCAAGAAAAGGAATGGAGGTTCGTGTAAAGTTCAACACAGTGAGGCGCAGGGTTTAGCAGAGTTTCGTGGGTTTCTATGCCGACAAGCGACGCCTCCTGTACACGACAGGTCAAAGTCGCGGTCTCCATTGAGCTTGCGAATGGTACCAAATGGGGGTGGCCGGAAGGATGAGCCGATGAGGAGGAGCATGGTGAGATCTGTTCGTCGGATAGTGGAGAAGGCTGCGAAGCGATGTAGGTTGGGCATTTTGTTTTGACAATTTGGGGCGCTGATGTTTTATAGGAGGGAGAAGAGGGGTTCGGTGGCCACCTGGTAGCATGACGAGGCAGTGGTGATGAGGAATGGTCCGGGTTTGTTGGCTCCAGAAAACACGATGATGACAGGGTAGTGATGGGCTGTGTTCGTGTGTGATAAAGGGGAGGATGTTTGTCTGTAGCGCAGTGGAGATGGTTTAGTTTGGTCTGGTGAAGGAAGTATTTGGCAAATGGTTTTTAAGTGGAGAAGAAGTTTAAAAGGAGAATATGTTGATGGGGACTTAGCGTTAATTAATTTTGGTCATTAGCGAAGACATTTATAACTGATAATGGTGACTAACAGAGAGGATAAGAGGTGTTGATAGTTATTTAGATTTGTTGAAGTCAGTGGGAACATTGACCGTGGGTGTTTACCAGGAAGAGGGGAGCTGGCATTTTTCAGAACAAAGAACTGAAGAAATAAAACGAATTGGACGCGACCAGATCCGATGGCTCGAAATGACGAAATATACGTAGTGAAGCTAATTTCGCTGAAAACTGAACTGCTGGGATTTCGTAGAAAAATCAGTTGTTCGTTTGATTTTAAACAAAATGAAAGCAGAATCGTCAACTGCGAACCAAGGTGAGTAAACTCACTTACTCCCTTTCGTTTATATTTTTATATGAAGACGAGTTTTAAATATTTTTATAATGTGCAATGGTTGATTGGTTGAATTGGTTGATAGGATTACACCATTAATTGATCATTAGTTCTGCTATTTCATTTTGATGTGAAATAATATTATTGATGTTACTAACATCTGTGGATGCAGGGAAACAGGTTGGAGGGATCCAACTGGATCCCTCAACATTTTATTTACTGTTTTATTTGATGGTGATATATGTTATGCTACATTATCCATAGTTGAACTTGTGTGTTTGATTTACCCTGGCCTTAGGAACCTGGTATTTCAGATACCGTAAAACATCATCGAATGTGAAAAAGAAAATTTTGAATTTAAAAGCAGAGTTTATTTCCAAATTAGAAATAATTTCTTTTTCATTTAGTTGCAAATGGAAACCTATTCCATTGGGTAAACCAAGAAAAATGTATAAATAAAAATATAGGTTAAGTGGATTATGGACCATTGGATGATTAAAATATAAGTTCAAATATGAATGTATATTTGAAAGTGAATATCGGTTTTGAAACCAATATTTGAAATAGATCGGAATTTAGCAAAGTACAGAGGAAAGTTTAAAGAAAGATTTTCAAATGTTTAAAGGAAAAGAATAATAGTTTAAAACAAGGAAATAATTTGCAAATAAAATGTATATAAAAAGGGGATTTATAGAAATCGAATTAAGTGGTTAGAAGAATGTATAGTTTATAAATATGTTTAAAGGAGAACTTGAATTGTTAAAAATAAACAGAATTTATAAATGAACAACGGAAGCGTGTGCGCCGCACACGGTATTTTATTCAAAACAACAATCATAGCACTGTTGTTATAATAAATGTTGTAAATCTATACAGCAATTTTAGACGCTGCTGTTATAGTAAATGTCTTGGTAAATCTAAATAGCAATTTTAACGCTGCCGTTATAATAACTATTTTAATAGCAATCTTAATGCTATGGTTATGGTAAGTGTTCTATAATGCTAGACAGCGATTTTAACGCTGTTGTTGAAAGCAATGTTTTATAAACCAAACATTTGAAGACAAAAATTTTACGCTATCGTTATAATCAATATTTTTATAAAGAAGGTGTGTTCGTAGATCAAATCCGAAAGTCGCGTAAGCAATGTTTGGTTTAAAGTTGTGAGCTCTGAATATTTCAAAGTGAATGATAGCAAGGGTTGGTTAGTGATATCGTTAATTAACGAATGATTTATGATTTAAGTCATAATAACGATGTTTATAACATCAGTAAATTCAAAGGATTTGGAAATGTTTTCTAACTGGAATAAAAGAGGTTTTCCCAATAAAGGAATTATATATATTGGAAATGTTTTCCAATATTCAAGTTAGAAAATAAAAGTAATATTAAAGTATTATATTTCGGATGCAGGGAATTATAACACCATTGTTATAATCAAGTGATTCCTGAAAAGGAAGTGGATTCATAATCGAATCCGAGAGCAACGTAAGGAAGCGTGTTTAAAAGATTGGCAAGATGAACCTTGTCTATTTCGAAGTTAGAAATGTTGCTCAGTTAAGGTCTGAGAGGTAATTATACCCCAACTTGATTGACTTCATTTTTAACTAAGAAATGGTTAAGGGTCGATAGTGGAAAGTGGTTAAGTGGAAACCAAATGAAGGAGATTTGGCATAGTGATGTTTATTCAAACATCTGTTTAATCAAATGAAAGAGGTTTGGGAATGTTTTCCAAATGAGAAGCAGAATTGTTTTCTGAATATAGAAACAAGAGATGGAAATGTTTTCCAATGGTAATGATATATATTTTCTAAATATAGTGAATAAGAAACATTAAACAACAGGAATAGGGAAATGAACGAATGAATGAAATGATGATTGACCGATAGAATTTCCATCTGGAAATAATATCGTTGTTTGTACACAAACATGTTTCATTTGATAGTTAACTCACCGACTATCAAAGTTTTGACCATTTTAACGTTGTGAATATGGAGAGACCGGTTGGATTATTATCCAGAGAACCACTCCGTATTGGCATAAGCGTTGCGAATCCAGTATGCTGAATATATTGAAGACGGAGTTATGCAAGGGCTATCCTGTTTACGGGTTAGTGCCTTCGGTTTGTCCAGACCCAGGACAACTTGTATGGACGAGTGTCTGACAGAGTATTTCCAAAGGGGATTACGTACGTTGATTTCTTCAAACGTACGAAGTTGGTGGCATAGAAGGGAAACTTCTTTAGCCTAACAATCTGAGTATTTTTGTGGGAATCAATTAGTGATTTCCGATGGATCTGACGATGTGGCATTCAAAGTGAATGATGGCCAGATGTTCTGGAAGATAATTCAAACCTCAAGCCTCACAACCCGGAAGTGGACAAAAATCGGGCAGGCAGCATGGCTATGTGGGTCGCACCCATTAGGATGTATGATCATCTATCTAGAGAAATTCCATTTGTTCTTAAATCTATCGATGCTGTCCCTTATCGGGAGGCGGTTGCTGATCCCAACCGTCGGTGATATACATTCGATACACTCAAGCGAAATGAGTGGTCGGTCATGTGTGGGCCGGGTTGCAAGATGTTCTTGTTAAACCCAGTGTATTCGTCTCTAGAGATACACGTTCGGAAGGTGGTCCCATACCTTGTCAAGTTGGAATCCAATCTCCAATAAGTGCCTGCGAGTTTTGATTTGTATATTATATATGTAGAGCGTGAGATGCAAGCGCTCTACTAGATTTTAATTACTTGTGATTAGACATTATTATAATATCAGATAATATATGATTTCCAAAGTGTTTTGGGTTATCGTAAGGTAAAAACCATCCGTGTTTATGTGTGGATTGGTCTTACGATTATCTTTTCTTTTGAAAAGGATTTTGAAAGTTAAACAAATGGTTGGAGTTTACTCACACCAGTCCCATGACTGACCCAGAGTTTATTTTGTTTGTTTTCCCTAAACTCTTGGGTGCCCAAATTTGTACGGGCAGTCAAGTAGTCGGGATTTTACAGATTCACCTGAAGGAGATTCAAACAGGAGGCTTCACCTGTCAGCTATAGACTATCATGTTTTCCGCTGTGTACTATGTTGTATCTGGAAACAGGTGTTTATAACTGTTCCAGGAATAATTGTTGTGCTCTGATAATGGTACGTATATATACAGTTACTGATTTGCATTTCAAAAGTTATGTTATATAATATATTTTACTCGTTCCGCTGTGAGTTTGTGATCTTCGTTTTCTTCTATTCTAATATTTCTTTCTTTCTATTTCTCACCCTCTAACTTCTTTCTAATAATGGTTCGTATTTCTGTGCAATTTGAGTTGGACGTGTGGTGTTATTAGTCGACTCAAAGGGTACGGATTTGCGGGTCGTTTCACCTCCAGTCCTTCTCTCTTCTCCGTAAGTGTACGTTCTTTTGTTATTCGATTAGATCAGATTACCCTGTTTGATTCGTTTATTTACCTTTTCTCTACAGTCTACCCTCGAATAATTTTGTTTGTTGTTCGATTAATTCCATATATTTTTTAACTTTTGGTTAACATGCAAGTATTGCTCTTCTGCTGTGCTAAATCTCAGTGTTTTTTCTTTTGTTACGTTTGATTGGGTACTTGAATCCCTCAACGGCATATTTCGTTTCATCACCTTTATCGAAGGTCCATTTGTTAAACAGCGTCTATGCTGTGATCATTTCTGGGTATGTTAGGTAATTAACGTTAGGTAATTAAGGAGCTGACATTGATTTGCCAAAATTGTGCTGCAAAGGGCCTTTCTTTAAAAAGTAAATTATTTTTTATTTTACTTGCATAAAATAACCTATGTTAGATTAGACTGGCTGAGCGTGAGATAACATGTATTTATCATTTCACATTTTGGTTAACTTACATAGATAGAGCCCTAATTGCTATATTGTCATCTCAAAGTCATTTTCTTTGAGCTAACACTTAATAATTGTTAACTTAAATCATATTAGGGTGCAAGAAACAGAAATTTTGCCATCAAACCAGCACCAGAAATTTTGCTATATTGTCATCTCAAAGTCATTTTCCTCGCATTATTTGCAGTGCTAACATTTGGAAGACCTAAGTTAAATTGAACTGCATGCACTGGAAATGGTATGCATTTATATTTATGTTTCATTTTGGTATCTTTTTCATATTTGTGTTATCAAACTTTATGATTGTTGACTTATTCTTATTATTTGTAATTTATCCTCTCATCATCAGTTAAAAACTAATCAGCAAATCTTTTAATTTTGTGTGGGCAACAACTGAGTTTCCCACTCAGCTTGCCAGACTGAACTCAGTTTGCCTAACTGAGTTTGTGTGGCCAAACTGAGTGCGCAATTCAGTTGTGCAAACTCAGTTTGCATAACTTTGTGCAATTCAGTTTGGCAAACTGAGTTTGCGCAAACTCAGTTTGCCAAATTGAACTCAGTTGCGCACACTGAGTTTGCGCAACTCAGTTGCGAGTTTGTGCAACTCGGTTGTGCGCACTGAGTTGCAAATTGTCAGTTATAAAAGAAATTATCTCATTTTTTTTTGTTAAATCTAATTTTTAATAACTGGAAAAAAATAAGAAAAGGAATTGGAGACAATAAACATACTTGAAATTGTAAAGAAATGCATAAATTTCTTATAATAACACTGATCTAAAATAAATAAAAATGGTATCGTTGTTTTACAATAGATGGTGTAAGATTTAGCTAATCAGCATTTTATGATGTAACCAATTAGCAATAAAAAGTCTCTGAATTAGCTCGCTGAATTGAGCAAGCTTATTCAGAACCTTATTTCTAATCAAATTTCATATTATTTTTTTGGAGGGACTTTGACCGCTTCGACTATACTGCTTAGCTTATTATTGTGTGTACATCTTTTTAAATTTTGCACTTTCTGAATCATTGTTCTATCCTGCTGACAACTCAGGTTGTGGACTCTTCTTGTAACTTGCAAAGTAAAATTCAAGATCGCATGTCTGTTACTGGTTAAAATCGAGAATTGTCACATGAGATTTCTCCTTACAAGGACTCGGATGATGAAGATGGAGATGATTAGTACACCCCAGAATGAAATTTGTTCCTTCCTAGGCAAGGTAAACTTAAAAACAAAAAACATACACTACAGCCATAGTGTTTTTTTTTTAAAAAAAACTCAGGTTGAGTTTGCACTCAGTTTCCCGATGTAGTGTGCAATTCATGTATTAGCTTAGCAGGTCCCAGAAAATCATGGGGATCTTTTATGTGATGAAGGCTCCCATCGAGTGTTACTAGACCATGTTTCCGTTGAATACATTGAAATCTGAAATTAGGGAAAAAGAATTTTAGTGTATACTACCCCGTTTATCCTTTAATATAATATGAATACCTTGTCAGGCTAAGTTGATTTGCTAAAGTCTATTCTCCTGCTGTTTTCGTATACTAATTCGAAGTATTTCTACTGCAGCTACCTGATTCTATGGAGGCTTATCAAGTTCTTGATCTGGAAATGAGTCGATTACGAGAAATTCAGCGCTGGCAAGCATCTGCTGTTTCTAAGGTACCCATGATTTTGTCATATAGCTACATTTTTTATCGTCAATACAAAACACTAGTATTTAATAATGGAATGGTTTTAACTCATTGCTCGACCTATTAAAACCTGCTTTTCAGTTTTATAGGTATTACCTGACTAAAAAACTTCATTTGCCACTTTATTTTCTTCAATATGCTCCACAAGACATAAAAACATCAACAAAGCAAGAAATATCGGACTGCGTTTTATTATTATTGTGTGATCTATTATTGGTGTTGTGCCAATGAACATGTTTCATTGCTTGTTTCTGTTCAGATAATTTTGTCATGGTCGTAGCCACAAAGCCAGTTGATGTAAATCATACATGTTTCAGCCCATTTGTGTAGGTTATATGACTGAGTTCTGAGACAAATGGGGTGTCTAATAAAGCTCAGTCAATTGGCAGATAAGTAGACCTTGTACAAGTAGACCTTCTATGTTAGGTTGTCCAAACAGCAAAGTTTCTGACTTTATACCAAATGATCAGTGGGAAGATAACATTTAGTTGAGAACAAACCATATTAGTCAAGTTATTAAAAAACATTAAAGTTCACAACTAGCTAAACGATGACTCTTGGAACTAGATCCCAAAAGGTAATGGTGTATTTCATTTTAAATATGCATGGGATCAGGTAAGAAACAGAGCAATTGAACTTGAGTGGTGTAGTAAGATTTGGATTAAAAAGCACGCAACTAAAAGGTCTGCTTGTACAATGCTGACAACTAAATGTATACATGTTTTAGCCCATTTGTAGTATGATTTGCTGTTTGGACTACCTAACATAGAAAAATAATTCTAATCTAGATTGTTAACTAGAGAATAACCATTGATCTGTAGATTAAACTATAATTGTGTTTTGCTCCCATTTTTGGTTTCCACGCTAATAAGTCCCTTGCATGACTGTCTAGCTTTAATATGGATTTCTAATGTTGGAAGCATTATTGTCAGATTGCATGGTTATTATGAAAATACGAGATGTTAATCACCTCGTAAGAGTAATATTAAGCAGTATAATGAGGGTTATGAATTGCTAAGATTTATTGTTCAGAGGTATGTATGCATGGTTATTACTGACAATAGATGCATTTGATTGTAAAAATTTTTATTCTTTTTGCAATTATCCTTTCGAGTTAGATCTAAAAATGTTGCATGTCGCATGTGACAGGTTGCACTGATCTACAACTGATACTACAGTTGCCGGTATCTCGTTATTATTTGCTCCAAGACCTTTTAATATGTGGTGTGGCCGTATGCATCGAGCTGAAGATATAGCTCTTGTATCATAGTAGTTCAAGGAACACTGGTAAAAACTGCTTTATTACATGTTCATGTGTAGTCCTTGACCTTTTACTCCCTGGATATATAATGTTCATGTGCCAGCTTCTCATTTTCCTTTTTTAAGATAAAGTCCGGTGATGTGCAGTTGATATACAGCAAATAGCAGTTGTTCGCATTTCAGTTAAGGGATGCTGCGAAAGCAAACAACAGTTGTTCGCTGCGAAAGGGAACAGCAGCTGTTCTCTGCGGAAGCGAACAGCTGCATGGCAATGATCAGCAGTTGTTCGCTGCGCGGCAACGATCAACAGTTGTTTGCTGCGCGGCAACGAACAGCAGCTGCTAATCGTGAATAGCTGCTATTCGCTGCGGGAGGGAACAACTGTGCGTTGCCGCGCAGCGAAAAGCTGCTGTAGCATGTTATTTTTCAATTTACAGGTAATTCAACTACAAAGGGTATAATCCAAATGACTTAACAAGATATCATTTGGGAATCACTGAGTAGAATGCTATTGCTTGATATATTGGGTTTATGGTACCAGAATTTTTCTTTTTCTCATCTAATATATAATAATTATATGCCCAGGCAGGTTTATAACACTTAATAAAGACATGAGAATCATCACTATTTAGTTTGTGTTCAAGTATGCTAACTACTAAAGGATTAAGTCTATTAGCATGTATCATTAGAATATATTTTCTTGTGAGGGAGTTTAGTCCTCTGAGAATCTCAATGAGAAATGTAATTTAATTTTTATTTATAGACTAACCATCCTCTTGTTTTTTCTTGCTTTTATTGAGACTTGCAGTTCCATATTAGACTGTGTAATCTCTTTTAAGTATTGATGTGTAGATGTTATTTATAGGCTGCCAAGTATAATAATGTTGGCTAGCTTTTTGACCAAGCCACTCAGGTTCACTCACAAGAAGAAAGTATGAAACTACGTTCCCTAAGTACATGAAGGAACGGATTGCACCAGAGGATCGCCCCCCATCGGATCGCCCCTCATCGGATCGCACCTCATCGGATCGCCCCCATTGCATCAGCGAAACGACCACCTCTATGCGACTCGATCCGTACATACACTACTGCCCAGTACAGACCGATCGATCCCCTGATACATGGCGAAGCCTCTGACCCGTTCAAGCACGAGCTAGTCTTCGGCGATCCGAGATGCACGGATCCAGCGACACGTGTCCCCAACTGTCATTTTGACTGATTCTCCCCCTTTGCTCGATCCGATATTCAAGTGGATCGCGACACCTGTCCACAACGGCTAATTTGACTAATTCTTGATCGGCTGCGATACGATCCGATATTCTCAGGATTCGTGCCACGTGTGACCACGATCCGCCTGACAAAATCAGCTATAAGTAGCCCAGAGCTTGGCATTTTTGGGGATCTTTTTGGCAATATTGAGTACTGATTCCACCATTATTGTCATACTACCATTTCTTATCAGTTTTATTACTAGATTACTGAGAGAAATCACAATTGTAAAAGTGAGCTAGAGAGAAATCGTTGATTGTATTAGCATTCAAAGTATAATCGATAGCATATAAAGTGGACGTAGGCTTGTTAACGCCGAACCACTATAAACTCTATGTGTTTTCTGCTTTTTCTTCATTCTCCAGTTAAAACTCTATAAGAATCAGAATAATTTGGGTTTAGGTCCAAATTTTGATCTAACATTTTGGTGCTTTCACTGAGAAGACAGTCCCAAAACTTCACTATTCAGTTCTTTGAAGTCTCCAGCGACATCTGATATCATGGCTGGAAAGAGATCTAAGGAAGTACGGGCTTCACGAACAAATGAAATCGCGAATGAAGCAGTTGAAGAAAGTGTGCACGAGCTGGGCAATGAGGGATCGTTGGATCGCGGAGCACCGAGGGCGAACCGACCCGATGAAGATGCCACGCTCCGAGTCGACGAGAACGAGGCGATCCGGACTGCTGAAGGGGTTGTTACTCAATCCCGTGATAACGCCTCGAATCCTCTGCGTACCGTGACCACGAATCGATCCCAGGGGGGCGCTGCGAGCCAACATCCTCGATCCACAGCGATCCGAATTGATGATCGGACTACAACTCGACCTGGAAAGGAGCCTATGGCTCGCTCCTACCGTCCTGGCCCCTCCGCTCGGCCTGGCTCAAGCTCTTTGCGAATAAGAGAAAATGATGATGATCAATACGACCCTTCTGCTCCCGTTACTGAGGGGGATCTCTCTCGCTTTTCCGAAATGTGGGAAAGGCTGTTTGATGAGTTGGCTGCTCAGAGGCAGGAAAGCTCCGTTCTGCGACAGAATTTGATCGCTATGGATAGAAGGCTTAATGATCTCGCAAGGCAAAGGACGCCACCAGTTCGTCCGCTCACCCCAGGATACTCTTCTTCGTCAGAGGAATCGCCGAGACCTCCGCGACGACCATATGAGAGACTCGAAAACATAGAGTAGCTTCGATTTGGAACCCTGCCGTCACGGGAAGAAGAGGCACTGGGTGCAGGGCCCTCAAACCGTAATGTGAACGATCACGCCGCGACTCCCAGAGCTCGAGGTATGGACAACCCTGTACAGAACAGACTGCCTCAGCCCCGTCGCCGTGCAAATACTCATGGTAACAGGGGGCAACGAAGCCCAATCCGAGCCCCGGATTTTGTGACTGCTCCCGGAAGAGAGATTAGAGAACCCCATCGAGCAAGAAGCACTGACCCCGAACCTCCGTTGACCAGTGCAAATGTTACAGCTATGATCCATCAAATCCTGGCAGATAGCCGTGGACCACGGAATGAAGATCGGGGAATTGACCGCAGTCATACCCCTTTCACTGATGATATTTTAGATGCGACTTTCCCGAGGCGTTTCAACATGCCACAAATGAACCGTTACGCGGGTAGATCTGATCCCGTCCAGCATCTGATGAGATATTCTTGGTCAATGACCGCTGCCGCAGCTTCTGATGCTGTCAAGTGCAAAGCATTTCCCATATTCTTGGAGGATGCAGCATTGTTATGGTTTACTCGCTTACCAGCAAGATCAATCTCCAGCTTCAGGGAGTTGAGTGAAAGGTTCGTGGAACAGTTCCGCATCTACGCACAAAAGACAAAGAGTGTGATTGACTTGTTCCTTGTCAAGCAACGACCAGGCGAGTGTTTGAGGGTGTACCTAGACCGTTTTAACCTGGCCGCTACTGAAGTTAAAGATCCTCATGAGCCAACCGTTGTCGCAGCTCTGATTGACGGAGTAGATAAAGACACTGAATTTGGGAGATACCTGGACGGCAAGCCACCCCATACTAGAGATTTATTCTACGAAAAAGCTAACGTACATTTACGCCGGGAAGAAGTATATGCTAACCGAAAGGCAAAAACGGCCGATAAGGAGGAAATCCAGAGCAATGTCGCCATTAAGCAGACATGAGACAGCTCGGGGAAGGTCGAAGTTAATGTCGGAAATCGGAATCAGAGCGGTCGCCAGTCAGGGAACAATGATAATAACAGTAATGGCAACAACCGAAAGAGGAATCGAGGGAACGACTCCCAGAGAAGGACTCGTCCTAGGGCTTTTGAGAGTTATACGCCAATAAATGATACTTTGGAAAATATCTTCATGGATTCGTACAATGTCCTCCAGAATAAGAGGCCACCCCCCAGAGAGTCGACGGAGAAAGAACGCGAAACGGGGAAGTTTTGTCTCTTTCATCAGATTCATGGCCATTCGACAAATGAATGCCGTCACCTAAGAGATGTAGTCGAGAGGCTTCTTCGAGAAGGAAAATTAGATGAATACAGAGTAACGCCCAGAGATAGGGGGCAAGCCGTATAGGCCCCAAATCAGAACCAGAATCAACTTGCTGTCAGGCCAACTGCCCAGCAAAAGGGAAAAGACCTCGTTATCAACACCGTAATCGGAGCGTGTAACATCCCGGATTTTTAGCCAGTAATATTGAATATTTAAAATTTATCTTATATATTGGTTTGGAATAATAAATGAATTCTTAATTTAAATTTATTGACTTAATAATCGATATATGAATTGATATCGAATCTTGTAATGCGAAACTATAATATGGAATTCACAGTTGAATCTGAATATAAACAATTCAATCGGGTAACATAAATTATAATTGAATTAGAATGATAATAGTTAATTGTTTTAGATAAGTAAAATTGTTTGAAATCAATTTATATTTTAAATCGAAATTAACTTAAATCGTTAATTTAAATTGCTATTTTCTCTATATAGTCGAACTAGATTACAGGATCAGTTCTGTGAATTTTAGAATAACGCCATAATTTGAACGTCGGTCGTTAAGTTAACATAGGACTCCATGGTTAAAGTCAAGGGACCATAAGATATTTTGGTTATTTAACTCAAACAAAATCAAATCGAATTTAATACTCTCGTACATCACCCACCCTAAGTCTTAAATGGAGCCGACCTATTCGTTTTATGCAGCGTATCTTTTTCCTCGAGCAGAAAATTGTGTCTTCCTCCTTCGATATCTGAGGACACTAATTTAATGGCTTGTACGATGGTCTCCTCTAATCGCCTATAAAACAAAACCGTGCCTCAGCATTTCCTTCTCATAAAAAGCTAGCGAAGTCCTCTGCTTTTTATTTTCCTCTTTCCTCATCTATTCGAAAATACATATGCCGATTCCCTTAATTCAAAAACCAAACCAAGACATCCTAAAATCCTTAAAATCGCTTTCTGTTACTCGGATCGATGGATCGTCTCTTCAACCTGGTGTAAATTGATTTTGGCGAAATGCTACCTGAGAGAGAGCCGAGTTCGAGCAGCGATAGGAGTTCGAATAGGGTATTGTGATTGAATCTGAAACTCCATACTGGAAGACTCCGTGATAAAAGCCATGACCGCGACTCATAATTGCGAAGCTCAAAACATGGTTTGGGGTGTTCGCGATTTCCAGGAGTTAGGGATTCGAACTCAAACCGTAAGTTAGGGCTTTGGGTAATCGATGGCGAATCGAAGCTCGCAGGTGTTTCGGAGATGGGTTTGAGATGACAGACACTCGGTTATTGTTCGCGAGGCAGGTCGACGTTGGCTTCAGAGCTAACATGGGTGGTGCGATTCAAATGTTGAACGATGGATATTGGGAAGGGAGCGATTGGATGAGGGGCTCACTGCGATCTCAGAAAAGGTCAACGCTAAACTGGAACGATGCAATTCTAGTAGATGACAGCAGGGTGTTTGTTGAAATGCCGTATTGGGAAAGTTTTGTTCGAGCTGATTGCATTAGTAGGAGCTATTCAGTAATTCGCTGTGTCGATTAGTTGAGTAGTTGCATGACCGTAAGGTACGTTGTTTCGAGTTTAATTTACATAGAAAAATTTATTTATTTTATTTGATTAAATAAATAAATGTTTAATCGATAATTAAACTAAATCATCATAGGTACAAATTAATTTACTCGAGCCGATTCATAAGAAGCAACATTTCGGGAATTAATGGGATATTCGTCAAATGAAACCAATGTGAGTAAATCTCACTCACCTTTTAATTTAATTATTTTTATTTCGTTAAAAATAATTGTCTGTGCTTGTGTGCATGATTTCTGGTTTTATATATATTAGTTATTTAGGCTATATATATATATATATTGGGTTGATTGATTGGTTGGATTCCCGCAGTCTCATTAGCGGATGCCCGCGGTTTCATAGCGGATGATTACCCTATACGCCCCACGCTATGATTAGTGGATGACCTTCATACCGCGATATTCTGCCACGAAGCAGAATGGGTATTATTTATGTGCTAACATCTGTGGATGCAGGAAAACAGGTTGGAGGAATCCAACTGGATTCCTCAAAAATATATTATCTGTTTGTTTATTTGTTTGCATATATATTTTTATATATGATGTGTTAGAAAAATAAATAATTCGTTGCTTTGTGTGTTTAAATATCACTGGGCTTGAGTAATGATATTTAAAAATATCATGAAAGGATAGTGGAGATTTAAAAGGGAAAAATTCTATTTTTAAATAGAATTTGAATTTTAAATGGAAATAAAGTATAAACTTGTTTTAAAATAAAACAAGTAGTTTCTTTATAAACGAAGTTTATAAATAGTTCTTTTATAACGGAGTTATAAATGAAGTGAAAAGAATTATCATTTGATAATTCAAAAATAGAAATACAAGTGTGAAACTGGAATTTGAAATGAAATTTCAAAATGGGATGTGAAATGAAATTTTTAAATATATAACTCAAATGAAATTTGAGTATAACAATTGAATAGTAGAATTAGAAAAGGGAATTTAAATATTTGAATTTTAAAAGGAGATTGAATATTAGAAATTCAAATAGAAGTTCAAATAAAATTTGTATAGACGAAATTAGAATGGAAAATAGAAATTTGAATCCAAAGAATTAAAATAAAATTTGAATTCAAGGGAATTCGAATAAAGAAAATTCAAATAAAGATTTGAATATAGAATTTCAAAATAAAATTTGAAATATAGAATTTCAAAGAAGAATTGAATATAATTTGAAATATAGTATTTCAAGGAAGAATTCAAATGTGAAATTTGAATAGAGATTTGAATGGAATTCAAATGTGAAATTTGAATAGAGATTTGAATTGGAATTCAAATATGAAATTTGAATAGAGAGTTGAAATAGAAATTCGAGTATTGAATTTGAACATGAAATTGAATACAGAAATTCAAGTAGAAATTTGAATATGAGATTTCAAAATAGAATTTGAAATAAACTTTGAAAGTAGGATTTCAAAGTAGGATTGAAATAGGATTTCAAAATAGGAAATCCAAATAGTTTGAAATGGAATTTGAATTCAAGGGAATTCAAATGAATTTGAATAATAGAAATTCAAATGGTGTTGAAAATGAATTTGAAAAATAGAAATTCAAATGGTGTTGAAAATGAATTTGAATATTAGAAATTCAAATGGTGTTGAGAATGAATTTGAATATTAGAAATCCAAATGGGGTCGGAAATGAAAAATGAAATTTGAATGTAAGAGATTCAAATTGAATTCAAATATGATTTAATCTATGGGATTTGAATATGAAATTCAAATGGGTTTTAAACTATGGAATTCTGAATATAGAATTTAAAAAGGGGTTTGAATATTTGAATTCCAATAGAATTCAAATATAAAAATTGGAATATAGAAAGTCTAAATGAAATTTAAATATAGAGTTTGAATAAAAGGATTCAAATGAATTCGAACCTAGAATTTGAATATAGGGAATTCAATATAGAAATTCAAGTATTTGAATTTGAATGTCAAATAAGAAGGGAATTGGAATTTGAATATAGAATTCAAATAAAAGTGAGATTGGAAATTAAATCAAGGAGTTCAAATAGAGTTAAATGAAATTGAATTCATTTTAAGAAGTTTAAAAGTTTATATATATAAATAGAATTAAAACGAACTCGCCGCAGCGCTGCAGTTCGTAAAATAGCGATTCGTACTTCAATTGAATATACAGGACTCAATTGAAGTCGAAATTCTTTGAAACAAGAAACGTCAGGACCGATTTGATAATAGTTTTCTAATGAAAGAGGAAAATCTGAATTTCGTCGTATAGATTTTGAGTTATGTCAAAATCAAATTGTCAGAAAAGCAGCGCCAGAATCGTTTTAAAACCATAATGGTTATTTTAATATTTTAAAAGGACTTTAAGCGGAAAAATCCGAATTTTCTATTTAGAAAATCTCAGAGTTGAGTTGTAAAATATATGTGAATTCAAGTTGTGTAAATGGATATGATTTTTGAAACAGAAACCAGATTTTGATAGCATTAACAAATTTTGAATAGAAATTAGTTAAGGAGGTTTCGAATGAATATTGGGGTTTGAATAAGTAAATTCGATTTGAAATTTATATTCGAAATCAAAAAGAGAACTAGAATTGAAATTGAAATTCAATTTGGTCGTGAACGAGTTAAACATTTTATTTGAACGTGTTATGTTCAAACAAAGAAGTGAAATAGGCAAAAGGGCCAATTAAAGAATAATTGAGCGAAACTGAATTCAAACGATTCAAAATTTAATCAAAACGAATGGATTGAGTTGAATTGAAGTGGAAACAGGTGAACAGGTGTTAAACAGATATGGGATGGAGTATATGAAGATTTTTATTTTATGTGCCCGACAAAAAGGTACATGTTTAATTCATATATGAGGTTTTATGCGCCGTATCGGCAAGCCGCTTGGCTTTTTCTTTTTCTTTTTGAGATTAGAAGGTACCGGGAAGCTATTTGAAATTTCCCGATGCTCCCGATACAGGGGAGGTTATGGCGAAATTTTCCGGGAATTTAAGGAGTTAGAATATTTTTAAGATATTTTGATAATTTGAAATCATTGTATCGACGTATTGAATTCGATAGTAAAGTGAATATAAAAATCGAATGTTGTAAACAAAAAGGGATAGAGATAAGTGATTGGAATTGTTTCCAATTGCAAATAGAGATTTTTCTAATATATAGGAAATAAAAGAAGTTAATATTTGGAAACGTTTTCCAAATGGCGTAAAAGGCAAGATGATTATTGCAAATATTTGGTTAACAAATATTAATAAGAGAGAATGGAGAAGAGATTTAATTAATGAAATATTAATTAAAGAGCCCAGTGATTTGTTTGAGATGTTTGGATGAACACTTGTTTTTATTCGATAGCTAAATCACAGACTATCGAAGTTTTTGACCATCGTTGTCAATATGGAGAGACCGGTTGGATTATTATCCGAAGGACCACTCCGTATCGGCATAAGCGTTGCGAACCAAGTATGCTGAATATATTGAAGACGGAGTAAAGTGCAAGGGCTTTTCTAGAAATAGAAATAGTGCCTTCGGTTTCGTTCAATCCCAGAACGAACGTAAATGGACGAATGTCTGACAGAGTATTTCCAATGATCAAATGGGTTGGTCTGTATGAATGTATATGGTTGCAACGGATTTATCCCTTAGCATAATATCCAGAATATTTGTGCAAAGCAACTAGTGATTAACGGATCTGACAATGTGGCATTCAAAGTGATTGTGCTATCAGTGAAGGGTAAGTATTCGTAGCCTCAGGCCTCAACAACCGGGAAAGGACAAAAATCGGGCAGGCAGCATGGCTATGTGGGTCGCACCCATTAGGGTGTATAATCACCTGTCTAGAGAAATTCCTTTTGTTTCTAAATCTATCGATTCTGCCCATTCGGGAAACGGTGGTTTGAGTCCAACCGTTGGTGATATACATTCGATACACTCAAGCGAAATGAGTGGTCGGTCATGTGTGGGCCGGGTTGCAAGACGTTCTTGTTGAACCCAGGTGTATTCGGCTCTAGAGATACACATCGGAAGGTGGTCCCATACCTTGTCATGTTGGAAATCCAATCTCCAATAAGCGCCATGCGGGTTTTTTTGATTTTATACTATATATGTGGAGCGTGAGATGCAAGCGTTCTGCTATTTGGTTATTTACTTGATGTAGACATTATTATAATATCACTGGATTTGATATCAAAGTGTTTTGGGTTATAGTAAGGTAAAAACCGTCCGTGTTTATGTGTGGGCTGGTCTTACTATTATCTTTTCTTTCGAAAAGGGTTTTGAAAGTTAAACAAGTGGTTGGAGTTTACTCACACCAGTCCCATGACTGACCCAGAGTTTGTTTTGTTTTGTTTTTCCTAAACTCTTGGGTGCCCAAATTTGTACGGGCAGTCAAGCGTTTCAGGCTTTTACAGATACACTTGGAGGAGCTCGAAGAAGGAGGCTTCAACATTAGTTATTTAGAGTTACTTCCGCTGAATCAAATGTTATGTGTACTCTGATGATGGTATGTATATATGTACCAAACAGATTTGTATTTCAAAGCTTATGTTATATAATATATTTTATTCGTTCCGCTGTGAGTTGTGATCTTCGTTTTTCTTCTATTCTAATATTTCTTTCTTTCTATTTCTCATCCTCTAACTTCTTTCTAATAATGAGTCGTATCTCTGTGTTATTTGGGTTGGACGTGTGGCGTATTTAGCCAACTCAGATAGCTCGGATTTGCGGGTCGTTACAGGTGGTATCATAGCTTAGGTTGAGCGAACACCTAGGCTTGTGTGGCATGTGCTCATTAGAGATAGGGTCAGTAGTACCCTAGAATGAGTTGAGTGTATATATATACGAGAGAGCGTATTTGTTAGTTGATATAAAATTTGTTTTATATTGTGTTGGCTTGTCTGTTGAGTAGTTTATGAATTCTGGTCGAATCGTGGGACGCCACGACGTCGATAGGAGTTTGTAAACACTTGGACAGAAGAATCGACATAATATTGTTTTAAAGAGGGTAAATGAAATAATTTTACCCAAAATTTCTATTTTTGATATAGAAAGAATAATTTTCTAGAATTATTATTATATGGATGTGTTGGATGTTGATTTCATAATCAAACGAGATTATAAACTTAGAATGGTTAATCATAACCAAAATAGAATTTGTATAGGAATTATATATACAAATGAGATGGATTAGAATTAAATTCAAACCAGAATTAAGAATTCAAAATCCTGGGAAGTTGGAAAAAAAATATTTTTCAAAGTAATTAAAATAATATAGTTTTATTTTAAAAGGGTTTTGAATAAAAATCATTTTTGAAATAATAAAGCACTGAACTCACTTCAGTGGCTGGGAAATAATTCTGATGATGATTACAACATCATCAATGTTCATTTTCAAGTTTCTATGTGATAGATTGCTACCTTAGAAAGTTTGATGGAAATTTGTTTTGAAAGAAAACAAACTGGTTTGAAAATTCAAATGTTTTGAATTTAAAATAGAACTAAATATATGTACATGTTTAAGTGATTTCAAATAGGATTTGAAATGAAAACCCTGGGATTTGAATTCTGGAATTAACATTTAACTTAAGCTAGTTAAATGGATTGAAGTGAATCAATTAACTAGAATCAATTTGAATAGGTTTAATGGAATATAGATCGTAGATCATTCGAATCAAATGTGTGAAGACCAAAAGTTTTGGTTGGAGTTAATTTGTTGAAATATGAGGAGTTGAGTTTCAACATAAGTGAATTGTTGAAAAGTAATAAATTGGTACCATTTTTCCTACTTTAGCAATTTCGAGGACGAAATTATTTTAAGGGGGGAAGAATGTAACATCCCGGATTTTTAGCCAGTAATATTGAATATTTAAAATTTATCTTATATATTGGTTTGGAATAATAAATGAATTCTTAATTTAAATTTATTGACTTAATAATCGATATATGAATTGATATCGAATCTTGTAATGCGAAACTATAATATGGAATTCACAGTTGAATCTGAATATAAACAATTCAATCGGGTAACATAAATTATAATTGAATTAGAATGATAATAGTTAATTATTTTAGATAAGTAAAATTGTTTGAAATCAATTTATATTTTAAATCGAAATTAACTTAAATCGTTAATTTAAATTGCTATTTTCTCTATATAGTCGAACTAGATTACAGGATCAGTTCTGTGAATTTTAGAATAACGCCATAATTTGAACGTCGGTCGTTAAGTTAACATAGGACTCCATGGTTAAAGTCAAGGGACCATAAGATATTTTGGTTATTTAACTCAAACAAAATCAAATCGAATTTAATACTCTCGTACATCACCCACCCTAAGTCTTAAATGGAGCCGACCTATTCGTTTTATGCAGCGTATCTTTTTCCTCGAGCAGAAAATTGTGTCTTCCTCCTTCGATATCTGAGGACACTAATTTAATGGCTTGTACGATGGTCTCCTCTAATCGCCTATAAAACAAAACCGTGCCTCAGCATTTCCTTCTCATAAAAAGCTAGCGAAGTCCTCTGCTTTTTATTTTCCTCTTTCCTCATCTATTCGAAAATACATATGCCGATTCCCTTAATTCAAAAACCAAACCAAGACATCCTAAAATCCTTAAAATCGCTTTCTGTTACTCGGATCGATGGATCGTCTCTTCAACCTGGTGTAAATTGATTTTGGCGAAATGCTACCTGAGAGAGAGCCGAGTTCGAGCAGCGATAGGAGTTCGAATAGGGTATTGTGATTGAATCTGAAACTCCATACTGGAAGACTCCGTGATAAAAGCCATGACCGCGACTCATAATTGCGAAGCTCAAAACATGGTTTGGGGTGTTCGCGATTTCCAGGAGTTAGGGATTCGAACTCAAACCGTAAGTTAGGGCTTTGGGTAATCGATGGCGAATCGAAGCTCGCAGGTGTTTCGGAGATGGGTTTGAGATGACAGACACTCGGTTATTGTTCGCGAGGCAGGTCGACGTTGGCTTCAGAGCTAACATGGGTGGTGCGATTCAAATGTTGAACGATGGATATTGGGAAGGGAGCGATTGGATGAGGGGCTCACTGCGATCTCAGAAAAGGTCAACGCTAAACTGGAATGATGCAATTCTAGTAGATGACAGCAGGGTGTTTGTTGAAATGCCGTATTGGGAAAGTTTTGTTCGAGCTGATTGCATTAGTAGGAGCTATTCAGTAATTCGCTGTGTCGATTAGTTGAGTAGTTGCATGACCGTAAGGTACGTTGTTTCGAGTTTAATTTACATAGAAAAATTTATTTATTTTATTTGATTAAATAAATAAATGTTTAATCGATAATTAAACTAAATCATCATAGGTACAAATTAATTTACTCGAGCCGATTCATAAGAAGCAACATTTCGGGAATTAATGGGATATTCGTCAAATGAAACCAATGTGAGTAAATCTCACTCACCTTTTAATTTAATTATTTTTATTTCGTTAAAAATAATTGTCTGTGCTTGTGTGCATGATTTCTGGTTTTATATATATTAGTTATTTAGGCTATATATATATATATATATTGGGTTGATTGATTGGTTGGATTCCCGCAGTCTCATTAGCGGATGCCCGCGGTTTCATAGCGGATGATTACCCTATACGCCCCACGCTATGATTAGTGGATGACCTTCATACCGCGATATTCTGCCACGAAGCAGAATGGGTATTATTTATGTGCTAACATCTGTGGATGCAGGAAAACAGGTTGGAGGAATCCAACTGGATTCCTCAAAAATATATTATCTGTTTGTTTATTTGTTTGCATATATATTTTTATATATGATGTGTTAGAAAAATAAATAATTCGTTGCTTTGTGTGTTTAAATATCACTGGGCTTGAGTAATGATATTTAAAAATATCATGAAAGGATAGTGGAGATTTAAAAGGGAAAAATTCTATTTTTAAATAGAATTTGAATTTTAAATGGAAATAAAGTATAAACTTGTTTTAAAATAAAACAAGTAGTTTCTTTATAAACGAAGTTTATAAATAGTTCTTTTATAACGGAGTTATAAATGAAGTGAAAAGAATTATCATTTGATAATTCAAAAATAGAAATACAAGTGTGAAACTGGAATTTGAAATGAAATTTCAAAATGGGATGTGAAATGAAATTTTTAAATATATAACTCAAATGAAATTTGAGTATAACAATTGAATAGTAGAATTAGAAAAGGGAATTTAAATATTTGAATTTTAAAAGGAGATTGAATATTAGAAATTCAAATAGAAGTTCAAATAAAATTTGTATAGACGAAATTAGAATGGAAAATAGAAATTTGAATCCAAAGAATTAAAATAAAATTTGAATTCAAGGGAATTCGAATAAAGAAAATTCAAATAAAGATTTGAATATAGAATTTCAAAATAAAATTTGAAATATAGAATTTCAAAGAAGAATTGAATATAATTTGAAATATAGTATTTCAAGGAAGAATTCAAATGTGAAATTTGAATAGAGATTTGAATGGAATTCAAATGTGAAATTTGAATAGAGATTTGAATTGGAATTCAAATATGAAATTTGAATAGAGAGTTGAAATAGAAATTCGAGTATTGAATTTGAACATGAAATTGAATACAGAAATTCAAGTAGAAATTTGAATATGAGATTTCAAAATAGAATTTGAAATAAACTTTGAAAGTAGGATTTCAAAGTAGGATTGAAATAGGATTTCAAAATAGGAAATCCAAATAGTTTGAAATGGAATTTGAATTCAAGGGAATTCAAATGAATTTGAATAATAGAAATTCAAATGGTGTTGAAAATGAATTTGAATAATAGAAATTCAAATGGTGTTGAAAATGAATTTGAATATTAGAAATTCAAATGGTGTTGAGAATGAATTTGAATATTAGAAATCCAAATGGGGTCGGAAATGAAAAATGAAATTTGAATGTAAGAGATTCAAATTGAATTCAAATATGATTTAATCTATGGGATTTGAATGTGAAATTCAAATGGGTTTTAAACTATGGAATTCTGAATATAGAATTTAAAAAGGGGTTTGAATATTTGAATTCCAATAGAATTCAAATATAAAAATTGGAATATAGAAAGTCCAAATGAAATTTAAATATAGAGTTTGAATAAAAGGATTCAAATGAATTCGAACCTAGAATTTGAATATAGGGAATTCAATATAGAAATTCAAGTATTTGAATTTGAATGTCAAATAGGAAGGGAATTGGAATTTGAATATAGAATTCAAATAAAAGTGAGATTGGAAATTAAATCAAGGAGTTCAAATAGAGTTAAATGAAATTGAATTCATTTTAAGAAGTTTAAAAGTTTATATATATAAATAGAATTAAAACGAACTCGCCGCAGCGCTGCAGTTCGTAAAATAGCGATTCGTACTTCAATTGAATATACAGGACTCAATTGAAGTCGAAATTCTTTGAAACAAGAAACGTCAGGACCGATTTGATAATAGTTTTCTAATGAAAGAGGAAAATCTGAATTTCGTCGTATAGATTTTGAGTTATGTCAAAATCCAATTGTCAGAAAAGCAGCGCCAGAATCGTTTTAAAACCATAATGGTTATTTTAATATTTTAAAAGGACTTTAAGCGGAAAAATCCGAATTTTCTATTTAGAAAATCTCAGAGTTGAGTTGTAAAATATATGTGAATTCAAGTTGTGTAAATGGATATGATTTTTGAAACAGAAACCAGATTTTGATAGCATTAACAAATTTTGAATAGAAATTAGTTAAGGAGGTTTCGAATGAATATTGGGGTTTGAATAAGTAAATTCGATTTGAAATTTATATTCGAAATCAAAAAGAGAACTAGAATTGAAATTGAAATTCAATTTGGTCGTGAACGAGTTAAACATTTTATTTGAACGTGTTATGTTCAAACAAAGAAGTGAAATAGGCAAAAGGGCCAATTAAAGAATAATTGAGCGAAACTGAATTCAAACGATTCAAAATTTAATCAAAACGAATGGATTGAGTTGAATTGAAGTGGAAACAGGTGAACAGGTGTTAAACAGATATGGGATGGAGTATATGAAGATTTTTATTTTATGTGCCCGACAAAAAGGTACATGTTTAATTCATATATGAGGTTTTATGCGCCGTATCGGCAAGCCGCTTGGCTTTTTCTTTTTCTTTTTGAGATTAGAAGGTACCGGGAAGCTATTTGAAATTTCCCGATGCTCCCGATACAGGGGAGGTTATGGCGAAATTTTCCGGGAATTTAAGGAGTTAGAATATTTTTAAGATATTTTGATAATTTGAAATCATTGTATCGACGTATTGAATTCGATAGTAAAGTGAATATAAAAATCGAATGTTGTAAACAAAAAGGGATAGAGATAAGTGATTGGAATTGTTTCCAATTGCAAATAGAGATTTTTCTAATATATAGGAAATAAAAGAAGTTAATATTTGGAAACGTTTTCCAAATGGCGTAAAAGGCAAGATGATTATTGCAAATATTTGGTTAACAAATATTAATAAGAGAGAATGGAGAAGAGATTTAATTAATGAAATATTAATTAAAGAGCCCAGTGATTTGTTTGAGATGTTTGGATGAACACTTGTTTTTATTCGATAGTTAAATCACAGACTATCGAAGTTTTTGACCATCGTTGTCAATATGGAGAGACCGGTTGGATTATTATCCGAAGGACCACTCCGTATCGGCATAAGCGTTGCGAACCAAGTATGCTGAATATATTGAAGACGGAGTAAAGTGCAAGGGCTTTTCTAGAAATAGAAATAGTGCCTTCGGTTTCGTTCAATCCCAGAACGAACGTAAATGGACGAATGTCTGACAGAGTATTTCCAATGATCAAATGGGTTGGTCTGTATGAATGTATATGGTTGCAACGGATTTATCCCTTAGCATAATATCCAGAATATTTGTGCAAAGCAACTAGTGATTAACGGATCTGACAATGTGGCATTCAAAGTGATTGTGCTATCAGTGAAGGGTAAGTATTCGTAGCCTCAGGCCTCAACAACCGGGAAAGGACAAAAATCGGGCAGGCAGCATGGCTATGTGGGTCGCACCCATTAGGGTGTATAATCACCTGTCTAGAGAAATTCCTTTTGTTTTTAAATCTATCGATTCTGCCCATTCGGGAAACGGTGGTTTGAGTCCAACCGTTGGTGATATACATTCGATACACTCAAGCGAAATGAGTGGTCGGTCATGTGTGGGCCAGGTTGCAAGACGTTCTTGTTGAACCCAGGTGTATTCGCCTCTAGAGATACACATCGGAAGGTGGTCCCATACCTTGTCATGTTGGAAATCCAATCTCCAATAAGCGCCATGCGGGTTTTTTTGATTTTATACTATATATGTGGAGCGTGAGATGCAAGCGTTCTGCTATTTGGTTATTTACTTGATGTAGACATTATTATAATATCACTGGATTTGATATCAAAGTGTTTTGGGTTATAGTAAGGTAAAAACCGTCCGTGTTTATGTGTGGGCTGGTCTTACTATTATCTTTTCTTTCGAAAAGGGTTTTGAAAGTTAAACAAGTGGTTGGAGTTTACTCACACCAGTCCCATGACTGACCCAGAGTTTGTTTTGTTTTGTTTTTCCTAAACTCTTGGGTGCCCAAATTTGTACGGGCAGTCAAGTGTTTCAGGCTTTTACAGATACACTTGGAGGAGCTTGAAGAAGGAGGCTTCAACATTAGTTATTTAGAGTTACTTCCGCTGAATCAAATGTTATGTGTACTCTGATGATGGTATGTATATATGTACCAAACAGATTTGTATTTCAAAGCTTATGTTATATAATATATTTTATTCGTTCCGCTGTGAGTTGTGATCTTCGTTTTTCTTCTATTCTAATATTTCTTTCTTTCTATTTCTCATCCTCTAACTTCTTTCTAATAATGAGTCGTATCTCTGTGTTATTTGGGTTGGACGTGTGGCGTATTTAGTCAACTCAGATAGCTCGGATTTGCGGGTCGTTACAGAGGGCTTTATCTCGCCGGACACAGTTCCAAGGCATTGGATCAGTATGTCAATGCAGCCAAGCAACGCCTCGAGGTAGGGGAGTGTAGCAACCCCGAGGACAATATCCCGGTAAAGCAACAAAAGATGATGTCCGACGATGTCGTTTTTCGCGAACGAGAAAGCATTGGAGTCCATGCTCCAACTGAAGATCCATTTGTAATCACAGTACCTATTGGACCAGCCACTATTCATAAGGTTTTGGTGGACAACGGGAGTTCCGTCAATATTCTTTTCAAAAGGACATTCGACCAGATGAACCTCGAGATAAAAGACTTGAAGCCCTGTCAGGGATGGATCCGTGGATTTAACGGAGCATCCACCGCTCCAATGGGTTATGTCGAGTTACCAGTTACGCTTGGGGAAGGAGAACGCCAGAGAGTGAGAATCCTTCCCTTCGTGGTTTTGGATGTTGAATCACCCTACAATGCCTTCGTGGGCCGACCGGCCCTCGCAAAGTTTAGAGCCTGTATAGCCCCTTGGTGCTTATTATTGAAATTTCCTACGAAAGCTGGTGTTGGTATTGTCAGAGGAGATCAGGTTGCCGCACGAGCATGTTATGTCGCAGAGCTAAAGTTACTCCGCAATGGAGGGGACATAGAAACCAAAGGTGCCTCTCCCCCCACAAGGGCGGAGACCTTATAGCAACTAAAGAGGATAACCGTAGGAGAGTCGCCCAGAGAATTGCCCGAGGATATAGATCCCAGAGAGGACAAAGAACCTGGGGGCAGAATGGCGACTCCCAACAAGATGACTGTGGATGTACCGATCGATGATAGTGACCCAGAGAAGGTCCTTAAGATTGGATCCCGGTTAAATCCAAATCTCGCTAAAGAACTGACGAATTTCTTAAAAAATAACTTGGATGTATTTGCTTGGACCAACGCAGACATGTGCGGGATATCTCCATCAATCAGGAGCCATTCATTAAGCATTAACCCTAAACATCCTCCGGTAAAACAAAAAAGGCGAATGCTGGGCCCAGAGAGGTCCGCTGCCTTGAAAGAAGAAGTTGGAAAGCTAAAAAGTAATGGATTTATCAGAGACTCGATCTACCCAGACTGGATTCAAATCCAGTCCTGGTAAAGAAGGCCAACGTGAAGTGGCGAACATGTATCGATTTCTCGGATTTGAACAAAGCCTGCCCAAAAGACAGTTTTCCGTTACCCCGGATCGACCAGTTGGTGGACTCGACGGCGGGTCATGAACTTCTCTCATTTATGGATGCTTATTCAGGATATAACCAGAATCCAATGCATGTTCCAGATCAAGAACACACTAGTTTTATCACGGATCTGGGATTATATTGCTATGTAGTGATGCCCTTTGGCTTGAAGAACGCAGGCGCTACATATCAATGGTTAGTCAACAGAATGTTCTATAACCAGATCGGGAAAACAATGGAAGTATACGTCGACGACATGTTGGTTAAGTCCAAGCAATCCTCCCATCACACTACGGACTTGGCAGAGATGTTCGGCATTCTTCGAAAGTACGGGATGAAACTCAACCCAACAAAATGTTCATTCGGTTTTGCCTCCAGAAAATTCTTGGGGTTCATCGTCAGTTCTCGTGGGATTGAGATTAATCCAGACCAGATCGCGGCAATCAGAGACATTCAGGAACCTAGGCAAATTAAGGATGTGCAAAGCCTTGCAGGAAAAGTAGCCGCACTAAGCAGATTTATCTCTAGGGCTACAGACAAATGCATCCCATTCTTCGAATTAATAAAGCGAGGAAAACGCCACTTCAAAGGGACGTCTGACTACGTAGAAGCATTTCAGAACTTACTGAGACACCTGGAGAAACCTCCGATATTATCTAAGCCAATGGATCACGAGGACTTATTCGTGTACTTGGCAGTGTCATCCCACGCGATCAGCTCAGCGTTGGTAAGAGAAGAAGATAAGGTCCAAAGACCTATGTATTACGTGAGCAAAAAATTGACGGCAGCAGAGCGTAATTATCCAAGGATAGAAAAGTTGGCGTATAGTTTACTGATCGCCTCTAGAAAGCTTCGACATTATTTTCAGGCATATCCCATTACCGTATACACCGATCATCCACTCAGGCAAGTTCTACAGAGACCAGAGGCGTCTGGAAGATTACTCAAATGGAACATTGAGTTAAGTCAATTTGATCTGAACTTTCAGCCTCGACGGTCAATTCGGGGGCAAGTGATAGCCGACTTCATAGCAGAGTTTACCGTCCCGGAGGAGGATATAGCAAACGAAGAAGTTGATCCCTCAAAATTACTTCTCGATCCCAGTGCCTGGAGATTGTATACTGATGGCACTAGGAATGACAAGAGATCCGGCGCTGGAATAGTGCTTGAAAATCCCGAGAAACGATTGATATCCTATGCTATCCGGATGGAATTTCACGCCTCTAACAACGACTCCGAGTGTGAAGCCCTGATAGCCGGACTGAGGATCGCAAAGGAGTTAGAAGTCACAAAGCTGGACATATTTTGCGACTCCAAGTTAGTTGTGAACCAGGTTACTGGAAAATTCCAAGCCAAAAGTGCAAGATTGATTTTATACTTGAGGAAAGTGAAGGAGTTGCTGAATGACTTTGATCACTACAGCATATCTCACATTCCGCGATCAGAGAATCAGCAGGCGGATAAGTTGGCAAAGATGGCTAGTTCCGACGATCCTGAAGAGACCGGGCTAGACCACGTTGAAGTACTTCGGTCCCCTAGTATAGATCAAATGGAAATCGATCCACTACTAGAGACGGAACTAGAAAGGGAGTCGTGGATGACCCCTTTAAAGAATTTCTTGATGAATGGAGCGCTTCCGACCAAGAAAAGCGAGAGGCGTAAAGTAATTCGTAAAGCTGCCCGATACGTTCTGCAAGGCAGAGTTCTTTACAGACAAGGATTTTCGATGTCCCTTCTTCGGTGTATAGCCCATGATGACATCAAGCGTGTGCTGTAGGAGGTACACGAAGGTGAATGCGGCGATCACACTGGAGAGCAAACATTGGCGAAAAAGGTGTTGCGGCATGGTTATTTCTGGCCTACCATAAACAAGGATGCGGCGAAATACGCACGACGGTGTGATGCGTGCCAGAGATTTTCAAAGATACCTAGAGCACCTCCTAATCAGTTAAAAACAATGACGAGCCCATAGCCTTTCGCTATGTGGGGAATTGATATCATCGGAAGTCTCCCCATAGCTAGGGGCGGTGCAAAGTTCGCTATTGTAGCCATAGATTATTTCACTAAGTGGGTCGAGGCTGAACCATTGACTACAATCACAACCAAACGAGTGATCAATTTTGTCGTTAGAAACATCATCTGCCGATTTGGGATTCCAAAGATTGTTATAACTGATAACGGAACTCAGTTCGATAGCACTGAATTCAGAAACTTTTTCCAGAAATACCACATTGAGAAATGATACACCTCTGTGGCACACCCGCAATCGAACGGACAAGTCGAAGCGGCGAATAAAGTGATTAAGTCCATTCTGAAAAGAAGACTGAAGCGGGCCAGAGCCATGTGGGCTGATGAATTGCCCTTGGCACTATGGGCCTACAGGACAACGTATAAATCGGCAACAGGACATACGCCCTTCTCCCTTGCTTTTGGAGCGGAAGCAGTCATCCCGGTTGAGATAAAGGTACCTTCTCACCGAGTGACTTATTACGATCCGATGACTAATAACGAATTGCTCCTTGAATCCCTGGATATGATCGAAGAAAAGAGGGATGAAGCAGACCTGCGTGCCTTAAGATGCAAACAACAGGTCGCTCGATACTACAACAAAAAGGTTCGAGCCCAAACCTTGGAACCCGGAGACTTGGTTCTGAAGCGTGTCTTTCCACCCCCAACTCATATGGGTGCGAAGTGGGAAGGACCGCACTCCATTCTAAGCAGGCTTGATAATGGAACCTTCAAGCTAGCAACCGTAGATGGAAAGGAAATCCCCAGAGTGTGGAATGCCCAACATTTACGGCCATACTTAACATAAAAATTTCAAATATGTTCTTTTGCTTTGTTGAGAACCATGTACAAGGCATGACTTGCCTAGAATAGTCTGATTCCTTAAAGCAAAAAATTATAAAGTGGACGTAGGTCATGATTCGACCGAACCACTATAAAAACATTGTGTGTCATTTACCTTTATTGCATTATTTATCTGTCTTTCTATTTTTATAGAAATTGCTGTGAATCATGCAACGAACCCAGAAGCATATAATTATAGGTGCCATCCATCAGAATGGAATGTAATCACCAGTCAAAATTCTGAGGATGCGATAAAGTAAATCGTATCATTGATAGCGCTCTAACTCTCCAAAGCCGAGAGAGAGCATAACGGACATGGAGGCGATGTCCGTAGGTCACGGCGATGTACCATGATCGGAACCGCCGTGACGGAACTCTAACCTCGGCGACCGCCAGGAGAGTATAAAAGCGTCTCCGATTGAGCGCTGAGAAAGAGCTCCTGCCCCGCTGAAGGATCGGGGAGCGATTGAACTGCTGAGCTCGAACTCCAACTCTCCAGAGCAGAGATAGTATAAAAGCGTCTCTGATTGAGCGCTGAGAAAGAGCTCCTGCCCCGTTGAAGGATCGGGGAGCGATTGAACTGCTGAGCTCGAACTCTAACTCTCCAGAGTAGAGAAAGAGTATAAAAGTGTCTCCGATTGAGCGCTGAGAAAGAGCTCTTGCCCCGTTAAAGGATCGGGGAGCGATTGAACTCCTAAGCTCGAACTCTAACTCTCCATAGCAGAGAGAGAGTATAAAAGCGTCTCCGGTTGAGTGCTGAGAAAGAACTCCTTTCCCGCTGAAGGAACGGGGAGCGACTGAACTACTGAATTCGAACTCTAACCTCGACGGCTGCCAGGAGAGTATAAAAGGGCCTATTATTAAGCACCGAAAGATGTCTGAAATTCAGTACCACAAGAACAGTTATCTTATGAAATTCTCTGAGTCCCCCATATTCAGAAATAGGGGGCAACATGCGAATAATGCTAATCAATCTTTAATAAGCCCTAGTTAAGCACTACATTAACGATTGATTGGGGGCCATATGCATATACACATGAACTTTAATGCAGCAATGCAGCACGAAATTTTTTAAGTTTTTCTTTCTGTTGTTTGACTGATTTGTAGTTATAATCAGATGATCTAGGACTAAGCATGAAAAGTTTATTGAATGCAAGTACACAATGATGCAAAAAGAGATAAACTTTCATTTATATACTGCAAGCCTACAAAGTGAAAAACAACCTAGAAAACAAAATGTGGACCAGTCTCATAATTACATTTTCTGACCGGTGGGAAACCTAAAGACAAAATATAAATAAGCGACAATATCCAATTTACGCTTTGACCTCTTCTCCTGCTTCTGTTTCTCCAGCTTCGCCTTGTCAGCGTCGGATTGATCTCCTTTCTTTCTCTTCCTTTTGTCTATGAGAGGAACATCTGACTCTTTAGAAGATTCCTCTTCCGCCTCCTTTCTCTTCCTTTTATCAGTAAGGGAAGCTGGGAAATCATCAGGATTCGCAAAATGAAGCTGTCTGCTGATGGATTTGGGCTGGATTTTCAAAATCATCCCAGTTTTAGGATCAAGTTCCGCGATAGGGACTATGTTCAAAGGCTCTTGTCCCACCTTCTTCAAAGCCATCTCCTTTTCCTGCCTAGCTTTTCTGTTGGCCAAAGTTTCGTCGTCATCGTCTTCGGTTTCTTTGGCGCTAATAATATCTTCCTCGTCCTCCACATGGCGCCCATCCATATCTTTCAAGGCCTCGATGGTTTCATCATCCTTGGGAACATCAGCACTGGGTGCCAAGACGCCCTTCTCTGTTGTTGTACCCTCAGCCTGCTTCGGTATATCAACACCGGCACCTGGCGAGACGACAACCTTCTCTGCCTCTTTCCTTTGCTCAACATCCTTGTCGATGGGCTCGCCACCTGTATTATGAGGAACACATGTTACTAATTCAATTGGTTGCTCTACCAGGCGATGACAATTCACAATTGCTTTGACAAATTGTGGGGAAAAAAGGGAGATACCTTCCGTAGATCCTCCATCTAGGGTAGCTGCAGGAGCTCCAACAACCACAGGAGTTAGGCCCAAAGGGATTAATGGATCATCGGGATGGTATTCCTCAACTCCGGAGGTCTTGGGCTCCACGGCTGAACTCGAACCTTCGTCAGCCTTGCTTTTGCCCTTAGCCAGGGCCCTCTCCTTTTCCATTTCCGCTTGAATCAGACGACGACCTTCTGCCAGATCCTCGGGCTCGTTATCCCTGAGGATGGTCTTCATCAGCTCATCTTCGTCGATTTCTTCGACTCCCAATCTCTGCTTCTCACCCTCAACGATGGCATCCCATAAATTGGCTAAAGTAACGTGATAGTCCGGGATCCATGAGATGTTGCGGGTTTTGAGGACTTGGCCCAAGAAGTCAAAAATCATCTCTTCAAACCCTTCGATGTCCTTTTCTCTCTCGAGGAGCTTGTTGTTAGAAGCAGTAGCCATTTCAATGGCACTTTCAACATTCTTTTCGGCGAGAGCCGCCCGTCTCTCCTCATCCACGACTTGATCATTCAAAATCACCTTTTCCGCTTCAGCCAAAGCTAAACTTTCTCTCAAACTTGCTTTTTCTGCCTCCCAGGCAGCTCTCTCAGCTTCAAAATGGCCTTGTGCTGTCTTCAACTCAATGTTGGCCATTTTAAGATCTTCTACCTCCTTCTTTAATGCCATCTTCTCTTGGCTATTCGAGTCAAGTTCCGAATGAAAGCGCTTCTTAGCATTCTCCAATTCAATCTTATAATTTTCAGCATCTCTCCGCGCTAAGGCGAGTTGGGATTGAGCATCTTCCAAGTCCTTCTCCATCTTTGTCCTGGCTCTTTCATTGTTATCAATTTTCACTTTAGATCTATGTGCTTCCATTTCGAGCATTCGAATGACTTCTGAAAGATTAACCGCGTGTTTCTTCATCATTTCATACTGCCTGGCTACATGGCGAATGTGCCCGACGACTTCATTATCCCAGTTCCTAGGGACTGGCTCCAAGGCTGGAACAAACGTCATCCTTTCGAAGAAGATGTTGGGGAATTGTTCCCGCAACTTTTCCAGCCTACCTTGAATCTCGGGACCATGGATGTAATCTCGTGACCCGGGGGCAGCCAACTCTGGCTGGCTGGAAGGGACAGTGTCACTCCTCTCCTTTTCAGAATCTTTGATCGGATCCTTGCTTTTATCCTTAGGCTCATAGTGTCTTTTTGACGACCTGCTATGAGAGGGTGCACTCTTCGGAGGAGTTAACTCTTTAGGAAGTTGTTTTCCCCCTGCAGGAGCTACCGGATAACTGGGAAGCTTGCCAGATGTCGATTTCGGTGGAGACCGGGGTTGCGAAGAAGTAGGTCTGTGAGAAAGGCCGCGAGAGCGCTTAGTACTCGGATGGAGACTGGGTGTGCCTTCACGAAGAGAGCGATAGGAATAAGACCGCTTGCGAGACATCTTTCCTGCAAAGGAGAAAAGAGCATATTAAAACTTTGAATACTGTTGATATAAAAGTGCGGGGTCAGGCAGTGTGTGTGATTTGTGCATCCCATATAATTCCCCCTAACAGACCCGGGCCTGAAGTCAGGCTCATCTGAGTAGTTTCTTGTTCTTTAATTGGAGCGGTGGTCTCCTCAGAAGCAGGGAAAAATGGCTCCCCTTCAAAGTCCCCCTCTGTGTATACATCGTCGGGCAGAGGAATTTTGCTCAGCTCTTTGAATAGCTGTTCTTCTGTCAAATCATCGGGAGCAGCAGGTTCGATCGGAAGAGAATCCCTAGAGGGGAAACCCCGCGGAGAGACTGGGATTTCCTTGGACTTGTCACCACGGGTCTCATCTCCTCTATATATGTTCAGGTCCTCGTTGTCCTGGATGATTATCGGGGAAGGACTCTTACGGAATTTAGTTGTTTCTACTGCCCGAGATGTTCCCTCTCCCTCCGTTGGGGGCACGTATCTGTAGGGTTTGCCGCCAGCGCCAATTCGAAATCTTATATCCAGAAGGCGATGCTTATGAAGATTCTCGTTAGTGATGCACTTCTTGATCCTTAGGAAATCAGATCTGCTTTGTAGAAGAATAGACAATCGATTATTGTATAACGGGCCTTCCGTCTTGGGGAAGACGTGATTTGTTTAAAACAAAAAAAGGGGAAAGGATGTTAATGCTTTGGCTTCTTGAGCAGGATATTCAGTTAAAAGATTAAAGTTTACTTGATTTAAGCCATCTTCTTGAGCACCCGGCTTGTTTCTTTATATAGAACCAATCAGACTTGGGATCCCCTATATTGTTATATCCGTCATACAGAACCTTCCTATTTGCCACCGATTCAAAGAAAGAGAAATTTGGAGTTGCCGAGGAGCGATGCTTGAAAAGATAAAAGAATGTTAAATCTCTGAATGTGAGTTCGGTATGCAGGATCTCCGCGTATGCAATATATAGGGTGTATAGAGACGCGTAGGTGTTAGGATGAAGCTGCATCGGAGCGATAGCCAGTCGTTTTAAGGTCTCAATGACGATTGGAGGAAACGGAGGAATAGCTCCTACCAAGCACATGGTTCGGCTGACTGTCATATACCCTTCCGGAGCTAAGTGGGGTCTATCTTCACTATCGGGTGTCCTCACATCATCCCAAGGGATTCCATGTCTCAAGCAGATTCTTTTAAGCTTTATGTCATCGAGTTTAGATGCTAAAGAGTCAGAAAATTTCTCTATTCCGAGCGCGCCAGGAATCTCGTCGGGAGCTCGCCTGTCTGCTTCAGACTCTTCACTAAGTGAAATACTTTCAGACGGATCCGATTCCGTTGCCTCGTATTCAGATCTAGAATCTTCACCCCCTGGTTAATTGGAGGGACCTCAGGGTTGTATTGCTCAGGAACCTCGGACTCCGTTTCTGTAACGGATCTTGAAGAGGATTGATTATCCGACATTACTGTTAGGCAAGAAAACATGAGAAACGAGATTAAAACTACCCGTCCCCCGTGTGTGCAGGTGTCGGTGTGTGTGCTTGTGCATGCATTAAAGAAAAGTACAAGGGTCAATAAAATCATCCAGACATTGGTCATCGTTCGATTGATAGATTATACATTTGTTCGATCCGGAATGTTCGTATCAAGGGCTCTAACCTAACTGTTCCTCGATTTGTTAAAGTCGCATCATATTATTTAGTCAGCAGTCGAATCGCAGGACAGGTTCGGATCGCAACATGTGGACGGATCGTGGTGAAGGACTCGATACGCAGAAGGGTATTAGGTCATGGAAAAGCTTCGAATCGTGAGGCGCACCAATTCATCCTGAACGGATCGCGATGGCCTCTTGGCGATCTGCATCGCCCCCCATCCTCCACGACCCGAAGCTCTGGTATCTCCGCGATCCGACACTCACACGAATCGTAGCCTTGTCATTTCCGCGATCCGATCCGCTACTCAAATCAACTTTCCAGTTCCGTACCCTCTCCCCTCGTTTCGCCTCCACTCCGAACTCAGACCTCGCCCACGAACCGACCTGGTCATCCCTTCCTTTTTCTTCCTCAACTCTCCTCTTCGCACCAGGCACGCTCGCGTTCACTATCGTCGAATCCTACGAATTTCCGATGTCTCCCCTTTCTAAATCAGTGCGAACAAGCTAGAAATTAAAGAAAAGCGGTTTAATTACCTTCTTAAAATTTGAGATTGGTTGGGAATTCGAAAATCAAAGTTAGGGTTTTTCTCAGAAAAATTGGCGGCGACTGTGAACAAAGAAAGAAGAAGAGGAGAATGAGGGTGAGGATCGACTTATATAGGCAAAAGGGCGACCGTTTGTCTCCCCTTTTCTGTCTGATTCGATCCGCGAAAATAGACGGGCCGCGAACCAAAAGCCCACCACGTCTCGAAGAGAAGGCCACCTCGTTCCGTTCTGTGAAGAGGCCCAAGTGCTCACCAAAGGACGAGGCGAATGACTCGCTAACAGACCGCGACTCGCGCATGCGATACGAATCGATAAATGACCGACAGAAATGAAAATTCAAAGATGCACCTGACAGATTCGATGATGAAGACTCTGAAAGATCCCAGAAAAAGAATTGTCCACTGATTTGCATCTCTTTATGAAAAGACATTTTTATAGTTTCGAAGCATGTTCCATCATCGATAAAACATACTTCGAGGGGGCAAAATGTTGGCTAGCTTTTTGACCAAGCCACCCAGGTTCACTCACAAGAAGAAAGTATGAGACTACGTTCCCTAAGTACATGAAGGAACGGATCGCACCAGAGGATCGCCCCCCCATCGGATTGCCCCTCATCGGATCGCACCTCATCGGATCGCACCCATTGCATCAGCGAAACGACTACCTCTATGCGACTCGATCCGTACATACACTACTGCTCAGTACAGACCGATCCGATCCCCTGATGCATGGCGATGCCTCTAACCCGTTCAAGCACGAGCTAGTCTTCGGCGATCCGAGATGCACGGATTCAGCGACACGTGTCCCCAACTGTCATTTTGACTGATTCTCCCCCTTTGCTCGATCCGATATTCAAGTGGATTGCGACACCTGTCCACAACGGCTAATTTGACTAATTCTTCATCGGCTGCGATACGATCCGATATTCTCGGGATTCGTGCCACGTGTGACCACGATCCACCTGACAAAATCAACTATAAATAGCCCAGAGCTTGGCATTTTTAGGGATCTTTTTGGCAATATTGAGTACTGATTCCACCATTATTGTCATACTACCATTTCTTATCAGTTTTATTACTAGATTACTGAGAGAAATCACAATTGTAAAAGTGAGCTAGAGAGAAATCGTTGATTGTATTAGCATTCAAAGTATAATCGATAGCATATAAAGTGGACGTAGGCTTGTTAACGCCGAACAACTATAAATTCTGTGTGTTTTCTACTTTTTCTTCATTCTCCAGTTAAAACTCTATAAGAATCAGAACAATTTGGGTGTTAGGTCCAAATTTTGATCTTACAAATAAGTATTAATTTACAGTTTTATAAAGTTATTTTGTGCATTCATTTTGTGAATATGTGAACCATGAAAATGTAATGTATAAATATAATTCTCTAATACATGTATATTGAATGCATGTAGGTACTTTTAGAAGAAAAGAGAAGGTTGGAGCGTAG
Source organism: Allium sativum (assembly GCA_030737875.1). Taxonomy (NCBI): domain Eukaryota; kingdom Viridiplantae; phylum Streptophyta; class Magnoliopsida; order Asparagales; family Amaryllidaceae; genus Allium; species Allium sativum. Next base: position 52,728,330 of record CM060909.1, on the reverse strand, counting down.
TTGCAGTGGTAATGATGAAGAAGATCTTGAATTTTCATATGGAGGCTTCACTGTATGGCCTGAGTTTCATATTCGGTATTTGTAGAATATCATTTATGTATTGAATTTAGCAACTTAATTATGTATGGTATTTGTTGTTAACTGATATTTTATGAATATTGTCTATTGGGATTCATTGAGTTATACTTTCTAAATTGAGAATAATATCCATTTTGGATTCATATTAAATATCATCTATGTTATAATCATGATAGTTATTAATTGATTGCCATTTTTAGAATTTGAGAATTACTAATACATATTTATGTTACTAGTAATATTTATATTTGTTGTGAATGAAAATCTTGCAACATGTACAAGCGTTGTAAACAAAAATATTGCAACATGTATAAGCGTTGCAAACAAAAATCTACCAACATTTATAAGCGTTGCGAATGAAAATTTACCAACGCTTATAAGTGTTGGGAGAGAAAACCTACCAACGCTTGTAAGCGTTGGTACTACATTGCCACGCCCCCGTAGCAACACTTATAAGCGTTGCTGAAATTGTTTGCAACGGTTATACTCGTTGGCAATCACCTGTTTTGGTGTAGTGTACAAGCTTCACCCACCGCCTGCGATGCATCTACCACCATGAGCAGCACCACGCATAAACCAACGGTCTAAAAGTGCTTGCAATACACATCGACACCCGTCTAACACTTGACCTGAGCTCCTTCCTCGATCACCTCGGATCTCTCGAGCATCATCAACGTGAAGACCCCTGTCTAAACCACAACGATCTCTGTCTTGACACCCGTCTATCACTTGAACTGGGCTCCTTTCCTAATCATCTTGGATCCTTCAAGCATCATCAACATGAAGACCCCTGTCAGAAACATGATCAAAACTTCCCAAATCCAATAGTCCCTTCAACACAGTAAACTCCATATCATGTCAAAGTTCCCAGATTGGAACACTCTTTACTCTCAACATAATCTTCTCCACCAAAGTCTCCTTTTCTCCAAAATCATAATAGCATAATCACCACTGAATCTACCAAACTTTGTAGAAATAATTGATGCACAATTTAAAACAAATCGCCTTGCTCTGATACCAAACTGTTATGCAAAAATTGAGCCTTTGCAGAAGAACAATAAGCAGGATCTAGATTTGTCAATTGAACACCAATTTAATCTGATAGCAATTATTCTATTACATCAACAAAATAGTAAATAACTATAACAGAGAAACAAAGAGACATAATATTTATATTGGTTCCACTATCATCATAGTGTACGTCCAGTCCAACAGAGAGAGATTTTATTCCACATGAGAGAATACAAGAGATTACAAAATAAAAGTTTACATATCCAAACCTCAATATGGTTTAACAAGAAGAGACACCATTGGGGAGCACTGGCTTCAGGCCAAGATGGGTTTACACTAAAGTCTACCCCTCAATATAGCCAGTGCAAATCTATGTGAGTCATCAATTAAATTACCAACATATGGTAATAATATAATGGAGGCAAATTACCATAACAACAAATGTGCAAACATAGGAAGTAAATCAATCTGTTTCTTTAGCATAGATGGAAGAAATTAATCCCTTCATTTATTTCTCTACCACCTCATCAAATGCAATCAATGCATTCCCATTGTAAAAATATTTACTTTCCATTCTTTGCAAATTTGTTCTAATCAATTTGTGATTTTGTATCACCAAATTTAACAGCTTCTTCAATTTATGGTCCATGGTGAACATATAATGAGCTTCACAAATTTTTGACATTGACCGTCTCCTTCGTTGTATCAATTGTAATTCATGTACACATAAGTGAATATATTTTGTACAACTTGTTATTGCTTTACTGTGATTGTTGCTTTGTGAGTAGCATCATTTCATTATTGAAAGCTAGAGCCTTTCATATCAGATGAATGTCGATGGAATTTTTTTCTCAAGCATAAAAATTTCTTAAATACGCCTTTCATACAAAGTACAATTGCACTCTCTGTGAGTCTCCATTATGCATCAGATTTTAAGACATCCATCCTAGTCCTCTGCACTCACATAGCAGTTTTTGCTCAATTATCGACCAAACTTTATGGATATTAATTAAGCTGACACAAACTTGGCATTTTGTATGAAGAGAAGTAAGTTGTATTGTTGTAAATAGAAACAGACCATTGTATTTTGTATGCGAACTGACCCAATCTCTTATGTCTAAGATTTTAGTTTATGCATGTTATACTCTGATGCACGTCTTTTACAGGGGAAGATAAGGCGGTTTGTTGCTGTATCCTGCATATTGGGGGCATAACGTAGTTTGGTAAATTTACTGATTTTGCTATTATTTCATAGTTTAGCATTTTTTATCTTTAACTGGCACACAGTCGCAAGTATTAAAATTTTCATTTTATACATATGAAACCATTGATTTAGTTAGTTGTTAAATTTAAAATGTCCCATTTGGTTTCCAGTCTGAGTCTGTGCTTGGTAATTTTGAGTGTATCCATTAGCCGGCCATACAAAAACAGTTTCAACTTATTAATTTAAAGACGGACCCCCCCCCTCACGTTACTGTTCAAATAATTAAACTTCACTATTTCCATTCGAAGAATAGTCATATTTTAAAAATAAAAAATGAATAGACATGTTGATTTGCTAAATGGTTAGGAGAAAATCGAAGTGACATGAAAGCATTTATTATTCATGTTTGTTCAACTATTATTACTGAGGCTATATATAGCTCTCATGCATGTTATTTTGTAAAGCAGTGAAATATAGAAAAGAAGCCTCTTCCATATTATATTTCTGGAATGTTTTTTTTTTCAGTTTCATATTTATTTGTCCTACCAACAGAGTGGTATCAGAGCCAAGTGCAGTGCAAAGATGAATACATTTCCCTTTGTTGTTCCCAGACCTACAAAGGAGAATTATGCACATTGGTTTCTTTGCATGAAAGCATTGCTGGGAACCCAAGAAGTATGGGAGGTTGTAGAAAATGGTTATGAAGAACATGAAAATGTACAAGCTTTGAACCAAAATAAAAAATGCCTTGGCAAGAGCTCACAAGCAAGATCAGCATGCTTTCTATATTATACACATGGGCTTAGACGAAGCCATGTTTGAGAAAGTCGCTAATGTAACAAAAGAGAAAGAAGCATGGGATATTCTTGAGAATAATTTCAGGGGAATTGAAAAAGTAAAGAAGGGTCGTCTTCAAACTTTGCGTAGTGAATTTGAATCACTGCATATGAATGAAACTGAATCAGTACCAGATTATTTTACTCGAGTTTCTTCTATTGTCAATCAAATGAAGCAATATGGAGAGAAGATTGATGAGGTTCGTATCAATGAGAAAATACTTAGATCATTAAACTCAAAGTTTCAGCTTGTTGGAATCTCTATTGAGGAGTCAAACAATTTGGAAACTATGACTGTTGATGAGCTCATGGGATCATTGCAAGCTTATGGAGAAAGACTACTAAAAAAAGAAGTAGCAGACTCTTATGCTCTTCAAACTAATGTCTCTTCGAGAGAAAATGAGAAATATGAGCGTTTTCAAGGAAGAGGACAAAATCATGGAAGAGACAGGAGTTTTGGTCGTGGTCGATCCGATGAAAGTCAGAACTTCAACAATGAAAGGACAGTCAACAATACAAGAGCGCGTGGGAATCACGGAGCCACAAGAGGTGGAGGTAAAAAGCATGACAAATCAAAAATTCAATGTTATACTTGTCATAAATATGGTCATTATTACAATGAATGTAGAAGTTCCAACAACAAACCCGATGAGCGAGCCAATTATGTGGAAGCAAAGGAGGATGAAGAGTTGTTATTGCTAATAGCAGCTAAGTAAGACAAAAATAGAAAAGTGTGGTATCTTGATACTGGTGCAGCAAAGCACATGAGTGGAAACAAAGAATTTTTCTCCATATTTACTGAAAAAATGACATGAAATATTACCTTCGGAGATGACACCAAAGTCCCAATCAAAGGAAAAGGTGATGTACTTATTCATTCTAAAACTGGAAATCATATTTTGATTTCTCAAGTTTATTATGTGCCAAATTTGAAGATAAATATACTAAGCCTGGGATAACTTCTGGAGATGGGTTATGACATTCATATGAGGGATAAACATCTCATTTTAAGAGATAATTCAAACATGCTGATTGCGAAAGTTCCCATGGATAAAAATTGAATGTTTTTGCTTAGTATTGAAGTTAATCATCCAAAATGTTTGAAAACTTGTGTTGAAGACACTTCTTGGCTTTCGCATTTGAGACTAGGCCATCTTAATTTTGGAAGTTTGAAGTTGTTGTCACATGAAGATATGGTACATGGACTGCAAAAGATCGATCATCCCAACCAATTATGTGAAGGATGTCTTTACGGCAAACAAGCTAGAAGAAGTTTTCCACAAAAGCCGAGTTTTAGAGCAACCAAACCACTGGAACATGTTCATGCTGATGTGTGCGGACCAATCAGACCATCCTCATACGGTAAAGCTAATTGTTTCTTGCTTTTTATTGATGATTTTTCTCGTAAAACTTGTCTTAAAGGGAAGGATGAAGTTTTTGGAGCTTTCAAAAATTTTAAAGCAATAGTTGAGAAGGAGAGTGGCTGTTATATTAAAACTTTAAGAACTAATCGAGGCGGAGAATTCACTTCGAATGAATTCAATTAGTTTTGCAAAGACAGGGAGATTCATTGCTTTCTTACTGTTCTAGGAACTCCTTAGCAGAATGGGGTTGTGGAACGGAAAAATAGAACCACTCTAAACATGCTTCGCAGCATGCTTAAAAGCAAAAAACATGCAAAAGGAATTCTGGGCTGAGGCAGTGGCATGCGCAGTATATCTATCAAATCTCTCTGCATTAAGAAGTGTTCAGGGTGTCACGCCTCAAGAAGCATGGAGTGGTAGAAATCCAACTATTTAGCACTTGTGGGTGTTTGGGAGCATTGCTTATATACATGTTCCAAATGAAAAAAGATCAAAACTTGTAGATAAAAGTGAGAAGTTTGTTTTCATTGTCTATGACTATTGTTCAAAAGGTTAAAAGTTATATAATCCTACTAATGGGAAAATCATTATCAATAGAGATGCTGAATTTGATGAAAGAAGTTCTTGGGATTGGAATGTGTCTCAAAATGAAGAATATACTATTTTTCCATAGCATGAAGAAGAGTCAGTTGGAAGAGAAGTTGCAAACACACCACCTCTCTCACCTAAAAGTTCTCAGTCATCCGATAATGAATCTCCTGCAGGACCACTTCGCACAAAAAGAATTTCAAATCTTTATGAGGAAGCGAATGTTGTTAATGATCCAAATGTCTATGTCGATAACAATCCAAGCTGTTTTTGTTTATTTGCAGACACTGAGCCATTAAACTTTGAAAGTGCAATACTAAATAAAGAATGGAAGCGTGCAATGGACGAGGAAATTGAAGCAATCAGAAGAAATGATACATGGGAGCTTGCAACACTTCCCAAATGACACAAAGCGATTGATGTAAAGTGGGTATAAAAAGTCAATACGAGTTTGTTGACATTTTTTTAACGTGGGTCACCATGACATCACTAACGGTGTTAGTGGTGTGAGGCTATGATTACCCCCTGAATTCCACCTTTTTGATCTCAGCCACACAATCACTAACACCGTTAGTATGTCATGGTGACACACGTTAAAAAAGTGTCAACAAACTCACTCTCGTAAAAAGTGAAGAGAAACGCGGAAAGAAAGGTAGAGAGATACAAAGCGAGGCTTATCGCGAAAGGATATAGCCAAAAGCATGGTGTTGACTATGACGAGGTATTTGCCCCCGTTGCTTGTTTAGAAACTATACGATTAATTATTTCTTTGGCAGCCCATAACAGGTGGAATATTTTTCAAATAGATATCAACTCCACTTTTATTTGGAAGAAGAAATTTATATACAGCATCCTCTAGGATATGTTGGGCATGAAGATAAAGTATTGAAGTTGAAGAAGGCGTTGTATGGCTTGTAACAGACGCCTAGGGCATGGTATAGAAGAATTGATAAATACTTTCAAGATCATGACTTCACCAAATGTCCACATGAACATGCTTTATATATTGAAAAACATAAAGATGGAGGTTTCATGCTTGTATGCTTATATGTGGATGATTTGATCTTCACGAGAAATAATGCATAGATGTTTGAAGAATTCAAGAAAGCAATGAATGCAGAATTTGAAATGACTGATCTTGGCCTCATGTCCTACTACATAGGAATGGAGATAAAGCAAAGTGAAAGACATATTTTTGTTTCTCAAAAAAGTTATGCACAGAAGATTCTCAAAAGCTTCAAAATGGAAAATTGCAAGCCTACAAGTACTCCAATTACTTGTGGAATAAAACTGTCAAGATTTGACGAAGATGGAAAAATTAATCCATCACTTTACAGAAGTCTTATTGGAAGCTTGAGATATCTAACATGCACAAGACCAGATATTCTATTTGGTGTATGGTCTTGTTAGTAGGTATATGGAAGCACCTACTGTAACACACATGAAAATGGCAAAAAGAATCCTTCGTTACATCAAAGGTACTCTTGATTATGGTCACACTTATTTTCCATCTAAAAGTTTTAAACTTCATGGTTATAGTGTTAGTGATTGGGGAGGATATATTGACGATCGAAAAAGCACCACTGGATTCATATTTTTCATGGGAGGCACTGCTTTTACTTGGTGTCAAAGAAACAGCCAATTGTAACTCTTTCAACTTGTGAAGCTGAGTATGTTCCCGCTGCATCATCTGTTTGTCACGCAACATAGCTAAGGATGTTGTTGAAGGCAATTCATTTTCATCAGGAAGAAGCAACAGCCATATATATTGACAACAGGTATTCTATTGCTTTAGCTAAAAATCCTATGTTTCATGATCGCAGTAAACATATAGATACCAGGTATCACTATATAAGAGAGTCCATTGAAAGAAAAGAAGTTGAACTGGTTTATGTCAACACAACAGATCAGATTACTGATATTTTTACCAAGGCATTTAAGTTAGAGGATTTTTCAAGATTGCGTGCATGGACTGGAGTGAATAAAAAAGATCAAGTTTAAGTGGGGGTGTTGAAATAATTAAACTTCACTATTTCCATTCGTTAAATAGTCATGTTTTAAAAAAAACTGAATAGACATACTGATTTGTTGAATGGTTAGGAGAAAACCGAAGTGGCATGAAAGCATTTATTATTCATGTTTGTTCAGCTATTACTACTCAGGCTATATATAGCTCTCATACATGTTATTTTGTAAAGTAGTGAAGTATAGAAAAGAAGCCTATTCCATGTTATATTTTTGGAAAAATCACATTTGTAGGCCTGTTTACAGAAAGTATTACATGATTAGCCATGTTTCAGAAATAATAAGAAATATAGGCCTGTTTTGTTCAGGGAGAGGATATAGGCGCGTTTTGAAAACTCGCCTGTGTGCGAGTTCTGAAAACTCGCCTGTGTATTTGGGTCATTCCCAAACTCTATATGTACTCACTAGTCTTCTCATAATTCGAAACCTACTCAACCACATCTTCTCAGCTCCATATATTTTCAAAATGACTTCTCAAACAATGGTGGAGTAAGAGGTTAACTCGTACCCAGTTTGTTGCCACTGTTGATATATTGCTGAAGTTGTCGTATCTGATGATGGCGAAAACATTGATCGATGAAGTCTTCTTTGTTCCAATTATCCCCATGGATACAATTTTTCAGAATGGATTGACAAACGGCTTTGTCCCAGGGGCATATCATATGTGAATGAGCTGGAGCAAGAAATTAGACGTCTCAAAAAACTCCTAGAGGACTTGCAATTTAACCGTAACCATTAGTGTTTCTATTATCGGTCGTCATTGTAGGTTTCTGAAGCTTAGTTTGAAATATTGTATTATCCATTGTCGTTCTATGTTTATGAAGTTTAGTATGAATTATTATTTGTGTGTTTGTAGGACTTGGAAGATTAATACTAAGTACTGTATGATTGTTTTTTTTCTAATAATTTATTTTATGTTTTTGAAGTTTGAATTAAAGCTTTTTATGTTTGCGGGTTCGTACACTACACATTATGACATAAAGATGAATTGACAACTATTTGCTATAAATTAAAGCTGGGTCAGTCTGTTTATGTACAGTACGATCTGCCACAAATCAGGTGATTTCACTAGACACTGATAAAGTTGGTCCAATATTTCGAAATGATTGAGTTGACAAGCATCTGCCCAATCTGACACAAGGCTTGATGATATGATTAAAGCTCTCCCAATTCTGATTCAAGGCTTGTTTTTTTGAAATTGATTCTACTTTATTTTGAAATCGGTGACATGATTAAAGCTCTGCCAATTCTGACTTGACAACGACCGTATTGAGTTGATTAAAGTTGATTTGAAGGTGACGTTGCTTAGATGGTTTCCTTATTTCATAGCTCTTCAGCACATTATTTCTCATACGCTTCTGTCCTGTCTTCAAATAACTTCTAGAAAAATAAACTCACTCAACAATGGCGCCTCCTTTTATTACTGCACTTTACTACTACGACGGCGAATTGGTCGTGGATGAGCACCAAATTGGAAGTTATGTGGGAGGATTCTGCAAACCAGGGAGAGTTCGAAGGGGTTGCACACTTGATGCTTTGAAAGAAACAGTTTTTCAAGCAACCAAAATTAACCCTCTCGAATATGATATCAAGTTGTTGGTCAACTGGCCTACTGATTCGGGGACGAGAGCCGTAGCACTTTTAGAAGATGAAGATGTGCAAGTAATGTTTTCTTCTGTTAAGAAATCGATTGAGTTGTTTGTTGGAAAAACAGTAAAAGAAATCATGGAAGATGTCGTGAAAGAAATAATCACACCGCCTATAGTTAGTAGCGGTTTAGGTTATTTCACATAAATGTTGCAAAATCATGATCCAACACTCATCTTTAGTTCTCCTTTGTACACCAATCTGTATTGTCCAGCAAATGTGGCTGAGCAGCAACAACAACATCAACAACTAAGAAGAACAAAAAACAAATCAGACAAAACTATTAGATATAGGCCAAAGGTATGTGTTCCACATCATTTTAGTTTCATACCTAATCATTGAAATGTTAGATATAACTGAAATGCTTTTATTAATAGATTGACTGTAGAACTCGAAGAAGACCGGGGTGCATGTCCTTCACAACAGGCCGAACAAATTGACAGGATGGCAATTGCCACGACAACTGTTGATGATACATGCTGGACCGAAGTCAACAATGACCCACTGAACTATGACTTTCCAAACATAGTAGATCCTGAAGTAGATGGTGATGAGGTTCAAATGGAAGTTCCCATGGATGATGATCTCTGCACGGTGCAAATGATGGCCAGATCCGTAGTGGCTAATCTAGAGTTTTCTGGCGAAAAATTATCGGCTGCCTGCGTACAAAATGGTTTTGCTGTTGGGATGGTATTCCAAAGCAAGGAACAGTTTCTCCACCAACTTATGGAATGGTCTATTCTACACGGTGTTTCGTACAAGCCAGTCAAGTCGAACAAAACAATATACACCGCTGTATGTAATGCTGATGATACTTGTCCATGGCGAATACATGCTATAGTGTCGAAGAAATCACAAACTGGATGGTGGGAAATCAGAAAGCTGCCTCATGAATATAACTGTGTCAACCCTATGATTAATTCAATCCACAGGCAATCCACTTCTGGGTTTCTTGTATCCAAAATCATGTCTTTTGTGAAGGCCAATTTGGATATCTCATCTGGGACAGTGCAAGTGCTTGTCGACGAGCAACTCTTCATCAAAATCAGTTACATGAAAGCTTGGCGAACATTGAATAAAGCATTGGAAAAACTATACGGTGACTGGGCTGAATCGTATTCTTACTTGCCTCAGTATTTTGAGGAAATAAAAAGAAGCAATCCAGGTTCAATAGGACATAGAGTACACGATGATGTTGGGGTATTTGAGCGCGCTTTTTGGGCATTTGGTCCTTCCATTGCAGGTTTTGTACACTGCCGTCCAGTGCTCTCTATTGACGAGACACAATTGTACGGTAAGTACAAAGAAGTACTGCTGGTTGCTACTGCTGTAGATGTGGATGACTGCCTTTTCCCATTAGCTTATGGGGTGGTCGAATCCGAATCATATGATAGTTGGGCCTGGTTCTTTTCATGCATGCGTGCTTTCATTTATAGCGTACGAAATCGACACATTACATTTATATCTAATAGAATGAAAGGGATCCCAAGTGCTTTGCAGGATAGATGAGAAGAACCTCACAAACATAGGTTCTGTGCAAGGCATCTGAAAGCAAATTTTCAAGCTGCAGGTCATCGAGACAAGCGACTTGTGGGCTTGTTTTACTCTACTGCATGTGCTTCAGAAGTGGTTGAATACACTAAACTCAGAGAAGAAATCAAGGCAACTAAGCTAGAAGCGCATACCTAGATTGAACGAAGTCTAGGGAATTGCGAAGAAAACTGGGCTCTTTCCAGAGATGACGGTGGCCGCTTCCATATTATAACGACCAACGCATCTGAAAGTTTTAATGGTGTACTAAAAAGCGCTAGATCCTTGCCTATAAAGGCGTTGGTTGCAAGAGCATTCTTCCGATCAGTTGAATATTTATATAAGAGACGGGAAAAAGGGGAGGGTCTGAATACAAAACTTACTCCAAAATGGGAAGCTAAAATTGAAGCTCGTGCTATTAAAGCAAGGCGTTGTAGGCTTGTTCGATTTGGTCGATATAAATGGCAAGTGATTCACTATTACGGAGATGAATTTGATGTTGAGATCGACGGTTCTAATGTCACCTGTACATGCAGAATTCCACTTCTACAGAAGATACCATGTGCTCATGTGATGGCGGCTTGTTCAGCACAAGATTTTGGTAGTAATAGAGCACATCACGATTTTTCTTCTGAATGGTACTCCGTCCAAAGTTATAGAGCAACGTATGACCTAGAGTTTAATCCTATACGCGATAAGAAATACCGGGACCCATGCAATGGTCCACGAATATTGGCTCCGCCTGTCGGAAGATTGGCCGGACGACCAAAATCAACGAGGTTCAAAAATGTTATGGACGAGCATCAAACGGCCAAAACAAATAGGTGCAGCAAATGTTGATCGCAGGGCCATAATAGAAAGCGGTGTACTTCAGTAGCCTAAAATGGAGATGTATGTTTGTTGATGCGATGTCAGTGTGTTGCATTTCGTGTACCTGTATTTCTTATGTCTCGAACTTATCTGTCCTTAACTGGACTATGTTTCTCTTTTATATTAGAATATTAGAATTCGGTATTTGTTATATGTTGTTTGGTTTAGCTATATATACTATTTAGATGTCGCGGTAGTTCGTAGTTTAACGTTTTGAACTTCGTTTGAATATATAGGAATTGTTATACGTCGGATTTCATTGAAACAAAAAAAGTTCGAATCTGTAGAACTGTATTTTAGTAATGGAACAAAAAATGGAGATATCATATTACAGATATTGAGTTATGTCCAAATCAAATTTCCAGAAAGTCGCCATGGAATTTAATAACAAAATGAATACAGGTGCGCTTTGAAAACTCGCCTTCATGCGAGTTTTGAAAACTCGCCATCATTTACTCCAAACAAGTATATTCCTGTAATTACTTCTAAAACAAGGCTATTCGTGTAATACTCTTTACAAACATGGCTAACTAAGTTAAAAGCCCTATATTTTTGGACTGTTTTTTTTTTTCAGTTTCATATTTATTTGTCCTACCAACAGTTACATGGTGACCTCACTCCTCTGGAAAGCAATTGTACCTCTACTCATTTTCAACTGGTGTGCAGATGCTACTTTGTTGTGATTTTCCCTGTAAAAGGGACTTAGCGGTGGAGAAAAATATATTTTATATTCAATTTTCATGAAGTTCTTATGAATTATAAAACAAAATCATTGTCCTTCTTTAAGGAAAAAAATGCTAAAGAAAAATATATAAGCGCACACTACTTTAATAATTTTCCATAGTTTTTTCTTCAGTCCTCCCGATCAGATTTTTTCAATGATATCTCAGTTTTTTCTTCAGTCCTCCCGATCAGATTATTTTCAATGATATCTCAGTTTTTTCTTCAGTCCTTCCTATATTTGCACATTTGTTGTTATGATAATTGTCTCCGTTATAATATTACCATATGTTGGTAATTTAATTGATGACTCACATAGATTTGCACTGGCTATATATTGAGGGGTAGACTTTAGTGTAAACTCATTCTGGCCTGGAGCCAGTAATCCCCAATGGTGTCTCTTCTTGTTAAACCTGATTGAGGTTTGGATATGTAAACTCTTATTTTGTAATCTCTTGTAATTCTCTCATGTGGAATAAAATCTCTCTGTTGGACTGGACGTACACTATCTCGAGGATAGTGGAACCAGTATAAATATTGTGTCTCTTTGTTTCTCTGCTATAGTTATTTACTATTTTGTTTATGTAATAGAATAATTGCTATCAAATTAGATTGGTGTTCAATTGGAAAATCTAGATCCTGCTAATTGTTCTTCCGCATATGCGCAATTTTGCACAACAGATTGGTATCAGAGCAAGGCGATTTGTTTTAAATTGTGCATCAATTATTTCTACAAAGGTTGGTAGATTCAGTGGTGATTATGCTATTACTATTTTGGAGAAAAGGAGACTTTGGTGGAGGAGATTATGCTGAGAGAAAAAGGGCGTTCCAATCTGGGAACTTTGACGTGATATGGAGTTTAATGTGTTGAAGGGACTATTGGATTTGGGAAGTTTTGATCATGTTACTGACAGGGGTCTTCATGTTGATGATGCTCGAGGGATCCAAGATGATCATGAAAGGAGCTCAGATCAAGTGATAGACGGGTGTCATGACAGAGATCATTGTGGTTTTGACAGGGGTCTTCACGTTGATGATGCTCGAGGGATCCGAGGTGATCGAGGATGGAGCTCAGGTCAAGTGTTAGACGGGTATCAACGTTATTGCAAGTACTTTTAGACCGTTGGTTTATGCGCGGTGCAGCTCATGGTGGTAAATGCATCTTTTGTAGGCGGTGGGTGAAGTTCGTAATAACTAAGTGGTAGGAGAGAGATTTTTTGTGAATACAGATATTTGTATTTTGGCTCTGTATTTGAATTGGTTTTAATTGAGAGAATTAAATTTTGGCCTTGGCGGTGTTGAGATTACTTTGGTGTCTGCCTTCTTTGTTATTTTGGATATTTGCAACATTTTGTTGGCGGGCGGGGACGAAGTCTGAGCTCGTTAACAATTGTGTGATGGGGGGTGGCTTTGCTGGAACCCATTTGGTAAATATTCATTTTTTTGGTGTATCTCGTTATGAGATTTTGACTGAAGGTGGAGTTCTGTTGAAGAGTTTTATGATGAGAAGAGAATTTGACTCAAGGTGGGGTGTTGCAGATATGTGATTTTGCATCAAGGTGGAGTGTTAAATTTGGTGATACAAAATCACAAATTGATTGGAACAAATTTGCAAAGAATGGAAAGTAAATATTTTTATAATAGGAATGCACTGATTGCATTTGATGAGGTGGTTGAGAAATAAACGAAGGGATTAATTTCTTCCATCTATGCTAAAGAAACAGATTGATTTACTTCCTATATTTGCACGTTTGTTGTTATGGTAATTTGCCTCCATTATATTATTACCATATGTTGGTAATTTAATTGATGACTCACATAGATTTGCACTGTCTATATATTGAGGGGTAGACTTTAGTGTAAACCCATCCTGGCCTGGAGCCAGTGATCCCCAATGGTGTCTCTTCTTGTTAAACCTGATTGAGGTTTGGATATGTAAACTCTTATTTTGTAATCTCCTGTAATTCTCTCATGTGGAATAAAATCTCTCTCTGTTGGACTGGACGTACACTATCTCGAGGATAGTGGAACCAGTATAAATATTGTGTCTCTTTGTTTCTCTACTATAGTTATTTACTATTTTGTTTATGTAATAGAATAATTGCTATCATATTAGATTGGTGTTCAATTGGCAAATCTAGATCCTGCTTATTGCGCTTCCGCATTCGCACAAGAATCATAACAGTCAATGCATCGGTCAGATCCGAGTAATATAAATCCAAGCCTAAGTTCTACTGCAATAATTGAAACGCGAGACCAATTAAAACCCGTTACGTATTTCAAACCAATACATGGACCCGGTCTGTCGGGCCTTTCGAGTCTATTATAAAATACTCATATATTTAACTCATAATATTTATGTTAAACCATATTTAAAATTAAAACTTTGGTAAAATTTATATACATAGATGTATATTGGATGACAATGTAATCAAGTTTACAAATTATATACACAAAAGCATCTATATTTTAACCCAAAAAATGATAAATAAATACCACATGATGAGGTAATGTTATTAGTGCCTAACTGATGCTCGATGTTGTGAAACTATAGGAAGGATGTTCAGTGTGGTGGAGCTGCAAGAAGGACACTGAAGCGGCTCACACGAACATATACAAGACGCTGCAGTTATGTGCTAGAGGTGACCAAATTCTCTTCAAGGCAAGAAGCTTGATGTTGCAAGTCAAGGTGTTGCCAAAGGTGATTGCTTAGATGTGAACTTGGTTAGGGACAACATTTCTTATGGGTTGGAGAGTACTGAAGATAATAAATGAAATGATGTGTGAGTTTGATTGACATGCTCCAGCTTTAAGGAAACAGTGCATGAGAGTTGCTTCAAAATGTGAGTTTGAATGATTAATCATATGGGATGCTCCAATATTAAAATGCGTTAGCCAGGCTAACCATGTATGTCTTTTGAACTGAAAAGTGCGGTTCTTAAGAGACTTCAATTACAAATGGTTGCAACCAGGAAAGTATTTTGAACTGTAGTTGAAAGCATTAATGTGCACCAACCATGAAGTTTGTACAGTTCTTGGACATTGCCTTCATATAGTTATGTGGACAATGTTTTAAGAAATTCTAGTTGTTGTCTCCTCATTGTCTAATATGAGCTAGTACTATCATATGTATTTATAATCATTTTCATTGTGGTTTACATAAAGAAATACTGTTGAAGATTCAGATCCGTGGCTAAATTATGTTTATAAAACTATGGTGTTAAATTACCATGGACCGTGGTTAAATTATATTAACAAAATTATGGAGAAAATTGCCATGGGCAAAAGCCATGGCAGATTGATACTTTTCCACGGTCCAAAGCCGTGGCAAAATATCATTCTACCACGGTCCTGAGCCATGGCAAAATTTTGCCACTCTCCATTTTGCTACGGCCTTAAGCCGTGAAAAATTTGGTTTTCTGGAAGTCTTGTAATATTTTCTTATTTAGAAAACTAATAAAATCTCCTCTCCCCAAGTGGACGTAGACTTACAAGATGTTAGTGGAACCACTATAAATATCTTGTGTACTTCCTTTTATTGCTTGATCCGTGATTGTTTTACTGGTGACTATCTGTTGTTTGTTTTGCCTCGCCATCAATCCATTCCTATTTATTTTTCCGTAGGTTGGGTTTTATTCCCAAGGCGTTTTTTGGGAAACTTTTCCCCAACAATTGGTATCAGAGCTACGTGGTTGATTGAGAAAGGGTGTTAGGCATTATGGCAGGAGATGAGGAGAATTCAGCAATTGTATCAAGGCCATACCTCAAAGGGAACATATATGACAACAGGATCTCAGTTAGCAATAGAAAGATGGAATGAGGATAAAGACTTCGAGAAGTGGCAATGGGGGATGAAAGTTGTTCTGATGAGGAACAATGTTCATCCTGTGGTTTTTTCTACTGAGGAGTTGACGGATGATATTTCAGCCATGGAAAGGAAGGAGATGCAACGATGGGCATTTACTACTTTACAATTAGCAATGAGAGAAAATTTCATTTCAGAGATTAGCGGTGAGACCACTACTAAGGACATTTGGACCAAGCTAGAAAAATTCTATTTAAAGAAGTCACTAACCAACTGTCTGATTTTGCTGAAGACGTTTTTCACCATGCGGATGAGTGAAGGTACTTCAGTGAAGGCACATCTAAGCTTCTTCGATGTTCTCGTGATGAGGATGAAGACTGTTAACCTGAAAGTGGATGAGGAGCAAATAACAATGATTCTTTTGTGTTCTCTACCAGAGCGATACACAGGTTTCGCTAACAGTCTTATCTATGCCAGAGATACACTAACAGTAGATGATGTGAAGGCAGGTCTTCTATCTGAGGACTTGAGGGGTCAGATGAAGGGGTTGAGTGAAGGCAGAGGAGGAAGAAGTACGAAAGCCTTATTAGTTGGTATGGAGAAATGGGAGAAGAAGAAAATAAAGTCAAGAGATGGGAAGTGCTACATTTGCAAGAAAGCATGTCATTAGAAGAGAGATAGTCCGGACTTGAAGAAAAAAATTAAAGTTGGAAATTCATCGGTTGCGATGAAGGAATTTTTGTTTGATGACTTATTGACAATGGTAGTATTAGAACATTGGGTGCTAGATATGGGTGCATCTTTCCATATGACACCTAATAAGAATTATTTTAGTTTTTTTTAAAGAAAAAGAGGGAAACTGATTCTTATGGGAAATGATGCTAGTTGTAGAGTCATTGTAACAACCCGGAAAATCCGAGCCAATTAAAAATTTTTATTTTGGCGATTTTAACAGATTTTGAGAATTTAAAATGGTTTATTTTAAATAATAACGACGGAAAATTTATTTAAATCATAGTTAAAATGAATAAATTTATTTTAATTATATAACGAGCCTGAAATGGCACGGCAGTTCGAAAATTCGATTTCAAATTTCAATTCGATATACAGAATTCAATATAAGTCAGAATTGAACGAAACAAGAAATATTTGAATCTGTTTAATCATATCTTTCTAATGAAGCTAAGAAACTGAGATTTCACTTTATATAGTGTAAGTTACGTCCAGTTTAAAATTTAAAATAGTCGCTATGGAATTTATATATATTTATAATATATATAAGGCCCTTAAAAATAGCCATTTTGCAAGCGACCTCTGTTTTCGATGAAACCACTTTTGTTGGAACCGGAATGCCAAATTACTGCTAGATTCCAAAATTCAGAATTTTTGGAATCAATATGTGAGCATTGCAAAAGAAAACGTGTTTGACCAGTTTTAGTTGAATTTAATCAACTGAAAAATGACCATTTTTCAGTCGGCCTCGAAATTCGACGAAACTAGTTTTGTTAGGACTGTATCGTCAATACGAAGCTAGAAATAATTTTTTTGGAATTTTTCGGGTCCGTGTGTGGCCCCGGCAAATTGAAATGTACGTTAAAATCAAATTTGAACGTTATATTAATTTATATTTTAAATTTGACGAAAGCTGATCGTAACGGCCGAATTGGCTTACATACATATCCCGTTGTGTTCGGAATGGGGGTAATTAGCTAGGAGCAACAGTCGATGGATTCGATCTGGAGTTCGAATTTAAAAAGTTACATTTTGGAAATTTAAAATAATTAAAATAATATAATTATTTACACCTCCCTCCTTTCTCTTATGCTAAGTCAAACCCCCCGTTCTTCATAACATATCTCAGGAAAAAAACCGATCGTCGCAGAGCCGGGTTTCGATCCTGGGACCTGTGGTACTATGCAGATTCGCATGTATGACGGGGTAATACGCACCTTGACAGGTGTCCGTTATGTTTTAGGTCTTCGGAAGTCAATGGTATCTCTTAGAAAGTTGGCATCCAAAGGATGCGAGGTAAATATTGATAAGGATAGTCAAAGGGTTTCTGAGGGTGCACTTGTAGTGATGAAGGGAGATATGTTTCATAATTTGTATCTCTTGAGGGGAAGCACTGTACTTAAAAAGTCAAGGGTTAGAGTCTACAGTTCTTGTGGAAAAGATGTCAAAGCTAGGCATACGATAAGGGACATTGAGTTTCTGCATAGGAAGAATATGATCAAAGGGGAAAGCTTCAACAAGGTGGAATTTTCCAATAGGATGTGCTTGATAAGCGGAAGAAGGGACCGTCTAAAGTTGGTCAGAGATCAAAAGAGAAAGCAGTGGATATGTATAAGTCATTGCAGACTGCTAAGGTCGGGCATTGCTCGAGCTGGAATCGCTTATCGAAATGTTAGGTGCCACGGGGTGACACAGTGTGGGGAGAGAGTTGAGATGGTTCGTGGAGGTGTTTGTTTTCATGGTGAAGATTGATAGGTCTTACATGAAGGGGGTACTTTGAACACTTTGTTGGCAGGTGGTGTCGTTGCCGGAGTTTGTTGAATAAGTGCAATGGAGATGGCCATGCCGAAGCTCATTGGGGAATGTAACCATGGCGTCTTGTCCGAGAAGATGCTTAGAGTAAGAGGATGTAGGTGGAGTAAGTATGCTTTCAAGGAAATATAGTATCAAGGTGGAGATTGTTAGATTTCGTGATACAATATTTTCATTTGCAGAAGATTGGGAAAATATTATTGATTATGGTGATACAATATTTCCATTTAGAGAAGATTTGGGAAATACTGTTAATTTGTGTAATATAATATTTCCAACTTCAGTAAATTTGGAAGATATCAGAAAATTTATTGCCTCTATTGTAAAATTTGATAGGGCAATAAATTATCTACATAAGTGGAAGAATATGAAGAAGATTTTTATGGGATATTGAAGTAAGGAATTAATTCTCTGATTGGTTTATTAAACAAGGAATCTTATCAGGAGCAAATAAATTGAAGACTTAATTAGGATTGATTTATAACCATAAATCAATTACTTCAACCCCAAGTATTAATCCTTATATAAAGATAGGGATTAGGTAAATGTATGGATCTTCTCTAAAAGTTATATCTTCTTCTTCCTCTCTATTATCAGTCTTGTAATATTATCTTATTTAGAGAAGTAAAAAATATCATTTGCCCAAGTGGATGTACACTAACAAGACGTTAGTGGAACCACTATAAATCTCTTGTGTTCTTTCTTTTATTGCTTGATCTGTGATTGTTTTGCTAGTGACTATCTGTTGTTTGTTTTTCCTCGTCATTAATCTGTTCCTATTTGTTTTTCTGCAAGGTTGGGTTTTATTCCCAAGACGTTTTTTGGGAAACTTTTCCCCAACAACTACGCCATGGGAACATTATACCATTTTAAACCCTCATTTGACAATAATATTTTTCTACATATCAAAGCATTAACTATTAACATTCATGTTTTTATCTTAAACTGTTTAACTTTTACAAGGAACGTTCCTGTTTTTCTTACTTATATGCATTCTAAAAATAATAAAAATAAACTACTTTTGGTTTCTTCTACAGTAGCTTTCATGTTGATACCTGTCCAGTTCATAATCTTGTGCAACTGAATCCTACAAATAATTCCCTTATATATTTCTATTACTGTACATGAATACAAATGGTTAATTCGAATGAAGTAACAAGCACCTACTTCTTTGTGACTCCTTCATATGCTTCAAGTGCGCTATCATTGATTTTTGCCAAAAATTGAATTTCGGGCTAGTAGTGATTGGTCCTAAAGCTCCTCTTCTTGCCGACCTCTAAATAAATGGAAAGATCATGCAAAATGCACAGAGCAAGTAAATAAATGTAATGCTTCGGTTTATCAAAACATTTAAAATGGTACAAACATATAAATATATGGTCAAATAAGAACTTTCCTTAGATACATTTAAAATCAAGATGATTCACAACTATCAAAAATGTTAAGCACGCACTTCTAAACTCTTACTACAATACTATCTCATCAAATGCATTGCATATTCTAAACAAATCTCTATCAAGTATAGTACATATACTTCTAAGGAGTGCCGAAGTAACATTTTGAAAATTATACACAATATTATCATTTAAACATCGTCCAAGGTTTCTTTGACAATTGTGATTATTATATTCCAATCAGGACTTATTTTTATTTGTTTCAAACGATATTAAATTTAATCTAAAGTTGGTTAAGCCATGAAATTTAGGAGCTGAATTTTGCTTTCATCGAGTCTCCGCTAAATATAATTCAGTTTTGCTTTATCACATAATTGATCTCTTTGTTGTCGCAAAACTTCCCATTATGTTACTTGTCATAATTTCTTTCACGACAAATACCAAATACATAGTGGTGTATTTCTTCTATTCTTTCCAATTTTTATATAGTAGAAACATTAATATAATTTTTCCGTTTTTATGTGTACTGAAAGAATTCAAGTTTAAAAGAAAATTAATGTAAACTTAATAGATGTCAGTAGTGCAATACAAATCAATGTTTACTTTTGTGTGACTTTGATTCTTTCATTCATTCATCCAAAAAGTGTAATAAGATCCTTGACATTGCTAGTAAGGAGTTTGGGAATATTAATCCTTATAGCATTTGTACTCCATCTTGTAACAACTCGAATTTTTCCGACTGTTTAGATTTAAATTTAATGTTGATTTTGGATAACAATGGATAAAAGCAAGGTTAATAAAAACTTATTAAGTGTATTTAATTGATATAAACTTGAATAAGCTTATTAAACGGTGAATTCAATAGTTTATTAATATAATAACTTGTATATGATTGTAGATATAAGATTTGGTTATCAATTGAAATAAAAGAATTGAACCAAATGCTATAAATAAATAGCAAGATTTCACGTGATCATATTGAAATGTACTAAGTAAGGATAATTAACAGGTATGTGAATACATTTGTTTACAACAATAAGCTTATAATATTTTAATTAGAATTTGTAACTAGTCATAGATTGCAAAACCCAATATTAATGCATTGAAATAAAGTGGAAACAAATGACAATAAAGATAATTAAATGGTGTAATTAGTGAAAATTAAGAATGGTAATTGAAGGAATAAATTGAATGTTTAACTAATTGTTAAAAATAACGATTACAATAGATTAATAAATTAATATGTGAAACCATTTGCTTTTGTTATAAGCAACGGATATACAAATGCATTTGAATTGATAATTTATAACAATTCTTAAATTTCATATTTATTATTTAATTCATTGATGATAAATTGGAAGTAAATGGCAACTAATGCACATAATTAATGTAGTTAAGGTGAATAAAAATTGTAATAGTAGAAGACTAATATAATAGATTTTAAAAAAAGCATTAGGTAGGATCAAAATGTAACAATTTATGAAATAATAAAGAAAATATCGAATGTATGAGACTTAGTCAAATTTATTAAGTTATGACAAATAAATTGATTCCAAGTAATTAAGTATTTTGTTGCTGTACATTAAATGATAAATGGAAGTTAGTAACGTAATAGGATATAAACAAAAATATCAACTATATTCTTAAATTAAAGATTTTTTGAATAAATAGAATTGAAATTAAATCAAACAATCTTATTGGGATCAAATATATACCGAATTTCTAAGACATAAATTAAGTTGATTATTTTAAAATTTAATGTTCAAACAAAAATTGAAAAAATAAATGAATTTGATTTTAATGTATGTAATTCATTCCTATAACTAAATGTATATCTATTTTGGATTAGGATGTAGTTAGCACTGTTGGAATTGAATTAAAGAAGAACAGGAATAGATCCAATGCTCTATTTATGCAATTAACCATTGAAATTCCTTTCCTATAAATAATCTTGAAGTAGTAATCTAATTTTCTCATTTCCATATATTCGTACTACTCGAACACGCCATCACCTTTTGTGTCATTCCTCTACTCACGTTCACAATTAAAGAGAAAAGAAATGAAGCAAAAAAAACATATCTCAAAATTTTATCCATGAAAAATTATGAAACAAGCTTCTCCGAGTCGGAAATTATTAGATCTTATATCCTATATGAATTGTGAAGTGTGCGGCGTCATCTGGCTATGTTCGACATTTTTACAGTCATGGGTTTCTTTCTCTGTATCGTGTTTGTACAGAAATTCAAAATGAGAGGAGAAAGAAGCAAGTGATGTGGCATGTTAGTATGATTTATTTTTGTTTTATTATTATTATTTTTATTTGTTTAAAATTCTTATGTTTAAATGTTTATAACTTTCTACTATGAGGTTGGTTTTGGATGAAATAAATTGCGTTGGAATCGTATCGACGACTCCGCGATGCCGCTAGTTTGGACAAATTCTAAGACTGTTAAATTTTGGGCTAAAATTTGAATTTCAATCTCGTTTAAAATCAAGGTGAGTCATTAAACTCACTCACACCTAACTAAAGTATTGATTATTAGTTAAATTAAATTTATATTATGATATGACTGTACTGATTATTGTCTAGTAGTCAAAATTGCATATTTATGTTAACTAGCATCGATAGTGTAATTTAATTTGACAGTTAGTTAAAATTCTACTGTTATGTTAAAATTTTACATTTTATTTCTAGTTTAAAACCCATCATTTGATAACTAGTAAATTTTACAGTACTAAACTATTCATATGTAATGATGTGATGAATGACTTGGATTTGATATGTTTAATATATTGAAGTTTATTTGTGTAAAGTTACTTATTATTCACCCTGATTTATATATAACCATCGGTTGTGCTGATTAATCCCAACATTGATGTAATGTCCTGTATTTTTGGTTGTCAAATATTTAATTTAATTTATTATTTTAAATAGTATATTTGGAATATTCATGGATTTTAATATTGAAATTGTTTATAAAACGAAGTTTGAACGTTAAATTTATATTTAAATTAAAACGAGCTCGTAATGGCGCGATAGTTCATAATTTTGAATATTGAACTTCAATTGAATATACAGGATCCGATATAAGTCGGATTTCTATGAAACAAGAAATTTTGGAATCTTGTTGATTATAATTTTCTTATGGAAGAGAAAAAAAAATCAGATTTCATGTTATAGATTGATAGTTATGTCCAATTCAAATTTTAAAATAGTCGTTATGGAAATCATTATTAATTTATAACATTTATTTAATAAATTTAAAAGGGTGTAATTATAAATTAAATACTGTTTTGACTCGGAATGCTGATTTTAAGTTGTGTAAAAAACATTTAAAGATATAGATATGTTTTATTGAATATTTATGATAATAATAATTTATTATTATTTTATTTAATTATTTTGGATTTAAATAATAATGTAATCGATATTTATAGGCCTTTAAAACAGCCATTTTGCAAAAAGAGTCTGTTTTCAACGAAATTAGTTTCATTGGAACTGTAACGTTAAACTATTGTATGGTATTAAATTTCGTGGCAAACCGATGTTGTATGTGACAACGGCAGCCGTAAACGCCCAGTCATTTTCTATAGCGTGAAATTTAATTTATTTAATTTATTAAAGAGATATTTGAGTGTGACTTGAGAAGACAATCAAATTAAGCTACGAAACCAGTTCCAATGAATTCATATCGATGTTTAGAGCTAGGATAGATATACAGTTTGTTATTTTTGAAGATTGTGTAATTTGGTATCCAAAATAGCAATGTGGTTCGTATAAAAATAGTGTACCGGGAAACAGTCTCGGAATGCGATGAAACTGGTCCCATTGGATTCATATTAATTAATTATTGTAGCGACCAAAGGTTCCGGTACCATTTGAGCTGACTAAACCGTACCGGTCCAACCCAAACTGCACTGGAAATTCAGATGCCAATAGAAAGAATTCAGAGGGTGAGGTAAGAAAGAAAGAAATAATAGAATAGAAGAAGAAGAAGAACCAACACAACACAGAGTCTCACATTGCAGCGGAACAAAATATAATACAGAAATAACTTTATTGAGAGCTTTAAATAAAACTTACAATATCAGAGTACATCACACAACGGGACAGTATAATAACTTGTTCCCATATACAACACACAGCAGAATAGTAGCTATATAATATCATACGACTGAACTCATCCCGCTTGTCTCTTCACAGCATTTGATAACCTGAACCTGTACATTCCGGACTAACCCGAGCATTTACAAAACACCGGGTCAGTCTGGTGAACCAGAGTGAGATAAACTCGCACAGTATTATGGTATCACACAACTTGATTTTTTTCAAGTTAAAATCCTTTCAAAAGAAAATGATAATCGTAAGACCAAATCCACACATAAATACGGACGGTTTTTATCTTACGATAACCCAAAACAGTTTTGAAATCAATACCTTGTCTGATATTATAATAATGTCTAAATACAAGTAAATAGAATCTAGTGGAACGCTTGCATCTCACGCTCCACATATATAGTATACAAACAAAACCGCAGGCGCTTATTGGAGATTGGATTCCAACCATGACAAGGTATGGGACCACCTGCCGATAGTGTATCTCTAGAGACGAATACATTGGGTTCAACAAGAATGTCTTGCAATCCGGCCCACACATGACCGACCACTCATTTCGCTTGAGTGTATCGAATGTATATCACCAACGGTTGGGTGCGACCCACTATTTCCCGAAAAGGGACAGCATCGATAGGTTAAAGAAGTAAAAGGAATTTCTCTAGATAGGTGATTATACACCCTAATGGGAGCGACCCACATAGCCATGCTGCCTGCCCGATTTTTGTCATTTACCGGTTGGGAGGCTTAAGGCCAGAATTTTCTTTGAAACATCTGATCGCCATTCACTTTGAATGCCACATCGTCAAATCCACTAGATATCGCTAATTGACGTCCACAAAAATACTCTAGTTGGGAGCTAACCAACTATGGCACGTTTGAAGAAATCAATGTATGTGATCCTTTTGGAAATACTCTGTCAGACATCCGTCCATACAAGTCATCCAGGAACAGGATGAACCGAAGGCACTCTCCTACTGCATCTCATATAGGAATCACCCCAGGGATCAATAGCGAGTAGTCCTTGCAATCCACAGATTTCAACTGCGACAGAACCCCAGTATATCTCCGGGTCGAATCAGAGACTGTAAGTGGTTCTTCCGTTTCATGAAGATCTATGGTCTTTAATGCTCCATCTAGATCGTCATCTGATGTCTTCTATATTTTCGTATTTGTTGGTCAGAATGGTTTTCGAATATAAATTTGATCCCGGTCTTTCCATACCAACCATCGTAAAGGTCAGATTTGATAGTCCGTTATTTAACTATCAAATAAAACAGTCATTCAATCATAAAGGAAAAATAGATTTATTGGTTCAGTATTTAGCATCACTTGGCTTCTTTAATTAAATAATTAAAGAATAATTAACTTAAATATCCCAATATTGGGAAAAACATTCACTCATTATTCCCGTTACTTTGGAAATCTCCTGACATATTCTCACATCATTCAACTAACGTTGCATCATTATTTCTTTTATGAAAATAATAAATTATTCTTACATTCTACCATTATCAGCTAATCATCTTCAGAAAATCCCGAAGTCGTTCAAGTTGGGATATTTTAATTACCTCTCAGACCTTGATCAACAACGTTCTTATCTTACGATAAATACGAACTGAAATTCAAAAACCGATATTCATTCTCATTCCATTAAACTATTTACTTCAAAATATAGCTTTAAAAATCTAATTTATCTTTTGGATGTCTCTTTTTAAAATATACTTGATATTGCTAAATTCATCGATTACTTAATTCCTTATCAAACATCACTCTTATTAACTTCCAATTATTTAAATACTTTGTTCCCTAACTGGGTAATTATCACAAACCCTATTACCTAATTCTTTTCAAATCCCTTTCAACATTCCCTTTCCTACTGGGAATCTCACTGTCCAATTACTTACTTAATTCCACACTTAAGTATTTCCAATTCCATATCAACTTCTTTACTTCTCATTTGCTTTATAAACCTTGTTTTTACATCTCAGGTTTAATTTTAACTGTTTTATGCCTTCATTTTTGTAATAACCCGGAATTATGAAAGAAAGCAAAATTTTGTAATAAAACGTAGCAAAACTTTAACTAGAGTTTTATTCGTTTTTAAGAAACAAATTGAATAACACGTGAACTAGAGAACTTAGGCATTAGTTTACACATACACTAAGCTATCTAGATTAAGTGCACTCGACCATTTTAAAACATGAACGTGAACCATTCCTTTTGCGAAATAACTTGAGCAAGTCAAGGCAACCAATATAAAGGAAAACAAGCAATTTAAATGGTGATTTCTTAACCATTTAAAAGCTTGAAACCAACCTTAATGTCCGCAAAGCCCTATACCAAAACAAGTGAGATAAGTGAACATATAAATACACTTATACACCTTAGACTTAGCTAGCTAAAAACTTAGTTAAATACTGAACTTAGTAAGGCTTATTTCCAGCCCATCCTTGCGCAAAGAAGCAAGCCCATCTCAGTTGAAACCAAAGTCCAATAGTTAGCATAATACTTCATAGGGAAGTACAGAAGGACAAGGATGATAGTGACTTGTAGATTAGAGAATAACACTTGAGTAAAATAGGATATTTGCCATCATTCATAATACATATTGGCGCAGGCATTCAATGCAATGTGTAATTAGATTTTTTTCATATTTTGATTTAAGTTTAATACAAATAATGTGGTGTAAATGTTGAGGCCAAGTGAATGTATGCGTGAGTTTATAACCATACAAACTTAAGTGTATTATATGAATTCCTCTAGAAGAAGTATCAAACATTTAAAGCCTTTGTCATTAAGTGAAAACCATTGTATGGCCATGGATCCTCCAACAATGCCGTGAGCATGAAATGCTAAAGCAAATGTAGCTATCAATGAACATTCCTTTGCTGCTAAGAACCTGCGCAAGATATGTTGATAGAAGATTTATGATTTAGTAGTTAAAGTTATAAAAGAAAGCATTATAATATACTTTAAGTTAGCCTATAAATAAGCTGTTAGATCTTCACTTTTATTCACCTACAAGTCAAGCTAAGAGAAAGGAAAACATGAGACATTAAAAGCACACAGCAAACCGTGATCTTAATGTGAGTAAACTCGTCTTTTACTCTGTTTAAACTATTACTAAGTTAATATAATGGGGTAGAGATATATCTATACATATGTGATGTGAATGGATTATACTCAGAAAATTTGATCTTCTTGATTAACCGGTGAATGGGAAGAGCATAGAATAATGAACGATGATTCTCATTTTTAATCCCTGTTTTGAATCGCATGTTATTTAATGCTATATATACATATACATCCAACTGGCATTGACTTGCGGTGCTAAATATTAATGTTATTACTTGAGTTGTATATAGGGTAGGGTTTCTACTACCTTTTGAATGAGATGCATGTATGTTTAAACAACAAAACACGTCAACTCTATTAACAAAATAAATAAATAACCTTGATTCTGGCGAGTTATAGAATATGCGTACTACATGAATGAGGCTCGCTTACCGTCGTAGTGGAGTTTGATGTTGATCTACGTTTTGGTGTGGCGGTAGCAGGCAGGGGTAAAATAAGGTGTTTGGGTTTTTTTTTCTTTTTCTTTTCTTTCATAGCACGTCTTGTTGAAGTACAAAATTCCAATAGAGATGCTCGGAACAGGCCGTGAGGGTGTGGATGAGTTCAGGTGGCGATGGCGTGTTTGCATTACATTCGGAACCGATGCAGGTCGACTGACATGTGTGTGGATGTGCAAAGTTGCACCGTGTATATGGAAGTGTTCCAGCGAGTATATGAAGGAGAAGAAGGGAACAACAGTAACTAAAAAGAAAAAGGGATGAGGCATATGGGGTATTAATGGATTCAATCATGTTAGCTAATATAGCTGTACTGTAGAAACTTGAAGCAAAGAAAGGAAAGTCAAAAGAAGATAAGAAAGAGCAGCAACAAAAGAATAGTGGAGCACATACATGTTGTGTATGGACTTAGAGCAGCTGGTGTGTTATATCTGGGTGGTGCACTTGAGATGAATTTTGTACAGCGGTTGTTAGTTGCATCATGGACCCTTCACTTTGCTTTTGTCAAACGTATTCTGTGGTGTTAGTCCAAAGTCAGTCCCAAAACTGGCAACACCGAAGCAATATATGGTACGGTCACACTTGCCAAACAATACACAAAGCATGCATTCCAACAACTAGTTTCTTTAACAGGGAGAAGTAGAAGGGGACGGCAGCTTGTAAGGGGAGGTGCATGCGTTGGAACCAAACAATTGAAGAGAATAGTGAAGCAACATGCAGGTCACGCAAATAATAAAAGAAAAATGAAAATGATATTTCCACCCATGTTTTGAGACGGTTTAGTTGAAAGAAGAGAGTAGATGTGAAGGATTGGGAAGAAAAGGTGGGTGAGAATAGTGAAGCAACATAGGTCACGCAGATAATAAAGTAAGAATGAAAATGATATTTCCACCCATGTTTTGAGACGGTTTAGTTAAAAGAAGAGAGTAGATGTGAAGGATTGGGAAGAAAAGGTGGGTGAGAATAGTGAAGCAACATAGGTCAGTAAGAATGAAAATGATATTTCCACCCATGTTTTGAGACGGTTTAGTTAAAAGAAGAGAGTAGATGTGAAGGATCGGGAAGAAATGATGGGTGAGAATAGCGGCCTTGAAGATTTAGTTTTGGTTTCTACGAGAGTTGGTTTTGGCGAGACTTACTTTTGTGGTGAGATTTTTGAACAAGATTTTTAAATTAAAAACTGTTTAAAATAAATAAAGGAAAAATGTTTCGGAAATCTATTTAATTTATTTATTTTAATATAAAATAAATAATTAAATAATTAGTCTTTAAAATGAATATATAAATTTAGAGAAATTTATATATATATCTGTTTGTTAACATTTTATAATGTATAAAAATGATAATCGCGTTAATAATTTAATCTGAGAACAAAGGAATTGTTTATTTAAAACAAAGCGACGGACAAAGGAATTGTTTATTTAAAACAAAGCGACGGACAAAGGAATTGTTTATTTATTTAACCAAAGCAACGATAAATAAAATAAGATCTGACGAGAGAAAAGGGTTAACTGTCGATACTAGATTCAACGGTTTGAACCCGGTTTTATAATAAAAGAAGATTTTACAGTAGAAAGGTTGTAAACTCGTGCTTCGCATACAGTGTAGTATGACATTAAATAAAAGAGTTGAACTAATATTTTTTTGAAATAAAAATATAAAAAGGAATGTGAATATTTGTAATAGGAATTCAAATAGATGTACTGAAATTAGAAACTGACTAAAATTGGTAAGTTGAATGATTTTCCGAATATCGATCTGATGTTGGTTTCGACCTTCGGGGTTTATACTTAGGAAGTTGTTCGCATACTAGTTACAGTCAGCGACTGATTGACGTGAAAGAATAGTGATACGTAAATTAAACGATGGAAATGTTTTTCAGTGTAAATAACATATATTTTCTAGACAAGAGAAAATAAGGAAATATGAATACATATATATAAAAAGAATTGATCAGTAGAAGATCCAATTGGAAATAAGATTGTTGTTTGCACACATGTTTTTCATTGATAGTTAAGACATCGACTATCAAAGTTTTTCGACCATTTTAACGTTGTTAATATGGAGAGACCGGTTGGATTATTATCCAAAGAACCACTCCGTATTGGCGTCAGCATGACAAATCAAATACGCTGAAGAAAATCGAAGACAGAGTAAAGTGCAAGGGCTATTGTATAAGTCCTAGGTAAGGATTTTCCTAGGATGGATATACTGAATAGTGCCTTCGGTTTGTCCAGTCCCAGGACAACTTGTATGGACGAACGTCTGACAAAGTACACCTAACTAATCACGTACGTTGATCTTTTCAAACGTAGTTATGAGTGGCAGAGGAATTCGTTTCTCTTGCTTTATACTTGTAATATATTTTTGAAGAAGTCAATTAGTAAATTAGCGGGTTTGACGATGTGACGTTCAAAGCAAATCAAAAGAGTGTCGAGTACGTTTAGCCTCAAGCTTCACAACCGGAAATGACAGAAATCGGGCAGGCAGCATGGCTATGTGGGTCGCACCCATTAGGGTATATTGTCACCATCTAGAGAATATTCATTATTGTTACTTCTTTCGTTTCTGTATCTTCGGATAACGGTTATGTGGGCCCAACCGTCGGTGATAATATATTCGATACACTCAAGAGAAATGAGTGGTCGGTCATGTGTGGCCGAGTTGCAAGATGTTCTTGTTGAACTCCAGTGTATCGTTTCTAGAGTACACTGATCGAAAGGTGGTTCCATACCTTGTCATAGTTGGAAATCCAAAATCCTTAAGCGCTAAGCGGTATTTGTTTGTGTATTATTAAGTAGAATGTGAGATGCAAACATTCTACTAGTTTATGAATTACTTGTGGAAACACTAGACATTATCGTAATATCTGGTTCAAATATGCAAACTGTTTTTGATCTCATAAGGTAAAAACCCGTTCCGTATTCACGGCGTGGTCTTATGAATCATTTTGATTTATTAAAACTTGTTTATAAATCGTTTACTCATACCAGTCCATGACTGACCCGGAGTTTATTTTCTGTGTTTTCCTTAAACTCTTGGGTGCTCATAATATTTATTATGAGTAGACAAGTGATCCAGGTCTTGAAATAACTTTGGAGTAGCTGGATGGCAGGATCTGAAGTGTTGGCTTATCTATCATATGTTATGTAGAATTATCTGTAAGTTAGTATCACAAGTGTATGTATGTAATTGTGATGACATGTATCCCTATGTATGAAGTACTCTAATGTACTTGACTTATGAAATGTAATATTTTTGGGTTATTATATATTGTCCCAAGTTCCGCTATGAGATTCTGATGTCTTTTCTTAGTTCTATTCTTCTATCTATTTCTTTTCTTTAATAATGATACAACTTCCGAAGCACTGGAAAGTTGGGTCATTACAGTTGGTATCAGAGCTTAGGTTACCGTATACCTAGGCTTTGGGTGAGTGTTGAGAGAGCGTATTTTAAATCTGGATGTTATTATATATATAATATACATACTTAGGATATATCGACTTAAGTTTAATAAAGATTAGGTATCTTAATATCCGATCTAGTTTTGATGACAACCTGTTATATTCAGGACAGTAAGTATGACACCCGTGTTCAAAAGGACTGCTAGGATGAGGGTGACTCCCCCACAGATACTGAGGCTCAGTGACAGTACCCGTATTCATGAGTTAGTAGGTTCTAGCGATAGGACTAAGATAGTACCACCCCGTGATGATGAGGGTAGAGGTAGGGATTCAGATGAGCCCATCACAGGACAGCCAGAGCCTATGGAGAAGGAGGAGATCGTAGTTTTTTTTGAGGACCAGGGAGATGGAGAGGATGGAGAGGGCCAACAGATGGATTATGATGGACAGGGTGATGACAGTAGTGATGATGATAGCGACTCAGATAAGGGATTAGAGGATATAGAGGAATACGAAGAGACGGAGGATGAGGAAGAGCCAGAAGAAGAAGAGGAGGTCACATGGGAACCAATGCAGGAAGACCCAGAGGTAAACTCCACCAGTTGAGCCAGATGACCAGTTGACTGCAGCGTGGGCGCAGTATATCCAGGACTTATTGGAGTACCATGCTGTGGGAGGCTATCAGGAGTTTACAGAGGACTTTGTTTATCCAGACATGATGTTGCACCCACCTTCACCTGTTGAGGTCTTTTGTATATCAAACGATGAGGATATGGATGAAGATGACGATGTAGTCGAGATCATCAATATCGCTGATGACGAAGTGGATGACGTTATCTAGAGTAGTAGCGACGACCACGAGTAGGAGGGTATGTTACGTTTGTATGTAGGACTTTTATTTGACTATAACTCGAACTAGTTGAGTATAGCACTTGTTGTCGCACTATGACTATAACTCAAACTAGTTGGGTATAGCACTTATCATATTATTTGTAGCATTTCCTATGATGGTTTATGACATATCACTTTTGGCTTATTATAAATCTGTGTTTACAAATTTCGAGGACGAAATTTTTATAAGGGGGAAAGATTGTAATAACCCGGAATTCTGAAAGAAAGCAAAATTTTGTAATAAAACGTAGCAAAACTTTAACTAGAGTTTTATTCGTTTTTAAGAAACAAATTGAATAACACGTGAACTAGAGAACTTAGGCATTAGTTTACACATACACTAAGCTATCTAGATTAAGTGCACTCGACCATTTTAAAACATGAACGTGAACCATTCCTTTTGCGAAATAACTTGAGCAAGTCAAGGCAACCAATATAAAGGAAAACAAGCAATTTAAATGGTGATTTCTTAACCATTTAAAAGCTTGAAACCAACCTTAATGTGCGCAAAGCCCTATACCAAAACAAGTGAGATAAGTGAACATATAAATACACTTATACACCTTAGACTTAGCTAGCTAAAAACTTAGTTAAATACTGAACTTAGTAAGGCTTATTTCCAGCCCATCCTTGCGCAAAGAAGCAAGCCCATCTCAGCTGAAACCAAAGTCCAATAGTTAGCATAATACTTCATAGGGAAGTACAGAAGGACAAGGATGATAGTGACTTGTAGATTAGAGAATAACACTTGAGTAAAATAGGATATTTGCCATCATTCATAATACATATTGGCGCAGGCATTCAATGCAATGTGTACTTAGATTTTTTTTCATATTTTGATTTAAGTTTAATACAAATAATGTGGTGTAAATGTTGAGGCCAAGTGAATGTATGCGTGAGTTTATAACCATACAAACTTAAGTGTATTATATGAATTCCTCTAGAAGAAGTATCAAACATTTAAAGCCTTTGTCATTAAGTGAAAACCATTGTATGGCCATGGATCCTCCAACAATGCCGTGAGCATGAAATGCCAAAGCAAATGTCGCTATCAATGAACATTCCTTTGCTGCTAAGAACCTGCGCAAGATATGTTGATAGAAGATTTAGGATTTAGTAGTTAAAGTTATAAAAGAAAGCATTATAATATACTTTAAGTTAGCCTATAAATAAGCTGTTAGATCTTCACTTTTATTCACCTACAAGTCAAGCTAAGAGAAAGGAAAACATGAGACATTAAAAGCACACAGCAAACCGTGATCTTAATGTGAGTAAACTCGTCTTTTACTCTGTTTAAACTATTACTAAGTTAATATAATGAGGTAGAGATATATCTATACATATGTGATGTGAATGGATTATACTCAGAAAATTTGATCTTCTTGATTAACCGGTGAATGGGAAGAGCATAGAATAATGAACGATGATTCTCATTTTTAATCCCTATTTTGAATCGCATGTTATATAATGCTATATATACATCTACATCCAACTGGCATTGACTTGCGGTGCTAAATATTAATGTTATTACTTGAGTTGTATATAGGGTGGGGTTTCTACTACCTTTTGAATGAGACGCATGTATGTTTAAACAACAAAACACGTCAACTCTATTAACAAAATAAATAAATAACCTTGATTCTGGCGAGTTATAGAATATGCGTACTACATGAATGAGGCTCGCTTACCGTCGTAGTGGAGTTTGATGTTGATCTACGTTTTGGTGTGGCGGTAGCAGGCAGGGGTAAAATAAGGTGTTTGGGTTTTTTTTTCTTTTTCTTTTCTTTCATAGCACGTCTTGTTGAAGTACAAAATTCCAATAGAGATGCTCGGAACAGGCCGTGAGGGTGTGGATGAGTTCAGGTGGCGATGGCGTGTTTGCATTACATTCGGAACCCATGCAGGTCGACTGACATGTGTGTGGATGTGCAAAGTTGCACCGTGTATATGGAAGTGTTCCAGCGAGTATATGAAGGAGAAGAAGGGAACAACAGTAACTAAAAAGAAAAAGGGATGAGGCATATGGGGTATTAATGGATTCAATCATGTTAGCTAATATAGCTGTACTGTAGAAACTTGAAGCAAAGAAAGGAAATTCAAAAGAAGATAAGAAAGAGCAGCAACAAAAGAATAGTGGAGCACACACATGTTGTGTATGGACTTAGAGCAGCTGGTGTGTTATATCTGGGTGGTGCACTTGAGATGAATTTTGTACAGCGGTTGTTAGTTGCATCATGGACCCTTCACTTTGCTTTTGTCAAACGTATTCTGTGGTGTTAGTCCAAAGTCAGTCCCAAAACTGGCAACACCGAAGCAATATATGGTACGGTCACACTTGCCAAACAATACACACAGCATGCATTCCAACAACTAGTTTCTTTAACAGGGAGAAGTAGAAGGGGACGGCAGCTTGTAAGGGGAGGTGCATGCGTTGGAACCAAACAATTGAAGAGAATAGTGAAGCAACATGCAGGTCACGCAAATAATAAAAGAAAAATGAAAATGATATTTCCACCCATGTTTTGAGACGGTTTAGTTAAAAGAAGAGAGTAGATGTGAAGGATTGGGAAGAAAAGGTGGGTGAGAATAGTGAAGCAACATAGGTCACGCAGATAATAAAGTAAGAATGAAAATGATATTTCCACCCATGTTTTGAGACGGTTTAGTTAAAAGAAGAGAGTAGATGTGAAGGATTGGGAAGAAAAGGTGGGTGAGAATAGTGAAGCAACATAGGTCAGTAAGAATGAAAATGATATTTCCACCCATGTTTTGAGACGGTTTAGTTAAAAGAAGAGAGTAGATGTGAAGGATCGGGAAGAAATGATGGGTGAGAATAGCGGCCTTGAAGATTTAGTTTTGGTTTCTACGAGAGTTGGTTTTGGCGAGACTTACTTTTGTGGTGAGATTTTTGAACAAGATTTTTAAATTAAAAACTGTTTAAAATAAATAAAGGAAAAATGTTTCGGAAATCTATTTAATTTATTTATTTTAAAATAAAATAAATAATTAAATAATTAATCTTTAAAATGAATATATAAATTTAGAGAAATTTATATATATATCTGTTTGTTAACATTTTATAATGTATAAAAATGATAATCGCGTTAATAATTTAATCTGAGAACAAAGGAATTGTTTATTTAAAACAAAGCGACGGACAAAGGAATTGTTTATTTAAAACAAAGCGACGGACAAAGGAATTGTTTATTTATTTAACCAAAGCAACGATAAATAAAATAAGATCTGATCGAGAGAAAAGGGTTAACTGTCGATACTAGATTCAACGGTTTGAACCCGGTTTTATAATAAAAGAAGATTTTACAGTAGAAAGGTTGTAAACTCGTGCTTCGCATACAGTGTAGTATGACATTAAATAAAAGAGTTGAACTAATATTTTTTTGAAATAAAAATATAAAAAGGAATGTGAATATTTGTAATAGGAATTCAAATAGATGTACTGAAATTAGAAACTGACTAAAATTGGTAAGTTGAATGATTTTCCGAATATCGATCTGATGTTGGTTTCGACCTTCGGGGTTTATACTTAGGAAGTTGTTCGCATACTAGTTACAGTCAGCGACTGATTGACGTGAAAGAATAGTGATACGTAAATTAAACGATGGAAATGTTTTTCAGTGTAAATAACATATATTTTCTAGACAAGAGAAAATAAGGAAATATGAATACATATATATAAAAAGAATTGATCAGTAGAAGATCCAATTGGAAATAAGATTGTTGTTTGCACACATGTTTTTCATTGATAGTTAAGACATCGACTATCAAAGTTTTTCGACCATTTTAACGTTGTTAATATGGAGAGACCGGTTGGATTATTATCCAAAGAACCACTCCGTATTGGCGTCAGCATGACAAATCAAATACGCTGAAGAAAATCGAAGACAGAGTAAAGTGCAAGGGCTATTGTATAAGTCCTAGGTAAGGATTTTCCTAGGATGGATATACTGAATAGTGCCTTCGGTTTGTCCAGTCCCAGGACAACTTGTATGGACGAACGTCTGACAAAGTACACCTAACTAATCACGTACGTTGATCTTTTCAAACGTAGTTATGAGTGGCAGAGGAATTCGTTTCTCTTGCTTTATACTTGTAATATATTTTTGAAGAAGTCAATTAGTAAATTAGCGGGTTTGACGATGTGACATTCAAAGCAAATCAAAAGAGTGTCGAGTACGTTTAGCCTCAAGCTTCACAACCGGAAATGACAGAAATCGGGCAGGCAGCATGGCTATGTGGGCCGCACCCATTAGGGTATATTGTCACCATCTAGAGAATATTCATTATTGTTACTTCTTTCGTTTCTGTATCTTCGGATAACGGTTATGTGGGCCCAACCGTCGGTGATAATATATTCGATACACTCAAGAGAAATGAGTGGTCGGTCATGTGTGGCCGAGTTGCAAGATGTTCTTGTTGAACTCCAGTGTATCGTTTCTAGAGTACACTGATCGAAAGGTGGTTCCATACCTTGTCATAGTTGGAAATCCAAAATCCCTAAGCGCTAAGCGGTATTTGTTTGTGTATTATTAAGTAGAATGTGAGATGCAAACATTCTACTAGTTTATGAATTACTTGTGGAAACACTAGACATTATCATAATATCTGGTTCAAATATGAAAACTGTTTTTGATCTCATAAGGTAAAAACCTGTTCCGTATTCACGGCGTGGTCTTATGAATCATTTTGATTTATTAAAACTTGTTTATAAATCGTTTACTCATACCAGTCCATGACTGACCCGGAGTTTATTTTCTGTGTTTTTCTTAAACTCTTGGGTGCTCATAATATTTATTATGAGTAGACAAGTGATCCAGGTCTTGAAATAACTTTGGAGTAGCTGGATGGCAGGATCTGAAGTGTTGGCTTATCTATCATATGTTATGTAGAATTATCTGCAAGTTAGTATCACAAGTGTTAAGTATGTAATTGTGATGACATGTATCCCTATGTATGAAGTACTCTAATGTACTTGACTTATGAAATGTAATATTTTTGGGTTATTATATATTGCCCCAAGTTCCGCTGTGAGATTCTGATGTCTTTTCTTAGTTCTATTCTTCTATCTATTTCTTTTCTTTAATAATGATACAACTTCCGAAGCACTGGAAAGTTGGGTCATTACAATTTTCTTTACTTAATCCAATCGTTAAGTAACCGTTCCATTTAAGCTATGAGTTCGCTTAAATCCCTTTATAAGTTCATTGAGTTCAAATATAAATCTCGTTCATAATCTCTTCTCAAAGTTTAACTATATCCCATTTCAAAATTTGTTACTTATCTAAATGTATCTCATAAATTTAACAAATAATTCAGTTCAACATTAACTGCTGTAAAATCAGTTAACGGCTTTATTTATAAAGATATCTCCTTAAAAATCTTATTAAGATCAAATAATTATTCATTAAGTTTATTATTAACCAACTAATTTTAAAGTGGATTCTTAGTTAAAACGGGGCTCGGTTAACTCAAAACACAATTTTCCTTTAATCAATTCCAGTTAATCCCTCCTTTAAATTAATTAATAATATAATTAATTTAAATAACTTCATTTAATTGTTCTACGAAACAATAAATCAAATTCTTAACCGTTAGGTTATTTCCTGCTCGTTTGTTTACCCTTTCTATTAACATAAGCGTTTACTTTATCAAAACAATTTAATAATGACTTATAAACCTTTGAATAATAATAATAATAATACTTATTTTCTTTTAAATCGCTATATTCACAATAATATATTTAAAACCTATTTTAGTTATAAAATAAATTTATAACTGCAATTCGGTCAATTTACTTGACGATAAAAATCCATATTTGTAAAATGATTGACTTATAGACAGTGTGATGCCAAATTACTCAACCAATATACCCACTGGTTAAAACAAATCAAATGTTGGATTTCAATCCAATGGTTATCGATCAAATCAACTGTCCAATCAGAACTGTTCCATTTATCTGATAATAAATGACGACCATCAATCAATTCACATATCATTTAAACAATTTCAAACATGTTTATTTTATAAACATGACCAACCAAGGGAAATTACTTCTATTGGGTTTAAACAACGATTATGTATTTTTCTGAAATTAAACGACCGTTTAATCTCATTAGGTAAATCAATAATAAATATATAACTAGCAAATGATCAACCACTGGCAAACAGAGCATATAAAATAAAAACCCAATTTATATAGAAATATAAATGGGGAAAACTGAGTGAGTTTAACTCACCTTGATTTGGTTTGATCATTAACGCTGGTTTTTAATTAAATTAAACAACAGTTTAATTTAATTAAAAATTCTACTCGCTTCCAGTCCTGACTGACACTGCTCCATCTCGATCTTCTCGTTTCTACGGTCCCTACGAGACCAACCATGCTTAAATCTGATAACGAATGTGGCGGATATTGTATAAACGAATTTGGTAAAGTAATTAACTTTTAAACTTAAATTTATAAATTTAAATGGGCTTTAACCCTTACCTGTTCGGCCTGTATATACCCAGCCCCATTATCAATATCAAAACCCTTCATCCGATCCAACATTTTTCCCAAACCCTCAGAAAAATCCCACCGCTTCCACTAAAATCCATCCATGGCCGCACTCCGATCCTTTTCCCCGATCTTTTCTTCAACCACAAATCGGTTTCAACTACGTCACCCATCCCCTACGCTATTATTTCTCCGATCATCCCTTCGCTCTTCCAACGATTTGTAAAAACCCCAAATCAACTTCTCCAACAACCAACCGTCACCGTAGCTCGACAATCAACCCCCGAGTCCCCCAAATCCACTTCAGATCATCCATAACTCAAAACGAAGCTCCCCTTTGACGATTCGACCTAACCCTAGTCTATAGCCTCAACAAAACATTAGGAAATTCATTCGAAGCATTCTGAAATGGAGTGTACGGATTCACAACTACAGATAAGTGTTTTCTTTTGATTTTTCATTGCTATATTTCTTGTTTTGATTTCCTTTAAGTGGTTTGGATGAATTTCTTTCTACTGTATTGGTTTGTTTGTTCTGTGGAAAATGGTGAAACACTAATAGTGAATGCGTCTATTTATAGTGTCAGTTTTGATTTGGATATGATCGACGTCTATCATCGTTTGCACTAGGTAGATTCGGCTATGCTTAGGCCATTGGGGTTTTTCTTTCAGATCAGTGTACTGGTGAT
Organism: Allium sativum; assembly: GCA_030737875.1. NCBI lineage: Eukaryota > Viridiplantae > Streptophyta > Magnoliopsida > Asparagales > Amaryllidaceae > Allium > Allium sativum. The sequence continues at coordinate 52,689,528 of CM060909.1, read as the reverse complement.
GGTTATTGATCACTGCATACTAGTTTTGGTCGAGATTTGATGAGTTAGAGTCAGATTTATGCTATGACTTGTCTATTACATCCCAAGATTTGAAATCTGTACTATAGATCTATAGGTTCTGTGTTCAGATTTTAAAATATGTTGTAGCAGTACTTGTGTTGCGTTTGTTCATGAAGTTGGCCGTGAGTATATGTATGAATCGATATATCAATTCATTGTCTGTAGATTTGATATATCAATAGACCTATTGCTTCAACTATACATTGTACTTGTTCTTTTAATTGTTCATTCCTGTGTACATGAATACACTAGGCTGTCTCGATTTGTCTATATAGATTTGCTGTATCAGTATGTACATATATTAGCTTTAGCTTTGATGTATTCATATATTTGTTGTTTATTTCTGTTTCCTTAGCTGTTAGCTATAACTATAGCTGTTTATTGTCAACACCTATGATCTGATGTATGAATATGTACATCTGTTTTAAAATACAACTATGTATTATACTGGTTTGAGCTATTCATCACTCTTTTCTTTGCTGTTTTATAGCTGTGTCTCCCCCCCCTTTTTTTATATATCTTCTTTTAGTTGTTCACTGATCTATTTAGAAGTTGATGCCTAGTTGCTCTAGCTGTGCAATGTCTGTTTCCATAGCTGTTCATATGCTATATTTGCGTTGGAAATTTTAGCTTCAAGTATATATATATATATATATATATATATATATGTTCAAGTATATATATATATATATATATATATATATTAAACTGTTCGAATTTTTCATTAGCTGTTTTTTTATTTCAAGAAAGGAGCGAGATAGAAGCAAGACATGCAGAAGAAATATCTTGCTGAATGGTCATTCCTTTTTAGTTTTGTTTTGCCCAAATAATGTTATGTATTGTTTTTTTTTCTTCCTTCTATTTCTTTGTGGTTTGTCCATTCGATCAGGCAATTATTATGTATGAATTCATTAAGACAATATATGTGTTGTTTCATGTTATGTTTTTTTGTCCAGTTTTATGTTCAATGCACTTCAGTTTTTGTGGTTGTAGTATATATTTCAGTTTATTATTATTATTTATATATATATATATACATGTTCATGGGCGACATCTTCATTTATTGGACAAGTATGGTACATTCATGTTTTATTCTTTTCCTTTGCCGAATCAATATATGCACATTCAGCTTAAGGTTGGTTTATTATCCTAAACCTCATATAATCTCGATACAATATGAATTAAATTCAATAGCTAAAATTAACGAAATAAATATCATCGCATTTAAAACAACAGCTTAAATTTCAAATAGAATAGAATTCATACTCAACAGTTAAAGTTTTGGATTTAAATGATATCTCATTTATATAAAAACCTTTTATATTTAAAATAAATCGTTATAATTTAAAATCGATTCCACAACGACTATTTGAAAATTTGAATTGGATGTAACTTGAAATCTATAAGCTGAAATCTCGATTTTTCTCTTTCATTAGAAAAATATAATCGAACCGGTTCAAACGTTTCTCGTTTCATAGAAATCCGACTTATATCGGATCCTGTATATCCAATCAAAGTTCAAATCGAAAATTTAGAACTACCGCGTCGTTTCGAGCTCGTTTTAATTAATATATAAATATATATATATTCGAACTCTATTTTATTTAAATAAATTCGATTAAAAATCAATTATATTTCAAATATAATATATAAACTGATTTAAATATTCTAATTTAAATGGCTGAAAAATCTGGGACGTTACATTCTTCCCCCCTTAAGATAATTTCGTCCTCGAAATTGCTAAGTAAGAAGAATGATCCAGATCCAATTATATTCAAAATAATTATTAAAAATATTATTAAAGTAAATTCTAAGTTTTTAAAATTTATGAAAATTCAACAGCACCTCCTCTGTATTGTTCGATCCAAACAACTACAACTCGCCACTCCGGCCTCACATGTGGATCAAAAGAAAACAAAGCCAAGCGGCTACCCAACTCAGGGATATAAAATCAAACACCCAAACCAATTATATTAAGGTTTATCTTTTGGTTGAGCAACCCATGCTCTAGTTATGAGGCAAATCAACAAACAACACTTTCTCTTCTTCCAACCTGTAATAACTCAATATCCAATGCCAATAACCGATACAGGGTTAAATCATTTCTGTTTTATTTCAAGAGTGATTTAATTCAAATTAATTATACTGAAATTTATCGCTTGGTTTTCAATCCATTTATGTTGATGAATTTTTTTTTATATTCAACCAATCCATCATCCAACAAACAACATAACTAAATCATCCATACTTAACTTACTCTTAGGTTATGTTTTTTTTTATTTATCTCCATACATTAAATTTCACATTTCCAAATTCTTCTGATTATATTAAACTTATTCAAAATCAAGTTTTGAATTTCCATTCAAATCAGTCAAACATCCGAATATCAATAATTTAATAAAACTATTTCCTCTCTATATAAAATATGGTTTGGGCAAAATTATTCCATTTACCCGCTTTACAAAATAATATTGCATCAATTTGTCAGTTTAACTTGAACCGATCAAACAACACAATACAAAATAATTTGTATATAAAATTTACAAATACGCTCTAATATATATACACTCAATCCCGATCTAGTGTATTACAAACCCAATCTCTATCGAGGTATGCCACAGAGCCAAGGTTATTCCTAAACCATTGCTCTGGTACCAAATGTAGCGACCCGAGTTTCCGGTACCATTTGAGCTGACTAAACCATACCAGTCCAACCCAAACTGCACTGGAAATTCAGATGCCAATAGAAAGAATTCATAGGGTGAGGTAAGAAAGAAAGAAATATTAGAATAGAAAAAGAAGAAGAACCAACACAACACAGAGTCTCACATCGCAGCGGAACAAAATATAATACAGAAATAACTTTATTGAGAGCTTTAAATAAAACTTACGATAACAGAGTACATCACACAATGAGACAGTATAATAACCTGTTCCCATATACAACACATAGCTGAATAGTAGCTATATAATATCATACGACTGAACTCATCCCGCTTGTCTCTTCACAGTATTTGATAACCTGAACCTGTACATCCTGGGCTAACCCGAGCATTTACAAAACACCGGGTCAGTTTGGTGAACCAGAGTGAGATAAACTCGCACAGTATTATGGTATCATACAACTTGATTTTTTTCAAGTTAAAATCCTTTCGAAAGAAAATGATAATCGTAAGACCAAATCCACACATAAATACGGATGGTTTTTATCTTACGATAACCCAAAACAGTTTTGAAATCAATACCTTGTCTGATATTATAATAATGTCTAAATACAAGTAAATAGAATCTAGTGGAATGCTTGCATCTCACGCTCCACATATATAGTACACAAACAAAACCGCAAGCGCTTACTAGAGATTGGATTCCAACCATGACAAGGTATGGGACCACCTGCCGATAGTGTATCTCTAGAGACGAATACACTGGGTTCAACAAGAACGTCTTGCAACCCGGCCAACACATGACCGACCACTCATTTCCCTTGAGTGTATCGAATGTATATCACCAACGGTTGGGTGCGACCCACCGTTTCCCGAAAAGTGACAGCATCGATAGGTTAAAGAAGCAAAAGGAATTTCTCTAGATAGGTGATTATACATCCTAATGGGAGCGACCCACATAGCCATGCTGCCTGCCCGATTTTTGTCATTTACCGGTTGTGAGGCTTGAGGCCAGAATTTTCTTTGAAACATCTGATCGCCATTCACTTTGAATGTCACATCGTCAAATCCACTAGATATCGCTAATTGACGTCCACAAAAATACTCTAGTTGGGAGCTAACCAACTATAGCACGTTTGAAGAAATCAACTTACGCGATCATTTTGGAAATACTCTGTCAGACATCCATCCATACAAGTCATCCAGGAACAGGATGAACCGAATGCACTCTCCTACTGCATCTCATATAGGAATCACCCTAGGGATCAGTAGCGAGTAGTCTTTGCAATCCACAGATTTCAACCGCGACAAAACCCCAGTATATCTCCGGGTCGAATCAGAGACTGTAAGTGGTTCTTCCGTCTCATGAAGATCTATGGTCTTTAATGCTCCATCTCGATCGTCATCCGATGTCTTCTATATTTTCGTATTTGTTGGTCGGATTGGTTTTCGAATATAAATTCGATCTCGGTCTTTCCATACCAACCATCGTAAAGGTCAGATTTGATAGTCGGTTAATTAACTATCAAATAAAACAGTCATTCAATCATAAAGGAAAAATAGATTTATTGGTACAGTATTTAGCATCACTTGGCTTCTTTAATTATATAATTAAAGAATAATTAACTTAAATATCCCAATATTGGGAAAAACATTCACTCATTATTTCCGTTACTTTGGAAATCTCCTGACATATTCTCACATCATTCAACTAACGTTGCATCATTATTTCCTTTATGAAAAAAAAAATTATTCTTACATTCTACCATTATCAGTTAACTGCTTTATTTATAAAGATATCTCCTTAAAAATCTTATTAAGATCAAATAATTATTCGTTAAGTTTATTATTAACCAACTAATTTTAAAGTCGATTCTTAGTTAAAACAGGGCTCGGTTAACTCAAAACACAATTTTCCTTTAATCAATTCCAGTTAATCCCTCCTTTAAATTAATTAATAATATAATTAATTCAAATAACTTCATGTAATTGTTCTAAGAAACAATAAATCGAATTCTTAACCGTTAGGTTATTTCCTGCTCGTCTGTTTACCCTTTCTATTAACATAAGCGTTTACTTTATCAAAACAATTTAATAATGACTTATAAACCTTTGAATAATAATAATAATACTTATTTTCTTTTAAATCGCTCTATTCACAATAATATATTTAAAACCTATTTTAGTTATAAAATAAATTTATAACTGCAATTCGGTCAATTTACCTGACGATAAAAATCCATATTTGTAAAATGATTGACTTATAGACAGTGTGATGCCAAATTACTCAACCAATATACCCACTGGTTAAAACAAATCAAATGTCGGCTTTCAATCCAATGGTTATCGATCAAATCAACTATCCAATCAGAACTGTTCCATTTATCTGATAATAAATGACGACCATCAATTAATTCACAGATCATTCAAACAATTTCAAATATGTTTATTTTATAAACATGACTAACCAAGGGAAATTACTTCTATTGGGTTTAAACAACGATTATGTATTTTTCTAAAATCAAAGGACCGTTTAATCTCATTAGGTAAATTAACAATAAATATATAACTAGCAAACGATCAACCACTGGCAAACAGAGCACATAAAATAAATACCCAATTTATATAGAAATATAAATGGGAAAAACTGAGTGAGTTTATCTAACCTTGATTTGGTTTGATCATTAACGCTGGTTTTTAATTAAATTAAACAACGGTTTAATTTAATTAAAAATTCTACTCACTTCCAGTCCTGACTGACACTGCTCCATCTCGATCTTCTCGTTTCCACGGTCCCAACGAAACCAACCATGCTTAAATCTGATAAAGGATGTGGCAGATATCGTATAAACGAATTTGATAAAGTAATTAACTTTTAAACTTAAATTTATATATTTAAATGGGCTTTAACCCTTACCTGTTCGGCCCGTATATACCTAGCCCCATTATCAATATCAAAACCCTTCATCCGATCCAACATTTTTCCCGAACCCTCAGAAAAATCCCACCGCTTCCACTAAAATCCATCCATGGCCACACTCAAATCCTTTTCCCCTATCTGTTCTTCAACCACAAATCGATTTCAACTGCATCGCCCCTCCCCTACGCTATTATTTCTCCGATCATCCCTTCGCTCTTCCAATGATCTGTAAAAACCACAAATCAACTTCTTCAACAACCAACCGTCACCGTAGTTCGACGATCAACCCTCGAGTCCCCCAAATCCACTTCAGATCATCCATAACTCAAAACGAAGCTCCCCTTTGACGATTTGACCTAACCCTAGTCCGCAGCCTCAACAAAACATTAGGAAAATCATTCGAAGCATTCTGAAACGGAGCGTACGGATTCGCAACTACAGATAAGTGTTTTCTCTTGATTTTTCATTGCTGTATTTCTTATTTTGATTTCCTTTAAGTGGTTTGGATGAATTTCTTTCTACTGTATTGGTTTGTTTTATTCTGTGGAAAATGGTGAAACACTACTAGTGAATGCGTCTATTTATAGTGTCAGTTTTGGTTTGGATATGATCAACGTCTATCATCGTTTGCCCTAGGTAGATTCGGCTATGCTTAGGCCATTGGGGTTTTTCTTTCAGATCAGTGTACTGGTGATGGTTATTGATCACTGCATACTGGTTTTGGTCGAGATTTGATGAGTTAGAGTTAGATTTAGGCTACGACTTGTCTATTACATCCCAAGATTTGAAATCTGTACTATAGATCTATAGGTTCTGTGTTCAGATTTTAAAATATATTGTAGCAGTCCTTGTGTTGCGTTTGTTCATGAAGTTGGCCGTGTGTATATGTATGAATAGATATATCAATTCATTGTCTGTGGATTTGATATATCAATAGACCTATTGCTTCAACTATACATTGTACTTGTTCTTTTAATTGTTCATTCCTGTGTACATGAATACACTAGGCTGTCTCGATTTGTCTATATAGATCTGTTGTATCAGTATGTACATATATTAGTTGTAGCTTTGATGTATTCATATATTTTGTTGTTTATTTCTGTTTCCTTAGCTGTTAGCTATAACTATAGATGTTTATTGTCAACACCTATGATCTGATGTATGAATATATACATCTTTTTTAAAATACAGCTATGTATTGTACTGGTTTAAGCTGTTCATCACTCTTTTCTTTGCTGTTTTTGTACTGTTTTATAGCTGTGCCCCCCTTTTTTTATATATCTTCTTTTAGTTGTTCACTGATCTATTTAGAAGTTGATGCCTAGTTGCTCTAGCTGTGCAATGTCTGTTTCCACAGTTGTTCATATGTTGTATTTGCATTGGAAATTTTAGCTTCAAGTATATATATATATTAGACTGTTCGAATTTTTCATTAGCTGTTATTTATTTCAGGAAAGGAGCGGACAGAAGCAAGACATGCAGAAGAAAAATCTTGCTGAATTGTAACAACCCGTATTTTGATAACGTGTTATAACCATAAATCTAGGCAGAATTAAATTTTAAAATAAGAACCAAGGGAAACTGGTTACGCCATTGCGTTCGTCTCGGAATTCTGCATGAAATTGAGTTCGAGTTTTCGAAAATCGGAGTCCGTATGACCAAGTTATGGCTCCCCAAAGTTTCAGAAATTTTCAGAGTACAAAACAGTTCGAATTCGTGATCAAATTCGAATTTCAAAACCCAGATAAACTGGGCGGGAAATTTCCCTCCCAGCACCCCAGGTCCACTGGGCAGTCGACACCCCCAGGACCAGGTCGACTGCGCAGTCGACTTGGGTGTCGACCTGGTCCCCGAACCTGGTTTGGGCCTGGTTGCTCCTGCTTGACCCTGTTGGCTTGTTTGAGGGCCTGTGACGATTTTTGGCGGTTCAGATCGATTCTAGGGTTTATCCTATGGCCTAAACTAGTTGTTGCAACTATAAAAACACCCTAAGACCTAGGCTAATCCACAATAAATCTTTCTAACACCATTATGCTGCTAAGTCTCCTCTTGAACCATGGTCGCCGTCTCCAAACTTGAAGCTTAAACATTCAAACTAGATCCAAATCGAAGGCCAACGTTTCTACAACAATTCAAGGGAATAGATCAACATCTCAACGATGATCCTACGGCAATTTCTGTTCTTAGTTCTCAAAAACCACGATCTGTAAGCCCCAGTTACTCTTAGATCTAAACTCTAAACTTAATATGGACATGTGTAAATTGAAGTTGAACATAAACATGATAACTACTTGAGACCTACTCTTGTATATCTTTGATCTATGACTATTCCTTTTTGATCTATTATTTTAGATCTACTCTTGCTCACCCTAGATCTATTCACCATGAACCTAGTACCATTCATATTAAACCTTGATTTGTGGAATACTAATAAGAACTTGATTTAGGGGCCTGTTCATGTCATAACCTAAACCCTATCATTATTTTAACATGCCTATGATGTTGTGATGTTGAAACTATTGCTAGTCACAAGTTTAGGATTATCATCTTATGTCATTTATTGCTATGTTTATCACCCTATTTCATATGCCAGTGATGTTATGATCATATCTCAAGTTACAACATGCTTGCCTTGAAATCACCTTTGCCACTTTATACCCATTCTTGTTATGTTATTCCCTAGTTACATCTATTGCCTTGATTCGAATTCACGAGCGTTGGGGATGCGATTTGGGTAGTTTAGGAAAACTTGAATTTAGTATGAACTTGAAAACATGAATATTGTTATAACTTGAGCTTGGATAGGAACATGAACTTGACATGAAATTATACTTGAAAATATGAATTTGGGACATAACGCTTAGATAACTTGAGCATGGCCAACTCGAGGTTGAGTTGAGTTTGCAGTATAAATCTGACCGGAACCGCCCGGTGAATCCAGTAACTGCGAACAATAGGACCCAATGTGAGTAGTTGGTCATATCGCACTCGAAACCCGAGGTTAGACTAGGTTATGGTGTAAAACTGTCCGGACCCGCCCGGCACATCCAGTTACCATAACCAAGTCTAATGTGAGAGGTTAGGGGTGCATTAAGTAAATTAATGCCACTGGATAGGGTTAAGTCATGAACCACTTGAACACACTTAACCAACCTGACACATGATTTGTAGGACTAAGTCTTGAACTAGAACGACACACTTGGTCAATTTGACATGACACGTAGATAGGGTTAAGTCTCGATTTTAAATGACAACTTAACCTGCTGAACGAAACCCTAGTTACGCGGTCCTTTTCAGCAGTAACCCACTAGATGTATCACGGTACCCTGGGATTAGGCAGGGTGGGGCACGATTGCTGGGCTGATTGTAAGCGACCAGAACGATGGCTGAGTTGCTGCGCTATTGTAGGTTCAGGCGGACTAGGGTCGTGCACTTAGTCCGGAGTTGAAAAAGCAGGCATTGGGCATTAGTAGGATTATCTGTGCATTCTTGATTCGTGTCGGTGGTTGACACCCTAGGGCTTGATACACCCTATGGTGGACCTAGCACAGGTGACTACATTCGTGATAGGGTCGTATGACACAGACACACGACGAGCTAGACTTGTAGGGAGCCGATCGATTAGATCATACCATTGGACCCCGAATTGGGTCACTTCATGATATTGGGCCAAGGGATTATTTCTTGATTTATAGTTGACACGGGATTAGTATACCAGTATAGTTGGTATGGAGAACCTTGAATACGCAATGTTAGACTTGAGTTATCTTGTTAGCTTAGTTATCATGTCAGACTTATCATCATTCCTATGTTTAATTCCAGTTTATTCATGTCTTGTTAACTTTACTAGTTTCTATGCTAATAGTCACTAGGGCTTACCAGTCTTTTTGACTGACCCGTTTTCTTTCTCCTCTTTGTCTTTCATTCCCCCCCCCCCCCCGGTTCTCAGGGAGGAAACTCTAGCTCTTAGCTTGGACTTTGCTTGCTTTCTGACAGCTCATGTACGGTTTGGTCTTGAGCTATGCTATGGCTACACTCATGCACTTTTTGGGGAATAATATTTTACTTATGTTGTTTTAAGTACTTTGCTTCTTTAGAACTTGATGTAATGAAATAATGACTTGGCATTTTGATGTAAGAGGTTTTGATTCTATTTTTCAGTAATGAGATTTGGTTTTAAAGTTTATATCCGCTGCTTTATATACTCTATTTTATCTATGTTCTGTCTTGTGTTATCTCTGTGCCTGTTTACTAGATAATACCCCTCCAAAATTAGGGCATTCCCTTTGTGAGTGACCCTAGCGGAGGTGGGGTGTTACATTTGGTATCAGAGCAGAAGGTTACCAGACTGGGCAAAAGTTTTAAAAACCTTCTGAAACTATTTTCAAAACCATTTATAAAGAAGCATTTTTCAAGAAAAGTTTTATTTTTAAGAAAAGGCTATTCCCCAAAAGCCATTAGCACTTTCCTTTGTTTCCTCGTTTGAATCTTTTTCCTTTTCGCTTTTCAGCATGTCTGATCTTAACCTTCCTGAGGGAGTACCCATACCTGGCTGGTTCCGAAGATACTTGGAAGCTAGGGCCAACGGCGTGGGCCCGGCAGATATCCCTCCTCCTCCTCCCCCGGTGGCCACGGTTCCTCCTCCTCCTCCGGGTACCGCCTTCGCCAAAATATGCAAGGACTTTATAGGAATGGGCGGCAAGAACTTCGTTGGAACTGAAACCTTCGTTGAGGCGCGAAACTGGCTAAAAGAGACTGAAGACTTGTTTGTTATTTTCGATATGGAGGATCATAGGAAAGTTCAGTTGGCAGCATGGTTGTTGAAAGAGGAAGCTGCATTTTGGTGGGAAGTCACCAACGCTACCAGGCCAATTGAGACTTGGGCAGACTTTAGAGAGAGGTTTGGGCTTAAGTTTTTATCATCCGCAGAAGCGAGTCTTCAGATGGAGAGGTTCCTGGCACTCAAGCAAGGGGACATGTCAGTTAGGGAATACGTGAATAAGTTTAATCAACTTGCTCGGTTTGGTTTGGACTTAGTCAACACGGCTGAGAAAAAGGCTCTACGCTTTGCTCGTGGATCGAGCGAGCCACTCCACACTATGGCCATGACTCATGTACCCATGGGGGCGACCTTTGAAAGCTTGGTGAATATGGCCCTACTTCATGAAGAAGACGAGAATGGCAAGAAGAAGGTCAAGGCGAATGAGTCTCAAGACAAGAAATTAGACTCCGCGAAAGGAGGAAAGAACAGCAACAATAAGAATGACAAGTCATGTGAGAAAAGAAAATGCAACTTCTGTGGAATTGATGGGCATATAGTCCAGGACTGTAGGAAGAAGAAGATGAAGATAGGAGCATGTTTTCAATGCGGTGAAACTGGACACATCAGCAAGAACTGCCCTAAGAAGCAAGGGGAAGCCCCGCAAGAAGGACCTTCTAGGGGTACATCTTTAACTTCTTTTCCCTAGATACTCTGTTTTATCTTGTATATCCTTTCGATCCTGTCTTGAGAACCTTAGGTAGAATCCTATGAATGTACACATGTAATTGAAACATGTTATGCTTGATGTTTGCGAATGGTTGCAAGTGGTTGCAAGTGATTGCTCGTGGTTGCATAACACACATTAGGCACTAGATCGGCGCAGACACATTTTCATATTGCATATGCATGAGTGTTTATACTTATTTATGGATGAAATTGAATGTGTTATCATATGAATGTTGCATATGGATGAATGTTTGTGCACACATATAGTGCTGGCGTGGCTATGATTATTTGCATACATGTTGGATTCATGACACTAAACATATTTTGCATTAGAAAGATCAATCGAGCCTGGTCATTTGCATTAGATAAGGAACATATACACACACTTTCTGCATATGTTCATACAGCATTAGAAATCTCACAAGGACAATGTTTGCTTGTGGATGATGTTTTGAGTAGATGGATGATGGATGGTAGGATACGTTCTTCCTAACTTAGAGATTTCGGGGACGAAATCCTTTAAGGAGGGGAGAATGTAACAACCCGTATTTTGATAGTGTGTTATAACCATAAATCTAGGCAGAATTAAATTTTAAAATAAGAACCAAGGGAAACGGGTTGCGCCATTGCGTTCGTCTCGGAATTCTGCATGAAATCGAGTCCGAGTTTTCGAAAATCGGAGTCCGTATGACCAAGTTATGGCCCCCCAAATTTTCTGAAATTTTCAGAGTTCAAAACAGTTCAAATTCGAATTTCAAAACCCAGACAGACTGGACGGGAAATTTCCCGCCCAGCACCCCAGGTCGATTGGGCAGTCGACACCCTCAGGACTAGGTCGACTGCGCAGTCGACTTGGGTGTCGACCTGGTCCCCGAACCTGGTTTGGGCCTGGTTACTCCTGCTTGACCCTGTTGGCTTGTTTGAGGGCCTATGACGATTTTTGGCGGTTCAGATCGATTCTAGGGTTTATCCTATGGCCTAAACTAGTTGTTGCAACTATAAAAACACCCTAAGACCTAGGCTAATCCTCAATAAATCTTTCTAACACCATTATGCTGCTAAGTCTCCTCTTGAACCATGGTCGCCGTCTCCAAACTTGAAGCTTAAACATTCAAACTAGATTCAAATCGAAGGCCAACGTTTCTACAACAATTCAAGGGAATAGATCAACATCTCAACGATGATCCTACGACAATTTCTGTTCTTAGTTCTCAAAAACCACGATCTGTAAGCCCCAGTTACTCTTAGATCTAAACTCTAAACTTAATATGGACATGTGTAAATTGAAGTTGAACATAAACATGATAACTACTTGAGACCTACTCTTGTATATCTTTGATCTATGACTATTCCTTTTTGATCTATTATTTTAGATCTACTCTTGATCACCCTAGATCTATTCACCTCGAACCTAGTACCGTTCATATTGAACCTTGATTTGTGGAATACTGATAAGAACTTGATTTAGGGGCTTGTTCATGTCATAACCTAAACCCTATCATTATTTAACATGCCTGTGATGTTGTGATGTTGAAACTATTGCTAGTCACAAGTTTAGGATTATCATCTTATGTCATTTATTGCTATGTTTATCACCCTATTTCATATTCCAGTGATGTTATGATCATATCTCAAGTTACACCATGCTTGCCTTGAAATCACCTTTGCAACTTTATACCCATCCTTGTTATGTTATTCCCTAGTATCATCTATTGCCTTGATTCGAATTCACCAGCGTTGGGGATGCGATTTGGGTAGTTTAGGAAAACCTGAATTTAGTATGAACTTGAAAACATGAATATCGTTATAATTTGAGCTTGGATAGGAACATGAACTTGACATGAAATTATACTTGAAAATATGAACTTGGGACATGACACTTAGATAACTTGAACGTGGCCAACCCGAGGTTGGGTTGAGTTTGCAGTATAAATCTGCCCGGAATCGCCCGGCGAATCTAGTAACTGCAAAGAATAGGAGCCAATGTGAGTAGTTGGTCATATCGCCCTCGAAACCCGAGGTTAGACTAGGTTATGGTGTAAAACTGCTCGGACCCGCCCGGCACATCCAGTAACCATAACCAAGTCTAATGTGAGAGGTTAGGGGTGCATTAAGTAAATTAATGCCACTGGATAGGGTTAAGTCATGAACCGCTTGAACACACTTAGCCAACCTGACACATGATTTGTAGGACTAAGTCTTGAATTAGAACGACACACTTGGTCAATTTGACATGACACGTAGATGGGGTTAAGTCTCGATTTTAAATGACAACTTAACCTGCTGAACGAAACCCTAGTTACGCGGTCCTTTTCAGCAGTAACTCACTAGATGTATCACGGTACCCTGGGACTAGGCAGGGAGGGGCACGATTGCTGGGCTGATTGTAAGCGACCAGAACGACGGCTGTGTTGGTGCGCTATTGTAGGTTCAGGCGGACTAGGGTCGTGCACTTAGTCCGGAGTTGAAAAAGCAGGCATTGGGCATCAGTAGGATTATCTGTGCATTCTTGATTCGTGTCGGTGGTTGGCACCCTAGGGCTTGATACACCCTATGGTGGACCTAGCACAGGTGACTACATTCGTGATAGGGTCGTATGACACGGACACACGACGAGCTAGACTTGTAGTGAGCCAATCGATTAGATCATACCGTTGGACCCCGAATTGGGTCACTTCATGATATTGGGCCAAGGGATTATTTCTTGATTTATAGTTGACACGGGATTAGTATACCAGTATAGTTGGTATGGCGAACCTTGAATACGCAATGTTAGACTTGAGTTATCTTGTTAGCTTAGTTATCATGTCAGACTTATCATCATTCCTATGTTTAATTCCAGTTTATTCATGTCTTGTTAACTTTACTAGTTTCTATGTTGATAGTCACTAGGGCTTACCAGTCTTTTTGACTGACCCGTTTTCCTTCGCCTCTTTGTCTTTCGTCCCCCCCCCCCCCCCCCAAGGTTCTCAGGGAGGAAACTCTAGCTCTTAGCTTGGACTTTGCTTGCTTTCTGACAGCTCATGTACGGTTTGGTCTTGAGCTATGCTATGGCTGCACTCATGCACTTTTTGGGGAATAATATTTTACTTATGTTGTTTTAAGTACTTTGCTTCTTTAGAACTTGATGTAATGAAATAATGACTTGGCATTTTGATGTAAGAGGTTTTGACTCTATTTTTCAGTAATGAGATATGGTTTTAAAGTTTATATCTGCTGCTTTATATACTCTATTTTATCTATGTTCTGTCTTGTGTTATCTCTGTACATGTTTAGTAGATAGTACCCCTCCAAAACTAGGGCATTCCCTTTGTGGGTGACCCTAGCGGATGTGGGGTGTTACATGAATGGTCATACCTTTTTAGTTTTGTATTGCCCTAATAATTTTATGTATTGTTTTTTTTTTCTTCCTTCTATTTCTTTGTGGTTTGTCCATTCGATCAGGCAATTATTATGTATGAATCCATTGGATCCGCAAGAAAAAGGTCTTGTATAATTTTAAAGTTTCAAGTTGATTAGCTTTATTTTGTGATTGTAGGAAATTTAAACGCGTGGTTTTTAGCTTGTGATTTATAAAGGACTTTTCACAGACGACCTCGGAATTCAACGAAACATGTCCCATCGAGTCCGGAATATATTTTTATGCTAGGATTACATTATTTGGTCAAAAATGAAGATCATATGGGTTGTTTTAAAATGTTACTTCACAATGAAGTTTGCTTTAGTAATATTATATTAAATAACCCTTACTAATAACCCTTACTATATAAGCAACTGAACGTGGTGAAACCTAATTCTTTGCGTCAAACAATTTCCTCTGGTCAACCAACAAAAGAAGCCGCCACCCATTGTTTTAACGGTCGAGAATTTCATAAACTTCGCCTCCAATTTCGAATCAATCCAATGATTAAATCAAAAGCATTTCAACTGCATTGTTTCTCAGCTCGGCGAGAGCTGTGTACTAGACGGATACGATCGGATTTGGCGTGCTGTGCTGACCTGAATTCAAATGAGAATGTGATGCGGTTTTGGGCTGACCGCTGATGAAGGAGAACGCTGGGTGGAGAGAGGGTCCTGGCGTTCGGTAGGGGGGCTGAGGCGCTAACGGTGAATACCTATGATGGACTTCCAGTGGTCGAGGATGACGCGACTTTGTGGGGTTCGAGATGGATCTCGTGTGTGATACACTGGTAGGCAAACTGAATGATGGGAATCCAGGCTTGAACGAAAACAGTATACAAAAATGATCGGCTCCGATTTAAATTGAAAACGTAATTCATTATTTAATTAATGATTAGTGGTTTAATTATATTAGTAATTTAAGTTAACTGAACATGCCTAATATAAGATATAAACTGCCTAATTATGGTTTTAATTATGACATGGTTTTCAACATTTCTAATTTCATAGAAACTGTAGAATAGCTTTCAAACACTATTAGCTGGTGGTGCGAGAAATGTTATGAATAATAGAAGAGTTTCCAAACTGTAACTCAACATTTATCTTCACGTTAATTTTAGAACTTTAAATATTTTATATTGTAACATTGACCTAGCAACAACACTTAGAAGACAGAGAAGTGCCAAAATCCAATTCTATTGTATAAACCATTTTAAAAAATGCAAGTATTTACGTGACCGATGGTTTTGATTACACTAGATCGATAAGGAATGTTTATAATGCGCCTAATTTCTTTTGAATCTGAATGCCTAGTTAGGTTTTGTTCAACGTAAGAAAAATTTAGTTAATAAATTATTTTAATTTATTAATAATATTAAATTAATTAGTGAATACAATATTAATTTTATATTTGTGTCATACAGAAACGGGATCAAATGAAACAAGTGACGTCGGATCCATACCAACGAACGTAACATTTTGAATTGGAACAAACGGAATTGGACGCAATTGGAATCAACCGGGATTTTTAATTAAAGTAAACTCTCGTTTAATTTAATTAAAACTAACCATTCAAAAAATGGTATCAACTTAAAGTGAGTTAAACTCACTCGGTTCTTCCCACTTATATTTTATATAAGTCGGGTTTTTATAATTGTGTGTTATGGTTGCTAATGGTTGACTGTTTGTTTGTTGTTAAAAACATATTGCATATATTGATTGAACCAATGAAATTAGGCGTGTTTACTGGTTTGAATTGTTTGAATTGTTTTGTTTGCTGGATGATGTTAAATAGTCGTTATTTCCTGTTATTGAAATTATCAATTAAATTGAATTGAATAATATTATTTAAAATAATCTATTTTGATGCAGAGAAGTACAGGTTGGAGGGATCCAACGGGATTCCTCAAATATATTTAATGTTGTTTATTTTCATATTATCATTATATGAATTGTTCTGATTGGACGATTGATTTGATCATTAACCGTTAAACTGAAATTCAACAATTTATTTTGTTTAAACCAATGAGTATTATTGGTTTAGTAATTGGCAGTATATGGCCTATAAATCAATCGTTTTTTAAATATGGATTTACCAATAAGTGAATCGATGGTAATGAAGTTATAAAATTTATTTTATAACTGAAAATAGATTTTTAAATCTATTATTTTGCATTAAAGTTTGTTAAAAGAAAATAAATATTTATTATTTAAATTTATAAGTAATTATTAAATGATATTATAAAGTAAAATCTGATATTAATCAGATTTATAAGCAAATGGGCCAAACTTAACCCAACGGTTAAGAATTGGATAATTGTTTTCTTTTAAACAATTAAATGGAATTATTTAAATTAATTATATTATTAATTAATTTAAAGTAAGAACTAGTTGGGATCGATTAACGGATTAATCATGTATTGAGTTGACTAAGTCAACTATGGGATTGATTATTAAATTAATTTATTTTGAATTAATTTAATAAAATAGTTTAACGAATAATTGTTTTAATTTTAATAAGATTTTAAAAAGAAACTTACTATTTGTTTTAGTTAATTAAGAAATTAACTACTACTAGTGTAGTTAATGATTGAAGTAGATTATTATTTTAATTAATAATAATTATGGAGATTACTTTTTAATTCATATAAAAAGTGATCAAAGTTGAAATGAAATTAAATTGAATTGTGAAAGGAGTAAACGGGTTTTATATTAAAACCGAGTTTTATAACGAAGTTATAAAAGGTATTTTAAGCGAATATGATAGCTTAAATTAAATAATTATTTAATATTTGAAATTAGAAAATGGAAATTGAGAAATGGGGAAACGGTACGAAATGGTTAAGTGATGGTTGTTCCGAGGTTCGGAATGTGATATTCTGAAGTTCGGAATGGTTAACGAAGTGGGATTTAAATGGAATTTGTAAATAAGTAAGAGTTTTGAAAAAATTGAATTTGTAGAAATTGTTACAAATAATAAATTGAGCTATTTGATTTATAACTGCAGATCCTTAAAAAGATTGCTATGGGAATTTTGACAACGCATAAGTTGTCGCAATGATTTTAAAAGAGTATAAATAAGGAATTAAAATGTTTTGCAATGGAATCTGTAACGTTTGTTACAGATGATAATTTGAATTGTTTTGATAAACTTGAATATAAGGATTCGTACGAAATGAGAACATAAGAATTGCAAAAGATAGAGAGGTAAGATTTATAAAGATACTTATATGAGGTTTGTAAAGATATTTATATTTGATTGTTAAAGACAATTATATATGATTTTATAAAACAATACAGTATTGTTGTTGCAAACAAGTTGAAGAATGTTTTTAAAGAGATGTTGAGAAAGTTAATAAAGGATTCTATGCAAATGGAATCAAAACTCGAGTATAATATTAGAGAGGATTATCAAAGATTAATAGAGAAGTAAAATAATAGTTTACTTAATAATTAATTAAATAAACGTTGTTGAAATTTAAATAAGGGTTTCAAAGGAAACGTGTGGTTAATAAACTCCTATCTATTCTGAAAATATGAATGTTGTAGGTCAAGGTCTGAGAGGTAAATAAATACCCAAACTTGAACGACTTCACGATTATCCAAGAATGGTATTAGTTTATGAACGAGAGCAATTGAGGGAAACATAAGTTATGATTTCCATAAATGATATTATAAACTGTATTCGAAAGGTTTATAAGCGAATGAAATGATTTTTAAGAATATTTTTATTTATAATAAGAAGTAAAAGATAAACCGCAATATAAGAAGATTTAAAGTATATAATTAATAGATGTTTAATTAAAGAAGCCAAGTAATGCCGAGTACTGAATCAGTAAACTCATTTCATTCACATGATTATTTATTTGATAGTTAAATAACCGATTATCAAATCTAGCCAATACGATTGTTGGTACGGAAAGACCGGGATCGAATTTATATTCGAAAACCATTCCGAACCAGCAAATATATGAGGATACAGATTGAAGATGGAGCAATTGAAAACCGTGGATCTTCATGAGCGGGAGAACTACTTGTTTAATTTCTTTGGTTAGCTCCCATAGATATTTCTGCAGTAATTCTATCGCGAGTGGAATCTTCGGATTGCAAGGACTACTCGCTACTGATCCTTGGGGTGCTACCTATATAGAATGTGGTAGGAGGGTGCCTTCGGTTTATCCTGTTCTTGGATGACTTGTATGGACGAGTGTCTGACAAAGTATTTCCAAAGGAGTCACGTACGTTGATTTCTTCAAACGTACCAAGTTGATGGCGGAGAAATGTACATTCTCTTATCAATTTGAGTATTTTTGTGGACGTCAATTAGTGATATCTAGTGGATCTGACGATGTGATATTCAAAGTGGATGGAGACGTGTTGTTCTGAAGGATAAGCTTAACCTCTAGCCTCATCAACTGGGAAATGGCATAAAATCGGGTAGGTCGCATGGCTATGTGGGTCGCACCCATCAAAAGGGTATATCATTACCTGATCTGGTGAAATCAAATGCCTTCGGTTGTCCCATTTTATATTTTTTGTATGTATGTTATCGGTTCGGTTGACTGGCCCCCAACCGTGGTAATGATACATTCAGTACTCTCAAAGTATAGTGAGGGGTCGGTCATGTTTAGCCTGGGTTGCAAGATGTTCTTGTTGAACCCCCCAATGTATTCATCTCCAGAGGTACATTGTCGGGAAGGTAGTCCCATACCTTGCCAGGAAATCTATTCTCCAATAAGAGCCTGCGGTTTTGATTGTATACTATATATGTAGAGCGTGAGATGCAAGCGTTCTGCTAGATTGATATTTATTTGTATTTAGACACTATTATAATATCAGAAAATATATTGTTTTCAAATATGTTTTGGGTTGTCATAAGGTAAAAGCCGTCCGTATTTATGTGTGGATTTGGTCTTACAATTATCCTTTTCTTTTGAAAAGATTTTGACTCTAAAATAAAGTTGGATGATGTTTTTAAACTTAATGTGTTTCACTCACTCTGGTTCACCAGACTGACCCGTCATTTGTAATGCTCGGGTTAACCCGGGTTGTGCAGGTTTAGATTATCGGATGTAGTGAAGAGATGAGCTGGAAGAGTCCAGACGTATGATATCTAGTTGTTGTTCCGCTATGTGAATATATATGAGGACAGGTTGTTATAACTGTCCAGATGTGTTGATGTACTCTGTTGATTGTAAGTATTTTTAAAGCTCTCTATAAAGATTTATCCCTATATTATATTTTGTTCCGCTGCGATGTGAGATTCTGTGTTGTGTTAGTTCTTCTTATCCTTCTATTCTAATATTTCTTTCTTTCTTATCTCATCCTATAACTTCTTTCTAATAACGTTCCAGTGTTTTCGATGCTTGAATGTTCGACATGGGTTTTTGTGTCGATTTTCGGTGTCGTAAATCTGTGGTCGTTACAGTGGTATCAGAGCTATTGGTTTAGTAATAACCTTGGCTCCGTGGCATAAATCGATAGAGATGGAGTTAGTAATACCCTAGATCGAGTTGAGTGTATATATAGGAGAGTGTATTTGTAAATTTTATATAAAAAATGTTTTGTATTGTGTTGTTTGATCAGTTCAGATGTTGAGAAGCATTGAACTGGCCATGGATACAATATTGTTTTGTAAAGAGGGTAAATGAAATAATTTTTCCCGAAATATATTTTAGTACTGAAAGGAAATAATTTTCTCAAATTATTGAGATATTGTGTGTTGATTGTGTTGGATCTAGATTAACCCTAGAGGGGGGTGAATAGGGTTTATAACAATTTTTCGCTGAGTTTAAATATTACGGGATATTAAAATAATAATTAGATCACAGAAAACAGGACAAACATAAATACAAAAAATAAATGACACAAGATGTACCCAGCTTCGGCAAAATCCTGCCTACTGCTGCATTCCTAAGGTTTCTACTAGGTAAAAGAACAGATCCCGTATACAAGACCATGTACACTCGCGGATCCCTCGCTCCTATTCTAATCGTACGCTCAAAACCCTAGACTGACTGATATGCCCCCGATCAGATTTTTCCGTATTACAAACCCGTAACACATAACCCTAGATTTTACAGACTCTAGTAAACTACCAGTTAACACCCTAACTGGTTTCCCCTAGATTTTACAAACTCTAGAACTGTTTGATCGGTTTACAAAAGAAATGGAAAATACAACAACAATAAACCTAAATCAAAACCCTGGTTATTAAAAGAATTCCCTTTTATCAAATAAAGCCTAAATGACCGGCCCATCTTCATTTGTGTTTGCCCCGATCTCTTTATTTCTGAAGATTAAAAATGGCGACTGGCGATTGTGAAATTTCTAGGGTTTTTGAATCTCCCCCAAATCGTGCTGCTGGACTGATCGAATTTGTTTCTCTGATGCTTGAGAGTTTGTGGCTTTCTGCTGCTCCGATTTGGGATGACTTTCGACCGAAAACAACGTGAGTATTATGACTTGATTATTCGAGTTTTCTCTTGAGATTTTTTGCTTGTGATTTCAATCCCTGTTTGCCAGTGATGTAAAAGGTGTAATATAGGATTTAGAAATCCTATAATAGCTCTCTGATTTCATCGTATGACCTGTCTGATTTTGTGTGTGATTTTGGCTCCCTTATTATGAATTTGGCCTTGATTACTTGCTGTGAATTTGTTGAGATATTCTGGAACTTGTTTCCTTGATTAAATGATTATCCTTACGTGATTGATCTCTTGAATTTCCTGATTTGCCAAAGTAATTTTTTGCCAAAAATGTTTGCAAGAAATCTGAAATAAGAAAATTCTTTCTTGCCGAGAATAACACTAATTCAATTTAGTATTGACATTGCCATATATGTTTTTCTAATTTCTTCAAATCTGGAAAAACATTTTGCTTGATTGATGCTACAGAAACTCTTGCCAAAAATGTTTTTCCTGAAAAGATTTTTTGCCTAGTACCATACTGAAAATGCTTGCTTCCAGGAAATTTACAACTTGCTATAAATTGTCACTTGATTGAATCTCATGCTTTGAATGCCGAGTGATTTCTAGAAATACTTGAACCTGTTCTTGTCTTAAAAAAATTGTTGGTTTTCAGGAGCCAATTTATCTCTGCCTTGATTGATACTGAAAGAAATTTGCAATGCATGATAACTTGTGCATATTTTCGATTTGTTCCTTGCCAAAAATTACTCATCCATATAATTGCTGGAAATTGATTTTATGCCAAAAACTACATGCTTAAACCTAGCTTTGTTCATGTGTTAACTGGAAAATAAATCCTTGCACCCATGCTTTTGCTATATATATATATATATATATATATATATATGCTTGTATACATTTCCACATATATAACTGTATACACACTGTTTTTCCATGTTACACAAACCCCTGTTTTTCTGCTGAGCACCACATTACCTTGCATGCCTGACTTGTATTAGTCTTGAATTGACTGCATCATGCTCATGTGCACCAGATTTCTTGAAATCTGAGTTGAGATGCACACAGTTTGTGTTGCTGAACTGTATCCTTTTTCCCTTGTCCATATGAAAATCTGCTACATGCATATGTTCTTACCTCACTTGAAACTGAAATTGTATTCATATCATATGAGAGCATCATCCTTGCTTTCTCTAAAATATTGTTTACAATGCATAATTGACATTACTTGTTGTTGTAATTTATGGCATTGTCACTTAAGTTTGTACTTTGGCTTGATCATGTATCCTTGCATGTTCACACAGTCTAGTCAATATAAGTTTGGGCTGTCATATTGATGTATATGTTTCTTGCTCCATCACTATGTACATGTTAGCTTTGCTCTTTGAACCTACATGCACCATTTTGAACTTGCACATTGTTGTTTCCTCTACCCTGAACATATTTGTTGTTTGACTGTGTAGTTTCACACTACACCATACTGCTCCATTTTGCCATTGTTTGTGCATGACCATTTTCATGTGCTTTGACTTGTAACTTATGTGTTGGCTTGCTTGACCACGGCTCGACTCCATGCTTCGACCACTTTGAATTCTGAAATGTGTGCATGTGTGTTGTACTCGACCATTACTGTTTTACATGCTTTGTCCATATATGCACTGAGTCGAGTTGGTCCACATGGCTGCTCCTCAGTTGCACACTGGATTGGCGAGGCAGCGCACACATGTGTATATATGCACGTGTGTATATGCAGCCGTCCAAAATAGATTTTCCTTTCCCTGCACTATAATATGTGTATATACATACACATGTGTGTATATACATGTATCATGCGCGAACTACATTCATATATCAGATCAAGTCATGAAAAATGATGAGAAACACACCGAAATTTTGAGGCATATAAAATTTTAAGAATAAAATTTATATTCGCGTGTATTCTGTTTTATTCCTGTTGCAGTGTACTGTGTGTGTTTCTGTTTTATTTGACAGGTAAGCAGAAGAAGACTGGACTGACAGTGAAGTGCTGTGAAGACTGAAGACTAAAGACAGAAGTTGACAGTGAAAAAAATACAAAAGCATCTGTATATGAGTGTAACTGAATGTATATATAAAATTGTATGACTGAGTGTGAGTGTTGTAGAGAGGAACTGTGTATGTAATGAGAGAAATGTACTGATGTTTGTATTAAACAAACTTGACTGAAATAAAATATTATTTTTATTGTGTTAAAACAAATTTGTCTAATGTATTCAGTTTATATACAAGTACAATTTCATGTGTAATATCTGTGAATGTGTACAAATAGTGGAGTCATATAATTTGTACTATTTGAATGTTGAAATATAATATTTTATTCAAATAAAATACTGTATGAATATATTAATGTCTGTACAGTCGTATTCTATTTAAATATAAATATTATATTCCTATCTGTGATGTATAAAACTATAAATAGAACAGTACAGTAACAAACACATTTAAAATAATATTTATTTGGTTGTCGTCATCAAACAAAAATCATATAATTGTGTATACAACTACGTCATATACAACAATCTTCCCTTTTTGATGATGACAAACAAATAAAAGATTTTGAGCACACTAAATGTGTTTGACAGTGAATATTGAACTCCCCCTATTTATTAGCTCCCCCTACAACTGTGCATGAGTGAAAAGAATGAAGAATGAATTTTCAAAATTAAAATATTTATAAAATAGTCACTTATAAATCGAAATCTCAACCCATTCTGCCCCCTTTTGTTATCATCAAAAGGATTAAGAATTTAAAATATAGATGAAATTGACTAAAAAAATATAATTTCAGCTTAAGAGGAAGAACGGTCATCATAAAACTCAATCAGCCAAACAAAAATCATAATAAAACTGAGAACTAGTGGCATATTTCACATTGTAGAGAATGACGGATTTATGATGAAATTTATATAAAATGGAGAAAGTTATAAAAAATGAATTTCAATTAGTTTCCAAAGAATTTTTATAAAAATGATGCATAAAACAGTGACAGATTCGGACTATAATCATAAATTCACTTTAAGTGACAAAAAAAATCTCAAATCCCAATAGCTATCAATCAACAAATCATAATACGTCATGATATATTAACACATTTCACTGATTAGAATGTGGATTAATAGGCTGGTTTTTATATACAAAGGAGAATTTCTAATTAATTTCAATTTATAGCACACTATTTCCTTTTATTTTATTTAAGAGCACACTGACCACGCATAACCAGAGCTTGGATTTTTAAATGAGGTCAGTCGCAGCTTAAATTATAAGTTGTCTCATAACCATGCATGACCAGGATTTGTAAATGAGGTTAGAGACACACTTATGTATTAACTATATATTTATTATTTTCAGCTCCAAAAAGAAAACTCCTCAGTATATAAAATCAAAATGGATGATAGAAATGTGGTAGGTACAGAAATGGACTGTGAAATAAATTTCTAAATTAATTATATTATGAAATATGCTCGACTGTACCGGGATCATTGAAAATTTTCAATTGTCACTAATTTAGAAAAATAACATAATCTCATTTATATCACAAATATTCCCACTGTTTACTCAAAAAGATTTTTAAAAAAAATTAACTCTCCATATTTATATAAAATTATCTTGGATGGCAGAATGATGATAGATAAAGGAGATGGTCGTGAAATAATTGCTATTTCAAAGATATTATAAAAAAATATTCAACCATCATGAAAAATCTAAATAAAATCTCCTCTTGTTGTGAAATAAACTGCAGTCACAATTCATCACAATTTAAATTCTATTAATAATTTTGATCAATTATAAGTACAGCTCAATTTGGATATAGATTTCAATTTCTGAATGAATAACCAATAAATAACTTTAAAATTTAAAATCAATTACAAGAGAGATTTAAAAAGATTTATACAAGACAATAGAGATAAAAGAATATATACAGGATGAGAATCAGAATAAAAAAAAATCAGTACTTCCAAAACTGATACCGCTTGTTATCTCTGTAAACGGGGATTTTAATATGACAGTGGTGGCTAATTTTGAAGTTAATCACAGAGTCCAAGCAATAAAATCTAACAATTCAGTTCCATTAATCAGAGCCATAAGACATGTTCAAAACAAGTTTCACAAGAAAGTTCTTAGACAATTTACAACAAATCCAAGAGGTCAAATCATGATTCAATTCAGATCATTTTATCAGAGTAGCAGATGATACCAAAACAAGCAGTCCCATTATTTATTTATTTATTTATCAGAGCATGGTATATATTTGATACCAAATCAAGCAGTCATCAAATATATTTACAAATCAATTTCTTTTAACCAGAGCAGCATGATAACCAATTTTAAAGTAGACTTGTCAAGATGATGGAAAAAAATTATTCATGATCCAAGATTAAAAATATCGTTTATTTGAAATCATTTAAAGGAATATGTAAATCTCAAGATTTAATGAATAAATCTCACCAGTTTATAAATTTCAGATCCAAGATATGTGTGAGATTCAATAAATCAATAATTTCAAATGATTTTAAACAAACATATATTCAAATAAAATAATCATGAAATAACAGTGAGTTTTAAGACCAGAATTTCAAAGAAAATTTTCACAAGAATTTCAGATAAGTACAAGAGAAAATTTCAGATTATTTACATCAAGTTTGGAAGATAATTCATGATTCAAAAATTAAGAAATAATTTATTTGAAATCACTTGAATCAATATCAAGTTTTGAGATATAATGAATCAGTCACACAAGATTAATAAATTCAAATTTTAGTGGTGTGTGAGATTCAAAATATCAGGAATTTTAGATGATTTCAAACAAACAAATTCCAAATAAAATGATCATGAATATAAGATGAATTCCAAGATGTAAACAATGTGATTCAAGACAATTCAAAAATGTAACGACCCGAAAATTAGAGACCTTGATTATCCGATATACAACACATATCGAACATCAAGAGTTGAAAATAATAGATGGTTAATGAAAGAAATTAGAGGGTGAGAATAGATAAGATAGAAACTTAGAATAGAAGAAGAACAACAACACAACATCAGAGTAACATGAACCTCACAGCGGAACGAATAACATATAATATACAACATAACTTTGAAATATAAATCTGTACTTGAATATACATATCATTTCAAAGTACAGCACTTACAACACAGCGGAAATAATCAATAGCTATAATCCTGAAGCCTCCTGCTCCAGCTCTTCAAGAATCTGTAAATCCCGACTACTTGACTGCCCATACAAATTCAGGCACCCAAGAGTTTAGAGGAAACAAAACAAAATAAACTCCGGGTCAGTCATGTGACTGGTGTGAGTAAACTCAAATCATTTGTTTAATTTTACAAATCCTTTCAAAAGAAAGAATAATCATTTTTAAAACAATATTATTCTGATATTACAATAATGTCTAATCACAAGTAATATCAATCTAGTAGAACGCTTTTATCTCACGTTCCACATATATAATACAATCAAACACCGCGGCACTTATTAGGTAATGGATTTCCAACTCTAACAAGGTATGGGTCCACCTTCCGATCAGTGTACTCTAGAAGCGATACACTGGAGTTCAACAAGAACATCTTGTTAACTCGGCCAAACATAACCGACCACTCATTTCGCTTGAGTGTATCGAATATATTGTCACCTTACTATTGGTAAACCAACATAACCATTCCCGGGAGAACCAGAATTGAAAGAAGTACAAATGTGAATATTCTCTAGATGGTGACAATATACATTACTTGGGTATTACCCACTTAGCCATGCTGCCTGCCCGATTTTTGTCATTTCCCAGTTGATGAGGCTGGAGGTCATAACGTATCTTTCAACAGATTTCTCATTTATTCACTTTGAATGCCACATCGTCATACCCGTCAAATCACTTGATTTCTCCAAAAATACCATGGGTATAAGCTAAGAGAAACGAATTCCTCCGCCACTAACGTAAATACGTTTGAAACGATCAACTCACGTGATCTACCAGATATACTCTGTCAGACACTCGTCCATTCAAGTTATCCTGGGACTGGACAAACCGAAGGCACTATTCAGTACATCCATCTTAGGCAATCGTTATCTAAGATTTATACAACAGCCCTTGTACTTTACTCTATCTTCAATTATCTTTGGCATATATGACTCGCAATGCTTATGCCAATACAGAGTGGTTCTTTGCATAATAATCCAACCGGTCTCTCCATATTAATAACGTTAAAATGGTCAAAACCTTGATAGTCTGTGATTTAACTATCAAAGAAAAACACATGTGCAAACAACGATATTAATTCCAGATGGATATTATATCGATCAATCATCATTTAACATTTATCTCTTTAGTTTATTACTGTACTAATCTCCTGTTTCTATATATTTTAAATTCTTATTTTCTATTATCAAAAAACATTTCTGATTTCTTATTTGGAAAACATTTCCAAAACTCCTTCACAATCAAACCTTACCATTTCTTAGTTAAGAAGGAAGTCAATCAAGTTGGGGTTTAATTACCTCTCAGACCTTAACTGAACAACTTTTTAACTTTGAAATGGTCAAGGTTTATCTTTTAATGCTTTAACAAACTTTCTTACGTAACTCTCGTATTCTATTTACAAATTCATTTCTTCCTCAACTATCAGTCCCTTAACTATAAACTAACAAGAGAACAACTTCCTAAGTATAAACCCCGAAGGTCGAAACCAACATCAGATCGATACTCATGAAACCATTCAACTTATTAATCTCTAGTCAGTTTCTAATTTTTGTTTAACTCTATTTATTTCCTAAATATTTCCCTTTAATCTTTATTCTATTTCCTAAATAAAATATTCCTTATAAATTCTATTTACTTTCTAAGTAAATATTTTTCTCTATACTTTTATTCACTTTCTAAGTTAAAAAATACTTATACATTCCTTTTACAAATATTTCCCTTATATTTGTTTTACAAATATTCATCCCTTTATATTTGTTTTACAAATGATGTCCTTTATATTTGTTTTACAAATGATGTCCTTTACCTTTTTATTTATTTAACAAATAAATATCTCCCTTTTTGATTTTATTTTCTCTTTTGATTGTATAATGATTTCCTTTTATAAAATCCTTTATGCTTTTATATATAAAATCCCTTGATTTTATATAAATAAATTATTTTCAAAATATACTTTGAAAATCCTCTTTTTACATCCCGTTATTCCTTATGGTATCTTAAATACCAATTTTACAGTGATCGATATCATTCAAACACACATAATCCACAACAGATTATATATCACATCATATATTACAATATATGAACAGAACAGTATTATAAGTATTGAGGAATCCAGTCGGATCCCTCCAACCTGTTTCCCAGCATCCACAGATGTTACACAATAAAATCAACATCACTTTCAGTTCGATATGAAATATTCTGATAGCAGAATCAATATATAAATATTTAACGGTTTATATATATATATTCAACTAACTGACTAGCAATTCAATCAAACAGTCAACACACAGTAAATCAGACAATTTTTAATAGTTCTAAATATGCATTACAAAAATATAAATTGTTCAGAGTTGGTGAGTTTTACTCACATTGGCAGTTCATCGTTAAAGAACGATAAACTATTGTTTGATTTGAATCAAACAATTTATTTCGCCATAAATTCAAATGAACCCCAATCCACTCCCAGTCAGCTCCATGTTGTTGTCGTCGTCCATATGATCCCAACAGATCTGACCGTTCAGAATTCTGATAACGTATGGGGAAATTACGATCATTACAAATTAATACACTATAAATATTTAAACTAAACCTTATTTTGATTAAATAAACAATTGGGCTTTACCTCCCTCAACCCGGCCCAAACCAACATCAAAACCGCACCAGAACAAACCCTTCTTCCCCGATCCCTCATTTGTTACCAGCTCCAACCAAACACCATGACCGACGTTCTGCCCCAATATTCTCCTTCTCTTCTCCACTAAAAATCAAAACGAAAATACCAAAAATCTTCTCATCGTCTCCTCTTCCACTTTGTGTGTTCATCGTTCAACTCACACTCATCATGTGCCCTGCGACTTTCATTCGAACCCCACGGTCCCTGTGAGATGATCGATAGTTTAATACCCCTAAACTGTTCAAACTTTGCATACTTGTACCAAATCCCATCGTGAAATCAACTCCAACCTTGAATCCGCAAATTATCTCCCCCATCTCAACAAAACTCGAGCCCTAGATTTAGGAATACACGCTGTATTTCCACGGCCACCCAAAATTGACGTAGAACCCTTCAAACCCAGTATCAAACTCAAGAGAAATCCACCCCGAACCCAACTATATAGTTTATATGATTTAATGAATTTCATTTGAATTGTTTTGATTTATTCTTGAGGGAGATTATTCAGGTTTGGAAGAAAGGATCACTGGAAGCTTCAAATTTGATTATATAGGAAGGTCGTGATTTTTGTGTGGTTGGAGAGGTGAGGATGTGGCATGTTTCTAGGCCTTAGAATGATTTTAGATATTTTGCTTGTTATTTTATATTCGTTTCTGCTCTTTTTAAAACCCGTGTGATCATACACGATATTCAAAAATCATGGAAATGGACATGCAGCTACAGCTCGACATTACGGTCCCAACGAAACTGGTTTCGTCGAATTCCGACTCCGTATGCTCACACAGCGTATTTTTAACCGTCAAAATACTAACTATTTTTCACTTTAAAAATCGGTACGGCCACATACTGACTTCAAAAATCACGGAAATTGAAATCTATCAATAATTTAACATTGCGGATCCAACAAAATTAGTTTTGTCGAATTTTGAGGTCGTTTGCAAAACTGGCTATTTTTAAAGCTCTAAATAACCCTTTTAAATATTAAATATATTTAAAATAATTAAATTAAATATTTATAAATAAATATTATCGTATATATATTCACGTGGAATACCGTACAGCTTCAGAATATTCCTATATGAATTTCTAACTTGATATTTCAAATCCCGATTAAATCGATATTCGATTTATTTTGAAATTCCTTTTATAAATCGTTATAAAATTACAAAGGAATTCCATAGCGACTTTTCTAAAATTTGATTTGGACATAAATCAAAATTTACACGACGAAATCTCGATTTTTCTCTTCCACTCGAAAAATATACTTTAACAGATTTGAACGTTTCTTGTTTCATAGAAATTCGATTTAAAACGGCTTCTGTATGCTCGTTTAAAGTTCGAATCGCCAAATCGCGAACTGCCGTGCCATTTCGAGCTCTATTATAATTATATTATAATTTATACGTTATAACGTCGTCGATTCAATATATTCGTTATTATATTTCGAATCGAAACTCAACCAAATCTCGTATACTATTAAATTCCCACACTATTGTGAATTCTACTATTTCTGATTATTTCGATATTTATAATTTATTATTCATTATAAATATAAATTAAATATTCAATATTATTTAATTCTAGTTCTCGATATCGCTAAATCGATATTTAATAATTAAATAAATTAATTATTCAACAGTTAAAAATGCGGGTCATTACATTCTTCCCCACTTAAAATAATTTCGTCCTAGAAATTGCTATGGTAGAAAACAAACCCTATCGACCGGTTTAAACTTATCTGTTCACTTCTTAATTTAAGTTTCAACTGAACCAATTTAATTTTAATTAAAATATTAATTAATTCTTCTCAACATAAATTTTCAAAAACCCTGAAAATTTTCTAATGCCTTAACTTTACGAAAAATTTCGCCAGCACCTCCTTTGTACGGCTCAATCGGTACAACCACAACTCGCCTCCCTGGGCCTTCTCCAACCCAAAAGAAAATCAAACAGCCAAGCGGCTGGCCAAATCAGCTCATAAATCACCAAACTCATATGAAATATAAACTTGTACCTTTTTGTCGGGCATACCAACTTTATCACTTCCATCTGTTGTTAATTCAGCATATACCAATGTTATCCCAATCAATTTCCGATCAATATCTGTTCTTAACTCGGATTCCATTCTTGATTCTGAATTCTTAACTTATCAATTCCATTCCATTTCAAATTTTCTCTAACCAAATCCAATTTTTTTAACTTAACAAGTTAAATTTAAATTCTAGAATTTAGATTCCTGGGTATCTATTTCAATTCAATTTGAAATTACAATACCAATTCAAAACATTTGAATTTCTAAACAACTGGTTTTCTCAAAACAATTCAAAAACAAAATCCTTGGTAGTAATCTGTCACTTAGAAACTCGAAAATGAACACCGATGATGTCTATCTCATCATCGGAATCTATATCCCGGCGATCGAAGTGAGTTCAATACTATATCACTTTCAAAACCATTTCTAAACACTTTCATTTTGAAATTCATTTCAAAATACCATTTACAATCCTTGTAAAACAATTTAAAATTGCCCAGGATTTTTAAATTCTCATATATTTAATTCAAATTCATTTACAAACACCTTTCAAAATTCTCGGGTTTTAATTATAGTTCTGATTTAAATTCAGATTCAATTCATTTCGTAATACTTATACGAATTCGGATTGGTTATATACATATAACCATTTCACTTTATAATCTTACTCGATTATAATAACAACCAATATATCCCATATATTATAATCATTCCAATATAAATCCTTATATCAAAATATATTTTTGAGTAAAATTATTTCGTTTACCCTCCTTTCAAAACATACTATGACGGTTCATCGTATTTGAGTGTTCAGAAACTCCTATCGATACAGTGGATCAAACTGATCGGCCAGAACTTACAAACAACTCAACCAATAAATCTCCACAATATAAAACAATTTTATATTGAATAACAAATATGCTCTCGTATATATACACTTAAACCCAATCTCGGGTATTACTAACCCTATCTCTACCGAGTCACGCCACAGAGCCAAGGTAATTACTTAACCTTAAGCTCTGATAACAACTGTAACGACCCTCGACTCGGAACCAACCCGCTATATTGCAGGACCTATAGGGGTAAGAGTCTCCCGTTCACCACCAAACCGCGAAGCGAGAACCCCCTATCAGACGTACCAGTTAAGCAACATGGACTGGTGTGAGTAAACTCAAATCATTTGTTTAATTTTACAAATCCTTTCAAAAGAAAGAATAATCATTTTTAAAACAATATTATTCTGATATTATAATAATGTCTAATCACAAGTAATATCAATCTAGTAGAACGCTTTCATCTCACGTTCCACATATATAATACAACAAAACACCGCGACGCTTATTGGGTAATGGATTTCCAACTCTGACAAGGTATGGGTCCACCTTCCGATAAGTGTACTCTAGAAGCGATACACTGGAGTTTAACAAGAACATCTTGTTAACTCGGCCACACATGACTGACCACTCATTTCGCTTGAGTGTATCGAATATATTGTCACCTTACTGTTGGTAAACCAACATAACCATTCCCAGGAGATACAGAATTGAAAGAAGTACAAATGTGAATATTCTCTAGATGGTGAAAATATACCCTACTTGGGTATGACCCACTTAGCCATGCTGCCTGCCCGATTTTTGTCATTTCCTAGTTGATGAGGCTGGAGGTCATAACGTATCTTTCAACAGATTTCTCATTTATTCACTTTGAATGCCACATCGTCATACCCGTCAAATCACAAATTGATTTCCACAAAAATACCGCGGGTATAAGCTAAGAGAAACGAATTCCTCTGCCACCAACGTAAATACATTTGAAATGATCAACTCACGTGATCTACCAGATATACTCTGTCAGACTCTCGTCCATTCAAGTTGTCCTGGGAATGGACAAACCGAAGGCACTATTAAGTACATCCATCTTAGGCAATCGTTATCTAAGATTTATACAACAGACCTTGTACTTTACTCCGTCTTCAATTATCTTTGGCATATATGACTCGCAATGCTTATGCCAATACAGAGTGGTTCTTTGGATAATAATCCAACCGGTCTCTCCATATTAACAACGTTAAAATGGTCAAAACCTTGATAGTCTGTGATTTAACTATCAAAGAAAAACACGTGTGCAAACAACGATATTAATTCCAGATGGAAATTATATCGATCAATCATCATTTAACATTTATCTCTTTAGTTTATTACTTTACTTATCTATTGTTTCTATATATTTTAAATTCTTATTTTCTATTATCAGAAAACATTTCTGATTTCTAATTTGGAAAACATCTCCAAAACTCCTTCACAATCAAACATTACCATTTCTTAGTTAAGAATCAATCAAGTTGGGATATAATTACCTCTCAGACCTTAACTGAACAACGTTTTAACTTTGAAATGGTCAAGGTTTATCTTTTAATGCTTTAACAAACTTTCTTACGTAACTCTCGTATTCTATTTACAAATTCATTTCTTCCTTAACTATCAGTCCCTTAACTATAAACTAATAAGAGAACAACTTCCTAAGTATAAACCCCGAAGGCCGAAACCAACATCAGATCAATACTCGGGAAACCATTCAACTTATTAATCTCTAGTCAGTTTCTAATTTTTGTTTAACTCTATTTATTTCCTAAATATTTCCCTTTAATCTTTATTCTATTTTCTGAATAAAATATTCCTTATAAATTCTATTTACTTTCTAAGTAAATATTTTTCTCTATACTTTTATTCACTTTCTAAGTAAATAAATACTTATACATTCCTTTTACAAATATTTCCCTTATATTTGTTTTACAAATATTCTTCCCTTTATATATTTTTTACAAATGATGTCCTTTATATTTGTTTTACAAATGATGTCCTTTACCTTTTTATTTATTTAACAAATAAATATCTCCCATTTTGATTTTATTTTCTCTTTTGATTGTATAATGATTTCCTTTTATAAAATCCTTTATCCTTTAATATATAAAATCCCTTGATTTTATATAAATAAATTATTTTCAAAATATACTTTGAAAATCCTCTTTTTACATCCCACTATTCCTTATGGTATCTTAAATACCAATTTTACAGTGATCGATATCATTCAAACACACATAATCCACAACAGATTATATATCACATCATATATTATAATATATGAATAGAACAGTAATATAAGTATTGAGGAATCCAGTCGGATCCCTCTAACCTGTTTCCCTGCATCCACAGATGTTACACAATAAAATCAACATCACTTTCAGTTCGATACGAAATATTCTGAAAGCAGAATCAGTATATAAATATTTAACGATTTATATATATATATTCAACTAACTGACTAGCAGTTCAATCTAACAGTCAACACACAATTCAAACGAACACCAATCCACTCCCAGTCAGCTCCAGGTTGTAGTCGTCGTCCATACATTCCCAACGGATCTGACCGTTCAGAATTCTGATGACGTATGGGGAAATTACGATCTTTACAAATTAATACACTATAAATATTTAAACTAAACCTTATTTTGATTAAATAAACAATTGGGCTTTACCTCCCTCAACCCGGCCCTAACCAACATCAAAACCGCACCAGAACAAACCCTTCTTCCCTGATCTCTCATTTCTTACCAGCTCCAACCAAACACCATGACCGACGTTCTACCCCAATATTCTCCTTCTCTTCTCCACTAAAAATCAAAACGAAAATACCAAAAATCTTGTCGTCATCTCCTCTTCGACTTTGTGTGTTCATCGTTCAACTCGCACTCATCATGTGCCCTGCGACTTTTGTTCGAACCCCACGGTCCCTGTGAGATGATCGACAGTTTTATACCCCTAAACTGTTCAAACTTTGCATACTTGTACCAAATCCCATCGTGAACTCAACTCCAACCTTGAATCCGCAAATTATCGCCCCCATCTCAACAAAACTCGAGCCCTAGATCTTGGAATACACGCTGTATTTCCACGGCCACCCAAAACTGACGTCGAACCCTTCAAACCCAGTATCAAACTCAAGAGAAATCCTCCCCGATTCCAACTATATAATTTATATGATTTTATGAATTTCATTTGAACTGTTTTGATTTATTCTTAAGGGAGATTATTCACGTTTGGAAGAAAGGATCAGTGGAGGCTTCAAATTTGATTATATAGGAAGGTCGTGATTTTTGTGTGGTTGGAGAGGTGAGGATGTGGCATGTTTCTAGGCCTTAGAATGATTTTAGATATTTTGCTTGTTATTTTATATTCGTTTCTTCTCTTTTTAAAATCCGTGTGATCACACACGATATTCAAAAATCATGGAAATGGACATGCAGCTACAGCTCGACATTACGGTCCCAACGAAACTGGTTTCGTCAAATTCCGACTCTGTATGCTCACACAACGTATTTTTAACCATCAAAATACGGACTATTTTTCACTTTAAAAATCGGTACGGCCACATACTGACTTCAAAAATCACGGAAATTGAAATCTAACAATAATTTAACATTGCGGATCCGACAAAATTAGTTTCATCGAATTCTGAGGTCGTTTGCAAAACTGGCTATTTTTAAAGCTCTAAATAACCCTTTTAAATATTAAATATATTTAAAATAATTAAATTAAATATTTATAAATAAATATTAACGTATATATATTCATGTGGAATACCGTACAGCTTCAGAATATTCCTATATGAATTTCTAACTTGTTATTTCAAATCCCGATTAAATCGGTATTCGATTTATTTTGAAATTCCTTTTATAAATCGTTATAAAATTACAAAGGAATTCCATAGCGACTTTTCTAAAATTTGATTTGGACATAAATCAAAATCTACATGACGAAATCTCGATTTTTCTCTTCCACTAGAAAAATATACTTTAACGGATTCGAACTTTTCTTGTTTCACAGAAATCCGATTTAAAACGGCTTCTGTATACTCGTTTAAAGTTCGAATCGCCAAATCGCGAACTGCCGCGCCATTTCGAGCTCGATTATAATTATATTATAATTTATACGTTATAACGCCGTCGATTCAATATATTCGTTATTATATTTTGAATCGAAACTCAACCAAATCTCGTATACTATTAAATTCACACATTATTGTGAATTCTACTATTTCTGATTATTTCGATATTTATAATTTATTATTCATTATAAATATAAATTAAATATTCAATATTATTTAATTCTAGTTCTCGATATCGCTAAATCGATATTTAATAATTAAATAAATTAATTATTCAACAGTTATAAATGCGGGTCATTACAAAAAATATCCAAGCCAATCTGAAAATCAATGAAATTATCACAACTGAAAAATTGTAGTGCGCTGTAGTGAGTACAATATTTCAAGCCTTTCTAAAATGAATTAGAAGAAAACTCAAAACAACAGTGGTGTGTGAAATTCCATTAAACTTTCAGATCTTCAAAAATTTTAGAATTCAAATTAATAGTGTTCAAGATATGACAAGAATACATCGACAATGTTATGAATTCAGAAAACCGAAAATAAACTCCAAAACAATTGTAGATATTTACAAGTTTAAATTCAAGATCTGGAAATGATTAAAACATTAGAATTTTATACAAATGAAGTGAATTTCCAGAAAACATGAATTCTACAATTGGAAGTTTAATGAAGCCCAAAAGAAAATTTACAACGATATGACAGTGACAAATCAAACAGAAAAAAATAAACAGAAGAGATAGAAGAAGGGAAAACATAAAAAATATTTACAAAGATGAGTTTAGAGGTTATACCTGAAATTGGCGTGAGTAAATAAATCTCTAACTCAACAGATGTGGCTAAGGAATTGTGAATGATTCATTGATATGTAGCAGTTTGAATCCAATTTTTCTTTAGCTATGCAGTTCCTCAGCCTCCTTTGGTACCTAACTGTTAAGAGGATTGAATGGTCTAACAAAAGTAGTAAAACCACTCACAGTTATATTCGTACGTTTTGGTACTCAAACCTGTTTGTATAATAATCCAATTGAATCTATCTTCGTACCCTTTGGAACCCAAAACTGTTTGAATTTAATGAAGTTTGTTTTATTTCTTTTTGGGATCCAGAATTGTTCAATTGGATTATTATAAAACAAATTCACATCACGTTTATGATTCAAAAATCTTTTGCGACTATCAGAGTTTGAATTTTCATATTGATTCTTTCCAAAGCAGTTTAAAGGATTTTTATAATCATTTGAGTTCTGATTTTCAAAACATTATTTTTCTCAAAGCCGAGACCACTTTTATTTCTAGATGAAAATTGATTTTTCAACAACATATTCAGAGATTTTTCACCGTTAGAAAATTTAACTAAAGTTGCTTCAAGTTGTTGACTTTTAAATTTAAAATCACCATTTTCTTTCATTAAATCTGAACAACGGTTTTTAGTGATCTTATTCTTTTCAAAATACATTTTCAAAACTAAATTTTCATCTTCAAGAAATTTAATTCTGGCTTGAGATTTCGAAATTTCAAATTCAAATCGTTTTTTTTTTTCAAACTCAAAATTCTTGGATTTTTCAATCTCATTTTCAAGTTCTTTCAAAATCGAATCACTTTACACCAAATTTTCATTTTCAGCAATTTCAAGTTTGGAATTTATAGCAGTCTTAGAAATTTCAAATTCCTTTTGAAGAAAATTATTCGAACTAGATAACTCAATCTTGTTCTCTTTTAAGATCAAAATTTCATTTTCAAACTTTTGAATATTTTTATTGAGATGAACAAGATTGGTTTCCAATTTCAAAAAAAATTGCAGTCTGAATTTGAAGAGTTTTTAAAATATTCAAGTTGTGATTCCAAATCATTAATTTTGCTGGTCAACTCAAGATTTTTATATTTCAGAGATTTGTTTTTAGATTGGAGTTTATCAACAGACTTAGTAAGATCAACACACATATAAACTAAATCTTCGTATGAGCAATTTCCTGTCTCATCGTCAATTGAATCTCCATCGACTGATCCATCTGAATTTTCATTTGTAAATCCTGTTAAGAAGAACTCTGAATCTGAGTTGGTTGTTGAGGGTTTTGAGTAGCTGTCGGATTTTCCATATAGTGTGTTGAGAGTTCTCCAAATATCCTGCGCAGTTAAACAATGAGATAACTTTTAATTGATCATTATCAAGATAGGAATAAATAATATGGATAACACGAGCATTCAAAACCATATTCTTTTTATCTAACATATCTCCCAAATTTTCAATAATATTCCAATATTCAAAATTAACAGATTTTAAATATAATTCGAATTTTGATTTCCATATTAAAAAATCTGTTCCATTGAAATTTATTGGAATATCACTGGACTGACTCTCAAAAGACTGACAACTAGAATTCACCATTTCTCTAGAGTTAAAGAAAATACTTGCTCTGATACCACTTGTTGGATCTAGATTAACCCTAGCGGGTGGGTGAATAGGGTTTATAACAATTTTTCGCTGAGTTTGAATATTACGGGATATTAAAATAATAATTAGATCACAGAAAACAGCAGAAACATAAATGCAGAAAATAAATGACACAAGATGTACCCAGCTTCGGCAAAATCCTGCCTACTGCAACATTCCTAAGGTTCCTACTAGGTAAAAGAACAGATCCCGCATACAAGACCATGTACACTCGCGAATCCCTCGCTCCTATTCTAATCGTATGCTCAAAACCCTAGACTGATCGATATCCCCTCGATCAGATTTTCCCGTATTACAAACCCGTAACACATAACCCTAGATTTTACAGACTCTAGTAAACTGCCAGTTAACACCCTAACTAGTTTCCCCTAGATTTTACAGACCCTAGAACTGTTTGATCGGTTTACAAAAGAAATGGAAAATACAACAACAATAAAACTAAATTAAAACCCTGGTTATTAAAAGAATTCCCTTTTATCAAATAAAGCCCAAATGACTGGCCCATCTTCATTTGTGTTTGCCCCAATCTCTTTATTTCTGAAGATTAAAAATGGTGACTGGCGATTGTGAAATTTCTAGGGTTTTTGTATCTTCCCCAAATCGTGTTGCTGGACTGATCGAATTTTTTTCTCTGATGCTTGAGAGTTTGTGGCTTTCTGTTGCACCGATTTGGGATGACTTTCGACCGAAAACAACGTGAGCATTATGACTTGATTATTCGAGTTTTCTCTTGAGATTTTTTCCTTGTGTTTTCAACTCTTGTTTGCCAGTGATGTAAAAGGTGTAATATAGGATATATAAATCCTATAATAGCTCTCTAATTTCATCGTATGACCTGTCTGATTTTGTGCGTGATTTTGGCTCCCTTATTATGAATTCGGCCTTGATTACTTGCTGTGGATTTGTTGAGATATTCTAAAACTTGTTTCCTTGATTAAATAATTATCCTTGTGTGATTGATATCTTGAATTCCCTGATTTTCCAAAGTAATTTTTTGCCAAAAATGTTTGCAAGAAATCTGAAATAAGAAAATTCTTTCTTGCCGAGAATAACACTAATTAAATTTAGGATTGACCTTGCCATATTTGTTTTTCTGATTTCTTTGAATCTGGAAAAACATTTTGCTTGATTGGTGCTTTAGAAACTCTAGCCAAAAATGTTTTTCCTGAAAAGTTTTCTTGCCTAGTACGATACTGAAAATGCTTGTTTCTAGGAAATTTACAACTTGCCATAAATTGTCACTTGATTGAATCTCATGCTTTGAATGCCGAGTGATTTCTGGAAATAATTGAACCCTTTATTGTCTTAAAAAAATTGTTGGTTTTCAGGAGCCAATTTGTCTCTTCCTTGATTGATACTGAAAGAAATTTGCAATTCATGATAACTTGAGCAAATTTTCTATTTGTTCCTTGCCAAAAATTACTCATCCATATAATTGTTGTAAATTGATTTTATGCCAATAACTACATGCTTGAACCTGGCTTTGTTCATGTGATAACTGGAAAATAAATCCTTGCACCCATGCTTTTGCTATATATATATGCTTGTATACATTTCCACATACATAAATGCATACACACAGTTTTTCCATGTTACACAAACCCCTATTTTTCTGCTGAGCACCACATTACCTTGCATGCCTGACTTGTATTAGTTTTGAATTGACTACACCATGCTAATGTGCACCAGATTTCTTGAAATCTGAGTTGAGATGCACACAGTTTGTGTTGCTGAACTATATCCTTTTTCCCTTGTCCATATGAAAATGTGCTAAATGCATATGTGCTTCCCTCACTTGAAATTGAAATTTTATTCATATCATATGAGAGCATCATCCTTCCTTTCTCCAAAATATTGTTTACACTGCATAATTGACATTACTTGCTGTTGTCATTTATGACATTGTCACTTAAGTTTGTACTTCGGCTTGATTATGTATCCTTGCATGTTCACACAATCTAGTCAATATAAGTTTGGGCTGTCATGTTGATGTATATGTTTCTTGCTCCATCGCTATGTACATGTTAGCTTTGCTCTTTGAACCTACATGCACCATTTTGAACTTGCACATTGTTGTTTCCTCTACCCTGAACATATTTGTTGTTTGACTGAGCAGTTTCACACTACACCATACTGCTCCATTTTACCATTGTTTGTGCATGACCATTTTCATGTGCTTTGACTTGTAACTTATGTGTTGGCTTGCTTGACCACGGCTCGACTCCATGCTTCGACCACTTTGAATTCTGACATGTGTGCATGTGTGTTGTACTCGACCATTGCTTGTTTACATGCTTTGTCCATATATGTACTGAGCCGAGTTGGTCCATATGGCTGCTCCTCAATTGCACACTGGATTGGCGAGGCAGTGCACACGTGTGTATATATGCACGTGTGTATATGCAGCCGTCCAGAATAGATTTTCCTGTCCCTGCACTATAATATGTGTATATACATACACATGTGTGTGTATACATGTATCGTGCGCGAGTTACATTCATATATCAGATCAAGTCATGAAAAATGATGAGAAACACACCCAAATTTTGAGGCAAATAAAATTTTAAGAATAAAATTTATATTTGCGTGTATTCTATTTTATTCCTGTTGCAGTGTACTGTGTGTGTTTCTGTTTTATTTGACAGCTAAGCAGAAGATGACTGGACTTACAGTGAAGTGATGTGAAGACTGAAGACAGAAGTTGACAGTGAAAAAAATACAAAAGCATCTGTATATGAGTGTAACTGAATGTATATATAAAATTGTATGACTGAGTGTGAGTGTTGTAGAGAGGAACTGTGTATGTAATGAGAGAAATGTACTGATGTTTTTATTAAACAAATTTGACTGAAATAAAATATTATTTTTGTTGTGTTCAAACAAATTTGTCTAACGTATTCAGTTTATTTACAAGTACAATATCATGTGTAATATCTGTGAATGTGTACAAATAGTGGAGTCATATAATTTGTACTGTTTGAATGTTGAAATATAATATTTTATTTAAATAAAATACTGTATGAATATATGAATGTCTGTACAGTCGTATTCTATTTAAATATAAATATTATATTCATGTCTGTGATGTATATATAGAACAGTATAGTAACAAACACATTTAAAATAATATTTATTTGGTTGTCGTCATCAAACAAAAATAATATAATTGTGTATACAACTACGTCATATACAACAGATTGATTTGAATGGAATTCAAATTGAATTAAAAATTTGAATTGGAACTTAATCTGGTTATGTGAAATTAATTAATAAGTATATTGAAATTAAATTAAATAAATATGGAATTTAGTATTTGGAATTTTAATGAATAATAACAAAATAGAAATCAATCGGATATTAACCGATTGATGTTCAAAATGCGAAACCAACGTAAAATATTAATATTGAATGTAAATTCAATTGATTTGGTTGATTTTGTTGTGTATTGGTTATTGATTGTAAATTGTTTATTGTTGGATGGTAGATTGTTTGAATAGAAATAATCAACAATTTAATGGAGTTGAATGAATTATAAACTAAAGGATAACGTTCCAGAATTATAAACTGTGATGAAACTGCATATAAACTGAAATTAATGATTTAAACCTATATTTGCAAGTGAATTGATATTTCATGTTGATTTTGGAGATTGGTGTGGTTATACTTGTCAATTAATGAAATGTTATTTAAATTTCATGTAATTTCTACTTACATGATAATCTGAGTTAACTACAGGTGTCAGAAGGCTAGAGAATTGATTTTGGTTGCATAGATGGCACGTAAATTGAGTAGTACGCTCAATAACGCTTGTAAAAGGTACGCCAACGCGAAAATATAAATTTTGGGTTTTGGTTTTTGATTTTCCGACCGTGTGGGTCGATGTATATATATTATTTGTTCCTGCGATATCACGGGTGTCATTCCGTACAAGGGAGACTCTGCCGAATTTTTCTGGAAATTTAAGGTGATAGAAAATTTTCAATATTTTTGAAAATTATATTTTACCATAATAAATTATTTTCCGTTTAGAAATAAATTGAATTTCATATAAGTTAATGGGTTCGTAACATTTTTCTCACCTTAGTAATTTCGGGGACGAAATTCATTTAAAGGGGGAATATTGTAATGTCAAATATTTTTTGTTATCAAATATTTAATTTAATTTATTATTTTAAATAGTATGTTTGGAATTTTAATGGATTTTAATATTGAAATCGTTTATAAAACGAAGTTTGAACATTAAATTTATAATTAAATTAAAACGAGCTCGTAATGGCGCGGCAGTTCGTAATTTTGAATATTGAACTTCAATTGAATATACATGATCCGATATAAGTCGGATTTCTGTGAAACAAGAAACGTTGGAATCTTGTTGATTGTAATTTTCTTATGGAAGAGAAAAATTCAGATTTCGCGTTATAGATTGATAGTTATGTCCAATTCAAATTTAAAAATAGTCGATACGGAAATTGTTATTCATTTATATCGTTTATTTAATAAATTTAAAACGGTTTAAATATAATTTGAATACCGTTTTGACTAGGAATGCTGATATTAAGTTGTATAAAAAATTATTTGAAGCTATAGATATGTTTTATTGAATATTTACGATAATAATAATTTATTATCATTTTATTTAATTATTTTGGGTTTAAATAATAATGTACTCGATATTTATAGGCCTTTAAAATGGCTATTTTGCAAACAGAGTCTGTTTTCAACGAAATTAGTTTCATTGGAACTTTAACGTTAAATTATTGTACGATATTAAATTTCGCGGCAATTCGATGTCGTATGTGACAACGGTAGCCGTAAACGCCTAGTCCATCTGTATACATTGGTTGTTTCTATTATCATTACATATATATTGAACCAGATTGATTAAAGCACTGAAAGTAAATTATACCAATGACTGTATATGCCAAAAATATGGATATATGTTATATCCTGGTACTTCAAAATCATAACATTGATTATAGATTATTATAGGGAATAAGATCAACACAAAAGTTTGTGATTTTGTCTCGTAAATATTCTAAAATTAGTTTCAATCTTATAGTAACCTATAATTACACTAAAGTTAGTAAATACAGTAAAAGGGTGTAAAATCTCAATTCTT
Organism: Allium sativum; assembly: GCA_030737875.1. NCBI lineage: Eukaryota > Viridiplantae > Streptophyta > Magnoliopsida > Asparagales > Amaryllidaceae > Allium > Allium sativum. The sequence goes on along the minus strand of CM060909.1, from coordinate 52,646,097 downwards.
CAAACATTATAAATTCCTGATTCAGATGTACAGGTAGGTTAGTAAGGGAAAATAGTGAATCAAAATTCTTGATTTTTAGTGGAGGGGTTGTGCCGATTTTCTGGGATAACCAGAAAATGGAATTTTGGCCTTCTCCGGCAGTCCATTCGATCGGAGTTCATGATTTTTGGGATGAAGAAGCGGTGGTAAACGTAGATCATAGGAAAAATGCTAACTAAATTTTCTGTGCGTTAAATTGTGAGATCGAAGGTGATTTTTTTTCTTAGGGGCTATTTGAATAGGGGATCTTTGACGTCGAACTGCGCGGTGGGGGGCACATCAAGTGTGTTGATCTGTGGGGAGTAGGACGAGACTCGGTTGGACTTCGGTCTGGTGAAGTGGGGCAGTGATTGGAGGTTGGTGGTGGAGCGAGGTGCTTTTTGTGGCGGTGGGTAAATATTTAAGCTCTGTACAACTTCCAGATTTTGATATAGGAAGTTAAATTAATTTTTGGTAATGGAGGTCGATTCGAGGATGGATTTATGATTTGCGGCGATGGCGATGGAGATGGAATAACCACTGAGGTGATGGTGCACGTATATGATGCACGAGGTGCACAGAAGTGGTGTTAGACTGAAACATGGAAGGAGAAACAACAATAGAAGAAGAGAAGTTTTGGCAAAGGGATGGGAAGATCGAATTGTGTTGCCAAGTACGGGTTTTTGGTCATGGTTTGTATTTTTGGCATGGCAAAGAAGAAAGAGGGCGGATCATAAAAGGGAAGATCGGGCATAAGGAAGAAGTATTGATCCATGTGATTTCCTTTGCAAGACTTTTATTTTTGACCTCGTGAGTTTCAGATGGCATGACAAAGAAATAAAGTGGGTCGGGTCAGGAAAAGGGAAGTGGACTGTAAGTTTTATCTAGGCTTTGGGCTGGGAAAATAATTAAGGAAAAAAATTAGAGTTATTTAAAGTGTAAAGCTTTTTTTATTTAAAACATATATTAATATAAAATTTAAGAAGAGGGAGGTTCGCTGAAATATATGGGAAATGACAAATTAATGATATATATACACATATATGGGAATAAAATTGACTATAATAAGTCTGAGAAATTCATCGAATCAAATTTTAAAAAATAAACTATTTGTTTTAAATAAAGGAAAAGAATAATGGAAAAAAGAAAGAGATCGTGAAGTATTGATCTGTCTCGTAATTTCAAAATAGACGTCGTCGTCTAAGTTAAATTTGAATCTCCGATGTTATATATATATAGGTATATATATTTAAAAAAATCTTTTGGAAACAAAATAATGTTTTAAATAAAATCAATATGTTTGTTTCCAAAGAAATAAGGATCAATACAATGTGAAATTAGCTGTTACCCGAGAGCACATATTTCAACTGTTATTTAGTTTGAAATTAGACATCTAAACGTTGTTGATTGTTAGTGTTGTATTGAATGATTGTTGTAAATGATCTGTTGTAATGTGAAGTGCTCAATCGAAATTTAACTAGTTAAAATAAAACATGTCATGTTTTATTTGATTCAAATCAACTTGTGCTAATTTCTGTTCTGGAATAAGAATTTAGATTTATATAAGTAAAAGAATTAAATATAGTGGACAAGTTATGAAATTCACTGCTTTAAAAGTTCAAACAAACGGTTTGACTTATCTACGCTGTTTAAATTTGATAGTTAAAACACCGTCTATCAAATAAATATCCCCTACGTGTTAGTTCGAAGAGACCAGGATGGGAACTGGACCCAAAACCACTTCGAACTAGCTTTACGTTCCTAAATTAACTTGCAGATATACTTATAAAAATGGTGAGAGTGAAGACCGTAGATCTTCATGAGCGGAAGAACTACTTGATAAATTTCTCTGGGTAGCTCCTGAAGATATTTTGATAGCGATTCTGTCGTGATTTAAATCTTCGGATTTACAAGGACTACTCGCTACTAATCCATAGGGTGATACCTATATTGGATGCAGTAGGAGAGTACCTTCGGTTCATCCTATTCCTGGATGACTTGAATGGACGAATGTCTGACAAAGTATTTCCTAAAAACCACGTACGTTGAATTTTACAAATATACCGAGTTGACAAAGAAGGGCACTTCTTTTACATCCAGAGTATATTTGTGGTCGGTCATGTGTAGGCCGGGTTGCAAGACGTTCTTGTTGAACCCAGTGTATTCGCGTCTAGAGATACACTATCGGCAGGTGGTTCCATACCTTGTCATAATCGGAATCCAATCTCCAATAAGCGCCCGCGGTTTTGATTGTATACTATATATGTAGAGCATTAGATGCAAGCGTTCTGGTAGATTGATATCTATTTGTATTTAGACACTATTATAATATCAGACGATATATATATATATATATATATATATATATATATATATATATATATGATTTCAAAAATGTTTTGGGTTATCGTAAGGTAAAAACCATCCGTATTTATGTGTGGATTTGGTCTTACGATTATCCTTTCTTTCAAAAAAATGAACTTTTAAGTCAATCTGTTTTAAAATCGTTTACTCACACCAGTCCCATGACTGACGCAGAGTTTATTTTTTTTATTTTCCCTAAACTCTTGGGTGCCCAATTTTGTACGGGCAGTCAAGTGGTTTTAGGATTTTACAGATTCACTTGAAGGAGTTCGAAGAAGGAAGCTTTAACATTTGATATATAGAGTTGATTTCCGCTGTGTTGTATATGAGTTGTACTCTGATGATATATGTAAGAAAATACAGTTTTGTATTTCAAGATGGTATATAATATATTTTATTCAGATCCGCTGTGAGATTCATTATACTCTGATTCTGTTGTGTTCAGTTCTTCTTTTTCTTCTATTCTAACTATCTTTCTTTCTATTTCTCACCCTCTAACTTCTCTCTATTAACGATCAGTTAAATTCTGATGCTAAATTAGTCGATATGTGATACATGAAACGTATTAGTATCGATAACTATGATCGGAAATTTTCAGGTCGTTACAAGGGTAATCAAGACAGCTAACAGCATGGCAAGTAAACACAAGGATGGTGATCAAGTCCATGCATGTGTTTATGGTCAAGGTGACATATTCAAGCAGGTAAAGCATAATGGTTCAAGTGTATCAAAAATGAATATATATATATATATAGCAGCATAGATGAACAAAAGCAGTAGTGCACTCAACATGGTTGAACCAACATGTGCACAAAGTGTTCATAATAAATCAGACAGCATGTTCAGGTTTACAGCAAATGAAAAGGGGTGTGTATGCAAGTATGGGCTCAAATCAAGGCATGCACAAGTTTTGTAAATCAGTGAATCAATGTTGGCAAGAAAGCTCATTAAAGTGTTTAATTGTTTCCAACAATTTAACAAAGTTATTTTTGGAAAAAAATCAATTAGGGGATTCGATCAAAGGCAATAGATTGGCGAGCATTAAACTGCATATTTCTCAAATGATCTAACATGGCAAGAAACATATTTGTGTTTCCAGTTTTAAACAAATCAGTGAACAATATTTTTGCAAGGTTTTTATCTCCAGAATTTACTGTGAATATTTGGAAAGTTTTTAAATGCAAAATCTTTCCAGAGCATCAATTCAAATTAGGCAACAAAAGGAAGCAACAATCACGCAAGGGAAACATTTATTTTGTTTGCAATTTATCATGTCGATGTGTTTCAACTTAATCAACGCAACAAGGGGCCATTTGAATTTTCCAGATTCATAGAAGAGAAATTTCACACCAAGAACATGTCTAGGTTCATCTCAATAATCACGTAGGCAAAGGAACAAAAAGAGGAAACATCACACAATCAGGCCAAGCCATTTATAGTGAAATCAGAAAGAATTAGGGTTCGAATTACCCAATAAATTCACACCTATCATCACTAGCTTTTTAATTAAAAACACAAAAACCAAAAATTCAAAGAGCAGAAATCGATTCATATCAGAAATTACTCACTTGTTTTCAATCGCAACCACAACCAAATCATCGACGAAGAACAACATTAAAGATCATCAAAGAATTGGAGCTTCAGAGATTTTTCCAGAGCAAGCTTTCACAAAGTCGATTTGATTTGGGGGAAAAACAGAAACCCTAATTCATTTTCTAAGGGACAGCCGCCATTTTTTATGTAATGACCCGGTATTTTCACGGATCACTGATACAGTGGTAATCGATCGTGAATACGTATTTTCAAATACGATTTAAAAATTTAAATTTATTAATTTCAGAATTTGTTGACATATATATATAATAGCATGTCTATGTGCAGCATTTATCAAAATCCAATTTTTGATATATTAAGGTATGATAACACAAATTTAATAGCGTTTGTATAATTTTATTTTTACACGTGTATATATGATAGCATGTATTTAATAGCACTTGTTAAATTCATATTTAATGTATGTTAAGCAACACTTTTACATAGCAAAAATTTTAAATGCTATGACTTTGCAAATACTTGTTCATATTTTCAAAAAGTTTTGTTTTAGCAAACCCCTTGTTTCAAACTCAACTAAACCCATTGCTTAAGACATGCTAAATCACTCTTCTTATATTTAAAATGAAATGCAAGTAAATCTTTAAATTCATATGCATTTAAAAATATAAAACATGTAGGGTCTCACCTCTTTCAAAGTACATGATCTCATAGGATACAAAATCCCTTGCATATACATTGAAACATGAGAACTTGAATTGTCAAAATCATTTCCTTTCATGACCTCATTCATGTACACCTACATGATAGCTCATACTAGCTAGTAAGACCTTTAGGGAAATGCTAGGCACATAGCATGATCATTTTAGAGCAAAAGTATTTTTAGTTTTTGTTTTTTTTCTTTTCTTTCTTTTCAATTGATTTCTGAAATTTTCTTTCTTGTTTCATTTTCCAAGACTTAAGCTAATTTGTCAAATGAATATACACATCAAAAGAGTTATAAAATCATATCTATGAATTGTCATCTTTTCTACACTAGTAGATTTCTTATCATAGAGTATGGCTAAGTATTTTTCTAAGCATTTCCTTGTATAGCATCACCTCACAACATAGATTTGTATGTACTATACTTTCAGATTTTTAACATACCTTGCAAGGCAAGGTTGTATTTAAATAAAATCTTGTAAAATCAAAGTTTTGACATATGAAAGGTAGGGTGTGCAAACTCATTTAAAACTGAATATTTTAGTACATAAAAGATCTAAATATTTTGTAATAACCAAGGGAAAAGATGGGTAGAAAGAGAGATGGTACATAGCACATTTAATGTGTGTTTTTTTGTCAAGGCTAAAGGGGAGACATTGGTACAATGCTTAGGGGTTTAGAGAGGTGTCTAGGCTGAAATATGCCATGTGAAAACTGATGAGAATTGGCAAGGACGTTGAGAGAGAAAGAGGTGTTTGTCTGGTTTTTCATTGAAAAGAAAAGAGGGCTGTTATATTGGTTCACATCAACAATAAATGCACAGTATTTTATTCATTTCTTAGCCCTATATAAAGACCAACACATGCACCATTTCACTCAACACACAGCAGTTCAAAAGTTTAGCAAAAGAAAACAAGAGTTTTGGAAGCTATTAAAGTGAGTAAAAACTGCACCTTTAATTTCTGTTCTTTCACTACAGTTTTTGATGTTATAACTTGAAGTGTTTCTGTATTTTCTTGTATGCTCTTGTTCTAATACACTGTCATGCTGTGCTACTTGTTTGGAAATGATAAAATGATCACTGGTTTAAGTGTAGGAACCTTAAAGGGCTTATGTTATGGTTATTTTGAGAATTGCTGTCACTAACAGTATTTTAGTTGTTTGGACCCTATAGGTGTAGTTAGACGAGTAACATAGGTTTTGGGGTTTGAATGGGACAGGATATCATGGGATTAAAGTCTCTGATATAAGGTATAGAAGTTGTAAAGAGGGAAAGGAAGCTTGGCAAAATTGTTACTGCTGTTGCAACAGAATAAAACACTTTAAAATGCTCTCTGTTTCACATTTCCAAAATGGATTTTCAAACCAAATAAAAACATGTTTTGATTATATGATCCAAATAAGGAAAGCAAATGATGATTTTTAAAACAAGAATCAAGATTTTTAATTTTCTAAATCATGAGAAATTCGAAGATGACCAAATTTGGGGTTTTTGTAAAATTCCGACCACCCACTTGATCGGAGGGGATGAGGTCGACGGTGAAGCTTCATCTGAGTCCCAGTAGTCTACGAAAAATACTAAATTATTTTTCAAATAAGGGGAATGATGAGGACGAGGTAGTTTTAGGTTTTTGGGCTGCTGCTGTTTTCATGGGTTTGGTCGCGTCATGTGGGGCCCCTGCTAGTTCGAGTGGTCTGGGGTTTGGTAGGGAGGGGCGTACGAGTCTGGGCTTCAACGTGATGGCGGCGGAAGGACCTCCAGTGATCGGAGTAGGGGTGGCGTTGAGGTTTTTGATGGCACATGCTATGTGTTGTTCATGGCTCTAATGGTGGAAGGGAGCTTTGGAAGAAGAAGGGCAATGGGGTTCGGAGGACTGGTCGATGACGACCTGAGAAGGTGGCGTGATGTGTCAGAGGAGGTGCGGGGGCTCAGTGATGGACGGAGTGGGTGTACACGTGCACAGGAAGAGTAATGTACAGGTGGTGTGTGGCACTTTGATAAGGTACCAAGTGGTACTACCAGTCTGGAAGAAAACGTGGAGTTTGGGTGTGATCAGGAGGGGAAATACCGGGTTTTTCCAAAGTGGTACTTGGCAAAGTACCAGGGTACTTGATACTTGGCCAAAAACGTAGGGACTGGGTTCATTTCTGCGTGTGCACCATGGGGTTTCAAAGTGGCACTTTGTTGAAATTTGTACTTTGTTGATTTTAGCTTAAAACAATAGTTTTTTTTAGTATATCTTTAATTTGAATAAATTTTAAAGGGTTTAAAGAAATAGATAAATAAATATTTAAATAAAAATAATATTTTTATTTAATGTACAAGGAAAGTAAAATAGGGTTTTTTTTTTTAATGGAGAAAAGAAGAAAAGTGGATCAGGATACGGTTTTCGACAAAGACTGAGAAATAAATACAGAATTAGATTTAGATAAAATTTGATTTGAAATAATAATTAGAAATGATTTTCTAATTAGATATTTTAACTGTAATAGAAATCAAACAAAGAAAAGTCGTTCCAGAGAAACAGATCGAATATTATTTTAACGGACGACGGGAAGACAGTACATGAGCTGTTATTTCAGATAAATTATAAATTTAGTTTATAATTAGAATCTATTTTCGGATGGAATATTTGAAATATTCAAATTAAAACAAGGTAAAGGAATCGTATGCGATACATACGTTAGAAATGGTCAGTTTATTTGAGATCTAAGTACCAGATATAAAAATCTGAACAGGAACAGTTCTGTATTTTTAAACAAGAACTGTGAATAAATAATTTGATCGGGTTTAAACTGATAAAATAAAAGAGGAGAATTTTATCAGTATGAAAAGGAGAAAAAGAAGATCAAGGATAAAGGATCGATGGAGAAATTTGACGAAATGGTACAAAGTGAAAAAGTCATTGAATTGATTATAAATCATCAAATCTGTTCGTTCATGAATAACCAGAGTAAGTAATATTTTTCTGAAAATAAATAAAGTAAGAAATTGTTTTAGAAGCGATGAACAAACGGAAAGAGAAACCCGTGCGACGCACACGACAAAACTTACCGTTTGGAAAAGATGATCAATGCATCATATATTTACAAGATGATCATGAACTGTTTGGTTTGACTATAGCCGTATATACAGATTAGATTATAATACTGTTAGAATTATAATTTAAAGTGAAAAATGTTCGTCAATCATTTCAAAGAGACCGGAATTTATGTTCCACTTTGAAGTGATTATACGTTGCGCGTCAGAGATTATCGAAGATAATTGAAGACGGAGTTGTGCAAGGACTATTTTTAAATAGTGCCTTCGGTTTGTTCAAACCCAGAACAACTTGCATGGACGAGTGTCCGACAAAGTAATTCTAACTGGTCACGTACGTTGATCTTTTCAAACGTAATTATATGGGGGCAGAGGAATTCGTTTCTCTCGCCGTATACCTATAATGTATTTTTGAGGAAGTCAATTAGTGTTCGGGAAGTCTGGACGATGTGGCACTCAAAGTAATGAACCAGTGATGAGGAAGCGTAGTCTAGCCTCAAGCCTCACACCCAGGAAATGACAAAAATCGGGCTGGCAGCATGGCTATGTGGGTCGCTCCCATTAGGGTGTAGTATCACCTATCTAGAGAAATTCTTTTTGTTTCTAAATCTATCGATTCTGCCCATGCGGGGATGGTTGCCGCGCACAACCATCGGTGATATACATTCGATACACTCAAGAGAAATGAGTGGTCGGTCATGTGAGGGCCGGGTTGCAAGATGTTCTTGTTGAACCCAGGTGTACTTGCCTCTAGAGGTACATCAGCGGAAGGTGGTCCCATACCTTGTCAGAGTTGGAAATCCAATTCCCATAAATGCCAAACGGTTTTTATTTGTATACTATATCGGAGAATGTGAGATGCAAGCATTCTCCTAGATTCTAAATTATTTGTGGAAACACCTAGACATTATGATAATATCTGTTTTTTTCAAGTATACAAAGTGATTTTGATCTCATAAGGTAAAAACCCGTTCCGTCCTTACGGCGTGGTCCTATGGGATATTTTCTTTAACTGTTTAAACTGTTTACTCATACCAGTCCCCTGACTGACCCGGAGTTTATTTTTCTGTGTTTTTCCCTTAAACTCTTGGGTATTCATAACGCTTGTTATGAATAGACAAGTGAATCAGGATTCGATGGAACTTGTGAAGCTGGAATGAAGGTTTTTGCTGTGTGATGGTCCACCTATCTACTGTTTAATTAAGTCTATCAATTGATCACCTATGATTTGTATAATTACTGATGTACTATGAAGGAGTTGTATCACTAGACCTATGTTGCTCTGATGTATTATGTACTGTTGTGTAACATTATAAAATATTATCTTTTTGTGAAAAATTCCGCTGTGAGATTCTGATGTTCTGTGTTTTATCTTCTATCTCTTCTTATTTCTTATTAATGACACAACTTGAGATGTGTTCGAAAGTTGGGTCGTTACAGTTGGTATCAGAGCTTAGGTTACTGGTTACCTAGGCTTTGGGTGAGTGTGAGAGAGCGTATTTTTTTTTATAAAATTTAAAATGAATTTAACACAACTTGGATGATATACCTAAGGTAGTTATATCCTATCAAGACTCGATTGACAACCTGTTATAGTCAGGTAATCAAAATGAGCACCCGTGCACGAAGAGGTCGAGCTAGGGGGTCATCTACTGTTACTGGTCATACTGCTGGATCCCAAGACCAAGGAGAAGCAGTAGAAGAAGTTGCACCAGTTCAACAGGATAAGAGCTTTGCGACCATTTGTAAGGAGTATACGACTCTGGGAGGAAAAGTTTTCAAGGGAACTGAATCGTTTACTGAAGTTCAAGCTTGGATGAGGTCTTGTGAAAGGATTTTCAAAGGGTTGAAGTTGAATGACGATCAGAAATGTCTTTTGGCATCATGGCAACTTCAAGGAACTGCAGCGATTTGGTGGGATGCTCAAACTGCTAATGTTCCTGAGGAAGATTTCACTTGGGAAAAGTTCAAAGAAGCTTTCGAAGCGCAATTTCTACCTGCAGCCGGAAAGACGAGGATGTATAGAGATTTTATTGATCTCAAACAAGGGAACATGAAATTATCTGAATATGAGAACAAATTCAACTCACTTTCTTGTTTCGGGCCAGAACTGATAAACACTTCACTTAAGAAGAATGAAATGTTCATAGCAGGATTGAAGGATAGCCTGCAAGTTCAGATGATTGGACATCTCAAGGTTCCATTCGTTGATCTAGTGGATATGGCAGTTCGTTATGAGGCACTGGAAAGTAAGAAGACAATGACAAAAGCAGCACAGACAGGAGGATCTAATAGTGAGAATCCAAATAAAAGGAAATTCAATCCGAACTGGAACAACAACAAGGGAATACCCGTGATGGGAGAAAAAGCCAAGGAGAGGTTCAAAGATACCACATGCCATAAATGTTTGCAGAAGGGACACATTGCCAAGTTCTGCACCAAGCCAGCAGCAGAAAAGCCACAGCAGACTCAGCAGCCGGGGCAACAGCAACCAAAGAGAACAAGTGACGTTATTCCCCAAAAATTTTCATGCTACCATTGTCATCAGCCGGGACACTTGGTTAGGGACTGTCCACTGAAGAAGGCACAACAACCTAAGGTCTATGCTTTGATGGATAAGTCGTCAACTTCTGAGGATGTGAAAATGGAAGGAGCTTCAGAAGGTACTTTACTCTTTTCTTACAAAAGGGAGTTAATTTACTAGGGTCAGCCATGAGATAAATTAATATGGTTGGATTAAAATAGAAGAATATCCATTCATATTGATACCGGAAATCAAGTTAGAATTTTAAATTGAGTTAAAATTTGGATTTCCTGGGATCGAGGCTGGACTTGAAAATTTATTGGATATGAACTCGGGCAAAAGTGAATTGGTCGATTTGTGAGGTCAAATCAGATTGGGAATTCCAAAAAAATAAAGATCGTTAAGTACGTGAATAAAGATTTTGAATAATACTTAACGGAGTTAAGCAAATTGGCCGATGAGTTAGAAAGGGGATTTGGACGGATATTTTTGGTTTTGAATAGGATATTGCTGATGTGTGTTTTATTTTTTGATGTATTATTTATATAAGTCAATAACCCGAAATCTACTACTTACAAATTTCGGGGACGAAATTTTTATAAGGGGGGTAGAATGTAATGACCCGGTATTTTCACGGATCACTGATACAGTGGTAATCGATCGTGAATACGTATTTTCAAATACGATTTAAAAATTTAAATTTATTAATTTCAGAATTTGTTGACATATATATATAATAGCATGTCTATGTGCAGCATTTATCAAAATCCAATTTTTGATATATTAAGGTATGATAACACAAATTTAATAGCGTTTGTATAATTTTATTTTTACACGTGTATATATGATAGCATGTATTTAATAGCACTTGTTAAATTCATATTTAATGTATGTTAAGCAACACTTTTACATAGCAAAAATTTTAAATGCTATGACTTTGCAAATACTTGTTCATATTTTCAAAAAGTTTTGTTTTAGCAAACCCCTTGTTTCAAACTCAACTAAACCCATTGCTTAAGACATGCTAAATCACTCTTCTTATATTTAAAATGAAATGCAAGTAAATCTTTAAATTCATATGCATTTAAAAATATAAAACATGTAGGGTCTCACCTCTTTCAAAGTACATGATCTCATAGGATACAAAATCCCTTGCATATACATTGAAACATGAGAACTTGAATTGTCAAAATCATTTCCTTTCATGACCTCATTCATGTACACCTACATGATAGCTCATACTAGCTAGTAAGACCTTTAGGGAAATGCTAGGCACATAGCATGATCATTTTAGAGCAAAAGTATTTTTAGTTTTTGTTTTTTTTCTTTTCTTTCTTTTCAATTGATTTCTGAAATTTTCTTTCTTGTTTCATTTTCCAAGACTTAAGCTAATTTGTCAAATGAATATACACATCAAAAGAGTTATAAAATCATATCTATGAATTGTCATCTTTTCTACACTAGTAGATTTCTTATCATAGAGTATGGCTAAGTATTTTTCTAAGCATTTCCTTGTATAGCATCACCTCACAACATAGATTTGTATGTACTATACTTTCAGATTTTTAACATACCTTGCAAGGCAAGGTTGTATTTAAATAAAATCTTGTAAAATCAAAGTTTTGACATATGAAAGGTAGGGTGTGCAAACTCATTTAAAACTGAATATTTTAGTACATAAAAGATCTAAATATTTTGTAATAACCAAGGGAAAAGATGGGTAGAAAGAGAGATGGTACATAGCACATTTAATGTGTGTTTTTTTGTCAAGGCTAAAGGGGAGACATTGGTACAATGCTTAGGGGTTTAGAGAGGTGTCTAGGCTGAAATATGCCATGTGAAAACTGATGAGAATTGGCAAGGACGTTGAGAGAGAAAGAGGTGTTTGTCTGGTTTTTCATTGAAAAGAAAAGAGGGCTGTTATATTGGTTCACATCAACAATAAATGCACAGTATTTTATTCATTTCTTAGCCCTATATAAAGACCAACACATGCACCATTTCACTCAACACACAGCAGTTCAAAAGTTTAGCAAAAGAAAACAAGAGTTTTGGAAGCTATTAAAGTGAGTAAAAACTGCACCTTTAATTTCTGTTCTTTCACTACAGTTTTTGATGTTATAACTTGAAGTGTTTCTGTATTTTCTTGTATGCTCTTGTTCTAATACACTGTCATGCTGTGCTACTTGTTTGGAAATGATAAAATGATCACTGGTTTAAGTGTAGGAACCTTAAAGGGCTTATGTTATGGTTATTTTGAGAATTGCTGTCACTAACAGTATTTTAGTTGTTTGGACCCTATAGGTGTAGTTAGACGAGTAACATAGGTTTTGGGGTTTGAATGGGACAGGATATCATGGGATTAAAGTCTCTGATATAAGGTATAGAAGTTGTAAAGAGGGAAAGGAAGCTTGGCAAAATTGTTACTGCTGTTGCAACAGAATAAAACACTTTAAAATGCTCTCTGTTTCACATTTCCAAAATGGATTTTCAAACCAAATAAAAACATGTTTTGATTATATGATCCAAATAAGGAAAGCAAATGATGATTTTTAAAACAAGAATCAAGATTTTTAATTTTCTAAATCATGAGAAATTCGAAGATGACCAAATTTGGGGTTTTTGTAAAATTCCGACCACCCACTTGATCGGAGGGGATGAGGTCGACGGTGAAGCTTCATCTGAGTCCCAGTAGTCTACGAAAAATACTAAATTATTTTTCAAATAAGGGGAATGATGAGGACGAGGTAGTTTTAGGTTTTTGGGCTGCTGCTGTTTTCATGGGTTTGGTCGCGTCATGTGGGGCCCCTGCTAGTTCGAGTGGTCTGGGGTTTGGTAGGGAGGGGCGTACGAGTCTGGGCTTCAACGTGATGGCGGCGGAAGGACCTCCAGTGATCGGAGTAGGGGTGGCGTTGAGGTTTTTGATGGCACATGCTATGTGTTGTTCATGGCTCTAATGGTGGAAGGGAGCTTTGGAAGAAGAAGGGCAATGGGGTTCGGAGGACTGGTCGATGACGACCTGAGAAGGTGGCGTGATGTGTCAGAGGAGGTGCGGGGGCTCAGTGATGGACGGAGTGGGTGTACACGTGCACAGGAAGAGTAATGTACAGGTGGTGTGTGGCACTTTGATAAGGTACCAAGTGGTACTACCAGTCTGGAAGAAAACGTGGAGTTTGGGTGTGATCAGGAGGGGAAATACCGGGTTTTTCCAAAGTGGTACTTGGCAAAGTACCAGGGTACTTGATACTTGGCCAAAAACGTAGGGACTGGGTTCATTTCTGCGTGTGCACCATGGGGTTTCAAAGTGGCACTTTGTTGAAATTTGTACTTTGTTGATTTTAGCTTAAAACAATAGTTTTTTTTAGTATATCTTTAATTTGAATAAATTTTAAAGGGTTTAAAGAAATAGATAAATAAATATTTAAATAAAAATAATATTTTTATTTAATGTACAAGGAAAGTAAAATAGGGTTTTTTTTTTTAATGGAGAAAAGAAGAAAAGTGGATCAGGATACGGTTTTCGACAAAGACTGAGAAATAAATACAGAATTAGATTTAGATAAAATTTGATTTGAAATAATAATTAGAAATGATTTTCTAATTAGATATTTTAACTGTAATAGAAATCAAACAAAGAAAAGTCGTTCCAGAGAAACAGATCGAATATTATTTTAACGGACGACGGGAAGACAGTACATGAGCTGTTATTTCAGATAAATTATAAATTTAGTTTATAATTAGAATCTATTTTCGGATGGAATATTTGAAATATTCAAATTAAAACAAGGTAAAGGAATCGTATGCGATACATACGTTAGAAATGGTCAGTTTATTTGAGATCTAAGTACCAGATATAAAAATCTGAACAGGAACAGTTCTGTATTTTTAAACAAGAACTGTGAATAAATAATTTGATCGGGTTTAAACTGATAAAATAAAAGAGGAGAATTTTATCAGTATGAAAAGGAGAAAAAGAAGATCAAGGATAAAGGATCGATGGAGAAATTTGACGAAATGGTACAAAGTGAAAAAGTCATTGAATTGATTATAAATCATCAAATCTGTTCGTTCATGAATAACCAGAGTAAGTAATATTTTTCTGAAAATAAATAAAGTAAGAAATTGTTTTAGAAGCGATGAACAAACGGAAAGAGAAACCCGTGCGACGCACACGACAAAACTTACCGTTTGGAAAAGATGATCAATGCATCATATATTTACAAGATGATCATGAACTGTTTGGTTTGACTATAGCCGTATATACAGATTAGATTATAATACTGTTAGAATTATAATTTAAAGTGAAAAATGTTCGTCAATCATTTCAAAGAGACCGGAATTTATGTTCCACTTTGAAGTGATTATACGTTGCGCGTCAGAGATTATCGAAGATAATTGAAGACGGAGTTGTGCAAGGACTATTTTTAAATAGTGCCTTCGGTTTGTTCAAACCCAGAACAACTTGCATGGACGAGTGTCCGACAAAGTAATTCTAACTGGTCACGTACGTTGATCTTTTCAAACGTAATTATATGGGGGCAGAGGAATTCGTTTCTCTCGCCGTATACCTATAATGTATTTTTGAGGAAGTCAATTAGTGTTCGGGAAGTCTGGACGATGTGGCACTCAAAGTAATGAACCAGTGATGAGGAAGCGTAGTCTAGCCTCAAGCCTCACACCCAGGAAATGACAAAAATCGGGCTGGCAGCATGGCTATGTGGGTCGCTCCCATTAGGGTGTAGTATCACCTATCTAGAGAAATTCTTTTTGTTTCTAAATCTATCGATTCTGCCCATGCGGGGATGGTTGCCGCGCACAACCATCGGTGATATACATTCGATACACTCAAGAGAAATGAGTGGTCGGTCATGTGAGGGCCGGGTTGCAAGATGTTCTTGTTGAACCCAGGTGTACTTGCCTCTAGAGGTACATCAGCGGAAGGTGGTCCCATACCTTGTCAGAGTTGGAAATCCAATTCCCATAAATGCCAAACGGTTTTTATTTGTATACTATATCGGAGAATGTGAGATGCAAGCATTCTCCTAGATTCTAAATTATTTGTGGAAACACCTAGACATTATGATAATATCTGTTTTTTTCAAGTATACAAAGTGATTTTGATCTCATAAGGTAAAAACCCGTTCCGTCCTTACGGCGTGGTCCTATGGGATATTTTCTTTAACTGTTTAAACTGTTTACTCATACCAGTCCCCTGACTGACCCGGAGTTTATTTTTCTGTGTTTTTCCCTTAAACTCTTGGGTATTCATAACGCTTGTTATGAATAGACAAGTGAATCAGGATTCGATGGAACTTGTGAAGCTGGAATGAAGGTTTTTGCTGTGTGATGGTCCACCTATCTACTGTTTAATTAAGTCTATCAATTGATCACCTATGATTTGTATAATTACTGATGTACTATGAAGGAGTTGTATCACTAGACCTATGTTGCTCTGATGTATTATGTACTGTTGTGTAACATTATAAAATATTATCTTTTTGTGAAAAATTCCGCTGTGAGATTCTGATGTTCTGTGTTTTATCTTCTATCTCTTCTTATTTCTTATTAATGACACAACTTGAGATGTGTTCGAAAGTTGGGTCGTTACATTTTATCTCAAGAGAAAAAGGGATCGGGACATAGAAGTGTTGATGCAAACTAATGGAAATGGGTCGGCCTACTCACATTTGACTAAGCCTTCTTTGTTTTAAGGACTAGGGTTTTTAATGTTTTATTCTTGAAATGTTTTTTACATTCTTTTGTATAATATTCGATCATGTTTTCTAGTTTGTCAAACTAGGTAATCTAGTTAGGGTTTTAACTAGCAGTTTACTAGA
This sequence comes from Allium sativum, assembly GCA_030737875.1. Classification (NCBI taxonomy): domain Eukaryota; kingdom Viridiplantae; phylum Streptophyta; class Magnoliopsida; order Asparagales; family Amaryllidaceae; genus Allium; species Allium sativum. Next base: position 52,630,058 of record CM060909.1, on the reverse strand, counting down.
GTCTGTAAAAACTAGGGATACGGGTTTGTAATCCAGGGAAATCTGATCTAGGGGATATAGATCAGTCTAGGTTTTGAGCGTAGGAGTAGAATAGGAGCAAGGGGTTCGCGAGTTTACATGGTCTTGTAAGCGGGATCTGTTCTATTACCTAGTAGAAACCTTAGTGAATGCAGCAATAGGCAGAATCTGCCGAAGCTGGGTAAAAACCGTGTGTCATTTATATTCTCTGTTGATATATGTTCTGATTATTATTTCAATATCCCGGAAGATTTAAACTCAGCAATAAATTGTAATAAACTCTATTCACCCCACCTCTAGGGTTAATCTAGATCCAACAACATGTGATCTAAAAATTAGTTTTATGCTCTAAATCATTTAAAGTAAATAACTTATAATGTTTTATGTATTATCATCACTTTAAAAAGTAAAATATATAAACATTTTATATTATAAAGAGGTTTTCAAAATCAATGATTTTTGAATATTTCTCAAATTGAAACCGGCTTTCCAAGTATATTTTTCTGTATTTAAAATTACATGATTTTTTATCCTTTAATAAGACGAGGTTTGAATAACGATTTAGTAAACCTCATGTTATGGGACACGTGGTTATATTATATTGATTTATTACAGACTCACCTAATCAAAGCAATTTTATTCCATGTTTCTGTATTTCTTTTCCTAATGGGGAATTGACTTGCGGAATGTAAACCGGTAAGTGAGAATGGACAATATGGGACGTTCGATTACCACTTTACTGGTTACTATCTAAGTGTTTGTGACGCATTCTAGGATAATGCGGTACTAGAATTTTGGGTCGTCTATGTTAGGCTTTCGAGTCATCTATGTTCGACCTTTAGGTCGTCCATGCTAGGCTCTCGAGCCATCTTTGTTTGACGTTCAGGCTGTTGTTGGTACCAAATATGAGATATAGTACTTGGTAGGCTTCGACCATCTATGATTTGCATGTGCGGTTTAGCTTTGGCTGGCCAACCCGAGTTAAATCCAATTCCATGTTATTTCCGTGTTTGGTGTTCTTTGATGATTTCACCATTATTTTGGGAAGATTCACACACACACACACACACACACACACACACATATATATATATATATATATATATATATGAGCTATTTGTGGATTATATGAATATGGTAATTTCATTTCTGTGTACTGAACTCTTATGTGAGTTCCTGTGTTTGTGATTTATGTCATTTGAACACTTAATTGAGATCCATGAGTTTTGTGATTTCTATGATTTGAACTATTAACGGAGTTCCATGAGTTGTGTGATTCATGTGGTTTCCGAGATTTCAACGTTTCCCATTCTGCGTTTACGTGATTCAAAGTATTAATTACCCTAATTGTAGAGTTAGGGTAGTATGCGTAGATGGAAATATCTAAGTTTGTGTTCATGTTTCTCAGAAGCGACTAGTGTGTTAATTTTGTGAACTTATCCCAGGTGCATTGTATTTTTTCTGATGGATAGGAATTACCGCATCTCTGATTAGTGAATCTATGATTATGAGATTCATTTTCTTATGAAAATGAATTAGTGTCTACTGATATATGATTTCACGTACCATATTATAATTGATATGTCTAAGCTAGGTTGACCCATGTATTTATACTCGGGTCAGACCGAGTTGTTTCCAGATTATTGTTTGCTATTTATTCTTGGGTAACTGATCCATCTTGGACTACCTTTCTTGGATCTATCACATAAGGTGTGTAGTTGTGTATTTATGTTATTGTATATTTATTCAGTTGAGACTTATCGTATATGTACGTTGTTTATGTAAATCATTCGAGTTTGTAGCACATGTATATATTATATTCTGATGTTGTACCTATATGTATAATGTTCTATGATTTGTTATATGTGATGTACTTATAATTTTTTCTTAATACTTTCCTTAGCCACTGTAGTTTATATTAGACATGAACTGAGAACGTCGATCCTCTTCAGGTAAGGAAGAAAAATTTATACACCCAATCGACGTATTTGATAGTCATATAATATGAAATTACAGATGATCGCCCTTAACCAGCCCTATTCTCTACTCTAATAGGCAGAGTTACTAATAATCTTAATTGGGGTGGGGCATTGCACAAAATTTTACAACTATATAAAAGCAAAATATTCCTTGGTAAAAGAAACTCAAAGGAAAGATTGTGACCATTCGCAAGGCGCAACATGGAGATCTTTTCAGACATTAAGGCTTGTTTTGATTTAAAGCATGTCATGTTCTCACATGACATACTTTGAGGGGAAAGTGTTATCCAGCCTTTTGGCCCAACTATCAGAGGCAATCTAGACTAGAATGGACTCAGACTAAGCATCAAGATCAACAAATAGTTTGAATATCAGAAGTCTCTCAACCAGGATTGATCGCTTTTTGTCATCGTCCAATCATTCAGAAATGGCCTGATCTGTTGAGGATGCGGATTAAGGATCTTAAACCAAATTAAATACTAGAGGGGGTTAATAGTTTTTCATGGATTTTATTAATTTCTTGATATCTTTTTGAATTAAATAGAATATTATGAAAATCACTGATATAAATAATCACAGAAACAATTATAGATGCAAAAAATAAAAATAAAAAGCAGTAAAAGGAAAGTACACATCGTGATTTTATACTAGTTCGACACTCCTCTACATCCAGTCCCACACAACGCTGGGTTCATGTGGATTTTTATTCAACTTATATCCAAATTACAATCCTTGGTTTCAGGGATACAAGGGCACACCCCGACTACTTTCGAGTACAGTGAGACTCAATTGATTTTCCGGGCAACAACTTTACACCCAATCAATTTTCGGGACACAATCGCACCTAGTCGATTTATACGGGACACGACCACACCCTTTCCTTATCAATTTTGGAGGATAGACTCGATATAACTTGATCTTGCAATCTTTGATTATAGAATTCCTAGAACGCTAGGGTAGCACTTGAATTTCAAAGAGAGTTTGATAGAGAATTGAAGGAGAAAGAGTTTGATATAATTTTCTTTGGAAATCGGCAGAGTATAAGTATAGAATTAGAGAATTTAAGAAGAATAATGGTAAGAGGATCAAGGGAGAAGAAGGAGACGAGAAAGTTATTAAAAAAATCGAATTCTGAGGCCTTTATATAGTTTTCCAACAGCTACAACCTTTCAGAAAAGATTTGAATCCAAAAGAAACAACTTTTCAAATTTTTAAAAACAAGTCAACGGTATATATGTCGACATATCACTTTGTATATGTCGACATATACTAGTGTATTTTCAAAAATAATTTTTTAAATCAAAGTAAACAATATTTAAATAAATTTTGGTGATTTCTGAGTTAAAACAAAATATATTTCTTTATATTAAATGGAGTATTTCAAGTAGATATATATTTAAAACATATATTTAAGATGATTAAAAATCTAAATATAAAGTGATATAAAAGTGTGTGTGTACATATATATATATATATATAATTATGAATATATTTAAAACTTAATATGAATAATGAAATTGGAAACATAAGTAACTATATTAAAATTAGTATTAAATTTTTAAGTAAAATCCATTTGAATTAGGTGTTAAAATATATTAAGTATAAATTTAAAAACAAAAGTTAAAATATATTTCAGGAGTTAAAATGAATATAAGAATTAAAATATGAAATAAGAAAATTATTTTGTAATCAATTTGAAAATAGATTTAAAACAAGAAGGTAATCTTTGAAAATATTTGAAAATAGTGAAAGAAATTTGAAAATAGAATTCAGTGCTAACAAGAGTTTTAACAAGATATCTAGATACTATTACTCTATATTTCTTGAACTCTTGAATTCTTGTATCTTGAAATCTTTTACATTGAAATCTTGATTCTCTAAACAACACAGTCTTTAATAATCAATTCCTGCATAGATTTCATGTATATACATACATATATATATATATATATTCTAGATAACAGTGTTAGTATATATTTTATAACAATAATAATTGAAACAAGATTTTTGTCATCAAAACCATCGTCATCAATATCTCAGTCCCTAACAAAGTCCCCTTTTTTATGATGACAGCCTTGATTTTATAAAATATTCATACCTATTCACTCCTGATGTCTTGATTCTCCAGTTGCTCCCCTTTACTTCATTAACTCCTAATAAACTACTAACTACCCATTAGTCTAAAACCCTATTTTATAATTCTCCCCCTTTCTCATCAACAGAAATTATATAACCTTAACTAGACTATAATACTCCCCCTAAGACTAAAACATACTTCTAATGTCTAAAACTTAGACTAATAAACTTAAAACTTTCCTAAGTACATAATTCTAACACTATACAGTAAAAAACTGCTTCTTCGAAGTAATAACTAGAATGATTATAAATTATGTTAAGATAAACTATGTTTTAAAGCATACAATTCAAACCAAATCATATATATAAAATAAATTCCAATACAATCAATCAATCCAATCGAAATCACACCAATCTTTAGGTTATTTAATTACAAGTTTAAATTTCAATCAATTGAATCAAAACACACAAAATTATGAAGAGAAACTCATACATTTCTGGGAACTTCTACCCAACCATCTCCACCGAAGATTGGATCAGCCTTTATAGCATCCCAGTCTTCGTTGTCTTTGGTAAGAGGTGCTTCAGTGATGTTGTTGTCTTCATCTTTGGAAAGAGAAGCAATCATCCATCGAATTGCATCAAAATGCATTTCTTGTTGCTTTATCGTCTATATTTGACTCAATTCTAGTGATGTTGATTGCGAAGAATGTTAGAGAGAATATTCTTAAAGGAATTAAGGATTCCCTCAAGATTTTCATCTAAATTATGGATTTGAGTGGCCATGGATTTGATATTATTAAGTAATAATGAAATAAAATGAAGGAGGACCAAATAAAGAAGCTTTTATGCAAGAACTGGTTATAAATAGGCTCTGAAATTCGTTTGAATTGAATAGACACTTTTTGGTTAAAGCAGTTTTCAAATTTGAATTTCAGTTATAAATCAACATATGTAAACTTGTATGTCGACATATATACGTATATTTCAATTTTTAAGTTGTTTTGTGATCTTTTGACTTGTTTTAACTTATATTTATTTATTTTTATTATTTTAATGACTTTTCAGAGATGTTTAGATAAGAATTAACATAAATATTAAGCTTTATTTCGCACTAACGATAATGATACATTCAATTAGAACATAAATATGAAATAGGAATTATGAAAATTGAAATACAAGCGAATACAACATGATAATAAACTTAGAATTCAGAGGAGGAGGATGAGGATAATCCAAGTTTTCTTCCAACTTTCCTAAAGAACTTGCTCGCTTTAGAAGACATCTTTTCAAATTTCTTACTATTTAGTGTCTTTTGGTTCTTGGCTAGAATCATTTGGTTTTGAGAAGGATTTTCTTGGAAAGGTTAGCGGGAAATTCAATGCTTTCTAAGGACGTATCTTCTTCCTCTTCTTCAATATCCATATGATCGGTTTCTTCTTATTGTTCCAATCTAGCTTGTTTTTTCACATATGTTTCATATAGATGAATCACAAGTGGAATCTTTAAAAGAGAAATATTTTGGGAATTTATTTTATTTATAGAAACAAACTCTTCTCCTTTGAAATCAACACCAAAATATTTGAAAATATGAGTTAGGTAAATTCTATGGTATAACGTATTTTCTTTTGATGAAATATCCTTCGATAGAAACTCACTTAAAATCACTTGAGCCCAATTGATGTCATAGTTTCCAAAAATAGCAAAGAGGGCTTTACGAACTTTCAAAGTAGGATTGTTGAAATTTCCGGAATGAGGAGTGATTGGAAGTAAATTGAAAATTCTTGTTTAGAATGATAAAAATGATTTTTGAATTCCAAATTTTCATTGCTTTCAAAAATATGTGAAAGGTCTCTAAATCATGTTCGTTGAACTTAAATTCCGTGAGATCCATACCCGTATTTTTACATCCAAAAATAGCACTTAAAACATCACAATCCAAAATGATTATAGTTCCTTTAACCCTACTCCAAGTTTCATTCTCACTTCCTTGATAAAAATCACGATTCAAGTTTGCATAAAACATTTTAACATGATTTGGGTAGCAAACTTCATCATTTTCCCGAGAATCAACAAGACATAAAATTCCATTTCTATGAAAAAGAGATTCAATATCATAAGTAGCAAAATCACAAAAAAAAAATCCCATGTCGAATTTTCCAAAGTTTACATAGCTTATGTAACCTTTGATCTCATCCGGGTTGTTGCGAAACAAGGCTTTTGTTATCTTGGTCAGCCTCATTCTTTTTGGTGTGCTTGAGGAAGCCATTGGAGCATTGCTTTTGAAGAGTATAGGAAAATGAAGATAAGTTTGAATTTTGAATTAAAGATAGAAAGAGATGATAAAAATAGATATTTAAATAGAAAATCAACAGACATATTCTCAATCTCTGGTAATGGGACACTTTTCTGTACATTGGGTTTGATGAAAAGATGGAGAGAATTTCAAAGTTTTAAAATTCAAAATTTAAATTTCAAATTTCAAAAGTCATGTATATGTCGATGTATACATTTATGTATGTCGACATATCCCTGTGTGATTTCAGGATGACTTTGATTTTGACTATTTGATTTATTTATAACACTATATTCTAATTTAATTATTTCCAAAAATAATATTTATTATAAAATACTATTTATTATTATTATTTATTATTTTATTGAATAATTTTTATTTTAAATTTCAAAATCAAACATTGAATTTTGAATTTAAAAATTCAAATTTTCAAATAAAGCAATTAATCAAAACAAACAAACAAACAACAAGCAAATAACCATTCAGTCAAAATTTTAAAAATTATTACAAAGGCGTACCTATTTTTAGATCCTTTCTTTTATTTCTTTTGGTTCGTGAATCGCTGTGAAGCACATATTCAAATTGTTTGTTTCTTGTTCTTCATCACTAGAAGATGAATCAGAATCATCCAAAATTGCAGCATACACTCCTTTTCTCTTCTTTGATGAATTACGATTTGTAGGTTGATCTTGTTTTTCCATATGTAGACAGGATCTTTTCAGATGGCTTAATTCATCGCAGTTATAATATCTGACATTATTCAGAATCTTATTATTTTTCACAAAGTTTCTTTGCTCATTCCTCTTAAAATTGTTTCTTTTTTGTGTATCTCAGGAATTTTCTAAAATTCCTTGTTATTAAGGTCGTCCCTTCATCATTGTCGCAATTTCAGTCGAAATCATCAGTTATTGCATTAAATGTTATTAATTTCTTTCCTGATGACTTTTTTTTCCTTCCTAGCATCTGGACTTCAAACGACATTAGATTACAAATTAATTTTTCAATTTGCATTGTACTAATATCATTACCCTCTTCAATTGCAAGTGTCTTTTGATCCCAAACTAAAGTTAATGAATTCAGAATTTTGTTAACTTTATCTTCCTCAGAATATGTTTTTCCCAAAGCCATTAGTGACTGTACGACATCCTGAAACTTACAGTACGTATCCGAGATAGACTCATTTTGAATCATTTTAAATAATTCAAACTGATTGGTTAACATAGATATTTTGGTCTGTTTAACTTTTCTTATTCTTTCATGAGTTACTCGCAAAGTTTTCCAGATTTTATATGCAGATTTACACACGAATACCCTATTAAACTCATTCCTATATAGTGAAAAAAAATCATAGCCTTTGAATTATTTTACGCACTAGCTTTCTAATTATTAGTCCATTATGAAAAATTAACAGTGGGTTCAACATATTCAGTTTGTGTGATATTCTAAGTGTCTAATCCTACATACTATAAATAAATTTTCATTCTACAAGCCCAATATGCATAATTACTACTATTAAATAATGGTGGTCTAACAGTGGATTAGCCATCTACAAAAGAACTATTATTATTGCCAATTCCAATGCTGGTTTCTATTTAAACTTTTCAAAAATTCAGATTATGAACACTTTGAAAACCAAAGCTCTAATACCAATTGTTGGGGATGCGGATTAAGGATCTTAAGGAAAATTAAACACTAAAGGGGGCGAATAATGTTTTATGGAATTTGCTATTTCTTGATTTATTTTGAATTAAACATAATATTATGGAAATTATAGAATCAATTACAGGTGTAGAAAATAAAAATAAAGAGTAGTAAAAGGAAAGTACATACCGGGATTTTATATTGATTCAGGTCTTCCCTACATACAGTCCCACACAATGTTGGGTTCATGTGGATTTTTATTCAAATAATATACAAATTACAATCGTTGATTTCAGGGCTACAAGGGCACACTCCAACCACTTCCAAGTACATGGAGACTCAGTGGTTTTCTGGGCCATAATTTCACACTCAATCGATTTGCAAGACACAATCGCACCTTGTCGATTTATATGGGACACGACCACACCCTTTCCTTATCGGTTTTGGAGGATAGACTTGATATAACTTGATCTTACAATCTTTGATTACAGAATTTCTATAACTCTTGCGTAGCACTTGAATTTCAAGGAGAGTTTAATAGAGAATTGAAAGAGAAAGAGTTTGACATAATTTTCTTTGGAAATCGGCAGAGTATAAACATAGAATTAGATAATTTAAGAAGAATAATGGTAAGAGGATTAAGGAAGAAAGAGATTAAAAGTTATTAAAAATTTCGAATTCTAAGGCATGTATATAGTTTTCCAGCAACCACAACCTTCCAGATAAGATTTGAATTCAAAAGACACAACTTTTCAAAATTTAAAAAATAAGTCAATGGTACATATGTTGACATACCACTTTGTATATGTCGACATATACTACTGTATTTTCGAAATTAATTTTCAAAATCAAAGTAAAAAATGTTTAAATAAATTTTGGTGATTTCTGAGTTAAAACAAAATATATCCCTTTATATTAAATAGAGTATTTCAAGTAGATATATATTTAAGATGATTAAAAATCTAAATATAAAGTGATATAAAAGTATATTTGTAACTATGAATATATTTAAAACTTAATATAAATAATGAAATTGTAAACATAAATAACTATATTAAAATTAGCATTAAATAAGTAAAAACCATTTGAATTAAGAGTTAAAATATATTAAGTATAAATTTAAAAACAAGAGCTAGAATATATTTTAGGAGTTAAAATAAATCTAAGAATGGAAAGATATAAAATTAAAATAAGGAAGTTATTTTGAAATCAATTTGAAAATAGATTTAGAACAGGAAGGTAATCTTTGAAAATATTTGAAAATAGTGAAAGAAGTTTGAAAATAGTGAAAGAAGTTTGAAAATAGAATTCAGTGCTAACCAAATTTTAACAAGATATCTAGACACTATTACTCTATATTTCTTTAACCCTCGAAATCTTGAATTCCTGATACTCATAAGTCTTTATCTTGAAATCTTCTACTTTGAAATCTTGATTCCCTGAACTGTACAGTCTTCAATAATCAATTTCTGCATAAATTTCCTGTATATATATATATATATATATATATATATTCTGGATAACAGTGTTAGTATATATTTTATAACAATAATAATTGAAACAAGCTTGTGTCATCAAAACCATCATCATCAACATCTCAGTCCCTAACATGGTCAACACATAGAATCATTCAGAATACTTGGATTGATCATCTCGCAAAACGGATCAATCGGATTGATCATCTCGCAAAACGGATCAATCACTCCAGAAAACATGTGATCAGCATAATCCGATCACCCAAAACATGCGATTGACATAGTCCGATCACTAGCAAACCATGAGCCATAGTTCCCCGATCACCAACATTAAGGATCAGTAGGAATCCCCAATCAGGATCGGTAGGAATCCATAATCGGGATCGGTATGAGATCTCGTACTTCAACTGAAGACAACTCAACAGCTTAACACAGCTCCTAAGTCAACTACAGGGATCGGTATAACTCCCACTAGAGGGGTTGCCGCAACTCTATGATTTAAACAACTTCATTAATCCCAAACTCAAAGGCTCGTAATCCCACTTCTATCGACCTATCTCAGCCAAATAATACTTGACTGCAAAGATCACGAAGAGATGCTTATGAGGCCCGATCCCCCAAAATGACTAAGTATGGGGATCGATACTGATCGCACAACTTAGTTATTTTGGACTTTTTCCCTTGTATGTTCCCTTTATTCTTGGATCTTCGAGTTTTCAGCACAAACTGAAACTATAAATATCCATATTTCAAAAGAAATATAGCACTTTTTGTACTCTTTTTACTTTGTACTATCTTACTGGGGAGTCGTACCAATTTGAACATTATACTTAGTGAATTTGAGCATCAAAGTGATTGAACTTCTAAAGTAGACGTAGGTCGACTTACGCCGAACCACTATAAATTGTTGTCCCTTACCTTTACTACATTTCTACTCTTCCGTTTACGTAGTTTAACTTTTGTTGAATTGTTTGTGTGGTGTGCCATCTTTTGGTATCAACAAATATATTATAATTTTATCCAAACAATAACAAATAGTCCAAGACATCATATATATTGGGGTATTAACCATGTCTGAATCAAAACAATACATACATAAATGGATAAGGGTATTATTTATGTAAAATGTATGAATAAGTTGGGATTTGAAGTAGCTTGATTTCATAAGCTTTTCCTCCTAATTTTTGTTTAGTTTTCTTCTCCTCTTGGTGTTAATGATTGACCGTTGGCTTTAGTTTTAGATAAATATATGTAAAATGGAAGAAAGAATGGCAGGGTAAAGAGATATGGCATGAATGTCTACTATATTCCACTTTTACCATTCTCATAAGTTCTCTCTTATATGAATTCAATCGATCAGTTAACTAATACCAAATTATATTACTTATCAAATCTCATTTCATTATTTTACCACATTATTCTATTTAATCTACCCAATCAAAATTCCTAAATAATATTTTTACTAAATATTAGAGTTGTTATAGGTGTTTCCTTTCAAAATTGTTCTCTGCAAAAAAGTTGATTTTTTTATTATGGGGCAGTTTGTTATTCGTTATATTTTCTCAAACCAAAAGCTCAACTATATTATCGGTGACAACTCCTCAAATACTTATTGCATGCTCAAGCGGACTTGTTGATTTCCCTCTGTCTCTTCTACTTTTCAATTCTTTTTTGCGACGAACGAAGTTGCAAAATAGTTATTTTTGTATACCGTTGTGTTTAATTTTCTTAATTATATAATATATTTTTTTCGGAATTTTTCTGATTTTTTTTCTTTTTTGCAGTATGTCTTCAGATTCTGGCTCTGCTACTTCCCGGTCCTTTGCTAATTGGACAGACGAATGGGAGGCTGCTTTCATTGATGCGTGCATTGAGTTTTTGGCAGAGCAAATAGGTGGCGCTAGCAGTTTTTATGGGACGGTCGCGGCGGCTTTGAACGACCGTTTTAATCTTGGTTACACAGAAACCCAGATTACAAACAAGTGGGATAATCTAAAACAGTCGTTTCGTGATTGGGACAAACTGCAGCGAACACCGGACGGAGAATGGAGTCCAGTGTACGATAGGTTGGACGGTCCTGATGAGTGGTGGGCCAGCGGCGCAGGCAGACCATATCATCGATTCAGAAGAGATGCGCCGATGTAGTTTCGAGAGCAAGACATTCATTTTGGCAGTTTTTTGGGTACGCTTGTTTGCTTATATCCGATCCCCCACCTCTACCTGCACCAGCTGCTTCTTTCACCGCTGCCGACGCCGGTTACTATTCTGATTGGAACCCGCCTTCTAGCTAGCCCTTTAGGTGTAGACACATTGAGCATGGAAGTTCGAGCAGCTCTTTTGTGACCCTCCACATGTCGGACGTTGCTACTCGTTACTGTAATATTGTTCGATCTATGTCAGATGTCGAGCGATGTGAAATTATGATGATTTTCCACAATGATCCGCAGAATCTGGAGATTGTCGACGACCTTGAAGACGATGATGTACGGGGGCTTATTTTAGCAGAGTTGAGGAGATTGGAGCATCATCGCCATTTATAGTTTTTTATATCATTTTATTTTCAGTGTACTAGTTTTATTTATGTTTGTATTTCAATTCATTTAGTGAAATGTAGTCTTTTTCTTTTGTGCAATAAGTATTTAATTAATTTAAAACAAATAAATACCTCATTCAAATACCATGCTCAAATACCCCGTTCGTAGCAAAAAACGCATTCCTCGTTTACAACAGTGCCATGCTCAAATACCCCGTTACCATTCGTCAAAAACGCACCCTTAAAGTGGTGGAATTGATGACTCGTGAATTTTTTGCTTCCCTTTATCATATTCTTTTTCAGATGTGTCTTATGTTGGCGAATAGAAAATTTAAATATGGTCATTCCTATATACCTCTATATCCTATGTTTGATGGCGCCTTTTCCTTACTAGTATTCTCCCTCGTATGTAGATACCACTTAAACTATAGCACCGTGGCAGCCATCATCATTTCCACCGTCGGGACCCAGGAAACTATCTCATCTTCCATTATCAAACTCGGTGACTTCATCAATTTAAGGGTCCTCAACAGTTAACAACTCGGCGCCGTTGGCATTTCTATCAAGATCAGGAGCCCCTGCCATTATAGCCCTGATTTTGCCCTTCAGTAAAGACATTATAACAGTAAGTGCAAATCTCCATATTTGGAAACTTCTCTATATTGTGCCGGTAAGATGTAAACATCGTCTTCTTAAATGGTCTTCTCATGATAGCATTAAGTGGGGGCCTTCAAAAAATCAGACATGCTCCTATTGGCATCCTTTATGATTGCTATTAACTTAGATAGGAGACCCTTTGCATTCTTCAAATTATTTTTTGATAGTTTCATGACTATATGTAAGTAAAACCTTCTAAGGTCTGCTTTGATTTCCTTTATGTTTCAAGTAATGCCTCAAGGTTATGAACAATTTCAACGGCTTGGTCTTTCTTGGCGCACTACCCAACCATATCCTTTTTGTTAAAAAAAAATTGCAACCACAGGATTGGCAAGCAAACATTTAACAATGTCCCTTCTCATTCAAGCTTGTCCTTTTCATCAGCTAATTCTGAAGCATCATCACCGATTAAAAAAATATGTTTAGTAGCCTACGGGAAATCAAAAACAACAAGTTAGGTCGAGTAAAGCATCAAAAATCCAAAAAAGCATAAAAAAGTTAAAGAATTCACCACGAGGTGTGTTAGGACAGCAAACCACTCATCGGATGTTCTTGGGTAAGATGAGGCGGTGTAAGAATTGAAAAGGTTGGTCACTTCACAACATGGTGAAGTTGGATCCTTGAACGTTTTGGTAGGTGCAGGTTCCGGAGACTTGGAAGGAAGAGGATCAGCGGGGGAAATCAAAAGCCCCAGTTCCTCACACCATTGGTTCAAGTCATCAAACTGACCAGGAGCAGAAATCCTAGGGAGAGACTCGTGTTCTTACACAACATTCAACTCACGCAACGGAAAAGTAACAATATCCGGATTTGGAGTCGGAAGGCCACGAGTAGGTGGAATATTTGTATGGACCGTCGATGGCCCAGATTTAGAAATCTTCAACTTTTTTTGAGAAGGAAGAATATTAATAGTTGGATAAATCATTTTTTTACTGAACTTGAAAAAGGCATAGACATCTGCTAAGAAGTCATCAAAATTAAGAGCCATGTAAATAAAAGAAAAGATCCTTAGGACTCTATTCAATAGGAGGAGAAAACTTAGCACCCTTCCCTTTGAAAAAATGAATTTCAGCTGAAACGCCCCAAACAGAGAAATAAAAGTCGCACGGAAAAAATTCATTTGAGAACATGTAATGGCCCGAATTTCCATACCCTTTGATTCGACTAATAACACCACATGTCCTGCTCAAATTGCACAGAAATACAAATCATTATTAGAAAGAAGTTAGAGGATGAGAAATAGAAAGAAAGAAAGAAAGGTTAGAGTAGAAGAAAACAAAGAACACAAATCTCACAGCGGAACGAATAAAATATATTATATAACATAAACTTTGAAACACAAATCGGTAACTGTATATATACATACCATAACCAGAGCACAACCGTTATCCCTGGAACAGTTATAAAAACCTGTTTCCAGATACAACATAGTATACAGCGGAAAGTATGATAGTCTATAGCTAGCTGGTGAAGCCTCCTGCTTCAGTGAATCTGAAAAATCCAAATTACTTGACCGCCCGTACAAATTTGAGAACCCAAGAGTTTAGGGAAAACAAACAAAATAAACTCTGGGTCAGTCATGGGACTGGTGTGAGTAAACTCCAACCATTGGTTTAACTTTTAAAAATCCTTTCGAAAGAAATGATAATCGTAAGACCGATCCACACATAAACACGGATGGTTTTTACCTTACGTTAACCCAAAACATTTTGATATCAAAATTTGATGATATTATAATAGTGTCTAAATCAAATAAACAGAATCTAGCGGAACGCTTGCATCTCACACTCCATATATAATATAAAATCAAAAACCGCAGGGCGCTTATTGGAGATTGGATTTCCAACATGACAAGGTATGGGACCACCTGCCGATAGTGTATCTCTAGAGGCGAATACACTGGGTTCAACAAGAACATCTTGCAACCCGGCCATCACATGACGGACCACTCATTTCGCTTGAGTGTATCGAATGTATATCACCAACGGTTGGGATCAGCAACCGTTTCCCGAAAGGGACAGCATCGATAGATTTCAGAAACAAATAGAATTTCTCTAGATAGGTGATTATACATCCTAATGGGAGCGACCCACATAGCCATGCTGCCTGCCCGATTTTTGTCAATTCCGGGTTGATGAGGCTTGAGGTCATTACGTATCTCTTAGAACACCTGACCACCATTTACTTTGAATGCCACATCGTTATATCCGCCAAATCACAACTTAATTTCCCCAAAAATACCACGGGTATAAAGCTAAGAGAAACGAATTTCTCCGCCACCAAACGTAAGTACGTTTGAAAAGATCAACTTACGCGATCCGTTAGATATACTCTGTCAGACATTCGTCCATTCACGTTGTCCTGGGACTGGACAAACCGAAGGCACTATTCTATAAACAGGATAGCCCTTGCATAACTCTGTCTTCAATCATATTTTATCGCAACGCAAACGCCCATACAGAGTGGTTTCCAGATAACGAATCTGATCCCGGTCTCTCCGTATTGACGACGGAAAAATGGTCAAAACTTCGATAGTCGGTGATTTAACTATCAAAGAAAAACAAGTGTACAACCAACGATCTTATTTCCAGGTAAGAATTCGATCAATCATCAATCAACATTGGCCCCTTTAAATCAATTCCTTATTATATTATCATTTCCAATTCTCATTTCCCATCTTTTGTATTCTTTTGTAGCTCGATTTCCCCTCTCGATCCTTTGAAAAACATTTTCAATATTATAATTCTTTTATTCAAGAAACTATCTCTTATTCCAGTTAGAAAAACATTTCTAAATATTCCCGAATCCTTATTTTCTATATTTAGAAAATATACATTATTAATATCGAAAAATATTTCTGAATTCCCTTTCTTTATTCCTCGTTGACCAATTCATTTCATTTTAACAACAGCGCTACAATCGCTGTTTCCAAATATTTGATTTATAAAACATTTCTTTTAACAACAGCGTTACAATCGCTGTTTAGAATTATAGAACACTTATTATAACAATAGCGTTAAGATCGCTGTTAAAACAGTTATTATAACGGCAGCGTTAAAATTTCTATTTAGATTTATCAAAACATTTATTGTAACGGCAGCGTTTAAAATTGCGGTTTGGATATATAAAACATTTATTATTACAATCGTTGTTTATATTTACAAACATTTTAATAAAGTTCGACATTGTCGAATTCTAAGTATAAACCCTTGGATTAAGCTTAATTTATTAATAATCCAATCTTTGGAATAAAACCCAACGTTTTCATTTCCCCCTTTCTCATTTAAACTTCCATTTGCAAAATATCGACTTTAATCCATTGTTCACTTTAATCATGAATAACACTCCTTTAATATAATATTTTCATTTGGCTTCCTTCCTTTGAATAATATTTAAAAATCCAATTTTTCCTTTACTAACTTCTAATGATAGAATCATTTACAAAATTGTTTTTATTATATCCATTTAGAATCTCGTTTAGAATTTCAATTATAATTGCTAAGTGCTAAACAATTTACACATATCAGTTTCAAACCAATTTCCACTTTCTATATAAATCCAAACTTGAATTTATATTTCAATTTATCCCAATATAAATTATTTACTAGATTTATAAACGCCGTTATAATCACTTCTTGTTTTATTTATTCAAAACAAGTTTCTTATTTATCAAGACCATTCGAAATTAAATTCCTATTTTTTCGAAATGGATTTCCTTTATTAAATCTCAAATTTCCTTTTCACATTCGAAAATATTTTACGGTATCTAAAATACCAAGTCCTAGGGCCAGGGAAGTCAAAAACAACATATCTAATCATGGGTTATATAACACATCATATATCACAATGATAGAAACAGTAAAATAAATGTTGAGGAATCCAGTTGGATCCCTCCAACCTGTTTCCCTACATCCACAGATGTTAATCAGCATCAATAATATTATTTCACATCAATATATCAACGATGTAATCATATCAACCAATTTTATCAACTATTCAACCAAGCACCCATCACACAGTATAAAATAAATTTAAAAACTCGTTTATATAAAAATATAAACTAGTCAGAGTTAGTGAGTTTACTCACCCTGGTTCGCAGTTGACGAATCTGCTTTTTGTTTCGTTTTAAAATCAACCCGACATTTGATTTTATCACGAAATTCCACTAGCTTCGTTCTCAGGAAAATTTGTTCCATAATGTAGATTTTATCCTTACAGTTCCAAAGGATCTGATCACGTTCAATTCTGCTCACAAATGAACGATATAATTTTTTTTACAAGTTATAAACAGGTTATTTATTATTATAAATATATATATATATATATATATATAATGATTAATTGAAAATTATATCTTACTGAATTCTTAATCAAGTATTATCTCATTCTTCCCCGTTTAAGATTTCGAACTGTTCTAGTAGAAAACTCCATACGGCCATCTTCAGCTCCTCCCTTCATATAAGCTTTCCCTTCATCACCAATTTACCAACCACAACTCCTCTTCCTATGTAAAATTTGATACCCGGTACGCTGTAAATCACGTTGACAATGTTGTGTTTACCCCAACAAACCATATAATTAACTTATCATGTATGCCTTAATTCATCACAAAAATAATATTAATTTTTCCTTACCGAACCTTGCTTTATTACCGCTAATCGCTCCTGAATCATTTCCTTTCTCTCTAGTATATTAATCCCAAAATTTGATTTCTAGGACTGAAAACTTTGTCTTTGACTCCTCCTTTGATTTCCTTGCGTCACCACGTTAAACCTGTAGCCTCCCACTAAAACTGACGTCAACCTTCCTCCACATACTGTCACTAACCAATCCAACTTCATCAATATTATCACCAACCTAGACTCCACCTTCCTGCCAATAACGCCAACAACTCCATGTACTTAAACACCACCGCTATCAAACAACCCCCCACCACCGTATAATGCTTCCACATATCCAAACCATTAATGCCACTTCACGTCCACGTTCCTCCTCTTGCACCCCACAATTCCTGAAACCAAGACGTCACACAAAAATAAGGACCTGTAACCTCCCTTCCCCCTTCGCATTCAAGCCCTCCCTTTCTCGTGAAACCCATCACAGAGCTCAACACCCTTTTGAACTCAAACACCACCATACTTCGTTACACCTCGCAATAGACCCGCGACCCCAGACAACTACTCTGGATCTCACAGACCGTTCAAAAACCCAAAAATTGAACCCGCAACTCAGTTTCGAATTTTGAAAGGTTCACCTGCCTTCAGATCTTCATCGGTGCCACCAAGAGCCACCGTACAACCTCGCCTTGCCGCACTAAACTCAACAACGACCGTCGTTTAGCCCAGCTCCTTCCCTCGGCTTCGCAAATCGGAGCTCCAAATAATACTGCTCAACGATTATCAGAAAGGAAAACAAAGACCGAGCCACACCATTTTGAAGTACTCGAAACAAGGGGGGTTCAGCGAATCCGAGCTTTAATTGAGTGGTTCCATTTTGTTTGGCTTTGGTCTCGTTTAAGAAAGCAGTGATTTAGAAGAAGGGAAAAACAGTGTGGCTTGGATTGCTCGCTATGAACCGACAAAGGAGTGAATGAGAGATAACGGCTTCCCTGGAAGAAAGAAAAAGGATTGAAGAAAGATTATGTATAGTATTTAAAGAGTGTAGATGGCGTGACGCCCACGGTTTCAAACAGCTTGCCACGTACGGTTTTTAATTAGCTTGGCAGACACGGAAAGCAAATGGCGTGGCGAGCACGGATTACGGTAGCTTGAAGAGTACGCTGATGGAATCTTATTACTTTTATTTTCTTGTTACCAGTAATACACCGATCGATACCCACTAGTATATCCTGAGCCACATTTTGAAGTTCTAATATGCATAAGAATCGGTTCGTAGACAGTTGTGCAACTAGTTAAATTATCAGCGGTATTGAAACGTTAATTCGATTTTATTAAGTAAGAAAAGAAAGACAAATTACTAGTTACACGAGTATTATTAATTGGATACATGAGTGCATCAATGGAAGGCGAAATAATTTTCTCATCTATTGCTAACAATACCTTAATGATGAAAAATGTTTTTACTCATTTAAGTGAATATGTAGGATAAAGATTTCGTTTACGATCGAGCCGCTACAGACAGAAATAAAAATACGGTCGCATCCAGCGAGGTACCACGATCCCAAAAATATAATAATATCGGTAGTTTAACTCATATTGTGAAACCCCAAAATATTAATATAGGGTGCAAAATACTCCAAATAAAAAGTTTCTTATTTAATTAATTAAAAATTACAGTAAAATTCTAAAAATTAACTTATAACTACGCCTCAAAAGAATCTTATCCAAATTCAAGACCGATATTTAAATATATTTAAATAACCGTTATGGCATATATACGATTCCACGGCGACTTTATGAAAATTTGATTTGGACGTAATTCTCAATATATAAGACGAAATCTCGATTTTTCACTTCTATTAGAAAGATACAGTTTAATAGATTCAAACGTTTCTTGTTTCACAGAAATCCGACTTATATTGGATTTTGTATACTCGGTTGAAGTTCAAAACGTTAAATTACGAACTGCCGCGACTTTACGAGCTCATTTATAAATATAATTATAAATTATACGTTCAAACTTCGTTTTATAATTAAATTCGTTATAAAATCATTTTTAAATTATCAGCACAACATTTAAAACCAATTTAAATGTTCAAAATAAAATGGCTAAAAATCCGGGTCATTACATTCCTTCCCCCTTAAAATAATTTCGTCCTCGAAATTGCTAAGTTAGGAAAAATGCTACATACTCTATTAACTAGGTCCAAAAATCCTTTAGTTTACTTCTTAACTTCAGTTTAACTAGACCAATTTATTTCAATTAAAAATATTAATTTATTCTTAATAACGAAAATTTTCAGAAATTTTGTAAATTTTCTAACACTTTAAATTCTGAAAAATTTCGGCAGCATCCCCTTTGCACGGCTCAATCAACACAACCACAACTCGCCTTTCTAGGCCTCTCCAGTCCAAAAGAAAATCAAAAAGCCAAGCGGCTTGCCCTATAGGCTCATAAAATCATCAAACCCAAGTAATATTGTAAACATGTACCTTTTGTCGGACATTCAACTCTATTCCTTCCTTTTGCTTCCATACAATACCTGCTCAACACATATATATCCATTTCCAATTGGTTCCAAAATCAATTCAACTTTTAGTTTTAATTCCCTAATCAACTTTCTTACTAGTTCACTTCAATTGTATGATACCAATTTGATTTCATTTCCAAAGTCAATCCAATTATTCTGCTTGAATTCAAATTTTATACAATCCAATTTCAATCCACATCATCCAATATATTCAACTTGTTACATAAGTCGAATTTCCTTTAATAATTCGAAACTCAACATTTGTAGTGGCCCGCAAATCCATAACATCTGAGTTGACTACATACATCATACATCCAACCCCAAATATCACGAAAATACGAATCATTTTTTTCTTAGAAGAAAAAGGTAGAAGAAGAACATAAATAACAACACAGAGTCTCACATCGCAGCGGAACAAAATATAATATAACATCACTTTTGAAATACAAAACTTTAACTGTATAACATACACTTATCAGAGTACAACACTTACAACACAGCGGAATTAAAAGTACTAGATAACGTTGAAGCCTCCTGCTCCAGCTCCTCCAAATAAATCTATAAAATCCTGAACTACTTGACTGCCCATACAAAATTGGGCACCCAAGAGTTTAGGTAGAACAAAACAAAATAAACTCCGGGTCAGTCATGGGACTGGTATGAGTAAACAGTTTAAACAGTTCGAGAAACTAAACGATATCTCATAAGACCACACCGTGAATACGGAACGGGTTTTTCCCTTATGAGTATCCAAATGATCTTTATATCAAAACTCTTTTTGATATTACAATAGTGTCTAAATGCAAATAGATATCAATCTAGTAGAACGCTTTCATCTCACGTTCCACATACATAGTATACAAACAACGCGCGGGTGCTTATTGGGTAATGGATTTCCAACTATGACAAGGTATGGAACCACCTTCCGATAGTGTATCTCTAGATAAGAATACACCGAGTTCAACAAGAACATCTTGCAACTCTGCCACACATGACCGACCACTCATTTCGCTTGAGTGTATTGAATGTATATCACCAACGGTTGGGATCAGCAACCGTTTCCCGATAAGGGATAGCATCAAATAGATTAAGAATGAAATGAATTTATCTAGACAGGTGATTATACACCCTAATGGGAGCTACCCACATAGCCATGCTACCTGCCTGATTTTTGTCATTTCCCGGTTGTTGAGGCAAGAGCCTACGATTATTTCTCTCATTGATAACACGATTACTTTGAATGCCACATTATCAGATCCGTTAATCATTAATTGGTTTACACAAATATTCTGGATGTTATGCTAAGGGAATAAATCCGTTGCAACCATATATATTTATACAGACCAACCCATTCGATCATTGGAAATATTCTGTCAGACATTCGTCCGTTATACGTTCATTCTGGGACTGAACGAAACCGAAGGCACTATTCAGTACATCCATCCTAGGCAATCTCTACCTAGGACTTATACAACAGCCCTTGCACTTTACTCCGTCTTCAATATATTCAGCATACGTGGTTTGCAATGCTTATTCCCATACGGAGTGGTTCTTTGGATAATAATCCAACCGGTCTCTCCATATAGACAATGATGGCCAAAACTCCGATAGTCTGTGATTTAACTATCGAATAAAAACAAGTGTTTCGATAGTCGTTGTTTTAACTATCGAATAAAAACAAGTGTTCATCCAAATTTCAAACAATCCCTAATCCCTTAATTAATATTTCTTTAATTAAATCACTTCTTCATTTCTTTATCAATATTTGTTAACCAAATATTTTCAATAACCATCTTGCCCTTTTACGTTATTTGGAAAACATTTCCGAATATCGCCTTCCTTCATTTTCTAAACTTTAGAAAATATATCCTATTTATAATTGGAAAATATTCCAATTACTTATCTCTTTTCCGATCTCGTTTATTTCTATACTTAGGAAATATTTGTTATTCTATTTCCAAGCTTGCACTTATTTGGGTTTAAACCGGATGTTGTGTAAAACATCGTTACGACAACCCAAATATTATATACGACTAACTCTTATTCCACATTGATCTTCGAGCCTGAAATCTTACTATTTATTTGTTAATAATGAAATCAAACAAGTTGGGGTATAACTACCTCTCATACCTTGACTGAATAACAATTATAACGTCAAAACAGATAAGACTACTTACTCGAATAATCAATACCATACAACTAATTCTTCACTTTTAAACACGTATACTCTTTCTCTTTTTATTCTTACTAGATTTTATTCTCAGACTTCCTTCTTGATTATACTCTTCTATTTTTAAGTTCGCTTCCTTATTGACTTCTCTATATATTGATATATAGATTTATAACTATCAAATTTTCTTAAAAATATTCTAACTCCTTAAATTCCTGGAAAAATTCGCCATAACCTCCTTTGTACCGGGAGCATCGGGATATTTCGAATAGCCTCCCATGGCCCTCTCTAATCCAAAAAGAAAATGGAAAGCCAAGCGGCTTGCCGATACGGCACATAAAATCTCATATATGAAGAATTAAATACGTACCTTTTTGTCGAGCACACTATTTATATACCTTCATTATCCTTATCCCATACCTGTCTCCTGTATGTCTATACCTGTTCAATTTATTTCAATTATACCTGATCGTTTTAACTCAATTCGTTAACTACTTTGTTAATTAAATCGTTAGTCTATTTCACTTTTATATTTGAACATGACACGTTCAAATATATTTTAACTTGCTTATTAACAAATTGAATTCAAATCTCAATCTAAGTTTTATATTCGATTTCGAATATATATTTACAAATCCACTTCACCTTTCAAAGTTCAACTTTAATTCAAACTCGATTAACTAGTTCCTCTTTGACTTAGTTAATTCTATTCAAAAATCAAAATATGATTATTGTTTCAAAAATCACTTTACTTACTTTACTTGAGTTCACATTTATTTTCTAACTCAAGTCTAGATTTTTCTCATGGCCATTTGGATTTCATTTACTTATAAATCCTTTTACTTATATATATAAACCATTAGAGTTTTTAAATAGTTTCTGGCGCTGCACTTTTAGAAATTTGATTTTGACATATCTCAAATTCTATTCGATGAAATCCAAATTTTTCTCTTCTATTAGAAAACTATTATGTAACTGGTCCTGACGGTTCTTGTTTCAAAGAATTCCGACTTAATTTGAGTCCTGTATACTCAATTGAAGTTTGAGTCACCAATTTACGAACTACCGCGCTGCGGCGAGTTCGTTTTAATTATATTTATATATATAAACTTTTAACTTTGTTTAAAATGCATTCAACTCCGTTTTGATATATATTTTAAATTCCATTTGAATTTTCGATTCAAATCCCATAGTTTAAATTCCATTTGAATTCTATATTCAAATTCCATAGTTTAAATTCCATTTCCTTTTCTATTCGAATTCTAAATTTAAATTTCCTTTATTCAACTCCCATTTGAATTTTTATATATTTGAGTTTGCTTTATAATTACAATATTCAAATTCCATTTGAATTTCAATGTTCAAACTCTATATTTGAATTTCCTTTATTCAAATCACATTTGAATTTCTATATATTTGTATTTCCTTTATAATAACAATATTCAAATTCCATTTGAATTTCTATGTTCAAACTCTATATTTGAATTTTCTTTATTCAGATCCATTTGAATTCCATTGAATTCAAATTCTATTTTAGTTCCTTATATTTTTCTATATTCAATTTAACTTCTATTTAAATAAATTCAAATTAATCGAATTCAAAAACATAAATCCTCACGGTATTTATTTAGTTCAATTTATATTCTGACATCAGAATAAATCCCATCATTTATTTCTTTAAACGATTTTCCCCAATTCTATCTTTAAATTCACATTTGAATTTAAATATATAAATTATCCAAATGATAATTTTCCCCTTTTTATTTACAAACCCTATTTATTTTACTTGTTTATATATTTTAAACAAGTCCCGATTTCAATTTCCTTTGAAATAGATATTTCTACTTTGGAAAAATAGTTTTCCTTTTTTTTCAAATTCAAACTTATAATTTATTTCTGAATTATCAAATGATAATTCTCTTCCCTTCATTTAAAAACTTTGTTTATAAATGAACTTCTTGTTATATTCCTTTAAAACAAGTTAATATTTTTATTCCATTCAAATTTCAAATTCTATTTTAGAAAAATAGAATTTCCCCTTTTAACTCTGGAAATTTCCCTTTCCGATATTTTTAAATATCAACATTTAGGCCAAGTGATATTTAAACACACAAATAACCAATTATTTATTTCAGGTTTTCTAACACATCATATATCACAGTATATATGCAAACAAACAAGCAAACAGGCAATACATTTTTGAGGAATCCAGTCGGATTCCTCCAACCTGTTTTCCTGCACCCATAGACGTTAGCACATAATAATACCATCTTGCTTCGAGGCAGGATATCGCGGTATGAAGGTCATCCACTAATATATATTTGTGGGGCGCTTAGGGAAATCATCCGCTAATGGTACCGCGGGCATCCGCCAATGAGGCTGCGGGAACAATCCAATCATCAACCCAATATATATATATATAATAGTCAACCCTAAATAACTATATATATATATTTAAACACGCACAGTAATATTAAATGAAACCAAACAAGCAGCAAACAATTTATTTTTAACTGATAAAAATAAATTCTAAATAAAAGGTGAGTGAGTTTTACTCACAAGGGTTTCATTTTCGTCGAATTTAATCGGAGAGCATTTAAGTTAAATCCCCATTGATTCGGAAAATTTCAAAACCAACACTCGGTTGTATCTTCTGCAACTACAACTCCACGGGACTGATTTAGCAATTAAATCACCTTGTTAATCACCTTGTACAAATTAAATTTTAGCTTATCGATTAAACGATTTATAGTTTAAACTAACCTAACAAATAATAAATCATCCAATGAATTCAAATTTATGGTAAAACGTATACCTTATTTCCTTATAGATCTCAACTAATTGACGAAACAACTCACCGATCAACTCCATGAAGCAACTCAAAATTCAGCGATCCATTCCCACTGAAATAGCTAAAAATAACTGCTTCATCCCACTCTGACATTTTACCGAACAACTACACTGCACTCCCTCTTTTCTTGTTACAGTTCAAATGATCATCATTCAGTTCTGAAATCTAAAACTCTACCTCACCATTGAGCAGAAGGACTGAGCCCTAACTTCTCCTAATCGCAACCCAAGGTTGCTACTCCAACTCCCAGTACCACCAAGATGATGCTGCGCACCCATCAGTCTGCTGTCACCCCCAATTCAGAAATCGCGTTCATGCTTCCTGCATTCGGTTTCACCAAAATCTTCCACTGTCGATCACTGCTTCAACAGATCCGAACTCCCTGTCACTCCATCGCAACTCAGATTCAAACGCATCGGCCTTTTATCCCTCCACCACAATCCTTCTGAAACTCGAGCAACACCCTGGCTCCACCTACAGCGACTAGCGCGCCTATACTTCACAAGGTTAACGCCTCCACCAAACAATCCCACGCTCGAACGATGGCCTCAAGTTCAACCATTTGAACTTCGAATTGATTTCGAGTTGTCTGAATGGATTTGGGAAGAAAGGCAGGCTCGATTTCACAACAAAGAGGGTGCGGTTTTCTACTTTGGATTTGAGAAGGGGGAGTTCCTGATTTTATAAAGAGATTTGTGGTCATAGCAGAAGCTCGACTTTGTTTTTGGTTTGTGGTCATAGACGGAGGCACGGTGGGTCTTGATTTTGTGGAAGAAAAGGAGGCCACTATTGTTCGGTTTTGTGGAGAAGGAGGAGCCACACAACACTTATATTTATTTTAATTTAATTTAATTAAAAATTGTATCCTTAAAAATTTAGATAACCCTTGATCCTGAGCTACTTACTGAACCAAACAGCTATCGATTCTAGGGTTTAACCACCATTCCGGACACACTGAAATAGGTCACGAAGTCCAATTCGATCATATGGTGAAGATATTATTTTAAATTGATATAAATTAAATTTAGAACTATCTAAATTCTTGGATAATAATTTAATATTATTCTTTTAATTTAAACAGGAGTTTGTATTGATTCTCTGGACTGTTTCAACTTCTCGAACTGACGTATTACGATAATTTAATATATTCGATATTAAATCGAAATTGATTATTAAATTGATAACTTAATATAAAAATTCCATTTATATTTATCCACCCAATATTTTAAATCCATATTAAATATTTAAAATTAACCCATAAGAATCCAGGTCATTACAACATTTCTCTTTACTTAATTTCATTCGGAATTATTTCAAATCCATTCCAACTTTATTTAACTTACACAAGTTAACTTTAATTTCAGGATTCAAATTCTTGGGTTTTATTTCAAATTAGTATGAAATCATATATATTCATACATATATATTTATAATCAACTCAATTCAAAACTTTAGAATTTATAAAACAACTTTATTTTTCTCAAACAATTTCCATTAATGAATCAACTATGGTAGCAATCCATCACTCAGAAACCCGAAAATGAATGCTGATAATGTCGCGATCCATCATCAGAATTATTTTCTCGCCACTGAAGTGATTTCGGTGATTAATCCCTTTAAAAATTCATTTAAACCATCCTTATTCAAAAATACTTTAAAGTAATGTTATATTACTTTCAAAAATACTTCAGAAAATATTTCTAATCCTCCGGGATTTAAATTCCAAATTCTGGTTTGAATTTAATCTTAGTTTATCTCATTTGTATAAATTATCTGTATACAAATTATATAACCATTTCAATATTTCATTATTCCATTTGATTGTAATGGCAATCAACACATTAATCATATATAATAATTCAGAAATTATTCCTTTTATATCAAAATAATTTTTGAGCAAAATTATTTCATTTACCCATTTTAAAAACAATATTGTATCGAATTGCTTTGTTCGAGAGTTTAGAAACACTTATCGATACAGTTGTACATCCTGTATCGACCAGAATTCATAAACCACTCAACAAACCAGTCACCACAATATAAAACAATTTTATATCAAATCTACAAATACGTGCTCATATATGTACACTCAAACTCAATCTAAAGTATTACTAACTCCATCTCTATTGAGTCACGCCACAGAGCCAAGGTTACCACTCAACCTTCAGCTTTGATACCAAATGTAATGGCCCGAATTTCCATATCCTTTGAGTCGACTAATAACACCACACGTCCAACTCAAATTGCACAGAAATACGAATCATTATTAGAAAGAAGTTAGAGGATGAGAAATTGAAATAAAGAAAGGTTAGAATAGAAGAAAACAAAGAACACAAATCTCACAGCGGAACGAATAAAATATATTATATAACATAAATTTTGAAACACAAATCAGTAACTATATATATACATACCATTACCAGAGCACAACCGTTATCCCTGGAACAGTTATAAACACCTGTTTCCAGATACAACATAGTACACAGCGGAAAGTATGATAGTCTATAGCTAGCTGGTGAAGCCTCCTGCTTCAAACTGCTTCAGTGAATCTGAAAAATCCCAATTACTTGACTGCCCGTACAAATTTGGGCACCCAAGAGTTTAGGGAAAACAAAAAAAATAAACTCTGGGTCAGTCATGGGACTGGTATGAGTAAACTCCAACCATTGGTTTAACTTTTAAAAATCCTTTTGAAAGAAATGATAATCGTAAGACCGATCCACACATAAACACGGATGATTTTTATCTTACGATAACCCAAAACATTTTGATATCAAAATCTGGTGATATTATAATAGTGTCTAAATCAAATAAATAGAATCTAGAGGAACGCTTGCATCTCACGCTCCATATATAATATAAAATCAAAAACCGCAGGGCGCTTATTGGAGATTGGATTTCCAACATGACAAGGTATGGGACCACCTGCCGATAGTGTATCTCTAGAGGCGAATACACTGGGTTCAACAAGAACATCTTGCAACCCGGCCCTCACATGATTGACCACTCATTTCGCTTGAGTGTATCAAATGTATATCACCAACGGCTGGGATCAACAACCGTTTCCCGAAAGGGACAGCATCAATAGATTTAAGAAACAAATAGAATTTCTCTAGATAGGTTGTTATACATCCTAATGGGCGCGACCCACATAGCCATGTTGCCTGCCCGATTTTTGTCAATTCCGGGTTGATGAGGCTTGAGGTCATTACGTATCTCTTAGAACTCCTGACCACCATTCACTTTGAATGCCACATCGTCATATCCGCCAAATCACAACTTGATTTCCCCAAAAATACCACGGGTACAAAGCTAAGATAAACGAATTTCTCCGCCACCAAACGTAAGTACGTTTGAAGAGATCAACTTACGCGATCCGTTAGATATACTCTGTCAGACATCCGTCCATTCACGTTGTCCTGGGTCTGGACAAACCGAAGGCACTATTCTATAAACAGGATAGCCCTTACATAACTCTGTCTTCAATCATATTTGATCGCAACGCTAACGCCCATACAGAGTGGTTTCCAGATAATGAATTTGATCCCGGTCTCTCCGTATTGACGACGGAAAAATGGTCAAACTTCGATAGTCGGTGATTTAACTATCAAAGGAAAACAAGTGTACAACCAACGATCTTATTTCCAGGTAGGAATTCGATCGATCAATCATCAATCAACATTGGCCCCTTTAAATCAATTACTTATTATATTATCATTTACAATTCTCATTTCCCATCTTTCGTATTCTTTTGTAGCTCGATTTCCCCCTCTCGATCCTTTGAAAAACATTTTCAACCTATATTCGAGAAACTATCTCTTATTCCAGTTAGAAAAACATTTCTAAATATTCCCGAATCCTTATTTTCTATATTCAGAAAATATACATTATTAATATCGAAAAATATTTTCGAATTCCCTTTCTTAATTCCTCGTTGACCAATTCATTTCATTTTAACAACAACGCTACAATCGTTGTTTCCAAATATTTGATTTATAAAACATTTCTTTTAACAACAGCGTTACAATCGCTGTTTAAAATTATAGAACACTTATTATAACAATAGCGTTAAGATCGCTATTAAAACAGTTATTATAACGGCAGCGTTAAAATTTCTAATTAGATTTACCAAAACATTTATTGTAACGGCAGCGTTTAAAATTGCGGTTTGGATATATAAAACATTTATTATTACAATCGCTGTTTAGATTTACAAACATTTTAATAAAGTTCGACATTGTCGAATTCTAAGTATAAACCCTTGGATTAAGCTTAATTTATTTATAATCCAATCTTTGGAATAAAACCCATCGTTTTCATTTCCCCTTTCTCATTTAAACTTCCATTAGCAAAATATCGACTTTAATCCATTGTTCACTGTAATCGTGAATAACACTTCTTTAATATAATCAATTCGTTTGGCTTCCTTCCTTCGAATAATATTTAAAAATCCAATTTTTCCTTTACTAACTTCTAATGATAGAATCATTTACAAAATTGTTTTTATTATATCCATTTAGAATCTCGTTTAGAATTTCAATTATAATTGCTAAGTGCTAAACAATTTACACATATCAGTTTCAAACTCATTTCCACTTTCTATATAAATCCAAACTTGAATTTATATTTTAATTTATCCCAAGATAAATTATTTACTAGATTTATAAACGCCATTATAATCACTTCTTGTTTTATTCATTCAAAACAAGTTTCTTATTTTTCAAGACCATTCGAAATTAAATTCCTATTTTTTCGAAATGGATTTCCTTTATTAAATCTCAAATTTCCTTTTCACATTCGAAAATATTTTACGGTATCTAAAATACCAAGTCCTAGGGCCAGGGAAGTCAAAAACAACATATCTAATCATGGGTTATATAACACATCATATATCACAATGAAAGAAACAGTAAAATAAATGTTGAGGAATCCAGTTGGATCCCTCCAACATGTTTCCCTGCATCCACAGATGTTAATCAGCATCAATAATATTATTTCACATCAATAGATCAACGATGTAATCATATCAACCAATTTTATCAACTATTCAACCAAGCACCCATCACACAGTATAAAATAAATTTAAAAACTCGTTTATATAAAAATATAAACGAGTCAGAGTTAGTGAGTTTACTCACCCTGGTTCACAGTTGACGAATCTGCTTTTTGTTTTGTTTTAAAATCAACCCGACATTTGATTTTATCACGAAATTCCACTAGCTTCGTTCTCAAGAAAATTTGTTCCATAATGTAGATTTTATCCTTACAGTTCCAAAGGATCTGATCACGTTCAATTCTGCTCACAAATGAACGATATAAATTTTTTTACAAGTTATAAACAGGTTACTTATTATTATAAATATATATATATATATATATATAATGATTAATTGTAAATTATCTCTTACTGAATTCGTAATCAAGTATTATCTCATTCTTCCCCGTTTAAGATTTTGAACTGTTCTAGTAGAAAACTCCATACGGCCATCTTCAGCTCCTCCCTTCATATAAGTTTTCCCTTCATCACCAATTTACCAACCGCAACTCCTCTTCCCATGTAAAATTTGATACCCGGTACGCTGTAAATCACGTTGACAATGTTGTGATAACCCCAACAAACCATATAATTAACTTATCATGTATGCCTTAATTCATCACAAAAATAATATTAATTTTTCCCTACCGAACCTTGCTTTATTACCGCTAATCGCTCCCTGAATCATTTCCTTTCTCTCCAGTATATTAATCCCAAATTTTGATTTCTAGGACCGAAAACTTTGTCTTTGACTCCTCCTTTGATTTCCTTGCGTCACCACGTTAAACCTGTAGCCTCCCACTAAAACTGACGTCAACCTTCCTCCACATACTGTCACTAACCAATCCAACTTCACCAATATTATCACCAACCTGGACTCCACCTTCCTGCCAATAACGCCAACAACTCCATGTACTTAAACACCACTGCCATCAAACAACCCCCCACCACCGTATAATGCTTCCTCCTATCCAAATCATTAATGCCACTTCACGCCCACGTTCCTCCTCTTGCACCCCACAATTACTGAAACCAAGACGTCACACAAAAAGAAGGACCTGTAACCTCCCTTCCCCCTTCGCATTCAAGCCCTCCCTTTCTCGTGAAACCCATCACAGAGCTCAACACCCTTTTGAACTCAAGAACCACCACACTTCGTTACACCTCGCAACAGACCCGCGACCCCAGACAACTACTCTGGATCTCACAGACCGTTCAAAAACCCAAAAATTGAACCCGCAACTCAGTTTCGAATTTTGAAAGGTTCATCTGCCTTCAGATCTTCATCGGTGCCACCAAGAGCCACCGTACAACCTCGCCTTGCCACACTAAACTCAACAACGACCGTCGTTTAGCCCAGCTCCTTCCCTCGGCTTCGCAAATCGGAGCTCCAAATAATACTGCTCAACGATTATCAGAAAGGAAAACAAAGACCGAGCCACACCATTTTGAAGTACTCGAAACAAGGGGGTTCAGCGAATCCGAGCTTTAATTGGATGGTTCCATTTTGTTTGGCTTTGGTCTCGTTTAAGAAAGCAGTGATTTAGAAGAAGGGAAAAACAGTGTGGCTTGGGTTGCTCGCTATGAACCGACGAAGGAGTGAATGAGAGATAACGGCTTCCCTGGATGAAAGAAATAGGATTGAAGAAAGATTACGTACAGTATTTAAAGAGGGTAGATGGCGTGACGCCCACGGTTTCAAACAGCTTGCCACGCATGGTTTTTAATTAGCTTGGCAGACACGGAAAGCAAATGGCGTGGCGAGCACGGATTACGGTAGCTTGGAGAGTACGCTGATGGAATCTTATTACTTTTATTTTCTTGTTACCAGTAATACACTGATCGATACCCACTAGTATATCCTGAGCCACATTTTGAAGTTCTAATATGCATAAGAATCGGTTCTTAGACAGCTGTGCAACTAGTTAAATTATCAGCGGTATTGAAACGTTAATTCGATTTTATTAAGAAAAGAAAGACAAATTACTAGTTACACGAGTATTATTAATTGGATACATGAGTGCATCAATGGAAGACAAAATAATTTTCTCATCTATTGCTAATAATACCTTAATGATGAAAAATGTTTTTACTCATTTAAGTGAATATGTAGGATAAAGATTTCGTTTACGTTCGAGCCACTACAGACAAAAGTAAGAATACGGTCGTGTCCAGCGAGATACCACGATCCCAAAAATATAATAATATCGGTAGTTTAACTCATATTGTGAAACCCCAAAATATTGATATAGGGTGCAAAATACTCCAAATAAAAAGTTGTGTATTTAATTGATTAAAAATTACAGTAAAATTCTAAAAATTAACTTATAACTACGCCTCAAAAGAATATTGTCCAAATTCAAGACCGATATTTAAATATGTTTAAATAACCGTTATGGCATATATACGATTCCACAACGACTTTCTAAAAATTTGATTTGGACGTAATTCTCAATATATAAGACGAAATCTCGATTTTTCACTTCCATTAGAAAGATACAGTTTAATAGATTCAAACGTTTCTTGTTTCACAGAAATCCGACTTATATTGGATTCTGTATACTCAGTTGAAGTTCAAAACGTTAAATTACGAACTGCCACGACTTTACGAGCTCATTTATAAATATAATTATAAATTATACGTTCAAACTTCGTTTTATAATTAAATTCGTTATAAAATCCTTTTTAAATTATCAACACAACATTTAAAACCAATTTAAATGTTCAAAATAAAATGGCTTAAAATCTGGGTTGTTACAAAACAAATTCTATGTGACAAATAATACG
This sequence comes from Allium sativum, assembly GCA_030737875.1. NCBI lineage: Eukaryota > Viridiplantae > Streptophyta > Magnoliopsida > Asparagales > Amaryllidaceae > Allium > Allium sativum. Next base: position 52,597,390 of record CM060909.1, on the reverse strand, counting down.
CTTAGTATGCAGCAAGCCTGCGTTAATTGGGAGAATTCTGTGTGAGTGGCAATTCTTTGATAGGAATAAGAATAAGTTCTCCTTTTGAGGTTCTCGATGACAAGGGTTCCGCCAAAACTTTATGTTCATGGGAGTTGATCTCGTACTAATGGATCTTATCATGAGTAAGAAGGGAGGTTCTCCATACTGGCGGAGTGGCTCTCTTTACTAGAGCATCAATGATCTTCTTGTTTTCAGAGCTCGCCGATTTTAAAGGAGCTGAAATGGACAAATAGATCATTAGTGTAAGAAATAATAAGGTTAATATCATAGACTAATAATTATGAAACTTAGAGCAAAAGAATTCTCCATTATGTTTAGAGCAGCATTTCACGAAGAAATAGTTATCGTCCCACCTCTTCGGTCTATTGATTGAATCTTAGTTTAGGTTTCTCGGATGTGGATTAAATTTATAAAGAATATGGCATTGGTTTTCACTATTCTTATAAGAGCATAATATACAATGAAGAACTTTAACAATTTAGAGACCCTAAGCCAATCTCACGAGAAGCACTTCCAAATAGGAAAAGTAGGCATAAGCATTCGCGATTAATTGGATGGGAGCTATATGCAAGTATTTTAAAAAACTTAAAACAAAGTCAGGAAAGGTGTCCACACTCCTCCGTGCTAGATGTGGATAGGAGGAAAGCAAAATAACCTTATGGCAAAGAATTGATAGTGTCATTAAAACCAGTTGGAATAGATTTGACAGATATTCCAAACCGATTAAGAATGAACTCAACCTCATTTCCAAAGATAATGTCAAATAATTGTGGAGGCCGATCTTTCTTACTATCTCTGGGTCCCTAAGGATCCATGATGGTCTTCTTGATGGATTTCCTCTTCATCTATTTTGGTAAGTCCATATTCCTTCCAAGTGACAACATTATAAACTTAAGAAATTCCAGAGTAATGGTAAAAATCCAAAGTGATACAATGGGTTTCCATATAAAGAAAGTGACGCAAAACACATCAGACCGTTTGAGAATACCTTTATAAGACCAAAACCTTCAAACAAACAAAAAGGTTGCAAGTACAGTTTGTTAAAGAGCCAATGCAATATTCCATACTCATTCTTCATGAACCATCCCGTCAACTTAAAAATAAATTTGTATAAGGCTGACACAATGAAGCGAAGCACATAGATATTTCAAAAGAAAGGTCTGAAGCAGTGTGCTTTGTTTCAAGGGAAAAGGATCAACTTATTACAAATTACAAAGCCAATTTACCAAAGTTGTATACGTCTCAAATTCAAGAAAACAAGAAATAATTCGAGAAAGTGGGACAGATGTGTCGAATTCAAGGGATTCGTGTTGCAACAAAGCGAATTTCATTTCGTATCATTTGGACTTGGAAGTACAAGGCTCTAATTCGAGACATTCGAAGTCAGTGCTTCGCACTAAGTCGATTAGTGTTTCGAACCTGTAGGAACTGAAACATGAAGTCTTTCAAGTCAACGCTTCGAATTATTCTCTTTGTGCTTCGAAACCATTCAGAATTCGAAACATGAAACCTTTAAAGCCAATGATTTGAATTATATTCTTTGTGTTTCGAACAATCAGGAACTCAAAACACGAAACTTTCCAAACTCATGCTTCTTCGTAGTGTTTCGAATTAAAAAAGGCTTGAAGCATGAAACCTTGTCTCATGAATTATTGAAGCCAATGTTCCGCATTAGTTTGCCTAAAAAGCGATGATAAGGATTGGGCTTCGATTTGATTTTAATACAACCCCTTTGAAATCACTGTTTTCTTTCTAATCATCTTTCATGCTAAAAACTAAACTCAAGGGCCATAATCTTTCTCAAATACAAATCAGACGTAACTGACAAAAATAAATGTAGATTTTTCAAAACAAGAAAGAAGAAGAAAAACTGTTGGTGATGAATCGTGATCTCTTAAGATGATAGCTAAATTGGGAAAGGCGAATCAACAAGAGAAATTTTCGTATATAATCTCTCAATTTCTAAGCATTGAAAAAGAAGTGGATTTGAGAACAAATGATAACTTTTATCTTATGCAGTTTTAATGTCCCAGGCAAAGGAAGAACAAGAATGAGAAAAGGCTTATGCAAGAATTTATACGCAGACTAAGAAGAGGAACCAACATGGACGATTCAAATACAACAATTCGAAACAAAAGCCATGATGAAATGGCGGCTAAAATTAACTTAAAAGTTTATGCTTTCATCACACAAGGGGACCAGTGTTACACCATATTTGCTTCGCTTTCGGAGAATGCACGAATCAAACAAGGTTTTTTGCATCTTCGAAGCAACGAGTTCATAGCTCAAGAGAATAGCTTCGCTTCGAATAAGAGTAAGGCTTCAAAGCATACAAAATTCGCTTTGACTAGTTCAAAGCAATTTATTAGTGCTTCAGTCATGACATGGCAGCATGAAAGAATCTCACTAAAGGAACATAGGTCAAAGAAAGATGCTTCGAACTAAAATGACACACCGTTGTTGGAAATGATTTCGCATTGCTCAAAGAAAGAGCTTAGCACTGCAATATTTACTTGTTTCTATTTATTTATACAGTGTCAAATTCAAGAACATCCATTATACCAAGGTTGTTTCAAATCACTTAAACAATAGAAGCACTTGTCTTCACTCGCCCTAAATTCGAAGCGACTCCCTCCAACTCGAAGCATAGTCAAAGTGACTTCAAAAATGAAGTTACAAAGCCAAGAAACAAAGTGAAAACACTCGAAGTAAGGGAATTGTAGTTCTCGAAGTGTTCAAAGATCCTCTAAGCACATCAAAGCTCTAAATTGAATTGCAGACAAATCATTGTAATCGATTTGTGAATAATGCATGAACTACAGAATTGACATAATATACAAGGGTCATCGAGAACTCTTGTACTGACCTTGCATATAGAATAAATTTAAGCTCTATTAAATTATAGAATTATCCTTCCATGCATGTTTCATACAGATTTACGTGACATTTTGAACTAATCTACCTTAATAATACATATTTGGTGGTATTGAACATCTTAAATCAAGCTTCCTTGGTTAGGATTGTTTCAATTCGATCAAATCTAATTCGAATCACATTAAATCCCGATTTTCTAGTTAAAATTGATCTTAACCAATAAGATTCGCTCTAATTTGATATGTTTCGCTGCATTCCCTTCTATTGGTTTTGACTCGAAGCACCTTAGAAAGATCTCTTAGTGGATTTCATATTGATTCTTCGAAGCAAGCTTTTGACTTCGAGTCGTCTCATTGGTTTCAAGACAGGGCATAAGATCACGTTACTTGGCTTCGCATCGACTTTTGGGGTGCTAGACCATGTTTTAAGCTAACATCGACCGCATTACCTGCCTCCATACTCATCAAAGTAACATTCACTGCATCTCCTTCTACATTTTCTGCCTCCACAGAGTTATACGCATCTCCGACCTCTCATATTCCCATAACCACAACATGGCCCCACATCACTAATCAATTTAGAACCTATCAATATCATATGACATCCATGTCAATTACCTCATCCAAAATTTCAGCAAAGCACATTCATTCCAACTAGAATACAAGAATACCCGACCCCTCAAACTTCAACCCCCTCCCAGTGACAACTTGCTTTGCTCATCTCAACATGTTTCCCATCCAATACAGATACCCCTCTTCAATTCACAAGCCCCCTACTAGCCAAATAAATTATTATTGCCTTTACAAAAAACCAATGCTCCCATTTGGCTCTCCACTACCATCATTACATATAACTCTTCTCCTCCCCTCATGTTACCATTCTCCAGCAGTTCTTTCAATGGCTAAAGGCTACTTGAAATAGAAAATACGTTTAAAAACTCTTAAACTCTTCTTTTCTGAACGGTAACATGCTTGAAGGTAGGATCTCTGACAATAGCATTTAATGAGGTTGCTCTAAGCCGACGACAAATGGGCCAAAACAAAGTGGATTGACCATAGAAGACGGAGACGGAGGTTAGATTCAAATACGACAAGCACGACGTACTGACAAGGTTGTATAACCACATTGCTCGGCTTCACTCCCCCTCCCACAATCCAAAAGAGAACTAAAGCGTAAAAGCTTTTCTTTCAATAACAAAATTCCGAATCCTTGTTTCATTATAAATCATTATGCAGCATCCGCTTTAATTTCGTACACTTTAAAACTCCACTGTTGTGCATCATCAATTTACACGGTATTGTAAGACATAATAAAATGGCCAAGATGAATTTTTTTGATAAATTCACTAATAAAATTTGATTGAGCCACGAGGAAAATACAACGGCCACGAATAAAACATTTCACAGCTGAAAAGAATGCACTGCAGGAGAAAGAGATATCGATTACAGCTTATGTTGCAACAATTCCAAATTAGAAGGAAAAAAAAAAAAAAACATACATTTAACCGTTGCAAAATAAAAGAACCAGCATAAAGAACAAAATTAACAGTGTGTGTGTGTCTATATATATATATATATATATATATATATATATATATATATATATATATATATATATATATATATATATATCTTAGAAACGACAGTTTGCATCTCTCAATTTGCTGAAACCCAAAAAAGCTTCCAGATGTATTGACTGAAGAGGCTTTTTCTAATAAATATTGCCTCAAGCACAGGCATTTTCACTATCTTTCCTTGTTACTGCACATAATTTATTGCACAGCAATATGAACAGAGAAGGTGAAGATCACTTAGATTATTACCATCCGAGCTCAACGAGCTCTTCAACCAATTCAAAGCAGTAAATAAAAATGTTCATGCAATCGAATCCGCTCTTAGTAACACTTAACGCATGGGACTAAAAATGTTCTCACAAATAAAAAAAATTAGTTGATGAATTACAAAATTGTTCCAGGTCCCAAAATTTGATAGGTTATATCAATTAACATAATGAAGCAATAAGACAAAACTACAGCCAGAATAGATGCACTTTTTCAAAATTAAATATTACATAAACCAAACTATAATCACCTCCCATAGTAATGGATATCTAATCATGGTTGGTTGATGATTATAAGAAAAATCTTCGGCGGCTAGTATCCATATCACCCTATATTGCAAAACAAACATTCATCAAAATAAGTTCCAAGTCATATTCAAGCATTTAACTGATCAAGGGACGAACCTTGTGGACCCATTCATACTCTCCACCTTTCGTATCGAATGTTCCATGTTGCAGACTCCTTAATTTTAATGTGAATCTGGGACCACATTCCTCAATAGAAACAAAACGCTAAGTTAGCACATCAGCATTCAATTATCAATAAAAACATCATGAAACAAGGTACATGATGTTGCATCCTATTTGTATACCCTACGGACTTGGTTATTTTGTTTAATATTTAGTACACAGCAATATGGTACATTCTCAAAACTGAATGTCGAAACGAGCTCAAATTTTGGATAGATTATAGTATATGAGGATTGAACATATACAAATTTTTGTTAGATTTGAACTGGTGTAGCTAACGATACGGCAAGGGTGCTAAAGGGATGTTACAAAACATGAGTGCACCAGAACGCTCCTTTTTAATTAATATTAACCATGTAAACTTCTGAAATGTAATCATATATTAAGCGGATGCATGTAGCATTACTTACAATTGTAGTATTATATGATAATATTTCTTTTTAGCTTTATTAACTTCAAAGTTTAAGGTTAGCAAAATTATTATTTGTGATGAACCAAGAGAATTTTTTGTATCAACTAAAATTAAATCAAAACGTCTGTAAAAGCATTTAGAGCTAGAATTAGTAACAAAATATTTATTTTTTACATTATCAAAATTTTAATGTAATAAAAATTTAATAGTTTTATGTATCAGTAAATTAACCATTACCTACCAACGCATGACATTTTACCAGAGGTATCTGTAAGGTATCAGCAGTCATTTTTTTTTTTTTGACTTAGCAATAGTATTGTATGTCAACCGTTTTCTTGTACCTATAATGGTTATCATTATCATAACAGTCCTACAACTTATGATTTTAATTTAATTAGAGGTGTAGATCCTATTTATATCATTTCATTAATTTGGTACATGTTGCTTTGTAACCAATTAATTAAACGTTTTGTTTGAAATATACTTGCTTATAATTTTGTCAGAAAAAAATGCGATAAACTTGAACTAGATGCTCACTTCACGTCAATATTTCTCTACGGAACCTTTTTATTAACCAGAATTTCACTTTACATTTATTTGGATGGTAAGAGGAACCTTTCTATCAATCGATTTGTTAACAAATCATATACAAGATGAACTGATTTGTTTTTACAATACACATACAATGTGTTACATTGTTAGAATGTTTGATGTCAATACAGCAACAAATTAGTATATATGGTTAAAATATAGCAATCTATCTGCTGGAGTAAAATCTTGATCGGATGTTGTCCTAGAATTTGAAGTCTTCAAAAGTAAAAGGTACATCAGTAAGATAAACTTAAAAAAACCACGAATCATGATGTCTATAGATTTCATTCTTTCTAACAATATACCTCTAATGCTATTATTTGTTTCCATGGCAAGCTTTTTCATAAAAACTCCTAAAATTGCTTAATGTTTTGTTAGAAAAAATGGGCATAAAAAAATTAAACAAGTAGTTCACTTCACATCAATATCTCTAAAGAACCTTTTTATTAACCAAATTCACTTTACATCTTTATTTATCATGGTAAAAAAAGCCTTTTTATCAATCAATCTATGAACTAATCATATATGAGATGAACGGATTTGTTTTTACAACTGTTAGCACACAAAGTTGCAACAACACCCAGAAGAGATTGTATGAAGATTATAAATGGAAAACGAGATAAGCATGCAAATATAAAAGCACACGCCAATTACAGTGGTTCCGCAGCAAAGGCCTAAGTCCAATTTTCAGAAAATTTCACTATTTCTAACTCATTTTTACAATTACAAGATTTCGGATTGGTGAAGATCCAGATCGGTATAAACTGTCAGGAAATTATTAAGAACACCAAAAGATCTTGGGCTCTTCGTATAAATAGACGTTGGAGGCCCAAAAATTACAAAAGGCGAAGTGAAGAACGAGGGAGAAGTGGAGAACGCGGCTATCCCACATTCAGGTGACGGATCCAAATTAGCATAGGGGGTTGGATCTGCAACGGTACCAATCAGGATTAGGCACCCTCCTATGTAAATTCAAATTGAAAGCGAGTTTGGCCCTTGCTTGGTTCTCTGCATCGACCTTTGGATTGGAGCATTTAGATCCATCTTCTGTTGTTTGGCGTTCCAGGTGAGATAGGCTTATCTTCATCTTAGGTTGATTCCGAATTTGGGAGCTTTTGAACTTAAATTTTGAGGATTCATTCTCATAATTCCCTCGAACTTGTTGAATCATCACCCTGTGGTGGATGGGCTTTGAGTATGGACCATCATATCATCATTTCTGACTGTTTGACTAACAACCATTCGGTCAGACATAAGATGAGAGGTCTGAAATAGCTGAACCGAAAGGTTGGATAAAATTCTATCCTCCAAGCACATCTTGTGTAAACTTGGCGTGCTCTGAATCTGAGCCGATTTTCGTAACTTAAAAGGATATTCCGTCTTTGGAACAACTAAAGCTTTCTTCACAGTGTTTCATGTTGTCAGGGATCGTTGCGACTCTTGGTCAGCTCCTCCATTTATATAATCATCTGAACAAATTTCGAAGATCTTTTATTCTGGCTTGGTTCCATCGAGTCAGGTGTTTGAATCAATAATCTTTGACAGATTCCACCGAGTCTCTATTTGGAGTTCTCGAGTGAGTTATTTCACTTTTGAGAAATCAATAAACTAGTTGCGAGTCAAGCACACACTTTCTGAGTGATGTATAAATTTAGGGTTCTTAACTCCGAGATAGCTAGAAATACGACCAAGTTTTGATCGTATGAAAGTGATTATAGTCGTAAATATGTTCAAGCGTAATTGTGAGCATGGATTTTGTCCTTTTTTTTAATTATTTAGGATCAATGCTCATTCCAGATAGGAATGAGCTTGTCGATCCGAAGCATGCTTGTTTCATGAGGAGAGCAAGGGTCATTTTTTGCCTAATTTCTCCTGATATAACCCCGTTCTCTTCCTCTCTTCTATTACTTTAACTTCTTATTTTCATTTCATAATTTACAGACAAAACGTTAATTTCAAACGTCCGGACTTTATCATTCGCTCCTTAGGAATCTTGCCACTTTGAAACACCTACACGCTGAATTACATGCGCTCGTGAACTCTAACTTCGAATCAAAAGCGGATTTAAGGTTGTGTTTTCACCATGATTCGTACATTTTAAGTTTCTGGAGCGATTAGATAGGAGTATCGACTGTTAAGTGTCAGAGGAGGGAGAATGCAACCTTTATGGGTTTGTCAGAGGTTCCGGGAAGGCAGAGGAGTAAATTGATGGTCGTGTCGATGTGGTAAAGGAAGAAAAGCGGAGGTCGGATGCGATTCTTGAGGTCAAGGTGATGAGGAGATAGTGATGGTTGAGTGTGAGGGCAAGACGAAGTGTGGAAGATGATATTTCATTCAGTCCGGCTCGGTATGAATTGGTATCAATTTGGATCGCCATGGTCATGCCCATCCGTTTCGATGTTGTGATTTCGTGAACTTCTGGATCATTTTGCCTTACGATCTTGCCCAAACTTTCTAACTATCAATCCAACCGTGCATATTAAACTTTGATAATTGAACATGGAATTTGACATGCCTTGGACTCGTATGTATATCGAGCTTGGACAAAGGACTTAGAATATATAGCATATCTCCGAACTTGGACAGAGGACTTAGAATATAGAGCATATCACTGAACTTGACATCCGGATTCGACTGTATATGCTTATATATAAGCTCACAAACTGATGAACCGGATATTAATATGAAATCACCGACCATTTATGGTTGATCCCAATGTCTGGTTCGAGTTCATGTATGTCAATTCGAGGGTCGGTGAGACGATCAGCGATGACAGTCTTTCCAGCTAACACCTGAGCCGTGTAATTGACAACGCTTTAATTACGAAACTGCTTATTTTTAGTATTGCACTGCACATAATACACTAAACTTCACACACAGTGAGGTACAAGTATATTGCTCTAACCATAATCACTTGCCCGCTTTCATAGTCAATGGACGTATGACGATCTAATCGTGTTGCCGATATGGTCACTAGATGAAGAATGAAACATAAGGCTTCTGGCAGCTCTTTAAGCTCCCCCAGTTCATCTAACGATTCCAAAGAAACAACCTCTAACTATCAAATAAAACACGTAAAGCAACATGAGGTTGAAGCGGAAGATATCGCACCGGCAATTCAAGGCCTCGACACTTTAGAAGAAGTCATTATTATAGAACCCGCCTGATTCATTGGCTTCAATCATGGATGAATTCAAGTTAAGGAGACTCTTTTCCAAACATAATATCTCATTCGAGGACTTCGCGGTCCAGACGATGAGGCGCACCTACCTTCGAAAGGCTATATTGCTTGCAAACGAAACATATGCATGATCAGGTATGTCCTACCATTTAAATCGTATACTTGTGAGATCCTACACCATATGAGGCTTACCCCCATGCAGTTTCATCTGAATTCTCATGTGTACCTGCTTTGCACTTACATTCTGTTTATATGGTACATTCACTATGTTCCAACCATTGATGATATTCGTTTTCTTTTCAACTTCAAGCAAAGAAATGGCTCGTCGTCCTTCATTCATTTCGAAGCCACTTCCAGCAATAGCATATTGGTTGACGACTAGAACAAGCTAAGTGACTTCAAGTCTGATTGGCTACGTTCAATGCCCGGAAGGCGTTGCTAGGCAGTGGATGGAAGGAAGTGTAGCTTCTTCACAATCTATTGTATAATTCTTTAATTATAATGTAGTATATCTGTAGTAACTAATGAGAACTCTAATTTCTAGCTTAGAAATCCAACGAGGCGATAAGGAAATTTGAATCAACGCTTGTCAAGTTACGTTGCGTGCCCGTCATTCCCCGCAAAGCTTAAAGCTTTATTAATGATTAGGAGTGGTAATTAGACCCGACATGATGGATCCGGATCCGGACCCGAAAGGTCTCGGTTCTAGGTAGGTTGAGTTTTATCGGGTATACCTTACATTAAAAAAATGTGGACCGACCCGAGCTTCGATTAGGGTCGATTCGGTTCGGCTAAGCAGTAATACTAAAAATACATATATTTCAATGCTTTTGAGTTAGGTATTTCGAGTCGGGTCAGGCCGGTTCGAGTCTTTATTGTATTTCTCATCGCCTAAACCCAACCCGAGAACAAAAGGGTTCGGTTCGGGTTTAGGCTTTCTCGAGTTGATTTGGTTCAAATTTTCAGTTTTCGATTCTAAATGTCACCCCCATTAATGAAGAATTTATTCGTGGCTTCGACTTATTAGAAAATGGTCAAAATGTTGGACCTGATGGATCAGGGCGTCAGGAGATGCTCATATCGAAAGGAAGGTGTTGAAAGGGTACGTGCTATCCCTACCGTGCCCCTAGCTCTTGAACAAGATGTAGAAAGGGATCGTGGTCAAAGGTAGAGACGTAGCCCCAGATCAAGAACCAGGAATATGAGATAAAGGAGACACTCAGTCGTCTTCGCCCATAATCCATTCGCAGTTAAGGCTCGACGTGGGACCATCATCGCAACCCCAATCTTCTCAAACCATGTTAGATCAGGAGATCTCAACGGACCCGGAGAAGATACACAAAGGAATGGCCGACATCCCGCTTATAACCAAATCATTCGACTTTGGAGATGTTAATCCCGACACCTTTTTTGCGAGTTTAGGAAGAACCGACATTTCTATCGAAGTCAAAGAGACCACTCTGTTAAGGGCTTAAAACGAAAATATATTAGAAGGACAATACGACACAAACGACACTAGCACTACACTTTATCGCACTTTCTCATGCCTTCTTTGATCGATTCTGATCAATACCTGTCTTCATTTTAGATAAGATGATGACGAAGCATCGTCATGGTCGCAATTTGAGTTCCAATGTCTCTACAAAGAGCAACATTCATAGTCTGAATGTCAACGTCAGAATGGTCGATATCAATGGGGCGCATCTAATAGTGAATAATATTATTTTTAGAGCATTAGCCTACTCGAAACAATTGGAAAAAGTAGCCTTACAACAATGATCGTACCAAAGAATCTTCTTATGTTCCTCCACCAATTTCGCTTACCAAACACAAAGGCTGCACCCATTTTGAAAAAGTTGCAGAGCCGATTAAAAAAACACTACCCACTTTGAATTATCCAAGGGTCATTCAACTCAAATTACCCATATAGTCGATCCAAACCTTCCTACTGATGAATGAAAGCTCCAACCCCAAGAAATGTTGCCTACTCTTCACTTTGATTGGTTGATGTTTGTTCCGCAAATTCACCTGATTTCTCTCGAAGCTGACAGAGAAGTTCTAGATAAGACGTATGATGCTTATAAGCAATATAGGAAACTTTTTGAAGTGGATGAGAAGTACTCGACCATCATTAAGGGCTTGGAGTTAGACATTGATAATGCAAAGCAAAGCGCTGGTTGCAATAAGGAGATGAGCAAGCCTCTGGGCGAGGATTTGATCGATTATAAGACCAGCTGACTGCGATGACAACACAAATCAAAACCATTAAAAATGGAATTCTCCAATAGCGGGGAACGGTTTCAAAATGAGTTGAATAGATTCTCTTACAGCCACCTCTCTGGAAAAGGATAATAAAGCTCTTTCTAGGGGTGGCAATTAGACCCGACCCGATAGACCCGGACCCGACCCGAAGGGTCTAGGTGGGTCGGGTTTTGTCAGGTCTAAACTATACATTTCCAAAATACCCGACCTGAGCTTCGGTTCGGGTCGGGTCGGATCCGAGTGGGAAATTAAACTAAAATTACATATATTTCAATGTTTTTGGTCGGGTCTTTCGGGTCGGGTTTTATCGGGTCTTTATTGTATTTTTCATCACCCAGACCCGACCCGAGACCCATCGACTTCGGTTCGGGTTTTTCGGGTCGGTTCGGTTTGGGTTTTCGGTTCTCGGTTCTAATTGTCAGCCCTGGCTCTTTCTATTGGAAAACCAAAGCATGAAGGAGGAGATGGCTGCCCTCAAGTCCAAACTTGTTGACGATGAGCAAGCAAAGACTTCTACCAAGTAAATAACCCGGTTAACTTATGAGGAGGTTGTGGGTGGAAGGATTAAGCACGAGAAAGAAATAACAAAGGAAAAGGCCAAACTTGAGGAGGCAGAGTGGGAAAGAGAAGAACTTAAGCCTACTATACTTGGATTTTATGCGAAGTTTCCCCGTCATCGCATATCAAGGGTTCCAGAGTACCTTGTAACACTCATTGAATCTTGGAATGTATTCATTAAAGAAGAGAAGTTCATAACCAAGAGAGAGGTTGTGGAGGAAGAAGAGCTGATTAAAAAATATTCGCATGGAAACGAGTCAGACATTCTTACTGAAGGTCGTCGTATACTCAAAGAGGAAAGGTAAGCCAAATGGGAAGCCAAGATAACCCAGGAGAAGGGGAAAGGAGACGCTGATCGAAGCTCCAGCATTGTGCATGCTACCGAGTCATCGGCTCAACCATCGAGTCGCAATATTCTTGGTATTTCAAGCTCACAATCTTTTTCCTTTGATCCTGGTCACGACCCCGAACATTCAAGACTTATCAAAAAAACCAGCTTAGACCCCCACATCCAGGAGGGCGAGACACCTCAAGGTGACGGCGATAAAGACAAGGATCTTGAAGGTATATCAATAATTTCTCCCGTTTTCGAAAGGGATCTCATTAAGTATGAAAGAGCTAGTAGACTTTCCTTTGAGTCTTTTAAAAGGAATAAGCTTCTAACTATCATAGCTCTCCATGTTGTGTGTACCTATGCTGAGAAGTTCCCAATTGTGCCCCTCGTTGCTTCAGCTTCAACGGCTCAACTGCCTCCAACATTTGTACAAGATGAGGGAGTCGACTTGGATAAGGAGATAATTGATGCTCTTCAAGACACAAACACCGGCGCTTTCAAGCTGGATAGGAATCCAAAGGCGGTTGTGGTCACGGAAGAAAGCGAGAAGATTAGTGAGCTAGGCAAGGAAAAGATGCTTGCCAAACAGAAAAAGGAATTAGCCCTTGAGACAGAAGAGCCTCTCGCCTCTTCACAACCACTTGCAATGATACCGTCGAGCGATCCAAACTACGGAAAATCAAGACTCCAACTATCGACCCATTTAAGATAATGCTTTCCCCCAAGGTCAAACTCGCCAAAGGTGATAAGAGACAAGTCTGAGGATGGTGATAAGTCAGGGAAAGATGACAAGGTTGGCAACAACAAAGTCTCCAAATGCAAACTTCGCAAAGCCTCTGAAGATGAGCCATCGATGAAGCATAAGAAAGATGATAAAGATAAATGAAGATCATTCACTTTGAAGCTTATACTTTTCTTGTTTATTAGTCGGGACTTGTGCAAGCACGGCCAACGTTTTTGGCTTTATGATTGGTGTTGTAGCCACGTCGTTCTCCCTATTGTAAATAAAGTTAAATGTTTTTGTCTAGGTGTCTCGAATATTTTCGTTTTCCATTCAATATACTTGCGCATAGTTTCTCATCATCAACACTTAAACTATATGAAATTAAATTAACATGCAAGTGATAAAGACGAAAAAGCCCAAAAAAGCCTTAGGCCCTTGCTTAGCGCTTTTTGTGCTTAGGGCTTTTTTATGTGCCTTGAATGGCCTTTTTTTATTTTTCAACTAAAAGAACTGCATTTAGAAAACGCAATAAAACATAATTTTTGATTATAAAAAGGGGTATACAATAGCAATATTTGAACAAAACATTAAAGATTAACATAAATCAAACTAAGGAAAAGTCATTCAATTTAAGCCTACGAATAACAAAATATTTGAAATATAAAAATTACAAATAACATTACGTAGAGTCTTAAATAGAGGTATAAACTTTCACAAACTAGTTTTTTTAACAGCTCGATGAAAAATATCTGGTATCTAGGGTTTTTTTCTTTCTGATAGGACGATGAAAGAAAAGCAGTGTTTATATTAGAGAATATTCCCCAAATCAATAGTCAATCGAGCACGTTTTTCTTATCGTGTAGGGTTTCTAGCTCCTATTGAGCCAAATGCTGAAAATTTAAACTTCCACTCAAATGTTGCCAAAGCCACTTTTTGTCGCTTCACAAAACAAGCACACTGGCACCTTTAGGGTTTTTTTGGCGCCTCATGCCTCGTACACATCTTAGAAAATGAAAAAAGCCTAGGGCTTTTTGAAGCCTAGACGCGTCTAGGCGAGAACTTTGATAGCATAGAGCTTAACATGCCACTCTCGAATGATCTTGAGTCGTGCGGTACGTCGAGGAATCGTCTTTTATACTCTCCTGTCCGGATTCGGGGTAGAGTCGGTGGACATCGACGAATCGCCTTTTATACTCTCTTGTCGGGGTTCAAGTTTAAGTTAATGGATCGAGTGGATGAAAATCATGGCGCACCTATCACACTCATCCATGTTTCACGCTCTAATCCAAGCTCTGAGCATTGGAGGTATTGTGGTATGTCACCGGATAGCGTATGTCATGATTATACTCTAGTCAAGCTCCGAGGAATAAAGTTACTTTGGCCGACGAGTATGTCTATCTCAGTTTCTACTCGAAATAAGCATCGAGGAATAGAGTTAATATGATAGGTGATCGATCCATGTTTGTCACATTTTAAACTCCACGCCAAACTCTGAGGATTAAAGTAAATCAATGCTCGAGCAAATGATGCTCCCATTAGTATGTGTAGATGCTAGTTGGTCGTAACCAGACTATTGATCTACAGCTTGAATTACACCAATCTAAAAATCAAGAGCTTTATTAAAAAAAGGTGTGTAAGATTCGTATATCTTACCCTATTGCAATATTTACAAGTAAAAATGCCAATCGAGCGAGTAAAATAACGTCTAAGGCTTTCGCCATTCCATTCTCTTGTAGCTCATCGACATCAACGGTCGTTAGCTCGAAAGTTCCATTTCCATGCCTTTGTTGGATGACGTATGGTCCTTTCCATTTCAAACTCAGATACACATGGCTGGGGAAGACGAGCTTCAAAACGAGACTACTAATGTCAAAGATTCTAGGTTGAACCTTGTTGTTGTAGTATTGGATGACTCGATGTCTATGTGACGCCACTTCTAAATTATCTTCCTCGCGCTTCTCATCAATCCTATTCGGGGATTCCAAGAGAACCTCCTTGTTCGATAAAAGATCATAATACACTACACGATGAGAAGGAACTTCCAGTTCAACTAGAATGGTGACTTCTAAACCACATGCTACGGCAAATAAAGTGTAATCGATCGTGGATTTGTAGTTGGTATTGTAAGCCCATAACGGGAATGGTAACTCATCGACCCACGCCTCTAGCCTTCTCCAGACATTTCGTTAAAATGAATTTGATAATCTTGTTTACAGCTTCAACCTGTCAATTTGATTGAAGATGAGCGACCATCGAGTATCGCTTATCAATAAGGTAGCGCTGACAGATGTCTCTAAACTTAGCGTTGTCAAATTAGATCATGATATTTGTTATGATGGTTCGAGGAAAACTGAAACGACAGTTGATGTTCTGTATGATAGAGTTGATTACTCTCCTAGTTGTTATGGTAGTCAATGACTTAGCTTCAACCCACTTGATTAAGTAATCAACCGTAACAATAGCATATTTCGTGCCACCTTTAAAATTGGCAAGGAGCTAATGATATCAATGCCCCAAATTGTGAAGGGCTAAGGATTGACCATTTAAGTAAGCTCAGCTCAAGGACGCTTGGAATCTTGGCAAATTTCTGACATTTATCGCATCGTCGCGAATAATCAGACACATCCCGATCAATGGTAGGCTAGAAGTATTTGTAACATAGTACCATCTTTGCTAGACGTCCACCAGCATGATCACCGCACTCGCATATGCACTTCCCGCAACACGCGTGGCAGTCATGGACTACACATCGAAGCAATGGGACAGATGAACCCTTCCTCTACAACACGCCTTCTTGGATAATACTGCGTGTTGTTGTTTGACGAACGACGACTCGCTTTTTGTTTTTTCTCTTAGGAAGGGTTTCATTCAGTAAGATATTCTTGATTTGAGTCATCCATGACTCCTCTGGCTCCATTTTGTACCTGATCAGCTTTTATTTGATTGATGGTTGGAGCATCAAGAACTTCTACTAGAACCAAGCCCACATGTTATGCATTTCCAAAACTAGCCAACTTCCTTGATGAATCCACCTTTTCGTTCTAAAAACGTAGGATATGTGAAATACTCGAACTCAACAAGGACCAACAGATCCGTTGAAACCATGAATACGAGTTGAGCATGGTTTTAAATCTTTTTTCAACATCAATTGATCGTAGACCTTTTTTAACAAAATATTCACATATCTCACGCGGTCAACAAGGATTTTCCGCACTAGTGTCGAACCAATCGTCACAGAGATTACTTATGCATCGTCGATGGGGCTTCCACCCCATCTGCTTCTGGATTCCTATTGATGATATCATTCATCATTATCTTCCTTTGTTTAGCTAGCGCCAAATCTTCTAGAATATTATACTCCTCGTACGCCACATGCTTTACTGTGTTAGCAATAGCATACTGCTCCATGTTTTTCCAACTCTTGCCAACTAGATGCGGTCCACAAGCTATCGCGTTGATGACAATTCGCTTTCCAATTTGCTGAGAAGTAGCTTTAGATGTTGTCTGACCTTGATTATTTTTGTCAACATCATGTCCCGTCTCTATATTCATCCAACTTTCTTTCAAGGATTAATTTCTCGATAATATCTCGTAGGTGACGACATTTACTAGTCATATGACCATGAATCTCGTGGAACAAACAAAACTTTCCCAAATGTTTCTCATTGTCAATCGACTCTCTAAAAGAAGGCTTCTTGTATCGGATGGTACTACAAGTATCTGCTTTGGCTTTAAAACATGAATACGGAACTGATTCAAGAATTTTGTTTTTAGCTCTTGAAACGACGAAACTGACTTCAGCAGCAGTTGTGTAAACTACATCGTCGCTACTCCTAAGTAAATTGGAAATGTCTTGTACTTCCTAGCATCTATAGTTTGTGCCAAGTTCGTATACTATTGACACCTTGCCAGGTGTTGCATCGGATCGAACTTACCCGCGTAGTGAAGCATCGCTGATAAATTGAACTTACAATCACTCGATCTCTAAAATATCGTTTGTAAATAGGGTATGACTTCGTTCAATTCCTCGATCTTTTTTATTGAAACATTAACTATCCCTCATTATCTACCGAACCATGGAAGTCAAATCAGGGTCTAGATTGCAGCGTAGTAGTTTCCAGACTCTATTTCATGTTTATATCTCCCTGACTTTCTCCTCTCAAGTCGAACCCATGGAGTAGCATCTATGTCCACGTTTCCCCGGTCTTTAACATCTCGATTATTCATGGGACGTACTGGGAGTGCAGTAGTGGCGTGAAAGGAGTAGAAAGCGACTCGGCTTACATCGAAATAGAGCAAATTCGGTCCGGATCGTCATGACTACCCTGATTCGGTTGGGCATGGGTGGTGCGAATCATGCTTATGTGCACAAAGACCGATTCGATTATGTTGCTTTGTGACTTCAAGTCCAACTTCCGTCCTCCTACGTTGGCTCCGCAGGCTTTGTTCCGAGGATGATGACCTTTCTGACCCAACAAATTGTATAGAGTTAAAGAACGTTTTCTCTATAAATTCCACTCTACATTCATCTAATTAACTTGATTTCTCAAATCAATATTATCTCCCAGTTGTTGATTCAACGCTTTCTGCATTTGCTCCAACTTCTTCATATCCATGAAGTCGGGTTGAGTGACCATTCCCGTCGTCACGGAAGTGGTGGCAACAATAGTAGCAGTGGGAAGATCAGCGCTATCAAAAGTACGATTTTTGGCCTCCTCGTTGAGTGCTCGTCTGTTCTTCGACTTGAGCATATGCACGGAAGGTAGAAGCTTCTTTTTTGCGATCACGTTGGCTTCTTGATGATATCAACTACTTCAATACTATAATGACAAGAGAATGGATCCTTCATCCATGGAATCGCTATATCAACAGACTGAGAATCATTTCAATGAAAAACACTAAAATATTAGCACGTAAAGTTGCACTAACATCTGAAAGAGATTGTATGAAGAGGATAATGAAATTGAAGGTTATGAATGAAAAGCTAGAAAAACATGCAAATATAATCACATAGCAAATGTAGTGGTTCGGCAGTAAAGGCCGACGTCTACTTTCCAGAAAACTTCACTATTTCTCGTTGATTTTTACTAGTACAAGATTTCGAATCGGTGAAAACCAATATCGATATAAATTGTTGGGAAATTACCAAGAATGCAAAAGAATCCTTCTCCGAACATAGGCCTCCTAATATATATAGGCGTTGGAGGCCAAAAATTGTGGAAAGCGAAGTGGAGAAAATGGAAGGAGTGCAGAACATAGGTAGCCCACCTATCTAAATCGGCATAGGGGCTGGATTTGGATCAATACCGATCCAGATTTGGCACCTCCCCCGTGTCGATCCGGTTTGGAAGTGAACATGGCCATTGCTTGAATCTCCGCTTCGAACATTGGATTGAAGCTTTTAAAGCCGTCTCATGTTGCTTAATGTTAGGTTGATCTGAATTCGTGAGCTCCTGGATTTAAGTTTTGAGGACTCTTTCTCATAATTCCCTCGAGCTTGTCGACTCATCACCTCTGTGGTGGATGGGCTTTTGAGTCTGGGCCACCATATCATCATTTATAATTGTTCGACCAATCACCATTCGGTTAATTGTAAAATTAGAAGTCTGAGATAGACGGGCTAAAAGGCTAGGTAACAGCAGTATATCTTCGATGTGTTACATTGTTAGAATGTTTAGTGTCAATACAGCATCAAATTTGTAAATATGATTAAAACATAGCAATCTATCTGTTGAAGTTAAATCATGTTTGGGATGTTGTCCAAACATAAGAAGTCTTCAAAAGTAAAAGGTTTTTCAGTATAATAAGCAAAAGACAAAAAAATAAAAACCGTCACGTTTATAGGTTCCATTCTTTCATACAATAACAACTCGTATGCCCTCGTCCCCCGAAACATCACCCCCCCCCCCCCTCCCCCTAAAAAAAAACCTTTAAAAAAGGAGGTAAAATATCATACGAACACATAGGTATAATATAAAAAAAATAACCCTGGAACTCTACGATTACAATTCTTTTTAGCCCTGTGATTTCAAGTTCAACATGTTCCTACATGTAACAGAAAACAATTAAGATTCTGAAGTTCAATTTTTTTGCTTCATATGCTGTGTTACTGATAAAGTAGAGCATATAAACATTCGGGGAAAAAAATTGGACGTGAAACTGTGAAGACTTCAGTTGTGTGGAGCATTATTAGATGCTTCAAAGAAAAACTGAAAAGTAAAACTCAGATGAGTTTAACAGCATAGGTTTTTTACTTGCACCATCAAAAGCAACTTCTCATATAAGGGGAAATTTTGCATTTCGATCGATAAATTAATTATTTAAGTTGCAACGAAAATTAAGAGTTCAATAGTTTATTTCTAATATTAGCCAAAAGTTAGGTGATATGTTGAAGTTTAGCCAAATTGTTCAGTATCAAGATTTATGTAGTTGAAACTGCTTAGCTTTATATTTAAGAGTTCATGGTTTGTTCTTATAATTATGGTCCACAGTTCAGGATGTCACTTGACATGTGCTGGTCTGAATTTATACCTCAACCACGTTAAGTACATAAAACAAAATCCAATAGAAACAGCTAGGTACCTGAAGGCGGGCAATCACTCTCTTTTGAGATAATTTCTTTGTCTTGTCTCCTTTGGCTGCTTTACCCTTTGCATCTTCTTTCTTCTCTCTGGTCTCAAAGATATATCTACATGCAAAAGCAGGCACGGGTTGGCAACAATACTTCATAACCAAGTAATATAACAGTTCCAATTAAAAGTTAAAAACAATGAAAAAAATACTCATGAAACAGAATATTGATAATTAGGATCCTTCCAATGGGGAAATAATTAGAAAGCGACTTATTATCAAAAATAAAGTCAGTGAGTCATGAGATGTCATAGATAGAAAAAAAAACAGTTTTTAGCAAACGGCTGCATGAATACTAATGACATTAAAAGAAGGCTTGGGAAAAGAAAGGGGGGGGGGGGGGGAGGTAATACAAGAATGCTAGCTGTTTACAAAAAATGGATCCACCAGTAAGGCTTTGCTTAGAAACACTGTAGTCTCAACCATACTCATTAGCACTACAAAACAATCAGCTTCTCTTTTCATCAGCTTATGCTCAAGACAACAAGTTAAAACAGAAAACTTGTTTGAAGGACCAACTTCCAGCAAAATGAGCAAGTAATTTTTTTAACCTCAAGGTCGAAGTTTATGGAATAATCAAACAGACGGCCAAATGTTATCATGGATATGTATTAGCTCGAATAAAATATTCCAAACATATTTGGATATATTAGCGTAGTTTTAGGCCCTTATTAGTATTCTTCTCAACTAATTAAAACTTGTATGATATTTGAATTTCAAATTATAACATTATGCGCAATATGTGATGAAATGAGGTGCGGGGTTGGATTTACGAAGGTTAGCGTTTGTTAGGATTGAGACGGTGCAATAAAGTAGTGGTTAGGGATGATGGCAAGGGGGGTCATGGTGGGCGATGTGGCATGGTAAAGGTAAAATCGATGCAAGAACGAGATTTGGAGTTGAGAAGTTGTTGTATTTGAAGTTGAGAATAAAATTGAGGTTGCTTGTGTCCTTCAAATCAGTGTTGTCAATAGCGAATAGCGCAAAATAGCGCAAGGCCTGCGCTATGCGCTATAGCGCGCGCTACAATGTTTTTTTTTTTTTGCTTACAGAAAAGAAGATCTTTAAAAAAAAAAACACAGGAAAAAGACACAAAAGGAAAAAACTGTATGTTTAAAATCTCCAAAAAACGAAAATGCATGTTCAAAAAAGAAAAAGCAAAATAGCGCGCTATTCATGGCTGCGCTATGATAAAATAGCGCGCTATAGCGCGCTATTTTTGCGCTACACGGGACCCCTGCGCTATAAGAACCAAAATAGCGCAACCTGTGCGCTATGCGCTATTTTGCGCTATAGCGATCGCTATGACAACTATGCTTCAAATTAACGTCTAAACTTGATGGTTTAGAAACTAAAAGTGTTTTCAAGTTTCACTTAAACTAGTTTCCCCATGCATAGTAGTTTAGGCGCAAAGGCGCAAGGCTTGAGCCCTCGGCTTTTTTGAGCCTTGGGCTTTTATACAAATATGAGCTTTTTTGCTAGAAAAAAATTGCACTACAAAATGCTACTAAAAATGATAAATTTAGTGATAGAAAACATAGATTAGTAGGTATGAAGTCACAAATGCAATTTCGGAACTAAAACGATCGCAAATTCAATAAATTTAATTATTTAAAACGTAACTCTTTAAACTTTAAAACTAAACAAAACTCAATAAATTTTAAGACATATTTAAATTTAAATTTGAAGTTTAAAACATAACTCGGTAAATTAACTAACAAGTTTAGATTAAAGTATAAACCTTTAAACTAATTAATTTAAATGAAAAACAGTTAAAAGAACCGCTGCTGATATATATATATATATGTGTGTGTGTGTGTGTGTGTGTATGGCAAGCGTTCGTTGCACCCTCAAAATGAAGCACCCCAAATGCCCTCTGATATCAGCCCCGCATTTATATCAAAGAAAGTGAGTGAGAAGTGAGAGAGTGAGTGGAAGGAGAGAGTAGGGGAAATACTTGGTGGAAATAGGGGGCAAATGGGGTGCTGCACTGTTACGGGTGCCATTGAATTGATAGCCAAGAGTCGGATTGGGTCTAAACAAAAGTGGGCTTGGCATAAAATCAATTATTTTTCGAGGCGCGCTTATTTTAGCCTCAACGCCTCGAGAAAAAGTGCCAAAGGCGTGCTTTATTTGCGTCTTGGTTAGCTGGGGCGCCTTGAACGCCAGCGAGGCGCAAAGCCTGCGTCTGAGCCTTAGGCGCACCTTAACAACTATGTCCCTATGTAAGAAGGATTCTTACATACTAATGTAATTGTATCAAACATTAGACAGCAGGGGACCAATATTGTGAAAAAGCACAAATAAGGAAATATTCACAACTCAATGATCATATAATTTTTAACTTGGACTTCAATCAGCGCTAAAGCACCTGATATCAGCTTCTTATTGCATTTATTAGCATAGCTTAGACGTTGGAAATGAAAAACAATCAAAATTCTTTCAAAATTGCCCATAATCAAGATATATATGTAAATGATAGGAAGTTTGAAATGAGTGAAGACCTTGCTCATATGAGAGGTCTTTGCTATGTAACTGAATCAAATATTAGAATGTGAGACGAACACTGTGAATGGTGCACTTGAGCAAATATTTACCACTTGAGAGATGGCAGTCACAATAATGAAAATTTTGATTGGCAGATGTATATGAAAAAGCATTAGAAATTAAACTGTGAAAATCATCTAATGGATCAGTAAAGCTATCACAGGGTGAAAAAATATGAAGCCCAAATTCTTATATTTCTCAATATCCTGGCCAGTGGGCATCTTCCAAAGAATTTCATTTGCTTACAAATTATTCTCATTATTTGCAGATCATTATCAACAGAAAACCAGCCTTGAAAATTTCATAGTTAGTCTCATCACCGTATTATGGAAGTATTATTGCAGACATTGACTGTAAAAGTAGAAAAATCTTCTTAGTGCTTAAATGCTAAGCATAAGCCTTCAACAAAGAATAAAGTGGCGATATGATATTATCGATGCATTGAAAGGTCCTAGCATTTGAGTGCCATTAAGTTAGACAATAACCTTACCATCTCAATCGCTTCCCACTCTAATTAAACATTATTACCTGATTCACTGGGTAAGGGCTAGCTCGACAGCTTAAAACAATAGAGAACTTCATTAGACAGAAACAAACTTAGCTGTCCATACAATCAACAAAAGGTGCAATTTTAAAAGGCTTTAAGCAGGGGGCAATGCAGAAAGGCAAATTATTAGACTTGGATTTGTCTACTTGGCTCTGTACAAAATTACAGGCCAGTGCAAAATAGAATAAAAACATGGGAAGTTCAAAAAATGTGGTACATTAATAATCTAATTTTAAAAAGGGAAATGGTTACCTGTGATGACGGAAGAATATGAAATCTCGCTGATTATGGAAAGTTACAACCCTACGACCACGGAAGTTTGGATGTATGGGGAATAAAGATTGTATCATCCTAGATCACAATGAGTAATACTGTAACTACAAATAAATATAACAAGGGATGACAACATGTAATTAGTTAAATTTAACAACCTCATCCCTCAAGCTAAGGACAACAGCATCATTTAAGAAAATTCAGTGCAATGTAGAATATCGACTGAAAGTTATCAGTGGAATGGGAAATGCGGATTTTAAATTATAAAGTGAAAGATCACTAAATTAATGAAAACGTGCGATTTGAATGCCAATAAAAATCAACTTAACCTGATTTTGATTAGATTTTCAAATTTCAATTCCAAGATAAATAGCAACTGAGAAATACTATTCAATCCATTTTAAAACAGTAGCAAAATTAGCTTTAATCTACAAACCAAAATTTACTGTTTCCCAAAACAAAACAAAAAAGCATGAGAGAAAATTAAGCATTGAGCTTATATGGGCAGAAACTCAAGCATCAAAATTAAGTAAAAATATAAATTGTAACTATGAAAAAAATTGCATACTTAGATGTCATTTTGTAACCTACATAGAAAAAGATAGCATATACATGTCACAAAATGAATTTTTTTAACCTATAATCCACAATTTAAATCCAATTTTGATTTAAATCTAGATTTATTTACGGTCTGAATCCTGCTTTAATAAATAAATAGTCCTATTTGACATCTATCTATTCAGGGTAAATTTAACAAAGCTTACCTTCCCATGCGATGGCCAAGACGAGTTCCGAAATTGTTTAAAACCAACTCAGGTATATGTCCAGTAGGATTCCCATGCCCCTGGAGAAAAGTACACAAAGCTACAGTCTACATGCCTTATAACATTAATGATTTTTTTTTCCACTGACTATAAAGTATCAAAACAATAAGTTAGGTACAGGCAGCATCTGGATTATGTCAATACACAATGCTAAATATGACCATATGAGAGATGGAGTTATAAAGTGAATTAACATGAAACTTCTTCATACAATATGTGAATCAACATGTTCATCTTAGATGATATAAACTCTGTAAGCCAACCAAGTACATGAAATTGGCTTTGTTAGATAATATGGGAATTCAAAGCATTGTTGTGGTAGATAAAATTGTTATTGCCAAGTCAGAAGAAACCAAATATTGTGAGTACCTTAATGTCCTTCCGCAAAACAAGACTGGATAACTTGAAATGTGCAGTTGGCCCTTCAGGTAAATTGATTATTAACATGGCATCTGAAAAAATCAAATTACAAAATGAAAGGAATATGGTTTTAAAAATGTTTATGTTCTAACAAAAAATGGAAATAGCTAGAAGAAGAGAAAACAATTACAGGCCCAGGAGATTGTCAAGCATATTAAGGAAAAGCACAAAACCGGAAAATTACACATACTGAGTATGTATAGGTAAAGGCTTACCTGGTTCTCTTCTGTTAGTGTGGACAACTATAACTGAAGTAAAATCCTTCTCCTTGGCATACTCTATAATCTGCAATGAAAATATATCCATAAAGATAATATTGAATAAATATGATGGTAAATAAGTAACACAAAGAAAATTCATACTTGTTTTAGCTCATATGTTCCTCTTTTAAAGTAATAAGCATTGGGAATAACCGTCAACAGCTCCTGAATAAAAGCAGGTCCTCTCTAGGAAAAAAAATGTGGTTTTAATTATGTCAGCTGTGGCTAACAACCTAAATAATTTATTATCATAAAAAATTCGCTAGCTAGGCAAAAGCAATATGGATGTGGCAATGATGCTGGAAAAAACAGAACAAAATGAAGATGTGAACAGACAGTGGAATTGAAACGACAAGTAGTCATCAATATCTTAGGAGTTCCCTCTTGTTTTAGGACTGCGCTAAACTCATCGGCCTCATTCCCTGCAAAAAGCTGCAATTACAGAGGAACAATTGGTTAAATTGTAATGTTATATCAAATTAGCAAAGAACATTTAATCAAGAAACTGGATAGTCTGGAAGAAGTTTTCAGAGTGGATTAAAGAAAATTGTGCATATGAAAGGATTTTTACTAACCTGTTCTATCCAACAATAAAAAACATTTTACAGTTTTATAGTAGAAACTAAGCATAGAAAAACAGAACTCATTGTATTCATCAGACATGCATGGTTGCTTTTAAATTACCAGCATGTTTAACAAAGCCTTGTTTGAAAATTAGGACTTTCAAATTATCATAGGACAGATATGTCAGAGAATTTGTCTTTTCCTCCAATCACAAAATTTCATTTAATCTAGTGAAAACATAGCAATCAAACTTCCGCCAACCAATTACACATAAAGAAACCAATAAACTAGTAAATTGAAGTACCTCCTCATCATCAGGTTTACAAACAGTCTCATCTGGCTCCCTAGTATTTTCGATTGTCTTCGGTACCTGCTTCTCTGGCGGCTGTAACTCCCCAAACAAAAATTGCATTAAACCACATCGAAATAAAAGAATAAAAAACACAGGAAGAGGTTAAGATTAAAAAAATACTTCTTCTCCAAGCTCGATAGCCCTTTTATAAGCAGCATCTCGAGCTTTAGCTTTATTTCTCTTCTCGATCTTTTTTTCTTTCTTGAGTTTAGCATACAGCTGGCTTCTTTTTTCTTTGTTTTTTATTTGAGAAGGATCCACCTTGCTCCTTTTAACATGGTTTTCAGTGTTGGATACATTGGTTGGAGCTGACTCTTCTGCCCCAGCTTTATTTTTTCTGTCTTTTGCCATGAATTTATTCTAAAGAATGGATTAAATTTAAGGTTAGTTTAAAGCAGTGTGTAAACATTTAGAATTAATGTGTTTTATCCATAAGTACTTTTATTGGAAATTTATTACCCAATACCACAATTGTATCTTAAAATATAAAAACTGTATGGAAAGAAAATCAAGTTTGGGGGATTCAATGGTACCCGCATTTAGGGGTGTCAAATGGGTTGGGTTGGATGTAAATGGATTAGGTTAAAAATTTACCCAACGGTCCCAACCCATTTAATCAAAAAAGAACACCCAGCCCATTAAACTCATTTCTAAATGGGTAAATATCCAATCCAACCCATTATTTAACGGGTAAAACAAACCAAACATATTTACCCATTTTGACTGAAATTTTAGCAAAAGCAATAGTATAAAATCATTGAACTATACAACATATGAGCTACAGATAAAAGTTGTAACTAAAACAGCATTCCAGTTGCACATTCAAAACAACATTTGCAACAATGATTGAAATAAAATTCAAAAGTACTAATTTTCAGTTTTTACTCTTTAGTACTACAATAATCAAAATATCATTCAAGAAACTACATACAGCAGCAACAATTAAAAGCGAATAATAAAACCAGTTGTAAAATTCAGTTTTTTGTCACAATATCATATGATTTTGGATGTACTACGAATCCTTCCAAAATATCCACTTCAGCCCTGGACAGTAAATTAAGTACAAGTGATGATCTGAAAATTGAGAAACACGGTACATAGTACAGATTGATATAAGTGCATTAAAAAATTTCCAAAATTTCAGCGAAAAAGTGAAATGCAACTAGGTCTTAGAGCATGCTTGGTTAGACAGTTAGTGCAACAGTTAAGTGAACACATCACATATGAATTTTGTTCAACACGTTACAAATTTCCTAAACACCAGCAAGGTTGTTACACTTTTGGGCTACTACAATGGTAAACAAAAAACCCTGTTGATGCATTCCAAAAAGAGCAAGATCCAGGCTTATTTATTTGCACACAAGTATGATGTCTTAATTTGATTTAACACTGATATAACAATGACCAGTCTAGAAAGAAAAAGAGTACAAATTGTTACATATCAATAGACCTATATACAAAATGAATAGCAACGGAAACTTAAGGATAGTAATTTTCATTTGCTAACACACGCTATCTTTTTACATCGCAACTGAAACCCTATTTTGATCTCATTTACATTATTCGATGTAAAGAAAACTGCTCTTGGGGTGGGGAAAAATGCATGGGGATGTTAATACAGGAAATTAACTTAGATAAGAAATTTGAGTTAATAGGTCGCGCCGAAGGCCCAAAGAGAGGTAGAGATCAACCTAAAATGACATGGGAGGAGATAATAAAGAGAGATTTAAGTAACTGGAGTTTATCGGAAGAGCTGGTAGTTGATAGGAGTGCATGGAAATTGGCAATCCATGTACCAGAACCTTAGTGTTTTTTTTTCACGTTTACTGAACCCTTTTTACTTTTTATTTACTATTTTAGATTTTATTGAACATTTTTACTTCTTATTATTATTATTATTTAAAAAAAAAAACTTTATCGGATGATTTTTTATTTGATTGGTTATTTTAAACCCTTTTATATATATATATATTATTATCATCATTATTTATTTTATTTTAATTTTGGGTTCCATATCTAGCCAACCCCAACTTGTTTGGGATATATGGCTTTGTTGTTGTTGTTGTAGGGGGGTTCTCAAGTAAAATAACCTGCGAGGATTAAGAACAAAACATATGTTCTAGTTTATTACTTTTTAATAAGCTGGCACATCGGATAAAAAAAATAAGTTGTAAAATCAAAGAATAAGAACAAATAAGTAATATTAGGGGGGAAAAAATTATGAATGACATCATAACTTCATGCTGTCAATAAAATTTTGATTTGGGTAATTTTGCATGTTGCAATCGCTCCTAAGCAAAATGATATTATTATATATAGTGGTCTCTATTCGACGAAAATAAACAAAATTTAAATAATAATAAAACTGTGAAAAAAATAAATTATAGTTTCGAACAATATGTTCAAGGCGAAAAGGCGCAAAAAAAAAAGGCTTGCACGATTTTGCACCTTAGATACACTATTTTCC
This sequence comes from Allium sativum, assembly GCA_030737875.1. Taxonomy (NCBI): domain Eukaryota; kingdom Viridiplantae; phylum Streptophyta; class Magnoliopsida; order Asparagales; family Amaryllidaceae; genus Allium; species Allium sativum. Next base: position 52,569,218 of record CM060909.1, on the reverse strand, counting down.
TGTGCCCTGCTATCAAAACTGCAGCTAAAACTAGTACAAAATGTGCAATTTTGAGAATAACAGTACATTAGCTCACATCACAAAGTAAAATGATTCGAAAAAAAAATTTAAAATTTGTTTCAATCAAATCAAAATTGATATAACTGATTGGATTTGTATAAACTTTCAAAAAAAATTAAATTACTTCAAATCAAGTTATTTTCCAAATAAAATGTTTTATTAAAAAAAATAGTTTGAAGCAAACTTTAAACATCAATATTACAAATTCGATCGATTTTATTTATTTTTAAACTTATAATAAATTTTAACTTCTAATTTTGAAGATTTAGACGAATCAGTTATAAAATTTCAAACAAACAGTTTTAACGTTATTAAATTATACCAGTGAGAAGCCCGAGGATGGCAGGAGGTGAGAAGTGTCGACGGCAGGGGAAGGCAAGGTCGATGCTCGGGCAAGCAAATTGACGGTTGAGGAGATTTATGCGGCAGGCAGCGCAAGCGAAGTTAGGTCTTTTATTTTATTTTTTTAAAATATTGGGGGACGGATGTTTGGTTTGTCGATTCAGGGTTTATTCTTGAGGTTTAGGGCCTTCGAAAATGGGTTGAATAATGAATATTCACGTTTTTTAAACAGCCCTCTCCGTTATTCGGTATTAAAACTTCGGACGGTCCGTAGGTAGGATTGACTGGATCGCTGCAACGATTGAGAAACCGATATAAATGTTCTAAACGTTGAATCGGTTTCTCAATCGTTGCAGCGACCCAGTCAATCCTACCTACGGACCGTCCGAAGTTTTAATACCGAATAACGGAGAGGGCTATTTAAAAAACGTGAATATTCATTATTCAACCCATTTTCGAAGGCCCTAAACCTCAAGAAAAAACCCTGAATCGACAAACCAATCATCCGTCCCCCAATATTAAAAAAAAAAAAACCTAACTTCGCTTGCGCTGCCTGCCGCGTCAATCTCCTCAACAGTTAATTTGCTTGCCCCTGCGTCGACCTTGCCTTCCCCTGCCGTCGACACTTCTCACCTCCTGCCATCCTCGGGCTTCTCACTGGTATAATTTAATAACGTTAAAACTGTTTGTTTGAAATTTTATAACTGATTCGTCTAAATCTTCAAAATTAGAAGTTAAAATTTGTTATAAGTTTAAAAATAAATAAAATCGATCAAATTTGTAATATTGATGTTTAAAGTTTGCTTAAAACTTTTTTTTTTAATAAAACATTTTACTTGGAAAATAACTTGATTTGAAGTAATTTAATTTTTTTTTTGAAAGTTTATACAAATCCAATCAGTTATAACAATTCTGATTTGATTGAAACAAATTATAAAAAATTTCTTTGAATCATTTTACTTTGTGATGTGAGCTAATGTACTGTTATTCTCAAAATTGCACGAAGATGCAATTTTTATTGTCAAAATTGCACATTTTGTACTAGTTTTAGCTGCAGTTTTGATAGCAGGGCACAGGAAAATAGTGCATCTAAGGTGCAAAATCGTGCAAACCTTTTTTTTGCGCCTTTTCGCCTTGACCATATTGTTCGAAACTATAATTTGTTTTTTTCACAGTTTTATTATTATTTAAATTTTGTTTATTTTCGTCGAATAGAGACCGCTATTTATAATAATATCATTTTGCTTAGGAGCGATTGCAACATGCAAAATTACCCAAATCAAATTTTATTGACAGCATGAAGTTATGATGTCATTCATAAATTTTTTTTTCCCCTAATATTACTTATTCTTATTCTTTGATTTTACATTTTACAACTTATTTTTTTATCCGATGTGCCAGCTTATTAAAAAGTAATAAACTAGAACATATGTTTTGTTCTTAATCCTCGCAGGTTATTTTACTTGAGAACCCCCCCTATTAACTCAAATTTCTTATTTAAGTTAATTTCCTGGATTAACGTTCAACACTAAAAATCATTGAACCTCGGAGAAAAAAGAAAAGAACAAAAAAAGAAATAGGTATATCACGAAGCTCAAGCCACATTCCTTCAAAACTAATTAAATTTGTCCACTCAACACCCAGACAAATTCCCCAACACATTTCAACCAGAAAGTAATGTTGCAAAACAAAGAATAAGAGCACCGATCAATTTCATTTCAGCTGTACTACAAAAAACAGGCAAGCATTCGTAAAACATGAACGTCAATGGAACTCAAATGTAACTCAGCAGTCGGCACCAAAATCCACTTATAAATAGCTAAGTGAACATTCACAGCGCTTGGACATTCGCAAGGCTCAATCAAAAATAAAAATGATTGGAAGTCCAGCTTTACCAAGTATACAGCTAGCAAAACATACTGCAAAATGCATATAAGTTAAAGATATAACAGTAGCAATTGTGTTCTTAGAAACATTTGGAGTCTTGGACTGTGTTTGTTCATACAAGAAAGAGAATGGACTGTCTCTTCACTAAAGCCTAAAGGGACGATGGTATAAATTTCATGGCATAAACATAAAGCCATAAACAGTAAAGTAGTAAACTGTAAACACATCTAGTCTAGATATGAAGTTCTTAGAAACATTAAATCACCAATATGAAGTTCAAACAAATCACTCACAGTCGCATGCATTCTCTCCCTTGTCAATCTTGCAGTCGACGACGCCATGTACCTTCTCGAACAGTCGAACTCAACGACGGAGCCACGAGGCACAAACCGACTTCAAAACTCAAAGAATAAAACTAGGGTTTAAAGTTTTTTACTGGATTTCGCTCGGATTTGTTTTTGAAGAAGAGCGAGTGAATTAGAATCAGTAGCTGCCGCTACTTTTTGGATGGATTAGGGCACCTGGGCACGGGATGTTAATATGGGATTGGGCTGGGCTGTTCTTGTGCGTTGCGTTAGGGGTGGTTTTATTCAATTTTCGGCTCTCTATAATATTATCTCCGTTATATCGGTTAACGGTTAACCGACCGACTAAAATTTGGTTATCCGTTAACCGAACCGAAAATAGGCGGTTTAACCGATTGTGGCGGTTAACCGATTACTGCGGTTAAGTCGGTTCGGTATAGATCGGTTAAGGCGGTACGGTCGTTTAACGCCCACCCCTAACTCTTATGGTTTAAAAACCGATTCATAATAATTCCTTAACCGATACGAATGGCAGGGTATGGATTCAACATGCGACGTTGATGCGGTGAAGTATATTCCTCGAAGATGCAGTTTTGCTATGGCTCTCTTGACTTCCGTCGAAAACCAATTCTCTCGACTTCCATCATAACATATTCTAAGGAATAAGGGAATCTTCGAAAAGCTTCTTCGAGTGATTCAACAACGCTTTAACTGAGGTTGACAACACCCTCAAAAGAAGATTATTCTTATTGCACTTATCAAGTACATTCACCCTGAAACTAATTTTGAGGAATAACTCGATCGAAAGCGTATAAAGACTTTGAAGCGTTTATACGAGAGAGTTAATCAGTACTTACATCAGAAGAAAGCACACAGGGAACGGGATATGCAGTGATATCCTCGTAAATCGCAACATTACTATGCACAATAATGTTTTCATCAAGTAACAATTCCGGAAAAGTCATTGTAAATGTCCAGAACGAGCCAATGCAAGGCAGCAACAACTTGGAAGGTTGTGATGAGAAGAAGGAGAAGCATTTCCTGATTTCCTTCTTACAACAGCTATACTCCATTGAATTCTCAGTTGGAGACGATTTACTTAGAGACATGCAACACAATTTAATATAAGAATCCTGATCCTAGGGAATCCACGAAGAGTGAAAAGAAATTCAGTGATTACTACAGGTTTCATGAGAAGTTCAGTCAGAATACTAATGATCGCCGACATCTCCGTGATGCGATCAAAAAGCTCATTGGTGAAAAGTATCTTGAGCAATATGTCCAAGTCCCAAAGGATGGGCACCAATTCGTTCAGCACCCAATCCAACTAAGAGGGCACCAAGGGCATCTAATAAGTGGCCCCCTCGGTGGGGAATTATCATAAACACCATTTGGGGTGAACAATATCCAGTTGATAAGAGCTCGTGACATACGAAAGAGTACATCAACTCCATTAAGCACGTTGGTTATGAAGAATGCTTAGTTGGAGATGAGGTTGCCCATGCCAAACGAAAAGAGACAGTACATCGTCTTCCGCGAGAGAGAAGTTATCGGGGTGGAAGCCTCAACCATCGACCCTTTTGACATCTCGACTAACATTGGTTCATCCTATGGAAGGTCATTGTTGACTCAGGGAGTTCCATCAATATCATCTTCAAAACGGCTTATGATCACATGAAACTAGATGCCAAAGATCTTAAACCGTGCACTACCAAGATCCATGCCTATAAAGATACTACAAATGAGCTTGGGAATTGTCGACCTATCGGTTAAACTTGGCGAAGGAGAATGTCGTAAAGTTAGAATCATCTCAGTTTCGTCATCGACGTTAACTCTCTTTATAACGCCTTCTTGGATCATCCTTTCTCAACCAACTTTAGAATATCATGGAACCATGGCGCCTAATATGGAAATTCCCGATGACCTTTTCTCAAAAAACTCTTATCAATCATTGGATTGGCTTGTTAGTCGACTGTCTACTTATCATATATATGGTGGCAAGACTGTGCAACTATGGCCACATATCCTTTTTAAAAAAAATAATAATAATTAATTTTGGCCACATAAGGGTAAACAAATGAAGGGTTTTATTCAAGAAAGGATTAAGAAATTGATAAGTGTAAGCAAGATGGATTTTAGCCCAAGCCTATATTATTCACTCTTATATCTCTCAACTGATATTATTGTTTTCATCCTGTCATTCTGCAAAAAACAAAACCAAATACTAATGTCATGTAGCGATTAGCAAGAGACAAAGAAACACTGTGAACGGACCACTAGAGCTTCACTTCTATAGAAAGAGAAGTATTTTAATCAAACTATTTACTTATGTGGGTAACATTGACTCTACTCTCTGCCAAATATGTTAAGATTTGGAGTTTGAATATATTTATCATTTACGAAAATAGTGAATGTGTTTTTCCTAAATTACAATGACCATATGTAAATTATTTCCTTGAAAGCATACTTTGTGACATGTTTAAGATTTAAATGTTGCTAGATTCAAGTTTGGTCGCTAACATCTAGATTAAGCCAAACAAAGATAATCACAGTGTAACACCCTACATTTTTAAATAATAAAATAATTGAAATAATAACAAACAATAAAAATTAACATTTTTGGAATTATTAGAAAATGACCTCGGAAGATATACAATTGTGTTCGTGACAATATTCTGATCAGTTTACATATATAATATATTCCGAATGGAGTATGTTTGATATTCGAAGTTCTGCATCGGAAAATAATTATACGTGAAACGTGTGTAGATATATTTATAAATGTATGCGTGTGTTAATTCTAAAAATAACGTGCATTTGAAATTCAAAATAAACGCATTAATATAAGGAAGCTAAATCATTGAATGGAAGAAATAAATCGCATTTAATACCAACATTCGAAAATTCGAACGTTACACAAAAACTCGCCTAAAATGCGCATGGAGGGTCGATCCCCATACCAATCGGGTCGACCTATAGGTCGACCCATATAGGATTGAGTCAACCCGAGGGGAATGCAGGTCGATCCACACGCTTATTTTTGATGTGTATCTCATTTTTGAACGAACGGGTTTCGTTCGTTCATATCAAAGGGACAAGGTATGTTCTGGTATCTATAAATAAACGTGCATGACTAGCCTCCAAACTCATATTTTTTTAGTGGGCATGGAAGCTCTACCATTTCCTTTCTCCTTTGGTTCTTCAGAGATAAATGTATTAGATTTTGGCTTTCTAATTCAAAATCTGGAGGTAGAAATAGTAGATATATAAAGTAGATGTCAAAATTCGTTGTCTATATGAGGTAAGTTCTACAGATCGGGTTTTTAAATAATTTATTTTATTTCTTTTATATCTTGATGTATAAATCTATGTAAATTTTAGTTCGTAGATTAAAGTAGGTCCATAAAAGGGGAAGGTTATGGATAATAAAGCTGGACTAGAATCGGATCTGGAACTTAGAATGCTTCTTCCAAGTGAGTGAATTTAGGATAAAATCTTTTAAATAATGGTGTATAGCATCGTTTAGCTTCTGTAATTATCGATTAAGTTTGACATACTTAAACAAGAATTATTTGCAGTTATTGTTTATACAGATTTCTTGTACTGAAACTGCAAAAATTGGAAAAGCGTACGTTTATGTAAACAATTACTGTTTTGGGAATTGTGCTTAAATGAATATAAGTAATTGTGGAATTAGAGAGTTGTAAAGAAAGAAGCTGTAAACCCAAATATTATAAATTTACTGTTACATGTCAAGATTGAAAATTAAAAAGTAAAACAAGAATTTAATGTATAAATTAAACTGGAAGTTAGAACTAATTTAGTATGTTGGTCATGAAAAATGGTATATTTTCATAGTTTATTTCTACAAGAAAGACGGAAAACGTAAAAGATCATATTGCAACTGTTGTTTTACAACTGTCACAAAATGACGATTGTAATAAAGGTTTTTTACAACTTTTTTATTTAGAAAGTTGTAATATACTAATTTTCAACACAGGAAACTAATACAAGGACAATCGGCCTTAATAATTTATCCACAAGGACACGCGCTTAAAAATTTATCCAAAAGGACATAACCCTAAAAATTTCCGTCGCTCATTTCTCTCTTTCGATTTCGTACAACGAAATCAGCAAATCAAAATTAACGAAATCATCTCAACTGGAAATCGAATGGAAACAAATCCACGGCGTCTCCTACAGTCGAACGTCGAAAATCAATCGAAACAGCAAAATTCGGCACGAAGTCGATCTCAAAAATCAACCTCGAATGATTTTTTTTTTTTTGCTACAATCATTATAATTTAATGTTTATTTCTGTCGATTAGCTTTTTTTATTTCGCAAGGTGATTCATGGTTTTTTTTTGTTCTCCAATTTTAATGATCGGTTATTCAGCAGTTGGGTATCAGTTTTATATTTTTTTAGGTATCATTTTTGTTTATTTAACACTGTTTTATATTTGTTTTGTTGGGTTTTTAATGTTGTATCTATTTTGTAGTTGTATTGTTGCATTATCTATGTATTACAGTCGAACTTATTTCATTACGGGCTGCTGCTCAATCTATCAGCTTTGAAATACCATTAACTCTATGTGTGTTATCAATATCTCTACGCGTGATTCGACAGAACATTATTATTTTCCCTCTTTTATTGAACTAGGAATAGAATAAAGAAATTTAATATATTATATTCAATGGATATTTTTTATTTATTTATCATTAGGGTTGATGAATTAAACTATATAGTTAGATTAGTAAAAGCAAACTGCTTATAAATTTGCAGCAAAGATGAACATAACTATTATTGCCAAAAAAAACTATCATTGTTATATGAAAAAATAGTTTGCTATTTTTTTAGGTATCGGTTTTCTTGTATTAATAGTGTTATGCTGTTTTGTTTATAGTTTTGGTGCTATTTTACTTTTGTTCTTGTACTGTTGCATCAGTTTTGCTACTCAAACAAATTTATTTCATTTTAAACAATCAAATTGTGATTCAAACAGTTTCTGTATTACTTTTGCCATTAAATATTATAGCAGTTTTTAGGTATCAGTTTTATAAAAAAAAAATAGGTATCAGTTTTATGGCTTAGTGTATGAGAACTGTGGCAAGTAGGTAGATTTGTGTTGTTTGCTTTGGTAATTGACTTTTTTTGATACACAACATTAATTCTAAGTGATACCCATTGATTAAAAAAATAACACCCATCAACTCAATTCAATTCTCACAAAAATAACATTTATTCTCAATAATACCCACTGATTAAAAAAATAATAGCAATCAATTCAATTCAATTATCACAAAAATGAGATTATTCTCAGTAATACACAATAATACCCACTTGTATCATATGATACATAACTGATTTAATACGATACATTGTTTTCCTACGCAATCTAAGTACATAGAACACTATTCCCCATTCCAAGCATGCATTCATGCATTTACTTTTACTTGTACGCAATCCAGTCTTGAATTCAAGTAAATTCTAGCAGCATGCAGTATCTGCAAGTATTTCATACACAATCAAAACTTATACCAACATAATACTATAAATTCAACTAGAAAATACAAAACTGATACCTAAAAAAATATAAAACTGATACCTAAAAACTGCTGTGATGTAAATTCAACTAGAAAATATAAAACTGATACCTAAAAAAATATAGAACTGATACCTAAAAACTGCTATGATGTAAATTCAACTATAAAATATAAAACTGATACCTAAAAAAATATAAAACTGATACCTAAAAACTGCTATGATGTAAATTCAACTATAAAATATAAAACTGATACCTAAAAAAAATATAAAATTGATACCTAAAAACTACTATGATTTAAATTCAACGAGAAAATATAAAACTGATACCTAACCAAATATAGAAATGATACTTAAAAACTGCTATGATATTTTAAAGGAAAACTAATACAAAAAATGTTTACATCCCACTTTGATTGATCAAAATGACATAATTTCGATTGAGTTGCAAATCTAATGCAACAGTACAAGTACAAAACTGATATAACACCAAAATTATAAAGACAAAAGCATAACACTGTTAATTCGGGAAAACTGATACTTTAAAAAAATAGTAAACTGATACCTAAAAACTGCTGCTAATTCATAATCAAAAAAGTATTTTCCGTCGCTCAACTCTGTCGTTCATCTCTCTCGTTCGATTTTCTACGACGAATTCACGAAATCAAAAATCACGAAATCATCTTTACTGCCTATCGAATCAGAATCCACGGCACCTTCATGAATCGACGAAGCCGATTGAAACGATAAAATTAGGCAAATCGAATAAATTGAGGAGCTCGAACGATTCTAAAGATGATCGAACGAGAGAGATGTTTGAAGATCAAATCATGGAGAAAAAACCACGCTGGAGAAAAATTGAACGAGAAAAAATTCACGTGAGATAGGAGCGACGAAGAAGTAACAGGGCACGTGATTTAGGGAATTAAAATATAATTAGTGTATTGTCCTTTTGGTTAAATTTTTAATGGGTTGTCCTTATGAATAAAAAAGCCCTTAATTTTGTCCTTGTCGTGAATTGTCCCTTTTCAACATCTGTTTTATTTTGCCAGTTGAAATAGACGTCTATTATAACTTCTCATTTCAAGGAAGTTGTAGTAAACCTAAATTTTCATTTGGCTCGCGCTTTTCTCTAGCCTAAAATTTCGTTCGTCCTCCTCTGCTCATTAATTTATTTTCGATTTTCTTTTACTTTGTCCCGGTTAGACAATAATCTCCCAACGAAATGGCTTGAGTCGAAAATTTATCACTACCTCAAAAAATGGCATCTCCTTCCCTACCTCTTCTCGAAATAAAACTGCTTTTGCCTCCAAAGTGAAACCACCCACCTCCGTCTTTGTTTATAAGTGACAAAACCTACTCCATGCGAATTAGGAACTACAACTTTGAGGCGTTTATCTCCATCGAGCTCTCATATAGCAAATTAGGTAAGTCGCTCTACTTATGCCATTGTTTATTCACAGACCTTTGGATTTGAGTTTGAATTTTGTTTTAAATTTTAACTACATCGGTAGATCTAAAAGCAGTCAAACAAAACTTAGCCTGCTATAATATTTTCTCTTTCCCAATGTTTGACACTTTTCACATTTGATTCTAGAAAAAATTCTAAATAAACTCCATAGATGAAAGCATTATTGAAAGAAAATTGTGTCGTGTCCTAAAATGAAATCTACCAAAAAAAATAAAACATTTGACACGTCGATGCATTTAAGCCAATGTGTTTATTAAGTTACGATGACTAAACACGTGTCAACTAATTTGTCACCTTCCCTTGCTTTATAGTTTAGTTCTACAACCTTACAAAAAGCTAAAATTTTCGCATTCCCTCCACTATAATTTCCAAACACCACATCATTTTCAAACGCTCCATTTTTTCAGATCAAACCAACCTAAATCATCGATTTTTCCTAGATCGAAATCTAAATTCCAGGCTTGTAAATATGTCTTTCATTGCGATTTCTCTCTACCATCTCCTTCATTCACTCCATATTCCATCGAGATAGCTCCATGTTCCTTCTGGATCCCATCACAGCACACCTTTGTTGTATAACTACCTCTGCATTGCCAGTCCTCTCAACCTCGAAGTCCTCCCCGTCTCCATCTAGACCCAGCACTTCAATAGCGTAAAGCGGGCTATATCCACCTCCCCCTTTCGTACAGCATAGCGGTCACTTAAAATATAATGATATGCCTTCTTTTCCTAAAATCGCTAAAATCTGCTATTTTGGGTTCGGCCTCTAAAAAGGTCGGCTTTTGTTTAAATGAGGAGTATGTTAGGATTGCCTCGTATGTTATTAAGACAGGAATGACGGTTTAAATAAATAGTCTCACATCACGGAATAAATTGAAGCAGTTGAGTACAAATATGAGTTGGTAGGCATGTGACAATAGGGAATCCTTTTGTTACAAGGATGTGTGTGCCAACTCATATGCGTGCACCCTATGCAAGAGGAAGGATGTAACAACCCACATTTTACGTATCGGAGGATCGTAAAATATTTTTATTTTATTCCATGAGGGTTGGATCATTCTCATATTTTAATATGTTGCTTATGGGGATGTAAGACATGTCCATAAGTTTTACCAATTTTGTCTGTGAACATTTTCACCTATCAGTCTTGTACAAGACATAACTTTTGGCTCGGGCCGATTCATGTGTTGAGACCTATGCCATTGGAAAGGAAATGATGATTGCCTTTCCGTAGAGTGGTTACATTAAAATTTTGGCTCAACGGTTTGGGAGGAATCGTTGTTTTAAGGTTTTTCAGTTGGTTGTTCAGGATTGTGAAGCCTTAATGAGCTGATTTGTAGAGGCCCATTTGTGGGCTGGTGGAAAGCTATAAATAAGGGGTGAGAGGTATGGAGAATAGTTTACTTTCCTCATTCTCTCATTTGGTGGCCTATGCTCCTCCTTCCTCTAACATCTTTCCACCATTAAAATCGAAATCTAAAGGAAGTAAATCGAAGATCTACACCATTTGAGGCTAGATCTACATCATTTGAAGTGAGAGTTCATCGAATCAAGGAGTTTGGTTCGAATTGCTTGCTGTCCGAAATCTTAATTCATTGATTTTAGCTTGTTTTGGAGAATTGGTGGGTGATATGCATCTCTCACACGGATTCAATCACGTATATGAATGTTTGGTCATGTTTTTCATCAAATTCAAGTGTTTCATAGATCAACACCTTGGTAAGTTTATTTTCATATGAATCACCATAGGACCTAATTTATCAAGTTTAAACTGGTAATTCCTATGTTATTTCATATGTTTATGCAAGTTAGATTCACAATTTAGTTCATATGTTCATTTATCATGATTTTGGTGAAATTTGCGTAATTTTAGTGATAATCGACATATTCATGTTGTTAATGATTTCATAACATGCTTGTGGTTGTGTTGAATGAATTAAAAGAGTATGTTTCGTCGATTGTGTCGATTGGCGGAGTTTTGATCAAAATTGGACTTGAATGAGGGTCGTACAGGCCACGGGTCGTGTGTGCGAGTGAGGTGGTTGTGCGTGCGAGTGAGGTGGACGAGCAGGAGATCGGTCGAGCAACATGAACAGGTCACCAGGGGGTTCGGTCGTACTTCAGGGTCTGGGTCGGTCGAATGAGCAGAGGGGGTTGGTCGAGCTGTCTCTTGGTCGGGTCGAGCAGGAAATGGTGGATGGGAGTGCCAAGATGGGGTTGGTCTCTGGTCGGTCGAGCATGGGCGTAACACCCCGTAATTTTAACAACAATAAAGATGATAAAATTAAAGAATACTTAATTAAATATTCATAATTAGGTAAAACGGGCTACACCATTGCGTTCGTCTCCGAATTCTGCTTAAGATAGACTCCGAGTTTGCGTAAAACGGACACTGTATGAAAAAGATATTAAGGTTTGAATTTTGTATACATATAAGTTAGTTATATATGTATATAATAAGCTCAGAATTCAAAATCAGTTCAAATTCGAAGACAGAAGATTTGAGAGGGAATCGGACCCGTTGGGGGTCGACACACCCTGAGGGTGTCGACCCATGGGTCGACACCATAAGGGGGGTGTCGACACCCATATTGACCCTCCCCGCCCCCCCCCCCCCCCCCCCCGCCCCGCCCCCCCCAGATCCGAAACAGGATCATTTTTTTGTATGTGGACTTGTTTTCTGACCAAATTCGTGACCCCTAGGCTATAAATAAAACCCTATTCTCAGTGTTTTATTCATTCTAAAACAATAGAGAACTAGATGATGCCTCTGCCAAGATTGAGAATAGCCTTTTCTTCTTCAACAAACAAGTCATTCAAGTGTAGAGATCTGTGATTCAACATCTGCAATCCCTCTTCTATTTCTTAGATCCAATCACGGTGAGTCTACGTTATTTTTAGATCTAAATACTTAAAAGATAATCTTGACATGACTATAACTTGGATCTAAGCCTATGACTATTTGAATCATATCAGATGTGCTATAACCTGTGTATCTAAGTTATTCTGACATGACTATGAACTAGATCTAAACCTGTACCTATTTATCATGCCAGATCTGTCATTGCTTGTAGATCTAATTCACTGTTTAGATCTCATCATGCATGTTCCTATTATGTTTGTGGCTAAATCAGTTCTAGTGTCACTACAGATCATTTATTAGTTGAGTATCTAATTCATTGTTTAGATTTTGTCATGCCTGTTTATGATGTCTCTATTATGTTAGAATCAGTTCTATTACCGCATGTTCATCAGATCTGTTCCTATATGTCTATCTTGTTATTATGCCCGACTTTGTCACTATATGTTTATTAGTTGTTATGCCTATTTTTGCCATTATATGTCAATCTTATGAGTATGTTCATTTCTGTCCTCTTCCCTTCTTCTTTTCCCTTTTATTTTTATAGCCAGGCCACCTTATAAGCTAACCATGCCGCTGAAATATGCGAACGCGTCAAATTGGAAACGAGGGGAAAACATTAAAATTGGGGCATAACTTGTATTGGGAAATTTGGGCATAACTTGAATTAAAATGTGGATTTGCGCATGAACCAAAATTGTGATTAAAGACCTTAATTTGGGGCATATGGTTCATTATGAACATGACTTGGGAAAGGGGCATGAAAACCTATAATGACATAGGAATAATTGGTTAATAATGGGAATGCCTATAATTACAGTAATTAGAAACTGTAACCGCGCTTAAACACGAGGTTAGATTACACTTGTGGTAGAAGTCTGCCCTGAACCGACCGGCATATCCAGCGACCACAAGTGGTGAATCTAATGTGAGGGGTCTAAGTGCATAAAACACGTGACGTGCTAAGACACGAGGTTAAGTCTAACTTGTGGAAGAAGTCTGCCCGGAACCACCCGGCATATCCAGTATCTACAAGTTGCAGGCTTAATGTGGGAGGTCTAGCGCATTATAACCATAAATGAATATGGTAATGAACTGGAATACTTAACCTAGTTGAATCCATAGGGATTGTATGAACTTGTTAACTTGAGTAGGGGTTCAGTAAACTTGTATGAATCAGTGGGAGGGTTAAGTATATCTTGGGGGGGGTGGGTGATATTTATATATATAGGCCCACAAACTTAACTTGTGGGGTTTTGCAATCTTTTACTCTGGTATGGCATAACCTGTGAAAAAGCTAGTAGTGTTGATACAAGCGTAGGGGGAAGCTTGTATCATCTTGTGTGTGGGACCCGTTTCAGTCAGTAACCCATATATAGGTATCAAATGAGTACTCCGAACTAGGTCGGAGTCGGGGCACGCTTACTAGGCTGATTGTAAGGGATCCAAATGTGGGGGACGGTGTGGGCGGCGCATACCGACGAAGTCATGTGCATCCATGTGTCCGGCAGAGGAAGCTAAGTAACCGTGACACCTGTAGATATAGTTGTGCACATCCTGAAAACGAAGGGTTGTCACTTTAGGAAGTGATACATCCTACTGTAGGGCCAACACAGGGTATCTACGGAGTAGGGAGCCGATCGATTGGGGTAGTAATTAGGGTACCTCTAGACTCCGGTATGTTTAGGAGCCCGTTAATACCCTTAGGGGTAACTCCGATATGTTTAGTTGGGTTGCCTGTTGATTATATGGGGTTAAACCTCTCACTAGAAGTATGCCTAAGTCTACCATCTTGTAGTGTTGGGATCATCTCATTCCGGTTATGCTAGTATTGGTGCAGAGAGAAGGAAAAGTGTTAAAGAAGCGCTATTTATTCTATACTGTTTATCTTGTGTACCTTGTCATACCTGCCTTATATGCTATTATCCTCTTATCCAGTTTATATGTCTGTCATGATGCTTTTGCTTATTTATATGCTAAAAGTAACTGGACTCGCCAGACTTATGTCTGACCTATTTTGCTTCCTCTTCTTTCTCTTCCGTTTCCCCCTGGCTCTCAGGGTGGGAATGCTCAAGCTTGATCAGGATTCTGCTTAGCTTCGCTTGGAGCTGCTTAGATGTATTGCTCGATTTCTTGTCTTTCCACTATGGCTATGTTTTGGGGAATTATGTTCTTTTCATTATTATTGTACTCTGATGATTTAAGTACAAGACAGAAGTTTTAAGATTGATGTACTGGGTTTTATGTATTTCAGACTTATGATGTACTATGTTTTGGACCCCGATGTTTTTTGTTTAAATAAAGTTTTAAATTCCGCTGCTATTTTATATCTGTCTTGTAATATTTCTGTTTCTGTTTACCTATAACGCTTCACGAAACTTAATGCATTCTCTTATTGAGTGACATTAACGGACTTGGGGTGTCACACTTGGTATCAGAGCCAGGTTACCAGATTGGATAAAAGATTTTGAAAATTGTTTTCAAAAAGGTTTTAAAAGAAAGCATTTTCAAAAGAAAAGTCTGTTTTGAAAAACATATTCTCCTAAAGCCATATGTAATATCTTTCGATTCTCTGTTTGAATCCCTTTCCTTTTCTTTTCAGTATGTTTGGGGAACCTAATGTTCCTGAGGGCGTTACGATACCAGGCTTGTTCCGTAGGTATCTTTAGGCCACGGCTCCTGTCGGAGGTCAAGCAGACGTTCCTCCCGCAGCTGCACCTGTTGTTCCTCCTCCTCCGCCGTGCGCTGAAAATTTCTAAGATATGCAAAGATTTCGGTTCTATGGGAGGAAATCCATTCCGTGGAACCGAAACTTTCGTAGAGGCAAGGAATTGGCTAAAAGAGACGGAGGATCTGTTTGTAATTTTCGAAGTGAACGATCGTAGGAAGATTCAGTTAGCCGCATGGCTGTTGAAAGATGAAGCTTCGTTCTGGTGGGAAATGACGCAAGCAGGGCGTCCAGTAGAGACTTGGGATGATTTCCGACAGAGGTTTGAAACGAAGTTTCTTTCTTAAGCTGAGAAAAGTATGCAAATGGAAAGGTTTCTGACACTCAAGCAAGGAGGCATGACTGTCAAAGAATAAGTTAACAAATTCAATCAACTGGCGAGGTTTGGGTTGGAGCTTGTGGATACTCCGCATAAGAAAGCTTTGCAGTTTGCTAAAGGACTGAATGAACCCCTTCATGGGTTGTATGTCCCATATTCCGATGGGGGCAACTTTTGAGAGGCTTGTTGATATGGCATTGATGCATGTGGAAGATAAAGGTGAAAAGAAAGGAGCTAAGGTTGAGGAAACACAAAATAAGAAAGTGTGGCCCAAGAAAGGACAACAACAACAACAAAAGAAGGACGGAAAGGCTAGGGATAAGAGGAAGTGTCATAATTGTGGATGCGAGGGTCATTTGATCAAGGACTATAAAAGAAAGAAGAATGCTTTTTTCAGTTGTGGAGAAATCAGACACTTTTCTAAGGAGTGCCGGAAAAAGCAAGGACAAGGTCAAATGGCAGGTTCTTCTGGAGGGCAAGTGCATGCTCTCTTGATCAGTGCACCAGACAGAGGTAGGAAAGTTTTTGTGGAAGGTTTGATTTCTCTTTCCAACCATCCTATTAGAACTCTTTTTGATTCTGGCGCTTCGCATTCTTTTATATATGATTCTGTGGTTGAGTCTCTGCACCTTAGTACCAGTATGGTTTTGGATCCCGTTGTTGTCTCAAACCCCATTGGTGGTATGGCTCATTTGTCCATGATTTATCGGGGTTTTAGAATATCTGTGTTAGGCGTCGAGTTTGAGTACGACGCATATGTGCTCAATTTTATGGGCTATGGTTTGACTATAAGGATGGATTGGCTAGCCATGTATGGTGCCATTCTGGATTACCAGAGAAGGGTCGTTAGACTTTTGACTTGCCAAAGGAGGACCCTCGAGATTTCTTGTGACCCTAAGGGGTCTGACATACTTAACTTCCTAGAGTCACTTGATGCATATATTGATGATATGCGATCGGTACCAGTAGTCCGTGAGTATCCTGATGTTTTTGATGAGGTTCGGGGCTTACCCCCGAGGCACGAGATTGATTTTCGTATATACTTGATGGACAATGCAAAGCCAGTTGCATTACCAGTGCGCCATATGGCTCCTAGAGAAAGGAGGGATCTTAGCAAACAAGTAGGGGAGCTACTTGAGAAAGGGTTTATTAGGCGAAGCATATCTGAATAGGGTGCTCCGGTGGTATTCGCAACTAAGGCGGATGGTTCGCTTCGCTTATGTGTGGACTATAGGGATTTGAATAAACTCACTAAAAAGAATAGACACCCACTTCCGAGGATAGATGGTCTGTTTGACCGGCTTGTTGGTACATTTGTTTTCTCTCAGTTAGACTTGGCCACGGGGTTTCATCAGTTGAGGGTAGCCGAGGACAGTATAGACAAGGCTGTCTTTAGAACTCCAGATGGTTTATTCGAGTGGCTTGTCATGCCTTTTGGATTGACAAATGCACCCGCCTATTTTGTTGATCTGGTGAGTAGGGTGTTTCAAGAGTTTCTAAATAAGTTCGTTGTGGTCCTTGTCGAATATATCTTGATTTTCTCGAAGAGCGAGGAAGAGCATGCCCAACATTTGAGGGAGGTTTTGAAAACTCTCTGTGCGCATCAGCTTAAGGCGAAGTTCTCCAAATGTCATTTTTGGAGAAAAGAGGTGAGGTTTCTAGGGCATGAGGTTTCTAAAGAGGGGGTAGCAGTAAATCCCGCAAAAGTAGTTGTAGTTCAAGATTGGCAAATCCCAAAGAATGCAACGGAGGTGAGAAGTTTTCTCGGATTAGCAGGCTATTATAGGAAGTTCATTAAGGACTTCGCAAAGATATCAGCCCCATTCACCAGGCTGACGAAGAAGAATCTGACGTTTTTGTGGGATATAGATTGTGATGTTGCTTTCCAACGATTGAAGAGGGCTCTGACAACAGCCCCAGTCTTGACATTGCCCGATGGGAACCAGGTGTTTACAGTATACATTGATGCATGTGGTACAGGGATTGGTGCGGTTATGATGCAGGAGGGAAGGGTAGTATGTTATGGAGGTAGACAGCTAAGGGTTCATGAGAAGAACTACCATACCCATGACCTAGAGTTAGCTGCCACAGTATTCGCGCTTAACACTTAGCGCCATTATTTGCTTGGAGAGAAGTTCGAGTTGTACACCGATCATAAATCTCTCAAGTACTTGTTCTCGTAGAAGGATCTTAATTTAAGGTAACAAAGTGGATGGAGTTTCTAGCATCTTATGACTTCGAGATTGCTTATACCCATGGCAAGGGTAATTTGGTGGCAGATGCACTGAGTAGGCAGAGGATGGCCTTAAGTCCTCTGTTTATGGAGAGGAAAAGCTTGGTGTTTATATCGACTTTTGACTTTAGACCCTCCACCGAGTTTTTGCCTGGCTTATTTGCATCACTAAAGGTGCGACCTACTCTTATGGATCAGATAGGATCTTCATAGCGAGAGGATCCACATATTTTAGACATCTTGGATAACCTCAGTAGAGGGGAGATTTCTAGTCACCTCAGTAGATATTTTATAGACGATAGAGGGTAGTTGCGATGACATGGAAGGCTTTGTGTTCCCTAAGTTGGGAGTTTGTTGAAGGCAGTCCTAGAGGAAGCCCATCATTCTAAGATAACTATTCATCCAGACGGTGATAAGATGTATAGAGACATGAAGAGGGTTTTCTTTTGGGTTGGGATGAAGAAAGATGTGGCAGAGTTTGTTTCTCAATGTTTGATTTTCCAGCAAGTCAAGGCTAAGCAAAAGAAGCCCGGTGGTTTACTTCATCCTTTGGAGGTTCCACAGTGGAAGTGGGAGAGTGTCTATGGATTTTATCGATTGTTTGCCTAGATCAAGGAAGGGAAACACCAGCCTTTGGGTTATAGTAGACAGACTTACTAAGGGCGCTCATTTCCTTCCAGTTAAGAGTAAGAGGACGACAGCATGGTTGGCAGCAGTTTACGTTCGTAAGATAGTCCATCTTCATGGAGTACCTTCCTGTATCTAAGTGATCGTGACCCCATTTTCACCAGTGAATTTTGGAGGAGCTTGCAAGAAGCATTAAGTACACAGTTGTGTTTGAGCACCGCTTATCACCCTCAGACAGATGGGCAGACGGAAAGGGTGAATAGAGTTCTTGAGGATCTTTTTAGACTGTGTATCCCATACTTCGGAGGGACTTGGGAAGAGCATTTCCCTTTAGTAGAGTTTGCCTACAACAATAGTTATCAAGCTAGTATTGGCATGGCACCCTTCGAAGCATTATACGGACGACCCTATAGATCACCGACTTGTTGGTGGGAGTCTACAGAAAGATTTCTACTTGGACCAGATATGATTAGAGAAACGTCTGAAAAGATTGATCTCATTAGACGGCGGCTGAAGACAGCTCAGGATAAGCAAAAGTCATACGCAGACAAGAGAAGGACTGACATTGAGTTTGAGGTAGGAGACATAGCTTTCATTAAGGTGTCACCTTTGAGGTATGTGGTTCGCTTTGGATCTGTAGAGAAATTGGCACCAAGATTTGTAGGGTTGTTTCCCATTATAGAGAGGATTGGTCAAATGGCTTATAGAGTAAAACTACCAGAGCGATTGCCCGGTGTTCATGATGTTTTCCACGTTTCTCATTTAAGAAAGTGTTTGCATGACACCGCAGAAGTAGTTGAGCCGAGTATGCTTGAAGTAGTAGAGGTGGAACGGGAGGCGACAGTTAGACGAGTTCCTACCTGTATTCTTGGATCAGAAGTTAAGAAGCTAGGCAACTGAAAAGTCAAGTTGATAAAAGTTCAATGGGGAGATAACCAAGAGGATGCGACTTGGGAGACCGAAGACAAGATTTGTGCTTCGTACCCGTTTCTCTTCGAGGGTATGTTCTTAACTTCCTTTTCCAAAGCTTTTATTCATGCTTGTTTCTATCATTTAAGTATATCCTATCGATCGAGTCTTCAACCTATAGGTAGGAAACTCATGGATGTAAACATGTGTTTGAGACGTGCTATGTTTGATGGATGCAAGTGATTGCTAGTGGTTACTCGTGGATGCATATACACACACATTAGGCACTAGATCGGCTCAATCACTCTCATACTGCATATTGAGGTGTGTGCATATTTTCTTCTTCTTTTAATGGATGAAAGTGGGTGTGTCATCATATTGATGTTGCATTTTGATGAATGATTGTGCACACATATAGAACTTAAATGTTATAATAGGATTATTTTCATACATGTTGGATTCATGACACTAACATATATTGCATTAAGGAGGTCGACTGAATCAATAGACCTCTTGATCTTTGCATTAGTATTGGGACATATACACACACCTTTGCATATGTTCATATAAGCATTAGAAATCTCTTAAGGACAATGGATGTATGTGATTGGAGGATGAGTAGATGGATGGTAGGATATACATTCTTCTTAACTTAGAGATTTCGAGGACGAAATCCTTTGAGTAGAGGAGAATGTAACACCCCGTAATTTTAACAACACTAAAGATGATAAAAATAAAGAATACTTAATTAAATATTTTGAATTAGGTAAAACGGGCTGCGCCATTGCGTTCGTCCCGGAATTCTTCTTAAGATAGACTCCGAGTTTGCGTAAAACGGACATCGTATGAAGAAGATATTAAGGTTTGAAGTTTGTATACATATAAGTCAGTTATATATATATAAAATAAGCTCAGAATTCAAAATCAGTTCAAATTCGAAGATAGAAGATGTAGGAGGGAATCGGACCGGATGGGGTCGACACACCCTAAGGGTGTCGACCCATGGGTGGTAAGGGGGGTGTCGACACCCATGTCGACACCCCCCCCCCCCCGATCCGAACCAGGATCATTTCTGTGTACGTCGACTTGTTTCCTGACCAGATTCGTGACCCCTAGGCTATAATAAGACCCTATTCTCAGTGTTTTATTCATTTTAAAATAATGGAGAACTAGATGCTGCCTCTGCCTAGATTGGGAATAACCTTTTCTTCTTCAACAAACAAGTCATCAAGTGTAGAGATTTGTGATTCAACATCTGCAACCCTCTTCTATTTCTTAGATCCAATCACGATGAGTCTACGTTATTTTTAGATCTAAATACTTAAAAGATAATCTTGACATGACTATAACTTGGATCTAAGCCTATGACTATTTGGATCATATCAGATTTGCTATAACCTGTGTATCTAAGTTATTCTGACATGACTATGAACAAAATCTAAGCCTGTACTTATTTATCATGTCATATCTGTCATTGCTTGTAGATCTAATTCACTGTTTAGATCTCATCATGCCTGTTCCTATTATGTTTGTAGCTAAATCAGCTCTAGTGTCACTACAGATCTGTTATTAGTTGGGTATCTAATTCATTGTTTAGATTTCATCATGCCTGTTTATGATGTCCCTATTATGTTAGAATCAATTCTATTATCGCATGTTCGTTAGATCTGTTCCTATATGTCTATCTTGTTATTATGCCCAACTTTGTCACTATATGTTTATTAGTTGCTATGCCTATTTTTGCCATTATATATCAGTCTTATGAGTATGTTCATTTCTGTCCTCTTCCCTTCTTCTTTTCCCTTTTATTTTTATAGCCAGGCTACCTTCGAGCCTAGGCATGCGGCTGAAATATGCAAATGCGTAAAATTGGAAATGAGGGGAAAATGTTAAAATTGGGGTATAACTTGTATTGGGAAATTTGGGCATAACTTGAATTAAAATGCGGATTTGGGCATGAACCAAAATTGTGATTAAAGACCTTAATTTGGGGCATATGGTTCATTATGAACATGACTTGGGAAACGGGCATGAAAACCTATAATGATATAGGAATAATTAGTTAATAATGGAAATGCCTATAATTACAGTAATTAGAAACTATAACCACGCTTAGACACGAGGATAGATTACACTTGTGGTAGAAGTCTGCCCGGAACCGACCGGCATATCCAGCGACCACAAGTGGTGAATCTAATGTGAGGGGTCTAAGTGCATAAAACACGTGACGTGCTAAGACATGAGGTTAAGTCTAACTTGTGGAAGAAGTCTGCCCGGAACCGCCCGGCATATCCAACATCCACAAGTTGTAGGCTTAATGTGGGAGGTCTAGCGCATTATAACCATAAATGAATATGGTAATGAATTGGAATACTTAACCTAGTTGAATCCATAGGGATTGTATGAACTTGTTAACTTGAGTAGGGGTTAAGTAAACTTGTATGAATTAGTGGGAGGGTTAAGTATATCTTGGGGGTGGTGAGTAATATTTATATATATAGGCCCACAAACTTAACCTGTGGGGTTATGCAATCTTTAGTCTGGTATGGCATAGCCTGTGTAAAACCTAGCAGTGGGGATACAAGCGTAGGGGGAAGCTTGTACCATCTTGTGTATGGGAACCGTTTCAGTCAGTAACCCATATATAGGTATCAAACGTGTACTCCGAACTAGGTCGGAGTCCGGGCACGCTTACTGGGATGATTGTAAGAGATCCAAATGTGGGGACGGTGTGGGCGGCTCATACCGACGGAGCCATATGCATGCATGGGTCCGGAAGAGGAAGCTAGGATGTCGTTACACCTGTAGATATGGTTGTGCACATCCTGAAAACGAAGGGTTGCCACTTTAGGAAGTGATACATCTTATTGTAGGGCCAGCACAGGGTATCTACGGAGTAGGGAGCCAATCAACTGGGGTAGTAATTAGGGTACATCTAGACTCTGGTATGTTTAGGAACCCGTTAATACCCTTAGGGGTCACTCCGGTATGTTTAGTTGGGTTGCCTGTTGATTGTATGGGGTTAAACCTCTCACTAGAAGTACACCTAAGTCTACCATCTTGTAGTGTTGGGATCATCTCATTCTGGTTATACTAGTATTGGTGCAGAGAGAAGGAAAAGTGTTAAAGAAGCGCTATTTATTCTATACTGTTTAACCTGTGTACCTTATCATACCTGCCTCGTATGTTATTATCCTCTTGTCCAGTCTATATGCGTGTTATGATTCTTTTGCTTATTTATATGATAAAAGTAACTGGACTCGCCAGACTCATGTCTGACCTATTTTGTTTCCTCTCTTTTCTCTTCCATCCCCCCTCCCCCAAGGTTCTCAGGGTGGGAATACTCAAGCTTGATCAAGATTCTGGTTAGCTTAGCTTGGAGCTGCTTAGATGTATTGCTCGATTTCTTGTCTTTCCACTATAGTTTTTTGGGGAATTATGATCTTTTCATTATTTTTGTACTCTGATGATTTAAGTACAAGACAAAAGTTTTAAGATTGATGTACTGGGCTTTATGTATTTCAGACTTATGATGTACTATGTTTTGAATCCCGATGTTTTCTGTTTAAATAAAATTTTAAATTCCGTTGCTATTTTATATTTGTCTTGTAATATTTCTGTTTTTGTTTACCTATAACGCTTCACGAAACTTAATGTTTTCTCTTAGTGGTGACATTAACGGATGTGGGGTGTTACATCGAGCATGCGTGGGTCGGTCATGATTCCAGGGTCGGTCGAGTGGTGATCGAGTAGTGAGTGGCTCGAACAGGGTACGGTCGGTCATTATGGTGTAGTCGAGCGAGAAGGGTGGTCGGTCGAGCATCCCAGTGGGAGGGGGTCGGTCGGTCGTACATAACAGGGTCATTTCTGAAAATTTTATTTTTCGGGTACGATCCAGGTTTGAGCCAAAGGGCCTGGGACCCTCCGAACCCTAGCCGCAGCCACCAGCACGGGGTCGGTCGGTCGTGCATAACAGGGTCATTTCTAATGAAAAAAAGTTCGGGGGCCACCCCCCGAACTCTAATAGCAGCACAGTGATGTAATTTGGCTCAGTGATGGTGTGACTTCGATGTAAATTCAAGTAGGAAGGTTCGAAATGTTGAAATGTGTTCGTTGATCAGTGTAGAACAACAAATGAGGTGACAACTCAAAGGTCAGGGGTTGGTGGATAATGGTTACTCGAGAAGGTTGCTTGAGTTAAGAAAAGTTGTCGGGTTAGATGACTAGAGATGTGAAGGCCGAGAGATTATCGTTGTCATAAGTTCTAGCAGGCTCGAAGCAGGGGTACAATAGAGACGTCTAAAAGACCGATTATAGGTCGAGTACCCTGGATATCGTTGAAAGGCCTACTTGTCAAGGTTGGACAAACATACATATCGTTGAAAGGCGTATGGAGTTTATGCTAGAACTGGGGTTACCATTATCCCTTGACATATGGCAAGGTTGGCCATCATATGATTAACGATGGTTTCAAAGCAGGATTGGCGGTGATAGCCAGAGTCAGTCATGGATGGTTGGCTGCTCTGTTTGTACCATCACATTGAGATTGTCCAACGTCGAAGGAGATGTTCCTTGGGTGCTTGTCTGATATTGGTTTAAGCCTCTGGGGCTTGTGTCTGAGGGATGATGAGTTCGATTAGGGTGATTTACATGATATATATATATATATATAATTTGGATTCCATAAGTGCTTTGCCATGATTGAATGGGTGTTCTGGTTTCCATGAATGTATGGTTGAAATGTTACTGTAAAGACTATCACTGTCTGATGTGGGGAAGAAGAGGTTGAGTTCTTCTCTGGTGATGTGGATAGATTAGTTTGTTTATTTACCCATTTCTCATATACTTTATTGATGATGTTTGTTAGCTATTTTATCACTCACTAAGATTGTTGTCTGACTCACGGTTTTATGTTTCCCTGTTATTACCTTAGGTTGTTCATCTAGTTGTGGATGGGCAGACTGGGTGGCAGGTGACAGGTGATTGCTTAATGTGGATGATGTAGCTGTTCCGAGGCGAGCAAGAGGCTTGCGTACTTTCATTTTACTATATAGTATTTGGATTTCCGCTGTTTGTTATTCTCTGAGTGTTGTAGTAAGGCAATTTGTACAAACACTATTGTTGTAACTCAAGTCTATGGGTATTAATTTCTAGTCGTTATGAAAGTCTAGTGTTTTCTACTTCACAATTAATACCTGCACTACAAGAAAAAGCTAATTTTGCAGCGGCGTAATCCGCTGGTAATCCGTCGCTATATAGGGCCTAGGGGCGGATTACAGACGGATCACGGTGGTCAGTAAATTTCAAGACGGTATTCGTGTCAAAATTTTACAACGAATTTTAGCGTCAGTTCTCCGACCATATTCCGTCCTTTTTCTCAAAATAAAATTTTAATTTTGAATTAATTAAAATTTATTTATCGATGCTTTAGCGACGGATACACATTTTTTGGAAATTATTATTTAGAAATAGCCGTCGGTAAACACTCGCTAATTAGCAAGGGATTAGCGACGGATACATATATTCTAGAAATTATTATTTATATAAATAACCGTCAGTAAACCCTTGCTAATTAGCAAGGGATTAGCGACGATTATTAATTTTAAGTCAAAACATTTTTCATAGGCAAGTATGTCATTAAACTCTTACAGTTTTATCCCAAATAATGTCATAAAATTGCTGAAATACATAAAATTCATCAACTCAAATACATAAAATTCATTGATTCAAACAATTACATTTCACAGATATTATCATGTTCATTTTACATATGATATTTAAATAATAATCCCACAATGCCTACACTGTCACATCCATTTCACTTGGAACAACTCAATTTTACATCATATAAGAAAAATAATGTTTTTAACCTAAAGTTGCAACATGTAAGTGTGATGTTGCTTTATAGATAGAAAATGTCCTAAAACACATGATTGTCATTGTACATCTCCTTACATTGTTGGTGAATCTTTTTTATTCTTGAACATTCTTGATCATTTTCCATTTGCACCTGTAATGTCCTAGAACATAAAACCGAAATAATATACATTAGCACAGTTGTAAGAATATAGATTTATCTCCATTTAGAGATATAAACATGCAAATGCCGATTCAAATGTGGGTGAATTAAACGGGAAATATAATGTGTGATATTACTTCAACAGCTTCCTTCTCTTATACTACGCACAATACCAAAAAGGCCAAATTGTCACGCTTATAATGTTATTTAAATTGGAACATGTTATATAAATACAACTTGAGCACAGTGGCATAAACACATGTAAACATACACAATTACATTCGCAACGAACACAACCATGTTGTTACACAAACACACTCACACTCACATAAATATGCATATGCTAAATTTCCCACCTAAATTCTTATTTTACAGATTAAGTCTTTGAATCACAACTTGTGACTAGATTCATTTCTGTCAGTTTAATATTGTCAATAAATGTTATATTAGTTCTCAAATGCTAGATGCATGCAAAGTGGGGAATACAAACATTTCACTTTTCCCCTAAATTTGTTTCCATGTTCTCACTTCTCATCATTGTAACATTATAAACTAAATCATTTTCAAGAAGTCGAGAGTTGTATATTTTGCACCTTATGTAACATTCCAAGTAAAATGCATGAATCCCGCACTAAACTTAACCAAACAGTTCAAAAAGCCAACAGAATAGAAACCCAACCTTACTATTTGATGAAGCCTAAACTTTTTAACCACTGAAGCATCTCTGTTAATCCTTCATTCAATCTTCTAGGGTTGTAACCTAGTTCCTTCCTAGCTTTTTCACAAGAACATGCCCATTGATGCCTTAAAACCTTAACAGTCTGCAAACCAAATAAACAACTTCAATTTATCACAAGAATAAGTTTATAACACTCACAAATACATACATAAGCTAATGAACGCACGTGGAGTTACTCAGGCACACACCAAAACATGGATGAGCCAAGACAATGCAAAACAACTAGAGACACAACAAAATAGGAGGCAACAAAAAATGGTGAAAAAGAAGAAAACGCAGGAGACCCAAAACAAAATCACTATACGGTCTATACTTGGACTTGCATGCTAAAATATAAAATAAGGCAAAGAATAAACTATCACTAGGCACTAGCTGAGTCCTGATGAGGTAAAGAAATTACTACCTAAATCTCATATTTTCAGGTCATGTGGACAAGCAAAGGGTTTAATGCAACCACATGCAACCACGTCCATTTCAGACAACCAAAAGAGCCAAGCAAAGAGTTTAATGCAGAGACAACCAAAAGAGACAAGTCCAATACCAGTAAAAGTGAGTCTTGTCACACTTGTTTGGGTTAAATATTGTCTTCTTTCATTCAGCCATCTTACATTGTTTAATGCAGAGACTAGCAAAGAGTTTCAAACAAGACTTAGTGGTATTTGAAGGTAGGAATCACCATTAATATGTAAGCCTACTTTGCAATTTAAAACTACTCAAGTCTATCATAAATTTTACAAGTAGTTTAGGAATAAAGTGCAATGCAATAATACAGATAGTTTGACACAAACATGAAAAAGCATGTTAGAACAGAACCCAAATTCTAGTTCTGGAACAGCAAAGCTCAATTTGAAATGTGAATTCTAAGGACCTCACATAATGACAGGTCTCATCACGAAAAAAGTAAGCCTTCCTACATCCTTTCATTTATGATAAAGGACTTGTTCTCTCTATGCCAGTCCAAGGAAAGCACAATGTGCTTATGCATGCACATCATGTCGAAGTGTATTAAATATCAAATATTCAAAGAATGTCCAGGTAATTTAAGTGATGACTGAAAATTGAAAATGGCAAAACGGTGAACCCTGCACATATGTACGATTTAAAACAAGTTCATAAGAAAAGCAGTTTGTATACAGGGGTAAGGAGACAAGCATAGGAAAGCCAGAGGTGAGGTCAAAAACTATACCAAAGAAGTATACAAAACCCCTACTTACATAAGGCTTTGTGTAACATTAAAAAACTGCAGGTTCTTTTGCGTGTAATGCCTGAATATGGAGTTGAAACATTAAAAAATCAATGTGTTAAGGAAAAGGTGCCAAAACTAAACTATTTGGTTAGATTATTGCTAAACAATTTCATATTCACAACAACAAATTGAACAGATATTTACTAACTTTTTCTTCCCCTATCAGAAAATATGTATAACAAAATATAGAGAGAGAAAAATCCTAGCCAATGGTGGCGAAGTTAGCATACGATTTGAGCTGGAGCCAGGTTTCTATTATGGTACAAGCTAATGTGAATGAGTTTCAGTTTCTCTTACTTTTAACATTCAGTTAGGGTCAAAACAAAGTTTCAGCTAGGGAAGATAATGAAATTCAATAGTTTTAGGTACTTGTTTGAAAATTAAGTATATATTGAGATTTTAATTACCTTTCAATTTTGCACCAACAGATTTAAAGTCATGAAAGGAAAATCTGAAGTGAAATATGCAGTAAACACCATAAGAACAACACTATCAAGTAATACCTTGTGATACCATTATTAAAGAAAGAGCCCTGGCTTGTAAATTTGACAAATAGATGTCTTCGAGCACCAAATTTGAGCAGTCGATGGACCTTGGGGTAGAACTAAAATCGCTCATGTATAACGAGTGCGTGCGTAGGTGACGACGAACAGGAAGCTAATTGCTTGTGGGCAGTTGATGGCGTGGTCGAATCGATGTCGGACGGAGTAGGCGTGGGGGTGTCTGAGGTGGCTCGTCAGGTCGTCAGGTCAGATCTTTTGATGTTAGGCTTGGTTGAGGGTTTTATTTTTGTTCCAGATCTAAGATTGCTTTTTGTTCGGAACGATGGAAAAAAGAGAAAAGTGTCTGGGCGTTAATGAGCAAAATTAAACTTAGGGAAGTTTGACCAAACATGTTGGGCAGTAAAATGAAATATTTTGGGGTGGTAAAATGAAACTTTGATAAGTTGGACGATGGTTGATTTGATGGTCGAAATTGATTTGTAAACGGCTTTGAATTGCTGGCTAAGTAGCAAGTGTAATTTTACAAGACACGCTGCTGGTACGTGCAAACAAAATCTACATTCCAAAAATCAAATTCTTAAAATTATGGGATATTATGTTTTGAAAAAATTATAACTATATTACTTACTAGACCAAAATTATAATGGTGTTGGAGGCACCTAAAATTTTTAATTATTTAAAATTTAAATATTTTATAAAAATTTCAAAAATTTGTTTTAGAGTTGTATGAATAACTTAGTATTTACATATTTTTGAATTTTACGATGTTTCAAAATTTTATTTTATTTAATTGAAGAATATGAATTACTATATAACGAATATTACTTTATATATATATATAAGCCTGAATAACAACAATTTCATTTCGCCTTCAACTAATTTTCAAGGATCATTTGCATCTTAAAAACAAAAACATCACTAGTCTGGAAACAAAATCCCCAAAAAGAAGAAAAAATCGATGCCCGTAAATTCTATACCAACTAATCTAAATAAACCCACTATATTTCCTCTATTTCACCAAAATAACCACAACAAAAGAAATCTATTCACCTCCAATTAGTTAACAGAAAGCACTTTCCTGCCACTACCGTTCTGAAATTAGCGCTGCGGCTGGTAGTTAACATCTTTGTAGTAACCCTGTGGCCCACCACGCCCTCTGCCACGATTTGAGAAATACCCATTATGTCCTTGGGCATTACCATTTCTTCTGAAATTATCGCTGTGGTAGTAGTTGCCCCTCATAGGCTGGCCCCGGCCTCTATGGTTATCACCATTGATCACTACTCCATTAACAACTCGAGTCGTCGTCCTCTTCTCATCAACAAAAATGTTATGGTGACCAAACATGATGGGTGATGCCTCTATTGTTTCTTCCATGGAAGAGGGAGATTCGAATTCGAAGAAGCCGAAACAAAACTTATCAAAATTATGTCTGACTTGAACACAACCATAAATATTATTTTTTGGCTCTTCTCATATAACGAATATTACTTTTTTTGGTAAGGCGATAATGAATATTACTTCTAGTTATTAAAGGTTACTTATTGATTATTATTTTAAAGTGTTTATTAACTAATTAATTATTATTTAGTATTAATTTTTATTTAATGATTAATTATTGATATTTAATTTAATTTAATTATTAATTTAATTTAATTTAGTATTTAATTATTGTTTAATTAATTTAATTGACTTTTAAGTAATAATTGTTATTATTAAATAAATATTATTTTTTACTATATATTTACTTTTTATTAACTAGTAATAGTTATTATTAATTACTGGTTAATTATTAATTACAAATTTTTAATAAAAAATACTTCATATTTCATATTAATTATTTAATTATAATTATTGATTAATTGTTACATCGAACAAACACTTGTAATAGGCATCTACTACAACTTTCAGAACAAAACAATTGTTGAAAACTAATATGTTATAAGTTTTGGGATAAGACAGTTGTAAAAAAATCTCTATTACAACTGACAATTTGCGACCGTTGTAAAATTGCAGTTGTAGTATGGTCTTTTTGTTGTAGTGAAAGTTAATAATTAGGGTGTATGGAGGGAAAAGATTCAGCGTTGGAGCCAAAACTCTGAGCGGAGGGCAAATATTTCATCCTCGCCCTTTGGTGTTCAATCAAACGTTTAATTCTCAAATGAATTGAAACATGAATTGACACGGACTTACTTAATAAATGACTCCAAACAATATAATTTATTTTCAAATGAATTGAAAAATACTAGTTATGACCAATTTATTTTAGAAATTTTAATTTTTTTAACATAATATTGAATATTAAATAAAATTATAAGTTATAAATTTAAATTACTTGATATTAATTGTTAAATAACCAATATAATTTATTATTTATTAATTATTACGTTTTAAATATTGAATATAATAATCGACTATAATTATTAAATATTATCTCTTAGTGATAATTAATAAATTCGATCATTTAATAGTATTATAAAATATTATTCATTTTTATTAATTATTATTTCTTAATTATCTAATATTAATTATTACTATTTTTAAATAACCAATATTATTTATTATTTAGTAATTATTATTTATCATTTTTTACATATTAATATTAAATATAATTACCAATTATAACTATTGAATAATAAATAATTAAACATCTCTTGCAAATCTGTTGGAATTCTACTGCAAAATAGCTTCGATAAATATTCGTCGGTATTCTGGTTGAATTTGCAGAGGAAAATAGCGGTAGAATTTTTTTGTCGGTAAGTTGACGCAATTTGCAACGGTTTAGTGAGGGATGACAGAAGGCGACGGTAATAAATAAAAGAAAAAAAATTGAAAAAACAAAAAACTATCCCCTGCAGATCACATGGAAATCTGTCGGAAATTAGCGATGAAAATTTCCGCTTCTAAATATTTGACGCTAAATCAGTGTTTTCTTGTAGTGCTGTTGTATATATTCTATTATATTTTATCCTTGCGCTGTGAGATTTACGACAGGTTTCGATCATGTTATCATACCATGATGATCGTCAATAGTTGCCTGGCACGTCTTTCAGCGCATTATTCCTCTTGTTTAGTGCAGGG
Organism: Allium sativum; assembly: GCA_030737875.1. Lineage (NCBI taxonomy): Eukaryota > Viridiplantae > Streptophyta > Magnoliopsida > Asparagales > Amaryllidaceae > Allium > Allium sativum. The sequence continues at coordinate 52,538,347 of CM060909.1, read as the reverse complement.
GTTGTTGGAGGTCGTCACAAAGGAGGAGGCTTTGTTCCGACCGTCGTTACATAACAGTGGTATTAGAGCCGAAGGTTATGGACTGGGCCATGCAGGCAAACCAGTGCTTTCAAATGATGCTCGTAGGATGCGAGTCACGGAGGGAAACTGTGAGGATTGCCTCACATATTTTTAAGGGGGAATGGCGCGTTTGAATAAATAGTCCCACATCATGGAATAAATTGAAGGAGTGCAGTACAAATATGAGTTGGGAGGCATGCAACATCAGAGATTCCTTTTGTTACAAGGATGTGTGTGTCAACTCATATGCGTGCGCTCTATGGGGAAGGAAGGCAGGCTTTGTTCTGATCGTCGTTATATAACAATGGTATCAAAGCCGAAGGTTACTGTGATGGCCCGCCCCGCACCAACCGACATTCCCTCCAAAAGTGCGTTGTACACATGTCCAGTTAGCATGGAACGGGTCGTTAAAAGGAAAGGGAAGAAGGAAAGAACTAACAAGGAACCTGTAGAATGTCTCACAGCGCATAGAACAAAATATAATAATAACATACTTGACATAAAACAGGTGAGACAGTGCATAAGATGAAACAACTAACATAGCAGCGGAAAATCCAAGTACAGCTTATGATCCAAAGTTAAATATTATTACAACATTTCAAACTGTCTCAAAAACGAAAACAAGATAAAGGAGGTACGCTACTAATGCCCAAGTAGCGACCACTAACGACACAGGGAGAATATCTATATATCATACGTGGAAGCCTCCTGCTCGCCTCCGAATCAGCTACTCGCGCATCACCAGCTAACCTGTCTCTAGTCTGCTCGTGTGAGCACCCAGAGTAATAAGAGGAGACATAAAACTCTGGGTCAGACATAAAGCCTGGTATGAGCGATAAGCATCTAAACAGAACAATAACAGGTAGACTAAAACATACCTGAACCTGGACCTACAACCAAAGAGTCAGCACTACATACTGTACAACACTCTAAGGTGTCATATCAAACGGTGTAAAGATACGGGGGTGGGGGTGTGCATGTCATAGTGATGGCAAACAATCAAGCATAGCAACCATCCTCACATCTCTCACTCAGTGCGTAAAGCATACGATATTCACCACTTCGATCACCTCAATATTTTGCTATGATCACCTTGCCCCATGAAGTCATAAATGACTGCACTGCACTGATACATAGCACTAATCCTTCGCTATGTCCACTTGCCCCATGAAGTTATTCACCCCATCTGCGCTGGCTCATAGCCTTACTAATCCTTTACTATGTCCACTTGCCCCATGGAGTTATTCATCCCATCTACGTTGGCTCATAGTCTTACTACGATCACTTTGCCCCTCGAGTCATAATGACTCTACTGCACTGATAACGTAGTCTTGCTACCATCACCTTGCCCCTCGAGTCATAGTGACTCTACTGCACTGATAAGTAGCCCATCATTCATTTTCAACGGTGAATCGAAGTTATGTATGTTGACAACTCCTTGGCACACGTCCCGCAGCAAAGCCCAACCATGAAGTGAACTCATCGGTTCCCAACTGGATCCTGAGCTCTAACTTCCCATATTGGACTACCTTTGCATCTCGGGTTATTGGTCAATACTGGATCGGGTCGGGTTCCCCTTCTAGCGTTCGGGTCGGGTCCTCTACTTTGAATCGGTTCGGTTCGTGGTCTTCCTCTGGTAACGGTTCGGTTCGGGTTCACAACGTTGCATCGGTTCGGGTCGGGTGTCCCACTTCGGGTCGGTTCGGGTTGTCATCTCCCATTCAGTTCGTGCTCCAACTCCTGTTGCCTCTTCTGGTCTCGTTCCCTATTCTAATCCGATCCGATCCCTTCGCCATACTCCGGTCCGAGCCCTTCGTCCTTAAGTCGATCTGATCCCCAGCTTAACCAACATGGCCTTCCTTTCTGCCAAGCCTTCTCAAGTGTTAAGTTCCGATCCGATTCGGATGTCCTTGCCCGTCCACTTATCCGATCCGAGCCCCATATCCGATCCGATCCGGTTCAACACCTGCACTTTTCCTAAGACTTTTCCAACTGGTGTTTTACGTCATTCGACGACGTTTTCGACCATTCTAACTATTGAAAGCAATCACAAAGCATACCATACAGTCATAGCAACATGTATAATCAACCACAAACATCAAAACAACAAAATGATAGGTTAAAATGGATCAAACCTAGCCAAAACCCCATATTTCCCCTTAAGCATGTTTAGGTGAAACTAATGATGTGATTAGCAAAACTTAACCAAATTAACCCAAATTCATATCAGAGGTCTAAAACATCATTTCGGATTTTATAAATATTTTTCCAGAATTTTATCATGTTTAAATTCGCTAATTAAAACTAATTACCCTTAATTAGCCATAATTAGTGAGGAACTATGCAAATCACTCACCTTAGCCACAAATAAACTTAAATATGAAATAAATCTCTGATTTGATGTGAATCCCAATGCTAAACAGCAGCTCCAATGTTGAGTTGGTGTAGATCTCCCTTGATTTGATGTTGTTAAGCTTAATCCTTGATTAGAAGATGATTTGGAGGTGATTTAGAGGTTGGAGGCCATTTTTAGGGTTTCTTGGAGGTAAGTGGAATCTAGAAAACTGAAATGGATGATTCACTAACTCCTTTCAGCCTCCCCATAACCCTAATCCCGAAATGGTTTATGGGCCCATTCGCTAATCACCCTATTTGGCCCGGTTAAGCAGTTTTTCACCTTCCAAACCTTATTTCAGCCATATTTCCCAAATGGTAAGTCCGTTTTTCATATATGACCACTCTACGGAAAGATAAACCATCAAACGAATCTAATGGAAGTGGTTTCAGGTCAAAATTCCTTTCCAATCAAAAGTTATGGCCGAAACAAGATCAACTAGGGGCAAAACGGTCATTTAAAAATCGACAAAAATCATGAACATGGGAAATGACACTAATGGTTGTTTCCCAAAGTTACATGACCATACGACTTCATATGGGAAAGAAATTAATATTCTACGATCCTCTGATGCGTAGAATGCGGGTTGTTACATTCTCCCCCCCCCTTAAGAAATTTCGCCCCCGAAATTCCCTAACCAAAACACACAAAAGGGTCCTGCATGCCTATCAACCATAAAACAACCATCAAACATGCAAAACAAGCAAAACAAGTCTATCCTAGCATGCAGAATAACTAAATTACAAGGTAAATCTTACCAGGCAAAGAGTTCTGGATACGTCTTTCTAATGCTCTCCTCTGTCTCCCAAGTACAGTCATTCTCGTTCTCGCCCCACTGAACCTTGACTAGCCTCAACGCCTTCCTTCGAAGTTGCTTCGTATCGTGCCCAACAATACGGATCGGCTTGCGGTTCTCAATGGCCTCGGATTCTACTTCGAAGTCCTCTAACTGATCAAGTGGAATAGTCATATCTGAGTCGTGAACGAACTTCCTTAGTTGGGAAACATGAAATACATTGTGAACTCCCGCCATCTTCTCTGGTAAGTCAACTCTATATGCCAAATTCCCGACTAGTTCAAGAACAGGGAATGGGCCAACAAATCTTGGTGCCAACTTGCATCTCCTGCCAAATCGTATCACGCTCTTCAACGGAGAAATCTTGATAAACACCAAGTCACCAACGGAGAATTTTAAGTCTCTTCTCCTCTTATCAGCATAACTCTTCTGCCTATCTTGGGCAGCCTTCATTCGTTGTTGAATGGTCTTAATCTTATCTGAAGTTTCCCTCACCACATCTGGTCCAAGCATAAACTTCTCGCCAGTCTCTATCCAACATGATGGTGAGTTGCACGGTCTTCCGTACAAAGCTTCATATGGAGCCATACCGATATTGGATTGGTAGCTATTATTATATGCAAACTCTACTAGATGCAAATGGTCATCCCATGATCCACCAAAATCCAATATACAAGCTCTCAAGAGATCTTCCAATATATGATTCACCCTCTCCGTCTGACCGCCGGTCTGAGGATGATATGCGGTACTGAGATGTAATTCTGACCCTAGAGTCTCTTGTAAGCTCTTCCAAAACCCACTAGTGAACAACGGGTCTCGGTCACTCATAATGCTTTTAGGTACTCCATGGAATCTCACTACCCACTTCATATACAATTCTGCTAATTTAGCTGTCGTTCTGGTCGATTTGACTGGTATAAATCTTGCACTTTTTGTCAATCGATCCACAATTACTCAAATGCTATCATGTCCCGATCTAGTCCTCGGTAAACCATCGATGAAATCCATCAAAACTTGCTCCCATTTCCATTCGGGAATTTCTAATGGTTGCAACAACCCACTAGGCTTCTTTTGCTCGGCTTTAACTAGCTGGCAATTCATGCATTTGGATATAAACTTCCCAACGTCTCTTTTCATCCCTTCCCAGTTGTAAGTTTGCTTCATGTCTCGATACATCTTATTACCACCGGGATGTATAGTCAGTTTTGAGTGATGACATTCTCTAAGCACTTCATCTCTCAAACCATTCACGTTGGGTACAACTAGTCTTCCATTCTTTCTAAGCCATCCATCTCGATCAAGCCCATACAAATTCATTTCCTCACCATCGATGTTCATCTCTAACCTGGAGATGATTTCCAATAGATTAGGATCGTCCCTCTGGCTGGAACCAATCCGTTCTATCAAAGTGGGTCTGATCGCCAAACTAGCTAGCATTTCTGGATCCAATTCGCACTTTGGTCTGAAATCAAACCCCGCGATATACTCCAGTTGCTTTCATTCAAGAAACATAGCCCCTAAGCTGGCATGTCTCCTACTCAAGGCATCGGCTACCGCATTACCTTTCCCAGGTGTATATGCGATATCAAAATCATACGAAGCCAAGAACTCTAACCATCTCTGCTGACGGAGATTCAGATCTTTCTGAGAGAAGAGATACTTTAACGATTTACGATCGGTAAACAACTCAAATCTTTCTCCCAAGAGATAGTGTCTCCACATCTTCAGCGCAAACACGATCACTGCTAGTTCCAAATCATGGGTAGGATACTTCTTCTCATGCGGCTTTAGCTGCCGACTAGCATAAGCCACAACCCTACCTCCTTGCATCAATACAACACCTAGTCCGGTACCACAAGCATCCGTGTATACCGTCATTTCTTCATTCCCTTTAGAAATGACTAATACTGGCGCATGCGTCAACCTTTCCTTTAGACTCTTGAATGCATTCTCACACACTCTGTCCAAGACGAAGGACTGATTCTTCTTAGTCAACTGGGTCAACGGTGCTGCTATCTTGGAGAAGTACTGGATAAACTTACGATAATATCCAGCTAACCATAAGAAACTTCTTACATCTGTTACATTCTTGGGCGTAGGCCAATCCTGTACCGTAGCCACATTCGCAGGGTCCACGGCAATACCACTCTCTGAAACAACATGGCCCAAGAATCTCACTTCCCTTCTCCAAAAGTGACACTTAGAGAATTTCGCTTTCAATTGGTGTTTTCTCAACACCTCCATCACTATCCTCAAGTGTCCCTTGTGTCCCTCCTCTGTCCTTGAGTAAACAAGGATATCGTCTACAAACACAAGAACAAACCTATTCAACTGATCTCTGAATACTCGATTCATAAGATCCACAAACTAGGCTGGTGCATTGGTCAACCCAAATGGCATGACCAAGCACTCATAAAATCCAGACGGCGTCCTAAATGTCGTTTTCGGAACACTCTCATCCGCTACTCGGAGCTGATGAAATCCTGTCGCGAGGTCCAGCTAGGAGAACACTCTTGCTCCTTCCAGTTGATCAAACAAATCATCTATCCGCGGTAGAGGATACTTATTCTTCCTCGTTATCTTATTCAACTCGCGATAGTCCACACACAAACGAAGGGAACCATCTGCCTTAGTGGCAACACAACTGGTGCTCCCCACTCAGAGACACTTCTTCTAATAAATCCCTTCTTTAAAATATTGTTGACTTGCACCCCGAGCTCTCGCTGCTCCCTTGGTGCCATACGACGAAGTGGCATCACTATAGGTCTGGCATCTTTCACTAAATCAATACGGAACTCAATCTCTCGGTGTGGTGGAAGCCCGGTCACCTCCTCAAAGACGTCCGGATACTGGCCAACCACGGGCACATCTGACAGCTCATCCTGCGGGATGTCGAGGGAATTTATAAAACTAGCCATTACCCCATCACTAGGAAGACTACCAAACACTACCCTCCGCCCATCATCCGCCCTAACTGTCACCAAAAAGCCCTCACAGTCTACCACCACCCCGTATCTTTAGAGCCAATCGACTCCCAATATAATGCCATACCCAGTAAAGCCCAAAACAAAGCAATCACAAACAAACATACATCCATGACTCGATAAGACCAAATTTCGGCAAATCATACTAAGGCTAGTCGAACCACCAATCGGGTTCGTCACAACCAATGGTCTATCGACTATCTCGGGTTCCAGTCCCAACCTATCTACCAGGACACTAGATATGAAGGAACGGGAAGCCCCAGTATCAAACAAAACTCGAACTGGTACATCATAAATAGAAAGCATACCTTGAATAACAACATTCTTTCCTTTATCCGCCGCAGTTGGGGCATTTGACGAAGAAGGAACAACATCAATAGCATATGCTTTCACAATCTGCTTCTCCTTAAGAGGTTGCGGACACTTATCCTTGAAATGTCCCACTTGACCACAGTTGAAGCACTTCTTATCCGTTGTCTTGGCCCGACAATCTTTGGCATAATGGCCCTTCTTACCACAGTTGAAGCACTCAACATCTTTCTTGCTCTTTTTCTGGACATCCTTAGATTGGCTCTGCCTCCTCTTACTCTGAGAGTTGTTCTTGCCTCCACCGCCTGCTTGCGGCTTCGGCCCTTCTGCAGATGCAGCCTCAGTCTTTGACTTAGGGTAAAGGCTCTCTGATCTCAAAGCTTTCCCCACAATCGATTCAAAAGTCTCATCGATGTGGTTGATAAGCCTTTCCCCCAAGTATCCATCCAACCCTGTAATGAACTTCTCATTCTTCTTCTCAGGAGTATCGATAAGAGATAGTCCATACTTTGACAAAGTGTCAAACTCAGCAATATAGTCAGAAACTTCCCTACCACTCTGCTTGAGTTCCAAGAATCTCTTAAACAACACTGACTTCTGGGCAGCTGGAATAAACTTCTCGCTAAAGCGAGCCTTGATCTGATCCCAAGTAACCTGATCTTCTGGAGTAGCTGTTTTAATGGCATTCCACCAATTCATCGCTCGTCCATGCAGCTGACGAGACGCTAACCTTCTCTTCATTGCATCCTCATTACCCAAGTCGTCGAAGATACGATCACAGCTATCCAACCAATCCTGAACATCTGTGGCCGACTCCGTTCCGTGGAACGGCTTCCCACCAAGGTTAGTGTAATCCATGCACAACTTGGCGAAATCGACCCTAGGCGCCTGCACTACTGGACCACCACCAATTCCGGGTTTGGGAACTGTCCCTTGCACCTCTCTAAGCATGTCTCTCATGAGGTCAGTAAACATCGCCCTCATGTCAGCAGCATTCCCATTATTGGCTCCCCTACCAGCACCTCTAGCATATCGGCTCATCGTCAATCTGTAAAAGGGGAAACGATTAACGACCCCATAGTGGTGCTAGTGCAGTGCGACTTCGTTCTTATACTACTAATAGTACATACATATATAGCTTTTGAAAACCAAAGTAATCACAAATACACTCTCTCATATACGTACTATCTCTCCCAAGTGTCTCTCCCTAGGTTAACTACGCAACCTAGAGCTCTGATACCAAATGTGACGGCCCGCCCCGCACCAACCGACATTCCCTCCAAAAGTGCGCTGTACACATGTCCAGTTAGCACGGAACGGGTCGTTAAAAGGAAAGGGAAGAAGGAAAGAACTAACAAGGAACCTATAGAATGTCTCACAGCGCATAGAACAAAATATAATAATAACATACTTGACATAAAACAGGTGAGACAGTGCATAAGATGAAACAACTAACATAGCAGCGGAAAATCCAAGTACAGCTTATGATCCAAAGTTAAACATTATTACAACTTTTCAAACTGTCTCAAAAACAAAAAAACAAGATAAAGGAGGTACGCTACTAATGCCCAAGTAGCGACCACTAACGACACAGGGAGAATATCTATATATCATACGTGGAAGCCTCCTGCTGGCCTCCGAATCAGCTACTCACGCATCACCAGCTAACCTGTCTCTAGTCTGCTCGTGTGAGCACCTAGAGTAATAAGAGGAGACATAAAACTCTGGGTCAGACATAAAGCCTGGTATGAGCGATAAGCATCTAAACAGAACAATAACAGGTAGACTAAAACATACCTGAACCTGGACCTACAACCAAAGAGTCAGCACTACATACTGTACAACACTCTAAGGTGCCATATCAAATGGTGTAAAGATACGGGGGTTGGGTTGTGCATGTCATAGTGATGGCAAACAATCAAGCATAGCAACCATCCTCACATCTCTCACTCAGTGCGTAAAGCATACGATATTCACCACTTCGATCACCTCAATACTTTGCTATGATCACCTTGCCCCATGAAGTCATAAATGACTGCACTGTACTGATACATAGCACTAATCCTTCGCTATGTCCACTTGCCCCATGAAGTTATTCACCCCATCTGCGCTGGCTCATAGCCTTACTAATCCTTTACTATGTCCACTTGCCCCATGGAGTTATTCACCCCATCTGCGCTGGCTCATAGTCTTACTACGATCACTTTGCCCCTCGAGTCATAATGACTCTACTGCACTGATAACATAGTCTTGCTACCATCACCTTGCCCCTCGAGTCATAGTGACTCTACTGCACTGATAAGTAGCCCATCATTCATTTTCAATGGTGAATCGAAGTTATGAACGTCGACAACTCCTTAGCACACGTCCTGCAGCAAAGCCCAACCATGAAGTGAACTCATCGGTTCCCAACTGGATACTGAGCTCTAACTTCCCATATTGGACTACCTTTGCATCTCGGGTTATTGGTCAATACTGGATCGGGTCGGGTTCCCCTTCTAGCCATCGGTTCGGGTCGGGTCCTCTACTTTGAATCGGTTCGGTTCGTGGTCTTCCTCTGGTAATGGTTCGGTTCGGGTTCACAACGTTGCATCGGTTCGGGTCGGGTGTCCCACTTCGGGTCGGTTCGGGTTGTCATCTCCCATTCAGTTCGTGCTCCAGCTCCTGTTGCCTCTTCTGGTCCCGTTCCCTATTCTAATCCGACCCGATCCCTTCGCCATACTCCGGTCCGAGCCCTTCGTCCTTAAGTCGATTCGATCCCCAGCTTAACCAACATGGCCTTCCTTTCTGCCAAGCCTTCTCAAGTGTTAAGTTCCGATCCGATTCGGATGTCCTTGCCCGTCCACTTATCCGATCCGAGCCCCATATCCGATCCGATCCGGTTCAAAACCTGCACTTTTCCTGAGACTTTTCCAGTGGGTGTTTTACGTCATTCGACGACGTTTTCGACCATTCTAACTATTGAAATCAATCTCAAAGCATACCATGCAGTCATAGCAACATGTATAATCAACTACAAACATCAAAACAACAAAATGATAGGTTAAAATGGATCAAACCTAGCCAAAACCCCATATTTCCCCTTAAGCATGTTTAGGTGAAACTAATGATGTGATTAGCAAAACTTAACCAAATTAACCAAAATTCATATCAGAGCTCTAAAACATCATTTCGGATTTTATAAATATTTTTCCAGAATTTTATCATGTTTAAATTCACTAATTAACACTAATTACCCTTAATTAGCCATAATTAGTGAGGAACTATGCAAATCACTCACCTTAGCCACAAATAAACTTAAATCTGAAATAAATCTCTGATTTAATGCGAATCCCAATGCTAAACAGCAGCTCCAATGTTGAGTTGGTGTAGATCTCCCTTGATTTGATGTTGTTAAGCTTAATCCTTGATTAGAAGATGATTTGGAGGTGATTTAGAGGTTGGAGGCCATTTTTAGGGTTTCTTGGAGGTAAGTGGAGGCTAGAAAACTGAAATGGATGATTCTCTAACTCCTTTCAGCCTCCCCATAACCCTAATCCCGAAATGGGTTATGGGCCCATTCGCTAATCACCCTATTTGGCCCAGTTAAGCAGTTTTTCACCTTCCAAACCTTATTTCGGCCATATCTCCCAAACGGTAAGTCTGTTTTTCACGTATGACCACTCTACGGAAAGGTAAACCATCAAACGAATCTAATGGAAGTGGTTTCACGTCAAAATTCCTTTCCAATCAAAAGTTATGGCCGAAACAAGATCAACTAGGGGAAAAACGGTCATTTAAAAATCGACAAAAATCATGAACATGGGAAATGATTCTAATGGTTGTTTCCCAAAGTTACATGACCATACGACTTCATATGGGAAAGAAATAAATATTCTACGATCCTCCGATGCGTAGAATGCGGGTTGTTACAATTACGGACTGGGCCATGCAGGCATGGCAGTGCTCTCAAAAGATGCTCGTAGGATGCGAGTCAGGGGGACTGTTAGGATTGCCTCGCATGTTGTTAAGGGGGAATGGCGCGTTTGAATTAATAGTCCCACATCATGGAATAAATTGAAGGAGTGAAGTACAAATATGAGTTGGTGGGCACCTAACATTAGGGTTCCTTTTGTTACAAGGATGTGTACGCCAACTCTTGTTGAATCCATAAAGAGAATGATTGGGTGGAATATCTTGTATTTGTGCGTGTAATTTCATATCTGTGTTTTTTTCATAGAAATCATCTTTAAGTAATTGGGTGAAAAAAATCCTGGTCGCTTCCGCAAAGGCGCAGTTTCCATAACAGTTGGTATCGGAGCTAGATCATCGCAAAGCTTAGAGTGATTTTGGATTGGAAAAATCTTTTTTTCTTATGTCGGATATGATGGCGTTTCCGAAGATGACTATTTTTGATTGGGGATTTTGAAGACCTTAATGGTTTGATTGATGGAGATGAGAAGAAGCCCTCTGATATGGATGAGGGAAGATGGAAGAAGACGAAGATATTGGTAATTGGTTTGATTTGGTTGTACCTTGGTGATTCGGTTCATATTTTCGACTTGGGTCGTCATGTTGATGATGCTCGAGGGATTCTAGGTGATCAAGGAAGGAGCTCAGATCAAGTGGTAGACATGTGTCGATTGAGGTGTGGTCGTAATCCTTTTAAATCGACTGGGTGTATCTCGTTGTCCTGAATCGAGGTTGTTGGGTGTATCTCGTTGCCATAAAATTGAGGTTGTGGGGTGTATCTCGTTCCCCTGAAAATCGAGGTTGGATTTAATTGAGAGTAGGAGTCGTAGAAAGAGCTAGATCGACTTTTTTGGTTCTTGTTGGAGTGTTGATATGAATTCATGTTAAGGTAGAATAGTTTGTGATTGGTGGTATCACATGTCCATGGAAGTCGGATGACTTGTTTGTTGATGTGATTTCATATCAAGGTGGAGTGCTGTGATTTGTGACATGAAATCACATATGTTAATGAAGAGGATTTAATCAATTAATTCATTTGATTAACTGATTGATTATTGATTTGATTGATTAATTAATAAATTAATTAATTGACTAATTGGTTGGTTGATTGATTGATTGATTTGATTATATTATAGAAGGAAAGAAATGAATGATTATATTCTAGATATATTTTGAGGGGCAAATTGGATATTTTCCTAGGTCTTCTATTCTCCTATAAAATCAGCTTTCAGGATTGGATGAGGGCATAACCGAATTGAGTTGAGAGATTGAGAGACTGTGTGCCTCCAGGGCTTGTGCCCTAGAGAGGAAGATTAGGAATTGAGGGCTGAGAGAAGCTATTCCTATTGGTGTCTCTAGATTGTCCAAGGGTTTGCTGTCATTCTTCATTGTTCTCCTTCTCCAACAAGAGTTGTAGTCAACTATATATTCTTTCCCTTTCTCAATAAGGTTATTGATTCATTGTATTTTGTTTATTTTTGGTTGTTAATCCATTGTATGTAAACAAAAATTGTTTTGTTGAATCAATGGTTAGGTGGAATATCTTGTATTTGTGCATGTAATTTCATATCTGTGTTTTTTCCCATAAAATCATCTTTAAGTAATTGGGTGAATAAGATCCTGATAGCTTCCGCAAAGGCGCAATTTTCATATTACATAACGGAGTATCTAGAACAAGGAAGAAAATAGAAATTGCCTTGGCTCTGGGTTTTGACAATGGTAATGGACATGGCTAATTCAACAAATAAGTCTAATAATGATGTTTTTAAAAATATTATATAGGCTGCATGAGTTTTCTCGGGTATCCTAGCAGTAGTAAAGGTGTTTTTTGGTAGCACACTTTGTTATTTTTTGCATTTCCTCGATCAGGTTTGTTGTTGTAGAGTAGAAAGCGTTGAAAGCTCCACTGCTGTATTTTGGTGGTTTCCTCATTAATTATGAAAGTAGTCTTGTTTAGTGTGAAATAACACTACTGGGGAAATACTAATTTGCTTATTTGCCTTTAAAAAAGGAATCATCAACATTTACTCAGTGTAATAGTTCATCGTAGCATTTATTGTTTATTGGAGTAAGCTTTGCAGCTAAGAAAGCATATCAATACATTATTTATTGATATCATTTACCAAGTTTTAGTAATAGTACATTGTTTATGGCAGCAAAAGATAACCTATTAAGGCTGTAGCAATGTAGCTGCGGGAGACAAGAGGTTTAAAATTGGTTATTTTTAGTCTTCAGAGAAGGAAGATTTATAACTAAAAAGTTCTATCTTTATTTAGTCATATTAAATAACTAGTGAGTGGCACGTGCTTTGGAAACATGCATAGTATAATATAGCTCGATGTCATCATTGCGTCATTAGGATCAATCTCATGCTTCAGTGATGGAAATATATAGGTAACTATAATATGCTAATCCATAAATTTTGAATCGTGATAATATTAAATCAATGAAAAGATATTGTAATATGCTAGCTATGCAAAATCAGTCTATTGTAAAAAAAACTTATTGTTGTATATAAGTACCATAAGAAACACAGATAACCATATGAGCAAATCGAACTTTCTATCCAAATTCAATATATGTTGATCAAACTTAGTATTCACTAAGAAAGTCCTACTACCATATACATTAGCGATAACATGCACACAATTGCACATAAATCAATGGAAGTTAGGATCCACTCTCCATTTCAAGATTTATAGGTGAACAATCCATGTTAATTTTAAATTACATCCCTAACTTTAATTTTGGTAAAAAAGAAAACGTTCTTTTAGGCAATGTAACCTAGCTTCAATCGCATTTTTCAACAATCGATAAAAAAAAAACTAAAAAAAATAAATGTAGACATTTGTTTAGAAACTTAAGAAAATGACAAATTTCTCTACAAATATATTACACCCTCTATAAAATTTGCAACCCTTTTTGCAAACGTGCTAGAAATTAAAAATAGTGACTTTTCCCCTAAAAACATGTTTTTAAGGAAGGACTTATGTTTTTGAAACTTAAAAAAGGTGTTTTACAAAAGTTCGTCGTAATTTATAAAACATATCTTAAATCCTTTTTGTATATAACCAGGAAGGTATAGGTACACACAGAAAACCAACAAGTTACTTAATATATATGATCCATCTTTAAGGAAAAGAAAGTATTACAATATGTCACAATCCACATTTTCTAGAATAGTACATTGAAAAAGCTTTTAGTCATAAAGATAGCAACTTGTTGTTGGAGAATGGAGTTTTGATGACAACAACCTTATTTCAATTATCATTGATTATAAAATATATACTAACATCTCTATCTAGAATATATATATACACACACACATATATATATGTAGGATTTGTATACATGACATAAATACTGAAGACTGTACAGTTTTAGAGTTAAAGAGATTCAGAATTCAGAGAAGACTGAAGACTGTATAGTTTTAGAGTTCAAGACAAATATAGTAATAGAGTCTAGTTTATATGTAAGACTCTGAATAGCACTCAAGGTTCAAATTCAAATTCTGTTTTTCAAATTCTGGTTTTCAAAATTCAAGTTCGAATTTCAAATTGTTTTCTATCTTACTTATGATTTCAAATATAAGTTTTAAAGTTTATATAGTTATATAATTTTATAATCTTACGGTTTTATAGTTTTAAACTTTATAATTTTATCAATATGTTTATATAATATATTACTATGATTTCATATAGTTTTATACCTTATAATACTCATTTATATCACTAAGTCTTAGTTCAAGAATTTCCAGAATAGTATATATATATATATTTAAACACTTTAAAAAGATCAAAATTCAAAAAAAATGCCTATATCGACGTACATAGGAGAGTATGTCGACATACAATTGTCATTTTTTCAAGTTTCGAAGGAAGTGTCTTTTCACTATTTGTAACGTTCCAGAAGCGTTGCAACCTTTCAAATCTTATAAATAGGGGTTGAATTCGATTTTTTTTTAACTATTCTTCTTCTCCATCTTCACCCCAATTCATCCCACCATTAATGTTTCCTCTCTAAAGATACATTATCGGAACGTGGTCCCATACCTTGTCATAGTTGGAAATTCATTCTCCAATAAGTGCCCTGCGGTTTTTGATTATATGTTATGTATGTGGAGCGTGAGATGTAAGCGTTCTGCTAGATTGTTATTTATTTGATTTAGACACTATTATAATATCACCAGGATTTGATATCAAAAATGTTTTGGGTTATTGTAAGGTAAAAACCATATGTGTTTATGTCTGGATTGGTCTTGCGGTTATCTTTTCTTTCGAAAAATATTTTTAAAGTAAAAAAAATGGTTGGACTTTACTTACACCAGTCCCATGACTGACCCAAAGTTTATTTTGTTTTGTTTTACCCTAAACTCTTGGGTGCCTAAATTTGTATGGGTAGTCAAGTAGTCAGGATTTTACAGATGCATTTCTTTAAGTGGATTTCTTCTCCAAGTTTGTATGCCCATATGTCAGGATTTTACAAATTTGTATGCCCAAATTTTGATTCACACATGCATTTCTTCTCCAAGTTACTCAATTACTAGGAATGGCAGTTCTCATGGTTATTTTAAGAGTACACAAGGAGTGCGGCAAGATGACCCTATCTTAGCATATATTTTATCATTGTGATGGAATTATTGAATTCTTTGTTGATTGAACAAGTGGAGTGGAAAAATTTGGAGCTGCATCCAAAGTGTAAATCTCCTAGGATCATTCATCTACTCTTTGCAGACGAGTTTGTTTTATTCACAAAGCCTACTATTGGAAACATACAATGCATTAAGTAAACTTTGTACACTTTTTATTCAATCACTGGAGTGCAACTCAATATTAATAAGTCTTATATACTCATTGCTGGTTTGTCAAATGATAGAAAGTCTGAAATTATAACAAGATCTGGTTTACAAGAAATGCCTTTGAATTCCTTTTATTTGGGGTTGCCTCCTGTTAGTTCTCGAATAACAAAAGACAAATGTGTTCCATTACTTGAGAAGGTCATAGACAAGCTGAAACAATGGCCTTCATGTAAACTGTCCCAAGCTGGTAGATTAACAATAGTACAGTCTTTAGCTTTGGCCATGACTACCTACTGGACAAGGCATTATGTATTGCCAATCAAACTGATTAAGATGATAATTTCAGCTCTTAACAAATTTCTTTAGCACAGTGATCTGTTTTCGAAGAAAATGATTCCAATTTCTTTTAATAAACTGTTTGATGATAAAAAGAGTGGTGGTTTGGGTATCACAAATCTTTTTCTTTGGAATAAAGCTGCAATCTCCACATATGTTGATAAACTACATACCTCAAATAATTGTCTTTGGGCTAAGTGGGTTCATCCTAACTTGATTGGTAACAAAAATTTCTAGACAATGGATGTGCCTCAGAATGCTAGTTGGAGTTGGAGAAACATTTTGAATTTAAGGAGTTCTTTTCTACCATTTTTTCAATGTAACTATAAGTGCCTGAGGAACCTGTCTTTCTGGCATTCACCTTGGGCAAAATCAGGTTTGATTTTAAGTTCAGTGGTCGATTATAATTTGAGGATTTTATCTGGTATTCCTGAAAATGCTCGAGTTGAGGAGTATATTCATGATGGTAGACTGATTCTTCCTTATTCTAGTTCATCAATGTTACGATCATTATGGACGAAATTATCTAATTGCTTTCAGGTGTCTAGTAATAGTACAGTATTGTGGCAGAATAAACCTCATTCAGTTGAACTGGTTTACTCACTACTTCAAGGCGACAAGCAGGATTTTCCTTGGGCTAAAAGAATTTGGAGCACGTCGAATTCAGCAAAGGAAAATCTGCTTTTATGGAAAGTGATGGCGAATGCAATAAATACAAAAGATAAATGGTAACACCCCATGTCCATTAATGTCACTCACAAAAGGGAATGCATTAACTTCTATGGAGCGTTTTAAGTGAATATAGAACAGAAAATCACAACAAGACAGATATGAAATAGTACTTGAAAATTTAAAACTTTATTTATTGCAACAGAAGGTAAATATGTTTGGTTACATCACCAAAACCCAAAGACTAAAGTCAAGTACATAATATCCATCTTGACAAAATCAGAGTACATAATATAAAAAGCATAATCCCATAAATAGCCATAAAAGAGATAGGTTGAGCTTTACTTCAGCAATCCAAATCCAAGTGCTCCTAAAGAGATCCAAATCAAGCTTCCCACCCTAAGAACCTGGGGGGGGGGGGGGGAGGGAGGAAGAAAAGAGGTGGAAACAAAGGGGGTCAGACATAAAGTTTGGCAAGTCCGATAACTCCAACAATATAATTATCAAAGTAACTAGGATAAGACATAAGCTTGGTAAATAAGGAAATGACTGTGAATTAATGGCAAGACCAAGCAACCAAAAATAATAGGATGAGCAAAGATAACGTTAAAGGCGCTTCCTAATCAATATAGCGTAATTACTATACTCTACCGTACTGTACCGTACCGTACTGTACTAACACTAACTGCACCCATACTAGTCACTCTAGAAACTTGATCCCTCTTGACTAAATAGAATGATGATAGCTTCGTGTACTACTAGATGTACCCACTATCCCCACTAGATGTACCCCTTCAATGGTAATTTCATGTACTCCTAGCTGACGTCATAGGTGCCGCCTGCTCCTATCTCCACTAGGTGTAACCCTTTAATGACTAATTAATAATGGTAGCTTCGTGTACCCCTAGCTGACTACATAGGTGCCGTCTGCTCCTATCTCCACTAGATGTACCCACTACCCTGCCCCATTTGATCGGCTCCCTAACTCGTAGATACCCGTGCTGGTCCCACAGTGGGGTGTATCACTCCCCTAAAGTGACAACCCAATACAACTTAAGTATACACGGCTTATACCTACACGATGCAACAACGTCTTACCTACCAGCCCGGGCCCACGCACACACATGACCCCGTTGGACTTGCGTTGCCACCGCTAACCCATTTTGGCCTCTAACAATCAGGCCCAGTAGGCGTGTCCCGTCCTCGACTTGGGTCGAGCTCACAAAGATACTTAATGGGCTACTAGACTGAAAATGGCCCCCACCAAGCTTCCCACCTAGGCTTGGTCCCCTCTAATACATCCCACTTAACCCCATGTCCACTTACATGTATAAATTTGGTTAAGTGTTTTCTAATTTAACCTAGTCTCGCCCTTTTGTTTAATTAATAGGTTGTATTAGTTAAGTCTGTGGGCCTATATACACAAATATTACCCACCTACCCAAGATTTACTTAACCCTCTCACTGGTTCAGACATATTAATTTACGGTTAAGTTTGTGGGCCTATATGTACTAATATTACCCACCTACCCAAGATTTACTTAACCCACTCATTCCGTATAACCCAGTTTACTTAACCCCCAACTTAAACTTAAGTTCTTACAATCCCTAGGGATCAGATTTGGTTAAGTAGTCCATTTCATTTACCATGTCCATTTTTAATTAATTAATTAAAACCATTCCCTTCATAGGTGTCAATACCTATTTTATCCAATAATTTGAATTACATGTCATAATTGTTTATATTCAAATTACTCCATTTTTCTAATCGTATTTCTCATGACATCCTCATGTCACCCACATGTCACCCACTAGATTCCTCATGCCACCCAAGGCACCCACTTAACCCCCTCATGTCCCACTACATATTTACTTTGGTTAAGTGTTTCTTAATTTATTACTATCGTAACCCCTGTAGGACCTCTCACATTAGACTGACATTTGTGGCTGCTGGATTTGCCGGGCGGGTCCGGGCAGTCTTACACCACAAACGAGCCTAACCTCGTGTCCATACAATTGTTACGCATTTAGTTTGGGCCTTTGACCTCTCACATTGGGCTACCATTTGTGGCTGCTGGATTTGCCGGGCGGGTCCGGGCAGTCTTACACCACAAATGAGTCCAACCTCGTGTCTTAGGCAATTAATTATACATAATTAATTTCCCCCAATATTTGAATTACTTTCCCTATTCAAATTACAAATCATTTCTATATTTATTTACGTATAAATATGTCACCTTAATTATGTCCACTATTTATGGTACATAAATTGTACCAATTTACATCTCAAATTAATTTCATGCCTTTTTAGGCATTTGTGCCAATTCCCAATATTTAATATCCCTATTCAAATTCAAATTAATCTATGTCCATAATTGAACTATGTCCATTACTACACATTAATTTTCCAATTAATGCCTTCATTAAATTTTTCGCCTTTTAAGGCAATTCACCTTAATTAATATCTCAAATTCGTTATATGCCTCATTTACATGCCAATTCACATTTATTAACATAATCAATATTTTCATCCCATATTTGGATTAATTATTCCTAATCAAATATGTTAATAAAATTCCAATTATCTTTATGACCATAATTCACATTAATTATGTCCATATATCACTTTGCCAATTAATATCTCAATTTACATATATGCCTCTTTTAAGGCTATTACATGCCAATTCACATTTATTAATATAATCAATATTTTTCCCATAACCCCCGCGGCGTCCGTTCGCATAGAATATATGATAGACTAAGAAATAGTCTAACACATGAAAAAGAAAAAAAACACTACATATTCACATAACATACAAAATAGGCCTAACTTGCATATGAGAATTTACCACATAACTTGCATAAAATCATAGATCTAAACATAGGCCTAAAAGGTATGAACCTGCATGTTATGAATAAGATTTTCATCACAAAATTTACATAGGCAATAACCACAAACTTGCATAACATGATTCATATTCCAAACTCATATTTTTATATAAACTTGCATATGTGATTTATGCAACATAACAATGGTGTAAATTTACCTCTAAACATGTAAACTAGCATGTAAAGATTTAGCATATAACTCATACATGTCATAGCCTAACTTTTGATCTAAAATAGATGTCATAATCTTTACTAACTTGCATGTGATTTATGTCTAAATCAACATCTAAACTTGCATACATACATATGATCTATCATATGAATCAACATAACCAAACTAGCATTTAAACAACATGATGATTTGATTATACATAAGCCAATCATAGAATTACAACATAGATCATAACTTTACAACATGTATGATAACATCACAATTTAACAACATAATCATATCATATGGTCAATAATTCACATCTTATCCATATAATCCACAATTATATCTAATCTTACTTAATTTAATAATTATCTTGATTAGAGAAATCGAACTTGCCTTTCGTGGTTAAAGAATTATGAACAATTGATCAAACTTGATGCATAATTGTTATAGCGACGTTAGTTGATTCGTTGTTGAAGCTCTAAGCTTGAATTAGGTTGAATTGATTAGCTATCTTCCTCTTTAGTTTGCGGCGGCTACACTGAGTTCCATGGCGACGACATAACGACTTTAGTTTCAATTTTAATTAGGTTTAGGGTTAGCATTAGGATGTATTTATAGGTGTAGGAAGTTATTTAGGACCATTAGATTAACCCTGAACCATGAGAACCAACCAAGTGCAAAATCTGCATTTGAGCGAATCGGCCCACGGGTTGACAGCCAAACACCCTGGATTAACCCCTAGTCGACCCAGCAGGGCTTGGGTCGACCTCAAAAATGGGCCAGTTCGGTCATTCCCCCCCCCCCCCCAATTAGCTGTTTTGAACTTTTTCGCATATTTATTTATTTAATTTTTATATCAATATAGATATTTCTCTGCGCAACCCATTTCACTTAATTCTTTTCTAAAAATTAAGTATACTTTAATTTGTGAATTTTAATGTTATAAAATTACGGGGTGTTACATTCTCCCCTCCTTAAAGGATTTCGTCCCCGAAATCTCCAAGTCAAGAAGAATGTATATCCTACCGTCTAATCATCCATCTACTCACCATCAAACACCAGCATCCATTATCCTTAAAAGACTACTAATGCTTTAATGTTTATATGCACAGTGTGTGTATATGTCCATATCTAATGCAAAATTAGGCGGTCTACTGATTCAGTCGACCTCCTTAGTGCAATTCATGATAGTGCCATGCGTCCAATATGTATGCAAAAGATTCCTAATGATACATATTAATTCTATATGCGTGCACAACCATCCACCCGAATGCAGCAACCATATGATAATACAACCATTATACATCCATTTTACTAAATACATCCATATATATGCAATATGCAATATGAAGTGACTGAGCCGATCTGGTGCCTAATAGTGTGTGTATATGCATCCACAAGCAACCACTAGCGAACACTTGCATCCACTTTGCATCCATCATACATAACATGTCTCAAACACATGTTTCAACCATATGATTTCCCTAACTGAAGGTCAAAGATACTAGCGAGAGGACATACTAAAGATAAGATAAGCACAAGCTAAGCGATAAAGGAGAAATTAAAAGACATACCCTCGAAAAGAAAAGGGTACAATGAACGCATCTTCTCTTCCGTCTCCCAAGTAGCGTTACTCTCATCGTCTCCCCATTGTACTTTGACTAGTCTGACCTCTCAATTTCTCAACTTCTTGATCTCCGACCCAAGAATGCATGTAGGAGCTCGTCGAATCGTCGCATCACGCTCTATTTCCACCTCTCTAAGCAAGCTCGGCTTCACTACCTCCGCGGTCTCGTGTAAGCACCTCCTCAAATGTGATACATGGAATATGTCATGTACACCACTAAGTCTCTTAGGCAACTCCTCTTATCCGCATAAGATTTCTGCCTATCTTGCGATGCCTTCATCCTTCTTCGAATCAAATCAATCTTCTCCGAAATCTCTCTAATCATATTGGGCCCAAGTAAGATCTTATCCGTAGATTCCCACCAACGTGTAGGTGAACGACAAGGTCGTCCATAAAGAGCTTCGAAAGGTGCCATGCCAATGCTAGACTGAAAGCTATTATTATATGCGAACTCCACCAATGGAAGATGCTCTTCCCATGTACCCCCAAATTCTAGGATACATAGCCTCAAAAGGTCCTCTAGAATACGATTCACCCTCTCGGTTTGGTCGTCCGTCTGAGGATGATATGTGGTGCTCAAACATAACTGAGTCCCTACCGCTTTTTGTAAGCTCCTCCAAAATTCGCTAGCGAAGATAGGATCGCGGTCGCTTACTATGCTAGAAGGAACACCATGCAAACGAACTATCTCTCGGACGTATACAGAAGCTAACCATGGAGCAGTCCTCTTACTCTTCACGGGAATAAAATGGGCGCTCTTAGTAAGTCTATCTACTATAACCCAAATCCCCGTATTACCCTTCCTCGATCTTGGTAATCCATCAACAAAATCTATCGAGATACTATCCATGTGAACTCATCGCAACTATCTATCTCCCACGCAAGCCGTCCTATTCGAACTCGATATCCCCCAAGCACAAGCCCCAAAGGCCTAAACCAATATCAGACAAGCACCCAAGGAATACCTCCTCCGATTTCAGACAGTCTACGTGAGATGATACTAGCAAAACAAATAATTGGGCACTTAACCGACTCTGGCTGTCCTCGCCAGTCTTGCTTCAAAACCATCACTAATCACCTAACTGACTTTGCATTATCCCCTAGGCACACACGATTCCCTCGTGCCTCTAGGTAAACCCCACACTTCATCGAAGACGTCACTATACTCACGGACCACACGAAAAGATTCCAAATCACCGTTGGATACGTCAAGAGATTCCAGACAGCTAAACGTCACTGAACCCCTAGGGTCACAAGAAATATGAGGGTCTTTCCATAATGAATCAATAGTCTAACTACCCTCCTTTCACTATCTAGGATGGCACCCCGCCTGGGTAGCCAATCCACCCCTAGAATCAAACTATAGCCCGTGAAACCAAGGACGAAGGCGTTGCATTCAAATCCAACGTCCAATATAGACACTCTCAAATCCCGAAAAACCATTGAAGGATGAGCCGAACCACCAAAAAGATTTGAGACTAGGATGGGATCCTTAACTAGACTAGTATTTAGGTGCATTGTTTTCAACTAACGAAGCAGATACTAACGAGTATGAAGCGCCAGAATCAAACAAAGTTCGAACAGGATGATAAAGGAAACCAAATTTCTACATGGACGGTCCTACCCCTATCAGGTATACCAGCCGTGAGGGAATATAACTACCCTCCAGAAGATCCTGTACTTTGCCCTTGCCTCTTTGGACAATCCTAATAAGGTGCCCTATTTCTCCAAAAGGATAACTACTAGCCTTCTTGTTCACATTCCCCATTCGTGACCTTCCACCAAGATGAGGTTTCGTCCTTCATTAACCAACAGCTATTTGAACCTTCCTCCCATCGTCTACCTTAAAGGTATCAACAAGCCCTCCACTTCCTTGAACTAACTTCTAGCCCGTCAAACGTCTAAGTCCCATGAAGTGGGTTTTCGTCCTTCGTATGGAAGTCCCTATTTATCTTAGAAAAAGCATCTATACGCAGAGGGGAAATCCAAAAAAGAGAAAGAGGAAGAGATTCAAAACGGAGAGTCGAAGGAAGGATATATGGCTCTTGGGGATTATGTTTTTTTAAAACAAACCTTTCTTTCAAAAATACTCTTCTACAAACATATTTTTGAAAGTATTCTTTATAAAAATGCTTTTGAAAAATAGTTTCTCAAAATATCTTATCTGTTCTGGTAACCTTCAGCTCTGATACCACGTGTAACACCCCATGTCCATTAATGTCACTCACAAAAGGGAATGCATTAACTTCTATGGAGCGTTTTAAGTGAATATAGAACAGAAAATCACAACAAGACAGATATGAAATAGTACTTGAAAATTTAAAACTTTATTTATTGCAACGGAAGGTAAATATGTTTGGTTACATCACCAAAACCCAAAGACTAAAGTCAAGTACATAATATCCATCTTGACAAAATCAGAGTACATAATATAAAAAGCATAATCCCATAAATAGCCATAAAAGAGATAGGTTGAGCTTTACTTCAGCAATCCAAATCCAAGTGCTCCCAAAGAGATCCAAATCAAGCTTCCCACCCTAAGAACCTTGGGGGGGGGGGGAAGGAAGAAAAGAGGTGGAAACAAAGGGGGTCAGACATAAAGTCTGGCAAGTCCGATAACTCCAACAATATAATTATCAAAGTAACTAGGATAAGACATAAGCTTGGTAAATAAGGAAATGACTATGAATTAATGGCAAGACCAAGCAACCAAAAATAATAGGATGAGCAAAGATAACGTTAAAGGCGCTTCCTAATCAATATAGCGTAATTACTATACTCTACCGTACTGTACTGTACTAACACTAACTGCACCCATACTAGTCACTCTAGAAACTTGATCCCTCTTGACTAAATAGAATGATGATAGCTTCGTGTACTACTAGATGTACCCACTATCCCCACTAGATGTACCCCTTCAATGGTAATTCCATGTACTCTTAGCTGACGTCATAGGTGCCGCCTGCTCCTATCTCCACTAGGTGTACCCCTTTAATGATTAATTAATAATGGTAGCTTCGTGTACCCCTAGCTGACTACATAGGTGCCATCTGTTCCTATCTCCACTAGATGTACCCACTACCCTGCCCCATTCGATCGGCTCCCTAACTCGTAGATACCCGTGTTGGTCCCACAGTGGGGTGTATCACTCCCCTAAAGTGGCAACCCAATACAACTTAAGGATGCACAGCTTATACCTACATGATGCAACAACGTCTTACCTACCAGTCCGGGCCCACGCACGCACATGACCCCGTTGGACTTGCGTTGCCACCGCTAACCCATTTTGGCCTCTAACAAACAGGCCCAGTAGGCGTGTCCCGTCCTCGACTTGGGTCGAGCTCACAAAGATACTTAATGGGCTACTGGTCTGAAAAGGGCCCCCACCAAGCTTCCCACCTAGGCTTGGTCCCCTCTAATACATCCCACTTAACCCCATGTCCACTTACATGTATAAATTTGGTTAAGTGTTTTCTAATTTAACCTAGTCTCACCCTTTTGTTTAATTAACAGGTTGTATTGGTTAAGTCTGTGGGCCTATATACACAAATATTACCCAGCTACCCAAGATTTACTTAACCCTCTCACTGGTTCAGACATATTAATTTACGGTTAAGTTTGTGGGCCTATATGTACTAATATTAACCACCTACCCAAGATTTACTTAACCCACTCATTCCGTATAACCCAGTTTACTTAACCCCCAACTTAAACTTAAGTTCTTACAATCCCTAGGGATCAGATTTAGTTAAGTAGTCCATTTCATTTACCATGTCCATTTTTAATTAATTAATCAATTAATTAAAACATTTCCCTTCATAGGTGTCAATACCTATTTTATCCAATAATTTGAATTACATGTCATAATTGTTTATATTCAAATTACTCCATTTTTCTAATCGTATTTCTCATGACATCCTCATGTCACCCACATGTCACCCACTAGATTCCTCATGCCACCCAAGGCACCCACTTAACCCCCTCATGTCCCACTACATATTTACTTTGGTTAAGTGTTTCTTAATTTATTACTATCGTAACCCCTATAGGACCTCTCACATTAGACTGACATTTGTGGCTGCTGGATTTGTCGGGCGAGTCCGGGCAGTCTTACACCACAAACGAGCCTAACCTCGTGTCCATACAATTGTTACGCATTTAGTTTGAGCCTTTGACCTCTCACATTGAGCTACCATTTGTGGCTGCTGGATTTGCCGGGCGGTTCCGGGCAGTCTTACACCACAAATGAGTCCAACCTCGTGTCTTAGGCAATTAATTATACATAATTAATTTCCCCCAATATTTGAATTACTTTCCCTATTCAAACTACAAATCATTTCCATATTTATTTATGTATAAATATGTCACCTTAATTATGTCCACTATTTATGGTACATAAATTGTACCAATTTACATCTCAAATTAATTTCATGCCTTTTTAGGCATTTGTGGCAATTCCCAATATTTAATATCCCTATTCAAATTCAAATTAATCTATGTCCATAATTAAACTATGTCCATTACTACACATTAATTTTCCAATTAACGCCTTCATTAAATTTTTCGCCTTTTAAGGCAATTCACCTTAATTAATATCTCAAATTCGTTATATGCCTCATTTACATGCCAATTCACATTTATTAACATAATCAATATTTTTATCCCATATTTGGATTAATTATTCCTAATCAAATATGTTAATAAAATTCCAATTATCTTTATGACCATAATTCACATTAATTATGTCCATATATCACTTTGCCAATTAATATCTCAATTTACGTATATGCCTCTTTTAAGGCTATTACATGCCAATTCACATTTATTAACATAATCAATATTTTTCCCATAACCCCCGCGGCGTCCGTTCGCATAGAATATATGATAGACTAAGAAATAGTCTAACACATGAAAAAGGAAAAAACACCACATATTCACATAACATACAAAATAGGCCTAACTTGCATATGAGAATTTACCACATAACTTGCATAAAATCATAGATCTAAACATAGGCCTAAAAGGTATGAACCTGCATGTTATGAATAAGATTTTCATCACAAAATTTATATAGGCAATAACCACAAACTTGCATAACATGATTCATATTCCAAACTCATATTTTTATATAAACTTGCATATGTGATTTATGCAACATAATAATGGTGTAAATTTACCTCTAAACATATAAACTAGCATGTAAAGATTTAGCATATAACTCATACATGTCATAGCCTAACTTTTGATCTAAAATAGATGTCATAATCTTTAATAACTTGCATGTGATTTATGTCTAAATCAACATCTAAACTTGCATACATACATATGATCTATCATATGAATCAACATAACCAAACTAGCATTTAAACAACATGATGATTTGATTATACATAAGCCAATCATAGAATTACAACATAGATCATAACTTTACAACATGTATGATAACATCACAATTTAACAACATAATCATATCATACGGTCAATAATTCACATCATATCCATATAATCCACAATTATATCTAATCTTACTGAATTTAATAATTATCTTGATTAGAGAAATCGAACTTGCCTTTCGTGGTTAAAGAATTATGAACAATTGATCAAACTTGATGCAGAATTGTTATAGCGGCGTTAGTTGATTCGTTGTTGAAGCTCTAAGCTTGAATTAGGTTGAATTGATTAGCTATCTTCCTCTTTAGTTTGCGGCGGCTACACTGAGTTCCATGGCGACGGCATAACAGCTTTAGTTTCAATTTTAATTAGGTTTAGGGTTAGCATTAGGATGTATTTATAGGTGTAGGAAGTTATTTAGGACCATTAGATTAACCTTGAACCATGAGAACCAACCAAGTGCAAAATCTGCATTTGAGCGAATCGGCCCACGGGTTGACAACCAAACACCCTGGATTAACCCCTACTCGACCCAGCAGGGCTTGGGTCGACCTCAAAAATGGGCCGGTTCGGTCATTCCCCCCCCCCCCCCAATTAGCTGTTTTGAACTTTTTCGCATATTTATTTATTTAATTTTTATATCAATATATATATTTCTCTGCGCAACCCATTTCACTTAATTCTTTTCTAAAAATTAAGTATACTTTAATTTGTGAATTTTAATGTTATAAAATTACGGGGTGTTACATAAACTACACAAGATTGGTGTTTTGCCTGATAGTATTTGTTATTTATGTAAATCTGCAGAAGATTCATATTTGCACCTATTTTTTAAGTGTAGTTTCTCTTATCAGATTTGGATAAGGGTATTAGCAATTGGTAGTTTTCATAGACCTTCAAGTGTGAGCAAAACTGAATGGTTCAACATTTATAAAGCAACGAGGTGGAAATGTAGGAGATCAAAGATGTTGTTGATTTTTTTAAAGAAATTCATATATGAGATATGGACGAAGAGAAATTGTAGAGCATTTGGGCATGGGAATCATAGTGCTTCTGAAGTTTTTAACAAAATACAGAGAAGGATATTGAGAAAAATCAACCAGTAGTTCTATATTTTATCTAGCTGTTTATGGTGGTGCTCTTTTTCGCAGTGCTTTGGAGTTTTTTTGCACTGTTGTATTTGTGATCAGCTTTGAGTTTTTCTGGTTTCTATGTATATATCATATTGTTTTTTTCTCAAGGCTGGTAGTAGTGTAACTAGTCATTCTTTGTAAGTATTTTGTTTTGCTATGTACAGTTTGCCGTAACATGTTGTAACTGATGGCAGATAATAAAAAAAATACTTTGCCTTTCAACATTCTGTTTAATATATGCCTATGTTTTCACATAATCGATATTTGAATAAATTTATCGTTTTAATTTCAGATAAATTATTAATTTATTTATGAATTAAGTTAATAATAATAAGATTCAATTATTTAAATAAACTAATGATAATTGAGTTTAGTTATGCAATCAAGAAATGAATTGGAATTTGGTTATTTATTTTAACCAATGATTATTGAATTTAATTATTTATATTAGTTATTGAAACTTAAATTCAATTAATTACTTTGATTAATGATTGATTGAAAATTTATAATGAATTTAATTAATAGTATCTGAAATTTAATAATCATTAAATAAAGGATGGATTAAGGTTGGTAATCATTTTAAGGAAGGATGCCTTAGTCCCAATATTATATTTTAACCAATGAGATTCTGACTTTATTGGGCAGTTCTTATTTAATTTAAAAAGGAAATTGAATCCAATTAAATTAAATTCATGGAATGAATCAAGCTAATCATATTGATTAGATCACAAGGATTTTAAGAATTATTAACCAATTTATAAATGGTTTTTAAAACTTAGTTAACAAAAGGTTTGTAAATAATCAATTTATTGATTTTGAAGGACCATAAATGTGATCAACTATTTTTAGGATAATTAATGTTGTTCAAAAATTTATAAGTAAATTTTGTATCTTGTTTATCTTCGATTTGAGAGTATTAAAATGGCTTTTAAAAATATTAAAGAAGTTTTATAAATTTACCCTTTTGGGTAATAAATATTTGTTTTAAGTTTAATAAAGCGTTTAAATTTGATTTATTATCCTTTTTGGATATATAATATCGTTTAGATCATATAAATGATAGTTTTAAATAAGAATGTCCTTTTTAAATAGAAATGGTTTGAAATTTAATCTAAGTGTATAGTGTGTTGGTATTTATATAAATTGATGATTTAAATTAACATTGGTTTTGACTTTTCTTTTCAATACGCTAATAAATATAATCACCACTTTACAACTAATATCTTAAATAATATTGTTAAAAGTGTTTTCTTTTGAATATCTAAAATTTAAAACCAAGCATAAGTTCAAGTTTGAAGTTTAAAGGTTTTCAATATGAACGTGGAAAGAAATTTCCATAAACGTATATATAAAATATTTAGTCATGCTTATCACTAGATGTTGAAGTATAAAAACTTCCCCTATCTTGAAGTTTGGAAATAGTGTACGGATGATGCCGAGGGGTAACACTACCTCACTTGCCCGACTATATTTTTAACTAGGAGATAATACAAGTTTAGGATCAGTAATTAGTGATAAGGGAATGTGATTTAATTTCCATATATGATATTTTTTGAATATTCATGATAGTTAATTTAACAACTATTGGTTCAGCTATCAAAATGATTTGCTGCTCTTTGATCACTATTATCCTTTGTTTCAAATGGCTAAACCATAAGAGCGAGTGGAAGTCAAGCTAAATGGGGTTGCTCCCATTAGGGTATTATTAGATCAACTCTGGACTGGATTTGATTGTGTTCGTGCGCAGATGTTAAATTCTTGAATTTTATGCGGTAGCTGGCTTGAACGTTTCTGAGAGTCATTGGAGTTCTCAATATATTCTAGATGTATACTTTCAGTTAGGGGAGCGCACTCTCCTATTCATTATTTATTTGGAAAATTTCTCATTTGATTCTTAAATTGCAAATTTGCCTATTTTTAATTTGCGTCGACAAGATACAAACCTTTCGCGATGTTGAATTTATTTAATCCATGTTGAGATTGGATGTTTTTGTGATTGACTAGTCCATCGTTAACAGTGTGGTCCTAGTTCTTTGGAAAATTTACCTTTTCTTGTTCGATTAGATTTTTTGGATCGGTTCTTTGTTTCCATCGAGAAGTGTCGTGCACTCTTCTCAATGGGGTGTTGTTCTTATGAGGAAAAAAAAACTATTCTGCGATCAGCGGCGTGGTCTCATAGTATTATTATTATTATTTCTTGTTACTTAAGTTTTCTCGGTTGATATTCTAGACAGATCCATGTGTTATTTCATTATAATGCTTGTGTCAGACTGAGCTTGTTTCCCGTTTGTCTTCTATTGAATGTGGAGCGCATGGAGTAGAGTTGGAAGTTTGTCTGTCGCATTATTTTATTTTTACTTTATTTTATTTTACCTATCAACATTTGTAAGGTCTAACTATTATAACTGTCCATCTGATAGGATTTGTTTTTAACTCTGATATACATTGCCTCTTGGAGTGATAGTTCATATGTCGTTATTATTATATGTTGTCAAATTCCGCTATGAGATTATGCATATATTCCGTTATTTTCTTTTTCTTTCTAGCTTAACAATCTGCATTTTCGATTATAAATGTTCGACATTGAAATACAGTGGTCGTGTTCGGTGTCGACTTACAATGGCTGGAAAGGTGGGTCGTTACATTTGGTATCAGAGCGGAAGAATAGGCGAGAACGTTGCCGCTGGTGGGGTAACTCATTAAGATTGAGCAAGGAGACCCAAAAGTGTGTCTGAGTGTGTGTGTGTGTGTGTATACACGAGAGTGTATTTGTTAATGTTATAAAAAAGGTATTATGTTATTAGTCAGCCGAATTATTTATGAATTTTTGTCGAGACATGGGACGCCATGGGGTCGATAGGAATTTCTAAACACTCAAACAAGAAAAATAGTCACGATATTGACTTTTGAAAACTGGTAAATGAAATATTTTACCTAGGATATGTTTTGTATATAAAGGATTAAATTTTCTAAAGTATATAGCTATATATATTGTTGTTGGTTAATGATAATATTAAATTATTATCACTATTGTTTGATTGGTCATGCTCAAGTAGTTTAGGAGCATTGAATATTGTGTTTTGATTTTTAATTTATGGTCTATTTATATATAGACATTTATTAACAATTTAAGTGTATTAGAACGAACCCCTTTGAATTTGGTTTCAAAGTTTAACTATAAGGTGTTCGATATAAATATTAAGTAAAAATCAACATTTAATAAAAGATAAGTTAATATAATCTTAATGGCAAATTGAATATTGAAAAAAGAGTGTTTTAAGAAATTTTTATTATAATGTTAGTTGATTATATGTATATTGGCAATTAAGTAAATATAATAGTGAAATATATTTTGAAAATAGGTTTGTTTAAAATAATTCCAATATTGTTTAAAATGATTTCAAAACGAATTATTATGATAGAAATAAAAATTCTACTTAAAAATGTTTTGAAGCTTAGATATTCCAGACTTTTAAGTTCCTTTATTCGAAATTGATTTGAATTAAAATCCATTTTGTATAATGAGTTTATAATTAGAAATATTAAATTCCTAATTGGTAAAGAAACATTACTAGTTCAAGTTCAAATGAGTTAAGCGGGTAGGAAGGTTGTAATAAGCTTAGTTATTAAAACCATGTTGTTAACCGGTCCTTTGGTTCAGTTTCCAAAAGCACACCAGGCTCACTAGATTCGTCCCATCGCATGGCACCGAACCCCGAAGTGTCACTAAACCACTATGGAGCCATGCCTGGAAGTTGTCGTGCAAGAGTAGGACTCACAACCCCTCAAATACTCCATTTTGCATCCCTCAGAATTTCACGTGCCTCAATTCCAATTCGCATCGCATCCTCGACAACCATAAGACTTTCGCATCCCATGACACCTTAATGCAAATCACATCCTCCCAAGGATGCAATTTCGCATCCGCCGGATGCTAGAATTTGCATCCCTCAGGGATGTGATTTCGCATCCCTCTGATGTGTATGCTTGCATCCCCTCGGGATGCGGGTATGCATGCCTCCCTATTTTCTACGGGGAGTGATTTCATATCCCCCCGAGATGCGAATTTCGCATCCCAAGGGATGCGAAATTCGTATCCCCAAGGGAATGCGAAATTCGTATCCCCAAGTTGGTGCGAATTTTCCTGTAAAACCATGATGGGATGAAAATTTCTGGAGGCTGCTATTTTGAGATGCAAAATTCCTGTTGTGTTCCCCAAATCTCACGTACTACCTAATCCACTACCTATAAATACCCCATGTCTTATACTTCACAAGGGTGGGCATTTGCATGATTTGATAGCTCTTGAAGGACCTTTGGACACCGTTAATGGCACACTAAACCTTAAGGAAGAAGTAGAAGAATTATTTTCCCCTAAGACTTTCCTATACGCAAAATATGACTCCTGAATACTTAACCAAATTTGGTAGAAAAAGTGTCATGATGTTCAACACTTGTAACCTTTAGTTGGGAGTGTTGTGTCAAGGATTTCATAGAGTTTTGATTTCTAACAAAGAGATAAGCCATGATCGATAAAAAGAAGATATTCATTGGTTTGAAGAGACACAAAGAGCTGCATATGGTATTTTACATTAAAGGTTGATTATTTGGTGTTTTAGTAGTATTACTCATGTTAAAATCTATCCTCAAATAATCACATACCTCAAGATTATCAATATATATACAAATATATATGTGTACACATTGTGGACACTGGGTAAAACCGGTCGACTACCTGGATCACCAGTCGAACGTTTCTGCCCAGTTTGGACAATAAACATGTACACATAAATATAACGTGTATATATATATTCAAATTCCTGTCTACCGGTCCTTTTTAACCTGTCGACCGTTTTCTTCCAGATATCAACCTTTCGTATAGGCACTTCCATTTCTTCAATAGTTGCTTCTCTTTCTCTTCAACAACAATCATGGCCATTGTTTGTAACTTCTCACAAAGGGTTACAACTGTTTATTCTTTATATAAACAACATGAGATCAACATTTCTATCGTCGATTTCTATCATACTAACTTGACTTATTGCTATATATATTCTTGATCTCATTTCTATACTCTCAAGTGCTCAATCGCTCATATTCAATATAATATCATCTGAATCCTAGAATCTATTTAATATTCTTTTGATTCAATACGATATCCACTTCCAAATCTTCTTATACACAAATATTCTATTTGAGGATAAGATTATAGGAAGATTGTACCACAACTGACAAATTCATGTTATCAAGATCACATATTGTCAACAACAAATATATTCATCTTTGTTGAAGTCCTCGGTGTTGTAAGAGACAAGTATTGAAGTTCTCGGTGTTATTAGAGGCGTGAAATCCCGTTCGTCTGCTCGGGTGTTGTATACCTGTTCCTCCGGGTGAAGTGAGGTGGTTGTTAGTGAAAATCCAGATAGAAGTTGTAACGACCCGGATTTCTTATCGATTTATTTTAAATATTTAATATGCTTTTATATATTGAATTGATAATATAAACAAATTTTTATATTAAGTTATCAATTTAATAATCGATTTCGATTTAATATTGAATATATTAAATTATCGTAATATGAAATATAATTGAAATCAAAGTTAAAAACTGGATCAAAATAATTCAGATGATCAGTGTCAGTTCTGCTTGAATATAAAAGCGACAATAATTTATTTTCAAGAAATTATTTGTTTTAAATTTAAAATATATCGATTTAATTTTATATCTTCTCCATATGATCAAATTAGACTTCGTAGCTTATTCCAGTGTGTCCAGAATAGTGGTTAAACCCTATAAACGTCAGTTGTTGCACTAGAATTGGCATTTGTTACCGCAAATTATATTATTATAAAATTTAAAGGGATAAGAACGAATTAAATCGCGGTTAAATCAAAGGTCAAATCACATTAAATTATATGTACCTTGCGCACTACTGTTTCCGTAATGCCTAAGTATCCATGTTTTATAAAATCGCGACACTCCCTCTCCATTTCGTTCTTTTGATCTTGTTCCTCTGAAAAACTTCAAAGAAATCGAAATCACAAATTCCAAGTCTGTTATCCTTTGTATTTCCTCAAAACCAAAATGAAGCCGTCCATCCCCTTTTTGTTTTCTCAGATCGAATTTTTTTTTTCCATAATGCAAATCAAATTCGAGCTTTCCATTTTCAGTTCAAACCAAAATCAATTTGCACCGCAAGTTTTTATCATGTTCGACTTCAAGTTCAAGAGCCGTCGTGAGCTCTGACACCATCATCTTTGACACTATTCGAGTTTGATAACGATTTTGAGTTCGATAATTAGGGCTCGACCTCGATAACTATCGCAAGCAAAGTGGTTCGATTTAGGGAAATCAATCGATTCGAATTCGATTTCAATTTCAAATTCTGAGTACTGTTAGTGACGCGATGACGATATCAAAGGTGGGGGCATCGCGATTTTTATGGTCGATGTTCGATGCTCAGGGGTTGCAACTGGGCATGGAGTTGGGTGATTAATAGGATGGCGTTGCTATTATGGTGAGGCGCGCTTGTAAGTTGACTGAAGTGAAGAAGCAGGTTATTAACCTGATCGATGTTCCATTCTACCAGAGTTTGACACTGGAAGGTCCTGGAAGGCTGGAACGCAGTGAAAAAGGGGAGTTAGACATGAGTTTGGGAAGTCCAGTGGTGAAGTTTAAGACCCAGTAAAGAAGCATGACACTGGAGTTTGGGAGGGAGATGTGGAATTTGTCTATTGGTTTTGTTCTCTGATTATCACGGCAGTAGTGACATGAAGAGGATTAAACAGGTCCTAAATTAATAAGGTAATTAAGAATTTGTTAGCGAAGTGGTTAATTAATTAAAAATTTATTCTTTATATATGTATAATATTGAATACAATAACTTGCTTAATTTAGATCGAAATTGTATGCAATCAGCGACGGGTGGCTCGTAAGGATGTATGTCACAACCTAGATCTAAATTGGCACGATACACAAACTAAATAAATCACGATGAGTAATTCTCACTCAATTTATTATTTATAATTATTTTTAGCCATTAAAAATAATTGATGTTTGTTTGGTTGCATTAAAATATTACTATGGCTATTATAAATATATATTAGTTATTTAGGATTGGTGTTTGTGGCTATTATATATATATTGGTGGCTGGATTCCCGCAGTATCATTAGCGGATGCCCGCGGTATCATTAGCGGATGATTTCCCTATGCGCCCCACAATATATATAGTGGATGACCTTCATACCGCGATATCCTACCTCGAAGCAGGATGGGTATTATTTTTGTTGGCTAACGTCTGTGGATGCATGAAAAACACGTTGGAGGAATCCAACTGGACTCCTCAAAATTTATTACTGTTTGTTTTCACATATATATTATCATATATGATGTGTTATAAAACCCGTGATTTGATAATTGAGTGTTTTTGGATATTTAAATATCGCTGGGCTAAAATATTGATATATAAAAATATCGTGAAAACGATATTTGAGATTTAAATGGAAAATTCTATTTTTCTAAAAATAGAATTTGAAATTCGAATGGACTAAAAATATTAACTTGTTTTGAATAAATAAAATTAGTATTGAAATTTATAAATGATGTTTATAAATAAAAAAAATCAGGGAATTAAAGTAAATTTATAAACGGTGTTTATAAATAAAATGGAATGATCTTCATTGGAAAATCTGGAAACTGAAGTGAATATATAAACGATGTTTATAAATGAAGTATCATTTGGAAAATATAAATTCAAAGGTGAATTTAAAAAGGGAATTGAAATTAGTTTAAAAAAGAAACAACAAATCTATTATGATATTCAGAATGTAAAGTGAATTAAAATAAATCCGTATGGATTTATGATTTAAATTCGATTAGATCGAATTTATTTAAATAAAATATTAGGATTTTATTTAATATAAGTTTAAAGTTAAATATGAAAATAGATTCTATATTTATATAGATAAGTTATAATAAATAAAATATTCCAAAATAAGGTTTGGTTTTCAAACAGATTCTGAAATGAAACTTGTTTTATTTTATAAAACAAGGAAGTTGGATTTATAAACGATATTTGTAAATCTAGTGAAATAAATTATCATTGGATAATTTAGAGGTTTAAATTCAAGTATGAATTTGAAAATAGAATTTGAAATGGAATCGAAATGGAAACTTGTTTTTATAAAACAAGAAAGTTAAATTTATAAACAACGTTTATAAATTAAGGAAAATAAGTTATCATTTGATAACTTAGAAATTTAAATTCAAATATGAATTTAACCATGAATTCGAAATCGTTTTAGAAAGGGAACGACGGGTTTTATTTCGATATTCGGAATATAAACTGAATTAAGTCAAATCCAAGGGATTTAAATTGGAATTCAATTATATCGAAATTTATAAATAATTTATTTATAAAAGGAATTGGAATTAAATATAGCAAATTGAGTTATAAACAAATTTATAACCAAGTAATGAAAAATCGACGATTTGAGATAATCGAAAATATTAAGTTGGATTTGAAAACTGGATTTAATATATATTAAAAATATATTAGAATAGAGTTGAAATTTATTATAAACGAAGTTTAAACGTTTATTTTTAAATATAATCAAAACGAACTCGCCGCAACGCGGTAGTTCGTAAATTAGCGTTTCGAACTTCAATTGAGTATATAGAACTCAATTTAAGTCGGAATTCTTTGAAACAAGAAACGTCAGGACCGATTTGATAATAGTTTTCTAATGGAAGAGAAAAATCTGGATTTCGTCTTATAGATTTTTAGTTATGTCAAAATCAAATTTTCAGAAAAACAGCGCCATAATCGTTATTAAACCATAACGGTTTATTTAAATAAATAAAAAGGATTTTTAGCAAATAAGACTTAGATCTTCGTTATAAAAATCCAGACTCGAGTTGTAAAATAAATATGAACTCAAGACAAGTAAATGAAATGATTTTTGAAACAAAAATCATATTTTTGAGTATTGAATAGGATTAACTAATTTGAATAATAATTCGTTAATCGAGTTTTTAATCGAAATTAGCGTTGGATAAGTAAATTGGTTTTGTGAATTCATATTCGAAATCTAATATGAAACTCAAGTTGGAAATGAAATTCTACTTGTTTATAAGCGAATTAAAATATATTTGAACATGATATGTTCAAAATAAAGGGATTTGGCAAAATAGCTAATTAAAGAATAAATTAGCAAATTGAGTTAGGAATGACCGGATCGAGTTGGGATAAATCGGAAAACAGGTGAACATAGATTAGACAGGTTTGGAGTGAAGTGTAAGAAGATTATAATTCGTGTGCTTGACAATAAGGTACATGTTTAAATTCCATATGAGGTTTTATGCGCCGAATCGATAAGCCGCTTGGCTTTTTGATTTTCTTTTTGAATGGAAAGGGCCTAGAGAGGCGAGTTGAGGTTTGAACTATCGACCGGTACAAAGGAGGTTATGGCGAAATTTTCTGGAAATTTAAGGAGTTAGAATATTTTTAAGAAATTTTGATAACTTGAAATAAATATATCAAAAGATATAGAATGTGATAAGGAAACGGAGTTAAAATAGAATATTATAATCAAGAAGGAAATCTATAATTAAATCTGGTAAAAATAGAAAGAGAAACATATACATGTTTTAAAAATGAGTAATTGGTTTATTTGATGTTGATTTTTCAAGATAAGTCGTCTTGTCCGTTTTGAAGTTAACAATGTTATTCAATCAAGGTCTGAGAGGTAGTTATACCCTAACTTGATTGATTTCTTTATTAACCGATAAATAACAAGATTCAGTCTCGAAGAGAGATGTTTAAAGAGATTTAGTTGAATGCAATATTTTGGGTTGTTGTAACGATGTTTTATATAACATTCGTTTTAACCCAAGTAAGTGGAATTTTGGAAATATAATAAATA
Organism: Allium sativum; assembly: GCA_030737875.1. NCBI lineage: Eukaryota > Viridiplantae > Streptophyta > Magnoliopsida > Asparagales > Amaryllidaceae > Allium > Allium sativum. The sequence goes on along the minus strand of CM060909.1, from coordinate 52,500,927 downwards.
AATATTTCCTGAGTGTAAAAATGAACGGTCGTGGAAGAGATAAATAATTGGAATTTTTCCAATTATAAATAGAATATATTTTCTAAGTATAGAAAATAAAAGAAGGTGATATATGGAAATGTTTTCCAAATAGCGTTAGAGGCCGAAATGATTATTGAAAATATTTGTTTAACAAATATGGATAAGGAAATGGAGAAGTGATTTAATTAAATAAAATATTAATTAAGGGGATCAGTGGTTTGTTTGACGCTTGGTTGAATGTTTGTTTTTCTTCGATAGTTAAATAACCGACTATCGAAGGATTTGCCAATAATCGTTGTCAATATGGAGAGACCGGTTGGATTATTATCCAAGAACCACTATGTATTGGCAGTAGCGTTGCAAATCAGATTATATGAAGATAATAAAGTCGAAGTAAAGTGCAAGGACTTTTTCTATTAATAGAAATTGTGCCTTCGGTGTCGTTCAATTTCAGAACAACGTATATAGACGAATGTCTGACAGAGTATTCCCAATGATCACATATGTTGGTCTGTATAAATATATATGGTGGCGGAGAATTTATCCTCTTAGCTTAATATCCAGAATATATTTGTGCAAATCAATTAATGATTAAAGGATCTGACAATGTGGCATTCAAAGTGATTGTGTTATAAATGAATGATAAGCAATCGTAGACTCAGGCCTCAACAACCGGAAAATGACAAAAATCGGGCAGGCAGCATGGCTATGTGGGTATCTCCCATTAGGGTGTATTATCACCTATATAGAGATTCATTTAATTCCTTATTCTATTCGATGATGTCCCATTCGGGAAAACGGTTGCTGATCCCAACCGTTGGTGATATATATTCGATACACTCAAGCAAAATGAGTGGTCGGTCATGTGTGGCCGTGTTACAAGATGTTCTTGTTGAACCCAGTGTATTCTCCTCTAGAGGTACACTATCGGAAGGTGGTTCCATACCTAGTCATAGTTGGAAATTCATTACCCAATAAGTGCTCGCAGTTTTGATTGTATATTATGTATGTGGAGCGTGAGATGAAAGCGTTCCACTAGATTTCTATTTATTTGATTTAGACACTATTATAATATTAAAAGGGTTTTGATATAAAGATTATCGTTTCGTTCAAAAGGATTTTAAAAGTTAAATCAAGTGTTTTGGATTCTCATAAGGGAAAAACCCGTTCCGTGTTATACGACGTGGTCTTATGAGATATCATTTATTTTCTCAAACTGTCTTAAATTGTTTACTCATACCAGTACCATGACTGACCCAGAGTTTACTTTATTTTGTTTTACCTAAACTCTTGGGTGCCCAAATTTGTACGGGCACTCAAGTAGTTCAGGATTTTACAGATCTGTCTAAAGGAGTTTGGAGCAGGAGGCTTCAGTGTTAGATATATAGTATTTTTATTTCCGCTGTGGTCAAAGTGTTGTACTCTGATAAGTGTATGTTATACAGTTAAAATTTTGTATTTCGAAAGTTACGATATATTATATTTTGTTCCGCTGCGATGTCAGATTCTGTGTTGTTATTTCTGTTCTTCTTCTACCTTTTTCTTCTTAAAAAAAGTGATTCTTATTTCTGTGATATTTGGGTTGGACGTGTGATGTATGTAGTCAACTCAGATAGTATGGATTTGCGGGCCATTACAGAAGTCTGGGACTGGACATAGGACGGTGCTCTGATATCAAATGAAAATGCATGTACATGCTTAGTATAGTACACACGGATCGTGTAATATGATGAATAATACTCAAGTATGAAATAATAGTTAATCACAGAGCTGTATAAAGCAACAAAAGCAGTAAAATAGAATTCACACCAGGGATTTTTATACTGGTTCGGAGCACCAAATGATAATGCATGTACGTGCTTAGTACAGTACAGATGGATCGTGTAATATGATGAACAATACTCAAGTATGAAATAATAGCTAATCAGAGAACTGTATAAAGCAGCAAAAGCGGTAAAATAAAAAAATCACACCAGGGATTTTTATACTGGTTCGGAGCATCGTCCTACGTTCAGTCCCAGACTTCTATCTGGATTTTCACTAACAACCACCTCACTTCACCCGGAGGAACAGCTATACAATATCCGAGCAGACGAACGGGATTTCACGCCTCTAATAACACCGAGGACTTCAACAAAGATGAATATATTTGTTGTTGACAATATGTGTTCTTGATAACACGAATTTGTCAGTTGTGGTACAACCTTCCTATAATCTTATCCTCAAATAGAATATTTTTGTATATGAAGATTTGGAAGTGGATATCGTATTCAATCAAAAGAATATTAAATAGATTCTAGGATTCAAACGATATTATATTGAATATGAGCAATTGAGAGTATATAAACGAGATCAAGAATATAGATAGCAATAAGTCAAGTTAGAATGATAGAAATCGATGATAGAAATGTTGATCACATGTTGTTTATATAAAGAATAAACAGTTGTAACCCTTTGTGAGAAGGTTCAAACAATGGCCATGATTGTTAGTGAAGAGAAAGGGAAGCTACTATTGAAGAAATGGAAGTGTCTATGCGAAAGGTTGCTTTCTGGAAGAAAACGGTCGACAGGTTAAAAAAGGATCGGTAGACAGGAAGTTGAATATATATACGTTATATTTATGTGTACACGTTTATTGTGCAAACTGGGCAGAAACGGTCGACTGGTGGAAATCCAAGCGGTCGACCGGTTTTACCCAGTATGCACAATTAATGTGTACACACACACACACACACACATATATATGTATATATATATATATATGTGTATATATATATATATATTTGTATATATATTGATAATCTTGAGCTATGTGATTATTTGAGGATAGATTTTAACATGAGTAATACTGCTAAAACATCAAATAATCAACCTCTAATGTAAAATACCATATGTAGCTCTTTGTGTCTCTTCAAACCAATAAATATCTTCTTTTTGTCGATCATGCCTTATCTCTTTGTCAGAATCAAAACTCTATGAAATCCTTAACTCAACATTCTCCCCTTTTTTTATTGATGACAATATAGCTTGGAATCTCCCCCTGTATATGATCTTCCCCTTAAATCGTGCCTGAATACAAACATCATTTTCCTGCATATACATTGTTAGTACCATTTTCTCCCCCTTTGTCATCGACAAAAAGGAGTTGCTAAATAGATAAATAAGTGAGGATGTAAATGATACTATTAAAGTTATAAGCAACAGAAACTAATACCATAAGTCATGCCAAGAGTCACAAAATATGATCATACACACACAAATCTAATACAAATAAACTACGACACTATTTAGATACCAGTGCCGGATCAAGTCTTAAAGCAAAATAAAGTCATAAGTGCATAGCAAGAGATGAACTAAGAAGTAAACCAGAAGATTTGAATTTCGTCTCATCATCTTCTTCATCATCTTCTTCAATAATTTGAGTTTTTCCACGACCACGACTAGTTTCTGAGCTTGTACCCTCCTCCAAAGATGTCCAAGCAAAAGTAGGAGGAGCTAGACGTTTGCCGGGGTCTTGAGCTTGCATAGAAGATGATGCACCATATGACATTGCTTCCCATAGAGTTCCGAAGAAAGAATTAATTTTGTTAAAGCGTTTTTCATTCTTTGTATCCATTCATTTAAGTCTTGCTTCGAGTAGGAATTGATTGCGAGCAATGGTGGTAAGCGAGTCCTTTGTAAAAGAAGACGATTGTAGAAGTTTAACTTCTTTAGGTTTTGGGCGGGATGATCATGATGAATTTCCTTGATGTCCTTGTTCCTTCCATTGTTCAAAAGGCATAATATTGAAGTATGGATCAGGAAGCTTCATTCGTTTAATCGATGCTTTGTTTATGCACTTGGGCCCTGAATCAGACGACTCAGGAGGTGTGATGCCACAATCAAGCAATAAGCGCATGATATATTCGTTATAGAACAAATGTGGCCTAGTACAATCGTTCACTCGCAAAATCTCATCAAAGATCATACCAATCCAATTGATACAAATATCCCCATAGATTGCATATAATGCCTTGAAATTTTCTTTATAGCCGGCATTAAAATTTTCTATTCTTGGTAATAGAGAGTGCATAAGGGTATGATGAAGAACTCTCGCAATAGGTTGTAAACCAATGGATTTTGTGCTATCCTTGTCATCTTCAATGAATTGATGGCTAATTTGATTACGGACATGGACATTACAAAAATTACTCGAGAATTTTTCACCTAAAAATGAAGACCCAAGAACAAACGCCATTCTTTCACATGAGATAAACACTTGTTTGCCACATACAACCGACCAAAGGCATTGTGCGGAATTTCCGGGCTTGTATTTCTCTAAATTCAGGTTAGCGTAGAATAATTTGATCATAACATGGTTAATCACCACTTTATTTCGATCAAAATCGATTAGGGTTTCAATATCAGAACTCTTCGCTAAGTTAAAAACACAATAACTCGAGAAATCAGAGAATTTAATAAACGAACCTGGATGATTTGTGAAATCTTTCATCTCATTCCACCTTTTGATAACAATTGGATCAACTAGCCACTTCTTTACTGAAATATCAATAGGTTATAGTTCAGAAGTTGAGGATTTCTTCGATTTCTTCGGAGGAGGATCCATTTGAATGATATTGGAGGAAGAATTTTGAATTCTAGGGTTTTGGGGTTTTGGAAAAGGAACCGGTTGAAGGATAAAATGAATAGATGGGTTGAAGAAGTGACCATATATATATATATATATAACAGTTTTAGATGTAACCGGTCGACCGTTCATTTTTAACCGGTCGACCGTTTTTGACCAGAGATCAAAAAGGTCGACTGGGTAAAAATGGTCTGCCGACTAGTTTTAGTCCGGGCTTTTGTTTCTTGGTTTTCACTTCATTTCTGATATTTATCATTCCGAATAAAATATAAATTACTCAAATATAAGAAGTATACAATAGTACATGAGTAATACATGATAATATAACCACGATATAAGCTTAGTGTGAAGTAGATGAATTGTGATCGGTAGAAACTTCCTTGATATCGGTTATACATGGTGTCCAAGGTGACCAATTTTCTCTTGCTCCTTCGTTCCTATTATAGTTTCTTTCCCAAGAATTCGGGCTTCTAGAGGATGAAGGCATGGTTGACATAGGCTCGTGTACATTTTGTTTATTAGAGCCACAAAAGAACATTTCCATTTTCTGTAAAAGAGATAGTCGATCCGAGGTCAGTCTTCGCTCGTAATGTAGCTGTCTTTGAAGATAAATTTGATGTTTTTGGTAATGATGAATCTTGTCGATCTTCTCTCTGGTGCAGGGTGAACAAAACAACGCTTTTTTTCCAGTTTCAAAGTTAGCGTATTGCCAGGGGTACGATTGCATTGGTGATGTTTTGATTTGTGTTTTGGAGTTTCGGGAGAGTAGTACTCTTCCGGCTTAGAACTTGTGACAGAAATATGGGATTTTTGAGCACATTCATCACATATATGTGCCATGGTCAGTTTGGGAGATTAAGATGGAGAGAATAGCAAGTTTATATAGGGTTTTCTCTATATATAAACTTGAGGCTAGGAATTACCAGGAATACTTGGCAGTAGAAGATTTAAAAGCTCATATTCAATTTTCCCAATATAATAGTAGCAAAAAATAGCTAATGTTTTGAGAAAATATAAACCGAAAGTAAAAAGGACTTTAAAAAAATATAACATCAGTGTTAACATTACTTATCAAGTTCTTTTCTGGAGATAAGACCAAGCTTTCTATGTAACTTAATGAAATTTTGGGTAGAAAAGACCGAAATCTTTGGTATTATTAAGATAACGAATTATATGTTTTACTGCTCGTAGATGTGATTCCTTTGGATCTGCTTGAAAGCGTGCACATAGACAAACACTCATCATTATATCTTGACGACTGGCTGTAAGATAAAGAAGAGAACCAATCATGCTTCAATATAGTTTATGGTCAACATTCTTACCATTTTCATCTTCTTCAAGCAGTGTAGTTGTACTCATGGGAGTAGGTTTACCAGATGTGTTTTCTAATCCGAAGCGTTTGATAAGATTTCCGCAGTATTTTTCTTGATTAATAAAAATACCGTTCGGAATTTGTTTGATTTGAAGTCCAAGAAAATATGATAGTTCTCCCATATGAGACATTTCAAACTCTTTGGTCATAATATTTGCAAACTCTTTGCAGAGTTTATCGTTTGTTGAAGCAAAGATAATGTCGTCTACATATATCTGGATAACCAAAATATCTTTTCGAGAATGTTTGATAAACAAAGTTTGATCGACTTTGCCTATTTGAAATCCTGAGTTAATAAGATAGCTACGTAGTCATTCATACCAAGCACGAGGTGCTTGTTTTAAACCATACAGAGCCTTCTTAAGTTTGTACACATAGTCAGGATATTTTTCATGTACGAACAAAGGAGGTTGTTCGACATATACATTCTCTTTGATAAATCCATTTTGAAAAGCACTTTTGTCACCCATTTGATAAAGTTTGAAATTGTGGTGACAAGCAAAAGATAATAAGATTCTAATAGCTTCTAGTCGAGCAACTGGTGCAAATATTTCTTCATAATCGATACCTTCTTCCTGATTATACCCTTGTGCTACTAATCTTGCTTTATTTCTGGTGATATTTCCTTGTTCGTCAGCCTTATTTTTATAGACCCATTTAGTTCCAATAACTGAATGATCAGTTGGTCTTGGAACAAGTTCTCAGACATCATTGCGCTTGAACTGATTTAGTTCTTCCTGCATGGCAATGATCCAGTACTCATCTGTAGCAGCATCTTTTAGATTCTTAGGTTCGATTTTTGAAAGAAACGCAACATGACCCATTTGATGGAGTTGACTCCTTGTTCTTATTTGTGATGTTACTTCCCCGATTATATTTTGAACCGGATGATCTCTTAATATTCTTGGAGGAGATTGTATTCTTGGTGGAGATTGTAACTCACATGTTTGAGGAATATCCTCAACAATTATTTCCGAGTCAGAATCAACATTTGTGATGATTGGATTATTAGTGACTATAGTTTCGTCATCATCTGATATATTGTGAGGGCGGTGATAGAATTCATCGAATGAGACATGAAGTGATTCTTCAATAGTTTTGTTTCGTTTATTAAATATACAATAGGCCTTGCTCCGTTCTGAATATCCGACAAATATTCCTTCATCGGCCTTTGGATCGAATTTGCCGAGCTGGTCTTTCGTATTTAAAATAAAGCACTTAGAACCAAAGACTTTGAAATATGAGATATTAGGCTTTCTTTGATTAAATAATTCATAAGACGTATTCTTGGTGAGAGGTCGAATGGATACACGATTCAAAACATAACATGCAGTTGCAACAGCTTCTGCCCAGAAATGTTTTGGTAAAGTGGTTCCATTTAATAACGTTCTTGCACATTCTTGTAAGGTCCGGTTTTTCCGTTCTACAACTCTGTTTTGTTGTGGAGTTCTAGGAAACGAAAAATTATGATATATACCTTTCTTTGTACAAAAATGTTCAAATTCATTACTGTATTGAATCAAGATTAGTAGTTAATAATGAAAATTTTATCGTTAAAGGTTCCATTAAACCCTCTTGGGTATGGTTACCTTTCATCTAACCCCAGGACCCAATCAAAACAAGTGGGTACCAAAGTATATGCATCATATTTTTTTTGCAGGTACACCACAACAAAGAGAAGACTATTTCGGTATCTCTATGGACATATAATAAACAGTCTTGTATGCTCATTGAAAACTATTTATGCTTGTTTTCTCTTATTTGTTCTCGATTACTGCTTTATCATGTTACATATTCTTTTTAATAGATGACAAAGGGGGAGAAAAATTAGGGAATATATGCATTATACACTTACATTTTGTTATAGGGAAACAAATGGTAAGTACTTTTACGTATGCACTAACAAAATGTTGCAGAGAAGCTTTATATTCAAGGGGAGATAAATATATCCAAGCATACATTCAGGGGGCGAAAATAAATAACTCTACAAGATTGCAAGAGGTTGTCATCAATCAAAAAAGGGGTTCACAAGTTTTTGATTCATGAGAAGGAAGAAGAGAAGATCAAAGGAAAAGTGATATAGATTATGATTATCTATTTAATTGTGTCTTAGATGTGTTATATATTGTTAAAATTTATCTCAAATATATAACATACACAAATGCACTTATGAAAAGACACTTCATGAAAAGACATTTCGCGAAAAGACACTTCGTCACTTCGTGGAAAGACACTTCGCGAAAAGACACTTCATGAAAAGACATTTCGCGAAGAGACACTTCGTCATTTCGTGAAAAGACACTTCGCGAAAAGACACTTCACGAAAAGACACTTCGTCACTTCGCGAAAAGGCACTTCATGAAAGGACACTTCATCACTTCGTGAAAAGACAATTCACGGAAAGACACTTTACGAAAAGACACTTCACGAAGAGACACTTCATATTTCCAACGATCATATTTTACAATGGTTATATTTTACAACGGCCATATTTTCTAACGGTCATATTTTCTAATGGTCATATTTCCAACGGTCATATTTTACAACGGCCATATTTTCTAAAAGGCATCATCTTTCATGAAGAGATTCCTTTTCATTTCTGAAAGGAAATGGGTGTATCTCTTTGATAAACTCTTCATGGAAGTTGACAACTCTTCAATGATTATATATATATCACAAGCATTTTTTTCACACCACCGGATCTTCTTATATTTTCTGATCTTAAACTCTATACTCTCTTGCATTCTAAAAGCTCTCTCAAATATTCAATACTTGTTGAATCCTTGAATCAATTTTATATCATTTGATTCAACAAGCAATTTTCTTCCTTAAATCTTCGCATTCAAATCATATACTTGAGGATAAGATTATAGAAATGGTGTACACAACTGTTGGCTATTCAGTGTTTTTCAAGAACACAATCAGAAGTCAAACTCTTGTTATTTGTTGAAATCTTGTGTTGGTGCTCAGGCGGGAAGTCCTGTGTTGGTGCTCAGGCGGGTTATCCGTGTTGGTGCTCGGGTGTATTGCAGACCTGTTCCTCCGGGTGAAGAGAGGGTGTTGATAGGGAATTCCAGAAGGAGTCTGGGACTGGACGTAGGACGGGAAGTCCGAACCAGTATAAAATTCCTGGTGTCACTTTAATTACTTTATTTTCTTATTTGTGATATATCATATAAGTTAATATTTATTTGCATAGCTATTGTATTAGACAAGTTAGAATATTATATTCACTTCCGCATAATCCATATATAAAGATCCTTAAGTCATACACGACTTTTCATTTGGTATCAAAGCACCTCGTGCTTGGTATGAACGACTACGTAGCTATCTTATTAACTCAGGATTTCAAATAGGCAAAGTCGATCAAACTTTGTTTATCAAACATTCTTGAAAAGATATTTTGGTTATCCAAATATATGTAGACGACATTATCTTTGGTTCAACAAACGATAAACTCTGCAAAGAGTTTGCAAATATTATGACCAAAGAGTTTGAAATGTCTCATATGGGAGAACTATCATATTTTCTTGGACTTCAAATCAAACAACTTCTGAACGGTATTTTTATTAATCAAGAAAAATACTGCGGAAATCTTATCAAACACTTCGGATTAGAAAACACATCTAGTAAACCTACTCCCATGAGTACAACTACACATATTGAAAAAGATGAAAATGGTAAGAATGTTGACCAGAAACTATATCGAAGCATGATTGGTTCTCTTCTTTATCTTACAGCCAATCGTCCAGATATAATGATGAGTGTTTGTCTATGTGCATGCTTTCAAGCAGATCCAAAGGAATCACATCTACGAGCAGTAAAATGTACAGTTCGTTATCTTAATAATACCATAGATTTCGGTCTTTTCTACCTAAAAGAATGTCCATTCGAATTAGTATCATATAGTGATGCTGATTTCGGAGGCTCTCGCACAGATAGAAAGAGTACAAGTGGTATGTGCCATTTTATTGGAAAATCACTTATCTCTTGATTCAGTAAGAAACAGAATTGCGTTTCACTATCAACATGTGAAGCTGAATATATATCAGCGGCTCTTGTTTGTACTCAAGTAATATACATGCAACAAACACTTCAAGATTTTGATATTCATTTATCAAATTCTATTATATACCGTGATAACACCAGTGTTATAAACTTATCAAAAAATCATGTGAATCACTCTCAAACCAAACACATTGATATTCGTCGTCATTTTCTAAGAGACAATATCGAAAAGGGAAATATATGTCTCGAATATGTCCAAACTGATAGTCAACTAGCAGACATTTTTACTAAGCCTCTACTTGAGTCTAGTTTCATTAAGTTACATAGAGAGCTTGTGTAACACCCCGTGTATTCTATAGCTGTGAAATTAACAAATTAAAGTATAATTAATTCGAAATCAAAGAACTAAGGGAAACAGGTTACGCCATTGCGTTCTTCTTGAAATTCTGCTTGAGATAGAGTCTGAGTTTGCGTAGATTGGACTCCGTATGAAAAAGATATCCTTAAATTAAAAATTGCAGCAAAACATGGAAAAAGAGGAATGAGAAAAGAATAATGTTTAGCATTGTTCTAACTTTTGTAAGCAAAAGACTTAGTAGCTCATTTGGTTGGAACACATGACTTGCATACAAGAGGTACAGAGTTCGATCCCCGCCAGCGCCTTATTTTTGTTTTAGGGGAATGGCTTAAAATAGCCTAGTGTGAATGCAGTTCAAAAAGTGGTTTAGTGTGAAAATGGGTAATTGGGAAGATAGATAAAAAGAAAAAAAAAAGAAATATATATATATATATACATATACGTATACATATATATATATATGACATGTACGTATCATGAGGCGTATGTTGCGCATTTTTGCCTGCCAAGAATTGTTTTTTTTATAAGTGGCCTTCTCTAATTGGATTCATGACAAATTAAAGGAAAGAAATATTTAACATATTCGTACATATGTGCATTTATGTCATAAACATACAAATTAAATAAAGATGTGTGGATGCAAGCAGTGAAAAGAAAGGTTTATGCATAATATTTGTATGCAGTAAATGGGGATTTTCAAAGAGGAAGAATATGAATAGGTTAGACTTAATTTTCTATTAATAGGAATGTCATTTATAAACCTGCAATTGACATCAATGTGGCACTGAATAAGAAAAATATGGTATGTGATATTATTTTGTGAACATAACATGCAAGCATATTAATATGACGAATATTTATCTGGCATTTAATTTAAAGATATGTCAATAGGGCATTGATTTGAAAACATGCTATTAACATTTATCTGTACATGTTAATTTGAGAAATATATAAATATGCTAATTTACAATGAAAAGGATACATTAATATTGTCATTCTTGTTAATTGACATGTATATATGAATAATTAATGTATACGGTAAAAGGAAAGATGTATCTATTAAATACGTATTTATGTTTGATGGATTGGCAATAAATAATGAATGTTGATAATGTACATTAAGGGAGTAATTATGGCATAAGTGTGTTAGGAATTATTTATATATAGAATTTGTCCTAAATGAGAAATGTGTACATTGTAGGAAATATATGTATATGCTAAAACATGGAATTGCATGTAATTGGAATAGTAATTATGCCATAATTCAAAATGGGGGTAATTTGCATGCATAGTAATTATGACATAATTTAAAATGGGAGTAATTTACAGTCCTTAATTGTGAACATAATTGGCCTCTTTTGAAATTGATGGCCTTGATTTACCCTAGCATCATCGGACGGCTCAAATTAACTTGCAACTCTATAAAAATGACCCTAGACTCTACCTAGGTTTCTTACACAATTCTCTAGCCTCCATTGCTCTCTTCTTCTAATAAAAATAAAAATAAAAATGGCGTCGCTGCTCTGCTGGAATTAAAACTAGAAGATAATCAACATCAACCTAAGCAACTCAATTCAAACTAGAGATTAAAGTTTCTGCAAAGATTCTACAACAAGTTAAAGTTCTTTCTTTAATCCAATCAAGGCAAGTACAGTTATTCTCCGCTATAAACGTTAATTATAATTTTGATATGCATTTAAATCTGAGTTTGAGGTTGTATTCTCTTCTGTTAGATCTGTTTTCTATGACTGTTCTATATTCCTTTCTTCTTTTCTGTTTCTATAGCCAGGCTACCACGAGCCTGTGCCTAATCTCATAAGAGATGAACGTATGAACGCAAGTTTTGGGACGAATGATGAGAAATTTGACAAAACCAAATTGAATGTATGACTTTAGGACTGAGGCATAAAATATATTGGACATATGACTTGGGATTGGATGCATAAATTTGACTATGAACATAAAATTTATGCATGTTGTATGCATAGTTATGTTGTAATTTAGACCTGTAATTAATTAGAAAAAAATAAGCATATGTTATAAACTAGTTTTAGACCTATGCATATTTTGTGATAAAAGAAGAAGAGGAACCACTGTAAAGATTACATATGATTTGAGGCTTTGGACAAAATGCATATAAAAAGGCAAGATCTGATTTTTAGAGGATATGGTTTAAAGATTTATATTATTGGGGATAGTTTGCATAATGATTCATGACATGAAAAGAAGGAAGATATGGAAACTTAAGATTTACTTTAATTAGGATATCTATTATTGTAATTACACCTAAATAGGGATTTTTGGATATATGACATGCATTGAAATTAATGGTTATATTTGGTATGATTTATATGTGAATCTGCTGTAAAATGCTAGTTTAACAAAAATTGGAACATATGTTATATGGCAAATTATGTCCATATTCTGCGAGTATATGTTGTGAATCATGACAATTATGTAGGCATATGAATTTAGGCTAATTTATGACTAGGCAAGGCATGTAAATAGAACCTTTGGAAATATTAAATTTGCTAAATCTGCTAATTTGCCAAGTTGCCTAAACTGCTAGTTTTGTTATATTGCCTAGACTGCTAATTAGATTGAAATGCCTAATCTGTTAAATTTGTCGGTTGAAATGCCTAACCTGTTATATGCAAAATTCTGCTAAGTTGCTAAATCTGTAAAATCCGTTAATTCATATAAAATCTGTTATCTGCTATGTTGATATAATCATTCTGTATTGATATAATCTGAATTGGCATATATATTGGGCGTGCGCATAAACGGTAAATAATTAATTAATTGGCCGCAAAGATGAACATGGCTAACTCGAGGTTAGAATGAGTTTGCGGCGTAAATCTGCCCGGAACCGCCCGGCACATCCAGTGGCCGCAAACAATAGGTTCTAATGTGAGAAGTTAGTCATAACATGCGTAAGACACGAGGTTAGGTCTGGCTTGTGGCAGAAGTCTGCCCGGAACCGCCCGACATATCCAGCGGCCACAAGCTACCGACCTAATGTGAGAGGTCTGTGCATTAATAATTAATTAATGCAAATCTAAGATAAGAATGACGTCTAAAACGTATTGGGGAAAATAGGGTTAAACCAATGGGGTTAATAGATGTAGTAAAACCCGTCCATGAATCTGTAGGCCCAATACAAAGTTAGACAAATCTAGAAAGTCTGTACATCTGACCCGTTAGTCTGAAAACTTGTTAACTAAATTTGTGAATTAGTAAATCTGAATTCTGTATGTCTGAACTTGTAAACAAGTTAATCTGAAATCTGTTAGTCTGGGGACACAAGGTTAGGAGGGGAATTACTTGTGTCATCTTTTGTTTGGGACCCATATTAGTCAGTAACCCTTTCTGGTATCAAAACTTTGACCCAACAGTAGGTAGGGTCCGGGCACGCTTACTGAACTAATTATAAGTGGTTCATTCTGATAATGGCGAGGGGTGTTGATGGTGCGTTCCAACCGGGTCATGTGCGTGCATGGATCCCGGTCTGCCTCTGAGGATGTAAGACGCCGTGACATCTGTAAATAGGTCTGTGCCAATTGGTTGTCACTTTAGGGAGTGATACACCCTACTGTGGGGCCGACACAGGATATTTATGTATTAGGGAGCCGATCGCTTGGGGTAGGGTTTTAGGGTACGCTTAGTTCTGTATGTTTCTGTTGGTACCGTCTGTTTCTGTTGGGTGGTAACACCTGTCTGTTTCTGTGTGGTACCGTCTGTTCGGGTGGTAAAGGCCCATTACTAGTGTACACCTAATTCCACATTCTGTTTCCATAAGGATAAATCTGTTTATTCTTCTGTCTGTTTCTGATCGGGTAGTAAAGGCCCATTATTAGCATTCTGTTTCTGTTAAAGTATTCTGTACCCGTTCCGGCTTCAATTTAGACGTTAGGGGGACACCTAATTCTGTTATGCTAGTATTAGTGCAGAGAAGTGAAAAACAATAGTTTATATCATTCTGTTTTTCTGTTATATCTGCTACACCTGTTATAGTTATCTCACATCCAGTTTTACGTTCATATCATATTATTATTATCTGTTCATATGCTGAAAGTCACTGGACTTGCCAGACTTTTTGTCTGACCCTTGTTGTTTCGCCTCCTTTCTTCCGTTTCCCCCCCAAGTTATCCAAGGAGGGAAATACTTTAGCTTGATCCGGACTTCTCTTTGCTTGAAGTGCTTAAAGTATGGCTTGGCTCTGTATAGCTTCCGTTCTATGGGGATTATGATTTTAAACTATGCATTTTGAAGGCTTTTGTACAAGACTGATATTTTGTACTTGAATTCTGAAATTGAAAGGATGTAACCATATTAATTTCTGTTTCCGCTGTAATAAAGTTAATTTTTTTTTTCAAGTACTGTTTTATCTGTCTTGTAAGTTTCTGTTCTGTTTACTAAAATGCTCCACCAAAGTTAAGGCATTCCCTTAGTGAGTGACCTTAACGGAGGTGGAGTGTTACACTTGGTATCAGAGCAAAAGGTTACCGGATTTGATAAAGAATTTTTGAAAACTATTTTCAAAAAGGTTTTGAAAAGGAAGTATTTTCAAAAGTAAAGCTTATTTTGAAAAACATAGTCCCCTAAGCCATATATCTATCTTTTGATCCTCTGCTTGAATCCTTGTTTCCTTCTTTCTTGAGTCTCTGGGGCTCCCGGTTTTCTGGGAGGTAACCTCATCGAAGGGCAAAGTAGTGCCCGACTTCCATCAATAGCTGTAGTAGTTTCACCTGCGGCTAGTTCTCTTTAGAGCTTTGAAGGATTTTTCCGGGCGATGGAGGCAGCTTTCGAGGGATTGGTCAGCATGTTACACAAGGATAGTTAAGATGAGAATGATGAGGTTTGGCTAAGGAGCACAACCCAAAGGTGAGAAACTCATATAGACTTAGTTCACAATGGAGGCAAAAGGGAAACACAAAAGAAGGAAGGAAAGTTTGAAGATAAGGAGGAGGAAAGTGTTTTACTTATGGAAGCTCGACTCATCTGAATAAGGATTACCGAAAGAGGAAGGGGAGGGCGCTTGCTTCAACTGTGGGGAGATGGGACACTTCACTAGGGACTGCCCGAAGAGACGAGGACAAGGAGGGCAGGCGAACACTCTTGAGGCTAGTGGCTAGGATAGAAATAGGAAAATTTCTATAGTAGGTTTAATTTCTTTATCTGATTATGGAGTTAAGACTTTTTCTGATTCTGGTATTTTGATTTTGTAATCGATACTCTGCACTTTAATACTAGTATTATTTCTGAATTCCGCTGTAGACTCAGACCCATAAGGGTTATGGATCATCTATTTGGGACTGGGGTTTGAGGGATATCTGTGTTAGGCGTCAAGTATGACGCATACATTCTGAGTTTTCGTGGGGTATGATTTTATCATGCTTAGCTTCCTAAGAATCATTAGGGAACCCGATCTGTGCCAGTAGTCTGTAAATATCTAAATACTTTTTATAGGATTTCCAGTTTCGACATTGTCTAAAGAAGGTACTCCTCTGGGTGTCAATTTGATGTTGGTTTCGGTCTTTGGGGCCGATACTTAGGACCCATGTCTAATGGGAACCAAATTTTCGTTCTATCTGTACTCGCTTCCATCATTCGACTGTATCCTATCGATCGAATATTTGAACTTTAGGTAGAAACTAATGGGTGTAAACATGTGTTTGAGACATGTTATGTTTGATGGTTGCAAGTGGATGCAAGTGGTTGCTAGTGGTTGCTCGTGGATGCATATACACACACTAGGCACTAGATCGGCTCGAAAGCACTCTCATACTGCATATGGATGTGTGAGCATTTTTAAATTTTTATGGATGCAAAATGGTTGAATCAGCATATGGATGTTGCATATGAATGAGCAGTTGTGCACTCATATAGAAATGATATGTATCAAATAGGAAAATTTGCATACATATTGGACTCATGGCACTAACATGATTTGCATTAAGGAGGTCGACTGAATCAGTGGGCCGCCTGATTTTGCATTAGATACGGACATGAACACACACTGTGCATTTAAACATGAAAGCATTAGAAGTCTATAAGGACAATGGATGATGGTTGAGTAGATGGGTGATTGGATGGTAGGACACATTCTTCTTAACTTGAAGATTTCGGGGACGAAATCCTTTTAAGTGGGGGAGAATGTAACACCCCGTGTATTCTATAGCTGTGAAATTAACAAATTAAAGTATAATTAATTCGAAATCAAAGAACTAAGGGAAACAGGTTACGCCATTGCGTTCTTCTTGAAATTCTGCTTGAGATAGAGTCTGAGTTTGCGTAAATTGGACTCCGTATGAAAAAGATATCCTTAAATTAAAAATTGCAGCAAAACATGGAAAAAGAGGAATGAGAAAAGAATAATGTTTAGCATTGTTCTAACTTTTGTAAGCAAAAGACTTAGTAGCTCATTTGGTTGGAACACATGACTTGCATACAAGAGGTACAGAGTTTGATCCCCGCCAGCGCCTTATTTTTGTTTTAGGGGAATGGCTTAAAATAGCCTAGTGTGAATGCAGTTCAAAAAGTGGTTTAGTGTGAAAATGGGTAATTGGGAAGATAGATAAAAAAAAAAAAAGAAATATATATATATATATATATATATACATATACGTATACATACATATATATATGACATGTACGTATCATGAGGCGTATGTTGCGCATTTTTGCCTGCCAAGAATTGTTTTTTTTATAAGTGGCCTTCTCTAATTGGATTCATGACAAATTAAAGGAAAGAAATATTTAACATATTCGTACATATGTGCATTTATGTCATAAACATACAAATTAAATAAAGATGTGTGGATGCAAGCAGTGAAAAGAAAGGTTTATGCATAATATTTGTATGCAGTAAATGGGGATTTTCAAAGAGGAAGAATATGAATAGGTTAGACTTAATTTTCTATTAATAGGAATGTCATTTATAAACCTGCAATTGACATCAATGTGGCACTGAATAAGAAAAATATGGTATGTGATATTATTTTGTGAACATAACATGCAAGCATATTAATATGACGAATATTTATCTGGCATTTAATTTAAAGATATGTCAATAGGGCATTGATTTGAAAACATGCTATTAACATTTATCTGTACATGTTAATTTGAGAAATATATAAATATGCTAATTTACAATGAAAAGGATACATTAATATTGTCATTCTTGTTAATTGACATGTATATATGAATAATTAATGTATACGGTAAAAGGAAAGATGTATCTATTAAATACATATTTATGTTTGATGGATTGGCAATAAATAATGAATGTTGATAATGTACATTAAGTGAGTAATTATGGCATAAGTGTGTTAGGAATTATTTATATATAGAATTTGTCCTAAATGAGAAATGTGTACATTGTAGGAAATATATGTATATGCTAAAACATGGAATTGCATGTAATTGGAATAGTAATTATGCCATAATTCAAAATGGGGGTAATTTGCATGCATAGTAATTATGACATAATTTAAAATGGGAGTAATTTACAGTCCTTAATTGTGAACATAATTGGCCTCTTTTGAAATTGATGGCCTTGATTTACCCTAGCATCATCGGACGGCTCAAATTAACTTGCAACTCTATAAAAATGACCCTAGACTCTACCTAGGTTTCTTACACAATTCTCTAGCCTCCATTGCTCTCTTCTTCTAATAAAAATAAAAATAAAAATGGCGTCGCTGCTCTGCTGGAATTAAAACTAGAAGATAATCAACATCAACCTAAGCAACTCAATTCAAACTAGAGATTAAAGTTTCTGCAAAGATTCTACAACAAGTTAAAGTTCTTTCTTTAATCCAATCAAGGCAAGTACAGTTATTCTCCGCTATAAACGTTAATTATAATTTTGATATGCATTTAAATCTGAGTTTGAGGTTGTATTCTCTTCTGTTAGATCTATTTTCTGTGACTGTTCTATATTCCTTTCTTCTTTTCTGTTTCTATAGCCAGGCTACCACGAGCCTGTGCCTAATCTCATAAGAGATGAACGTATGAACGCAAGTTTTGGGATGAATGATGAGAAATTTGACAAAACCAAATTGAATGTATGACTTTAGGACTGAGGCATAAAATATATTGGACATATGACTTGGGATTGGATGCATAAATTTGACTATGAACATAAAATTTATGCATGTTGTATGCATAGTTATGTTGTAATTTAGACCTGTAATTAATTAGAAAAAAATAAGCATATGTTATAAACTAGTTTTAGACCTATGCATATTTTGTGATAAAAGAAGAAGAGGAACCACTGTAAAGATTACATATGATTTGAGGCTTTGGACAAAATGCATATAAAAAGGCAAGATCTGATTTTTAGAGGATATGGTTTAAAGATTTATATTATTGGGGATAGTTTGCATAATGATTCATGACATGAAAAGAAGGAAGATATGGAAACTTAAGATTTACTTTAATTAGGATATCTATTATTGTAATTACACCTAAATAGGGATTTTTGGATATATGACATGCATTGAAATTAATGGTTATATTTGGTATGATTTATATGTGAATCTGCTGTAAAATGCTAGTTTAACAAAAATTGGAACATATGTTATATGGCAAATTATGTCCATATTCTGCGAGTATATGTTGTGAATCATGACAATTATGTAGGCATATGAATTTAGGCTAATTTATGACTAGGCAAGGCATGTAAATAGAACCTTTGGAAATATTAAATTTGCTAAATCTGCTAATTTGCCAAGTTGCCTAAACTGCTAGTTTTGTTATATTGCCTAGACTGCTAATTAGATTGAAATGCCTAATCTGTTAAATTTGTCGGTTGAAATGCCTAACCTGTTATATGCAAAATTCTGCTAAGTTGCTAAATCTGTAAAATCCGTTAATTCATATAAAATCTGTTATCTGCTATGTTGATATAATCATTCTGTATTGATATAATCTGAATTGGCATATATATTGGGCGTGCGCATAAACGGTAAATAATTAATTAATTGGCCGCAAAGATGAACATGGCTAACTCGAGATTAGAATGAGTTTGCGGCGTAAATCTGCCCGGAACCGCCCGGCACATCCAGTGTCCGCAAACAATAGGTTCTAATGTGAGAAGTTAGTCATAACATGCGTAAGACACGAGGTTAGGTCTGGCTTGTGGCAGAAGTCTGCCCGGAACCGCCCGGCATATCCAGCGGCCACAAGCTACCGACCTAATGTGCGAGGTCTGTGCATTAATAATTAATTAATGCAAATCTAAGATAAGAATGACGTCTAAAACGTATTGGGGAAAATAGGGTTAAACCAATGGGGTTAATAGATGTAGTAAAACCCGTCCATGAATCTGTAGGCCCAATACAAAGTTAGACAAATCTGAAAAGTCTGTACATCTGACCCGTTAGTCTGAAAACTTGTTAACTAAATTTGTGAATTAGTAAATCTGAATTCTGTATGTCTGAACTTGTAAACAAGTTAATCTGAAATCTGTTAGTCTGGGGACACAAGGTTAGGAGGGGAATTACTTGTGTCATCTGTTGTTTGGGACCCATATTAGTCAGTAACCCTTTCTGGTATCAAAACTTTGAGCCAACAGTAGGTAGGGTCCGGGCACGCTTACTGAACTAATTATAAGTGGTTCATTCTGATAATGGCGAGGGGTGTTGATGGTGCGTTCCAACCGGGTCATGTGCGTGCATGGATCCCGGTCTGCCTCTGAGGATGTAAGACGCCGTGACATCTGTAAATAGGTCTGTGCCAATTGGTTGTCACTTTAGGGAGTGATACACCCTACTGTGGGGCCGACACAGGATATTTATGTATTAGGGAGCCGATCGCTTGGGGTAGGGTTTTAGGGTACGCTTAGTTCTGTATGTTTCTGTTGGTACCGTCTGTTTCTGTTGGGTGGTAACACCTGTCTGTTTCTGTGTGGTACCGTCTGTTCGGGTGGTAAAGGCCCATTACTAGTGTACACCTAATTCCACATTCTGTTTCCATAAGGATAAATCTGTTTCTTCTTCTGTCTGTTTTTGATCGGGTAGTAAAGGCCCATTATTAGCATTCTGTTTCTGTTAAAGTATTCTGTACCCGTTCCGGCTTCAATTTAGACGTTAGGGGGACACCTAATTCTGTTATGCTAGTATTAGTGCAGAGAAGTGAAAAACAATAGTTTATATCATTCTGTTTTTCTGTTATATCTGCTACACCTGTTATAGTTATCTCACATCCAGTTTTACGTTCATATCATATTATTATTATCTGTTCATATGCTGAAAGTCACTGGACTTGCCAGACTTTTTGTCTGACCCTTGTTGTTTCGCCTCCTTTCTTCCGTTTCCCCCCCAGGTTATCCAAGGAGGGAAATACTTTAGCTTGATCCGGACTTCTCTTTGCTTGAAGTGCTTAAAGTATGGCTTGGCTCTGTATAGCTTCCGTTCTATGGGGATTATGATTTTAAACTATGCATTTTGAAGGCTTTTGTACAAGACTGATATTTTGTACTTGAATTCTGAAATTGAAAGGATGTAACCATATTAATTTCTGTTTCCGCTGTAATAAAGTTAATTTTTTTTTCAAGTACTGTTTTATCTGTCTTGTAAGTTTCTGTTCTGTTTACTAAAATGCTCCACCAAAGTTAAGGCATTCCCTTAGTGAGTGACCTTAACGGAGGTGGAGTGTTACAGCTTGGTCTTATCTCCAGAAAAGAACTTGATAAGTAATGTTATCACTGATATTATATTTTTTAAATCTTTTAACTTTCGGTTTTTATTTTTTCAAATTAGCTATTTTTGGCTATTGTTATATTGGGAAAATTGAATATGAGCTTTTAAATCTTCTACGGCCAGGTATTCCTGGTAATTCCTAGCCTCAAGTTTATATATAGAGAAAAACCTATATAAACTTGCTATTCTCTCCATCTTAATCTCCCAAACTGATCATGGCACATATATGTTATGAATGTGCTCAAAAATCCCATATTTCTATCACAAGTTCCGTGTCGGAAGAGTATTACTCTCCCGAAACTCCAAAACACAAATCAAAGCATCACCAATGCAATCGTACCCCTGGCAATAAGCCAACTTCGAAACGGGCAAAGAAAGCGTTGTTTTGTTCACCCCGCACTAGAGAGAAGATCGACGAGATTCATCATTACCAAAAACATCAAATTGATCTTCAAAGATAGCTACATTATAAGCAAAGATTGACCTCGGGTCGACTATCTCTTTTAGAGAAAATGGCAATGTTCTTTTGTGGCTCTAATAAACAAATTGTACACGAGCCTATGCCAATCATGCCTTCATCCTCTAGAAGCCCAAATTCTTGGGAAAGAAACTATAATAGGAACGAAGGAGCAAGAGAAAATTGGTCACCTTGGACACCACGTATAACCGATATCATGGAAGTTTCTACCAATCACAAATCATCTACTTCACACTAAGCTTATATCGTGGTTATATTATCATGTATTACTCATGTACTATTGTATACTTCTTATATTTGAGTAATTTATATTTCATTCGGAATGATTAACATCATAAATGAAGTGAAAACCAAGAAAAAAAATGGCCAGGACTAAAACCAGTCGACAGCCCTTTTTTAGCCAGTCGACCGTTTTGATCTCTGGTCGGTTAAAAATGAACGATCGACCGGTTATGTCAAAAACTGTTTTATATATATATACGGTCACTTCTTCAACCCATCTATTCATTTTATCCTTCAACCGGTCCCTTTTCCAAAACCCCAAAACCCTAGAATTCAAAATTCTTCCTCCAATATCATTCAAATGGCTCCTCCTCAGAAGAAATCGAAGAAAGCCTCAACTTTTGAACTACAACCTATTGATATTTCAGTAAAGAAGTGGCTAGTTGATCCAATTGCTGTCAAAAGGTGGAATGAGATGAAAGATTTCACAATTCATTCGGGTTCGTTTATTAAATTCTCTAATTTCTCGAGTTATCGTGTTCTTAACTTAGCGAAGAGTTCTGATATTTAAACTCTAATCGATTTTGATCGAAATAATGTGGAGATTAACCATGTTATGATCAAATTATTCTACGCTAACCTGAATTTAGAGAAATACAAGCCCGAAAATTCCGCACAATGCCTTTGGTTGGTTGTATGTGGCAAACAGGTGTTTATCTCATGTGAAAGAATGGCATCTGTTCTTGGGTCTTCATTTTTAGCAGAAAAATTCTCGAGTAATTTTTGCGATGTCCATGTCCGTAATCAAATTAGCCATCAATTCATTGAAGATGACATGGATAGCACAAAATCCATTGGTTTACGACCTAATGCGAGAGTTCTTCATCTTACCCTTATGCACTCTCTATTACCAAGAATAGGAAATTTTGATGCCGTCTATAAAGAAAATTTCAAGGCATTATATGCAATCTATGGGGATATTCGTATCAATTGGATTGGTATGATCTTTGATAAAAGTTTGCAAGTGAATGATTGTACTAGGCCACATTTGTTCTATAACGAATATATCATGCGCCTATTGCGTGATTGTGGCATCACACCTCCTGAGTCGTCTGTTTCAAGGCCCAAGTGCATAAACAAAGCATCGATTAAACGAATGAAGCTTCCCGATCCATACTTCAATATTATGCCTTTTGAACAATGGAAGGAACAAGGACATCAAGGAACTTCATTACGATCATCCTGCCCAAAACCTGAAGAAGTTAAACTTCTACAATCGTCTTCTTCTACAAAGGACTCACTTACCACCATTGCTCGCATTCAATTCCTACTCGAAGCAAGACTTAAATGAATGGATACAAAAAACGAAAAACGCTTTAACAAAATTAAGTCTTTCTTCGGAACTCTATGGGAAGCAATGTCATGTGGTGCATCATCTTCTATGCAAGCTCAAGACCCTGGCAAACGTCCAGCTCCTCCTACTTTTACTAGGACATCTTCGGAGGAGGGTACAAGCTTAGAAACTAGCCGTGGACGTGGTCGTGGAAAAACTCAAATTGTTGAAGAAGAAGAAGATGAGACGAAATCTGAATCTTCTTAGTTCATCTCTTGCAATGCACTTAGGACTTTAATTTGCTTTAAGACTTGATCCGACACTTGTATCTAAATAGTGTCGTAGTTTATTCATATTAGACTTGTGTGTGTATGATCATATTTTGTGACTCTTGGCATGACTTATGGTATTAGTTTTTGTTGCCTATAACTCTGATAGTATCATTTACAGCCCAACTTATTTATCTATTTAGCAACTCCTTTTTGTCGATGACAAAGGGGGAGAAAATGGTACTAACAATGTATATGCAGGAAAATACAGTTTATATTCAGGCACAATTTCAAGGGGAGATCATATACATGGGGAGATTCTGAGTTATATTGTCATCAATCAAAAAGGGGGAGAATGTTGAGTCAAGGATTTCATAGAGTTTTGATTTCTGACAAAGAGATAAGCCATGATCGACAAAAAGAAGATATTCATTGGTTTGAAGAGATACAAAGAGCTACATATGGTATTTTACATTAGAGGTTGATTATTTGGTGTTTTAGTAGTATTACTCATGTTAAAATCTATCCTTAAATAATCACATACCTCAAGATTATCAATATATATACAAATATATATATGTGTACACATTAATTGTGCACACTGGGTAAAACTGGTCGACCGCCTAGATTTCCACCAGTCGACCATTTCTTCCCAATTTGCACAATAAACGTGTACATATAAATATAACGTATATATATATATTCAAATTCCTGTCTACCGGTGCTTTTTAACCTGTCGACCATTTTCTTCCAGAAAGCAACCTTTCGTATAGATACTTCCATTTCTTCAATAGTTGCTTCTCTTTCTCTTCACCAACAATCATGGCCATTGTTTGTAACTTCTCACAATGGGTCACAACCGTTTATTCTTTATATAAACAACATGAGATCAACATTTCTATCATCGATTTCTATCATACTAACTTGACTTATTGCTATCTATATTCTTGATCTCATTTCTATACTCTCAAGTGCTCAATCGCTCATATTCAATATAATATCTTTTGAATCCTAGAATCTATTTAATATTCTTTTGATTCATTACGATATCCACTTCCAAATCTTCATATACACAAATATTCTATATGAGGATAAGATTATAGGAAGGTTGTACCACAACTGACAAATTCGTGTTATCAAGAACACATATTGTCAACAACAAATATATTCATCTTTGTTGATGTCCTCGGTGTTGTAAGAGGCAAGTGTTGAAGTTCTCTGTGTTATTAAAGGCTGGAATCCCGTTTGTCTGCTCGGGTGTTGTATACCTGTTCCTGCGGGTGTAGTGAGGTGGTTGTTAGTGAAAATCCAGATAGAAGTCTGGGACTGGACGTAGGACGGTGCTCCGAACCAGTATAAAAATCCCTGGTGTGATTTTTCTATTTTACTGCTTTTGCTGCTTTATACAGTTCTGTGATTAGCTATTATTTCATACTTGAGTATTGTTCATCATATTACACGATCCATGTGTACTATACTAAGAACGTACACGCATATTCAGGGAGTAAAAATCTACAAATGCTTCAAGTGGGTGTAGGTTCAATAAGAACCGAACCACTATAAATTCTTGTGTACTTTGCTTACCGCACTTACTTTTCCATATGCAAAACATTATTCTCGTATAATTGAGAATCTTTGGGTGTGACCACAATTTTACGCATCAACACGTCTTAGTATAAACATTAGGTTTTATAAATCATTTAATGTTTTTTGAGCTAATCCACTAGACATCTTTTCTTTAGACCCCCTTAGGCAAATGTGTCAAAGGGGTTAACGCATTTGGAAAATTCATATTTTGTTTGAGTATTTATTTGAATTTTGAATTGAAATAAATAAATTAATAAGTAATGATAAATCGGGTGCTATGTATATGCTCTTACTATTTAAAAGAGTGTTATGTAGAATAATTCCTATTAGATTGGTTTGATTTTGTTTTTCGATTAATATGATATTTTATATGTTAATTGTAAATAAAATGAAAAATTCCACGATTTTGGATAGTCGAGATTTTCAAGTTGAATATGGAAACACAACTTAGTTTATAAGTAAACTTAAGTGAAGATGATTATAATTTATTAATTTAACGAAGTTTGAACGTATAAATTAAATTTAATCGAGCTCACTACGTAGCGGTAGTTCGTATATTTTCGATTTGAAGTTCAAATGAATGTATAGGATCCAATATAAGTTGGAATTCTTTGAAACAAGAATCTTTCGGATCTTTTGATTACGGTTCCCGAGTGAAAAAGAAAAATCAAGATACCATCTTGTAGATTTTGTGTTATAGGTAAACCAATTTTTAAAAAAATCATGGTTTGGTAGTTTACAAACTAAAATTAATGATTTGATTTAGTAAAGATCGGTATAATTAAGAAACCAATCAAATTGAGTTATTAGCATATATGTAGATTGTTTTTATGCAGAATGTATGATCTAGAGTTTGGATACGCACTACAACACAATATGATATTGATAACGCTTTTTAATAACATAATTTTATGAACTGTTATTAATTATCCTTAATTCTTGTTCTGGCGCGTGATTTTGTTTGTCATATCAGTGTAACGCTCTATTCACCGATTCCCTCCATCTTTTCACGAATTATTCCATCTCCCCTTCAAAACCATTTTCTTCCTCTATAACGACGCCTTACAGAAAAAACACCGATCTTCCCTCCGAAATAATAATTAGCCCATATCCTCTCCACTTCGCTCCTCAGTAAACTCAACAATGCCTCACACCCTAATCTCCAATCGAGCCGTTGGGTGCCCCTTTCCCCTTTACATCGCTTCTTTTCTCAGATCTAACTTCCTCCAACCTTTTCCATTGTCGATTTCTTCTCTATTCCCTTCTTTGATGTGCTGGTGGTAGCGACGACCTTAGGATTAGTTAATGCAATTTCATGTTTTCGGGAGATGGAGGGACCACGATTCTAGGGATGTGAGCAGTCGCAGTTTTGAGCTTTTCCATCGTTGATGGTAGAGCTGTTGCTGTCGAAGATGGTTAGAGTGATTCTAGGCAACGATGATAATATCTGCTAATTCAGGAATTCATGCATTTGTTTGATGAGTAATTCCCACTTACAATTATATCTACATTCATTAGTATTTTATCACTATCCCAATATTTATTGAATGGTTTCGTGAAGTTGACTAATTGAGATTAGATCGTTTTCGAATATTAAAATGATTATTTCACCATTATGGTTGAATTGCTCGATTGGGATGGTTGTTTGAGATTTAGATTGATTGTAATATTTGAAATGATTGCTTAAATAAACTATTGGATGCTCCATGTTGTTTTTTGAGTTATACCATGATTCAATAGAAGGATCCCTCTCCTTGACATAATCGATTTGGCTTTGGTTTTGCTTTAATTCAAAGGAATGTGAAAGTATGTTTGGGATATGAAACCTAGGAAGGTAGTTCTAACTTTTCCTTTTTGGAAAATTTGATGCATATTGGTTTGTTATAGGATAACCCTATGTGATTTGGTAGCATATGCTTGTTTATTATTTATTGCACCATTATTTTCAGTTGCATTATGTTTGGTTGTCGTTATGATTATCGTGTTGTTTACACATATATTAGTTATTTTTATATTGCTTGTTTGTTTGCTTAACTCTCTTTCGGGTCACGTAAGTATTTACAGGTATATGGAAGCAAAATCTTGCTTGCTTATAGTAGTTTCATGACAAAGATATGTTTTCTCAATAAAATGGTACGTATTTCAGATTACATACCGTACGCGGTTCTTATATATTTTTTCCCCATGGTTTAGGATGCCTCATCGCTGAGATGAGATGTATAGTGTCATATTTTGATGTTGCGAATTTTTTAGATCGAGCCTTACAAGGGAGGTGCTGCCGAAAATTTCCAAAAATTTCAGATCTTAGAGAAATTTAACATAATTTTAATAAGAAATGTTTTTGAAATAAAATTAATCTATAGTTTAAACTTAAGGATTTGTTATCATTCCATTCCTTTAGGAATTTCAGGGATGAAATTCTTTTAAGGGGGTAATTGTAACAACCTAGAATTTTAGTTACTGAAATATTTAATTAATTTAAAATATTTAAATGGTTGGATTCATGGAATTTAATAAATTAGATTCCAATTTTATTGTTATTTGAATAATTGAACTTGCGATTGAGTATTAGCTAAAACAAATTCGATAATTTCTTTTGACACGGTTTAGTTGATATTGATTATAAATCCATTTAGTAAATTTATTGACAATAATAAATAGTTTGGTTTTGATTCAATATTTTGATCATATCCTAGAATAATATTTTAATATGGGAAAAAGCTAATTTTTAAACAGCCTCGGAATTCGACGAAACCAGTTATCAAGTCCAAAATGTTGAAATATAACAGAGTTTCAAGTTTCATCACGATTAGAATTCCGATGGTGACGTGCGAGCTTAAAACATTCGATGAGATTAAATGTGAATATAATATTTTAAATATCTAAATTCTTTTGTGTAACGACCTGCCTTTTTTACTGCTTCGAGTCGATAATGAAACCAACTCAAACCGTTTGAAATGGCAGATTGTTAATTGCCTTGGGGTTAAAATAAAACATCACAGAATCACAGACACGGAATATCTCGCAGCAGAAGTAAAATCTATACAACAATAATACAAATTAATTTATACATTTCAAAGTACAAAATGAATACAGATACAATAGAAGGCAGAATACATACATGAATAAATGACGGAAACAGAATATACAAGATAAATGACTGAACTCCAGCTATACTTAAGCTCCAATTGATTAATCTCCATAGCTGAATCACTCAGTCTGACCCGAGCGTTTTGCAAGAAAAACAAACAAAATACTCAAGTCAGGACTAACATTCTCATATACGTGAATCAACTCAAATGAAATGTTTAACAAAATGCAAATAACTAAAAGGATGTTTGGGATTCCATCCTTTAAGGATCCATGAAACTAATACATATAATATAATACACTATTATAATAATGTATATTCAGTAAAGTATATATAATAAAAATAATGTAACTGGGATTATATTTTTACCCCTGCGTCATTTACAGACATCGTCGTACACGTGCATATAAAACACTAGTACGTAGGTGGATAGGGATGTGCCGCGATACGCAATGTTAATTTAAAATCGTAGGGGGATCGATCAGGATAATATGACAAGGCACCAAGGAATACCAACGGTAGGATTCTACCGGACTGTGACCCCCGGGATGGTGGTAAGGCATAGTCACAACTATTGCCCACCTCGAGCAACACTCCCATAGTCAAAGGATGTGCATCCAAATCAATCACAAAGTAACAGATATGGTTTCGAAGAAATGCACCCGATCGAAGGTGCGACCTTGCTTGTCTCGGGAATGACTTCTGTTTTATTCATTTTAGTTATGACCTGATGGTCAAGGCTATCCATCATCGTTCTCTTTCTTCAAGTCCAGTAATCGCCTCCAAACCAACCTAATTCGTTCTGCATTCTCCGCCAAGTGCACAGTCGTTAATGTGGTATCGATATTGGCAGAGAATATGACAATACCGACTATGGTCTCTTTAACAACCAAAATTTTACATTTTTCACACTATGGCCATTATATTTGAAAATCATATTTCGATATCGCAAAAAAGTTTATCTCAAATATTGATTTATCTTGTTTACTGAAAACAATCCAGTATTCACTTAGTTTCAGATTTTAGATTTTATATATAACCATTCCTTTTAAATACAGATTCATGTTTAAATTTCCATTTCCAAATGTCTTTATTCCTCGAAATGTATCTATTTTAAAGATAGTTTTTATTTAATATTATAGTTTAAATAAAATAGTTATAGGATTTAATGGAGAAAAACAATTTATATATATAGTATAAAATGACCATGGAAACAATAATAGAGCAAAATTTGTTTAAGCAAAATAGTTTGATGTGAATGGTAGTGATTTAAATATTTAAATAATCCATCCAATCTGAATTAACCATCCGTATTCAAAATGTGATCCATTGCTTATTTTAGATTTCAACTTCTCGTTCAAATCAATATACACTTAACAAGTAAAAATTTGAAACTTTATGTATACAAGAATAACTTAATTTCTAAACCATTACTTAGTTTATCAAATCTTTTCTAATTCAAAACACAGTCTTAATTTTAGAAGAATCAAATCATTTCCATAACTTTAGGGGGCCGCAATCCGGTAGAATCCTACCGTTGGGTATTCCTCAGTGCCTTGTCATATTATCCTGATTGAGCCCCCTACGATTTTGATTTAACGTTGTCGTATCGCGGCGCATCCCTATCTAACGACGTACTGGTGTTTTATATGCAATGTGTACAACAATGTATGTAAACGACGTAAGGGTAAAAATGTTATCCCGCTTACATTATTTTTATTATATTTATTTTACGGAATATACATTATTATAATAGAGTATTATACTATATGTATTAGTTTCATGGATCCTTAAAGGATGGAATCCCAAACATCCTTCAAATTATTTGCATTTCGTTAAATATTTCATTTGAGTTGATTCACTTATATGAAAATGTTAGTCCTGACTCAATTATTTTGTTTGCTTTTCTTGCAAATTGCTCAGGTCAAACCTAGTATTTCAGCTATGAAGATTTGTCTATTGGAGCTTGAGTATTGCTTGAGTTCAGTCATTTATCTTGTATATACTGTTTCCGTCATTTATTCGTGTCTTTTCTCTGTCTTCTGTCATATGTTGTATCTGTATTTATTTTGTACTCTGATATGTATAACTTAAAATTATTATTGTATAAGTTTTACTTCCGCTGCGAGATATTCTGTGTCTGTAATTCTGTGATGTTTTATTTTAACCCTATGGCATTTAACAATCTGTCATTTCGAAAGGTTTGAGTTGGTTTCATTATCGACTCGAAGCGGTATAAAAGGCAGGTCGTTACACAAAAGAATTTAGATACTTAAAATATTATATTCACATTTAATCTCATCGAATGTTGTAAGCTCGCATGTCTACTCCCAGATTCACTCCCAAATTGCTCAGAATTGAGTTTAATTATGCAGTTATGCAATTCAAAATTAGATTTTGGTTATTCATTTTAAGCAATTTCAATTGAATTTAATAATTTATTGTAGTTATTGAAACTTAAATTCAATTAATTACTTTAATTAATGATTGATTGAAAATTTATAATCAAATTAATTAATGGTATCTGAATTTTAATAATCATTGAATAAAGGATGGTTTAAAGGTTGGTAACCATTTTAACGAGTGATACCTTAGTCCAATCTCATATTTTAACCCATGAGATTTTGACTTTAGTCTATTTTTATTTATTTTTAAAAGGAAACTGAATTGAATTAATGAAATTAATAAAATTAATCATATTGATTGGATAACAAGGATTTTAAGAATTATTAACTGATTTATAAAATGTTTTTAAAACTTAATTAATTTAACAAAAGTTTTGTAAATAATTAATTTATTGATTTTGAAAGACCATAGATGTGATTAAGTATATTTTAGGATAATTAATGTTGTTTGAAAATTTATAAACAAAATTTTGAAACTTATTTATCTTCAATTTGAGAATATTAAAATGGGTTTTTAAAATTATTAAAGGAGTTCTATAAATTTATCCTTTAGGATATTTTTTTTTAAAGTTTATTAAAGCATTTAAATTGGATTTATTATCCTTTTTGGATAAATAATATTGTTTAGATCATATAAACTATAGTCTCAAGTAAGAATGCCCTTTTTAATAGAAATGGTTTGAAATTTAATCTAAGTCTATAGTGTGTTGGGATTATCGAAATCGACGGTTTAAATTAACATTGGTTTCGACTTTTCTTTTCAATACGCTTACAATTATAATCATCTCTTTAAAATTAATATTTTAAAGAATATTGTTAAAAGTGTTTTCTTTTGAATATATGAAATGTGAAAACCAAGCACAAGTTCGAGTTTTGAAGTTTAAAGGTTTTCAGTATGAATATGGAAAGAAATTTCCATAAACGATATCGCTTATATATAAAATGTTTAGTCATACTCTAATCACTAGATGTCGAAGTATAAAAACTTCCCTTACCTCGAAGTTTGAAAACATTGTCTGGATGATGCCTAAGGGCAACACTACCTCAACTTTCCCGACTTTATTTTTAACTAAGAGATAGTATAAATTTAGGATCGATAAATAGTGATTAGAGAATATGATTTAATTTCCATATACGATCATTTTTGAATATTCGTGATAGTTGATTTAACAGCTATTGGTTCGGATTTCTTGAGTTGTATCATTAAATAAAAACGATTTGTTGCTCTTTGAGCATGGTTATCCATTGTTCGAAATGGAAGAACCAAAAGAGCGAGTAGAAGTTAAGCTATATGAGGTTTCTCCCATTAGGGTATTATCACATCTACTCTAGATTGGATTCAGTTGTATTCACGTGCCGATCTAAAATACTCGAATTCTAGGATTTTGAACGGGGTCCGGCTTGAACGTTTCAAAGAGCCATTGGAGTTCTCAGTATATTTTAGTAGTATACTTTCAGTCAGGGAAGTGCACTCTCCTAGTCATTGTCTTTATGGAAAATTCCTCATTCGATTCTCAAATTACAAGCTTTCCTATTTTTAATTTGCGTCGGAAAGATATAAAACTTTCATGATGTTTAATTAATTTAATCCATGGTGATATTCGATGTTGTTCTGATTGACCTAGTCTGTGGTTAACAGTGCGACCCCATTTATTTGGAAATTTTACTATTTCCTTGTTCGATCCGAATATCGGGATCAATTTTCTTTGTTTCCATCGAGTAGTATAATGTGCTCTTCTCAATGGGGTGTTGTTCAATTATTACTTTTATGTTGGCAAATTTTGCTTATGACTCTTATTCCTTTTTGTTTTGGTGATTTTGTTTTGTGTTGATGCCTATTAATATATATTATTTTTGTGAGGGAAAATACACGTTCTGTGATCAGTGGTGTGGTCTCAAAGAATTATTGTTGTTTCCTGTTACTTGAGTTTTCTCGCATTGGTATTCCAGACCGATCCATGTGTTACTTCATTATAATGCTCGGGATTAGATCGAGCTTATTTCCAGGTTGTCTTCTGTTGGATGTGGAGCTCATGGACTAGAGTTTTATAAAAAAAATAGACATAACATTTTGAAACAAACTTTATTGGAAGAAATGAAAAAGATGGAACTAAGATTGGAAAGTGCAATCAGTAGCATTACTTTCAGCGTAGATGTTTTGCTTCTAAATCTATAAAAACCCTGTCAATTTCTTCAAAGAGAAAGACAAATGAGAAATATGATGGATATAAGAGAAGGTTATGAACAGCAAAACCACCTACGTGTGTGTATATGTATACACACACACACACACACACACACACACACATATATATATATATATATGCATATGTATATAAAAGAAATATATAATTGAAAGCATACCACTCTAAGATTGCTGTAAAAAGCATCCCAGTATAAGTCGTCATCGTTCTCCAAATTTTCTTTGGTAACGAAAATAGGAAGAGGATGAACGAAATCGTGCGAACCTTTAACATTTTCTGGTTGAAACCGAATAGTGGACGTCGAGACATCCTGGATGACATTAGTGTTTCTGATCAGTGGTTGTTGTTTTGTTAAACGCGTGCTTTTACGTTCTATCTTTTCTACGGAAGGAGATATTGTTGTCTCTTTAACTTGCATTGAAGATTTGGGCTGCATAAGTAAATATAGTAGTTAAAAGTTGGTACGTACAGAAGCATACATGAGTTGAAAAAAAAATGGAGTATGACGTAAGGATTGGCACTAAGACAAAAGGAGTACCTTTTTCATTTTTGTATAAATGTTGTACAATAGTTTTGAGGGGAAGTAGTGGAAGGAGGAACACGAATAAAATGAAGTATGGCAGCAATTTTAAATAGAGTAGTAACGTACCAGAGAGGAGTGTATGTTTTTGTAAACAGGAGCTAGAAACGTGGAGAATAAGGCGGAGAGAAAAATGTAAAGCAGATGATGACTTAGTAAAGGTTAAAAAAAATGTGTGAGGGAGACCGAGTAAACTGATACGTGCATGCAGTTGTAGGGTTAAGACTTTGTAAACGGGGGAAAGTGTCCTATTTTTTTCACGTTTAATATAATATGAGCAGAAAAATTTATAAAGGCGCGGTGTTAGTATCCTACTGTATGGTAAAAACATGATGGTGCGTGTTGTTTTCTAGCAATAATGGGAGGTCGATTTTGGCATTTCGATTGTTACACTTTAATTATTTGTTTTGATGAGCATACCATTTGTCACAAAGGGATAGAGAGCCAAAAAAAAGGAAGTAAAACAAAAAAATTGTAACAACCCGAAATTTTGGGGCCAATTTAAATTTTTTATTATAGAAATTTTAATGGTTTTTATTATTTAAAATATTTTATTTTAAGTAATAATGACTAAAGATTTCAGAATAGGCAAACTTAATGCACATGAAAGAGTTACCAGTTATAAATCACGATTTAACCAAGTCACTAGTAACAGTCCAAGCTTACGTGTATGTACAATTGTATATTGGAATAAGTATTTGTTATTTACGTTACATTATATTGTCTTTATTTATCCTCTCATTTCTTCATTAATTCTTAGGAAACCCTCTCAATATATAGTAAGAAATCAATACATTCTCATGCATGTGCACTAATTTTAAATGCCTCCTTATTCTAGCCACCTTTTTCTTTTATAAATATCAACACGTTCGTTCATTTCTAAAACTTGCATATTTTGTGTCTATTATGAATTAAAGCAAAACATGTTGTATATATGCTTGGTGCAAATTAATGCTCACATTTAATTTGAATTAATGAATAAATTACTTGGTCACATTTTCAAAAAAAAAAAAAAAAAAAAAAAGCAAAATAATCTTTTCATTTCTTTAGTGGGAATCATACAGACATATATCATTTATGGAATCATTTATAATGCATGCATGCGGTCCATGTCCAAAACCATTGCAAGCCACGTTTCTATATAATAATAATAAAAATGTTGCATGCACATTTATTGTCTCACTCACGTTATTTACTTATTTATTTATTTTATTATTTTTGTTTTTTTATATTATTTTGTATGCATTAGCTAGAACGTTTCATACACTTTAAATGCATGGCGTTAATTTCCTTTCCCCTTTTCAATCTGACGTACCTTTTAAAAAGAAAAAAATTATATATAGGAAGAATTCAAACTTTTGTAATATTGTCATGCATGATTTAATGTTTAGATCCACAATTAATGACCTTATCTCTAATCCCTTTTATTTTCGTTCTTTTCTCTATTTTATTCTTATTAATCTAATTGAGTATGTTGCCTATATTATGATATTTATTATTATGAATTTTGAAAGGTCATCACAACTTTCTATATGTCAACATCAAACAATAAATCATGCATTAATTTCTTCTTGTTATCCCTTTTCCTATGTAATTTTGTTTTGAATTTTTAAACAACAAATATTATAAAAAGGAGAGAAAACTGCATATTAACCATGTGTAATATATATATATATATATATATATTTTGATTTTGTACTTACTTCTTTTTGGTACAAATAGATTTACATCATAAATGGCACTTTTTGGTGATAGAAATAGGATTGATATATATATATATATATATATATATATATATATATATATATATAAATGCTTCGTGGAATTCAATACTTATGAAAACCAGGTAATAAATTTAAGTCTAAATAAAGGTTGTCATATTCTTTAGTGCATTAGGAAACAACGAAACCTTTTTGAATTCATTTTTGCATTTATTGGCTACATAATCTATGCCAAATTTAATTCATCAATTTTAAAGACTTTCCTTTCTTTTCTTACTCATCTATATGTTTTACTCTCACTGCGCTATATATTATATTTTCCTTCTTCCTCCACTATATAATATCCTTTCATTTTCTTAACCTTAATTTCATAAATAAAGCAGCCAGCGTTTCATAAATCTATGGCTGTACTCTTCCTGTCTCCTTTTTCCTTTCTCTCCTAATCTACTCAAAGAATTCATCAACTCAAAAATAAATGAATAAAAAAATAAAAAGAAAATCGAAGAGCATGACATGACCTCCAACATCAACGGTTATGATCGAATTATGATGAGCGGGTTGAGAGAATCTCGCGCTCTAAGGCGCTGAAGTCAGAGGCGAATCGGCAGTGGTGAATTCAACAAAGCGAAAGGCGTTGCGCTCGTGACAGAAAACTCTACTTTAAGGAACCGCCTAGAACAGATTATGAACCTTTTGAATTCTAGATATGAATCTGAAACAAGGTGAGAAATCCTTTTTTTTTATTTGTATTATTGTATTAAAAATTGTCAATCCTAAATGTGGTAATTACTCATATGTTGTATTATTCTGTGACTGCCATACTTGATTTGATTTGTGAATGTTATGTGATGTGGATCTGTTGAAAATGGATAATTGTGTTGACACCAAAATCATACGTTTGGGTAAATAGGAAAGATGGTTGAACAAAAACCATTATTTTTAATTATCAAATTTGTGACAAAACCAAGTTGTCATATTTTGTTAATTTAGAATCGACAAAACCAAATTGTCATATTTTGTTGATACGTAAAACAAATGATTCATTTTGTTAGAAAACAGTGAAAAATAAAATACTCATTTTGTTGAATAGAAAATAGGAAAAACAAAATACTCATTTTGTTGAATCAAAAAATATGAAAAACAAAATAACCATTTTGTTGAGATTAGAGTCAACAATATAAAATAGTCATTTTTGTTGAAATTAGAAGCGACAAAATAAATGTCATTTTTGAGATGTTAGGATTACCAAATATAAAAATACCATTTTTATGTTCGATTTGTTATATAAAAATATCATTTTTATGTTATATTTGGATAAAAGGATCATTTCGAATAAAGAGATCCTTTTTATTTAGAAGCGATAAATTAGAATAAAAAGCCATATATGTTAGAAGCGTTAAATTCGAATAAAAAGACCATCTTTTGTTAGAAAACATGAATAACCATCTTTTTGTTAGAAAATATAAAATGTCATCTTTTTGTTAGATTAAAATGACCTTTTTGCTAGAATATGTCATGTTAAATTAAATTATTCGTTTTAGTTAATATGTCATGTTAGATTAAATTATTCGTTTTAGTTAATATGTCATGTTAGATTAAATTATTCATTTTAGTTAAAAATGTCTTTTGTGAGAAAAAGAAATATTCCATTTTTATTTCATGTTTGATTCAATACAAGGAATCATGTTAAAAAGAATATGTTAACATAGAAAGATTTCATTTTTATTACATGCTTGATTTAATAAAAAGAGTCGTGTTAAAAGAAATTATGTTAATATAAAAGTATGTCATTTATGATAGTATAAAAATATGTCATTTGTGTTAATATAGAAAATATGTCATTTATGTGAGTATAAAAATATGTCATTTATGTTAGTATAAAAATATGCCATGTTATGTTAGAATTAAAAAAAAGTCATTTTTAGAACCATGTTAAGTTAGAATAAAAATATCGTTTTCGTTGGAATCATGTAGCATGTTATAATAATGTTATTACTTTTTATTTTTTTTCAAAAAAAGAATGATTACATAGCCATAACAAGTTTCCTGACTTGTTTATGTTGATTGGACGATAAATTTTCACACGTCGTCCAAAAGCACAATTAATAATATATTATTCAAATTTGTGTTGGTTGAAACTCCACACGGGTCTTGGGTTGATATTTGACTACACATCACCCTTGTGTTTAGTTTTAAATTGAACTTTGGCTGTTATTTGAATGTTTTGTCATTATTATGGAATTAATGCATGTTTGAAATCCATGTAATTAAATTATATGGAAATTGTTGGGTCTCATTCCAATTTAGGATTAAAAGAATATTTTAATCTAATATTCAATTAGGATGTTTTAAAATAATAATTCCCAATGAAATAATTATAATTATAAATTACAATTGTACTTGGACACGAGGTTAGGTTACATTTGTGGTGCAAGTCTGCCCGGAACCAACCGGCATATCCAGCAGCCACAAATGTTGGGCCTAATGTGAGGGGTTCAAGTGCGCAAATACGAAACGGCCATGACACGAGGTTAAGCCCAACTTGTGGGATAAGTCTTCCCGGAACAAACCGGCATATCCAGCATCCATAAGACACTGGCTTGATGTGGGAGGTCTGGCCCAGTATAAAATATAAATGAGTAAGATAAGGAATTGGGCTATTTAATCTGCTTTAAATAACAACGCCATTTTTACCCGAACGTTTTTATCAATTTATTCTATCCATTTTATAATGAATATTAAAAGAGCTAATTTCAAAATAAATATTTTGGAAATAATAATATTATTTTAATATGATAATAGTTAGAATATTCAATTTGGATTTAAAATTGAAATAAAGTTGGAATCGTTTTATAATCGTTTTATAAAATTATTAAATGTATGGAAAAATTATGTAAAATCATAATAAATGATTTGGAAAGAATTAGGATGGAGAATTCCATATTTGAAAAGATATTTTTTTTAGAAATGTACTAGTTATTATTTAGAATAATAATCTAGTGTAATTAAATAAATTGGATTTTTGGGTTTGTCGTGAATAGTGTTTTAAATAACACTGTTCTTAACCTCGTATGAAAAGAATAATCTCTTAATTTAGATTATTAAAGTTTTAGTTATACTTGGTCATTGGAATAAGATGAAATGTGAGTTGGGTTTATTGTGAATTGTGTTTCTAAGCGACATTTGTTCTTTAACCCAACTAACAGTGAAAATATGATTTGAAATTTATAAATCTTTTATTAAGTTTTAAATGGAAATTTTCCAAAGGTAAAGTTTTCCAATTAATATATTAAATTGGAATTGAATGGAATTCAAATTAATAATAACCGAGATAAGCTTCTGTAAAAAAGACCGATACTACATATGGAATTTAAGAGGCTTTGCCGTTATTCCATTTATATTATTGGTCGGATACAGAAATTTATAACAAGTATATATTGATTTGATTTCTGTGAAGATTCCATATTTTATGGAAGATGATTATGGGTTTACCGTAAACTAGGTTTTAAATGGCATTAGTTCTTTAACCTAGTTAAAGATAAGATTAATTTCCTAAATTTAAATAATCATTGAATAATGATTTTTGATGTTTAAAACCAAATTGGGGTTTTAATAAATCTTTAAAAGAAAGATTTAAGAATAAAAGTTAAAGAATTTATCTTTGATAGAATAATGTGAATATTTTATTTTAAAGAATATTCTGAATTGGAATGAGGCGTTGGATGTGCTTTTATAGAGTACTTGATTTTTAATATATAAATACGTGGGTTATTCGGAAAGGCCGGGTTTAACCCATTCCGAATAATCACTACGACGTTGAAGAGTCGAAGTTGAAGACGGTGATTGAAGACGGACGATCTTCACATCGAATGGATGTGTTGCTACTGAGACCCATGATGGGAGTAGCTACCTTGAAGGGGCTTCAGTGGTGGCCGTCCGGACTATTGTTGATTGTTCGGATTTTGTTTTCGCTCAGACCCAGAGCATAAGGTAGTAAATGGATGTGTGTCTAACATTGGATTTCGTTCCATGTGAATTAAATTGATTTTTATTAATGCATATCTGACTGGTGGTGGAGAATTTATTCTCTGCTTAACACCCTGGTATATGTTAATAGTGATTGATCGCATGGCGTGAATTGTCAATGTGGCACGCCAAGATGCAAATGATCAAGGCTTTTGTTGAAAAGCAGGGTCTTGTGGGATGATCAAAGTATAGCCTATTACAGCATACCTTTGTGTATAACGTGACTTCACGAGCCTCACACCCCGGTATGAGTCAAAAACGGGATACAGACCGTAGAGAGTGCACACGTTTCTTTCTAGCTAGAGTGATGTCAGGGACCTACCAGCGCTGACATTTTACTTATGTGGATGAAGGATTTTGAGGCGCCTCGTATTTTTATAGGCCGTTAGTGGTCATACTATAGGTCCAAAGGGACCGGGAAGCGTGTGTTCAGGCATAACCAATCCACTGCCGATAGGCGGGGACCAGCCCTACCGCTCCAAGGGTTGCCCAGAGGTGTGATCCTGAGGCATTTGCTAGAGTGTCTCGAATCAGAGAGGAGCTTGCCCCTAGCCTCGACTCATGATGGAAACCCAATTTCCAATACGACCTTGCGGTTTTGAATGTAGAACTAGTATGGCGACATGATATATGGTACCCATGCCGTCTATGATTGATACATTATGATTGAAATTGTTTTTAAAATATATATACTCACTAATATTAAATCCATTTTATCGTATCAAGCATCTTTCGACCATTATAAGGTAAAACCCTATCCTTCGGTTTGCGTTGCATTGTGTGATGGGACTTGGGTCTTATAATGGTTTCATTTTTCAAAAAAAAAAAGCATTGCGTTGTTTAACGATTTACTTTATTTTATGCACTGGCAACCCAATGGAGTAAACCCGTTCAGCGTTAGCGGCGTGGTCCTGTGATTAGCCTTATTATCAGATAAGTTAAGTTAGATTTCTCATACCAGTCCCATGACTGACCTATAGTTTGTTTCACTGGCAAACTCGGGTGCCCATATTTTTCCACACGGGCAGTCGAGTAGCTTTTTGCAGATATATTTACAGGATCATGGCCTACAGCTGAAGCGATATTCGGAAAGCTCTGTATTCATGTATTCCTTTCGGTTGTATATTTGTATTATTTTTCCGCTGTTATTTAAATGTAATTTAAATCTCTGATATCATGGTATTTCTTTATGTAATAAATATTCATACTCTATTACATTCTTGTACTCTGATGTAATTATTGTAACCAGCAATAAAATGTTCTTCAGTTTGTATTCTGATGTGTGTTGTTCTCAAAGCAATCCAGGCTTTCCTTTACTGGAAGTTTGGGTTGTTTCAAAAATATTTTTCCAAGTAAGGGTTAACGTTCAATGAGTATTGTATGCATGTAAAAAAAAATATAGCCATGATATATTGAAAATTTTCAGTATTAACTAAACAATTTTTTGTTTATTTGTCTATATATGTATTAAATTATTAGTGAAATTAACTAAACACTTTTGTAGAACCCAGAACATACGTTAATGATAAATATAGTAAAGGAAAAAAGTTGAGAAAAAGAAACAACATCATATGTTTCTATAATTGCGATACACATAGACTTGTGGTAAAAAAGTGATTAGTTGAGTACCTTAAGTTTTTGGCTTCATCTTTACCCTTGTCATTTTTAGTTCTCCTGGCATTCTTTGAATCTTTGTTCTCATTTTGAACGTTGTTGCCTTATTCAGTACAATCTAAAATGCACTTCTAGGGAGAGGACATGCATAAAAAGAAGGTAAGTTCAGTTTTATAAAAGTCAACAATTAATGTAATGAATATTATATCACTATGTAATGCAAATGATGTATAAAAAGGCAAAAACAACAATTCAGGATGAATCATAGGTAAGGATGGAAAAAAGCAAACTGCGGTAATTGGGAAGAACAACAAAAGTGAAATTAAAGTTAAATAAAGTATACATATGCCGAGGAATAAACTTTCCAAAATTTCAGTATTTACAAACTATGCAATCCGCTGGTTTAAGTAGATATTGTAAAAGGAATATTAGTTACATGTATTTTTAGAATGCTTTGGGAAGATTATGAATTTGGTAGCACATACATCAATTGCGTAACATGTATTGGCAGAGCAACAAAGTACGGAGTATTAAAAAAAACCATCACTGATGTGTCAGGTGAATAGCGTGGAAGAAGAAAGCATTTTGAGCACATGCATGATATGTTAAAAAATTCTATAACTGGGTTTGCTTTTCTTTCATCAATTCGTACTAAATTTGAAAGTATGACACAACTTAAAATTTGGTCAAATTATAAACAGGTACCTGTATTATAAGCAGGTTGAAAATATTTCAGCGCCGCTATATTGGGGAAAGAATAAACGGAAGATGGAATAGCTCATCTAGAACAGTTTCAATTGGTGCACAATTCTATGATCTTACAGTCATGCCTTCCTTACATCCTATCCCTGAACAATATAATATCAATATAGGGAAATTAAAAAGCAATATACAAAGGAAAGTACTGCATATTGTTTCCTCTTTTCCTTTATCCGGGCTTACGACCGGCATCTACACGAATCAAAGATCGTAGATGGCAGAGTTAAAAACTTGGTAATTGATTTTAAGATTATTGGTAGGATGGCAATCAAGTATGACCCAATACAGCCAACTCCCGATAGGCAGTGGGTTGGTTTGAAGCGGGTCTAGTTTTTTTGGTTGGAAGTTTTATAATTTATGGAATGGAGATCCAGTTGGAATGTAGAATAAGCTGAAATCGGATAAAGGTGGATATCAATAGAGGGATAAACGTTTCAAATGTTAATTGATTATTGGATGAGTTAGGATTTGAGAAGGTATATTTCTAATTGCCATCCCAGTATTGTTTCGTTTATGCTGTTAGTAATGGTTTTGTATTAATACGGTGATGTTGGTCAATTGGTTGATGTAGTGTAAAGCGGTTGGTTATGTTAAGATCAAAAAACCCTTGGTTGTAGATATAGTTAGTTGAAAATTAGTTGATAATTTGATAATACGTTAACAAAACATCGTGTAAACAACATTTCTTGTATGCGTACCTGGTCTACGATGCAGATTTCCATTTTTTACCAATGTTTAGTTGTTTTACATGAAACTCCCTTAGATAAAGCAAAATAAAGCTAACCGTGAGTGAAAACATGGTCTGGAAGATAAATTCTTACATGGGGAATGGTCTGGCCTTGCGATTTGTTAATAGTTAGAGCGAAAGCAAGTCGCATTGGGAATTATTTATGGATGAGGTTGAAAGGAAGATTTATGTTTTTTAAAGGCTTCAACGGTATTCATGGAATAAAGACCCGTGTACCTTGAAACTGACCGAAAGAAATTTCGGCATCTATAAGGTTTCTATAGAACGATCAACATATTAATCTCATACCGTTACGTAATCCAATACGCGGATCTAAATTTCGTAGTAACATAATTGGAGAACCCTTCTTAAGAATTAATTTATGTAGTGGCATACCACCTGGAGTAAGAGAGTTTAAAAACTCTGGTTGGTATAAATTAGCTGCATCGTCCTCTACTGGGTCACAAGAATAATAAATGTGTTTATCACCGGGAAATTCTTTGATTATCATGTTATTTCATCAGTATTTTCATTTTTAGGTGCTAATATTGCTTTGTTCAACATAAAGTTTGTGTCAGTAAAATTATAAGGTAATGAGGGGTACACGTGCTCA
Organism: Allium sativum; assembly: GCA_030737875.1. Taxonomy (NCBI): domain Eukaryota; kingdom Viridiplantae; phylum Streptophyta; class Magnoliopsida; order Asparagales; family Amaryllidaceae; genus Allium; species Allium sativum. The sequence continues at coordinate 52,458,206 of CM060909.1, read as the reverse complement.
ATCAAAGAATACAAAGAAGTTGTACCCTTTCATTGTTCGACAATATCATCAGGCAATCTAATCATATCCTCATGTATGTTTTTTCCAGATCCATTACCAATTCATAGAATAAAATAAGTGCATGATTTATCATTTCGTGTTCTCACATTTTCAATTAAATGGTATACTCAACGTTTGACCACAAATAAGATCGGAGTATACATGCATCAGTAGTTTGACCTCTGGTTGCTCCCTCGACAACTGGTAAAACTAGGCATAAATCTCCAATTAAGATGAGAATGTTTCCTGCAAACGGAACATCAGTAGTGGTCAAATCTCGTAACGTTCTGTCCAAAGCCTCAAATGCATGTCAGTGAGCCATTGTTGCTTCATCGCGTAGTAAAACAGATGTTGCGCGTAATAGCTTTACAGTATCAAATTGCCTAGGAATATGGCAGGTGAATGAAAAGTCTAAGTTAATTGGAATTTTAAAACGCGAGTGAGCAGTCCTGCCGCTAGGTATGGCAATACAAGCTATTCAGATGTGGCAGTTGGAATTACAATAAGACCTTGATTTCGTGGATGAGCTAGAATTGCTTTGTATAATAAAGTTTTTCTTGTACCTCTAGGAACGTCGATGAAGTGAATGGAAGAGCTGTTAGAATTAACAGAAAGCATAATCATGTCAAATTCCTCCTTTTGTTTGTTATTTAAATTGTTTACCGACTGTAAATCATTGACAAATACATGTATGAATTGCTTTTCTAAAATAAGTGTTGAAATAGTATCGTCATGTATAAAATGTAAAGAGGTATGTGGTAAATCGTAATCGAAAATGGTTTTGTTATATTGTTTAAGAATAATATTAAGATCAGCGAGACATTTGGTAGTTAAAAATGCAGTTGGGAGAGAGGTAGAAGAGGTGGATGGATATTCTTCTTTTAAAAAGATCAAAACTGTTCCCATAATTCTCAAACAGAGCACGGCTCGTAGTATACTAAAACAGTAACAAATAAATGTCTTAATGCTACGGGCATATGGATACTTGAAGCATCAATCAAACAATCCTTAGTACTATTATCATTTTCGAGCAGTCCTCTGCACTCGGCTGCTTATTTAAATGTGGCATACAATGTTCCATTAACAATGCGTAAGTTACCAAAAGACAGGAGACCTCACACATAGTTTAGAAGTAAACGTAAGTAGTAGCACTCACCTTCGGTTATAGATACTTTATAAATACGACCAATTACTTTACGATTAATTTGCCGACGTACCCATTCTTTTCGGTTGTAGTTCCACCAAAAGTGTTCTGGAAATTCTTGGTATAGATATTGTCGTGCTTCCTTATTAAGTAAGTTGTGTTTGAAAAATTCTGTGAGCATTGTTTTAGGTCTATCTTCATCAATTAAGATGGAGTGTAAGGTTTCAGTTGATTGAAAATGAAGTTGTTGCATGTTATGAAGATTTATTTGTAATCCTATAACCGATGGAGACATGTTGCTAAGCTGAAACTTAAATATCCTCCATAGCGATTCAGGTGCACAAATCCATCAAGCATTAACAAATCGAGAAATTTCATCATTCTCGGTCGATGCAGAAGATATTCCTACAGAGACGCGATCTGATCCTTTGTAAACGTATTTGTATAAATATTTGATAGATTTAATATTGAAGCAAATATCAATGTTTATATGACAATCATATTTGAACAATAAATAAGGATTATAAGGAACAATCCAATGATTGGCAATTATGGTATTAGTTGTTTGATTTTGTAATGAAATATCACGTCTTCTATAAATGGGGTACGAATCACTTCCTTTTAAAGTTAAAGGCGCGAACGGTTTTTTTTTTACATTTTCTGTCTCGCATGCATACGACATTGGGATTGAAATTACTGCAAGGATGGTGAATCAAATGTTTCATGACAACATTATACAAATCAAGTTCTAATTCTTTATTTGGAATTTCTGCTCTAACCATTGACTCTAATCATCAAGGACATTAAGCTTTTCCATTTCACAAAGAATAATTAGATATGTGAGTGTGGAAATCCCCTTTTTTGGAACTCAATTACATGAACATATGCAATGACTCTACCTAAAACATGCTTGTCAAATAAATCTTGTTTAAGTTGTTCTAGCTTTGCATGGAAAACTCGAGTTATTAAATCTGGTCGGTCATATGGTTGTTGAAACGGTAGCAATTCTTGTGTTATTTCTACCCAGTTAGGATTACAGGTTATAGTAATAAATATGTCGGGTTTGCCATACCTTCGTACTATTGTCATTGCATTTTGGTATCGTTAGTGCATGTTGCGAGGACTTCCAATATAAGGTGCAGGCAGAACTTTTCTAACTCCAACATTTCATGTAAGTAATAAAGGTGATTAAAAAGACAAAAAAAAAGAGTTGCGTTTTAAGAATGTTGATGCGTAAGACAGGAGAGTGCTTACTGTCGCGTGTCTCCCCTGTTGCAAGAGGATCTTGTAGATCTTGCTATAAATCAAATCGAATAGTACGTTGATGGTCTCGAATATATCGCAGTCGCAAGGTTTCAATTTTGATATAAGTATCAACAACAATTTATTGGAGCAAACGACCACCATGCAGTAAAAGAGATAATGTTAAAGGCCGTATCTAGGAGGGAAAAATACGTGTGTGAAATAAAGATAAGTTGAAGAACATGTATGTTATTTGGACGAAAAGAATGTGGTATGTGTAAGGAAAAAAGATGTAGTGGTTATAGGAATAAATTACCTATAGCATATGAGAATAGTAAGCTTTATAGCTAATTTCGTTTTGTCCGGTATTATGGAAGTTTATATCATATCCTTGTTCACCACATAGAAGCAGAAGTGGATATTGAAGCAGATCATAAAATCCTATAGTATCAGAAGCTCGTTGCAAACTTCCTGATCATGTTTCAATTATAATATCCGGTTCAGTAATATTTTCCGAATCGTCGTCTCCAACGACGACACCCGCAACCTGAGAAGTAGTTGGTAAGAGATTAAGATGTCGATTGACTGTAACTTCTTTATTATAAGTTTACATTCATGCATATTAGCATTTTGTCCTAGATGACTTAATGCATGAGCATACAAATTGTAAGTATCCAAAATTTCCTTTAGTGTTTGTAGTATGTCGGACCGTAACGCTGAACTGTCCTGCTGTCGATTTTCAATCTCATGATCAGTATCATAGATGTAGAGTTGTAGAAATCTTGGTCTATTCGCAGGCATAGGCAAAATACTTCCAATGTTATGGTAGATAAAACCTTGTGCAAGATAAGAGTATATTCCATTTCATGGGTTTGCTAAGTTTTGGTCAGTGTTTGCACCAATAGAAGTAAAAGAAAAAGCGTTATTATAAGATCTAACGTTTTCCGAAAATGCGAACTGCATTCTCCATCAACAGTAAACAAATTCAGTAGTTTCGGAGGTTGCATAGGATGTTGATTGACAATTTTCCCATTCCAACAACAATTTCCACTTGTTTGGTGAAAAAAAATTTGCACTGCAGTATTGGTAGTAAGTGGGTTTGGGGAGCATATAGCGGGAAAAATAGCAAGTGATACTAAAATTTCTACCACAATTATAGCATGTTGTAATGGGAGATCGAGCAATCAATTCGGGTTGGGGTAGCGATGTAAATGTTGCTGCAATTTTACCAAACAAAAAAGGTGTACTGACAACACATGACATGCAGTAAACATAATACCTACAGTAGCAATAGCAGAAGGTACTGCTTGGTTAATTGCGTCTGCCATTGCCATGGTTGAGTTAATGGTGAAGTGACCTAGGAAGAAAATTATAGGTGGAATTTTAGCTAAAAACAATGGAGTGTCGTGAATCGGATATTGATGAGCATGTAGGACACAAACGTAAAGCATAAAAATCTTAGTGTGCAGCAGTGTTTGTGGGAGAAAAAGTTGTATATGTAATTTTTGTTTTAAAATGGGTACACTTTTATTAGCTGAAAATAAAGCAGTACATAATTAAGGTTAGCATACTAATCGAACAAACATAAACAAGTATAATAGAAAATGAAAAATACAATAGACTAGACCCATAATGAGGCCAAATTCAGTGACGTCTCGCTGCACTCCATGGAGAGACCTTCATTCTACTATTGCTCGGTAGCAGTAACATTACTGATCCAAAACAAGTTTGCAGTCAATGTAAACTGCAAACCATATGAAGATGAACACACAATTGCACCAATGCAAATGACATCCCACAACCAGTTTGGCCAATATCCAAAAACAGTTACCATTGCAAGCAACATACATCCTCTTAACAGTTGTAGAGAAATATCAAATGACCAATTGGTGTCAAAATCCAACTCAAGGAATCAGTGAAGTCTAGAAACCACACAGTAGTTTCGATTTCGATATACAATGCACTCCAAATCACATAGATATCCAACACCAAACGCAAACAAGCAGATTTGGAAGTGGATGCATGGTAGAGAGTTTTCAAACAAGTCTTGAGACCGCAAGTAGTATTCAAAAGTTGATTTTAAGCGATGATGTAAATCGTCGGTTTGTGGATTTTCAACGATAAAGGGGGTCGCTGAAATTTTGGTTTGTGGCTTGAAACTGGAATGGTTTCGATTGATGTTAAGGAAAGCTTTTAGATTTGATATGGTATAAAATACGAAATAGAATCAGCAGCGATGGTGAAAGCTAGGGTAAAGGGAGAATAGGGCGAAGAGAAAATCGGGGAAAGGAGGAAGAAGTAAATGCGAGCGTTTAGATTAGAGTAGGAGAGAGGCGGCGGGGGGAAGCCCTAGTCGCCATTGATGCTGAAGTTGTATATGTGTATATATATATGTATATATATATATGTTGCATATCGTAAATTAAGACAATGAAAAGTTGTATAAACATACAACTTTTTCTCCTACAAAAGTTGTTGCACACTAAGCTTTTTATGCTTTACGTTTGTGTCCTACATGCTCATCTATATCCGATTCACGACACTCCAACGTTTTCAGCTAAAATTCCGCCTACATTTTTCTTCCTAGGTCACTTCCATTAACTCAACAACGACAATGACATATGCAATTAACCAAGCAGTACCTTCTGCTATTGCAGTTTTTTTTTTTTTTTTTTTTTACCAATTTTCTATTGTCTGTTTACTGCATGTCATGTGCTGCTCAGTACACCTTTTTTGTTTGGTAAAATTGCAGCAACATTTACATCGCTACCCCAATCCCAATTGATTACTCGATCTCCCATTACAACATGCTATAATTATGGTAGGAATTTTTTGCCACTCACTATTTTTCCCACCATATACTCCCCCAACCCACTTACTGTCAATACTGCAATGCAAAATTATTTTTTCATGAAACAAGTAGAAACTGTTGCTGGAATGGGAAATTTGTCATGCAACACCCTACGCCACTTCCGGAATTACTGAATTTATTCATTACTGATGGAGAACGCAGTTCACATTTTCGGACAAATGTTAGATCTTACAATAACGCTTTTGCTCTTACTTCTATCAGTGCTAACATTGACCAAAACTTAGCAAACACACGAAATGGAATATACTCTTATCGCGCACAAGATTCAATCTACCATACTATTGAAAGTATTTTGCCTATGCCTGCGAATAGGCCAAGATATCTGCAACTCTACATCTACAATACTGATCATGAGATTGAAAATCGACAACAAGACAGTCCAGCGTTACGGCACGACATGCTACAAACACTAAAAGAAATTTTGGATACTTATAATCCATATGCTCATGTATTAAGACATCTGGGTCAAAGTGCTAATATGCATGAATTTAAACTTATAATAAAGGAAGTTATAGTTAACCGACATCTTCATCTCTTACTAACCGCTTCTCAGGTTGTGGGTATTGTCGTTGGAGACAACGATTCAGACAATATAACTTAATGGAATATTATAGTTGAAATAAGATCAGGAAGTCTGCAACGAGTTCCTAACACTACAGGATTTTATGATCCACTTCAATATCCACTTTTGCTTCCATGTAGTGAACAAGGATATGATATAAACTTCCATAATACCGAACAAAATGAAATTAGTTGTAGAGCTTACTATTCTCATATGCTACAGGTAATTTATTCCTATAACCACTACATCTTTTTACCTTACACATACCACAATCTTTTCGTCCACATAACATACATGTTCTTCAACTTATCTTTATTTCACACACATATTTTTCCTCCTAGATACGGCCTTCGGCATTATCTCTTTTACTGCATGGTGGTCGTTTGCTCTAACAATTTGTTGCTGATAATTTTATCAAAATTGAAACCATACGACTGCGATATATTCGAGACCAACAACATACTATTCGAGCTGATTTATACCAACAGGGGAGACAATTGGCAGTAAGCACTTTCCTGTCTTACGCATCAACATTCCAAAATGTAAATCTCCTTTTTTGTCTTTTTAATCACCTTTATTATTTCAATGAAATGTTGGTGTTAGAAATGTTCTACCTTCATATCATGTCGGAAGTCCTCGCGACATGCACCAACGATACCAAGATGCAATGGCAATAGTATAAGGTATGGAAAACCTGACTTACTTATAACTATAACATGTAATCCTAACTGGAAGAAGTAACACAAGAATTGCTACCGTTCCAACAACCATATGACCGACCAGATTTAACAACTCGAGTTTTCTGTGCAAAGCTAGAAAGACTTAAACACGATTTATTTGACAAGCACGTTTAGGTAGAGTCATCGCGCACGTTCATGTAATCCAGTTCCAAAAAAAAAGGATTGCCACGCTCACATACCCGAATTATTCTTCGTGAAATAGACAAACTTAAGATCCCTGATGAGCAAGATTCAATGGTTAGAGTAGAAATTCCAAATAAAGATTTAGAACCTGATTTGTATAATGTTGTCATGAAACATATGATTTATCGTCCTTGCGGTAATTTCAATCCCAATGTCGTATGCATGTGGGACGGAAAATGTAAAAAGGGCTTTCCTAAACCATTCGCGCCTTTAAATTTAAATGGAAGTGATTCATAACCTATTTATAGAAGATGTGATATTCCATTACAAAATCAAACAACTAATACCATAATTGACAATCGTTGGGTTGTTCTTTATAATCCTTATTTATTGCTCAAATATGATTGTCATATAAACACTGAAATTTGCTATAGTATTAAATTTGTCAAATATTTATACAAATACGTTTACAAAGGATCATATCGTGTCTTTATAGGAATATCTTCTGCATCGACCAAGAATGACGAAATTTCTTGATTTGATAATGCTAGATGGATTTGTGCACCTGAATCGCTATTGAGGATATTTAAGTTTCATCTTAGCAACATGTCTCCATCGGTTATAGAATTACAAATACATCTTCCAAACATGCAAAAACTTCATTTTCAACCATCCGAAACCTTAACACTGCATCTTAACTGATGATGATAGATCTAAAACAATGCTCATATAATATTTCAAACACAACTTACTTAATGAGGAAGCACGACAATATTTATACCAAGGATCTCCAGAACATTTTTGGTGGAGCTACAACCGAAAAGAATCGGTACCTAGGCAAATTAATCGTAAAGTAATTGGTCGTATTTATAAGGTATCCCTAACCGAAGGTGAGCGCTACTACTTACGTTTACTTCTAAAATATGTGCGAGGTCCCTTGTCTTTTGATAACTTATGCATTGTTAATGGAATGCTGTATGCCACATTTAAATAAGCAGCCGAGTGCAGAGGACTGGTCAAAAATGATAATTGTATTAAGGATTGTCTGACTGATGCTTCAAGTACCTATATATCCATAGATCTAAGACGTTTATTTGTTACTATTTTAGTATACTGCGAGCCTTGCTCTGTTTGAGAATTATAGGAACAGTTTTGATCTTTTTTAACAGAAGATTATCCATCCACCTCTTTTATCTCTCTCCCAACTGCATTTTTAACAACCAAATTTCTCGCTGATCTTAATAATCTTATTAAATAATATAAAAAAACCATTTTCAATTATGATTTACCACATACCTCTCCACATTCTATACATGACGATACTATTTCAACACTTATTTTAGTAGAGCAATCCATACATACATCTGTCAATGATTTACAGGCGGTAAACAATTTAAATAACAAACAAAAGGAATAATTTGATACGATTATGCTTTTTGTTAATTCTAACATCTCTTCCATTTAATTCATCGACGGTCCTGGAGGTACATGAAAAACTTTTTTATACAAAGCAACTCTAGCTCATCTACGAAATAAAGGTCTTATTGCAATTGCAACTGCCACTTCTGGAATAGCTTCTATTGCCTTACCCGGCAGTAGAACTGCTCAATAGCTTTTTAAAATTCCAATTAACTTAGACTCTTCGTCCACCTTCCATATTTCTAGGCAATCAGATACTGCGAAGCTATTACACGCAGCATCTATTTTACTATAGAATGAAGCAACGATGGCTCACCGAGATGCATTTGAGGTTTTGGACAGAACATTATGAGATTTGACCACTATTAGTGTTCCGTTTGGTGGAAAAATTCTCATCTTAGGTGGAGGTTCCGTCAAGTTTTACCAGTTGTCCATGGAGCAACCGGAGCTCAAACTATTCATGCATGTATACTCCGATCTTATTTGTAGTCATACGTTCGAGCATTCCATTTAACTGAAAATATGAGAGAATGAAATGATAAATCATACGTTGATTTTATTCTATGAATTGGTAATGGAACTAAAAAACCATACACGAAGATATGATTAGTTTGCCTGATGATATTGTCGAACAATGGAAGGGTACAACTTCTTTGTATTCTTTGATTGAGCACGTGTACCCCTCAATACCTGATAATTTTAATGACACAAACTTTATCTTAAACAAAGAAATTTCAACACCTAGAAATGAAACAACTTATCAAATTTATAACATGATAATCAAAGAATTTCCCGGTGATGAACACATTTATTATTCTTTTGACCGAGTAGAGGACGATGCAGCTAACTTATACCAACCAGAGTTTTTAAACTCCCTTACTCCAGGTGGTACGCCACCACATAAATTAATTCTTAAGGGTTCTCCAATTATGTTACTACGAAATTTAGATCCACGTATTAGATTATGTAACAGTATGAGATTAATATGTTGATCGTTCCATAGAAAACTTATTGATGCTGAAAATTTCTTTCGGTCAGTTTCAAGGTGCACGAGTCTTTATTCCACGAATACCGTTGAAGCCTTCCGAAAACTTAAACCTTTCTTTCAACCTCATACATAAACGATTCCCAATACGACTTGCTTTCGCTTTAACTATTGACAAATCGCAAGGAAAGACCATTCCTCAGTAGGAATTTATCTTCCGGACCACATTTTCACTCACAGTCAACTTTATGTTGCTTTGTCTAGGGGAGTTTCACCTAAAACAACTGAACTTTTAGTAAAACATGGAAATCTGTGTCGTAGACTAGGTATGCATACAAGAAATGTTGTTTACACAGATATTTTGTCAACATGTTCTCAATTTATCAACTAATCTTCCACTAACTATTTCTACAACCAAGGGATTTTTTGACCTTTACATAACCAACCCGCTTTGAACTACGTCAACCTATTGACCAACCTCACCATATTAATACAAAACCATTACTAACAACATAAACTAAACAAAACTGGGATGGCAATAATAAATCTACCTTCTCAAATCTTAACTCAGCCAATAATCAATTAACATTTGCAAACATTTATCCCTCTGTTAATATCCAGTTTTATCTGATTACAGCTTATTCTACATTCCAACTGGATCTCCATTCCATAAATTTTACAATTTTCACCCAACAAAACTAGACTCGCTTCAAACCACCTCCCCTCCCTGCATATCGGGAGTAGGTATATTGGGTCATACCTTATTGCCATCCTACATGTAGGTCTTAAAATCCCTTACCAAGTTTTTAACTCTGCCATCTACGATCATTGATTTGTGTAGATGCCGGTCTCAAGCCCGGATAAAGGAAGAGAGGAAACAATCTGCGGTACTTTCCTTTGTATATTTCTTTTAAATTTCCCTATTTTGATATTATACTGTTCTGGGATAGGTTGTGAGGGAGGCATAACTGCATCATAAAACTGTGCACCAATTGGAACAGTTCCGGATGAGTTATTTTATCTTCCGCCAATTCTTTCCCCAATATAGGGGCGCTGAAATATTTTCAGCCTGCTTATAAAACAGGTACATGTTTTTAATCTGACCAAATTTTAACTTGTGTCATACTTTCAAATTTGGTATGAGTTGATGAAAAAAAAAGCAAAACCAGTTATGGATTTTTTTTTTAACATATCGTGCATGTGTTCAAAATACTTTCTTCTTCTACGCTATTCACCTAACACATTAGTGATGGTTCGTTTTTTAATACATGTTACGCAATTGTTGTATGTGCCACCAAATTCATCATCTTCCTAAGCATTCTAAAAATACATGTAACTAATATTCCTTTTACTATATCTACTTAAACCATTAAATTGCAAAATTTGTTAATACTGAAATTTTGGAACCTTTATTCCTCAGCATATGTATACTTTATTTCAATTTAATTTCACTTTTGTTGTTCTTCCCATTTACAGCAGTTTGCTTTTTTTCCCCGTCCGTACCTATGATTCATCGTGACTTGTTGCTTTTGTCTTTTTTATACATAATTTGCATTACATAGTGATATAATGTTCATTACACTAATTATTGGCTTTTTATGAAACTGAACTTACCTCCTTTTTAAGCATGTCCTGTCCCTAGAAGTGCATTTTAGATTGTACTGAATAAGGCAACAATGTTCAAAATGAGAACAAAGAATGTCAGGAGAACTAAAAATGACAAGGGAAAAGATGAAGTAAAAAAAACATAAGGTACTTCGCTAGTCACTTTTTACCACACGTCTATGTGTATCGCATTTACAGAAACATATGATGCAGTTGCTTTTTCTCAACTTTTGTTCTTTACTAAATACTTTAATTTATTTATCATTAACATATGTGCTGGGTTGTACAAAAGTGTTTACTTAATTTCACTAATAATTTAATTTATATTTATACAAATAAACATAGAATTGTTTAGTTCATACTGACAGTTTTCAATATACCATGGCTTTATTGTTTTACATGCACACAATACTCATTGATACACGTTAACCCTTACTTGGCAGATTTTTTTGTTTTTGTTTTTGTTTTAATTCCTTTTTTTTCTCCATATCCCTTTGTGACAAATGGTATGCTCATCAAAACAAATAATTAAAGTGTAACGATCGAAATGCCAAAATTGACCTCCCATTGTTGCTAGAAGATAACACGCACCATCATGTTTTTACCTTACAGTAGGATATTAATGTTGTGCCTTCATAAATTTATATACCCATATTATATTAAACGTAAAAAATAGTAGGACATCTTTCCCTAGTTTACAAAGTCTCAATCCCACAACTACATTCCACGTATCAATTTATTCAGTCTTCCTCGCACGATTTTTTTTTAAACCTTAACCAAGTCATCATCTACTTTACATTTTTTATCCTTCTTATTCTCCACGTTTCTAGCTCCTATTACAAAAACATACACTCCTCTCTGCTATGTTACTACTCTATTTAAATCTCTAGCCATACTTCATTTCATTCGTGCTCCTCCTTCCACTACTTCTCCTCAAAACTATTGTATAACATTTATACAACAATGACAAAGGTACTCCTTTTGTCTTACTGCCAATTGTTACGTTATACTCCAATTTTTTTTCTACTCATGTACGCTTCTGCATGTACCAACTTTTAACTACTATATTTACTTTTGCAGTCGAAATCTTCAATGCAAGTTAAAGACACAACAATATCTCCTTTCGTAGAAAAGCTAAAGCGTAAAAGCACATGTTTAACAAAACAACAACCCTTGAACGGAAACACCACTGTCACAGGATGTCTCAACGTCCATTATTCGGTTTAAACCAGAAAATGTTGACGGTTCACATGATTTCATTCATCCTCTTCCTATTTCCGTTACCAAAGAAAATTTGGAGAACGATGACAACTTATACTGGGATGCTTTTTACAACAATGCTAAAGTGGTATGCTTTCAAATATATATATTTCTTTTATATACATATACATATGTATGTGTATACAAGTGTATATGTATACACACATAGATGGTCTTGTTGTTCATAACCTTCTCTTATGTCCATCATATTTCTCATTTTTCTTTCAGATTAAAGAAATTAACAGGATTTTTGCAGATTTAGAAGAAAAACGTCCATGCTGAAAGTAGTGCTGCTGATTGCACATTCCATTCTTAGTTTCCAGCTTTTTTGTTGCTTTCAATAAAGTTTGTTTGCAAATGTTATGTATGTTTTTTTATGTTAAATGTTGTACCTTTCTCCATTTGATTAAATTAAACAATGCAGTTATTTCTGGTCCTTTTTCTTCTATTCGTTTTCAACTTCATTTAGCATGTATATATGTTGAAGATGCTTCATATCATTTTTTGGGAGCTTTACTTTCTACATGTATATGTTCGCAATCATTGCCTCTTACTCCGTACTACAGATCATCTGAAGCTTTACTGTCTATGAGATCACGTTCATTTTCTTGCTCTATCGTGTAATGTTTTGTTCATATTGCAATATCCTAAATTTCTAGACACAAATCGCTGCAACGATTGTCCACTTTATACTTCATCTCCGGCTTTGGTCAAATTCATATGTGCACACACCCATCGGGCGTGCCTGTGTACGGGTATATATGTATGTGTGTGTGTGTATAGAGAGAGGAGCGATCCAAGGCACCCCTGTTAGCACCCGTATCCGTCCGTGAACTACGGCAATCTAAATCGAATGAGAATTTGTATATATTCAATCCAAATATATTTAAGGACATATCCAAAATTTGAGTCGTTTTGACATTCGTACAATAATATATTTGATGTTTAAATTTAATGGTTTGAATAAATGTCTGAACGGTGAATAATTGAGCTAAGATTTTGAATATGTTACGGATGTCGAAACGAGCTCAAATTTTGGATAAGTCCTTAAATATATGTAGATTGAACTTCTACAAATTTCATTAAATTTGGATTACTGTAACTCACAAACGTATAGAAGTGCTAACAGGGGTGCTACAAACAGGGGTTCCCTGGAGCGTTCCTCGTATATATATATATATATATATATATATATATATATTGTAAATTAAGACAGTGAAAAGGTGGTTAAAATATACATGCAGCAGCAGTAGCAGATGGTAGGTCGTGGTTCATTGCTTCGGTCATTGCTATTTCTGAGTTAATGGTGCCTAGGAAGAAAAACATAGGCAAGATGTTAAAAGATTGTTTGAAAAAGCAAAAACTAATATAAGGAAGGTACGTAGTGTACGTGGCGTAAGAAGGAAATAAAGATGTGTGTTATGGTTTAGTCGAGAAAAAAAATAGAAGAATGAGTTGATAGTAGCAATCATTGGAAAGATGTAATAATCATATAATAATATTGTACAAATCAGAAATTAATAGAATTGGAGAGCACACATGAGCACGCATACATAACTGTTACGTAGTTGTATATACGTATATGAACAGAGTAATGTATAAAACTGAAAACATTTGAAATGTGAAAAAATACAGTTACTAAATTTTAGGAAAAACATAATATAGTTAAAAGTATACTACAATCATCACACTCGACTTGGTTATTAAATTTATCTTAGAATTGTTAATCATATAGTTTAACAGAAATACAATAAATCAGTAGTGTAAACTGAAAAAATCGTTGAAATAAAGGGAAATAAAGAATCTTGATTCAAAGAATGAATAGAAAAGGATGCAGACTTACTTTTAACCTATTGTTCTTCTCATTGAATCCATAGTGAAGAAAGAAATAAGGGGAGTTTGGCGAATGTGTTGAAAACTAATTTAATACCGAAAGAGGTGACGACTGAGTGCCATTAAGCTCTTCTATCAAACATTTGATTTCTAAGATCAAATTTGAACTTTTCATGAGAAATAACACAATTCAAAATTTGGTTCCTTTTTTTTGAGTATCCTAAATACTATAATCATCCATCCATGTTTATGAAAGAACAATAAGGAAATTGGAATCTCAATCGGCTTGAATTATTAAAAAAAAAAACGTTTGACGATATCTATTGAAATAAATGAATTTTTGTGCATGTTGTTTATATAAAAAGTTTGGTAACCAATATATCGATTGCTAAAGTTAAATACAAAATATTCGATGAAAACTTACGGTTGTTTTCATTGTATTGATTAGAAAAGCCATGATTTCTAAAAATTGTGGTTGTCTAATTCCTGTGTCTCCAACGAACAATTCGAGCTCTAGTAAAAAGCTAACTCTTGCAGGATGAATATCCTATAACATTAAACTAATGACTTTTTAGATGCAAAGTAGGACATATTGAATCAAAATAAACTAACATGTTAGAGAACATAGTGCACATTCGATGCATTGGAATATGTGATATGGCAAACTAACATGTTTTGTTGCTAACCTTTTGAACTTCAACAAAAAGCAAATGGGATATAACAGTAAAATTACCTGATACAACGTGCGTAACATCATGCTCTGGCCTGACTATGTGATATGGCAGCTTGTCTACGGGTTGAACGCCTAGCCCATTGAGTACGTCGACGTCTTTCCTTATGTTGTTGGTTCATAATGTGGCGCAGATGAGAGGGAACCTAAATGACAGATTTGAGTAGCAATGGAGAGTGGTATGCAGTTATAAGTAGTAGACTTAGTGCATAAATAGTGAGGTAAGTGATGAATGAATTATATATATATATATATATATATATATATATATATATATAGAGAGAGAGAGAGAGAGAGGGAGGGACAGAAAAACAAATATGAATGAGTGGGTAAACACCTATAATTTTGGATCACAAATTTTTAATAACGGCTAGCGCGAAGCTGTAAAAATTAGCTGTTATGCAGCACATATGTGGACTGGTGCGTTTATTGTATAATTATATTAAGTAAAATATAATTCTGTACAAATTATAAGTTTGAAAAGGACATATGTGTACCGCAACGCATATGTAGCACATATGCAGCACATATGTGGACTGCAACATATATGCATCACATATGTGGACCGCAACACATATGTAGCACATATCCGGCACATTTGTGGACTGCAACATATAGGTAATCTAAGTAGTACACATGAAAGGAAATTATATTTTGTAGTACGAAAAGAAGCACAGACTGACTTTGAGAAAATTTAGTAATTAAACAGATAATTAGAAAATAATATAGTACTAAATATATGTAAAGACTAAAATTTCATCCCTGACTTGTGTGTGATGTAAGAAAAATATTATTTTGGAGATAACATAATTTTGAGCATACCATTTTGCTTCCTTTTACGAAACTTACTGATACTCTGAGCAGTCGGAAAATCCATTATTTTCTCCCCAACCACCTAAACATAAAACATGTTTTATATAAACTCCATCCATAGCCTCAAGCTAGCTACGACGTCATGAGTTATGAACATATAAATCTCAATTAGAAATATGCGAAATGAGCTTATTGTTCGTTACAAACCATTCACTGGTAGCAATCCACCTTCCTCTTTAGCCCCTTTCTCTGTACAATCTCTTATGTTTACGGCTTCACTCCCTTGCTGCAAAAGTGTAGAAAATAAAATTCAATTATATAATGAAATTTATATTTGCAAACGTAGCAGTGTGGAAAGATTCATAATACTCAAAGTCAACACAACTAAAAAATGGACAACATCTTAATGCTAATTTATACCATTTAATTAAGGTAATTTTTATTCTAATCCATAATTTTAATAAGTTAATCCACCCTATAAAATAAGATCGTTGACATTTAATAATATTTAAAGTTTAATTAGTTTATCCACCTAAAAAATATCAAATATTTTTCTGTCTTTTTACTACATTTATTTATTTTTGTTTTACTAGGTGGTAGGGATAATTCTTTTCAAAAGGTATGACCTCTTTTAATTTCAAGTATCAAACATATGCTATGATGTCGTATTGATTCGAAGAGCATTTTTTGTTTTTTTTCCTTACTGGATTAAAAATATATTAGCTAATGGGTATCAACCAGTGCAAATTTGTAGTACTATGAAATATTGTTTAAAGTATCAAATACAAAGTCGATGTATGGCAAACTTCCATCAACAAGAGTGTAGCTTTCCGCATAAGCCATATAGAAGGAGGTTGGAAATTTTACTGAATTATACATTTGAACTTAGAACATGAAACTTGGTTATATTCATTCAGTAGTATTTTATTTTTGGACTTTTTTTATAGGCATACTTGATTATCTTCCACTGTTTTTATATGTTACATAGGTTGTACAATCATTAGTTATGAGTGTTACTTCTAACGTTAAATTTCCCGCTGTCTTTGAGAAGATATTTCTCACTATACATTCTTGTCATTAAAGCCATTTACAAGCACATATCATTTTCTATTCCGACTCCACATGTTGGATTTTTGTATTTAGGGGTCTCAGATCGTAAATGTTGAAATAAGAAAGGCCAGAAAAATTTGGAAATAAAGCAATTGATTAGAAGCGAACAAAATTTGAAATTGAACTAAATATGATAGTAATTGCAAATAGTTGAATCTTAGATATAACACTTTAAAGAAACTGATTTATTAACCAACTATCTTTAAATTAACAATATTTTTGGACTATTATTAACCAACTATTTTTAAATAAACAATATTTTTGGACTATGAATGGAGGAACTTAGCAAGTTGGAAAGGCAAAACTCCAAGAAGAAATGAAATAAGATTTAACCTCCAAAGTCCCAAAAAAACTAAGATCTATATGCAATATTGCACGAAAATTCACATTTGATGTTTACAAATTGAACTAGGCAAAATAAAAAAAAATAAAAAAAAAATCCATGCGCCTATGCAACTTCTATAGGGATGGTTGATTTTCCTTTTTTCCAAACAAAAACATGAAATCTTTAAGTTAATCCAATAGTGGATTAACTTAAAAAATAGTTGTGGATTAACTTATTAAAGTAAAATGGTGAATTAACTTATTAAAAGTGTGTATTAGAATAAAAATTACCTTTAATTAAATATAGGATCAATCAAAATTTCATGACATTTTCTTCCCATTGATTTCGTTAATGTACCTCATGGATAACACCTAAACCATTAAACAAAGACCAACTATCATTTCAACCATGTAATATGTTTTATATAGAATATAATTTGTTTTCAGTGGAATCAACTATCAGTTGATGTTTATTACATAAAGAATATAATTAAGTATTTCCCCTTGTGTAACTTACTACACCGCATGGTAATTATTTAGTAGAAATGTCGTACATAAAATGATAAAACCAATGCATCAAACTAACTTGAACTGAAGAAAAAAAGGCAAACCTATATTTCACCAGTATATCATAAATGGTTGAACAAAGCTACTAAGAAATCTTTCCAAATTTACCTCTATCCTTCTCATGAAAGAAGTGCCAAGTTGATTCCTACCCATAGTTATTGCCTTGCTTTCCACTCATCTGCCATGACAATCAACAATGCACTTGATCATCAAATAACTATTTGGATAATACTATTCAGAAAAGTCAATGCTTCTAAAATATAATGTTCTTCCTCTCTCCTTGCAACAAAAGGCACACAATTAATATAAACGTAACATGGATTTATTAAATATTAAAATGTATAATATCTAATAATGGAAAAAAAATCAAATTTTATTATCTATACACATATAGCACTCTCCTCTTCCCTAGCTAATCATTTTGAACAATCATAATTTGTAATGTTCACAAATACAAATGAAGTAATATGCGACTACACATTAAGCCTACTAGTAATGCCAACTCTATGCACAATACACAGTCATAAGTAAAGCGATTTATAAAGTAAAATATGCACATGCTTTGCAGAACACATCAGTGTAAAAGTAACATAAGCATGCACTACTGTAACGAAAAATGGTACTAAATCTAATGATGAGAGAATATTTACATATTAAACTCCAAAATGAATGCAGTTTGCAATAGAAAGAAAAATGGATAACTTGCGAAATTGGGAATATTTTGTGTTAGAAATACAAAGAACAAATATAAGCTTGCAGGTAGTTCTCTGAATTTAAAAATTAGGAGAGCGAAACGAATTAAATGGAGCTAAATTTAATCCTAAGAATGAAAACAAATTAGCTAGAGAATCACATAAGTAAAGTACGATAATAATCTCTCAGTTTAAAAGTATTTCCAAGTGCTAATGCAGTATTCCCAATATTTCGACCGATGATTTCATTTGCGGTTATTATATTTAGGGGAGAAAATAACATGCGTTATGGATTAGAAGATAAAAGTAGATTGTGTCTGCTACCTAATTTTTAAATCTTACATGAATAATCTAGCTTAAGTGGTTATCTAAAACAATTTATACGGTCGCACAAATTTGCAAAACAGATTCAAGAATTCAAATGTATTCAAACGTAACTTTAATCAAAACAGTAGTTTCACAGTTTGACTATAAGGTGTTTGATATAAATATTAAGTTAAAATCAACATTTAATAGAAGATTAGTTAATATTAACTTAATGGCAAATTGAACATTTAAAAAAGAGTGTTTTGAGAAATATTTATTATAATGTTAGTTGATTATATTATATTGGCTGGCTATTAAGTAAGTATGATAGTGAAATATATTTTGAAAATAATTTTGATTAAAATAATTCCAATATCGTTTAAAGTGATTTCAAAAGGATTTATTATGATAGAAATAGTAGTTCTAATTAAAAATATTTTAAAGTTTAGATATTCCAAACTTTTAAGTTCCCTTGTACGAAACTGATTTGAATATTGAAACAGGAAATTTGTCAAATATGTCCGATATTAACAGGGAATAAACAACAATCATAATGGTAAATTTTAACGTATGTAACATAACTAAATGCCGAAACAATGGGTCTAACGTCCTTTATAAATATTCATTTCCTATTCATGTGTTTATATATATGACGCATATATATTGTGTCAATATGTGCACAAACGATACAACCAATTCAATATGCTAGGGGAGTTAAGTGAAGAAGCGGACTTGGGTGACTGACGTGAAGGCAAGCAGCAAGGCCGTGGGGTTGAGCTCGGTAGTGGGTCAACATGGTGGTGTGAGTGACGGATCATGTCAGGTCGGATTGGCTTCCGCTGAGGATAGCTTGGCTACAGGCTTCGTTTTATTCATTTTTTTTTGTTTTACATTAAATAAAGAAGATTGATAAGAGAAGATATAAGACCATAACCAACCATCCGTTCTGTTCAGTTATTCTCTCTCTTGTTTTTCAACTGATCCAACGAGCCGAGCAACCAGAAGGGGGGAAGCAGCCACGGGGCTAGCCACAGATGGGAATTATAACGGCAAACAGTTTGCCGTTATAATCAAACTTCGCGCATTTCATTTTATAACGGCAAACTCTTTGACGTTATAAACTTATGACGGCAAAGAGTTTGCCGTTATAAGCTTATAACGGCTTTCTCCTTGCCGTTATAAGCACTAGCCTCTGTTCAGTGAACCAGCCACGAAGGAGCTCAAAACTAGCCACAGACCAGCCACGGATGAGTGAACAAGCCACACCTGGTTGCTCCGTGGCTTGTTTAGTAACTGAACAAGCCATGGTTGGTTGTGCTCTAAAGCATACTGGTTCAGATGAAAAATGAGTTGCGTACAGGTTTGGCAGTTTCCCTTTTTCCCTTTAGACCATAACCAACCATCCGTTCTGTTCACTTTTTCTCTTTCATCCAAACAAGCCACCAAACAACCAGCAATACAAAACTAGCCACAACCAGCCACCACTTAAAATATATATTATATAATACAAACAGTACAAAACACCAAACACCCCTTCCATCCAATATATCTCTTTTTATCGCACCAAACACCGTTTGCATGTTTTTATTATTATTAAAAGTTTATAACGTCAAAGTGTTTGCCGTTATAAACTTATAACGGCAAACACTTCGCTGTTATAACCACTAGCCTCTGTTCACTCAACTGGACACGAACGGATTCCAAACTGGTCACGGGGAAGTAAACAAGCCACACCTGGTTGCTCCGTGACTTGTTTAATAACTAAACAAGCCATGGTTGGTTGTGCTCTTATATGAACAAAGCAGGTCCTGAAATCCTAAGCATAAAAGAGAATGTGTTTTGGATCTCCATGGTTAATTAAGAGATCGTCAAATTCTCTTATTACGCTGCATGCATCACCCTGTAGATTTAAATGCCCATCTTAATATTGTACAATAGATATTGATGTGGACAACTTCAGAAACACAAGATGCTCCATCATAAAATAGAAGGAAAATTATCACCAGCACCAGCTCATTATTCCTTTTTGCCAGTGCAAACGATGAAAAGAGAGAGTGCCCTGATTCACCTTAGGCACAGAAAAACATGTAAATGAAGGGCTTAATCTACCATATAGCAGGTTCTGGGACTTGGTGGTGGCGTTCCAGTGGTGCCGGAGGCTCGGTCCGATGGTGACAGTGGCGCTGAACCTCGGTTCGACGGAGACAGGGCGGTGGTTGGACGCGGATTGATGAGGCGGAGCAGGAGGATGTGCTGGGAGGGTTGGACTCTGACATGGGCGGTGATGGAGGTGGTCGAGTGCAGGTACGAACGGTGGTGGGTGGGTCTGCATGCGGTGGTTCATGCTATAACGCCTTCTTTTTTTGACATGGGTTGCGTGGGTTTCAAAAAAGGAAGGCTTGGATCTATTGAGGTAGCCAGCCAAGTGAATAACGAAGCAGGGAAGAAATAAGATAGGCGAGAGAATGGGAAAATTTTGAACGAAGATAAAGGCGATCGTGACAAAATATCAACCTCGATAATAGGTCAAATTTACCGCATGAAAGGATATACCGTTCTCTTTCAAAATCTTGAATTTATATGAGCAAAAAAAAATATACAATACCTGAATGTGCCATGGACTAGACTGGTATCCATGCATCCGTGAATTCCAAAGTTCAAATCAATATAGAAAGTGAACCAAATGTCCGAACAAACGAAATAAAATACTGTTGTGCTCTGTGCGTCAACACGAACAAAATAACATATTACACTACAAAAAAATGGTCATTTTTCAATTTACATTTCCCTACGCCATACCTACATCGCGTAGGCGTGGCGTAGGGAAAATGTAAAAAATATCAATGGTGTAGGCACCGAGTAGGAAATTCCTACCTATTCCCTACGCCTTATTAAAAATTATTAAATGGGTTCTGAAATTACGGCCTAAATATTTGCAACTCAATTAAAACATACGTCGCCCACTTTCCATCGTTCCACTAACCCCTCCCCTTTCTCATTTCCGTTCGATTTTGTACCTGGTAATTAAAAAAAAAAAAAAGCCTAAATAACCAATCGCGGATCCGTGGAGACCGCCGCCGAGCCGCCTAGCTTGGAGACCGCCACCGAGCTGCCTAGCTTGGAGACCGCCGAGCTGTGGAGACCGAGCCTTGGAGACCGGCGCCTTGCCTTCGAGACCGCCTTGGAGTCCGCCTTGCCTTGGAGACCGCCGAGACTAGGAGCTGCCATATTCCAGCGAGTGTTTCCTCTCCCTCCGTCTCTTATTCCAGCGATTTGTCCCTCTTTCTTCCTCTGTAAGTTGTTTATTCCAGCGAGTGCATTTTGAGTGAGGTCCGGCCTCTTGAGTCTTGCTAGTAATTTTAACTCTTTTTTAACAGTGGCACTATATTAAGCTTTTGTTTAGCGAATTGTTTGAAAGACAAACATGCAATGGGATTAACAAACATGAATACAATTAATTATAATCACTTAAGATAAAAATCGTTAGCTATTGTACACACATGTTTAATATTTCAAACTTTTCTGATAATATAGTTAACATTAATCCAACATACTGTATTTTATATTATGTTTTCAGTATTACTCAACTAGATGATCATTTCTTCATTGTACATTTGTACTTGTAATTTATGAATAAAGTAGAAGAGAACTATCAAATGAATATAATACGGCTATAGTTTAAGTATCACTTAAATTTAAACAAAATAATCTTATGGTATTATTAATGACATCCCACTTATGAACATTATATTTTTTTAACATTGTTTTTTCTTTTTTTCGTTTCAGTAAACTGCTACAAGGAATAGTTTGTTTCCATGAACTTAGGTAAACATAAACTTATGAATGAATATTGTTGTTTCACAGTTTGAAAGATTCATTTCGAAACAATGACTTGTATGATATGTAATTATGTATGATTTTAAACAAAATGACAAAAGCGTCACCATCCATTTTGCATTACAGCCGACAAACAATTAATCTTTTGCCACTTTTTAACACTAATATCATTTTTTCCATTTGCATCTACTGTGATTTCAGGGAAAGTTAATTTTACTTTAAGTTTCGATGTGAATATGATCGGTATAAAAGAAATTTTGATATTGGTGGTTCTTGATTTTATTATCAGAAAAGAAAATTTATTTTTAATCTTTTTAGGGAAAAACGGAAAATTTAAAATGAATAAATTTACTATTAAGACACTGTTGTACATTTGTTTAGACTATGAGCTTAACACAAACCCACTTGGTTTTTGTTGATCTTGCTTTCTCCTGTTGCCACTATGATTTTAAGTTTGATGCTAGCTAAATGATAAAGTTGTTACTTAAAACTAAGCCTTCGATAAACTAAATTAAGTCTAGTGTTAGAGAACCCCGAATTATCATAAAACCAATTGGCAATGTGAAGGGGGAACTCCTTATATTTTAAGTAAGATTGAGTAGACAAATTTCCCGATGTTGTTGTTACTTTTCATTGTGTTCCTTGTATTTATTGTTACTCCAATTTGATTGTTGCTTTAGTTTTGGATTGCTAGCGGGCTTCTATGATCTACTATGAGATGGTTTACCACATTTATTTATGACATGTTTTTTACATAATTCGATTATCATACGTAGAAAAAACAATTCCATTTGAAGTGTTTTTTGTTTTCTTTTAAACTTAGATTGAATGTTTTTTTGACTACTCATGTAAACCCCTTATATAAATTTGGCCCCGTCCGACAAGTTTTGTATATGATCGTTATATGGATATTCGTTTTTACACAAAACGGAAATCTATATTCATCTGATACAATATTCGTTGGATTTGTCCTAGTATTGAACAAGTTACAAATATAATAATATAAGCATATTTTATAAATCATTTCAGTTTAAACGGTCAACAAAATTTCGATGGCACTTCCTTTTTTGTTCCCCGTGTACATGCATTTGTGTACGATACAGGGACCAAAGGGAAGTGCTGCCGAAATTTTGTTGAACCGTTTAACCTGAAATGATTTATAAAATATGTTTACGTTATTATATTTGTAATGGGAAGTAGGTAGACCGGCCGTCAAAGTAAAAAAGAAATAAATAAAAAAACCGAAAACATATAATATTGTATTTGTATTTGTTCGAATTTGTAATTATATCCATCTAAATAAAATAATACAATAATTAGATAACTATTAAAATAATGAAATTACTATAGTTTTGTATAATAATAATAATATAAGTACTCATCTTATAATATAACATGTCTTAATTATGCAGTTGAAGATGGAACAATTGAAAGTTCGTCGCGCTTGGATGTACAAAAATGTTGGATATAGACAAACAATTCCATTTCAATTTTTAAGAGGTTTAAATGAGTTCATGATAGTGGCATCTTCCAATGGAACAAACATGACGGAAATTCGTTGTCCTTGTAAGAAATGCAAAGCTACAAAACATTATCCTCATGGAATTGTTCAAAGCCATTTGACTAAAAACGGTTTTATGGACGATTACTATGTGTGGATACATCACGGTGAAGATGCGGTGAACGTTATTAATACGTCGGTAGATGTTGAGGATGGTAACATTAATTTTGGTGTTAATTTTTATGAATCTACTACTACAGAAAATAGAATGACTGAAATGGTTATTGATGCCGCTGGTCCGAGCATGTTGTCTAATTCATTAGATGTAGAGGAAGAGCCAAATCCAAAAGCTAAATCTTTTTTTGATTTGTTAGAAGCATAAAAAAAAAATGCTTTTGATGGATGTCCTATGACAGAGTTGGCAGCGACTGCTAGGCTAGTTGCAATAAAATCCACAAACAATGGTACACAAAAATTAATGAATTACGTTCTTAGTTTAATTCGAGATGTGGTCCCATTCGGTTTGCAAACTAGATTGGCTGAAAATTGGTATCAATTAAAAAAACAAGTGTCCGCATTCGGATTGCCGTATGAAAAGATAGATACATGTCGAAGTGGTTGTATGTTATATTGGAAAGAAGACATAGACCGTTCACAATGTAAATTTTGTGGCATAGGAAGATACGAAAAGAAAAAAAGTAACGGTAAAGGTGTGCCTTTTACTCATTTACATTATCTTCCTATTATACCTAGATTGCAAAGATTGTATTCGTCTTATGCCACTGCGGAGCACATGAGATGGCATAGTGAACGGGTTCAAGGGGAAGGGGTTTTATGTCATCCTGCAGATGGAGAAGCATGGAAACATTTCGATGACAAATATCCTGATTTTGCCAATGAATCACGAAATATTAGGCTCGGTTTATGCACTGATGGTTTCCAACCTTTTAGTCAGTATGGTAAAAAGTACTCCACTTGGCCAGTTATTTTGACACCTTACAATTTACCTCCTTGGATGTGTATGCAAAATCCATACATGTTTTTAACCCTAATTGTCCCTGGACCCAAAAATCCGAAAAAACGGAATAGATGTTTATTTGCAACCTTTAATCGAGGACCTGAAGAAATTGTGGGTAGAGGGCATTGACACGTACGACGTATCAAAAAGGAAAATTTTCAAACTTTTTGCTTGTTTATTATGGACGATAAGCGATTTTCCCGCATACGGGATGCTTTCGGGCTGGAGTACAGGAGGTAAATTATCTTGTCCTGTGTGCATGGATTCAACAAAAGCATTTACACTGAAGCATGGTGGTAAGCAGTGTTGGTGGGATTGCCACCGTCGATTTTTACATACAAATGACACATTTAGACGTGATAAGAAAAAATTTGAAAGAAATAAAACTGTTAACTTGCAACCACCAACTTTTTTGAATGGAGAAGAGATATTTGATATTGTACAAGATTATGCAAAATTACATGAGACAGGAAACAAAGAGCCCAAAATTCCTAGTAAAGGTGATTATCACAATTGGTGCAAACAGAGTATATTTTGGGAATTGCCATATTGGAAGGATCTAAAAATTCGACACAATTTAGATGTGATGCATATTGAAAAAAATGTATTTGAGAATTTCTTTCATACAATCATGAATGCGAAAGGAAAAACCAAAGATGATTTGAAATCAAGAAGAGATGTCGAATACTATTGCAATCGTCCAGAGCTTAAGATTGATCCGATTCGTCCAAACTTCAAAGTTCTTGCTTGTTATGAGCTGGATAGAACTCGTTGTGCAAAATTACTAGAGTGGGTCGATTCTTTGAGATTTCCCGATGGGATTGCTTCTAATATGAAACGATGCGTTGATATGAAGGATCTTATTCTGTCAGGTATGAAGAGCCACGATTGCCATGTATTTTTAGAGACTCTATTTCCGATAGTATTTAAAGAGATTTTACCACAAAAGATTTGGGTGCCTATAACAGAGCTCAGTTTGTTCTTTAAAGATATATGCTCGACAACTCTATCTAAAAGCCATTTGCAGAAGCTTGAAAGAGATGTACCCAAATTGATATGTAAATTGGAGAAAATATTTCCTCCTGGAGTATTTAACTGCATGGAACATTTGCCAGTACATTTACCAACTGAAACCTTACTACGGGGACCAGTGCAGTATGGATGGATGTATCCTTTTGAGAGGTATATAATAATTATATTTATTTACGCAATGTTTAAATATACAACATGTCGTAGTATTATTCACACATTTTCCTATTAAGGTATCTGGGCCACCTAAAGAAAAAGGTGAAGCAGAAAGCACGTGTTGAAGGTTCTATTTGTCAAGCGTACATTATTGAAGAAGCATCCATATTTTTTAGTCATTATTTCGATGATCATGTGAATTTAAATTTTAATCGTGGTCATCGCAATGAAACTGATATTGTGGATGATTCAGTCGATAACGTTCTCTCAGTATTCAAAAAACAAGGACGTCCATCTGGTAAATGGAAGAACGTTAAAGGCTTTGCTACAACAAAAGATTACAATCTAGCCAATGCATCTGTGCTTCTTAATTGCTATGAATTAGCTGATCTTATAAGGTACTATAATAATTTGATTATTCATTAACTAAATTAATGTCAATCTCTTCAAGCTACACACAATACTACTTA
Source organism: Allium sativum (assembly GCA_030737875.1). Taxonomy (NCBI): domain Eukaryota; kingdom Viridiplantae; phylum Streptophyta; class Magnoliopsida; order Asparagales; family Amaryllidaceae; genus Allium; species Allium sativum. The sequence goes on along the minus strand of CM060909.1, from coordinate 52,431,829 downwards.
GATATTAACATGTGTATTTCGTTTAAACAGCAAGTTCGAAAGTGAATATCCCAATGCTGAACTCTGTAAAGAATTCGAGGGATGGTTTAAATAATATGTAAGTATGATTAGTCATGTTTTTTAACCTTGCAATGTATCCATTATGTATTAACTTGTGTATTTAATTCAAATTGATAGGTTGATACGAACAACATCACCGACATTTGCTATAGGAAACTTGCTTTTGGACCGCGTGCTAGTTACAGAATATGTCCAATAATGTTTATAAATGGATTTAAGTTCCACACAGAAGAATATAGAAAGAAAAAGACGACTGTTAATAGTGGAGTTTGTATCAAAGGTGGGAACAACGATGATGACATAACAGATTATTATGGTGTACTGAAGGAAATAATTGAGTTAACTTACTCGATGGTGCCGGAGTTAAAAACGTTTCTATTCAAATGTCGATGGTTTGATAGTAGGCCGAATATTGGAGTAAAGCGCATACATAAGGACTACCCTCTTATTGAAGTGAACCACAAAAAAAAAATATTTAGGGTATGATCCATTTGTGTTGGCGGCACAAGCTACACAAGTTTATTTCACACCATATCCTGCTATCGACAACAGTCGTTCAGATTGGTGGGCTGTCATTAAGACAAAACCGAGATGGTCATTTCACTCAAATACGATTATAACCGATAATATTGCATATCAAAATGATCCAGAACCTAATGAGCTACTGGAGATTGTACAACAAGTAGAAGACATAGGATCTCTTATTAATGATGTCAATGATGGGATCGAAGTAGATGACGATGCACAAATTGAAGTAGAAGAAGATGACTGTGAGCCTGAAGACGAGAGTGTTAACATTGAGAGTGATGATGATAATGAAGATTGGTAGCATGCATATTTAATTGTGATTGTTTGCATGTGTTTTTAGTTGCTCGGTTGCTTTTATGTTTATGAAGCTGTTTATGTTTAGTTAGTAGTAAAATTTTCAATTGTTGATTTACATTCTATGCTCTTTGATGAATGTTTTCAAACCTTGTCTTAAATAAAGTTCACTACATTCATCGCCAAATGTTAGATTATCTTATGTATATAGTTGCAAATGTCGTATTCATGTAATAGATATGAGTTCTCATGGTCGCGGTGGTCGTAGTAGCAGTGGCCGTAGTAGTGGTGGTGGTCGTACTGGTAGTGGTCGTAGTGGTAGTGAACATGATTTGGGTTTGATCGAACCTGCACCAGCACCACCCTCTATCGATCAACAATTCACCCCTTCGGATGAATGTGATCATGATGAAGACACCCCTGGGCTATCTGGACAAGTGTCACAGACTGGCTCGACTTCTTCAGTCGGTACCATGTACATCTATTATAGGAATAGTGGCGAGTAAGTAAAATTTTTAAATTTTCGAATTATTGTATATTTTAATAATGCATTACATAATTTACTCTAATTTCTGCATTAACAGGTATGAATTCGCGAATAGTGACTCGACATCTCGTATTTTATCTAATATGCTTAAGGCCCGTTTGACATCATTTTGGCCTTGTTTCAGTACGATTCCTGCTAATATTAAGGATCATTGGTTTGACGAGTTTAAGGTAGAATAATTTTGAAATTTAGGTTCTTGCAATATTTAGTTCATTCATGATTAAGTTTTCCAATTTATTTGATCCTAAAGTCTTGTGTAGGCATTGTACACTTGGGATACCACTACTTCATTTGCTGATGTCAGACTGTTATGGAATCAAAAGTGTTCTTTGAAGTATAGGTGGATTGTTGGAGACATGAAAAGACATAAAAAGAAGAATGCTTGTATAACAGATGAGGTATGGCAACAATTTTTAGCCTATTGGGAGAGAGAGGATGTGAAGGAGCTTTCTAAAAAAAACTCAATTGCTCACAAAAAAATTCCAAGGCCACATAGATGTGGTTCCAAGTCAATGGCACAATGGATGAACGATATAGTAATTGTTTAAATTATTAACTAATAATAGTATACAATCCAAATAAAGATATGATAATGGTTTTTATTTTTTAGGAGAAAGAACAAGGCCGAACACCAACATTCATGCAGGTTTATATTCGAACACATTATGTTGAGAAACCGGACAATTATATAGATGGGGGATGGGTTGATGAGTACTCGGAACAATTTGTTGTATGTAATCAACAAAAGTTTTAAATTATAATTTACAATTTTCTAATTCTGCTAAACAGTACAGCATCTAACTTAAGTTTAAATTACAGGCCAAATACAACGAGCGGGTTGCTAAAATGACCGAGAGGCAGGGTGGTGAGCTCTCTTACGACGAGCTAAACCATCTTTACATGCAGCTTACTGGAGAAGGTGAGACATTTGCTTCTTCAAGAACCAAACGAAGGCCTGGTACCGGCAATATTCCTGGGGTATTGACTAAAAACTTAATTTATTTATTTTGTAGTTATGCTCATGCTCTGTACTGTAGACTTTTAGTTGATAATGCTTCTACTTAATGTAAACTGTGTTGAATCAATACCACATAGAAAGAACTAGTCATGTGGTGATCATGTAGATCCATAAATAGATCCCACATAGAACTAGTCATGAATCAATACCACATAGAAAGAACTAGTCATGAGCTTTACGGCTCAGTTTCGCTGAGCACAAAGGCTCAGCGAAACTGAGCTTAAGGCTCAGCCGAAACTGACCATAAGCCTCAGTTTCGGTTGAGCCTTAAGGCTCAACGAAACTGAGCTTAAGGCTCAGCCGAAACTGAGCATAAGGCTCAGTTTCGGCTGAGCTAAGTTGTTGTGGTTGCTGTGCAACCTGAAGTCGCACAGCAACTTCAGGTTGCTGTGCAACTTCAAGTTGCACAACAACTTAAGCAAGTAACTTGCTTAAGTTGCTGTGCAACTTGAAGTTGCACAACAACCTTGCTGTGCAACCTCAGGTTGCACAACCTGAAGTTCAGGTTGCTGTGCAACCAGTTTCAGGTTGCTGTGCAACCTGAGTTCAGGTAGTTGTGCAACCACAGGTTGCATAGCAACCTGACCAGGTTGCTGTGCAACCACAGGTTGCACAGCAACCTCCTCAGGTTGCACAACAACCTGAGGAGGTTGCTGTGCAGCCTGAGGTTGCACAGCATCCTCGCTGTGCAGCCTGAGGTTGCACAACAACGAGGTCGCTGTGCAACCTGAGGTTGCACAGCAACCTCAGGTTGTTGTGCAACCTGAGGTTGCACAGCAACCTGAAGTTTAGGTTGCTGTGCAACTACAAGTTGCACAACAACTTAAGAAAGTTGCTGTGCAACCTGTAACACCCCACCTCCGTTAAGGTCACTCACAAAGGGAATGCCTTAACTTTGGTGGAGCATTTTAGTAAACAGAACAGAAACTTACAAGACAGATAAAACAATACTTGAAATTTTTTAACTTTATTACAGCGGAAACAGAAATTAATATGGTTACATCCTTTCAATTTCAGAATTCAAGTACAAAATATCAGTCTTGTACAAAAGCCTTCAAAATGCATGGTTTAAAATCATAATCCCCATGGAACGGAAGCTATACAGAGCCAAGCCATACTTTAAGCACTTCAAGAAAAGAGAAATCCGGATCAAGCTAAAGTATTTCCCTCCTTGGATAACCTGGGGGGGGGGGGAAACGGAAGAAAGGAGGCGAAACAACAAGGGTCAGACAAAAAGTCTGGCAAGTCCAGTGACTTTCAGCATATGAACAGATAATAATAATATGATATGAACATAAAACTGGATGTGAGATAACTGTAACAGGTGTAGCAGATATAACAGAAAAACAGAATGATATAAACTATTGGTTTACACTTCTCTGCACTAATACTAGTATAGCAGAATTAGGTGCCACCCTAATGTCTAAATTGAAGCAGGAACGGGTACAGAATACTTTAACAGAAACAGAATGCTAATAATGGGCCTTTACTACCCGATCAGAAACAGACAGAAGCAGAAACAGATTTATCCCTACGGAAACAGAATGTAGAATTAGGTGTACACTAGTAATGGGCCTTTACCACCCGAACAGACGGTACCACACAGAAACAGACAGGTGTTACCACCCAACAGAAACAGACGGTACCAACAGAAACAGACAGAACTAAGCGTACCCTAAAACCCTACCCCAAGCGATCGGCTCCCTAATACATAAATATCCTGTGTCGGCCCCACAGTAGGGTGTATCGCTCCCTAAAGTGACAACCAATTGGCACAGACCTATTTACAGATGTCACGGCGTCTTACATCCTCAGAGGCAGACCGGGATCCATGCACGCACATGACCCGGTTGGAACGCACCATCAACACCCCTCGCCATTATCAGAATGAACCACTTATAATTAGTTCAGTAAGCGTGCCCGGACCCTACCTACTGTTGGGTCAAAGTTTTGATACCAGAAAGGGTTACTGACTAATATGGGTCCCAAACAACAGATGACACAAGTAATTCCCCTCCTAACCTTGTGTCCCCAGACTAACAGATTTCAGATTTATTTGTTTACAAGTTCAGACATACAGAATTCAGATTTACTAGTTCACAAATTAAGTTAACAAGTTTTCAGACTAACGAATCAGATGTACAGATTTTTCAGATTTGTCTAACTTTGTATTGGACGGGTTTACTACACCTATTAATCCCGTTGGTTTATCCCTATTTTCCCTAATACGTTTTAGACGTCATTCTTATCTTAGATTTGCATTAATTAATTATTAATGCCCAGACCTCTCACATTAGGTCGCTAGCTTGTGGCCGCTGGATGGGCCGGGCGGTTCCGGGCAGACTTCTGCCACAAGCCTGACCTAACCTCGTGTCTTAAGCAGGTTATGACTAACTTCTCACATTAGAACCTATTGTTTGCGGCCACTGGATGTGCCGGGCGGTTCCGGGAAGAATTACGCCACAAACTCATTCTAACCTCGAGTTAGCCATGTTTATCTTTGCGGCCAATTAATTAATAATTTACCGTTTATGCGCACGCCCAATATATATATATATGCCAATTCAGATTATATCAATAACAGGATGATTATATCAACACAGCAGATAACAGATTTTAGCAGATAGCAGATTTTTCCAGATTATATGACTTAACGGATTTAATAGATTTAGCAACTTAGCAGATTTTGGCATATAACAGGTTAGGCATCTCAACAGACAAATTTAACAGATTTGGCATTTCAATCTAATTAGCAGTCTATGCAATATAACAGAACTAGCATTTTTAGGCAACTTAGCAAATTAGCAAAATAGGCATTTTCAACGGATTCAGTAAATGACAGATTTAGCAGGTTTAATATTTCTAAAGGTTCTATTTACATGCCTTGCCTAAACATAAATTAGGCCTAAACTCATATGCCTAAATAATTGTCGTGATTCACAATAAGATCATATACTTCCATGTTTGCATACATTTACATAGCGCGGAATATGGACATAATTTACCCTATAACATATGTTCCAATTTTTGTTAAACTAACCTTATACAGCAGATTCACATATAAATTATACCAAATATGATCATTAATTACAATGCATGCCATATATGCAAAATTCCCTATTTAGGTGTAATCACAATAGTAGAGATCCTAATTAATGTAAATCTTTTACACCTACGTTTCCATATCCTTCTTCTTATTAAGTCATGAATCATTATGCAAAATATACCCAACAATCTAAATCTTTAAATCATATCTTCTAAAAAAATCAGATCTTGACTTTTATATGCATTTTGTCCAAAGTCTCAAATCATATGTAATCATACAATGGTTCCTCTTTTCTTCTATCATAGAATATGCATAGATCCAAATCTAGTTTACAACATATGCTCATCTTTTTTCTAATTAATTACAGATCTAAATTACAACATACACTATGCATACAACATATATAAATTATACGTTCATAGTCAAATTTATGCATCCAATCCCAAGTCACATGTCCAATATATTTTATGCCTCAGACCTAAAGTCATACATTCAATTCAGTCTTGTCAAATTTCGCATCATTCATCCCAAAATTTGCGTTCATACGTTCATCTCTTATGAGATTAGGCACAGGCTCGTGGTAGCCTGGCTATAGAAACAGAAAAGAAGAAAAGGGATACAGAACAGTCACAGAAAAACAGATCTGACAGAAGAGAATATATATACAATCTCAGATTCAGAATTAAAAACATATCAAAATTATAATTAACGTTTATAGCGGAAAATAACTGTACTTGCCTTGATTGGATTAAAGAAAGAACTTTAGTTGTTACAGAATTGTTGCAGAAGCTTTTATCTCAAATTTGAATTTAGGATGATGTTGATTGACTTCTAGTTTTGATTCTAGCAGAGTAGCGACGCCATTTTTATTTTTAATTAGAAGAAGAGAGCAAAGGAGGCTAGAGAATTGTGTTAGAGACTTAGGTTAGGTAGAGTCTAGGGTCATTTTTATAGAGTTTATGAATTGATTAGGACCATCGATGTTGCTTGGATTGATCGTAGCCATTCATTCGAAAGAGAGACCAATTAGAGCCTGCCACCTAGCCCTAATGACAAAGCAAGCTTCTGAAAATCGACCAAACCCAGACCTGGCCAGCCAGGGCTAGACCAGACCTGGCCAGCAGGTCATTTTTGACCTGGGCGCACTTGGCAGGTGCGCCAGGTCAAAAATGTACTGGCGCACTTCCCAAGTGCGCCAGTGCGTTTTTGTTCTGGCGCACTTCCCAAGTGCGCCAGTGCATTCTGACCCGTTTTCCGGTTTTTCGCCCAACTTCGTTCGTCCATAACTTCTTCATACGATATCCGTTTTACGCAAACCCAGACTCTATCTCAAGCAGAATTCCGAGACGAACACAATGGCGTATCCCGTTTCCCTTAATTCTTTGATTTGAAATTAATTATACTTTAATTTATGACTTTCACGGTTATAGAATACACGGGGTGTTACATTCTCCCCCACTTAAAAGGATTTCGTCCCCGAAATCTTCAAGTTAAGAAGAATGTGTCCTACCATCCAATCACCCATCTACTCAACCATCATCCACAAGCATCCATTGTCCTTAGAAAACTTCTAATGTTGTATGAACATATGCAAAAGTGTGTGTATATGTTCCTTATCTAATGCAAAGATCAGGCGGTCTACTGATTCAGTTGACCTCCTTAATGCGAATTATGTCAGTGCCATGAGTCCAACATGTATGCAATAGAATTCTGATGATATATATTATTTCTATATGAGTGCACAATCATTCACTCAAATGCAACATCCATGTGCTGAATCAACCATTTTGCATCCACAAGAATTGAAAAATGCTCACCCATCCATATGCAGTATGAGAGTGTTTTCGAGCCGATCTAGTGCCTAGTGTGTGTATATGCATCCACGGGCAACCACTAGCAACCACTTGCATCCACTTGCAACCATCAAACATAACATGTCTCAAACACATGTTTACACCCATTAGTTTCTACCTAAAGTTCAAATATTCGATCGATAGGATACAGTCGAATGATGGAAGCGAGTACAGATAGAACGAAAATTTGGTTCCCATTAGACATGGGTCCTAAGTATCGGCCCCAAAGACCGAAACCAACATCAAATTGACACCCAGAGGATTACCTTCTTTAGACAATGTCAAAACTGGAAATCCTATAAAAAGTATTTAGATATTTACAGACTACTGGTACAGATCAGGTTCCCTAATGATTCTTAGGAAGCTAAGCATGATAAAATCATACCCCACGAAAACTCAGAATGTATGCGTCATACTTGACGCCTAACACAGATATCCCTCAAACCCCAATCTCAAACAGATGATCCATAACCCTTATGGGTCTGAGTCTATAGCGGAATTCAGAAATAATACTAGTATTAAAGTGCAGAGTATCGATTACAAAATCAAAATACCAGAATCAGAAAAAGTCTTAACTCCATAATCAGATAAAGAAATTAAACCTACTATAGAAATTTTCCCTATTTCTATCCTAGCCACTAGCCTCAAGAGTGTTCGCCTGCCCTCCTTGTCCTCGTCTCTTCGGGCAGTCCCTAGTGAAGTGTCCCATCTCCCCACAGTTGAAGCAAGCGCCCTTCCTTTTTCTGCAATCCTTGTTCAGATGAGTTGAGCTCCCACAAGTAAAGCACTTTTTCCCCTTCTTATCTTCAGACTTCTCATCCTTCTTTTGTGTTTCCTTTTTGGGCCCCGCTTTCTTATTCTGTGGTTCTTCCTTCTTTGTCTCTTTCGGGCCCTTGTCTTCCTCGTGCAGTAGTGCCATATCCACCAATTTCTCGTAAGTTGCTCCCATGGGTACATGGGTCATGGCTAGGCTGTGCAGTGGCTCATTCAATCCTTTAACAAAGCGGAGAGCCTTTTTATGCTGAGTGTTGACTAAATCCAATCCGAATCTTGCTAGTTGGTTAAACTGGTTGACGTATTCCTTGACCGTCATACTTCCTTGCTTAAGAGACAAGAACTTTTCCAATTGTAAACTTCGTTCAGCTTGCGAGAGGAATTTTGTCTCAAACCTTGTTCTGAAATCCATCCATGTCTCAACCGGCCTCTCGGCGTTAGTGACTTCCCATCAGTAGGAAGCTTCGTCTTTGAGCAGCCATACTGCCAACTGTACCTTCTGCCTATCGTCCACCTCGAAGATAACGAATAGATCCTCAGTTTCTTTGAGCCAATTCCTTGCTTCTACGAATGATTCAGTTCCTTTGAAATCCTTCCCACCCATGGCCCTAAAATCTCTACAGATCTTTGAGAAAGCAATTGCACGAGGAGGGGGTAGAAGAGGGGGATCATTTGCTGGACCTGCAGCGGTGGTCCTAGCCTCAAGATATTGACGAAACCAACCGGGTACATGAACACCCTCTGGTATCTCAGATGCTTCAGACATGCTGAAATGAAAAAGGAAAGGTTCAATACAAAAAGGACTGAAAGAAAGATATATGGCTCTTGGGGATTATGTTTTTCAAAATAAGCTTTATTTTTTTGAAAATACTTCCTTTCAAAACCTTTTTTGAAAATAATTTTCAAAACTTTTTATAAAATCTGGTAACCTTCAGCTCTGATACCAAGTGTAACACCCCACCTCCGTTAAGGTCACTCACAAAGGGAATGCCTTAACTTTGGTGGAGCATTTTAGTAAACAGAACAGAAACTTACAAGACAGATAAAACAGTACTTGAAAATTTTTAACTTTATTACAGCGGAAACAGAAATTAATATGGTTACATCCTTTCAATTTCAGAATTCAAGTACAAAATATCAGTCTTGTACAAAAGCCTTCAAAATGCATGGTTTAAAATCATAATCCCCATGGAACGGAAGCTATACAGAGCCAAGCCATACTTTAAGCACTTCAAGCAAAGAGAAATCCGGATCAAGCTAAAGTATTTCCCTCCTTGGATAACCTGGGGGGGGGGGGGAGGGGGGGAAACGGAAGAAAGGAGGCGAAACAACAAGGGTCAGACAAAAAGTCTGGCAAGTCCAGTGACTTTCAGCATATGAACAGATAATAATAATATGATATGAACATAAAACTGGATGTGAGATAACTGTAACAGGTGTAGCAGATATAACAGAAAAACAGAATGATATAAACTATCGTTTTACACTTCTCTGCACTAATACTAGTATAGCAGAATTAGGTGCCACCCTAATGTCTAAATTGAAGCAGGAACGGGTACAGAATACTTTAACAGAAACAGAATGCTAATAATGGGCCTTTACTACCCGATCAGAAACAGACAGAAGCAGAAACAGATTTATCCCTACGGAAACAGAATGTAGAATTAGGTGTACACTAGTAATGGGCCTTTACCACCCGAACAGACGGTACCACACAGAAATAGACAGGTGTTACCACCCAACAGAAACAGACGGTACCAACAGAAACAGACAGAACTAAGCGTACCCTAAAACCCTACCCCAAGCGATCGGCTCCCTAATACATAAATATCCTGTGTCGGCCCCACAGTAGGGTGTATCGCTCCCTAAAGTGACAACCAATTGGCACAGACCTATTTACAGATGTCACGGCGTCTTACATCCTCAGAGGCAGACCGGGATCCATGCACGCACATGACCCGGTTGGAACGCACCATCAACACCCCTCGCCATTATCAAAATGAACCACTTATAATTAGTTCAGTAAGCGTGCCCGGACCCTACCTACTTTTGGGTCAAAGTTTTGATACCAGAAAGGGTTACTGACTAATATGGGTCCCAAACAACAGATGACACAAGTAATTCCCCTCCTAACCTTGTGTCCCCAGACTAACAGATTTCAGATTTATTTGTTTACAAGTTCAGACATACAGAATTCAGATTTACTAGTTCACAAATTAAGTTAACAAGTTTTCAGACTAACGGATCAGATGTACAGATTTTTCAGATTTGTCTAACTTTGTATTGGACGGGTTTACTACACCTATTAATCCCGTTGGTTTATCCCTATTTTCCCTAATACGTTTTAGACGTCATTCTTATCTTAGATTTGCATTAATTAATTATTAATGCCCAGACCTCTCACATTAGGTCGCTAGCTTGTGGCCGCTGGATGGGACGGGCGGTTCCGGGCAGACTTCTGCCACAAGCCAGACCTAACCTCGTGTCTTAAGCAGGTTATGACTAACTTCTCACATTATAACCTATTGTTTGCGGCCACTGGATGTGCCGGGCGGTTCCAGGCAGAATTACGCCGCAAACTCATTCTAACCTCGAGTTAGCCATGTTTATCTTTGCGGCCAATTAATTAATAATTTACCGTTTATGCGCACGCCCAATATATATATATATATGCCAATTCAGATTATATCAATAACAGGATGATTATATCAACACAGCAGATAACAGATTTTAGCAGATAGCAGATTTTTCCAGATTATATGACTTAACGGATTTAATAGATTTAGCAACTTAGCAGATTTTGGCATATAACAGGTTAGGCATCTCAACAGACAAATTTAAAAGATTTGGCATTTCAATCTAATTAGCAGTCTATGCAATATAACAGAACTAGCAGTTTTAGGCAACTTAGCAAATTAGCAAAATAGGCATTTTCAACGGATTCAGTAAATGACAGATTTAGCAGGTTTAATATTTCTAAAGGTTCTATTTACATGCCTTGCCTAAACATAAATTAGGCCTAAATTCATATGCCTAAATAATTGTCGTGATTCACAATAAGATCATATACTTCCATGTTTGCATACATTTACATAGCGCAGAATATGGACATAATTTACCCTATGACATATGTTCCAATTTTTGTTAAACTAACCTTATACAGCAGATTCACATATAAATTATACCAAATATGATCATTAATTACAATGCATGCCATATATGCAAAATTCCCTATTTAGGTGTAATCACAATAGTAGAGATCCTAATTAATGTAAATCTTTTACACCTACGTTTCCATATCCTTCTTCTTATTAAGTCATGAATCATTATGCAAAATATACCCAACAATCTAAATCTTTAAATCATATCTTCTAAAAAAATCAGATCTTGACTTTTATATGCATTTTGTCCAAAGTCTCAAATCATATGTAATCATACAATGGTTCCTCTTTTCTTCTATCATAGAATATGCATAGATCCAAATCTAGTTTACAACATATGCTCATCTTTTTTCTAATTAACTACAGATCTAAATTACAACATACACTATGCATACAACATATATAAATTATATGTTCATAGTCAAATTTATGCATCCAATCCCAAGTCACATGTCCAATATATTTTATGCCTCAGACCTAAAGTCATGCATTCAATTCAGTCTTGTCAAATTTTTTTCGTGGTAGCCTGGCTATAGAAACAGAAAAGAAGAAAAGGGATACAGAACAGTCACAGAAAAACAGATCTGACAGAAGAGAATATATATACAATCTCAGATTCAGAATTAAAAACATATCAAAATTATAATTAACGTTTATAGCGGAAAATAACTGTACTTGCCTTGATTGGATTAAAGAAAGAACTTTAGTTGTTACAGAATTGTTGCAGAAGCTTTTATCTCAAATTTGAATTTAGGATGATGTTGATTGATTTCTAGTTTTGATTCTAGCAGAGTAGCGACGCCATTTTTATTTTTAGTTAGAAGAAGAGAGCAATGGAGGCTAGAGAATTGTGTTAGAGACTTAGGTTAGGTAGAGTCTAGGGTCATTTTTATAGAGTTTATGAACTGATTAGGACCATCGATGTTGCTTGGATTGATCGTAGCCATTCATTCGAAAGAGAGACCAATTAGAGCCTGCCACCTAGCCCTAATGACAAAGCAAGCTTCTGAAAATCGACCAAACCCAGACCTGGCCAGCCAGGGCTAGACCAGACCTGGCCAGCAGGTCATTTTTGACCTGGGCGCACTTGGCAGGTGCGCCAGGTCAAAAATGTACTGGCGCACTTCCCAAGTGCGCCAGTGCATTTTTGTTCTGGCGCACTTCCCAAGTGCGCCAGTGCATTCTGACCCGTTTTCCGGTTTTTCGCCCAACTTCGTTCGTCCATAACTTCTTCATACGATATCCGTTTTACGCAAACTCAGACTCTATCTCAAGCAGAATTCCGAGACGAACGCAATGGCGTATCCCGTTTCCCTTAATTCTTTGATTTGAAATTAATTATACTTTAATTTATGACTTTCACGGTTATAGAATACACGGGGTGTTACACAACCTGAAGTTGCACAACAACCTGAAGTTGCCGCACAGCAACTTGAAGTTGCCGTGCAAGTTGCAAAACAACTTCAAGTTGTTGTGCGACAACCTGAAGTTGTTGTGCGGCAACCTGAAGTTGCCGCACAACAACTTGAAGTTGATGTGCAACTTGCACAACAACTTCAAGTTGCTGTCGGCTGAGCCTTAAGGCTCAGTGACTTAAGGTCCAGTTTCAGCTGAGCTGAAACTGACCGTTTTACTTAATTGTAATATGAACTGTATTCATCGTACTAATTGGATTTAAATTTTTATGTGTAGATATACAAAGACAATACATACACCGCTAGGTTTGGATTTATAGATGATACAGAGAAGCTTGTGAAGGAAGTAGACGAGCTAAGAGATAAAAATCAAGAATTGAGTGTCACTGTTAGCAAACTACAAGAGCAAATGAGTTCTGTACAAGATATTTTAAAGGGGTTGCGGAGAGACCAAGGACCGTAGATATGACGTACTTTATGAATCAATCTTATGTTGGTAGTGAGTTTGATGTTCTATTTGTGTATTGTACATCACACGATGTTTGAATTAGATGAAACGATCGTGTTTGAGTTATGTAGCAACTTTATTTTATTGTTTGTAGGACAAGATTTGTTTTAAATATACTTGTAGCGAGTTTATGGTAATTCAACCATGGTATTTATTTCACATCAATGTTTTTATTGATATATATTGCTATGATTTTGCATATGTTCGGTTTTATTATGATTTGTGGTAGACGAAGATAAATATAAAACTATCATATTGATTTTTGGTGTACAGATGCGTAGGGAATGCGTAGGGAAGGGGTACGGATGCATATGAAACTTGGCGTAGGGAATGCGTAAGAACTTGGCGTAGGGAATTTGGCGTAGGGATGACGTAGAGAAGTTGGTGTAGGGACGGCGTAGGGAATTTGGCGTAGGGATAGCGTATGGAACTTGATGTAGGGACTGTGTAGGGAATTTAGCATAGGTATGACGTAGGGAACTTGGCGTAGGTATGGCGTAGGGAACTTGGCGTAGGTATGGCATAGGCATTTAGACATAGGGATGACGTAGGGAAATATTTGCGACGAGCTGTTTCCGACTTCCTTTTTGGCGTAGGTATGGCGTAGGGAAATTCGATTACCTACGCCATACCTACGCCAAATTGGCGTATGGAATTCAGATTTCTTTTGTAGTGTTAAAAACTGAAAAATTTACCGTTCATGTGAAAATTTTCGTAATTTACATTATTGCGGTTATCGCTACCGTAAGTCGATTAAAACGGAGCTAGGAAATCGAAATCATACGAATTATACGTCGACATTTTCGTTATTAAATTCTTATATCCAAATTAAATGGATGTATTCCAAATATACATTCGAAAATCGAATCAATAAATTCCTTGTATTTCAATATAACTCGAATTTTACTATAGTTTTAAACGGTAAATTTACGGTTTGTTACAGTGCTCGATAGACTCCGTAAGTTCTTCTATAATTCACTAGTGAAACTCCATGCACTCTAACTATATTCCTACATGGATGACTTTGCCAATACATGAGTCATTCTTATTGATGGAAACCCATCAATTAAGTCCATACTTATTGAATCTCATTTCCAAACTGGTATATCTAATGGTAGAAGAAACCCATTTGGCTTTTGATGATTGGTTTTCACCTTCTAACAATATTATTCCTTTCTACAAGAAGCTTCTCTTTGTATCTTGATACTTCTTGGTTTACCAAGGATGGATCCTGAACCTGGATTAAAGACATTCCCTAAGAACTTCTCTCCTTAGGTTTCTCAGTATCAAGACACACAACCGTTCCTTCTTTCTTAACCATCCTTTCAGGTCAAGACTAAAACCTTTTTAAGTCATCAATCCCTATTTCAATTACAAGCCTTTTGATCTTTTCGGTCAACACTAAAATTTTCTCTTTCTTAGAAGCAATCGTTTCAATCAAAATGACTGAACCTCCAAAAATGATATCGTAGCAATGCACTGACTCAAGCTAGATGTTTACTTTAACTACATATCACAAGTAGTCAATGACTCTGAAAATTAATTAGAAATTCATTGGTAATGCAATGGAATTATTTATGTGGCATAATTCAGACATCATCCAAAATTTATTTTTGACATAGAATTAATTTCTCTTTAATTTATGTGCGTTGTTCTACCCGGTAGCCATGAGTAATACATTGCCTAATATTTGGAGAGTGTTACATACATTAATTTCACTAGATGTATTGATTTCATCTCGATGCATCTTAGCTAGATAAGAATATTTCAAATAATAATTTTATTTTATTATGATAATTTTCTTATGATTACAACACACTGTAATCACTATAACAATTATCTATTTTCAAATATGTACATTAAAATAAACAATTTATTAATATAGTACATTGTATCAAATGTATAATAATTGTTTATTTTCAATGATATACATTAAATTAAACAATTTATTAATATAATACATTATATCAAATATAATAGAAGCAACACCTTTTATTTCAAATGAGGTTTTATTATAGAGAATTTAGTTTAGGGTAAGTAACAGAATTATCCAAGTAAATAAGACTAAATTTGTTAAACGTATCACTCTAAATTTAAAATATACCCAAATATGTCGTGACAAGGTAGAGATGTCAAGTTTTTAACAATAACAAAAGTAATGTCAAACTGCTAAGGATCAACGGTACCTTCAATCTAGATGACTTGTACATTTGTTACTTGGAGATCATCTATTCTGGCTCAGTTATATTAACATATAAAAAATATCATCAAGTCATTCTATGGTTTTTTAAAGCAATAATATGTATGTAATCCATTAATTCCCTCAATAGTGATGAGTGAATTATAGTTCAATGCATGAAGAGCGTTACATATGCAAAAGATGAATTCAATTTTTTTTTCATAAAACGTCCTGACTAGAAACAATTAAGTAATTGATTTTTGATATATAGATTCGATATTCATTGTTATGAACACATTCATAATTGTAAGTGATACTATACTTCTCCTAAAGACTTTTTTATTGTATATGTTCATGGAATCAATTTATTTATATATCATTATATAAAAAAATGAATGATAAAAGAAAAAGCATATTTATTATGAACCATTTTTTTTATAGATCTAGGTTTGTATGAAAAGGTACATTACGATGCTTAGAGCATACCCCTTTACTCTACTAATATCCCACTGGCACTTCAAACCAGTTATGCAGCCTCATCAGCATGCCTTCAATCAGCCTTCTTAAACAGGTTGAGAAAATACCTCAGTGAATGAAACCTCTGTGTTATGTGTGGCTCACATTGGAGTAGAGTGGGTGCGTGGATTGAACGGACGAATTGTCCTACATCGTAAGAAATTAAGAAAGATCATGGTATATATATGGTGTTGGTGGCATGTAACATTGAGGATTCCTTTTGTTACAATAAGTGCTTGTTAATACCACATTATATGCTCGATGGGTGACAATGGAGGATGTTCAATCGAGACGCCGGCGTAGGAGACTTCGACCGTTGATTGCGAATAGACACGGCGAAGTGCGTACGGTATGTAAGGAATGCCGAAACTCAACATGGTATCAGAGCTTCATGGTTCGAGAGGACCGGTATATGTAGCATGACCGAAGTATGACTCCAAAGGGGCTTAAGCATGGGATGCTAGTCAAGGTGGAGATACGCTTATAAGCAGTCTGCCTCAACCGCTGCTTATGAGAACTCGGGGTAGCAGCCTGACCAATTGTGAAGAGGACTCGAGGTGTAACTTCAAGGTGACTTGAGCAATGCTCGCCAAGGTGGAGATTGTTAGGTGTGGCTCGCATTGGAATGGAGTGGGTGCGTGGATTGAACGGACGAATTGTTCCACATCGCAAGAAATTAAGAAAGATTGTGGTATATATATGGTATTGGTGGCATGTAACATTGGGAGAATTCCTTTTGTTACAATAAGTGCTTGTCAATACTACATTATATGTTCGATGGGGGATATTCAATCGGGACGCCGACATAGGAGACTAGCTTATTGTCCTTAATATCGCTAACTATGAATCACTCTAGCTATATCATATAAATAGTTGTTGTACATCACCATGTAGAAATGTTATTTCAACATCCATCTACCATGTTTTGTGGTCATAATAATTGTTGAAAAAAAGTTGTATATCCTAATGTTTTAAGTATGGTGACTAGTAAAAATATTTTGACATACTCGACGTCTTGAATCTTACCAAAACATTTTGCGTCCAACCTTACTTTGTACGGCTAGACCTTTCCATCTGCACTAATAGGTTTCACCCCTTTAAGTACATTCTCCATGGTTTGTACCTAGTTTTTGTCCATCGAACCGTCTTGGATCCCGTAATAATGTAGGGTCCTTAATCTCAAATGCTTATCTATATGTGAGGGGAATGTTATCATGAATAATGTAATTTGCCTTCTTTC
Source organism: Allium sativum (assembly GCA_030737875.1). Classification (NCBI taxonomy): domain Eukaryota; kingdom Viridiplantae; phylum Streptophyta; class Magnoliopsida; order Asparagales; family Amaryllidaceae; genus Allium; species Allium sativum. Next base: position 52,414,690 of record CM060909.1, on the reverse strand, counting down.
CGTCAATGAGAGACCCTGGATCTCTCTAGCACACAAGATTATTTGCTAGACCACATATTTTCTATGGGTTTTGAATTATTATTATTATTATTATATATAATTATTATCATCATTATCATTATATATAATTTCCTCGGAAGTTTCTTAGATCCATCCAAGTAAATCTAGTTGTTGCTAATTTCATAAAAGATGAATTCCTTTTCCAAAAGATGGCATGCCTCTTAAATATTTTTCCTCAACATCATAGAATATGTATCCATGAGAATATTTAAGATAACTGATTAACTTACATAAGATTAATCTTGCCTCGATATTACTATAGTTTAATTTCATAATGAAGTATGAATAGCAGTAAACCTCAATGCGATTAAGGTGGGGTATCTTGTAGTCCATAACTCACATAGAGTCTAAGGCATGGATTTTGACAGAGCCCCATTCAGCATACATGCTTTCGTTTCCTGACATATCCCTAAAGTGTAGTAGGCAACTCAGTGTATGTAATCATTGATTAAACCATGTCAATAGGGTTTCATTTCTTCATTTTGAAACATTATTGTATAGTGAACTTGAAAGAAAACCACATTCCCTTTTTAGTAATCTTAGTTCATATTCATTATACTCACTCTCTTGATTAGATTCAAGTATTTTATTTAAACGCCCTACACTACTAGTGAATAATGCGTTATACAAGCATTTATTGATGCAGAATGGTTGCCAAGGGAAATCAGTAGAGAAAGAAGAGAAATATAAAAGAAAAGAAGAAATTAGGAGAGAAGAGAAAGAAACACAAAACAAAATCATCGAAGTTGTCATATGTCTCACAGGGCTTTAGATAACATATAATAATAATCACAAGTATACAACGGGTGAGGCAGTAAAAACTATATAAATCACATAATCAAAGCGCAAAAGATTATACAAAACAGCAGTAGAGTATATACAAGTGATAAATAGACTCGACTAATAAAGTTAATCTAATAATAGTAAGTCAATACTGTCAAGGCTCCATAGTGTCATACGACCGAATAAACAATAACAATACTAGTATAAATATATGAAGACATTACTTTCTATTAATCCACTTGCATAGCTCTAGATAATGGATACTACTAATACTTGGCCTACTCATCACCATCCTCGATGAATACCTAAGGTGATATGAGGGAACTTAAAACCTTTGGTCAAACAATAGTCTGGGGTGAGCGATAAACAAATCTCAAAGTACTACGAAAGTCTTAATAGTGTGAGGAACAAAGAGAACGGAGGATCTTACCTATCACACCCTGGCATCTACACAGTTAGCGCATATCAAATATATATAATGCTCTATGATAATCATCATAGATGTATCCTAAAACAGAATACTTGGGATGTCCAGATACCTGTATAGATGATGCATATGACATCTCTAAGGTAATAAATGATTAAGTGAACATAACATCCATCATCCATCCATACATTCATTCACTTACTACGTTGGATATACGGTACACATACGACTTCCTATAGTCAAGGACTACATTAAGTCTTGGAATTCTTAGTACATGAACCCATGCCCTAAATTGGCTGGGAACTAGATTATCCCATAGTTCAATGAGATAGAATATCCCATAATCCACTCATACTTTGCTCAACGAGTACATTAGGACCTACGGATATCGACAAACCCCTTTGCACACGTTCCATGCAACAGAGCTCGTCTTGGAACTATCTCAACAAACTTCCCATAAGTCGTTGTGACAGGGAACTATCTAAGACAATCATCAGATATAGTAGAACATCATATGTCCCCTAACCCTCCTCCTACAGTTCCTTCAATCTGGTCCGCCATCGCCTCATCCTCCTCATGAGGTAAAACTATCTATCATAAAAAAGACTCGCTTCGCATCATGAAATCACCACCATCGAATGATGAAATCGCTTCATTGAAGCACTACATCCTTGCCTCAAACGCCAAACCATTGGCTGAAGAGCTATCACATCGGAAATACTATCGAACGAACCATCATATCACGCTCCTCAAAACCGCACAATCTTTTACGACAAATTGGCCCAAAGGGACATCATCAATAATAGTCGATATCGACCAATCCATAATAACCAAAAACGACCGTTTTAATCATGTATATAACCAAAATTAATTAAATACACATCAAGTGATCTTCATTCATCCTGAAATCCAAGCTAGTCGCCAAGTCCGTCCCCGGTCTTTAGATCTGTCCCCAAGCTTTAGTGTTAGTCAGTCTGTATTGTTTGATGTTCCTTCATGAATTTATCTCCTCATTTGAGTCGATTATCCTTTTTCCCTCAATCAGTACGCACGAACTTGTGCATCTGTTAGATGTGAATTAAACTCTAGCGAAGGAGATTTTTCTAATACTATATCGCTGATGAACATAGTTTTTAGCTAAACCAAGCAAACAATCAACCATGCATCTAGTGGTCATACAAAACCTAATATGTAAACATCCATAATAATATCATCAATAAAATAAGAGAAACCTATCGAAAGCAATCAAAGTAGGATAAATTTCAAAGTAGCCTGGATCTAGCAATATCGATAAACAACTGTAATATCACGTAAATGAGTAAAATGTGATATCTACATTTAAACCATTTAAAATGCTATTCTAATATTTTTAATAAACTAGTATGAAGATTTAAATATTTTAGAAATCAAAGTTAGAAATCTTCTAAACACATCTGTTTATTATACTAACAAATACATTTCAATGGGATTCACCCACCTTAGTCAAATCAGCTCAAACTTGCTCTAAAGTACAGATCTCACCACCAAGAATCCAATGCTAGGAATCATGTCCTAAACGGACTTCTTATGCAAAAGTTACGCAGTACATAAATTATCAAACTATTTAAAGTAATTAAATTAACATATACAAATGTAACTTAAGCTAATCACCTTACTAATGACCATCCCTCTCACTAATCATTATACACATATACCCCGTATCAACAAACTGATGACTGTGTATTTTCCACCAACTTCACTCCTCAATTTCTCGTTCACTTGTCAACGGTTTCCACTATTTTCTTCCCTAAATCTCTCCACTATGTGCCTTCTTTGCGATGGACCCCATGATTCTTAGTTTGGTCCCCCGGCTACGTATGCGACTTGATGACTGGTACTCGACCTCTAATATCGTGCTTCACTCTTGTGCACCAAGCTTGACCAAACTCTAGGAAAATGCGCCATTTATGATGATAACAATAATGGTGCAATCGAATCCACCTATCGACATCTAGCCCCGTCGATCACGCATCAAGGGCACGAGCTTAAAGCTCCGAATCATACAAGTCCAATGAGGAAAATTTCAAGATTTGTAGCGGAGTGTTTTTCTAGATAGTGAGTTTAGAAGCATCAAAATAATGGCGGCATTGTTAAAAGGATAAAGGAGAAAGAGGATGAACAATAAATGGGTACGAGTGGGACAAGGGTTTTATGGATAATAATAGTATTTCACTCATTTTTGTTTAAATCCTCAAATGGAAATTGTCGTGCATTTTAATTTCATGCAATCAGACGGCACATCCAATTGTTACATCACTTGGTAGTGTGCATAACCTCAACATTACTGCTTTGATAGTATAAGTTTCATTTTTCTCAAAGATTGTGCATCTAAATGATGATTTATGCGCATTTCAAGACCGTTTTGGCCATCAAATATTCTGATATCAAAAATTTGTGATTGATATACTTATTCTTCACATAACGAACCATCCAGATTTAATGGAAATTTTTTTAAGTCCTGATTCGATCATATGTAAAAATTCATGTTTTGGTACCATCAATTACATAATGATTAATATTTAAATAAACTTTTAAATGTCTAACCACTAAAAATATAGGTTGTTACATTTTTTCCCTTCTTAACAGATTTCTTCCTCGAAATACTTAATGATGGGACAATGTAGACCTACTCTCATATAACGATACAAGATGAATCGCCACTTATTACCCATGAGAACAACTATTTATAGAAATAAAAAAACATGGAATTGACTCGGAATTGACATGGATCCATAACTCCTATCCTTAAGTACAATCACAACAAAATCTAGGAACGTTGTATCTAAGGCAAATGTCTAAGTTGTACACTTATTTCTAGACGGAAGATAATGGAAAATAGAAGCGACAAATCACTAGTTGAAAGACAATTCAATAAACATCTTATATTGACTTTTCTTCAATCTTTGGCTAAATTCACAAAAAAAATCATAGCACCTCCTTTACATGACTCGATCTGGAAAAACAACAACTCGACAAAAATAGCTCAACCCAACAAAAGAAAACAAAAGCATAAAGTGTCCTCCTATGTTTAGGGCATAAAATCATCAAAAACGCACCAACGGCATAAATCACAACTTTATATCTACTACATACTCCATTTGTAAAAAGCTTACCATTTAAATGCAAACGAAAGTGAATAAGTATCCAAACAATCAAGCCTTACTTTTTATATCTGAACATGTACTCGGCAAAGAGAGTCAAGCATAATAGCAGTAGTAATCAAAAGAAAATGAGTATGTTAAATAAATGAAATTTATCTAACATAAGTACGTCATGTCATAAATAGAATTTATCTCAAATAAATGTGCTATACTAAAAGGCAACTATCTCGCATCCCTAATAACCATATAAGCATAAACAACCATGTCAAATATCAATAAATAAACATGCAAATGAAAAATAAGAGAATCTGCCAAAAGTAACAACCATGCTTGCCATAACGTGTAAGACACTTATTATCTAGTATGAGATATCAAATATGATATCCAATCCATATATGGCTCAAAAAAATTTATTGCAATTCAATGGGTCGGCTCTAAACTGTGCCATGTGGGTCGGCCTTAAATAAAGAAGCGGCTGCAAACAAATCTATGGATCGACACTTCAACAGATCATATGGGTTGGTAGCATAATGATATACATGGGTCGGTAGTAAAAATATAACCCATGGCAGTTTCATAATTAGTGTGGGTCGGTATGCATACCAGCTGTTGTCAACTGCCCAGTGGCATTTTCATAAATAAGTTTTAGGCCAACCCATAGCCTGCACACCATAATTTCAAATTTGCAACTACCTCCAAACGACGCCTATAAATACCACACTTCTCTACCATTTAGGGGAGAGATTTTGGGACCCCGAAGGGCTGTCTAATTCATTTCTCCACCACTCTCAAGTACTCCAAGCTCCATTAATGGCTTTTCAAGCTCAATCCATCTTCCTCCAACAACAAATCGACTAAATCGTCACTAAACTCCATTAGAAATCTCTCAAACTCCATCCAAGTGATTGAGAGTGGTTGAAGATCTACACATCTACTATCGCAAATCAAAAGATCTCGCCAATTCCATTGAGAATTCAAGTAAAATCTAGAGCGGAAAAGAGAGAAAAAATAGAAGATCATTATAAAAGAGAGAAATGAGTGATATGAATAAAATCATGTATTTTGTAAATTCAAAAGTGATAATGAAAATAACTTCTATAGTGGACGTAGGTCTAAATTGACCAAACCACTCTAAATTCTCGTGTTTTTACTTGCTTTTATAGTTCGTGGCTCCATTTTTCTATTTCATAACTTTGGGTGAAGTATTGTGAAAATACCTTTGGCGTTGTGGTCATTTTTTTATTTCAACATTTGTCGCCCACCATGGGGCCACGTTCACATTTCTCTAAAGTTTAAAAGCCTTGCATTAAAGTTCTAAGTCTGCTTCTACTATAGATTCCCTAAATCTAAGATCCAGGCTAATTGACGAACTCTCTTCAAAGTTCAAAACCTTGTCTGAGATAATCGGTAAATCTAAGAAAACTTCAAGTAAAACCGTTGGAGAAACCGAAAATGTTGCTAATGAGACTACGCCACTAGCTAACCGCTTCGAAGTTGGTGAAAACTCGATAGGTGGAGCCGGTGTGACTAGGAATGAGTTGGACGCCGCTATCGCCAATTTAGACCAGAGAATGGATAGTTCTACCAAGGCTTTGATGGACAAGTTAGATGCGGTTCTCAATGCTCGACCAAATCCAACCCCTCAAAAGGTCCATGTTGAGCTTGATGATAATGCCGATTTATCCGCTTCTGATCATAACTGCAACGACAATATGGAATATGATAATGACTGGTTGAGCGACAAAGACGAAGGTAACATCGAAGACTTGAAGCCAAAAGCTAAGAATCATTCCGATGGAAATACTCGAAGGATTACCAGTCCCTCCACGGGGGCACCTCCTCGCTGGGAAGGTAAAGGATCTAAGTCTTCTGATCATGATCGCTTGCCCAGACGAACATTTGGCAAAGAACTCAGCCTCACAGAGCGGCATAACACTGAAGAATACATCTCGGATATGATAGAACAGATCATGAAGAATAATCAAGCTGGATGGGATTTCTCTCCCGATAGGACTCCGTTTATCGATAGAATATGAGAAACAGAGTGTCCGAAGAAGTTCACTCCTCCAACTTTACCTTCGTACAGCGGCCTTGTTGATCCCAACTACTTTTTTGTTCAAGTACGAGTGGCATATGAGCGCAGCAAAGGCAATAGACGAGATGAGATGCCTATACCTTCCTCTCTACTTAGAAGGAGCTGCGTCATTATGGTTCACGAAGCTGCCACCTAAGTCCGTAGATCCATTCTCTGATTTGACTAAAAAGTTCAAAGAGAAGTTCCGATAGTATGCTACAAAAACCGAAGAGGCTATAACACTTTCAACAATGAAGCAGAATCCAGGGGAATCCGTTAAAGCTTTTCTCAGTTGATTCAATGTTGCCTTCTCCAAAGTGAGGAATCAAAAGCCTTGCATAATCCTTATGGCTTTACTCGACGCTATAGACAAGTAAAGTGAGTTTGGGAGGTGGATAAAAATGAAGGAACCAAATACGCTTGACAAGTTCTATAAGAAAGCGGAAGAGTATATGAGAGTGGATGATGATCCCCCTCCTATTGGTACAACCAGCATTGTTGAGGATAAAAAGAGTGTTCATGCTCAAGTTAATCAACAGAGAACTCAGGGGCAGAAGCGAGCCAATGACGTGAACGACAATATGGCTAATAAGAAGTTTCGCCTTCATTACTCGTCAGAACTAACTCCTCTGAATGACACTCCTGAAAACATCTACCTTGCCATGAAGGATGCAGCGGATTATCCGGAGCCTCGGCCAATAAAGATGAGTGACCATCTAGCCAAATCTGAGAAGTTCTGCCGGTTCCACAATTATTCAGGCCACAACACCAATGAATGTAGGCATCTGAAATCGTTGATCGAAGAGATGATTAGGGAGAACCTCTTGCAACAATATGTGAAGAATCCCCATAATGCAAATCTTTCTACAACTCCCCAAGGGCAAGGGGTATCAAATGGTCAGTTTGGTCCACGCAATGGGGCTTCTTCTCAAACCAATGCAAGTTCGGTCATCAACTGATGACCATTGGTGGTGCTCTAATATCAGTGGCTCATAATAAGCGATCTTCTTCGCCATTACTTTACTTCTTGATATGTTTGAATTTCTTGTAAAAGTCTGTAATGTTTTACATGCATTGTACTGAACAATAGTTTTACGAATGAAGTCTTACCTGCCTGTATAAATCTCTTACTTTCATAATATACAAAATTTGCTAAAGACGATTTTATCATTACAGGATGTTTTATAGGCGTTTGCTTCCTTATAGTTCGACCAAATAAGACAACCCCGATAACACCAAGACAAGGGTATATTGAAAAAGTCCCTATGAGTCAAACGACGAAGACAGTAGCAAGCAGTCACGGATCCAAAACCCAAAGGTCACAGGAATTCGTTGTGCAAAACGAAGCGCGGGAGTTCACTACGTGAAACGATGTGCGGAAGTTCATTACGCGAAGCGATGTAACCTCACCCAAATGTCGCGGGAATTCGTTGTGCGAAACGAAACACGGGAGTTCACAACATGAAATGATGCGCGAGAATTCGTTATACGAAGCAATGCAACCTCACCCAAAGGTCGCGGGAATTCGTTGTGCGAAACGAAGCGCAAGAGTTCACTACGTGAAACGATGCATGTGAGTTCGTTACACAAAGCGATGCAACCTCACCCAAAGGTCACGGGAATTCATTGTGCGACACGAAGTGTGGGAGTTCATTACGTGAAACGATGCGCGGGAGTTCGTTACGCGAAGCAATGCTGTAACACCCCACACCCGCTAAGGTCACTCACAAAGGGAATGCCTTAGTTTTGGTGGAGTATTTTTAGTGAGTATAGAACAGAAAAATTACAACAGGACAGATATAAGTAATACTTGAAAATTTAAAACATCATTTCATTAACAAAACATGTTTGGCTACATCACAAAACCATAACAAGAGTCAAGTACATAATATCCATCCTGATAAAATAGAAGTACATAATCCCATTACATAGACAATAGCCAAAAGATAACTGAGCTTTACTTCTACCGTCCAAGCCCCAAAAGATAGATATAGCGGTCTGGTCCAAGCCCACTAGTGCTAAGTCCACTCTGGTAACCTGAGGGTGGGGAAAAAGATAAACAACAACGGGGTCAGACATAAGTCTGAGTGAGTCCTATAACCCTAACAATACAACCATTAAAGTAATTAGGGTATGATATAAACAAGATACGGTACCTCTGGGGATAATGACTACAATAAGTAGCCCACAAAACACAGGATGTACTACGATAATCGAAACGACGTATTTATCCATCCAAGGATAATTACTAGCTTACACCACCCCAGACCCTACCCACCCAAGGGTAATTCCTACACTGCACCACACCAGTTCTACCCACCGAGAGTAATTCCTACTTAAAGGTTGATCCCACTAAAGTCTTAGAAAATATAGCTAGTAGTCTCTGGTACTTCTAGCTGACCACGTAGGTGCCGTCTGCCCCTACCTCCACTAGGTGTATAACTGACCACGTAGGTGCCGTCTGCCCCTACATTCACTAGGTGTACCTAGTAATCTTACCCAGTAGTTTCGTGTACCCCTACATAGGTGCCGTCTGCCCCTATCTTTACTAGGTGTACCCACTACTCCCCATCGATCGGCTCCCTACCGTAGATACCCGTGCTGGTCCCACAGTAGGGTGTATCACTCCCCTAAAGTGGCTACCCAATACTAACGGTGCACGGCTTTATATCCACACGATGCAACAACGGCTTATCTACCAGCCCGGGCCCACACACGCATATGAAACCCGTTGGACTTGCGTTGCCACCGCTAACCCGTTTTGGCCTCTTATAATCAAGCCCAATATGCGTGTCCCGTCACTCGACATGGGTCGAGCCCACAAAGATACGTTTGGGATATTGGTTGAAATGGGCCCCCACAAGCTACTACTTAAGCTTGTCATTAATCTAGTGCATCCCACTTAACCTCTTTTTATAATCATGCCCCCTTACACGTTAAGGTTTGGTTAAGTCATCTAATTATATTTCAATTGCTACTTAAGGCACCCACTAGATTTCCACATGCCACCCAAGGCACTTACTTGATTCCCACATGCCACCCAAGGCACTTACTTAACCCTTTAATCATGTTTAATTACATGTTCCACTTTGGTTAAGTATTCTAATCGTATTTTCTATTGCCACCCAAGGCAACCCACTAGTTTCCTCATGCCACCCAAGGCACCCCCACTAGTTACTACATGCCACCCAAGGCACCCACTTAACCCCTCATGTCCCACTACATGCTAATATGGTTAAGTGTTTCTTAATTAATTAAGACCATGATCTCCCATAAAGACCTCCCACATTAGACTGGCTGTTATGACCGCCTGGTTAAGCCGGTAGAGTCCGGGCGGTCTTACGTCATAACAGAGTCTAACCTCGTGTCTTTACCTTAATCACGTATTTAATTTATGGCTGAGACCTCTCACATTGGGCTGACATTTGTAGCAACTGGTTAAGCCGGTCGGGTCCGGGCAGTTTTACACTACAAATGAGTCCAACCTCGTGTCTTAGTCGATTAATTACACCTAATTAATCACCCCCATATTAATTATCCCTAATTAATATCAAGTTTTCCATAACATGGGTAGACCTAACTCAATAGGTAAATTCCCTTGGGGTAGACCTAACTCAATAGGTAAATTCCCACTTATGGTAATTTATTTTTATGGTATGCTTAATCATACCCAATCATTCACTTATTAACATATTTACCAACCCCATCGTTCCCCACGTAAATCGTTCTCATTTGATGACATAAATAAGGGGAAGATCATCACAAATATCATGGGTTTAGCATACAACTTTGTCATGGGTTAAGAGGATGTCAACTTGCATATATGAGCATATATTAACCCAACCACATTTAACCCCAAACTTGCACATTATCATACACATGTCTTACATAACATGTTGAACTTGCATATAAGCGTTCTCATAACTTGCATAACACGTTAGACATGCATTTAAGCCTACACATATAACTTGCATAAGCATTCACATACTTGTATGGGCATTCATATACTTGCATAAGCATTCACATACTTGCATATCACATTAAGCTCGCATTTAAGCATATACATAACTTGCATAACATCATGCTCATAACTTGCATAATCTCATAAACTTAACTTGCATAACACTATGCACACAACTTGCATACCCTCATACACATAACTTGCATATGCACATAACTTACATAACATGTTGAGCTTGCATGTAAGCATAACTTGCATAATATGTCTAACTTACATATATGACTTGCATCTTAAAGGAGGGTAAACATGCATAGCATATAAGGGTGCCATCTTGCATATGTATATACCATATTTAAAAGGGTAAACTTGCATGTCATGATTTATGCATAATACCAAACACTTAGCATGCATAAAACCACTTACTTATCATGCATAGAATCAAATACTTATTATGCATAAAATCAAATACTTATTATGCATAAAACCAAATACTTATTATGCATAAAATCAAATACTTATTATGCATAAAATCAAATACTTATTATGCATAAACCCACCACTTAACTTGCATAAACCCAAACACTTAACATGCATAAAACCCCATACTTAGTATGCATACAATCAAATACTTATCATGAATAACGTCAAATACTTTAGCATGAATAACATCAAATACTTAACATGCATAACACCAACTACTTAGCATGCATAAAATCACATGCATAACTTGCATATCATGTTACATATAACTTGCATATATTCTCACATATAGTTTGCATAACATGTCACATATGCATAAATGTTTAACATGGTGTTTTGCATCATAAAACATGGCCTTAACTTGCATTTAACATAAAACTTGCAAATCACATATCATACAAACTTGCATAAATACATTTATCCACAAACATAGCCATGTCTTATCACATCCTACCATAATCAATTTAACAATTGATTATTAAAGCCATAGAAACTCACCAAAACCAAGATTAGCAAATCAATGAAGTAAAACTAGTTGCCAAATATGAAGAAGAAGGTGATTAGGGGTTGATTAGCTTGCAACTCTCTTCATTTGATTTGTGGAGGCCATGACCAAGTTTCATTTTGCCATAGTTTAGTTACTAGATTTAATTATGAATGAATTAGGGTAGGGTTAGGGTCTTATTTATAGGATTAGGTTGCATTTTAGACCCTTGGATTAACCCTAGATTAGATTAGGACCCTTAGATTTAGGAAATCTCTAGAACCAGCCCTCCTAGCCAGCCTGAAACCCAACCTGGTGCAACCTGGTGCACCCAGGTTCACAGAACGGTGCCACCCTGTCGACAGGCAAGTCGACAGGCATGTCGACACCCCTGTCGACAGGCCTGTCGACAGCCCTGTCGACATGGGTTGGGCGGGAAGCTACCCGCCTGACCCCGCCTGGCCCATTCCAAATCTGAATATTTAAATTTTTAAATCTGTTTTAGTTTTGAATTTTCTGCAAACTTCATCGGGCCATAACTGGGCCATACGGACTCCGATTTTCGAAAACTCGGACTCTATTTCGCGTATTTTTCCGAGACGAACGCAATAACGCAGCCCGTTTCCCCTAATTCCCACATCTGAGATTATTTATTCTATAATTAGTGAATTTTAGTATTAACCCAAAATACGGGGTGTTACATTCTCCCCTCCTTAAAGGATTTCGTCCCCGAAATCTCTAAGCTAAGGAGAATACATATCCTACCATCCAAACAACCATCTACTCAAACCATCATCCACGGGCATCCATTGTCCTTAAAACAATTTCTAATGATGTATGAGCATATGCAAAAAGTGTGTGTATATGTTCCCTATCTAACGTATGAACATATGCAAACCTTGATAGTGCCATGCATCCATTATGTATGCGAGAGAACCCTATCGACACATACAATATCTACATGAGTGCACAATCATTCACCAAAATGCACCATCCATGTGATAACACAACCATTATACATCCATAAATATATTTTCCTACACACAAATTTATGCAATATGCAATATGAAGTGACTGAGCCGATCTAGTGCCTAGAATGTGTGTATATGCATCCACGAGCAACCACTAGCAAACACTTGCATCCACTTGCATCCATCAACCATAACATGTCTCAAACACATGTTTCAACCATAGGTTTAACCTATCTAAAGGTCAAAGGTACTAACGAGAGGACATACTAAAGATAAGATAAGCACAAGATATGCGATGAAGGAGAAGCAAAAGGACATACCCTCCGAAAGAAAAGGGTACCTCGAACGCATCTTCGCTTCCGTCTCCCAGGTAGCGTCACTCTCTTCATCTCCCCTTTGTACTTTGATTAGTTGAACCTCTCTGTTTCTCAACTTCCAAATCTCTGACCCAAGGATGCAAGTAGGAGCTCGTCGAATCGTCGCATCACGCTCTGCTTCCACTTTTCTAAGCAAACTTGGCCCTATCACCTTTGCGGTCTCATGTAGGCACTTCCTCCCATGGGATACATCATGTACACTACTAAGTCTGTCGGGCAACTCCGCCAATGGAAGATGCTCCTCCCATGTACCTCCAAAATCCAAGATACATAGCCTCAAAAGGTCTTCTAAAACATGATTCACCCTCTCGGTCTGGCTGTCCGTCCGAGGATGATATGCGGTACTCATACACAACTGAGTCCCTACTGCCTCTTGCCAATTCTTCAAAAACTCTCTAGTGAAGATAGGATCTCGATCACTCACTATGCTAGAGGGTAACCGATGCAATCGAACTATATCTCGAAGATATACAGAAGCTAGCCATGGAGCAGTCCACTTACTCTTCACAGGTATGAAATGGGTGTTCTTAGTAAGTCTGTCTACCACCACCCAAATTCCTGTATTACCCTTTCTTTATCTGGGTAACCCGTCAATAAAATCCATCGAGATGCTATCCCACCTCCATTGCGGGACTTCCAATGGGTGAAGCAACCCACCTGGTTTCTTTGGCTCCGCTTTTACTTGTTGGCACACCAAGCATCGAGTGACATACTTGGCCACATCTTTCTTTCTACCGGTCCAGAAGAAAACCCTCTTCATGTCTTGGTACATCTTTTCCCCACCGGGATGAATGGTCATCTTAGAACGGCGTGCATCATCAAGAATAACCTTCCCCAAACCCTCGCCTTGCGGTACATAAAGTCTACTGTCTCTACGCAAGCAACCCCTATCGTCTAGGGTGTACCTTCTCAAATGGCTGGACGACTCCCCCCCTTATGAGCTTCCCCACCAACTCAACCAACTGTGGGTCGTCCCTCTGGGCTTCTCCAATCCGCCCCAAAAGAGTAGGTCTAACCTCCAAGGAGGCTAGCCAACCGGGTACAAAGTCAAAGGAAGGTCTAAAGTCAAACCTAGAAATAAACTCTAAGCCCGTCGTTCAACGAACCACAAACTCGAGGACGACCCTTTTCTACTTAAGGCGTCCGCTACCATGTTACCCTTACTCATAGGATGCTAAGGATCCCATCCACTTTTTGCTGTCCTAAGACCATGCGCTCGAAGAGTCTCCAACACTTCCCTAAGATGTAGGGCATGCTCTTCTCCACCAGGATATCATCCAAAATCATCGCAACTGTATCCCACGCAGACCACCCTAGTCGAATTCGGCATCCCCCAAATGCAAGCCCCAAAGGCCTAAACCAATATCAGACAAACACCCAAGGGATGCCTCCTTCGAATTCAGACGACCTACGTGAGATGATACAAATAAAAATGGCTAAATAATTAAGCCCTTGACCAATTCTGGATGTTCTTGCCAGTCTCGCTCCAAAACCGTCGTTTATCCTATACTGGCTCTGCTCAGCCTATTGAGCACATACGAAAACTTATTTCGCTCCTAGAAAAGACCCAGATGTCATCTACAAAGACCATCACGAACTTATTTAGGTACTCCCTGAACACCCTTCTCATCAAATCAACAAAGTATGCGGGGCGTATGTCAAACCAAATGGCATCACCAGCCACTCATAAAAAAAACATCCGGAGTCCTAAAGGTAGACTTTTCTATGCTATCCTCAGCCACTCTCAACTGATGAACTTCCGTGGCTGAGTCCACTACTAAAACACTGAGGCGCCAACCAACTGATCAAAGAGATCATCAATCCTTGGCAATGGGTGTCTATTCTTCTTTGTGAGTTTCTTTAGTTCTCTATAGCCTACACAAAGTCTGAGGGACCCATCCGCCTTCATAACAAAAACTACTGGAGCGCCCCACTCCGATATACTTCGTCTTATGAACCCCTTCTCAGCAAATCGCCTACTTACTTATGGAGTTCCCTCCTCTCACTAGGAGCCATGTGGCACACTGGCCAAGATACTGGTTTAGCATTATCCACCAGATATATTCAGAAGTCAATCTTCCGCTTCGGAGGTAATCCCTTCACCTCCTCACACACATCCGGGTGCTCCCGGACCGCTCTAACAGATCGCAAACTCTAGACCGACGTGTCAAGCGATTCTAGATAACTTAGCATAACAGATTCTATGGGATTACAAGAGTTCTCGAGAGTGTTACCCAAGCGGGTCATAAGCCTAACAACTCTCTCCTCAAAATCAAGAACGGCACCCCTACTGGATAACCAGTCCATGCCCACTAACCCATAGCCCGTGAAGCCCAACAAGCATCACATCTAAACCCAACGCTAAGTATAGAAACTTTCAAACCCAAACACATCATGGAGCCCAATTGGG
The DNA here is from genome assembly GCA_030737875.1 of Allium sativum. Taxonomy (NCBI): domain Eukaryota; kingdom Viridiplantae; phylum Streptophyta; class Magnoliopsida; order Asparagales; family Amaryllidaceae; genus Allium; species Allium sativum. The sequence goes on along the minus strand of CM060909.1, from coordinate 52,399,523 downwards.
TTTGAAACAACTAAGGGATCATCTAACAACTGGTGTCTCAGTGCAGTGACTCTACTAGTAATGATGAGATAAACGAACTCGATGCGTCAGAATCAAATAAAGTTCGAATTGGATGATAAAGAAATCCAACCTCCAATCTAGACGGTCTTATCCCCATCTGGTACCTTAGTCGTGAGGGAATACAACTACCCCCCCAGAAGATTCCATACCTTGCCCTTGCTTCTTTGGACAATCCTAATAAGGTGTCCTATTCCTCTCAAAAGGATAACCACTTGCCTTCTTCTTCCCTATTCTCCACTCGTAACCTCCCACCAATGAGGTTTCATCCTTCATTAACCAAACAACTATTTGAGCCTTCCTCCCACCGTCTATCCAATAGATACCTACCAGTCCTCCTCCTTCTTGAACCAACTTCTAATCCGACTAGCGTCTAAGTCCCTTGAAGTGGTTTTCCATCCTTATCTATCTTAGAAAGATCAGCTATACGCGGAGGGGAAACTCAGAACGAGAGAAAGGAAGAGATTCAAAATGGAGAATTCGAAAGATATAAATATGGCTATTGGGGATTATGCTTTTCTTTCAAAAACTTTTCTTAAAAGACATGCTTTTGAAAATACTCCTTTCCAAAAATATTCTTAGAAAATAGTTTTTCTAAAAAAATTTATCTGTTCCGGTAACCTTAAGCTCTGATACCACGTGTAACACCCCACACCCGCTAAGGTCACTCACAAAGGGAATGCCTTAGTTTTGGTGGAGTATTTTTAGTGAGTATAGAACAGAAAAATTACAACAGGACAGATATAAGTAATACTTGAAAATTTAAAACATCATTTCATTAACAAAACATGTTTGGCTACATCACAAAACCATAACAAGAGTCAAGTACATAATATCCATCCTGATAAAATAGAAGTACATAATCCCATTACATAGACAATAGCCAAAAGATAACTGAGCTTTACTTCTACCGTCCAAGCCCCAAAAGATAGATATAGCGGTCTGGTCCAAGCCCGCTAGTGCTAAGTCCACTCTGGTAACCTGAGGGTGGGGAAAAAGATAAACAACAACGGGGTCAGACATAAGTCTGAGTGAGTCCTATAACCCTAACAATACAACCATTAAAGTAATTAGGGTATGATATAAACAAGATACGGTACCTCTGGGGATAATGACTACAATAAGTAGCCCACAAAACACAGGATGTACTACGATAATCGAAACGACGTATTTATCCATCCAAGGATAATTACTAGCTTACACCACCCCAGACCCTACCCACCCAAGGGTAATTCCTACACTGCACCACACCAGTTCTACCCACCAAGAGTAATTCCTACTTAAAGGTTGATCCCACTAAAGTCTTAGAAAATATAGCTAGTAGTCTCTGGTACTTCTAGCTGACCACGTAGGTGCCGTCTGCCCCTACCTCCACTAGGTGTATAACTGACCACGTAGGTGCCGTCTGCCCCTACATTCACTAGGTGTACCTAGTAATCTTACCCAGTAGTTTCGTGTACCCCTACATAGGTGCCGTCTGCCCCTATCTTTACTAGGTGTACCCACTACTCCCCATCGATCGGCTCCCTACCGTAGATACCCGTGCTGGTCCCACAGTGGGGTGTATCACTCCCCTAAAGTGGCTACCCAATACTAACGGTGCACGGCTTTATATCCACACGATGCAACAACGGCTTATCTACCAGCCCGGGCCCACACACGCATATGAAACCCGTTGGACTTGCATTGCCACCGCTAACCCGTTTTGGCCTCTTATAATCAAGCCCAATATGCGTGTCCCGTCACTCGACATGGGTCGAGCCCACAAAGATACGTTTGGGATATTGGTTGAAATGGGCCCCCACAAGCTACTACTTAAGCTTGTCATTAATCTAGTGCATCCCACTTAACCTCTTTTTATAATCATGCCCCCTTACACGTTAAGGTTTGGTTAAGTCATCTAATTATATTTCAATTGCTACTTAAGGCACCCACTAGATTTCCACATGCCACCCAAGGCACTTACTTGATTCCCACATGCCACCCAAGGCACTTACTTAACCCTTTAATCATGTTTAATTACATGTTCCACTTTGGTTAAGTATTCTAATCGTATTTTCTATTGCCACCCAAGGCAACCCACTAGTTTCCTCATGCCACCCAAGGCACCCCCACTAGTTACTACATGCCACCCAAGGCACCCACTTAACCCCTCATGTCCCACTACATGCTAATATGGTTAAGTGTTTCTTAATTAATTAAGACCGTGATCTCCCATAAAGACCTCCCACATTAGACTGGCTGTTATGACCGCCTGGTTAAGCCGGTAGAGTCCGGGCAGTCTTACGTCATAACAGAGTCTAACCTCGTGTCTTTACCTTAATCACGTATTTAATTTATGGCTGAGACCTCTCACATTGGGCTGACATTTGTAGCAACTGGTTAAGCCGGTCGGGTCCGGTCAGTTTTACACTACAAATGAGTCCAACCTCGTGTCTTAGTCGATTAATTACACCTAATTAATCACCCCCATATTAATTATCCCTAATTAATATCAAGTTTTCCATAACATGGGTAGACCTAACTCAATAGGTAAATTCCCATGGGGTAGACCTAACTCAATAGGTAAATTCCCACTTATGGTAATTTATTTTTATGGTATGCTTAATCATACCCAATCATTCACTTATTAACATATTTACCAACCCCATCGTTCCCCACGTAAATCGTTCTCATTTGATGACATAAATAAGGGGAAGATCATCACAAATATCATGGGTTTAGCATACAACTTTGTCATGGGTTAAGAGGATGTCAACTTGCATATATGAGCATATATTAACCCAACCACATTTAACCCCAAACTTGCACATTATCATACACATGTATTACATAACATGTTGAACTTGCATATAAGCATTCTCATAACTTGCATAACACGTTAGACATGCATTTAAGCCTACACATATAACTTGCATAAGCATTCACATACTTGTATGGGCATTCATATACTTGCATAAGCATTCACATACTTGCATATCACATTAAGCTCGCATTTAAGCATATACATAACTTGCATAGCATCATGCTCATAACTTGCATAATCTCATAAACTTAACTTGCATAACACTATGCACACAACTTGCATACCCTCATACACATAACTTGCATATGCACATAACTTACATAACATGTTGAGCTTGCATGTAAGCATAACTTGCATAATATGTCGAACTTACGTATATGACTTGCATCTTAAAGGAGGGTAAACATGCATAGCATATAAGGGTGCCATCTTGCATATGTATATACCATATTTAAAAGGGTAAACTTGCATGTCATGATTTATGCATAATACCAAACACTTAGCATGCATAAAACCACTTACTTATCATGCATAGAATCAAATACTTATTATGCATAAAATCAAATACTTATTATGCATAAAACCAAATACTTATTATGCATAAAATCAAATACTTATTATGCATAAACCCACCACTTAACTTGCATAAACCCAAACACTTAACATGCATAAAACCCCATACTTAGTATGCATACAATCAAATACTTATCATGCATAACGTCAAATACTTTAGCATGAATAACATCAAATACTTAACATGCATAACACCAACTACTTAGCATGCATAAAATCACATGCATAACTTGCATATCATGTTACATATAACTTGCATATATTCTCACATATAGTTTGCATAACATGTCACATATGCATAAATGTTTAACATGGTGTTTTGCATCATAAAACATGGCCTTAACTTGCATTTAACATAAAACTTGCAAATCACATATCATACAAACTTGCATAAATACATTTATCCACAAACATAGCCATGTCTTATCACATCCTACCATAATCAATTTAACAATTGATTATTAAAGCCATAGAAACTCACCAAAACCAAGATTAGCAAATCAATGAAGTAAAACTAGTTGCCAAATATGAAGAAGAAGGTGATTAGGGGTTGATTAGCTTGCAACTCTCTTCATTTGATTTGTGGAGGCCATGACCAAGTTTCATTTTGCCATAGTTTAGTTACTAGATTTAATTATGAATGAATTAGGGTAGGGTTAGGGTCTTATTTATAGGATTAGGTTGCATTTTAGACCCTTGGATTAACCCTAGATTAGATTAGGACCCTTAGATTTAGGAAATCTCTAGAACCAGCCCTCCTAGCCAGCCTGAAACCCAACCTGGTGCAACCTGGTGCACCCAGGTTCACAGAACGGTGCCACCCTGTCGACAGGCATGTCGACACCCCTGTCGACAGGCCTGTCGACATGGGTTGGGCGGGAAGCTACCCGCCTGACCCCGCCTGGCCCATTCCAAATCTGAATATTTAAATTTTTAAATCTGTTTTAGTTTTGAATTTTCTGCAAACTTCATCGGGCCATAACTGGGCCATACGGACTCCGATTTTCGAAAACTCGGACTCTATTTCGCGTATTTTTCCGAGACGAACGCAATAACGCAGCCCGTTTCCCCTAATTCCCACATCTGAGATTATTTATTCTGTAATTAGTGAATTTTAGTATTAACCCAAAATACGGGGTGTTACAAATGCAACCTCCCCCAAAGGTCGCGAGAATTCATTGTGTGAAACGAAGAACGGGATTTCACTACATGAAACGATGCGTGAGAGTTCGTTATGCGAAGCGATGCAATCTCACTCAAAGGTCGTGGGAATTCGTTGTGTGAAACGAAGCGCGGGAGTTCACTACGTGAAACGATGCGCGGGAGTTCGTTACGCGAAATGATGCAACCTCACCCAAAGGTCGCGAGAATTCGTTGAGCGAAACGAAGCGCGGGAGTTCACTACGTGAAACGATGCGCGGGAGTTCGTTACGCGAAGCGATGCAACCTCACCCAAAGGTCGCAGGAATTCGTTGTGCGAAACGAAGCGCGGGAGTATACTACGTGAAACGATGTGCGGGAGTCCGTTACACGAAGTGATGCAACCTCACCCAAAGGTCGCGGGAATTCGTTGTGCAAAACGATGCTCGGGAGTTCGCTATGCGAAACGATGCACGGGAGTTTGTTACACGAAATGATGCAACCTCATCTAAACCTCGTTGGAGTTCGCCTTGCGAAACGATGCGGCAACCAAAAAATCCTTTCCACAGAGAAAGTAACCTCTCCACATCAAAGATCAACGATGCTTAGTGATGTTTATAATGTCGATTCAGTCGGCATGAGAAGACGAACGTTGGGTTATAAACAACCTCTCCATAATAAAGGCATCCAGTGGAGTCTCCGATGTCAGAACTGACCAACAAAGTAGATAAACATTGAGTAGAAAAAGTCCTTCCCATAGTGAAGTCTAATGACGACTTCCTAGGCTGGGGTACGAATATCTAGTGCTTCTCCAAGAAGAAGCATAAAATAAATCACAGATATGTATTTCCCAAATGTGAAATGTCGTACACCATCATATAAGTCATTAAAACAATGAAGCTTGAAATCCACAGTCGACTTTTGTCGCCTAGTTGATCTTAAGCGTTAATGCGAATTAGAATTAGAATATTGTGTTCATACAAATAATATTCGATAGGTAATAAACCGTTGAATAAACCAATTCTGTATAAAAATATCATTCAATTCAAAATATAATTTGCCCTAAATAAAATTTTTGACTGACTAATCTGTTGTCGATGTGGGTAATCGATAACAAAACATTAGCCCGGAAACGTGCAATGTTTTTGTTAATGCAAAACAGGTTGTAGTAGTGAAAAAGGCACAACCATCGTTCGCTTTAGAAAGTGCGATCTGTTTCAGTAAAATCCAATAGCTAAGCGAGTTCATAAAACAAGTAAATTAGCATGAACTGGCTACAACCGTTTCAATGAAAATCGGCACGACCAATCCTTCGCGAATTTCACTTGTTTCACGCACTCGGGCCCGAATTAAAGCCGGGGAAGTGACACATTAGCGCGATGTTATCAACGACAAACACTCGAATTCAAAACTGGAGCGTCTGTTAGCGCAACAAGATTCGTGCAATAGAGCATCTTAAGAATGAATATGAGTTCGAATTATCACCAACAAGTTTTTAAGTACTCAACATTAAAAAATTTGACCAAATTTGGATCAAGTACACCAGTTCCATATCCAATAGCTTATGTTCCAGAAAATAAAAACACCATGATCCATCTTAAACGTTTATCTACGATCTATTCATGTGCATTTAAATATTAACAACAACTTGAAGCTTGCATTTTTCACAAGCAAAAATACAATCTTCGAGGGGCAAATGTTAACCCTATTAAAAACATGGATCAGAAATAATTAGTCAAATGCGCATGCAATAGATGCTTAACGATTAAGTGTCACAGATTGACGTTGTTTTAATATAATGGTTCGGTCGGCCTCAATGCTTTGTATGGATCAGATACTTCTTATGGATCAGTCGGGTTCTGTTATATGGATCGGTTGACATTCATATCTGTACGGGTCAGTCGGTTAGCTTCGTTACCTATGGGTCGGTCAAGCTGCTCACGCATGGGTCGGCATCACAATATATATGGATCAGACATATTTACATTATATGGGTCGAACATATTATTGTATGGAAAAGAAATGTACTATTCACATGAATGGTGACGTGGAAACATACAAAAGGGTAGCATCAGCTCATTACCAACGTAAATTGCAATGTTAACATTCACGACTCATTACAGTAACAAATGTAAGTTCATTCTTACATGTTAATAAATGAAGAAGCATGGGCCAGTCTCATACGTAAGAAACTTTATGTAATCAAGTACCACGTAACTTGACTAAAGTGGTACAATACATCATGAATGCATGCATTGGATATGTTGGTTGGACATGTAGACTGCTAACATGGTTCAGAAATTGAAACGACCCGAACTTCCCTGGTGAGGAAAGCACGGATTGAGTCGAGAACAAGCCACAACAGAACGCAGACGGGAGAACATTTCATTGTTAATTACAACAATTCATCAGATTACAAGAATATACAGAGTATAAATGAATATTACATTCGATAAATATCAGAGATTACAATAAATTACATAGCAGCGGAAAATAATACAATACACAACTAGAAGTAATATGCAGATACAAAGCTTTCCGAGTATCGTTCCAGCTATAAATCAGGATCCTGTTAATATAAATCTGCAAAACCAAAACTACTAGCTGCCCGTGTCAAAATAAGGGCACCCAGAGTTTAGGTTAAAACAATAAACTCCAGGTCAGTCATGGGACTGGTGTGAGAACTAAAACAGTTATTAATCTTTATTTTTAAAGTTAGGCAAATCAAGGGACCACGCCGTATAACACGGAACGGGTTTCCTCCCAAGAATACCAGTGCATAAAACAACAGCGCAATGCTAAATAAAGAAAAATGAAGCTATTATAAGACCCAGGTCCTATCACACAATGCAACGCAAGCCGGGGGATAGGGTTTTTACCTTATAATAGCCAAGAATGCTTGATATGTTTAAAACAAATCATTTGATACTATTATAAGTGCATAGTGTATAAAACAACTTCAAATCATAAGTATCAATCATAGACGGCATGGGTACCATATATCATGTCGCCAATACTAGGCTCTATAAATAAAACCGCAAATGTCATGTATTTGGAAGTTGGGTTTCCATCTGTGAACCGAGGCAAAAGATAGTCCTCAACCGATTCGAGACAGTCTATCCCATGTCTCAGGAACAGCCGCAACTGCCCCATGGATTGTCAGGGCCGGTCCACCGATGTGGATTATTATGCCTAAACACAACGCTCCCCGCCCTATGGGGCGTAAATGAGCCAACGAATGACTCGATCGGTCCCGGATCGACCGATATATCCGAGGCGCCTCGCAACAGCAACAACCACATAAGTCAAACTCGTCAGGGCGTGTAAAACCACTGACGCCACTTTTAGCTAGAAGGAAACGCATGCCCTCCCTGAGGTCCGTCTCCCGTTTTTGGTTCACACCGGGGTGTGAGGCTCGCGAATCAACGTTACACAATGCTATGCCACAAAGGCCGTGCTTTGATCATCCACCACAAGACTTTGCTTTTCAACAGAAGCCTTGATCAATTGCCTCTTAGGAATGCCACACAGGCAATTCACTCCATGCGTTTGATATCCATCAATATATAACCCCTGAGATCGTACGTCTCAGAGAAGGGCGTTAAGCAAGAGAATAAATTCTCCGCCGCCAACCAGATATATATTTAATAGAAATCAACCACACAGACTAAAATCCAATGTCAGACACACAGTCCATTTACAAGTTCGTTCTGGGTCTGAACGAAACCGGAGGCACCTTGTACCTCGCTTATCCATCGATCTCCAAGTACGTCTGGACGATCACCAACTGTTTCCATCTTCTTGGGTGTACAGCCCAATCAAGATCATCAGTAATTATCCAAACGACGTGAAGACCTCCGGTCTTCGACCACCGTCTTCATCTTCGACACCACGTCGAATCAGTTATTCAGAATGGGATAAACCCGGTCTTTCAGAATAACTCGCGTATATAATAGACAAGTGTTACACAAACACAACATACGGCTCATTCCAATTCAGAATATTCTTTTATTCAAATATTTCTATACTTTGGGAAAAGTTCCCATTAATTTTATCAAAGATAAATTCTTTAAATTTATTCTTTAATCTGCTTTTGAATATCAATTCAAACTAGTCGGGATTAGCGAACCACACCGAAGTAATCATTTGTTTTAATTTCCCAATCCCAACCTATTCATCCCATGAAGTAAAACTGGTTATACTTCATATCTAACACCACGGTGTTATCGGTAAAATCAATTACCATCTCACTTTTAAATCTAATTAAAGATTTAACTATCGCCTGGAGCAAAACTGGTGATACTCCATTCTTGATCATTTCAATCTAATTAAAGGTTCATTAAAACTCCACTTAGTTTTAATCTTTAACTGGGCTAAAGAATTAGTGTCCTTTAAAACACGGTTCACGATAAACCCAAAATCACATTCATTAATTATCGGGTTAAAGAACAAATGTTATTTAAAACACTGTTCACGATAAACACAAAAATCAATACCAGTTCAATTTCAATTAAATATTATTTAATTGGTACACTTCATTAAATCTAACTAAAAAGATTTAATCTTTTCTCAACTGGGTTCAAGAACAGTGTTAATGAAGACACCATTCACGACAAACCCAAATCACATTTGATATTAAATACAAGGCTCTGAATAGAAAATATATCGGCTTATATTCAATATCAAATTCTACGACCAACAAATATCGTATTGGAAATAACGATATGTATATATATATATATCTTTCAAATTTCCATAACAACATCTGTATAATCACGAAATCCAACATCGAAATATTCCGAAGACAATTTCGATTCAAATCCATTCCAATGTAATTATTGGAAATTCTGGTTATTTTCAAAACCATTTTCAAATCCAATTTATTTATTTCAAAAATAAATAAATTATTATTCTAGGTCAAAACTAGTTCATTTCGATAAAAATCCATTTTTATCTTTTCAAATATGGAGTTTTTCATCCCAAATCTTCACAAATCATTTCTTATGATTTTACACAAATTATTACTATTTTTAATAATTTTATCAAGGCCCGCACAGTCGATTTCCATCAACGGCAATCGAACTGCACTTACAACGACCTTTTTCAAATTGGATTTGGACATAATTCCAAATCCAATCGTTAGATTACTAATTTCTAATATTCGTTAGAAAGCTCTTTTCGATACGAACCCAACGGTTCCGGTTTTAGGAGAATCCGATGGTCGGATCTCCCCCAATATCCGTTCGAAGTCAACGGTCGAAATTCGCGAACTGCTGCGGCCCGGCGCGTTCTATTCAGGCCATTATATTTTGTGACACCCCGCCTCCGCCAGGGTGTCTCTTGCAAGCACTCTGACTTTGGAGGGGCGTTTGAATTGGGTAAACATGCATAATGATATATCAAGGCAGAACAAGAACATATGTATATATGTAAACAGAGTAAATAAGATAAGTAAAACAGCGGAAGATTTCAAACTATTTCAAAACAAGTCTGGTACAACATAATGCCAACTTTCCAAATACACAAGTCTAGATAAAAACAACATCACTGAAAAACTGAAATACATAAGTACTATCCCCAAAATAAGTGATAACCATAGCTAGCTTCATGTCAAGACCGTACATGAGCTAAAATCCCACAAGCAAGCGATCAGAAATCCAAGCTAAGCTCCAATATTCCCACCCTGAGAACCTGGGGGGGGGGGGGAACGGAAGAAAAGAGGCGAAAGAAAAACAGGTCAGTCAAAAAGACTGAGTAAGCCCTACTACAATCAATGTAAACTGATAAAGTTAACTGGCATGAGAAGCAGGGATGAACATAAGGATAACAACATACTAGCATGATGATTAACTAACAAGGTAGATAAAGGTGTCATCGCATAATCAGGTTTAAGGTTTTTGCACCACAGGTGTACTAGCAAGCTAACATGATTTGAATAAACAAGTATTGATCCCTTGGCCCAAGCTTTGGCCCAATAACATGAAGTGACCCTAATACGAGGTCCAATAACATGAAGTGACCCTAATACGAGGTCCAACCAAACGGTCTAGTCGATCGGCTCCCTATAAGCCTAACTCGTCACGTGTTGGTGTCAATACGGCCCAAACATAATTGTAGTCGGACTGTGCCGGGTCCACCCTTCGGGTGTATCAAGCCCTAGGGTGTAAACCCCTGGACACCATAAACATAAGTGCACAGTCTCGATCTACTGGTACCCGTGCATGTTTTCTCCGGCTACGGACTACGTGCACGACCATAGTCCGTCCGGAACTACACCGGCGTACCACTCTGCCGTCGCTTTTGGTCACTTACCTCAAGTCCAGTAATCGTGCCCCCTCCCTAGCCTAGTCCCTAGGGACTTAATGATACAAACTTGGGATTACTGCTGGAGTGGACCCCCATTGCTAGGATTTTCTAGTGGGTTAAGTACGGTTTAACCCTCTTGCTAATCATGGATTAACTTGGTTAAGTGTAACGATGAGTTCACGACTTAACCCTGATTAATCTACCAAGCCCACACTGATTAAGTATTAAGTGGACCATGACTTAAACCCTAATCATGAGGCATTAATTAATTAATGTGCCTTAACCTCTCACATTAGACTTCGTTGCGGTTACTAGTTAAGCCGGTCGGTTCCGGGTAGCTTTATACCACAACTTGGTCTAACCTCGGGTTCAAGGTACAACATGACCAACTTCTCACATTGGGTCCTGTTGTTTGTAGCAACTAGTTAAGCCGATCGGTTCCGGGTAGGTTTACGCTACAAACTCAACCCAACCTCGAGTTGGTCACACTTATATTTTCTAAGTGTCATGTCCATTATGTTTCCAAAACATATTACGAGTTTTCAAGCCTTTGGGTAGACCTAACTTAATAGGTAAATTCCCAATGGGTAGACCTAACTTAATAGGTAAATTTCCAATCTTATGTTTTTATGTCTTTTAAGTTTACCCAACCCCAAACGCAATCCCATCGCTTACATATCGCAATAGCGCATAAAGGATAGAAAGAGGGAACTTGGCATAATCATGACATAAAGGTGTTGAAGCCACAAGTTTAACATGGTGGCATATGAAGTGTACATATGTTCATATACTTGCATATTACATTTTTAGGCCTCAAAAGCATGCATAAAACCAAACTTAGCATATAAGTGGTACATGGTGATAAATGACATGTAGAAGTTGCCATAAGTTCGCATTTAGCCTCACATGCAAGTTATCATAAGGGATATGATAACTTACATGTTGCCAAAATGCAACCTTTAGCCTAAAGCTTGAAGCTTTAAGCTCATAAACCCAAGATAAGCTTGCATAACATGATAACATGAGAAAAAATGATCAACCCAAACTTGCATAACATAACTTGCATATCATTTGGCAAACTTGCATATCATAACATAGTAAACTTGCATAACGTAACATGATAAACTTGCATATCATAACATGGCAAACTTGCATAACATAACATGATAAACTTGCATATCATAACATGGCAAACTTGCATAGCATAACATATCAAACTTGCATAACATGACATAGCAAACTTGCATATCATGGCAAACTTGCATATCATAATGATCAACCAAACTTGCATCATTCATTTAACTTTAGAGTTTAAATATGAAAGTAGAAAAGGGCTTACAATGCTTATGAAGGCACAAAAATATATATAGATTGAGACAAAGCCCTTATGCAATCAAATAAACCCAAAATGCAAGCTCCAATAGAAAAGCCCTTGAGCAAAAATGATCAAAACCCTTGCTTTATGATGTAAATATGGAAACTTGACTTGAATGCAAGCTAATGACACTCATACAAGCTTGAAAACACTTGTATGCATGGAAAATCTCTCATAGAAATAACTTAGAAATTTTATGAAGAGAGTGGAGGCCATGAGAGGAATAATTTTGCCATAGTTTAGTTGTAGGGTTGAATAATGATGATTTAGGGTTAGGTTAGGGGCTTATTTATAGAGATTAGGATTAGTTTCAACCTTAGGATTAAACCCTAATTCCAATCTCAGCCCTTAAAACCGAATCTGGCCCCAAAACCTAACCAAAACCCCAAAATGGTGCACCAGGCAAAACTGCCCGGCTGAACCAAGTCGACAGGGCTGTCGACTTGGGTGCTCTGGCGGGAATTTTCCCGCCTGGCCCAATCTGACTCTTTTTCGAATTTTGAACCCGAAATTCGAAATCTGTTTTGAACTTGAAATTTTCTGAAAACTTCATTGGGCCTTAATCGGGTCATACGGACTCCGATTTTCGAAAACTCGGACTCTATTTCGCGTATTTTTCCGAGACGAACGCAATGGCATAGCCCGTTTCCCTTGATTCAGATTTTAGCATTAAATTCTGCCTCGATTTACGTTATAACAGGTTATTGAAAATACGGGTTGTTACATATTTTATATATAATATATACTTCGTCGATTTCAATTCAAAACGTATTTTATAAATCGTTTTAAATTCGTTTTCAAAACGATTTCAACTTCTATTTCAAATTCAAATCAAAATTGAAATTTTCCTTGCAAATTCGTTTTAAATTCATTTCAAATTGATTTCAATTCAAATCGATTTTTAATTCAATTTCAGTTCATTTTCAATTCAATTTGAATTTCAAATTAATTCAATTTCAATTCGAATTCATTCCTATTTAATTTCAATTCGAATTCATTCCTATTCAATTTCAATTCGAATTCAATTCTACTCCATTTCAATTCGAATTCATTCCTATTCAATTTCAATTCGAATTCAATTCTATTCGATTTCAATTCGAATTCAATTCTATTCAATTTCATTTCGAATTCATTTCTATTCAATTTCAATTCGAATTCATTTCATTTCAAAATATCAGATTTTGAAATCACTTTCGATATTCATTATAAAATGAATAAAATCGATATAAATATCGTTTTCGTCAAAATGGCGTCAATCTAATCGATACGGGTTCATATATTTCTATTTTCAAATATTCTATTTCAAATATTTCTTTTTCAAATATTTCTATTTTAAAACTGGAATGAGGCCCAATCAATTACCATATAATGTTTTCTACCACACATATACAACAGCAACGATAAACCATCAACCATCATCCAAAGTGCGTTCTACACTGCATAAGCATCAAATATAAATATTTAACGCTTATAACAGTCTGTCAATCAATCGATCGACATACAACTAAACAATCGGGATTAGTGTACGTCAAATATCATCCCAATACCCGTGTGGGCTTTCAAACAATCAAACACAGATTTTATTTGTGCAGTTGGGCGATGTGTAAAATTTATCGTCCCAATCAATATCAGTCAAATGTGTGTATATAAACAAATCGTTCGATTTGTTTATTTTTATTTCATTTCATATACACGTTAAAAATTCTATTTTTAACTATAAAATATTTTCCACTATAAAATATTTTATTTCATTTCACATCACATCACACAATCAATTACACAGCAAAATCAAACAAACAAGCATACAAGCCGTCCATGGTCTGTGGACGACGGGTGTCGGGTGCTACTAAACACCGTCTGCATCCTAGTATATATTTATAACTAGAAAAATAGAATTAAAGGTGAGGAGTTCTCACAAATTAGCTAATCCAATCCCACGACTCTTCTTATGTAGGAATCTTCGTCGTTCTTGCCTCTTGTCACTTTCTTTGCCCGTATTCTCTACATATGTAAAAATCGAATTTTTACTTTGCTATTCAATATATAAAAATCGAATTTTTACTTTGCTATTCAATATATAAAAATCGAATTTTTACTTCGCTATTCAATATATAAAAAATCGAATTTTTACTTCGCTAATCAATATATAAAAATCGAATTTTTACTTCGCTATTCAATATATAAAAATCGAATTTTTACTTCGCTATTCAATATATAAAAATCGAATTTTTACTTTGCTATTCAATATATAAAAATCAGTTCTTTCATATCTAAAAATCTCGTTTTTCACTTACTGAAAACCTCGCCTTTCACTTTAACAAAAATATGGTTTTTCGTATAACAAAATATGGTTTTTCCTTCAACAAAATACGGTTTTTCCTTCACAAAAATTTCAGTTTTTATCCTACACATTATATAGAAGATAAGTAATCAAATTAAATTAAAATAGTAAAAACTTACTGGTCATTTTCGTTCGGGTGGTGGATGCTCGCCGGGGAGGGGGTTTTCTTGGCGTCGGAATAGGGTGGAAGCGGCCAAGGCGGAGGAGCTGGGGGAGGCTGAAGGGGGGGGGTGCGCGTCGCTAGGTGGAGGGGGTGCACGGTCGGCTGCAGGAGGGGGGAGTGCGCGGTCGGCTGCAGGGGGCTGCGCGGTCGGCTGCAAGAGGGGGAGGGGTGCGCGATCGACAACAGGAGGGGGAGGGGGGAGGTGCGTCGCTGGGTGGAAGGGGGGTGCGCGGTCGGCTGCAGGAGGGGGGGGGGGGCGCGGTCGGCTGCTAGGGTTTTTTTCCTTTTTTTTCTGTTGAAATGAAAACGGGGAGAGAGGGAGGAAGGAGGGGGGGTATAAGGAAAGTATATATAATAATATATATTTTATTTTATTTTAATTTTAGAAAGTAACCTTTTCATTCGAAGTCGAAATCAAGCCCACCGACTGTCGTCCATAACTAATTACCCTCATTCCGAACACAATGAGATGTGTCGTAAGCTGATTCGATCGTTTCGATCAGTTTTCGTCAAAATCAACATATAACTCTATATATTGAATTTGAACGCACATTTCAATTTACTAGGGTCACATACTAATTAGAAAAATTCCCGAAAAATATTTTCTAGCTTCGTATTGACGATACGGTCCTAAAAAAACTAGTTTCGTCGGATTCTGAGACCGGTTGAAAAATGGCCATTTTCCAGTCGATTAAATTCAACTTAAATGGTCAAAACACGTTTTCCTTTGCCACGCTCACATATTGATTCGAAAAATTATAAAATTTGGAATCTAGTAATAATTTGACATCATGGATCCAACAAAAGTGGTTTCGTCGAAATCCGAGGTCGTTTGCAAAATTTTCATTTTTA
Organism: Allium sativum; assembly: GCA_030737875.1. Classification (NCBI taxonomy): domain Eukaryota; kingdom Viridiplantae; phylum Streptophyta; class Magnoliopsida; order Asparagales; family Amaryllidaceae; genus Allium; species Allium sativum. Next base: position 52,383,910 of record CM060909.1, on the reverse strand, counting down.
AGGGCCTGAATTCCATAGCGATTATTCAGAATTTTCAACTGGACATATCTTTTGATTCCCGCTATGAAATTTCAATTTTTCGGGTTTGTTGGAAAGATAACCACAATTAGATTCCATTATTTTTGGTTTCACTAAAATCCGGTTTATTTTGCACCCGGTATGTTCATTTGAATTTTGAAATCGAATTATCGAACTACCGCGCCATTTTCAATTCCTTTTATAATTTTAAAATAAATATTTATATTCTAACGACGATCTATATAAAATATACGTTCGAAATCCATTCAAAATAAATTTCTCGTCGATATTATTTAAAATAATTCATTTTAAATAATCAAAATTCGCTAAAATTGCCAAAATAAAAATTTTAAATTGGCCCAGATTTCCGGGTTATTACAGAAATTAAATAAGATGAAGATGAGGCATATTATTTACGCATGAAACAAGTTTGTCTTCATTGAGCAAAATCTACGTGGAAGTATCGGCTTGCCTGGAGAAGTATTGACATGCATATAAGGACCGGCTTCAATAAATGGATTGGTCACATGCTCGGTCAACTTCATATGGATCGGCTCTGACACTATATGGATTGGTCATATTATTTTATATAAGGAAAACGTAGTGTTTATATGAGTATGACGCAGCACTCGTATGGGAGCAAAGTATGGTATGTGAGCCACCATTGGGTTATACGCATGAAGTATTTACATAGGTCATTAACCTTGTGCAGGCAGCGACGTTCACACAACACTCTCATATGGGTCAGTAGTAAAAATATAACCCGTAGCAGTTTCGTAACCAGTGTAAGTCGGTATGGATGCCGGCTGTTCTCAGCTGCTTAGTGGCATTTTCGTAAATAAGTTTGAGACCGATCCATAGCCTGCACACCATAATTTCAACTTTGTCACTACCTCCAAACGACGCCTATAAATACCCCACTTATCCACCATTCAGGGGAGGGATTTTGGGACCCCGAAGGGCTGTCTAATTCATTTCTCCACCACTCTCAAGCACTCCAAGCTCCATTAACGGGTTCTCAAGCTCAATCCACCTACCTCCAACAACAAATCGACTAAATCGTCACCAAACTTCAATAGAAATCTCTCAAACTCAATCTAAGTGATCTCGAACTACCATTAATTCTCTCTAAAGCTTAGATCCAACACAAATTCACCATGGAATCAATGAAAATCGTCTAATTGTCCAAGTGGTCGAAGATCTACACATCTACTATCGCAAATTAAAAGATCTCGTCGATTCCATCGAGAATTCAAGTGACATCTAGAGTGAAAAAGAGAAAAAAAAATAGAAGATCGATATAAAAGAGAGAAATGAGTGATATGAATAAAATCATGTATTTTGTAAATTCAAAAGTGATAATGAAAATAACTTCTATAGTGGACGTAGGTCTAAATTGATCGAACCACTCTGAATTCTCGTGCTTTTAATTGCTTTCATAGTTCGTGGCTCCATTTTTCTGTTTCATACCTTTTGGTGAAGCATTGTAAAAATACCTTAGGTGTTGTGGTCATTTTTTGATTTCAAAAATCCACTATTTTGATGTTGCTGCTAAGATGGTACATCTAGCACATCTCTAAGTTGATATACAAACAACTGCATCTTTCATACGTACAAATGTGAAACTCAAAGTTGTAGGAGGCATAGAATTTCAACCTTCGCTACTACCAAAAGTTGACATTCTTCTTCGAAAAGAGGTACTATAATGATATGACATCACTTGACAACTTTACTGCTCTCCCAGTTGATAATGCCTCTAAATTCAAAAAGAAAACTTTATTTCCATCAACTCCGAATCGGGATTTGGATCCTCCTTCTCGTGTGGTTTCGGTTGTCAACTAGCATGTGACACCTCCGTTTTGGTGTTAATATTGCACCTTCTTAAGCACCACAACCAAATGTGTGTTATCCACTCTTCATTTTTAAAAAGGATAAGGATGTCAATACATTGGCCAATATCTCAGCCAGACCCACTAGTGCGCACGGACTTCACATCTTAACTAAGGATATGATCCTACCGTCAGCTTATTAGTCAACGATACGTCTACCTTAGAGTAGTCCATAGTAGAATGTATATAACTTCACGCCAATCCAAGGAGATTTTTAATCTTAGCACCCTTGGCTTGACTCAAACTTCAATGTGCCTGGACTTTTTAGGATCTATAGCCACATCCTACTCAAGACAATATAACCCAAGCATCTTACTTTGCTAATCCTAAAGTGATACTTCAAGGTCTAACCATTAGTCGGTGTTTTTTCAATGCCTACAATACAAACAACAACCATGCCTTATGCATTTTACCAACCTATAAGAAGATGAAACTACAGTTGGGTAGCACAGACACAACTTACCAAAATGATATCTTAGAGAAAAGCCCAAGAAATCAATAAAGATGCTGACCTAGTGGTGAAACTGGATAGCATAACCAAACAATCAAAATCAAAGCAACTACGGTATGTTGTAATTAACACTCTCCATCAAAATACTCTATGTTGGCTAAATTCCCTCGGAAAGTCCAGCTGATAGAGCAGCCTCATACTATAGAGCTGATCGGAAAATCCATTTAGAAATGAGAATGGATACATGCTCATCCTCCACTCCTTGGGTATCATATGCCTTAGATGCATAGCCATAGGTCTAACATCTATAGCTAAATCAATATGGAAGTTAACCCAAGTACGGAGGTAATATAGCCACCTCATTGAATCTGTCCAAGTACTATAAAGCAACAAGCTCATATAATGACTCGTTACAGAGAATTAATTGTCTCAACCTGCTATCATCCAACCATATGCGACTTGCCTATCGATGGCCAAAATGCCTCATTGCACTATCGCTAAATCGATGTTGACTCAATACTGAGGAGCAAAACATCCTAGCCCACGATCATTACCAATAGCCTCTCACAACCACTAGCATTATGTATCCTCCATGGAAATTAATTCCTAGACTATAATATTAATTTCAACTAATCCTAATGAAATCAATAGGAAGCAAACTAACAAGCAAGAAAACACGGCTAGATGGGATGAAGTTTTGATTAGCTATGCATACTGCCAAGTATATACAAGCCATACTGTAACAATCCACTACGAGGTCCAAAATTAAATGCTAAGGATGCTGTAGTAATCCATATTACTATTATTCGATGAAAAAACATAGGATTTTACACATATTTAGTCCAACTAATCCCTCAACACGATAGGTAACAATCAAGAAAGGCAAATTGATTATTTCCTATCATAATTTCTATTCCATCAATCAAACCGTAAGATTAAATGAAAATAATGGAACATAAGTCAATATAAAATACATATGGGAATCCCCTTAGTGAAAACGGAAATGACAATCAATGCATATGCCTCTATGGTTTGTCCCTACACAACAGGACAACCTTCTACACTAGGTATAAGCTTGAACATTGTGAGCTTTACAGATCAACTCCTCAAATCCTTTATCTCTCACTAAATGAAATCAATTATTTTCTAGGTTGATCGCTTAACCTAAGGATAAACTTCCATCCTTTGTCTACGGAGTCTAACATGAAGATGAACCGTACTTCAGTAGTGTATCAAATTTCATCACATAATCCAACACAGAACAAATTCAGATCCATCCTTACAGTTATTTTTAGAGGTTAAATTCTACAATATTATGCTACTCAATTCCAAGTCATTTAAAAGCTCCTAGCAAGAAACAAAATAGTTTTCACTACAACAGTTGACTCTATTCTAAGGAACAGTCTGCCTCATTGACACTTATGTCTTTATACAACTCGGCATAGTCGACTCTCTGTACATGAGCATCAAAATCATTTAGAGAGATTAAGGTATCCTAAACAGTGATTCACACCGCCATTTAGAGCAAATTAAGAGAATCAAAGATAGTGGTCCTCGATCCCTCCTAGCTTCCAACTTCAGGGATTGAGTCAATACTATTATTTCTCATTTTCCAAATCATATCATATTAGTGGCAAGGATGATCAATTGCCAATAGGGAAAATTTCACCAATGGTTCTCATGTGCAAAACAACCTATACTATATATTTATGCTTGTAATATATATAGTTTTGAAAGCCAAAGTATGTAATAAACATTTACTCTGATATATTACCCCTCGATTTTGATATCAATTATGTTAAACAATGCAACCTAAACTGTGATACCAAATGTGAAGACAACTCTAAACCACCAGTGCTTATATCATTAAATAGTGCACTGTACGAGCACCCGATCGATGTAGAAGAGTTGTCAAGGAAAAGAAATACAAGAAAAGAAGAGAAGAAGAAAAGAAAATAAGAAAATAGAAGAGAAGAAAAAGAAAGTAACACAAGACACATTAGATAACCTTTCGTATATCTCACAGCTTATCAAACATCATATAATAATAATCATAGATAGAAAAAGAAAAGAGACATTAATAACTGTATAAACCACACAATCAGAGTACGTACAGTCATACACTTATATAAAATGGTACTATAGTTTATACAAATTCAAAACAAACTCAATAGATAAACTATCACTAATAGTAGTAAGTCAATGCTATCAAGGCTCTATAGTTTCACACAATGAAATAAACAATAACAATATAAGTACGAGAAGAGGTCACTTCCTACTAATTCAGTTGTACGGCTACAGATGATGCTTACATATGTTATTTAACCAACTAATCAGATTCGCCGATGAGTACTCAAATTAATAAGAGGGAATATAAAACCTTAGGTCGGAAAATAGTCTTGTATGAGCAATAAAAAAAAGTCTCAAACACGTAACAACATCAGGAATAAAGGGTATGATACCCACCCTACCCTGACATCCATAGAATGAGCTTATATGAAAATATATACTACTATATGATAGTCATTTTGGACGTATCCTACATAAGAAAACTTAGGGTGTCCAAATATCCTTATTGGTGATATATGTATCATATGACATCCCTAAAGTGATAAGAAAACATGAAATCCTTCATCCATCATCATATTTGCCAACTTGGTTAGTTGGATGTATAACACACGTAAGATTATCCCATAGTCAAGGAGTATACTAAGTCCTGGTATCCTTGGTACTTCAGTCTATGCCCCCTTGCTCAGCTAGGTACTAGAATATCCAATAGTCTAGGGAACTAGACTAACCCATATATAACCCGAGACTATCCCATAGTCCACTCATACCCCACTCTATGAGTACACTAGGACTATTGAATATCGACAAATATTTTTTCACATGTCCTCTATAGCAAAGCTTATTTTGAAAATGTCTCTACAAATTCCACTGAAGTTGTCGTGGCTGGGATCCATCCTAAACAATAATCACCTATTGTAGAACATCATATGTCCCTTAACTCACCTCCTACGGTTAATTCAATATGACCCGCTAGCACCTACTCTACCTCTATGAATAAAACCATCCATCGTAGAAGCCTCACTTTCCGTTATGAAATCATAATGTTGAATGATGAAATTGATATGTCACTATGCCACATCCTTGCCTCAATGCCAGAACCGCTATCAAAGAGTTGTCACGTCGAAACCACTATTGAACAAACCATCATACCTTGCTCCTCAAAGTTGCCTCATTGTCTAATTCATATTAGCCATAATGGTCACCATCAATAGTACTTGATATCAACCTCTCCATACTAATTGATAATGACCAATCTGATCATGTATTTAACCAAAATCAATTAGATACACACCAAGTGAAAAAGTTCGGCATTCATCCTAAAATTCAAACCTGCGTTGCTAAATCCGTCCTCCATTTTCAGATTCGTCACCAAACTCCTATGTTGTTCTTCTTCTAGATAATCGACATGCTCGATGTACTTCCGTGAATTTATCTCATTGGTTCAAGTTCGTCATCCTTGTGTGCTAAATTAATATGCATTAACTTGTGTGTTTGATTGATATGCACCAAACTCTAGCAAATGGGATTTTCTTTATACTATGTCACCAATAAATGACGTTTATAGCTAAACTAAGAAAATAACTGACCATGATGCCAGTAATCATACAAATACCTAAACTATCATACATACGATCATAATAACATCTGTAAATCATGTGAAACCTGTTTAAAGTAATCAAAATGAGATAAGTATCAAAATATCCTAAATTTAGAGGTCGTCAAATAACATTGTAATGACCTAGATTTTTGGTCGACTAATTTTAAACATTTAATATTGTTTGAAATGTTGAGTTGATAATATAAATGGATTTATCTATCGATTTTATCGATTTAATAATCAAAATACGATTCAACTTCGAATGTATCGAATTATAGTTGTGCGACTACAGATAATGCTTACATATGTTATCTAACCAACTAATCAGATTCGTCGATGTGTACTCAAATTAATAAGAGGTAATATAAAACCTTAGGTCAGAAAATAGTCTTGTATGAGCAATAAAAAAATGTCTCAAAGCATTACAACATAAGGAATAATGGGTATAATACCCACTCTACCCTGACATCCATAGAATTAGCGTTATGAAAATATATACTACTATATGATAGTCATATTGGACGTATCCTACATAAGAATACTTAGGGTGTCCAAATATCCTCATTGGTGATATATGTATCATATGACATCCCTAATGTGATAAGAAAACATAAAATCCTTCATCCGTCATCATATTCGCCAACTTGGTGAGTTGGATGTATAACACACATAAGATTATCCCATAGTCAAGGAGTATACTAAGTCCTGGTATCCTTGGTACTTCAGTTTATGCCCCCTTGATCAGCTTGGTACTAGAATATCCGACAGTCTAGGGAACTAGACTAACCTATATATAACCAGGACTATCCCATAGTCCACTCATACCTCGCTCTATGAGTACACTGGGACTTATGAATATTGACAAATATTTTTTCACATGTCCTCTACCGCAAAGCTTATTTTGAAACTGTCTCTACAAATTCCACTGAAGTTGTCGTGGCTGGGAGCCATCCTAAACAATAATCACCTATTGTAGAACATCATCTGTCCCTTAACTCACCTCCTACGGTTAATTCAATCTGCCCGCTAGCACCTACTCTACCTCTACGAATAAATCCATCCATCGTAGAAGCCTCACTTTCCGTTATGAAATCACAATATTGAATGATGAAATCAATATGTCGCAACACCACATCCTTGCCTCAATGCCAAAACCGCTATCAAAGAGCTGTCACGTCGAAACCACTATTGAACGGACCATCATACCTTGCTTCTCAAAATTGCCTTATTGTCTAAGTCAGATTAGCCATAACGGCCACCATCAATAGTAGTTGATATCGACCTCTCCATAATAATTGATAATGACCAATCCGATCATGTATTTAACCAAAATCAATTAGATACACACTAAGTGAAAAGGTTCAGTATTCATCCTAAAATTCAAGCTTGCGTTGATAAATTCGTCCTCCATTTTCAGATCCGTCACTAAACTCCTATGTTGTTCTTCTTCCAAATAATCAGCACGCTCGATGCACTTTCGTGAATTTATCTCATCGGTTCAAGTTCGTCATGCTTGTGTGCTAAATTAATATGTATTAACTTGTGTGTTTAATTGATATGCACCAAACTCTAGCAAATGGGATTTTCTTTATACTATGTCACCAATAAATGACGTTTATAGCTAAACTAAGAAAACAACTGACCATGATGCCAGTAATCATACAAATACCTAAACTATCATACATACAATCATAATAACATCTGTAAATCATGTGAAACCTGTTTAAAGTAATCAAAATGAGATAAGTATCAAAATATCCTAAATTTAGAGATCGTCAAATAGCTTTGTAATGACCTAGATTTTTGGTTGATTAATTTTAAACATTTAATATTGTTTGAAATGTTGAGTTGATAATATAAATGGATTTTTCTATCGATTTTATCGATTTAATAATCAAAATACGATTCAATTTCGAATGTATCGAATTATAGTTGGGCGGCTACAGATAATGCTTAAATATGTTATCTAACCAACTAATCAGATTCGTCGATGAGTACTCAAATTAATAAGAGGTAATATAAAACCTTAGGTCAGAAAATAGTCTTGTATGAGCAATAAAAAATGTCTCAAAGCGTAACAACATAAGGAATAAAGGGTATGATACCCACCCTACCATGACATCCATAGAATTAGCGTATATGAAAATATATACTACTATATGATAGTCATCTTGGACGTATCCTACATAAGAATACTTAGGGTGTCCAAATATCCTCATTGGTGATATATGTATCATATGACATCCCTAAAGTGATAAGAAAACATAAAATCCTTCATCCATCATCATATTCGTCAACTTGGTGAGTTGGATGTATAACACACATAGGATTATCCCATAGTCAAGGAGTATACTATGTCCTGATATCCTTGGTACTTCAGTTTATGCCCCCTTGCTCAGCTTGGTACTAGAATATCCGACAATCTAGGGAACTAGACTAACCCATATATAACCAGGACTATCCCATAGTCCACTCATACCTCGCTCTATGAGTACACTGGGACTTATGAATATCGACAAATATTTTTTCACATGACCTCTACCGCAAAGCTTATTTTGAATCTGTCTCTACAAATTCCACTGAAGTTGTCGTGGCTGGGAGCCATCCTAAACAATAATCACCTATTGTAGAACATCATCTGTCCCTTAACTCACCTCCTACGGTTAATTCAATATGACCCGCTAGCACCTACTCTACCTCTACAAATAAATCCATCCATCGTAGAAGCCTCACTTTCCGTTATTAAATCACAATGTTGAATGATGAAATCGATATGTCGCAACACCGCATCCTTGCCTCAATGCCAAAACCTCTATCAAAGAGCTGTCACGTCGAAACCACTATTGGATGGACCATCATACCTTGCTTCTCAAAATTGCCTTATTATCTAAGTCAGATTAGCCATAACGACCAACATCAATAGTAGTTGATATCGACCTCTCCATACTAATTGATAATGACCAATCCGATCATGTATTTAACCAAAATCAATTAGATACACACTAAGTGAAAAAGTTCAGTATTCATCCTAAAATTCAAGCTTGTGTTGCTAAATCCGTCCTGCATTTTCATATCCGTCACCAAACTCCTATGTTGTTCTTCTTCCAAATAATCAGCACGCTCGATGCACTTTCGTGAATTTATCTCATCGGCTCAAGTTCGTCACCCTTGTGTGCTAAATCAATATGCATTAACTTGTGTGTTTGATTAATATGCACCAAACTCTAGCAAATGGGATTTTCTTTATACTATGTCACCAATAAATGACGTTTATAGCTAAACTAAGAAAACAACCGACCATGAAGCCAGTAATCATACAAATACCTAAACTATTATACATACAATCATAATAACATCTGTAAATCATGTGCAACCTGTTTAAAGTAATCAAAATGAGATAAGTATCAAAATATCATAAATTTAGAGATCGTCAAATAGCGTTGTAATGACCTGGATTTTTGGTCGATTAATTTTAAACATTTAATATTGTTTGAATTGTTGAGTTGATAATATAAATGGATTTTTCTATCGATTTAATAATCAAAATACGACTCAATTTCGAATGTATCAAATTATCGTATCCAAAAACGACAAAAAAATGAATTCATAGTTAAAACTGAATCGAAATGATTCTAAATCTCAATATAATTCTATTTGAATATAGACGATAATAATTTATTATCGAGGAGTTGATTGTTTTGAATTTAAATTATATTATATCGATTTAAATTGGAACTTAAGAATTGTCAATTCTCAAACGACCTCGGATTTCAATGAAACTAATTTTTTTACATTCGTAATTGTTAAATATGCCTAAATTTCAAGTTTCGTGTTAATCAGAGTTTATATGTTGTCATGCGCAATTTAAACGCATATTGATTCACGTTGAAAATCAAAAGGAAGTTTTACAAACAATCTCGAATTTCGACGAAACCAGTTCCATCATTTTCGGAATATCAAATTATTACAAGCTTTCAAGTTTCATCGCGATTGGAGCTCGTATGTGGTTGTTTTAACACATTACTTTGGGCTTAAGTTTCATAAGAATATTTTAATATTATTTTACTCTATAAATAGACAACCACATCCCTCTTACCTCTTCTATTTTCTTTCTTTCATTTTTTTCTCCTGGGAGATTTAAAATCGATTTCGTCCCCTTCTCGATCCTTCAATATATTATAATAAATCAAATTCAAAACGAAATTCAGCAATGATTGATTTATTGAACTCCTTTGCTCCTTAGCTTTATCCTCATCTACTTATTGTACAGTGCGATGTTGCTCACCGTCATTCAAAATTAGGGCAGCTTGAGGCTAAGATTGAGGTTTTGGGGAGTTATTGGTAACAATGTTTCGTTTGAGTATCGAAGTTGGGTTTAGCAGGGAGTTTAGCATTCGTTGGATTATTTTTTGGATTTTTGTTTGAAGAAGTGTCGCAACCTGGGGAATGTGGGAATGGCGATGCGATTCAAAATGGAAGGTTTGGACGTCGAGGTGGTGACCTTCGAATGCGGCTACAGGAGAGGAATGCAACGCCAGTGGTCACTTCTGTGACAGGTGTCGACACGACAGGGGAGGCTAACGGCAGGTCTAAAATGGCTTCAGAGGGGTCCTGAGTTTTGAGAAGAAGGATTAAACAGGGATCGTTTAGTGTAATGGCGTATTTAAGGTAATTATTATTTTAATTGAAGTTAATGATAATTAGTGTATACAAATTTATTTGCAAACTTATGAAATCTATAACTATTTCATACGTAATCTGATTTTAGTAAAATCAGTCGTGTTGGATTCGTAAGAGCGTAGTCTGCAACCTAAAAGTCATTTTGGAATTTTTGGGAATCTATCGGAATCAGCATGGGAATTTTAATTTAAATCGAATCTCGTTCGATTTGAATAAAAATTGTATCAGATCTGAAATTAAAAGTCGATGTGAGTAAACTTGTAACACCCCGCCTCCGCTAGGGTCACTCGCAAGGGAATGCACTAGCTTTAGAGGGGCATTATTGGTAAACATGCACAGAAATATCACAAGACAAACATATAGAATAGCGGAAGTAAAATCAAACTTTCATAACATGAATAAATAAGGTCTAAAGCCTTTTACATCAGAGTACATCAAAACCTGTCTTGCAATAGTAAAGAAGCATAAAGACATTTTCATAAATTATTCCCCAAGTAAAAACAGTAAAGTAGCCATAGCCAAGAAAAGTCCAAGCCATCCATGATGACCTTCAAGCAGAAGAAGTCCGAACTAAACAGCATTGTTTCCTCCCTGTAACCTGGAGGGGGGGGGGAACGGAAGAAAAGAGGCGAAACAAAAGGGTCAGTCAAAAAGACTGAGTAAGTCCTATCTACTTTCAGTATAAAAACAGGTAAAGGTAACATGACATGCATAAACTGAAAGTAAACATAAGGATAACTACAAGATAGATAAACCAGGGTAGCCGGTTGAACTACTGTGGCAAAGTAAACTAAGGTATCATGATAAACTACGGTGTTATGATAAGTCAAGGTATCACATCGTCAGATTTCTATCGAGTACATTATCCCAAGGTATCTACCCCGTCTAACATCCCACGGTATCTATTATGTATATTCTTCTTAGTTCTAACATGTATATTTGCTCTGCACCTCTCGTACTAGTACCCCTACCCGCGTCATGTGTTAACCATGAATATCCCTTGCTCAAAGTCGTGTAATGGTCCATGTCAACCTAGTATATCGCATATATAGGTTACTCAAATCATATGTTTCTTTCCATGTATATAAGTTCAGTCCTTTGCCGTACCTCGTACGGGCTTCCTCATGTCGTATTATCCTTGAATTCGTTTGGACTGTCACCCTTGTTCTAGCTAGGCTCTTCCATATGAATCATCGTTTTGAACTACTAGGAATTACGCCACCTAGCACCACTAGGGATTACGCTTACTTATTGCACGCTTTCGTATTTCGGTTTGGGTTAAACCACCTAGGCCACTAGGGATTACGCTAACCCTCAACCGCGCCCTTTTTCCCACGCATTCATCGTGAATCGTTTTTCTATAACTGTATGCACATGTATCACATCGTGCCATCCGAGTCCTGTCATAGGGCAAACCAAGAAATACAGGACTCGGTCGGGAGCTTTAGATTCATCTGCCGATGCAGATACTAAGGTCTGCTTTTCTACACGTGGCTATGGTCCCACGAGACCCCTCCCTCAACTAGTGAAAGGCAACACAAGAGAAAATCTTGCATGAGAACTACACTCCGGCCAGCCCACATCCTACGGCCTACCTCACCCATAATTAGATAGCAAATTATGGTCTGTTGGGTGTTCCCTGCCTTTCCGTACGTACACGCTTGACTCAAGATGGTAGATGATCGACGAACTTGCTATCTCGGGCACCTTATGTATTCGTCGACTCACTGCTATCCACCCCAGTCTTTAGGTCGCTCGCATAGCAACCAAGGCATATTCTTGGTTCTTCTACCGCAGACCTCAACCTCTTGTGAGCCTAGTATAATGACCTGGCAGCTCACAGAGGGATCTCAAGAATATCCTCACGTTCCCCGAAGCCGCTGCTTCGTTACCCAGTTCGTTGGAGCCTTTATCTAAATCAGATAGCCTGCTCCTACACGCATACTTAAACGTTGACCTAACGTATCGGGTTACTAATCTATCTAAGAAATGGTCCAAATTTCCTTGACTAAGAATTATTACTTAGTTTCCCTTAACTAAGGTCTACCACTTAGCCTTATTTCCATAATCCTTGTTAACTATGGTTATTTACCTAATCCTCCGAATTAGGGTTTATCTAATGGGTTAAGTGTCCCTTAAATTCATAACCTAGCCCGTCTACAAACCATGTCAAAATTGGCTAAGTATACAAGTCCAAGACTTAACCCTACAAACCATGTGTCAAGTTGTTAAAGTATATCAAGGAATCCATGACTTAACCTCGTCTAATTATCATTTTAGATTGGTTAATTATATAATTTAACTTGACCTTGTCATCAAATCGGTCAAGCGTATTCAAGTGATTCGTGACTTAGCCTTATCATGTTTTCACGTTAGATTGGTTAAGTATAGATTAACTTAACCTCATCAAATTAACGAGTTAGATTGGTTAAGTATAGGTCACTTAACCTCATCAAATCATCGTGTTAAATTAGTTAAGTGTTTAACTTAACCCCATTAAATTACCAAGTTGGATTAATTAAGTCTAGGCTAACTCAACCCCATCCGATTACCATGTTTAGATTAGTTAAGCCTAACCTTAACCCCATCCATTAACTGTATTATACGGTTAAGTGTCATTAAGAAAATTTACTTAACCTTATCACGTTATCGTGTTGGATTGATTAAGTGTTGGTTAACTTAATCCCGTCCACTAGTCGTATAAAAATGGTCAAGTGTCATTAGGCAAATCAAGTTACTTAACCTACCCAAGCTTATCATGTTTTGTTAAGTATCATTAGCCTAATCAAATTACTTAACCCATTTGTCCATATCATATTTGGTTAAGCCTCATTAATCAAATTAACTTAACCCTATTATGTGGCATTAATTTAATTAATGCACCCTCAACCTCTCACATTAGACCTTGTTGTGGTTACTAGTTAAGCCGGGCGGGTCCGGGTAGATTTACACCACAACCTAGTCTAACCTCGGGTCTTAAGCGCGACATGACCAACTTCTCACATTGGGTCCTATTGTTTGCAACTACTAGTTAGGCCGGTCGGTTCCGGGTAGTTTTACGTTGCAAACTCAACCCAACCTCGAGTTGGCCATACTTATATTATCTAAGTTCATCATGCTTCCAAAACATGTTACAAGTTTTCAAGCATTTGGGTAGACCTAACTTAATAGGTAAATTCCCAAAGGGTAGACCTAACTTAATAGGTAAATTCCCAAGCTCATGTTTTTATGCATACTTACATGCCAACCTCCATGTTATCTTTCAAGTCATATTTTCAAGTATAAACACATGTCATATTCAAGTTAAGATTTTGCGACATGTTCATGTTTATCTAACTACCCAAAATCGTGTTTTCCCAACGCAAGCAAAGCGAGTCAACATGGTAAGGATACCATGTCACATATTGGTCTCAAAACATGCATGATGCCAAAAAGGGCTTGGCTTCCACATGCATAACATCATAAAGGGATTGGCCATAAACATGCATAGTGTCATAAAGGATTTGGCCACAAACTTGCATGTTAGCATAAGGGGTTTGGGTTCATAAACATGCATAAGCCCCAAAATCTTGTCTTAGCCAATGTTTCACAAGTAAAGTGGTTCCTAAAGGTTCATGCTAGCATTTCATGCATAAAGATCCAAACTTGCAAGATAAACTAGGTTATGCATAGCATGAGAGGCATGATTAAGTCACTCACATGGCCTAAAATCATAAACATGAACACAAGAGGCAAGGTAAGGTTCATATAGGTTCGCATAATCATGTTTAGCCTCATTTTATCCCATGTCAACATTAAAAATACCGTTTTGATCCAAAAGTAGCTAGAACTTACATAGTTAGGCCTAGGCAAAGAAGCATGAATCATCTTGACGAAGAAAGGTGGCTCCTTTGAAGAAGAACCTTCATGAAACTCGCATAGCAATGTTGATGTGGCCTCTATTTGGTGTAGCAAGCTTGCACCTTTTGATTTGAACCCGATTTGAATGCATAGGCTCTAGGGATTTGAGATGGAGGCCATGAGAGTAGAAATTTGGCCATAGTTTAGTTACATGAGTGAATAATGAGGGTTTAGGGGTAGGTTTAGGGTCTTTTTATAGAGATTAGGATAGTTTTAGGCCCTTAGATTAACCCTAGGACCAAGCTGAACCGTCAGATTTCAAACCAGGCCCAAAAACCTAGCCAAGATAGAAAATAGGTGCACCAGATCAGAATCAGCCAATAGGGCAAGTCGACAGCCCTGTCGACATGCCTGTCGACATGCCTGTCGACTTGTCTGGGCGGGAATTTTCCCGCCTGGCCCCATTTCTGCATGTTTCGAAATTCAAATTTCCCGAAAACTTCTTTGGGCCTTAACCGGGTCATACGGACTCCGATTTTCGAAAACTCGGACTCTATTTCGCGTATTTTTCCGAGACGAACGCAATGGCATAACCCGTTTTACTTGATTCAGAATTTAAAATTAAATTCTGCCTTGATTCTCGTTTTAACATGTTATTGAAATACGGGTTGTTACAAAACTCACTCTCTGGTTCATTTATAATTTATTGTACATGAATTTTTATTTAGTATTTAATTTTGATATGTTATTTGTTGGCTGCTTGGATGCATTGATAAATTGTTTATCGGTTGTGGTTACCATACATACATATATATATATATATATATATATATATATATATATTAGTTATACTTAGGCTTGGTAGTTGGATATTTTCCGTTGTACCATTAGTGGATGAAACCCTATGCGCCCCACAATATTTATATTGGATGATCTTCTATACCACAATATCCTGCCTTGAAGCGGGATTGGTATTATTTATGTGTATAACATCAATGGATGCAGGAAAAATAAGTGAGAGGGATCCAACTAGATTCCTCAAAAATTTATTTTGTTATTGTTTCATATATATCGTGTTATATGATGTGTTACATAATCTGTGATTGGTGATTGTGCGTTTTGGATGTTTGGATAGCACTGACCTTGAATATTGATATTTAAATACCATAAAAATATATTCGAATGAAAAGAAAGGAATTTGAGTTTAAAAAGGAAAATTTATTTTTCCGAAATAAAAGTTGAATTTCAAATGGGATAGAAAATATAAACTTGTTCAATAATAAGAACATGTAGTTAAATTTATAAATGATGTTTATAAATGAAGTGAAAAAAATTATCATTAGATAGTTTGGAAATCCAACTTCAAAGGTGAATTTGAAAAAGGGAATTGAAAATCGTTTAATAAAGGAAATAATGAAATTTATTCTGATGTGTGGAATGTAAATTGAAATAAATCCATATGGATTTATGATTGGAATTCGACTATATCGAATTTATAAAAATAAATTATTGTCAGGAAAGATATTTGAATTCTATTTCGAAGAAATTTAAATTTTTAAATTAAATATTTTAAGAAATTGATATTTCCAGTATTCAAAAATCTTGAAATAGAATCTATGTTTATAGATATATGTTTATAGTAATAAAATAATTTCGAATGTAAAATAAAAAGAAAATTTGAGATTTAAAAAGGGAGATTTATTTTCCAAAAGAGGAATTGAATTTCAAATGGAACTTGGAATGGAAACTTGTTTAAACGTATAAAACAAGGAAGTAAATTTATAAACAACGTTTATAAATAAAGTGGGATATTTTGTTTGAGAGAGACGGGTGTGCAGCGTGTAGCTGCACATCCTATTAGCTTATATATATAAATAATAAACAGTCTGGCTAACTGGCCCAACCAGTAGCAAAACATAGCAGTCTAGGACATGAGGCATTCCTTTAAAACATACACAACCAAAAGTAGCATATAAAAGTACATAGCAGGATAATGTACATAAACCACTAGCATAACATCAAAGAGTGAAATGAACGATAACCTGGAAACAAAAGCTTGGAGCATCTGGATCAGTCAAACCGAATAGTAGAACTGTTGCCTTGAGTACCCGGTGAAGGCGGAGCAGGGGGAGTATGTCTGAATCGGGCTGGGCGGGGGACACCTGTCCAAAGAACAAGTAAGTATCAAATGAAGCTACAAACGCGATTGATGTGTTTCTTTGGCTTATTGAAAACATGTGTGTTATGTTCCTTCCAAATGCACCAACAAAAGATAGCTATGAATGAATCGAGTTTATGGTCAGGAGGATTGTATTTCCAGTAATCAAAGAAGGAAGAGATAGATGGTATATATCCAAGAAGAAATGAACTTGATGCAGCCCAAACCGAATAGGAGAAGCCGCAATCTATAAATAGACGGTTGATCGATTTTTCCTACTAGGAGCAAAGGATACACATTGGGTCCACTTCAATATTCAACTTACGAAGCCTATCTCTGGTATTGATGTGAGCATGGATAAGGCACCATTGGAAGAAGATGATGCGAGGGGAAGATGGCATTTCCAGATGCGAACAAAGGTGAAGCAACACTAGGATGAGAGAGGAAGTTGTAGCATGAAGAAATCGAATAGCCTTTTGTTGGGCCTAAAGCCCAAAAGTAGCGGTCTGGCCTATTAGTTAAGCGTGTGGATTGTAAAATATTGCACGTGGATGAGAATTCATTTAGAACATCAAGCCCGAACATAGTAGGTGGACAAAAGCCCAACGGGCAAGGCCCAAGGCATTAAAAATAGATAAATCGGATGGTGAGCTAGAAGAAAACAGGTTTGGATGCGCTCTAGAAAGGGGAAAGTGACCATGCCGGATATCAAACCAAACAAGACAATTATCTCCATTACCAACCTTAATGCGAAAGAGGGGTTTGATGCATGGTAGAGTGAATTGCACACCTGCCCAAAAAGAAGAGGGTCGAGAGTTTAGGGAGAAGTTAAATATAAATTCAAGTATGAATTAAAAATGGAATTGTAAATCATTTCGAAAAGGGAACAATAGATTTTATTTCGGAATTTGGAATATATACTGAATTGAGATAAATCCAAGGGATTTAAAAATTGGAATTCAATTATACCGAATTTTATAAAATAATTAATTTCCAAGGTAATTCGGATTTAATATAGAAGTTGAGTTGTAAATGAATTTATATCTAAATTAGGGATTTTAAATGAAATAATTGACGATTTTGGATAATCGGTAATTTTAAGTTAGATTTGGAAAATTGTCTTAATCTATATTAAAATATATAAGAATGGGTTTGGAATGGATTTAATAAACAAAGTTTAATCGTTTATATCGAAATTTAATTAAAACGAACTCGATGCAGCGCGATAGTTTGTAATTTGACATTTCAAACTTCAATTGGGTATGTAGAACTTAATATAAGTCAGAATTCTTTGAAACAAGAATAGTTCAGTCCTATTGAAAATAACTTCTTATTGGAAGAGATAAATATGGATTTCGTCTTATAGATTTTGAGTTATATCAAAATTAAATTTCCAAAAAAACAGCGGTGTAATTGTTTATAAACCATAACGGTTTATTAAATAAAATAGAAGGATTTTGAGTTAATAAAATTTGGATTTCCATTTGAAAAATACAGAGTTGAGTTAAAATAAATATGAACTCAAGTGGAGTAAATAGGTTGATTTTTGAAAAAAAATCAGTTTTTAATTATTGAACGAAATTAACTGATTATAAATTAATTAGTTAAAGGAGTTTTTGGATCGAACTTAACTTTGGTTAAGTGAATAGGATTTGTAAATTAAAATTTGAAGTTGAATATGAATCTCGAATTAGAAATGGAATTCAACTTGTGTGTAAGCGAAGAAAATATATATATTTGAGCATGATATATTCAAATAAAAAGAGATTTGGCAAAAGAGCAAATTAGAGAATTAATTAGCAAGTTGAGTTAGGAAGGTTGGATTGATTTGAAATAAATTGGAAATGGATGTATATAGATTAAACAGGTACGGAATGAAGCTAATGGAAGATAATAAATTGAATGCCAGACAGAGGATGTACATATTTAATTGAATATTAGATTTTATGAGCCTATTTGGCAAGTCGCTTGGCGTGTTGATTTTCTTTTTTAATGGAAAGGGCCTAAAGAGACGATTTGTAGTTGTACGATTGAGCCGCACAAAGGAGATGCTAGAGAAATTTTCCGGAAATTAAAGGAGGTAGAAAATTTTTGACAAAATTTGATAATTAGAAATTGATTTATCGATTATATATAAATTTTGATAAGAGAATAAATTTATACTGAAATTTTATAAGTTAAAAGGGAGTATATAAAGTTATAAACTTATTAGATAGAATCGGCTAGAAAGTTCACGTGTAAATGAGGTTGATAATGAAGTGGAATGTGAATGTATGAAGCGACTCGATAAGTGGGATTTGAACCTGTAATGATATTTCCAATGAAAATCAAGATTGATTTGATAAAACGAGTCTAGATTTCTATTAAGAAATAATATTCACATTTTGAAGTGGATAATGGTTTAAAAGCAAATGTTTGCAGATTGGAATGTTTATAAAGGAAATTGGTAAAGGGTTGGAAGTGATAAATTCAAAGATGAATTTAGAATGAAAGTGAAAATGTAGTTGACCTGAAATGGTAAAGGTATTCCGAAGTTCAGAACGTTAATTCAATAGAGATTATTCGAAAGATAGTTATACATTAACATTCGAATATGTCGAATTCAAGAAAGTACTATTTACTTTCTATGTAAATGAAGATTAATAAATTATTCACTAATTATTATTTATTCAAAGAAATGAAATAAAATCTATATTTTACGGTTTATTTCTCGGAGCACGGATTATAGCAATATTGTTATAATTGATAAGTTCCGTTAAATAAGTGGATTCTTAAATTGAATCCATGATTTGCATGGCAATATTTGTTGGTATTTGAAGTTGTGAACTTTGTCCACTTCGAAGTCAAGAATGTTGTTCAGTTAATGTCTGAGAGGTAATTATACCCCAACTTGATTGACTTCATTGTTGACTAAGGAATAGTTAAGGTTCGATGGCAAGGATTGGTTAGTGATACAATTAGTTAATGAGTGATAAATGATTTTGAGTTGTCATAAAAATGTTTTATACGACATTTGTTTAAATCCAAGTAAAGGAGTTTGGAAGCATTTTCCAAATATACTTAGAAATGTTTCTAAGCATAGAAAGTGAAATGATTGGATTGATGAGAAGTTAAGAAATTATGAATACATGGAAATGTTTTCGATGTTAATAAGAGATATTTTCTGGAATATGGGAAATAACTAGTTTATGATATATACAAATGATTTCCAAGAATCATAAGAGGCCACATGGGTTTTGAGAAATATCTGTGGAAAGAGATGGAAAACGGGAAATAGGAAAATGATAAATTAACAAGAAATTAATTCAAAAGGGCTCACTGTTGCTTGATGCTTGATCAACAGAATTTCCATTTGGTAATATGATGGTTGGTTGTATGAATGTTTCCTTTAGTAGTTATATAACCGACTATCAAATTTTTGGTATATTTTATATTTCCATTGTTAATACATAGAGACCGAACCAGGTTTATTATCTGAAAATCACTCCATATGGGTATAAGCATTGCGAATTGAATTATACTGAAGATAATTGAAGACGGAGTAAAGTGCAAGGGTTGTTTTTTTAATCCTAGGTAGAAATTGGCTAAGATGGATTGATGGAATAATGCCTTTGGTTTGTCCAGTCCCAGGACAACGTATATGGATGGATGTTTGATAGTATTTCCTGATGGTCGCGTACATTGATTTCTTCAAACGTACCATAGTTGGTGGCGGAGAAGGAAACTTCTCTTAGCCAAACACCCAGTGTATTTTTTAGGACGTCAATTCGTGATTTGACGGATCTGACGATGTGGCATTCAAATTTGATGTGATGTTTTAAAAAGGTAATCGTGATCTCAAGCCTCATCAACCGGGAAATGATAGAAATCGGGCAGGCAACATGGCTATATGGGTGACAATATATTCGATACACTCAAGTTGAATAAGTGGTCGGTCATGTGTGGCCTGGTTGCAAGATATTCTTGTTGAACCCCAGTGTATCATCTCTAGAGTACACTAATCGGGAGGTGGTCTCATACCTTGTCAAAGATGGAAATATATTCTCCAATAAGCACCCTGCGATTTGTAATTATATACAATGTATGTGGAATGTGAGATGCAAGCGTTCCGCTAGACTACTATATATTTGATTTAGACATTATTATAATACCAGAAGAGTTGATATAAAGAATATTTTGGATTTTCCTAAGGTAAAAACCATCCATGTTTATGTGTGGATCGGTCTTACGATGATATTTTCTTTCAAAAGGATTTTCAAAGGAAATCAAGTGGTTGGAGTTTACTCACACTAGTCCCATGACTGAACCAGAGTTTATTTTGTTTTGTTTTACCCTAAACTCTTGGATGCCCAAATTTGTACGTGCAGTCAAGTAGTTCAGATATTTATAGATACCTTGGAGGAGCTTAGAGTAGGAGGCTTCAACGTTAGATATCTACTTTTTATTTCCGCTGTAATGTATTGAGTTGTACTCTGATGATGGTATGTATATACAGTTACAAATTATGTATTCCAAAAGTTGTTACATATATATTTTATTTTATTCCGCTGCGATGTGAGATACTGTGTTGTTATTTCTAGTTCTTCTTCTATCTTTTCTTCTTCACCCATAATGATTCGTATTTCTGTGCAATTTGGGTTGGACATGTGGTGTACTTAGTCAACTCAAAGAGTACGGAAATTCAGGCCATTACAGTTGGTATTAAAGCTTAGGCTGAGCATATACCTAGGCTGTAACGACCCAGATTTTTTTGACCATTTAGTTTAATATTTAAAAATGTTTTTTTTATTGTTTTGGAAGTTTAAATGGTTTAATTTCAATAATTTTGAATATTTTATGTTATTCCGAAATGGTAGAAATTTAGTAGATCTGCAATATAATGTGAACTAACAGTATAAAAGGATAAATTTTTAATTTAAAAATAGTACGTTTACAAAGAAAGTAGTAGCTAACGAACTCGGATTTCGATGAAATCAGTTTCATTAAATCCGAAATGATGAAATTAGATAACCAACCAAGTTACGTCAAAAATGGCATCCGTATGTGGAAAAGAAAAAAATAAAAGGCCAAAATTTGAACTAAATTTTGACGGTAATTGGAATTTGCTAATGCTAACGGCAAAACTGGAACCTGAGACCTATCCAGGAAAATTCTAAACATAGGATATTAGCTATATATGAAATCTTGAAAAATCCTATAACGGATATAGAAAGTTATTAAGGAAACAAAATTTAAATAAATTATTTGAAAATCTAAACGAACTCCGATTTTTGATTTGAATACATAGGATTGAAGTACGTTAAAAACCGGACCAGATGGTGGAAGAATTTCTGAAAACCGTTATCGTTTGATACTCCAACATGAGACCGGAAGGTGTTGAAACTAACACAAAACACTATTTTGAATTTGAATTTAAATTATTTGAAAGTTCAAACAAATTCAAAATTGATATATTTTTATATAGTATTGAAGAGCAAGAAAAATTGAACAACATGGTTGAAAAAGATTTTGGATAAGGTATCAGTAAGTAAGTCAAATTAACGTCCGAATAGGGTTGAGAAAACACACTTTACTATTCATAAATTATTAAATTTATTTATAATTTAATATATTTAAGGATTAATCCTAGCCATCCATTTTCGACCGTTGGATTCGCGCCACCTCAGCAATCCATGTGACTCCTTCGGCTATAAATAGCCCCCCCCCCCCACCTTCATTTTAAACTCACTCCTCCTCCTCCTCTTTCAAGCTTTGGCAATGACAGAAATAATAATAAAATATTAGGAAATAGGGAAAAGGGAAGGAAGGGAGAAATGAGGGCAAGACGGGGAGCTAGGGACTCTTAGGCAGAGGCTTGGGCTTCACGGGGTAAGTTTTTAAATAATATTTATTTATTTATTTTTGTAATATATATATATATATTATAATTAAAATAGAATTTGTAAAAATAAATATCAGAACATTCTAAGGGTGGCAGAGAGGATAGTGTCTAATGCTTGAGTTTGGAAAATATAGTTTCCTGCTCTCCCTGACTATCCCTAACTGATCCGACGGATGGGATGATTGATTTAAATTTAAATTTAAAATTTAATTTGATTTTATTTTGAATTTAAAACAAACCAGGGGCATCTTCGTAATTTTTAACTATAAACTTTAAAAGCTTATAACTTTTTCAAATCAAGTCGGATTTCCACGAAACAAGGACCGTTGGATTCTTATCGAAAAATACTTTAAAATGAGTGGAAGCAGATTTTTGATCCGGATTATAATTTTTAAGTTATAATTAAATGAATATTTTTAAATATTTTATTTGAAAATTAAATTTAATTAATATTAAAATGGTTTTTCAATTTTAAAAAAAATTTGGATATGGCTAGAGATGGGAAAGTAGGATTTTTTTAGAAAGGCAGGGAAGGTAATTTGGCTAATAACGTAATTAGAAATTAATTAAGATAAAAATAATTTAATTAATTTAATTAAATATATATTCATTTAAATTAGGTAAATATTGTAAATAGCATAACTTTTGCATACATTAACGAAATTTAACGAAACAGGATCCGTTGGGATCGTATGGACGAGCACTACGCAATGGAACTGACCGCAAGTGGATTGGAGCTCATTTGGATTTATGGTGAAATTTAACGCCTGAACCAAATCAATGAACGTATATCGTTATTCAACGATGAACCGACCAAGGTGAGTAAATCTCACTAACTCTGAACACTTTATATTTTTATAAAGTATTTTTAGAACTGATAATTATTGGTTGAATTGCTGAGTGTTGATTGTTTGGTTGAACTGCTAGTCAATTGATTGAAAATACCGATATAGTTATATATATCGTTAACCGATGTTGATTTTGTTTATCAGAATACCTCATATTGAAATGAAATTGATGTGAATTATATTGTGTAACATCTGTGGATGCAGGGAAACAGGTCGGAGGGATCCAACTGGATTCCTCAACATTTATTTACCGTTTTTCATATATTTTGTTATATGATGTGTTATATCATCTGTCGTTGAACCCGTGTGTTTGGATGATGATCAAACCTTTTGATTTGGTATTTTTATACCATAAATGATAACGGGAAGTGAAAAGGAATTTTCAAAGTATATTTTGAAAATAAATTATTTATATAAAATCAATAGATTTTATATCTATAAGGAAAAGAGTTTCATAGAGGAAAGTAATTATAGAATCAAAGAAATTGAGTAAAGGAAAATATTTGTGAAATCAAATATAAAGGAGAAGATTTGAAAAGAAAAACAAACATAGAGGAAATACATTTGTAAAACAAATAGAGAAGGGAAATTGTTTGTCAAACATTTACAAATAAAATAGAAAAGAAAATATTTGTAAAACAATTGCAAATAGAGGTAAAAAGAAAACATTTGTAGAACATTTACAAATGGAATTAGAAAAAAATATTTGTAAAACATTTACAAATAGATTAAAAGGAAATATTTATCTAGAAAAATAAACTGAGTTATAAAAAGGAATTATTTATTTAGAAAATAAATAGAATATTGAAGTACTTGAAAATGGATAAAAGTGTAATAAAGGAGAAGTTTACACTAGGAAGAATTTAGGCCCGTGCTTCGCACACGGGTAAACAGAATATGAATTCGAAGTGAGAATTTAAGAGAGATCTGTTTTAACAGATAAAGTGAGAAGGTTAATTTATAAATAAAGTTTTATAAATTAATTTAGTTATTTATCTTTGGGTAAATAGAGTATATAAGTCAAGACTTATATAGAGAAGTAAAAATCGATTTCCACATCGATATTTGAAACTGAATATGTATGAAAGAGAATTTATCGAATAAGAGTTATTCGAAGTAAAGCTATCGAATATCAGTTTATTCGAAATGGGTTGATCCAAGAGAGTTAATCCAATAGAGTTAATCAATTAGAACAAATTAATTTAGATCAACCGTTAGAGTTAAACTGTTAGAGTTGAACTGTTAGAGTAAAACCGTTAGGGTTAAGCCGTAGAGTTAAACCGTTGGAGTAAACATTTAGAGTTGGTTAGTTAGAGTTAACCAATTAGAGTTAATCAGTTAGAGTTAATCGATTAGAGTCTAATCGAACTAGAGTTATCCAAATATAGTAATCGAATGAGGGATGATGGAATATTAGTTATTCAATTAGATTTGCTCGAATTTAGTTATTCGAGAAAGAGTTAAACAGAAGTAGTCATTTAAGATAAGCTACCAGTGAGCACGACTGCTAGTGTAATTCGCAGGGCTGCAGATAGCCTAAGGCGGACGGATGTTTCCTGAGGGAATCAGGCGTAACCATTATGATCGCTGCGATCTAGAGTCGAGCGAATGGAGTTAAATCGAATATTAGATATTCGAAAATAAAGTTAGAACAAACATAGTTAGTCGAATATAAGTTAATCGAATATTAGTTATTCGATAGGGGTTAGGAAAATTGAGTCAGATAAGTCGAGTTAAATAAGTGGAGTTAGATAAGTCGAGTTAATTAAGCCAAGTTGAGCTGATCTAGTAAGTTGGTCAAGTTGAGTTAATCAAACTAAGTTAATAGAATAAGAGTTAACCCAGTAAGAGTTAATAGAATAAGGATTATAGATTAGCATTAACCCAATAGGAGTGGATAAGTTCGTTGTTCGATTATTCATTCGAGATAGAGAATCAAAGTCGTAATAAAGTTATTATATTCGGATGCAGGGAATTATAACACTATTGTATAATCAAGTGTTTTTTTTCATACGAGAAGCAGATTTGTAAATAAAATCCGAGAATGTCGTAAAGAAGTGTTAAAGATTTAGAAAGATGAACTTTGCCTATTTCGAAGTTAGAAATGTTGTTCAGTTAAGGTCTGAGAGGTAACTATACCCCCAACTTGATTGACTTCGTTTTTAACTAAGAAATGGTTAAGATTCGATGGTGAAAAGTGGCTAAGTGGAAACCAAATGAAGGAGATTTGGCATAGTGATGTTTATTCAAACATCTGTTTAATCAAATGAAGGAGATTTGGAAATGTTTTCCAAATGAAAAGCAGAATTTTTTTCTGAATATAGAAACAAGAGATGAAAATGTTTTCCAATGATAATGATATATATTTTCTAAATATAGTGAATAAGAAACATTAAACAACAGGAAGAGGGAAATGAACGAATGAATGAAATGATGATTGTTCGATAGAATTTCCTTCGCGAAATAATATCGTTGTTTGCACACCGACATGTTTTTATTTGATAGTTAAATCACCAACTATCAAAGTTTTGACCATTTTAACGTTGTTAATATGGAGAGACCGATCGGATTATTATCCAGAGAACCACTCCGTATTGGCATAAGCGTTGCGAATCAAGTATGCTGAATATATTGAAGACGGAGTTGTGCAAGGGCTATCCTGTTTACAGAATAGTGCCTTCGGTTTGTCCAGTCCCAGGACAAACGTGTATGGACGAGTGTCTGACAGAGTATATCCAATAGATCGCATAAGTTGATCTCTTCAAACGTACTTACGTTTGGTGGCGGAGGAATTCGTTTCTCTTAGCTGTATACCCGTGGTGTTTTTGGTGAAATCAATTTGTGATTTGGCGGGTATGACGATGTGGCATTCAAAGTAATGGAGGTGTGATCTGTCAAAAGATACGTTATGACCTCAAGCCTCATCAACCAGGAAAGGACAAAAATCGGGCAGGCAGCATGGCTATCTGGGTCGCACCCATCAGGATGTATGATCACCTATCTAGAGAAATTCCTTTTGTTCTTAAATCTATCGATGCTGTCCCATTTCGGGAGGCGGTTGCTGATCCCAACCGTCGGTGATATACATTCGATACACTCAAGCGAAATGAGTGGTCGGTCATGTGTGGGCCGGGTTGCAAGATGTTCTTGTTGAACCCAGTGTATTTGCCTCTAGAGATAAACGTTCGGAAGGTGGTCCCATACCTTGTCAAGTTGGAATCCAATCCCCAATAAGTGCCCGCGAGTTTGATTGTATATTATATATGTAGAGCGTGAGATGCAAGCGTTCTACTAGATTGTAAATTACTTGTGATTAGACATTATTATAATATCAGATAAGATATGATTTCCAAAAGTGATTTGGGTTATCATAAGGTAAAAACCGTCCGTGTTTATGTGTGGATTGGTCTTACGATTATCTTTTCTTTTAAAAAGGATTTTGGAAAGTTAAACAAAATGATTTGAGTTTACTCACACCAGTCCCATGACTGACCCAGAGTTTATTTTGTTTTGCTTTTCCCTAAACTCTTGGGTGCCCAAATTTGTACGGGCAGTCAAGTAGTCAGGATTTTACAGATATACTTGGAGAGCTTGGAGCAGGAGGCTTCAGGACTTATGTAGCTATTGTTTATTCCGCTGTATTGTAAGTGTTGTACTCTGATAATGGTATTATATACATATACTGCTTTTGATTTCAAGTTATGTTGTATATTATATTTTATTCGTTCCGCTGTGAGATTCGTGTTACTCTGATGTTGTTGTCTTCTTCTTCTTCTATTCTATTAGTTCTATCTTATCTATCCTCACCCTCTAAATTCTTTCATTAACTATTCGGTAATTGTCGACCCTTGATGTTCGATATGTGTTGTATATCGGATAATCAAGGTCGTCTTTTCCCGGGTCGTTACAGTGGTATCAGAGCTGAAGGTTAAGTATTACCTTGGCTCTGTGGCGTAATTCAGTAGAGATGGGGTTAGTAATACGCTAGACTGAGTTTGAGTGTATATATACGAGTGAACGTATTTGTTATTTGATAAAAAATGATTTTATATTGTGGAGATTTATTGGTTGAGTTGTTTATGAATTCTGGTCGATCAGTTTGATCCACTGTATCGATAGGGGTTTCTAAACGCTTGAATACGATGAACCAACACAATATGTTTTGAAAAAGGGTGAATGAAATAATTTTACCCAAATTATATTTTGATATAAGTAAAGTATAGATATTTGAAATTATTATAGTATATTGAATGTGTTGGTTGTGATTATAATCGAATAAGATTATAAAATGTGAAATGGTTATGTAAATAACAAATCAAAATTCATATAAGTGAAATATATGAAATCAGATGAATTAAATCTGGATTTAAGTTCAGAATTGGAATTAAAATTGTTAAAATTTGAATAAGCGTTGTAAATGGAATTAAATTGAATATATGTGAATTTTATAATCCTGGGAGATTTTAAATTTGTTACAAGCATTGAAAAGGGATATTTTGAAATGAATTTCAAAATGAAAATGTTTAAAAATGGGTTTTGAAAGTGCTATATTATTGAACTCACTTCGATAGCTGGAAAATAAATTCCGATGTTGATCTGGACATCATCGGTGCTCATTTTCGAGCTTGTAAGTGACGGATTATTACCAAAAATTTTGTTTTTGAATTGTTTTGAGAAACCGAGTTGTTTTGATATTCCAAAGGGATATTTGATTTTTGGAAAAGGCAAAGCTATTTGAAACTCCCATGTACAGATTATTGAAATAAACACAAATTAAATAGAAATTTGGGAAAGCAAATTTGAAATTGAATTGAAGGCAGTTCAGTGGAAATTGAGTTGAATTGAAATAGAATGGTACCAAGTAGAATTGGACTGGATTAGAGATAATCTGGGATAGAAATGGATGGTCGAGCAAGAAATTTGAATTGAGATTGGAATTGCAGTTTGATTGAAATTTGGCTTGGTTATAAGCGGATGGTCGTGTTGAAGATAAAAGTGATTGGGAGTTTGATTGGGATGATAGTGGTATATGCTAAATTGATAGCAGAATTGAATGTCGACAAAAAGGTACACGTATATATTCATATGAGTTTGATGAGATTTATGAACCTGTTGGGCAAGCCACTTGGCTGTTTGATTTTCTTTTGGGTTGAAGAAGGCCTAGGGAGGCGAGTTGGAGTTTGAGCTATTGACCAGTACAAAGGAGGTGCTGGCGAATTTTTTCAGAAATTTCGAGTGTTAGAAAATTTTCAGAATTTTTGAAAATTTTCGTTTATAGAAATAAATTAATAAATTAATTAGAATAGATTGGTTTAGTGAAACCGGAGTAAATAAATAATTTTAACCTAGTTATAAAGTTCATTTTTCTACCTTAGCAATTTCGAGGACGAAATTATTTTAAGGGGGAAAGAATGTAACGGCCCAGATTTTTTTGACCATTTAGTTTAATATTTAAAAATGTTTTTTTATTGTTTTGGAAGTTTAAATGGTTTAATTTCAATAACTTTGAATATTTTATGTTATTCCGAAATGGTAGAAATTTAGTGGATCTGCAATATAATGTGAACTGGCAGTATAAAAGGATAAATTTTTAATTTAAAAATAGTACGTTTACAAAGAAAGTAGTAGCTAACGAACTCGGATTTCGATGAAATCAGTTTCATTAAATCCGAAATGATGAAATTAGATAACCAACCAAGTTACGTCAAAAATGGCATCCGTATGTGGAAAAGAAAAAAATAAAAGGCCAAAATTTGAACTAAATTTTGACGGTAATTGGAATTTGCTAATGCTAACGGCAAAACTGGAACCTGAGACCTATCCAGGAAAATTCTAAACATAGGATATTAGCTATATATGAAATCTGGGAAAATCCTATAACGGATATAGAAAGTTATTAAGGAAACAAAATTTAAATAAATTATTTGAAAATCTAAACGAACTCCGATTTTTGATTTGAATACATAGGATTGAAGTACGTTAAAAACCGGACCAGATGGTGGAAGAATTTCTGAAAACCGTTATCGTTTGATACTCCAACATGAGACCGGAAGGTGTTGAAACTAACACAAAACACTATTTTGAATTTGAATTTAAATTATTTGAAAGTTCAAACAAATTCAAAATTGATATATTTTTATATAGTATTGAAGAGCAAGAAAAATTGAACAACATGGTTGAAAAAGATTTTGGATAAGGTATCAATAAGTAAGTCAAATTAACGTCCGAATAGGGTTGAGAAAACACACTTTACTATTCATAAATTATTAAATTTATTTATAATTTAATATATTTAAGGATTAAACCTAGCCATCCATTTTCGACCGTTGGATTCGCGCCACCTCAGCAATCCATGTGACTCCTTCGGCTATAAATAGCCCCCCCCCCCACCTTCATTTTAAACTCACTCCTCCTCCTCCTCTTTCAAGCTTTGGCAATGGCAGAAATAATAATAAAATATTAGGAAATAGGGAAAAGGGAAGGAAGGGAGAAATGAGGGCAAGACGGGGAGCTAGGGACTCTTAGGCAGAGGCTTGGGCTTAACGGGGTAAGTTTTTAAATAATATTTATTTATTTATTTATTTATTTTTGTTATATATATATATATATTATAATTAAAATAGAATTTGTAAAAATAAATATCAGAACATTCTAAGGGTGACAGAGAGGATAGTGTCTAAGGCTTGAGTTTGGAAAATATAGTTTCCTGCTCTCCCTGGCTATCCCTAACTGATCCGATGGATGGGATGATTAATTTAAATTTAAATTTAAAATTTAATTTGATTTTATTTTGAATTTAAAACAAACCAGGGGCATTTTCGTAATTTTTAACTCTAAACTTTAAAAGCTTATGACTTTTTCAAAACAAGTCGGATTTCCACGAAACAAGGACCGTTGGATTCTTATCGAAAAATACTTTAAAATGAGTGGAAGCAGATTTTTGATCCGGATTATAATTTTTAAGTTATAATTAAATGAATATTTTTAAATATTTTATTTGAAAATTAAATTTAATTAATATTAAAATGGTTTTTCAATTTTAAATTTTTTTGGATATGGCTAGAGATGGGAAAGTAGGATTTTTTTAGAAAGGCAGGGAAGGTAATTTGGCTAATAACGCAATTAGAAATTAATTAAGATAAAAATAATTTAATTAATTTAATTAAATATATATTCATTTAAATTAGGTAAATATTGTAAATAGCATAACTTTTGCATACATTAACGAAATTTAACGAAACAGGATCCGTTGGGATCGTATGGACGAGCACTACGCAATGGAACTGACCGCAAGTGGATTGGAGCTCATTTGGATTTATGGTGAAATTTAACGTCTGAACCAAATCAATGAACGTATATCGTTATTCAACGATGAACCGACCAAGGTGAGTAAATCTCACTAACTCTGAACACTTTATATTTTTATAAAGTATTTTTAGAACTGATAATTATTGGTTGAATTGCTGAGTGTTGATTGTTTGGTTGAACTGCTAGTCAATTGATTGAAAATACCGATATAGTTATATATATCGTTAACCGATGTTGATTTTGTTTATCAGAATACCTCATATTGAAATGAAATTGATGTGAATTATATTGTGTAACATCTGTGGATGCAGGGAAACAGGTCGAAGGGATCCAACTGGATTCCTCAACATTTATTTACCGTTTTTCATATATTTTGTTATATGATGTGTTATATCATCTGTCGTTGAACCCGTGTGTTTGGATGATGATCAAACCTTTTGATTTGGTATTTTTATACCATAAATGATAACGGGAAGTGAAAAGGAATTTTCAAAGTATATTTTGAAAATAAATTATTTGTATAAAATCAATAGATTTTATATATAAAAGGAAAATAGTTTCATAGAGGAAAATAATTATAGAATCAAAGAAATTGAGTAAAGGAAAATATTTGTGAAATCAAATATAAAGGAGAAGATTTGAAAAGAAAAACAAACATAGAGGAAATACATTTGTAAAACAAATAGAGAAGGGAAATTGTTTGTCAAACATTTACAAATAAAATAGAAAAGAAAATATTTGTAAAACAATTGCAAATAGAGGTAAAAAGAAAACATTTGTAGAACATTTACAAATGGAATTAGAAAAAAATATTTGTAAAACATTTACAAATAGATTAAAAGGAAATATTTATCTAGAAAAATAAACTGAGTTATAAAAAGGAATTATTTATTTAGAAAATAAATAGAATATTGAAGTACTTGAAAATGGATAAAAGTGTAATAAAGGAGAAGTTTACACTAGGAAGAATTTAGGCCCGTGCTTCGCACACGGGTAAACAGAATATGAATTCGAAGTGAGAATTTAAGAGAGATCTGTTTTAACAGATAAAGTGAGAAGGTTAATTTATAAATAAAGTTTTATAAATTAATTTAGTTATTTATCTTTGGGTAAATAGAGTATATAAGTCAAGACTTATATAGAGAAGTAAAAATCGATTTCCACATCGATATTTGAAACTGAATATGTATGAAAGAGAATTTATCGAATAAGAGTTATTCGAAGTAAAGCTATCGAATATCAGTTTATTCGAAAGGGAGTTTATTGAATATTAGTTATTCGAAATGGGTTGATCCAAGAGAGTTAATCCAATAGAGTTAATCCAATAGAACAAATTAATTTAGATCAACCGTTAGAGTTAAACTGTTAGAGTTGAACTGTTAGAGTTAAACCGTTAGGGTTAAGCCGTAGAGTTAAACCGTTGGAGTAAACATTTAGAGTTGGTTAGTTAGAGTTAACCAATTAGAGTTAATCAGTTAGAGTTAATCGATTAGAGTCTAATCGAACTAGAGTTATCCAAATATAGTAATCGAATGAGGGATGATGGAATATTAGTTATTCAATTAGATTTGCTCGAATTTAGTTATTCGAGATAGAGTTAAACAGAAGTAGTCATTTAAGATAAGCTACCAGTGAGCACGACTGCTAGTGTAATTCGCAGGGCTGCAGATAGCCTAAGGCAGACGGATGTTTCCTGAGGGAATCAGGCGTAACCATTATGATCGCTGCGATCTAGAGTCGAGCGAATGGAGTTAAATCGAATATTAGATATTCGAAAATAAAGTTAGAACAAACATAGTTAGTCGAATATAAGTTAATCGAATATTAGTTATTCGATAGGGGTTAGGAAAATTGAGTCAGATAAGTCGAGTTAAATAAGTGGAGTTAGATAAGTCGAGTTAATTAAGCCAAGTTGAGCTGATCAAGTAAGTTGGTCAAGTTGAGTTAATCAAACTAAGTTAATAGAATAAGAGTTAACCCAGTAAGAGTTAATAGAATAAGGATTATAGATTAGCATTAACCCAATAGGAGTGGATAAGTTCGTTGTTCGATTATTCATTCGAGATAGAGAATCAAAGTCGTAATAAAGTTATTTTATTCGGATGCAGGGAATTATAACACTATTGTATAATCAAGTGTTTTTTTCGTACGAGAAGCAGATTTGTAAATAAAATCCGAGAATGTCGTAAAGAAGTGTTAAAGATTTAGAAAGATGAACTTTGCCTATTTCGAAGTTAGAAATGTTGTTCAGTTAAGGTCTGAGAGGTAACTATACCCCAACTTGATTGACTTCATTTTTAACTAAGAAATGGTTAAGATTCGATGGTGAAAAGTGGCTAAGTGGAAACCAAATGAAGGAGATTTGGCATAGTGATGTTTATTCAAACATCTGTTTAATCAAATGAAGGAGATTTGGAAATGTTTTCCAAATGAAAAGCAGAATTTTTTTCTGAATATAGAAACAAGAGATGAAAATGTTTTCCAATGATAATGATATATATTTTCTAAATATAGTGAATAAGAAACATTAAACAACAGGAAGAGGGAAATGAACGAATGAATGAAATGATGATTGTTCGATAGAATTTCCTTCGGGAAATAATATCGTTGTTTGCACACCGACATGTTTTTATTTGATAGTTAAATCACCGACTATCAAAGTTTTGACCATTTTAACGTTGTTAATATGGAGAGACCGGTCGGATTATTATCCAGAGAACCACTCTGTATTGGCATAAGCGTTGCGAATCAAGTATGCTGAATATATTGAAGACGGAGTTGTGCAAGGGCTATCCTGTTTACAGAATAGTGCCTTCGGTTTGTCCAGTCCCAGGACAAACGTGTATGGACGAGTGTCTGACAGAGTATATCCAATAGATCGCATAAGTTGATCTCTTCAAACGTACTTACGTTTGGTGGCGGAGGAATTCGTTTCTCTTAGCTGTATATCCGTGGTGTTTTTGGATAAATCAATTTGTGATTTGGCGGGTATGACGATGTGGCATTCAAAGTAATGGAGGTGTGATCTGTCAAAAGATACGTTATGACCTCAAGCCTCATCAACCAGGAAAGGACAAAAATCGGGCAGGCAGCATGGCTATGTGGGTCGCACCCATTAGGATGTATGATCACCTATCTAGAGAAATTCCTTTTGTTCTTAAATCTATCGATGCTGTCCCATTTCGGGAGGCGGTTGCTGATCCCAACCGTCGGTGATATACATTCGATACACTCAAGCGAAATGAGTGGTCGGTCATGTGTGGGCCGGGTTGCAAGATGTTCTTGTTGAACCCAGTGTATTTGCCTCTAGAGATAAACGTTCGGAAGGTGGTCCCATACCTTGTCAAGTTGGAATCCAATCCCCAATAAGTGCCCGCGAGTTTGATTGTATATTATATATGTAGAGCGTGAGATGCAAGCGTTCTACTAGATTGTAAATTACTTGTGATTAGACATTATTATAATATCAGATAAGATATGATTTCCAAAAGTGATTTGGGTTATCGTAAGGTAAAAACCGTCCGTGTTTATGTGTGGATTGGTCTTACGATTATCTTTTCTTTTAAAAAGGATTTTGGAAAGTTAAACTAAATGATTTGAGTTTACTCACACCAGTCCCATGACTGACCCAGAGTTTATTTTGTTTTGCTTTTCCCTAAACTCTTGGGTGCCCAAATTTGTACGGGCAGTCAAGTAGTCAGGATTTTACAGATATACTTGGAGAGCTTGGAGCAGGAGGCTTCAGGACTTATGTAGCTATTGTTTATTCCGCTGTATTGTAAGTGTTGTACTCTGATAATGGTATTATATACATATACTACTTTTGATTTCAAGTTATGTTGTATATTATATTTTATTCGTTCCGCTGTGAGATTCGTGTTACTCTGATGTTGTTGTCTTCTTCTTCTTCTATTCTATTAGTTCTATCTTATCTATCCTCACCCTCTAAATTCTTTCATTAACTATTCGGTAATTGTCGACCCTTGATGTTCGATATGTGTTGTATATCGGATAATCAAGGTCGTCTTTTCCCGGGTCGTTACATAGGCTTTGGTGGGGGTTTACTCATTAGAGATAGGGTCAATAGTATCCTATGACAGAGCATATTTGTTAGTTGATATAAAAGTTGTTTTACACTGTGCTGGCTTATATGTTGAGTGGCCTATGAATTTTGGTTGAATCATGGGACGCTACGATTCGGTGGAAGTTTCTAAACACTTGAACAGAGAAATTCGACATAATATTTTTTCATAATGGGTAAATGAAACAATTTTACCCAAAAAGTATATTTTGATATGAAAGGAATAATTTTCTAAAATTATTATAGTATATGGATGTGTTGGTTGTTTGTGTTGTAATCAAATGAGATTATAAAGTTGGGATGGTTATACATAACCAAATAGAATATGTATATGAATAATATATACAAATAATATGAATTAAAATTAGATTCAATCAGAATCTGGAATTTTAAATCCCGGATGTTCAGAAAAATATTCTTCTGAAAGAGTATAAAGAAATATAGCACTACTTTGAGGGATTTTTTATGAAAATCATTTTGAGCGGATTTTGAAAGTGATAAAGCACTAAACTCACTTCAGTCACTGGAAAATCATTTTGATGATGACTGCAACATCATTAGTGTTCATTTTCAAGTTTCTAAGCGATGAATTGCTACCATAGTAAAATTTCCAATGGAAAATTATTTCTGAAAACAATTTGTTATGGAAAAATTCAAATGTTTTGAATTTGATATAGTTATAAATATATGTATATATTCATGTGATTTTAGAAGGATATGAAAAAAAACCCCAAGGGATTTGAATTCTGGAATTTAAATTTAACTTGAGCAAGTTAAATGGATTGAAATGGATAAACTATTTTGGAATCAATTTAAAATGTAGGCAGAAATATAAGTGGCTATTTTATTATCGATTAATACCATATATACATAGAAAAAAATCGTTTGTTGTAAACGAAGTAAATATATTGATTAGAATCAAATTGAATGAATTTGAATGCATATGAATGGAATGTGAACTGAATATAAATATATTGATTGTAAATCATTCAAATTGAATGAATGTGAGTATATATGATATGTAATATGAATGAAATGAGGTATAAACTAAATATCAGACTTGTATTAGCATGTACATGCTAAATATACATGATATGACTTGTTTGGGAATGAATCTATGTGTTTGACCATTTAAGATGAATGAAAGTTATTGAAACTTAATATTATGAGACATGGGTTTAAATTGAGTAAGTACATGTACATGAAGTGGCCTAGCTTGATTTTAGGTTCATAGGTTGCATGTATACTAAGCGAGCGCGCTTTATAAACGCTTATATAAGGTACATCTATGCAAAATACCAAATTAGGTTATATGAACTGTTTTCCGACCGTATGGATTAATATGTACTTTTTTTTATCTCATTTGGTATATCTAAAAAGCTCCTCCATACAAGGGAGACTCTGCCGAAAATTTTCAGAAATTTAGGGATTTAGAAAATTTTTCGAAAATTTTGAGAATCTTTGAGCCAAAAGAGATGATTTTCAAATTGAGTTCAATTCGAAGAATTTTGAATAGGAAATGGGAAGACCATTATTGGCATGGAAATTCATAGTTCTGAATGGAACTAAATTTATAGAAATATGAAGAGTTGAGTTCTGACATAAGTGGGTTTTTGGAAAGTTAATGAGTTTGTAGCATATTTCCTACCTTAGTAATTTCGGGAACGAAATTCTTTTAGGTGGCAAGAATGTAACGATCCGGATTTTTGGTCGACTAATTTTAAATATTTAATATTGTTTGAAATGTTGAGTTGAAATGTAAATGGATTTTTATATCGACTTTATCGATTTAATAATCAAAATACGGTTCAATTTCTAATGTATCGAATTATCGAATCCGAAAATGACAAATAACTGAATTCGAAGTTAAAACTGAATCGAAATGATTCTAACGATCAATAAAAATTCAATTTGAATATAAACGATAATAATAATTTATTATCGAGGAGTTGATTGTTTTGAGTTTAAATTATATTATATCAATTTAAATTGGAACTTAAGAATAGTCAATTTGTAACGACCCAGGGATTTTCGACCCCGAAAATCGACATAAAAATACCATGTCGAACATTCAAGCATCGAAAGCACCGGAACGTTATGAGAAAGAAATTAGAGAGTGAGATAAGAAAAGAAAGAAATATTAGAATAGAAGAAATAAGAAGAAACACATCAGAATCAGAGTCTCACATCGCAGCAGAATAAATATAATATGGAAATAAATCTTTATTGAAAACTTGAAATAATACTTACAATCAGAGTACATCTGTCAAGACAATCTGGACAGTTATAATAATCTGTCCTCATATGCAATATACAACGGAATAACTACTATTATGTCTGAGCCCCTCCAGAACGCCTTCTGAACTTCGTAGTGTCTAATAACCTGAACCTATACAACCCGGGCTAACCCGAGCATTTACAAAACACCGGGTCAGTCTGGTGAACCAGAGTGAGAAAAACACACTAAGTTTAAGGGCATCATCCAACTTGATTTTAAGCTTCAAAATCTTTTCGAAAGAAAAGGATAATCGTAAGACCAAATCCACACATAAACACGGACGGTTTTTACCTTACGATAACCCAAAACATTTTGAAATCATATACATATTCTGATATTATAATAGTGT
Source organism: Allium sativum (assembly GCA_030737875.1). Lineage (NCBI taxonomy): Eukaryota > Viridiplantae > Streptophyta > Magnoliopsida > Asparagales > Amaryllidaceae > Allium > Allium sativum. The sequence goes on along the minus strand of CM060909.1, from coordinate 52,346,462 downwards.
CTAAATACAAGTAAATAAAATCTAGCGGAACGCTTGCATCTCACGCTCCACATATATAGTATACAATCAAAACCGAGGGCTCTTATTGGGGATTGGATTTCCAACCATGACAAGGTATGGAACCACCTACCGATAGTGTATCTCTAGAGACGAATACACTGGGTTCAACAAGACTGTCTTGCAACCCGGCCCACACATGGCCGACCACTCATTTCTCTTGAGTGTATCGAATATATTGCCACCTACGGTTGGTACCAACAAAACCGTTCCCGGGAGATACAGAAACGAAAGAAGTAACAAATATGAATATTCTCTAGATGGTGACAATACACCCTAATGGGTGCGACCCACATTGCCATGCTGCCTGCCCTATTTTTGTCATTTCTCGGTTGTGAGGCTTGAGGTTATAACGTATCTTTTGAAACATCTGGCCACCATTCTTTTTGAAAGCCACATCGTCCATACACGTTGTCCTGGGACCGGACAACCGAAGGCACTCTCCCACTACATTCTAGGAATCACCCTATAGATTAGTAGCGAGTAGTCCTTGCAACCCTTAGACTCCAACCACGACAGAATCACAGTTTATCTCTAGGAGCTACCCAGAGATTATAAGCAATACTTCCGCTTTATGAAGATCTATGGTGTTCCAATGCTCCATCTCGATTGAACCTCATTTCCTATTTAATCTCGAGAATGTAGATCGCCTCTTAATAACTTAACTCTCTATACCATTTTAATTCAAACTTTGGTTTATAACTTGGTCGAAATCATGGATTTCACAAATCCAATTAAGTAGAATAAGAATTCACTTTAAAACATAATTTAACCTTAGCTTCTATTATCATTAATATAATTTGCTTTCAAAATATCATTTTATTTTATAAAAGCCTTATCTTCCCAAAAATCCCATTATTAAATAAATAATTCAATTTTAATTGTTCTTAAAAACAATTAACATCGGTTATTAATTGCTACGTTATTCCCTACTCATTTGCTTATCATAATAATTAGCTTTTAAAATGGTTAAGACGTGGCACGTGCTTCGCGCACGGTAGATTTGGTACAAAGTGATTTGTCGTTACAACAAGCAATATATATGTGGTTGGGTTATTTCCTATTTATAAACTTCCATTTAAAAAAATAGTTTTTTAATATCGATCTTCAGTTATAAAATAAATTTTATAACTTCATTTTCTATTTGAATCACCTGGCGGTAATTAACTTTATAAACAATGTCTTATTTGGCCATATGCTATTTTCTCTCAACTCATATCACATATTGGTTAACAGCAAACAAATGTTGAACCTAGATTCAACAATCAATGATCAAAGCAACCATCTAATCAGACTGGTTAAACAGATCATAAATTTGTAATGTGAAATAAACAATAAATTTGAGGAATCCAGTTGGATATCTCCAACCTGTTTCTCCCTGCATCCAAATATGTTAGAACAAAATAACGTATAATGTTCAATAATCAACAATAACAGCAATCTAACTGTCCATACTTCAATTCTATACGTTTATATTTTTATAAACGTAACCAACGAGGTAAGTTACCTTCTTTGGAATAATCGTTAAAAATAACGATTTGGTTTAAATTAAATTAAACTAACGTTTAATTTAATCAGTTCAGTCAACACATGTAAATATATTCAGCATCCATCAAACCAATAACAACTAAAGCACACAATTATTTAAACCCGACTTATATAAGATATAAGTGGGATAAAAACTGAGTGAGTTGAACTCACCGTGGTTTTATTCGACAGCTTGACGGTTGATTTAATTAAACAAGCGTTTAATTTCATCAAAATTCCAGTAGCTTTCATTTCTTTCCAACCTAGCTTTATAACGTCGTGCTAGTTAACGCGATCCCAACGCTCCCTGTTTTGTCAAAACGTGTTACGTATGAAATAATTAAGACTTTATAAGCATACGGTCTTAATTAATTAAATAAACATTTAATTACTTATATCTTAATTACTTAAACTAATGATTCAAATCCGTTATGAATTACCTTAATCATCAACCAAGCATTTCCTTAATCTCCTCAAACTCGACCCGGTCGTACTCCATTTTTACCCAGACAGTTAGATAGGCAAACCCAACCTTCCCCAACTTTTCTTCACTTCGCAGTCCAATATCTATACGTCCCTACTTTCCAATTCTTCTCCCCAACGTTATAATATAACAGACTTCTTTCATTTACCTTTCCCAAATCAAGGCGCATACTTAAACTTTAAATAGTGCCTTCTTCGTAACATGCCCAGTACCCTCTCGTTAAAACAACGCCTCCTTTGCTGCATGCATATACCCACTTTTTTTGTTTCCATCTAAAACTCCTCTGTTTCATTTTTTTTCTTCTTTTGAAAAGCCCTTTTTTCTACCTGCGCCATTGTTCGGACTACAACCCCATCCTCACCCCATGCCATTTCTACACCAACCACCTCACTGCCCTCATCTGCCGCCTACTTACGAATGCTATGCACCCTCCAAATAGCCATGCCACACACGCATAATCTCAGGTTGATGCTGTAACTTTTTGAACACGTGAAACTCACGTCGAGTGTATAGTAGTTCGAAGAGCTTGGTTCTGGGATCATGAAAATATTATTTTTGCATTTTTATCGAAGAGCATTTGGATTTAAATGAACTTCTCTTTATTCTAAAAAAAACAACTGGGTTTCTATTTACTTTTGTGGTCCAAATGTCCTGACTCGTATTTATAGTGGAGACGACTTGGGTGTCATGGAAGAGAATAACTTGGCAATGAAGGAATTGAGATACTGTTCGCAACGTACACATATTTAGGTAGGAGAAAAATAGCTGTCATGTATTTTCATTTCTCATCACCGTGCGAATGGACGTTGGTTTCTATAGGTAGGCTAGGGAGAAGAGTAACAGAGTACACGCTGGGCATATGTGGTCATTCAAGATAAGTCTGCTTGAAAAGGAAAACCCAGTGCTGCGTACAGTATAGTTCGGTATACGTGTTGTTTTAGTCTCTAGGGTAGCTGTTTCCAGTATTAGGGTGGAAAGAAAATTACCAGTGTAGGCACACTTAGACAGAAGGGAAAATAGTGTAGGCTTGGTTGGAGAAATTGAGGTACTGCTGTTTTTGAGAGGGATGTTGAAAGGAGGTTATAGGGTAGGAAGGTGTAGGCGTTGATATTTACTTGGCATTTTATTTTATTTTATTTCAGTCAGTTTATATTACCATTACCCGTTAACCGCTGACGTAAAATATACATACCGCCAAATACCGGATTCTGTTTATGGATAAAAAGGCTAATCTTGGTATATGAAAGTATTCCGAACCCAATGGGACAAGTTTCGTCGAAATCCGAGGTCGTATGAAAAAATCCCTTTATAAAACCAGAAATAAACACGCATTTAATTTTTTCATGATCACCAGATAAATCAAATCAACTTGAAACCTTGCAATCCTATAAAAATTCTCCAATACGAACTCAACGACACTAGTTTCGTCGCATTCGGAGACTGTTTCCCCGGTAGGCTATTTTTACGCGCACCGCAATGCCATTTTGGACACCATTTTAGCCGGTCTCCAAAAATAACAAACTATATACCTATCCTGACTATAATCGGTGATACGAACTCAACGGAATTGGTTTCGTGGCCAAATTCGATCGTCTGTTCAAGTTATACCCAAATAACCCTTTCTTGAATTAATTACTCGCTATAAAAATTGAACGGGCGTTTTTGGCTGCCGTGGTCACATACGACAGCTGTTTTCCACGCCATTCAACACCGTAAAAATAATTTAATGATACGGTCCCAATGAAACTGATTTCGTCGAAATCTGAGTCCATTTGCAAAATGGCTATTTTAACGCGTATATTTTAATAACGATTTTCATAGCGACTATTTCAAATTTTGATTTGGGCATATCTAACAAATTATAACATGAAATCTGAATTTTTCTCTTCTGTATGAAAATTTTAATCAATATGGTACTAACATTTCTTGTTTCACAAAAATCCGACTTATATCGGATCCTGTATATCCAGTTGAAGTTCAAAACTCCATATTACGAACTACCGCGCGTTTTCGAGCTCATTTTATATTATAAATAAAATTAACATTCAAACTTCGTTTTAAATAATGAATTAAATATTAAAATCCATTAATAGGCCAAATATAATATTTAAAATAATAAATTAAATTAAATATTTGACGACCAAAATACGGGTCGTTACATTCTTCCCCCTTAAAATAATTTCGTCCTCGAAATTGCTAAGGTAAGAATGAACGATACAAACCCATTATATTTATAAAAATAATAAATTTAAAACTCGATTTTTATTTCCAAAACAAATCTAATTGGTTTTAAACCTAGTTTATCCCAAATAAAAGAATTTTCCAAAAATCTTTAAAAAATTTCTAACACCTTAAATTTTGGAATTTTTTTGGCAGAGTCTCCCCTGTACGGAGGACATCTGCAATATCGCAGGTTCAAGAAATATATATACATCGACCAACAGGGTCGGAAAAATTCAAAAACCAAACTCAAAACCCAAATAAAAATCAAAATTTCATATTCTGCATAGGCGTACCTTTTTGCGAGCATTATTACGCGATAAACTATATTTTATATTTGTGCTTGCTTAGTTATTATGCAGCACTATTCAAACTGGATTCGATTAACTCCAGAATTTACTCTTGGATGGATTTTAAAGCTGAATTGGCACTTTTGCACCTGTTCTCAACTCAAATAAATTTCATTGGTTCCCAAAACAACATCAATTAGTTTCAACTATCCATATCATACGATCCAAGCAGTTTTACACACAATCTAACCCACATGAGATTATAATTATCAATAATCACTTCATTCATTTCTTTAATTATCCATTCAGGTTTATTAATCTGGATTGATTTATCCAACTTATTTATTTCATATTGGTTTTAAACCAAGTCTATCATTTTCAGATTTATATTCAAGCAATCAACAACACAATCCAAACATATCATTCAAATCAACATTAACAAATCAATCGATTTCATATATTATAATAGATTGAGAAAATCATTACTTTTATTATAAAATAACTTTTGCAAAAATAATTTCAAAAATAATCTTATATCAAATTACAAATACGCGCTCTCATATATATAACCAACTCAATCTAGGGTATTACAAACCCCATCTCTATCGAGTTACGCCACAGAGCCAAGGTTATTCCTAAACCAATAGCTCTGATACCACTGTAACAACCCCGGGATTTTCGACCCCGAAAATCGACATAAAAATACCATGTCGAACATTCAAGCATCGAAAGCACCGGAACGTTATGAGAAAGAAATTAGAGAGTGAGATAAGAAAAGAAAGAAATATTAGAATAGAAGAAATAAGAAGAAACACATCAGAATCAGAGTCTCACATCGCAGCGGAATAAATATAATATGGAAATAAATCTTTATTGAAAACTTGAAATAATACCTACAATCAGAGTACATCTGTCAAGACAATCTGGACAGTTATAATAATCTGTCCTCATGTGCAATATACAACGGAATAACTACTAATATGTCTGAGCCCCTCCAGCACGCCTTCTGAACTTCGTAGTGTCTAATAACCTGAACCTATACAACCCGGGCTGAACCGAGCATTTACAAAACACTGGGTCAGTCTGGTGAACCAGAGTGAGAAAAACACACTAAGTTTAAGGGGATCATCCAACTTGATTTTAAGGTTCAAAATCTTTTCGAAAGAAAAGGATAATCGTAAGACCAAATCCACACATAAACACAGACGGTTTTTACCTTACGATAACCCAAAACATTTTGAAATCATATACATATTCTGATATTATAATAGTGTCTAAATACAAGTAAATAAAATCTAGCGGAACGCTTGCATCTCATGCTCCACATATATAGTATACAATCAAAACCGAGGGCTCTTATTGGGGATTCGATTTCCAACCATGTTAAGGTATGGAACCACCTGCCGATAATGTATCTCTAGAGACGAATACACTGGGTTCAACAAGAACGCCTTGCAACCCGGCCCACACATGACCGACCACTCATTTCTCTTGAGTGTATCGAATATATTGCCACCTACGGTTGGTACCAACAAAACCGTTCCTGGGAGATACAGAAACGAAAGAAGTAACAAATATGAATATTCTCTAGATGGTGACAATATAACCATATGGGTGCGACCCACATAGCCATGTTGCCTGCCCGATTTTTGTCATTTTTCGGTTGTGACGCTTGAGGTTATAACGTATCTTTTGAAACATCTGGCCGCCATTCTTTTTGAAAGCCACATCATCCATACACGTTGTCCTGGGACCGGACAACCGAAGGCACTCTCCTACTACATCCTAGGAACCACCCTACAGATTAGTAGGGAGTAGTCCTTGCAACCCATGGACTCCAACCACGACAGAATCATAGTTTATCTCTGGGAGCTACCCAGAGATTATAAGCAATACTTCCGCTTTATGAAGATCTATGGTCTTCCAATGCTCCATCCCGACCATCGTTTGATTTCTTCCATGATTACGTATTTGCTAGTCGTAATGGTTTTCGAATATAAATTCGATCCCGGTCTTTTCGAGCCAACAATTGATAATTGGTCAGATTTGATAGTCGGTTATTTAACTATCAAAATAAACAATCATTCAACCATAAAAATAAAACAAGTTCACGGGTTCAGTACTTAGCATCACTTGGCCTTTTAAACTTTTCCTTCGTAAATCAAACCCTTAAAACTTATTTGAAACAAAGCTTTTTATTTCTTATTTCAAAATACTACTATAATCAAAATCATCTTATTCATCTTAAAACATTTCAAACTTTATTTTATAATACTATTCATTGAAATTCAAACTTTTATCTCTCTCCACTACTCTTCGTTTCTTAAACTAATATCGCTCTTGGATAATCATGAAGTCATTCAGGTTGGGGTATTTTATTTACCTCTCAGTCCTTGAATTAACCACATTCTTATCTTCAAAAAGACAGAAGTTTATCAACAAAAATCCCACTTCACTAATCACTCCACATATATCACTTACTACCCATTCCAAAATATGGTTTCAAAATCATATCCTCTGTTGGAAATCTTATTTCCAACTTCACCTTTTTACTTAATCAAAGTATTAAGTAACCCTCATTTAATCGTCTCTATTAACTTTTCAATCTTTGAATCATTATGTACACATCTTAATTCTATTATAAATAGAATTCCTTTAAACTTCAGATAAGTTTATTTCAAACCGATTTGGTTATATCTCGATTAAACCTCATTTCCTATTTAATCTCGAGAATGTAGATCGCCTCTTAATAACTTAAATCTCCATACCATTTTAATTCAAACTTTGGTTTATAACTTGGTCGAAATCTTGGATTTCACAAATCCAATTAAGTAGAATAAGAATTCACTTTAAAACATAATTTAACCTTAGCTTCTATTATCATTAATATATTTTGCTTTCAAAATATCATTTTATTTTATAAAAGCCTTATCTTCCCAAAAATCCCATTATTAAATAAATAATTCGATTTTAATTATTCTTAAAAACAATTAACCTCGGTTATTAATTGCTACGTTATTCCCTACTCATTTGCTTATCATAATAATTAGCTTTTAAAATGGTTAAGACGTGGCACGTGCTTCGCGCACGGCAGATTTGGTACAAAGTGATTTGTCGTTACAGCAAGCAATATATATGTGGTTGGGTTATTTCCTTTTTATAAACTTCCATTTAAAAAAATAGTTTTTTAATATCGATCTTCAGTTATAAAATAAATTTTATAACTTCATTTTCTATTTGAATCACCTGGCGGTAAATAACTTTATAAACAATGTCTTATTTGGCCATCTGCTATTTTCTCTCAACTCGTATCACATATTGGTTAACAGCAAACAAATGTTGAACCTAGATTCAACAATCAATGATCAAAGCAACCATCTAATCAGACTGGTTAAACAATTCATAAAATTTTAATGTGAAATAAACAATAAATTTGAGGAATCCAGTTGGATCCCTCTAACCTATTTCTCCCTGCATCCAAATATTTTATAACAAAATAACGTATAATGTTCAATAATCAACAATAACAGCAATCCAACCGTCCATACTTAAATTCTATACGTTTATATTTTTATAAACATAACCAACGAGGTAAGTTACCTTCTTTGGAATAATTGTTAAAAATAACGATTTGGTTTAAATTAAATTAAACAAACGTTTAATTTAATCAGTTCAGTCAACACATGTAAATATATTCAGCATCCATCAAACCAATAATAACAAAAGCACAAAAATATTTAAACCCGACTTATATAAAATATAAGTGGGATAAAAAGTGAGTGAGTTGAACTCACCGTGGTTTTATTCGACAGCTTGACGATTTGTTTTGATTTAATTAAACAAGCGCTTAATTACATCAAAATTCCAGTAGCTTCCATTTCTGTCCAACCTAGCTTTATAACGTCGTGCTAGCTAACGCGATCCCAACGCTCCCTGTTTCGTCAAAACGTGTTACGTATGAAATAATTAAGACTTTATAAGCATACAGTCTTAATTAAATAATTAAACATTTAATTACTTATATCTTAATTACTTAAACTAATGATTCAAATCCGTTATGAATTACCTTAATCATCAACCAAGCATTTCCTTAATCTCCTCAAACTCGATCCGATCGTACTCCATTTTTACCTAGGCAGTTAGATAGGCAAACCCGACCTTCCCCATATTTTCTTCACTTCGCAGTCCAATATCTATACGTCCCTACTTTCCAATTCTTCTCCCCAACGTTATAATATAACAGACTTCTTTCATTTACCTTTCCCAAATCAAGGCGCATACTTCAACTTTAAATAGTGCCTTCTTCATAACATGCCCAGTACCCTCTCCTTAAAACAACGTCACCTTTGATGCATGCATATACCCACTTTTTTGTTTCCATCTAAAACTCCTCTGTTTCGTATATTTTTCTTCTTCTTTTGAAAAGCCCTTTTTTCTACCTGCGCCATCCATTCGGACTACAACCCCATCCTCACCCCATGCCATTTCTACGCCTACCACCTCACTGCCCTCATCTGCCGTCTACTTACGAGTGTCATGCACCCTCCAAATAGCCATGCCACACACGCATCATCTCAGGTTGACGCTGTAACTTTTTGAACACGTGAAACTCACGTCGAGTGTATAGCAGTTCGAAGAGCTTGGTTCTAGGATCATGAAAATATTATTTTTGCATTTTTACCGAGGAGCATTTGGATTTAAATGAATTTCTCTTTATTTTGAAAAAAAACAACTGGGTTTCCATTTACTTTTGTGGTCCAAATGTCTTGGCTCGTATTTATAGTGGAGACGACTTGGGTGTCACGGAAGAGAATAACTTGGCAATGAAGGAATTGAGATACTATTCGCAACGTACACATATTTAGGTATGAGAAAAATAGCTGTCATGTATTTTCATTTCTCATCACTGTGCGAATGGACGTTGGTTTCTATAGGTAGGCTAGGGAGAAGAGTAACAGAGTACATACTGGGCATATGTGGTCATTCAAGATAAGTCTGCTTGAAAAGGAAAACCCAGTGCTGCGTACAGTATAGGTCGGTATATGTGTTGTTTTAGTCTCTAGGGTAGCTGTTTTCAGTATTAGGGTGCAAAGAAAATAACCAGTGTAGGCACACTTAGGCAGAAGGGAAAATAGTGTAGGCTTGGTTGAAGAGATAGAGGTACAGCTGTTTTTGGGAGGGATGTTGAAAAGAGGTTATAGGGTAGGAAGGTGTAGGCGTTGATATTTACTTGGCATTTTATTTTATTTTATTTTATTTCAGTCAACTTATATTACCGTTACCCGTTAACCGCCGACGTAAAATATACACACCGCCAAATACCGGCTTCTGTTTACGGATAAAAAGGCTAATCTTGGTATAAGTAAGTATTCCGGACCAAATAGGACAAGTTTCGTCGAAATCCTAGGTCGTATGAAAAAAATTTCTTTATAAAACCAGAAATAAACACGCGTTTAATTTTTTCACGATCACCAGATAGATCAAATAAACTTGAAACCTTTCAATCCTATAAAAATTCTCCAATACGAACCCAACGGCACCAGTTTCGTCGCGTTCTGAGACTGTTTTTTCGGTAGGCTATTTTTACGCGCACCGCAATGTCATTTTGGACACCATTTTAGTCGGTCTCCAAAAATAACAGACTATATACTTATCCTGACTCTAATCGATGATACGAACTCAACGGAATTGGTTTCGCGGCCTAATTCGATCATCTGTTCAAGTTATACCCAAATAACCCTTTATTGAATTAATTACTCACTATAGAAATTGAACGGGCGTTTTTGGCTGCCGTGGTCACATACGACAGCGGTTTTCCACGCTATTCAACACCATACAATAATTTAACGATACGGTCCCAATGAAACTGATTTCGTCGAAATCTGAGTCCATTTGCAAAATGGCTATTTTAACGCGTATATTTTAATAACGATTTTAATAGCGACTATTTCAAATTTTGATTTGGCCATATCTAACAAATTATAACACGAAATCTGAATTTTTCTCTTCCATATGAAAATTTTAATCAATATGGTTCTAACGTTTCTTATTTCACAGAAATCCGACTTATATCGGATCTTGTATATCCAGTTGAAGTTCAAAACTCCATATTACGAACTGCCGCGCGTTTTCGAGCTCGTTTTATATTATAAATAAAATTAACATTCAAACTTCATTTTAAATAACGAATTAAATATTTAAATCCATTAATACGCCAAATATAATATTTAAAATAATAAATTAAATTTAATATTTGACGGCCAAAATACGGGTCGTTACACAATTCTCAAATGAACTCGGATTTTAACGAAATTAATTTTATTTAATCCGTAATAGATAATTGTGCCTAAATTTCAAGTTTCGTGTTAATCGAAGTTTATATGTGATCATGTGCAATTTAAACGCATATCAATTCACATTGAGAATTAATAGGAAGTTTTACAAACGATCTTGGAATTCGACGAAACCGGTTCCATCGTGTCCGGAATATCATGTTATTGCAAGATTTCAAGTTTCATCGCAGTTGGAGCTCGTATGTGGTTGTTTTGACGTGTTACTTTAGGCTAAAGTTTCATAAGAATATTTTAATATTAGTTTTCTCTATAAATAGATACCCACACCCCCCTCACCTCTTTAATTTTCATTCTCTCATTGTTTTTCTTTTAGGTGATTTAAAATCGATGTCGTCCCTTTCTCGCTCCTTCAAAAAATTATAGTAAATCAAATTCAAAACGAAATTCAGCAACGATCGATTCGTTGAACTAGTTTCCTCCTTAGTTTTAACCTCATTTACTAATTGTACGGTGCAATGATGCTCACCATCGTTCGAAATTAGGGCAGTGTGAGGTTAAGATTGGGTTTCTGGGGAGTTGTAGGTAACAATGTTTGATTTGAGTATTGAAGTTGGGTTTAGCACGGAGTTTAGTGTTCATTGGAGTATTTTTGTGGATTTTCGTTCGAAGAAGTGTCGCGACCTAGGGAATGTGGGAATGGCGACGCGATTCAAAATGGGGGGGGGTTGAGTGTTGGGGTGGTGACCTACAGATGCAGCTAAAGGGGAGGAATGTAACGTCGGTGGTAGCTTCTGTGATAGGCGTCGACACGATGGAGGAGGGGAAGTTAATGACAGGTCAAAAATGGCTTCAGAGGGGGTCGTGAGTTTTGAGTAGAAGGATTAAGCAGGGGTTATTTAGTGTAATGGCGTATTTAAGGTAAATATTATTTTTAATTGAAGTTAATGATAATTAGTTCATACAAATTTATTTACAAACTTATGAAATCTATAACTATTTTATATGTAATCAAATTTGAGCGAAATCGGTCGTGTTGGATTTGTATGTGCATAGAACCTGGAAGTCATTTTGGAATTTTTGGGAATCAATCAGAATCAGCTTGGAAATTTTAATATAAATCAAATATCGTTCGATTTGAATTAAAATTGTATTAGATTTGAAATTAACACTACACCATAAACGACCTTCTACAAAAAAAAAAATGCTGAATCAAGCCCAAAAAATGTTGTCATAGGTATTTGGCAACACATTTGCTGTGATGTAATTTTCATCGTTGCTGCAGACCTCAAATGCAATATTTTGACTATCTAAGGCAACATAACAAATATTGTTGCAATAGAACTCTGTTTGGGTCTATAGCAACATCCTTAGGTGTCTATAGCAACAATCCAAAAATGTTGCTATAGATATTTGTATTAATTTTTTTAAAATATGTATATATAATGTAACAAAAAGGAGAATTAAATGCTGCTACACAGAATTAGATATTCAAACAACATTTTTATTCATATAAATATTTTATTTCAACATTTGAAATAATACATATTTCTAACACCACTATTTACAATTCACTGTTAATAACATAGTAAATCACATTTATAGATGTTCCACACTATATTCCGCTTGATTCACTCAGTTATACATCATTAATTACAAATACATTCACTGACACTGACACACTAAGTCTTCTTGTGCTCTAATCCAGTCCAGTCACCTGTATACCTATCATGGAAACATACACAGTAAACTGGAACAAAAATTAATTTAAACACAAGAAAATACAACACAAGGACAAGGGAGAATTCCATCTTAGTATAACAACGCATGGTCGAATTTATAGGAATACAATGATTTTGCAACATAAAAGAAGATATACCCATCGGGCACCACTTCACCCAGAACCCCAGGAACATTCACTGCTCAATAAACTCCATAAACAACACGCGCAGCTTCTACAAAAGCCAACAATCACAAAGATGATGTGCACCAGTTCGTACACTAAACAGGCCCGGTCCAACATGAGATTGGGCCCTGGACAAGAAGTTAAGATTGAATCCTATGGTTATTATAAAACAAGAAATAAAAAAACAGGTTAAGTGAAGACTTGGATGCTCTGCATGAAAATATAACATTGTAAGTTTTGAACCCAGGACCGCTTAACTCCAACCAGTTATACCTTACCATTACAACAACAACTTTTTTGTTACAAAAACAATTCTAACTTCTATAAACTATAAGTTTTAAAATTTGTGCCCCCTCTTGATATTGGGCCCTGGGCCGTCGCCCTGATAGCCCAGGCCCAGGGCCGGCCCTGACACTAAAAACGTTCCCGACTACCACATAGACTGTAACAACCCGTATTTTCAATAACCTGTAATAACATAAATCGAGGCAGAATTTAATTCTAAAATGGGAATCAAGGGAAACGGGCTATGCCATTGTGTTCGTCTCGGAAAAATACGCGAAATAGAGTCCGAGTTTTCGAAAATCGGAGTCCGTATGACCAAGATATGCCCTCGCGAAGTTTCACGAAAATTCCCAAATTAAAGTATACTTAATTAAGTGAAATGGGTTGTGTAGATATATATATATATATTGATATATATATATATTGATATATATATATATATATATATAATTGAAAATTTAATAAATAAATATGCAAAAATGCTCAAAACAGCGAATTGGGAGAGGGGAATAACCGAACCGGCCGATTTTTGAAGTCGACCCGAGCCCGCTGGGTCGACTAGGGGTTAATCCAGGGTGTTTGGCTGTCAACCCGTGGGCCGATTCGCTCAAGTGCAGATTTTGCATTTGAATGGTTCTCATGGTCCATCTTTAATCTAAAGGCCCTAGATGGTTCCTACACTTGACTTCTTCCCCAAGACATGCTTTGATGGCTTGGATTGAATCTAGGGTTAATCCTATGGCCTAAAACACTTGCCTAATCTATAAATAAGACCCTAACCTACCCTAATTCATTCATAATTAAACCTAGTGACTAAACTATGGCAAAATGCTAGCTCTCATGGCCTCCACTAATTTTATGAAGAGGGTTGCATACTAATCACTCTCTAATCAACTTCTAATCCCTTCTTAGCATCTTAATCTTCTTCATTTGGTGTTCAAAGTTGCTAGTTGTGAGTTTCTATCACTTTGATGATCTTTTGGTAAACTAATTAGATGAGATGTGATGAGATTTATGGTTTTGTATGTGGGTTAATGAGCTTTGAATCATATGATATGATGTTAGCATTAATCTTATGTTTATGCATGTTGAGTATGTAAGCTTATGCAAGTTTAATATGATGTATGTTATGTTTGCATGATGCTAAATATGCAAGTTGTGGGCTATGTAATCATATGCATGTTATGCAAGTTCATGGTAATATGCTATGCAAGTTACATGTTTGTTAATATGCAAGTTACATGTTTGTTAATATGCAAGTTACATGTATGTAAATATGCAAGTTACATGTTTGTTAATATGCAAGTTACATGTTTGTTAATATGCAAGTTACATGTATGTAAATATGCAAGTTACATGTTTCTTTATATGCAAGTTACATGTTTGTTAATATGCGAGTTACATGTATGTAAATATGCAAGTTACATGTTTATTAATATGCAAGTTCATGATGACACATTATGCAAGTCTATAAGCTAATATGCAAGTTTGTTATGCAAAATGAATATGTAAGTTATGTGACATATTATATGCAAGTTATGTGACATGTTATGCAAGTCCATATGCAAGTTATGTGTTTGTTAATATGCAAGATGGCACCTTTGAAACATGTTCATTCATATGCAAGTTGACACCTTTTATATGTGTTATATCATGAACGAAATTACGTGGGAACGATGGGGTAATTAAATGCATAAGTTAATAAGATTGTGTGAAATTAATATAATTATGCATAACACAAAATAAATAAACATAGTATGGGAATTTGCCTATTTGGTTAGGTGTACCCATACTATGTGTTGGGAATTTACCTATTGAGTTAGGTCTACCCCATGGGAATTTACCTATTAAGTTAGGTCTACCCATGTTAAGAAAACTTGATTAATTAGGGATAATTAATATAAAATTATGAGGGTGATTAATTAGGTGTAATTAATTGACTAAGACACGAGGTTGGACTCAGTTGTAGCGTAAAACTGCCCGGACCCAACCGGCTTAACCAGTTGCTACAAATGTTAGCCCAATGTGAGAGGTCTTAGGCACAAACTAAATACGTAATTAATGTAAAGACACGAGGTTAGACTCTGTTATGACATAAGGCTGCCCGGACCCAACCGGCTTAACCAGCGGTCATAAAAGACAGTCTAATGTGAGAGGTCTTTACAAAGGTTACGTTCTTAATTAATTAATTAAGAAACACTTAACCACATTAGCATGTAGAGGGACATGAGGGGTTAAGTGGGTGCCTCGGGTGGCATGAGAAAATCTAGTGGTTGCCTTGGGTGGCAATAGAAAATACGATTAGAATACTTAACCAAAATAGAACATGTAATTAAAACATGATTAAAGGGTTAAGTGGGATATACTAGAAAAAGGGACAAGCTTAGGTGGGTAGCTTGTGGAGGCCCATTTCAACCAGTAACCCATACGTATCTTTGTGGGCTCGACCCATGTCGAGGACGGGACACGCATACTGGGCTTGACTGTAAGAGGCAAACGGGTTAGCGGTGGCAACGCAAGTCCAACGGGCTTCATATGCGTGAGTGGGCCCGGGCTGGTAGGTAAGCCGTTGTTGCATCGAGTAGATATAAGCCGTGCACCTTTAGTTTCATCAGGTTGCCACATTGGGGAATGATACATCCCACGGTGGGGCCAGCACGGGTATCTACGTTAGGGAGCCGATCGAATGGGAAGTAGTGTGTACACCTAGTGGATTGTAGGGCCCCGTGGCGCCTACTTGGTCACCTAGGGGTACGCAGGTACTAATTAGTAAATTTTATAAGTCCTTGGGTGGGATCAACCTTTAAGTTAGGAACGACTGGTGTGGTGCAGTTTAGTAATTTACCTTAGGGAGGGTAGATGCGTCTTTATCCTTTATCTTCGTTTAGTTGACTGCTTAGGGTAGCCATTCATCCCTATATGTTACCGTATATCAGTTTATGTCTTCTCTGGTTACTTTAACGATTGTATTGTTAAAGTTATAGGACTCGCTCAGACTTATGTCTGACCCTGTTGTTTTTATCTTTTTCCCAACCCTCAGGTCCTACGGTGGATCCTAGCAGTAGTGGAGCTTGATCGGATTGCTGTTCCAGTCTTTAGGAGCTTGGATAGATGTAAAGCTCCAGCTATCCAGTTATCTTTTCTTTTGTTTGGCTATTGTATGAGAGTGGGATTATGTACTTCTTTATTTTGATGGATATTGTACTTGACCTTTATTGTGGTTTTATGATGTAACCAGACATGTTTTACTTCCGCTGTTATGAGATGATGTTTTAAAATTTCAAGTACTATTTATATCTGTCTTGTTGTAATTTTTCTGTTCTATATTCACTAAAATACTCCACCGATGCTATGGCATTCCCTTAGTGAGTGATCATAGCGGGAGTGGGGTGTTACACGTGGTATCAGAGCTTAAGGTTACCAGAACAGATAAAATTTTTGAGAAAAACTACTTTCTAAGAGTATTTTCGAAGAAAGTATTTTTAAAAGCATGTCTTCTAAGAGAAAAAGTTTTTGAAAAAGAAAAGCATAATCCCCAATAGCCATATCTTTATCTTTCGGAATCTCCTTTTTGAATCTTTCCTCTTTCGTTTCAGCATGGCTGAAGATCTTAACATCCCGGAGGGTTTAGTTATACCACTATGGTATAGGAGGTTGCAAGAGGCTAGGGCCGCGGCTGCGGGTCCGGCCAATGCTACTACACCAGAGACAACCGCTCCTCCTCCTCAGCCTAGAGTGGATAATTTTGCTAAGGTTTGCAAGGAGTTCAAGGCTATAGGAGGAAAACCTTTTCTTGGTTCAGAGACTTTCGTAGAGGCTAGAGATTGGCTTAAGGAAGTGGAAGAGTTGCTAGATATCTTTGAAGTGGAAGAGGGAAAGAAAGTCAAGTTGGCGGCTTGGTTAATGAAGGGAGAGGCCTCATTCTGGTGGGAGGTCACTAATGGAGAACGCCCTGTTGACTCTTGGGCAGATTTTAAGCAAAGGTTTGGGGCTAAGTTTCTCTCAAGGGCGGAAGAGAATCTGTTTATGGAGAAGTTCTTGAATTTGAAGCAAGGGAATCTCACGGTGAAAGAATATGTCAACAAATTCAATCAATTAGCAAGGTTTGGCATAGAGTTGGTGAATACACCGGAGAAGAAGGCTTTGAGGTTCGTTAGAGGCTTGAACGAACCATTGCAAGGAATAGCTATGACTCACATTCCTATGGGGGCCACTTTTGAGAAGCTTGTCTACATGGCACTTATGCATGAGGATGATAAGAATTCTAAGGCACCAGAGAAAAAGGGGGATCAGAAGAAACCGCAACAGCAACAACAAGGCAAGGGCGGAAAAGGCAATGGTGACAAAAAGAAGACGAAGAAGAAGTGCTTCAATTGTGGAACACCAGGACACCTCAGTAAGGATTGTCGCAAAAAGAAGAAGACCGGTTGCTTTCATTGTGGTGAAGCAGGGCATCTTGTGAAAAACTGCCCAAAGAAGGGGCAGAAGACGGGGTCTACCTCAGGAGGCCAGGTGCAAGCTCTTATAGCACCACCTCAGTCAGGGGGGCAAGTTCAGGTTCTCTCAGTTCCACCGATTCAGCAGAGAGGTAGAACTATTTCCGTTGAAAGTCTGGTTTTTCTGTTTGATCATCCAGTTCGTACTTTGTTTGACTCTGGCGCATCGCATTCTTTTATCTCATCATCGTTAGTTGAGTCACTGCACTTAGACACCAGTCTAGTTGATGATCCCTTGGTTGTCTCAAACCCAATTGGGGGCTCCATATATCTGTCTATGATATGTTTGGGTTTGAAGATTTCTATACTTAGCGTTGAGTTTAGATGTGATGCTTTTGTATTGGGCTTCACGGGCTATGGGTTGATCTTGGGCATGGACTGGTTATCCAGTAATGGTGCCGTTCTTGATTGCGAAAGGAGAGTTGTCAGGCTCATGACCCGCTTGGGTAACACTCTCGAGATCTCTTGCAATCCCATGGAATCTGTTTTGCTAAGTTATCTTGAATCGCTCGATGCTTCGGTCGAAAGTTTGTGTTCTGTCAGAGTAGTCCGGGAATATCCGGATGTGTTTGAAGAAGTAAAGGGTTTGCCTCCGAAGCGGGAGATAGATTTCCGAATTTATTTGGTGGATAATGCCAAACCAGTGTCTTTGCCAGTACGCCACATGGCTCCTCGTGAGAGAAGAGAACTTCATAAGCAAGTAGGGGAGTTGCTTGAGAAGGGGTTCATAAGGCGAAGTATATCGGAGTGGGGAGCTCCAGTAGTGTTTGCCACGAAGGCGGATGGGTCCCTCAGACTTTGTGTGGATTATAGGGAACTTAATAAGCTCACGAAGAAGAATAGACACCCATTACCGAGGATAGATGATCTCTTTGATCAGTTGGTTGGCGCGTCAGTATTTTCGCAGATGGACTTAGCTACAGGGTTTCATCAGTTAAGAGTGGCGGAGGACAGTATAGAGAAGACTGCTTTCCGGACTCCGGATGGTTTTTATGAGTGGCTAGTGATGCCATTTGGGTTGACAAACGCCCCCGCATACTTTGTTGATCTCATGAGTAGAGTGTTCAGAGAGTATCTGAATAAGTTTGTAGTAGTTTTTGTGGATGACATCTTGGTCTTTTCCAAGAATGAAGAAGAGCATGCCTTACATCTCAAGGAAGTGTTGGAGACTCTTCGAGCGCATAGTCTTAAAGCTAAATTCTCTAAATGCCATTTTTGGAGAAGAGAAGTGCGATTCTTAGGGCATGTGGTCTCTAAGGAAGGGATAGCTGTGGATCCCGCAAAGATAGTATCTATCCAGGATTGGAAAGTTCCTAGAAATGCTACCGAGGTAAGAAGTTTCTTGGGGTTGGCAGGATATTATAGGAAGTTCATCAAAGACTTCGCGAAGATATCAGCCCCATTAACCCGCTTGACGAAGAAGAATCTGGTTTTCTCATGGGATGTAGATTGTGAT
Organism: Allium sativum; assembly: GCA_030737875.1. Lineage (NCBI taxonomy): Eukaryota > Viridiplantae > Streptophyta > Magnoliopsida > Asparagales > Amaryllidaceae > Allium > Allium sativum. Next base: position 52,327,451 of record CM060909.1, on the reverse strand, counting down.
GATGCTTTCCGACGGTTAAAGAGAGCTTTGACCACCGCTCCAGTTTTAGTGCTTCCAGATGGGAGTAAGCCGTTTGTTGTTTATACCGATGCTTGTGGAACAGGATTAGGCGCAGTCTTGATGCAGGAGGGAAGGGTAATAGCCTATGGAGGGAGACAATTGAGAGTGCATGAGAAGAATTACCCTACCCATGATCTAGAGTTGGCCGCGATTGTTTTCGCACTTAAGTCTTGGCGCCATTATCTTCTTGGTGAGAGATTCAAGTTGTTCACCGACCATAAATCATTGAAGTACTTATTCTCTCAGAAGGATTTAAACTTAAGACAGCAAAGGTGGATGGAGTTCTTAGCATCCTATGATTTCGAGATAGCGTATACCCCTGGTAAGGGTAACGTGGTGGCAGACGCCTTAAGTAGAAAAAGGCTATCTTTGAGTCCATTGTTCGTGGAACGACGAAGCTTGGAGTTTCTTTCTTTGTTTGACTTCAGACCTTCTGTTGATTTTGTACCTGGTTTGTTGGCATCCTTGGAGGTTAGACCTACTCTTTTGAGACGGATTGGCGAGGCTCAGCGAGACGACCCACAGTTGGTTGTGTTGGTAGAGAAGCTTATAAGAGGGGAGTCGTCCAGCCATTTGGGTAGATACACCATAGATGATAAGGGATGGTTGCATAGAGACGGTAGACTTTGTGTACCGCAAGATGAGGGTTTGAAGAAGGCTATTTTGGATGATGCACATCGTTCAAGAATGACTATTCATCCCGGTGGAGACAAAATGTACCAAGACATGAAGAGAGTTTTCTTTTGGGCCGGTATGAAGAAAGATGTGGCCGAGTATGTGGCTAAATGCTTAGTGTGCCAACAAGTTAAAGTGGAGCAAAGGAAACCCGGTGGGTTGCTACACCCATTGGAAGTTCCACAGTGGAAGTGGGATAGTGTCTCGATGGATTTCATCGACGGGTTACCGAGATCGAGGAAGGGCAATACGGGAATTTGGGTTGTGGTAGACAGACTTACAAAGAGTGCCCATTTTATACCCGTAAAGAGTAAGAGGACCGCTCCATGGCTTGCTTCAGTCTATGTTAGAGAGATTGTTAGATTGCATGGCGTACCATCCAGCATTGTGAGTGATCGAGATCCTATTTTCACTAGTGAGTTTTGGAGAAGTTTGCAAGAGGCGGTAGGGACTCAGTTGTGTTTGAGCACCGCATATCATCCTCAGACGGACGGTCAGACCGAGAGGGTGAACCGTATCTTAGAAGATCTTTTGAGGCTTTGTATCTTGGATTTTGGAGGTACATGGGAAGAACATCTTCCTTTGGTGGAGTTCGCATATAATAACAGCTTTCAGTCCAGTATTGGTATGGCTCCTTTCGAAGCTCTTTATGGAAGGCCTTGTCGATCTCCTACATGTTGGTGGGAATCTACGGATAAGATCTTGCTTGGGCCGGATATGGTTAGAGAGACTTCAGAGAAGATTGATTTAATTCGAAAAAGGATAAAAGCAGCGCAAGATAGACAGAAATCTTATGCGGATCGGAGAAGGACGGATCTTGAGTTTGAGGTTGGGGACATGGTTTTTGTCAAAGTATCTCCTTTGAGAAATGTTGTTCGCTTTGGGTCCGTAGGGAAGTTAGCACCGAGATTTGTTGGGCCGTTTCCTATTAAGGAAAGGATTGGACGGATGGCATATAGGGTGGAGTTGCCCGACAGACTTAGTGGTGTTCATAATGTATTCCATGTATCACATTTGAGGAAGTGCTTACATGAGACCGCGGAGGTGGTAGAGCCGAGCTTGCTTAGAGATGTAGAGGTAGAGCGTGATGCGACGATTCGACGAGCTCCTACTCGCATCCTTGGGTCAGAAACTAGGAAGTTGAGGAACAGAGAAGTTCAGCTAGTTAAAGTGCAATGGGGAGATGACGAAAGCAATGCTACTTGGGAGACGGAAGCAAAGATGCGTTCTTTGTATCCATTTCTTTTTGAGAGTATGTCTTTTAACTTCTCCTTTATTGCTTGTCTAGTACTTATCTTATCTTTAGTATATCCTCTCGCTAATACCTATGACCTTTAGATAGGGTAAAACCTATGGTTGAGACATGTGTTTGAAACATGTTATGGTTGATGGATGCATATGGATGCAATTGTTTGCTAGTGGTTGCTCGTGGATGCATACACACACACATTAGGCACTAGATCGGCTCAGTCACTTCATGTTGCATATTGCATAAATGGATGTGGTAGTTAGATTGATGGATGTATCATGGCTGTGTTATCATATGGATGATGCATTTTTGTGTATGGTTGTGCACGCATGTAGAAATTTGTATGTGTCAATAGGGTTTCGCATACATATTGGATGCATGGCACTATCATGGTTTGCATTAAGGAGGTTTACTGTATCAGTAACCGCCTGATTTTCGCATTAGGTAAGTACATATACACACACTTTTGCATATATCCATCCAGCATTTAGAATCTTGTAAGGACAATGATTGCTCGTGGATGATGCTTTGAGTAGATGGATGATTGGATGGTAGGATACGTTCTTCCTAACTTGAAGATTTCGGGGACGAAATCCTTTAAGGAGGGGAGAATGTAACAACCCGTATTTTCAATAACCTGTAATAACATAAATCGAGGCAGAATTTAATTCTAAAATGGGAATCAAGGGAAACGGGCTATGCCATTGTGTTCGTCTCGGAAAAATACGCGAAATAGAGTCCGAGTTTTCGAAAATCGGAGTCCGTATGACCAAGATATGGCCTCGCGAAGTTTCACGAAAATTCCCAAATTAAAGTATACTTAATTAAGTGAAATGGGTTGTGTAGATATATATATATATATATATATTGATATATATATATATATATAATTGAAAATTTAATAAATAAATATGCAAAAATGCTCAAAACAGCGAATTGGGAGAGGGGAATAACCGAACCGGCCGATTTTTGAAGTCGACCCGAGCCCGCTGGGTCGACTAGGGGTTAATTCAGGGTGTTTGGCTGTCAACCCGTGGGCCGATTCGCTCAAGTGCAGATTTTGCATTTGAATGGTTCTCATGGTCCATCTTTAATCTAAAGGCCCTAGATGGTTCCTACACTTGACTTCTTCCCCAAGACATGCTTTGATGGCTTGGATTGAATCTAGGGTTAATCCTATGGCCTAAAACACTTGCCTAATCTATAAATAAGACCCTAACCTACCCTAATTCATTCATAATTAAACCTAGTGACTAAACTATGGCAAAATGCTAGCTCTCATGGCCTCCACTAATTTTATGAAGAGGGTTGCATACTAATCACTCTCTAATCAACTTCTAATCCCTTCTTAGCATCTTAATCTTCTTCATTTGGTGTTCAAAGTTGCTAGTTGTGAGTTTCTATCACTTTGATGATCTTTTGGTAAACTAATTAGATGAGATGTGATGAGATTTATGGTTTTGTATGTGGGTTAATGAGCTTTGAATCATATGATATGATGTTAGCATTAATCTTATGTTTATGCATGTTGAGTATGTAAGCTTATGCAAGTTTAATATGATGTATGTTATGTTTGCATGATGCTAAATATGCAAGTTGTGGGCTATGTAATCATATGCATGTTATGCAAGTTCATGGTAATATACTATGCAAGTTACATGTTTGTTAATATGCAAGTTACATGTTTGTTAATATGCAAGTTACATGTATGTAAATATGCAAGTTACATGTTTGTTAATATGCAAGTTACATGTTTGTTAATATGCAAGTTACATGTATGTAAATATGCAAGTTACATGTTTCTTTATATGCAAGTTACATGTTTGTTAATATGCGAGTTACATGTATGTAAATATGCAAGTTACATGTTTATTAATATGCAAGTTCATGATGACACATTATGCAAGTCTATAAGCTAATATGCAAGTTTGTTATGCAAAATGAATATGTAAGTTATGTGACATATTATATGCAAGTTATGTGACATGTTATGCAAGTCCATATGCAAGTTATGTGTTTGTTAATATGCAAGATGGCACCTTTGAAACATGTTCATTCATATGCAAGTTGACACCTTTTATATGTGTTATATCATGAACGAAATTACGTGGGAACGATGGGGTAATTAAATGCATAAGTTAATAAGATTGTGTGAAATTAATATAATTATGCATAACACAAAATAAATAAACATAGTATGGGAATTTGCCTATTTGGTTAGGTGTACCCATACTATGTGTTGGGAATTTACCTATTGAGTTAGGTCTACCCCATGGGAATTTACCTATTAAGTTAGGTCTACCCATGTTAAGAAAACTTGATTAATTAGGGATAATTAATATAAAATTATGAGGGTGATTAATTAGGTGTAATTAATTGACTAAGACACGAGGTTGGACTCAGTTGTAGCGTAAAACTGCCCGGACCCAACCGGCTTAACCAGTTGCTACAAATGTTAGCCCAATGTGAGAGGTCTTAGGCACAAACTAAATACGTAATTAATGTAAAGACACGAGGTTAGACTCTGTTATGACATAAGGCTGCCCGGACCCAACCGGCTTAACCAGCGGTCATAAAAGACAGTCTAATGTGAGAGGTCTTTACAAAGGTTACGTTCTTAATTAATTAATTAAGAAACACTTAACCACATTAGCATGTAGAGGGACATGAGGGGTTAAGTGGGTGCCTCGGGTGGCATGAGAAAATCTAGTGGTTGCCTTGGGTGGCAATAGAAAATACGATTAGAATACTTAACCAAAATAGAACATGTAATTAAAACATGATTAAAGGGTTAAGTGGGATATACTAGAAAAAGGGACAAGCTTAGGTGGGTAGCTTGTGGAGGCCCATTTCAACCAGTAACCCATACGTATCTTTGTGGGCTCGACCCATGTCGAGGACGGGACACGCATACTGGGCTTGACTGTAAGAGGCAAACGGGTTAGCGGTGGCAACGCAAGTCCAACGGGCTTCATATGCGTGAGTGGGCCCGGGCTGGTAGGTAAGCCGTTGTTGCATCGAGTAGATATAAGCCGTGCACCTTTAGTTTCATCAGGTTGCCACATTGGGGAATGATACATCCCACGGTGGGGCCAGCACGGGTATCTACGTTAGGGAGCCGATCGAATGGGAAGTAGTGTGTACACCTAGTGGATTGTAGGGCCCCGTGGCGCCTACTTGGTCACCTAGGGGTACGCAGGTACTAATTAGTAAATTTTATAAGTCCTTGGGTGGGATCAACCTTTAAGTTAGGAACGACTGGTGTGGTGCAGTTTAGTAATTTACCTTAGGGAGGGTAGATGCGTCTTTATCCTTTATCTTCGTTTAGTTGACTGCTTAGGGTAGCCATTCATCCCTATATGTTACCGTATATCAGTTTATGTCTTCTCTGGTTACTTTAACGATTGTATTGTTAAAGTTATAGGACTCGCTCAGACTTATGTCTGACCCTGTTGTTTTTATCTTTTTCCCAACCCTCAGGTCCTACGGTGGATCCTAGCAGTAGTGGAGCTTGATCGGATTGCTGTTCCAGTCTTTAGGAGCTTGGATAGATGTAAAGCTCCAGCTATCCAGTTATCTTTTCTTTTGTTTGGCTATTGTATGAGAGTGGGATTATGTACTTCTTTATTTTGATGGATATTGTACTTGACCTTTATTGTGGTTTTATGATGTAACCAGACATGTTTTACTTCCGCTGTTATGAGATGATGTTTTAAAATTTCAAGTACTATTTATATCTGTCTTGTTGTAATTTTTCTGTTCTATATTCACTAAAATACTCCACCGATGCTATGGCATTCCCTTAGTGAGTGATCATAGCGGGAGTGGGGTGTTACATAGACTGAACGCAATATGCCAATTCCTAATTCAAGCTTGGATTTACACATTTGCAAAGATCAGTGGTTACTTAAGATCCAAAAAATCCAATCGTTCAAAGTAAATCAACGCGTTTTTTACAACTTTGTCTTTACCCTTTATATAGAAAAGGATAATGCAGAAAATTTAAAAATAAGCATCATGATTCAAAGTAGAAATACGAAATATATATGATTTATAGTGACATGAAACTGAAACAACACAAACCTACAAAGGTCTATCCACCAATTCAGTGGCTTTAGAGAGCCAGACTTTTAAAGCAACAGAATAGCATGGATAGTTGCTCCTAAAAAATTATTTCAAAACAATTTTCAAAATAGGAATAACATCCAGAAGAGCTTTAGTTCTACCAAAAGATTTCTCCTTCTGGAAGTATCGGATTTACACTTATCAGTTAGTCGGTTCAACTGGAAATGCCAACTTCCAAAGAACAAGACTTTTTTCTATGCAAGTGACGGTATTGACTACCATTGCAAGCACTACACCATAATGGCCATTTGGCAACTCTTATTTTTTTCAACTGCCAACACTTATATGTGTTGTAGACTAGTGACACTAATATGTGTTGCTATAGTTAAAATGTGTCTCCAAAAATGTACCAACACTTTTATGTGTTGATATGGCTGGTCAACTCTTCTTTTCTAAGGGCAAAAGGGTAAGTTATCACACATAACCCTAATCGGTGCCTCAATGTTTATTCCTCAATGTTTATTCCTCAACGCTTATTCCTTCCAGGCCGCATCATAAGCAAATAAAAAAAGGTAAATTCTATTTCAACCCAGAAATTTAGTTAGTAGCCCCCCATTTCATCAAAAAAATATGATGAACAAAATACCCTTTTTCCGTTATAATTTTTTTCCATTTTTCTGAATAGCTCGTAGTTGTACTACGTGGTTTTTCGATGAACCTCGTAGTAACCCTACGTGGTCCATGAATGAACCACGGAGATCATCTACGTGGTACTTTGACAAACCACGTAGAACAACTACGAGGTACACTGAAAAACCACGTAGTCCCCCTACGTGGAAGGGTGATTTTTTTTTTTTTTTTTTTTAAAACAGGGGACTACTAACTAAATTTGGGGGTTTAACAACTATTTCATGATTTTGGGACTACTAACTAAATTAAATTAGTGGGCTGAAATAGAATTTGCCATAAAAAAATTGGACTTCGAAGAATGAAATCAGCGATAGGTCAACATGCTAATCAGTGAAATCAGCGATAGCATCGTACAACAGATTTTGGATCTCTAAAATCGTTATTAGCCTCTCGAATCCTCTCTCTGTTACTTCGAACTAGGGCTTCTAGGAATCACGGAGGCTTCCACGAATCACGATAAGAGTATTAGGGAATTGGGGCTTCTAGGAGAGTGCATCGCTGATGCAATGCTATGAGTATTAGGGAATGGGATTGAAAATATGTAGAGGGCTGAAAGTACTAAGCAAGCTACAGAATAAGCGCGGTGAGTAGTTGCATGAGTAAGGTATTGAGAAACAGTACTGTTTTTTATTTTAATTTCAATTTTAATGTAATATTTAGTTAATTTTAATTTAGTTTTGATTTAACGTTTGATGAACTATAATAGATGCATGAGTTTCAGTTCTACAGTTTATATTTATAATTCTAAATACTAAAAAGTGAATTTTGATATTGATTAAAAGTCACCAGCTGATTGACTAAAACTCATAAAGAATATCACTAGTTTCAGATGTAAATTTGATCCTATAATCTTGTGGTAACGACTGCTTTTGTTAAATAGTTAATAATTTGCTCAAACTGTATAAAGAATGATATTTGCTTCGACTCAATAGGTTAATTATCTGTAGTTTATTATCCTATGGAATAAACGCGTTACTATAGTTTATCACCACGTTTTATTTAGTACACCACAATAAGAGCTAAAATAAATGTGCAGTTTTGTGGGCTGCTGTTTTTGTATGTATCTGTGTTTGCTTTGTTGTGCTTGTCCGTCTTGTGTTTGTGTGTCTGCACAGTTTTGAGGGTTGCGTGTATAAATCTAAATTTTTTTTACTCCTCATTAGCCACATTTTATTTTACATCAAAGGACATTCTTTCAATGATCATGTATTAGAGTAATTAGCGGATGGATCAATTTTTTTTTTCGACTTATGTATTGGAAAATTACAGAATTTTTTTGTGGTTATTTGTGTTGGATAACTTATTCTGTTTGGTTATTCACGGTTATTTAAAACTTACCATATCTTATTTACAGTGCACCATATGTTTTATAACATGCAGGCTTTTGATGAAGATATTTCAAAACTAGATTGTGTAGGTGAGGAATCATAAAGGATAACACGTTGATTAACTTCTGTGACAGCTTGACTCCGTGGACTTTTGACACTACAGTACCACTTTTTTATTTCTATACTAATGTTTTTGTATTATCATATCTACACCCCTTAACATGATATGTTTATAGTGATAGAATCTAATAGATTGGTATAGGATTAAGGATGCCTTAGTTTATCTTGCTTATTTCTCTTCTTGTATGAATCTAGGCTAGTAATATGATTGATGAAATTAGGCTGTTTATTAACATTTTTTATTCCAAATCCAATTATGTATTGCATATAGTAAACAAATTAAAAAAAGTCTGTATTCATAATCTTGGTGCTTGTATACAGGAGGACGTTGGTGATGAGATTAAGGATGGTTTGAAAGAGGAGGATCAGTGATGGAAAAATTAACTAAAATCATTATAGTGTATTACATGGAAGGATCCGGAAGATGATCTGCTCCGTGTTTGATTCGACTGCAGCTGTGCATCCTGAGATGACTAATGATCTGACCTTTTTGAGGTAAATTTAAAAATATTCGCAAGGCTTCAAAATCGTAGATGAGTTTATTTTCTTTAACCTTTTACCAAAACTTGAGTCAGGTAATATTGTGTTTTAACCCATAAACAGTTTCCTCTGAAATTAATAAAATCTATGAAGCATAAGCAACTGGAAAGATGACTAATGATCTGACCTTTTGCAAATTTACCACAAAAGGTGTTCCATGCGTGTATTGAAAATAAGAATCGAAGTCCACCAGTTGTAGCTTATACGCATTGTAAAGTAAAATACGAAGATAGTTAAGTATCAAAAAAATACTATGGTTTAATTTGGGTAGTTCAATTAGGGTGCGTCACGGTTAGTGGTGGGTAATGAGGTTGAATACTGTGCTCAAGTTGATGCTTGTGGTTGATGAAACGAGGTTTGAGTTGATGGAGAAGGAGATAATGGTTGTGGTGATTTGGAGCAGTGAAGCGTAGTTGCGGTGTGGTAGAGGTGATGGTTAGAGGGGAGCTTGATTGGAAGAGGTGGATTTGTGAAGGAGATGGAATTGTGCTATTGAAAGGTCGATTGCTGTAGTCGATGTCGAGGAGGTTAAGGCTAGTGTATGCAGAGTCAGGTGTACAGCAGTTTGAGGGATGTGTATACTGGTGTATGTTGCGGTCTGTTGGTTGACTTTGGGTGAGAAAAGGAGGTGTAGGTTGTTTGTTTTGAAGGTGTAGTTGAAGCAAAAACAAGCGACGGAAGGCCGATTCAGGTTATAGATTGCTTGATGAATAAGGGGGAGTTTTTGGAGTGGATGATGATGGAATTGGCAGTGGAAGTGAGCTGCATCATTGATTCAGTTAACAGGAGGATGGTGAATGTTTTGGTGTTCTGGTTTGCTAAGATGAGTGTCTGGTGTAGCAATGTGCAAACTGTGGTGAATTTGAAGTAGACAGTTGGGAGTATAATGAGCATGACAATTCCATTTCAGAAACCTTGAATTGGTTAAAACGGCGTCCGTTCAGGTAATTTAGTTTTGAATTGGTTAAAACAGCATTAGCGAACATTCCAGTTATTAAATAAAACATTAGCGGACCCGTTAAGACTCTTTATTTCGAGGAATCACCAATTATGTCGACCTATCTAGTTGCTGTAGTTGTTTGTTCTCTTGACTATGTTGAGGCTGTAACATCAGATGGTATGATATTTTCTCTAGTTATCTCGAACATTACCCTTTAAGTCTGCATTCACATGTGAGACCCCACATTGCATCAGATATTACCTACTTTTTATATAGGGGTGATTGTACGTGTATATTGTCAAGTTGGTAAGAGCAATGAAGGGAAATTTGCTTTAGATGTTGCCGTGAAGACTTTGGATTTTTATAAAAGGTATTTTAATTGTCTGCTTATTAATGTAATAAGCACAATGCATCCTTTCTGCATTCCTTATCGAAAATAAATTAAGTTTATTTATTTTGTCTGTTCTTTTAAATTTTCCTAAATGTCTTTGTATTTTAATGTCCACTTAGGTATTTTGATTTTCCTTACGTGCTTCCCAAATTGGATATGGTTGTTGTTCCTGATTTTGCTGCTGGAGCAATGGAAAACTATGGTTTAGTTACATACAGAGACACAGCATTGCTCTGTGATGAAGCGCATTCAGCTGCCTCTGGAAAGCAATCAGTAGGTTCTTTCCATGAGTTCTTTATAATAAACATCTTTTATTAATTCTAAAAAATATTTTTGATTGAATTTAGTTTGACAAAGATTTTACGGTTAGGTGTTTATTACTGTTACACATGAACTTGCGCATCAGTGGTTTGGGAATCTTGTAACAATGGAATGGTTGACGCATCTTTGGCTTAATGAAGGATTTGCATCATGGGTGATTATAACAAGATTTTAGCAAACATTTCAATCTGATTGTTATATGCCATCTAAAAATAATAATGTTCAACAGATTAGTTATTTAGCGGCAGATTATTTATTTCCAGAATGGAACATCTGGACTCAATTCCTTGATAGTACCACTGCAGGTCTTAATGTAGATTCACTGTCCGAGTCCCATCCTATTGAGGTATCAGTTTTGATTTCTTCTTTCAATGAAACTTGTAGTTAATGATTGCTACAGTTTATTATTTTATCCTTGATTTCAATGTAGCTCAATTTGAGTCTGCATGGCATTTGCATCATGATCTGTTTATTATCACAAAAGCAGTAATGCAATCTTTTCAGGTTGAAATTAACCATGCGAGTGAGGTTGATGAAATTTTTGATTCAGTCAGCTACAGCAAAGGAGCAACTATTATTCGGATGCTGCAAAGTTATCTTGGTGCTTCACCTTTTCAGGTCAGACATAATATATAAATTAAATAATGTATTGTACCTTAAGAAACCTAAAGTTTTGGTTAGTTCATAAACAGACATGCAATTGATAATCAGTAGAGATTGGAGTTTTTTTGTTCTTTTCATTTGAGTACACACAGACATGTAATCACTATTGTGCATCTCTGCTGCCATACTTCAATCAGTGGAATGTTTTTACTAATAACATAGAAGTTCATTTTATTCCAGTTAGACTGGACACATATATATGATACCTTTTAGATTGTACACAGATACTAAGTATAAAAGGGTGCCTAATCTATCAATTTAGGTACTTAGTTTAAAATTGATATAAACGATCTATCGATTTTATTTCAAAAAGTTGCGTGTAGGTGTGGTCATAGTGTCCCATTTGTTCAAATAATTGTACTAGAAAACATGCACACTGGATTACACTTATATATATAAGGGTAGAAATATAAACTTGCAGTGTACATGAAACATGAATAGGCTGTTTTAATACAATTTTGATTGTATATAGATACTGATATTTTCTTTAATTTTTTTATATACCAAAACATGGTTTTTGATGCCACTTCATAGATCAAACACATGAAACTGAGCAATGTTTTTGAGCAAAACTGAGCATTGCTCAGTTTTTCGAGAAACTGAGCAATGCTCGGTTTTGAGAAACTGGGCAATGCTCGGTTTCGTGAATCTGGGCAATGCTCGGTTTCGAGAAACTGGGCAATGCTCGGTTTCAAGAAAAACTGAGCAATGCTCAGTTTTGTTCGAAACTGGGAGCTTTTACTCGAAACCGAGCATTATCCAGTTTCTCGAAACTGAGCATTGCTCAGTTTTTCTCTGAAACTGAGCAATGCACTGTTTCGAGAAAAACTGAGCAATGCTCAGTTTTGTTCGAAACTGAGTATTGCTCAGTTTCGAGAAACTGAGAGTTTTGCTCGAAACTGAGCATTGCCCAGTTTCGAGAAAAACTGAGCAATACTCAGTTTTGCAAATATGTTTGATCAGTTTCGCCAAAAAATAAACAAATCCTTGTTCGGTTAGTTAATACAAGATGTTATTAATCAGTTTTGCAATTTGTTATTTCTGTAAAAATGAGTGCGTTTATATTTTGTAGGCACTTGTGGAGGAGGAGGAAAAAAACAGGATTTGGAATGTAATTGCAACGAGCATGCAAACATGTTTGATCTTGACAATGATCCTATCGCCAGTTGTTTTAGAGAGATATTGCCAGATGTTGAGGAAGTTATTTGGATAACAGAAGTTTTAGATCCGAAAGCACCAATTTACGATGGTCCTCAAGACGGACATTACAAGCATTGTGAATTCTCGGATGGAGGCTTTGTGATATGGTCCATGTTTCGCCTTCATAATATCTAAAATTCTATGTATCTCTAGTAAAACTTTGTATTGTTTTTTGTAATTTGAACTTGATATTATGGTATTTTGAAATTGAAAGCATTATGCAAAAGTGACATTATTGAATTTGAAATATGGAAGTGTACCAAATACTTTTATTTGAATTGATATGTTGAACTATATATGTGATTGAAAATCATAAAAACATGTTATATAAGTGTTAGCAATTTATGTATGCCAAAATTTATAAGAGTTAGTAGGATTATGATACTAACATTTATAAGTGTTACCATATCTTATGGTTACAACATTTATAAGTGTTAGCAATGAATATGTTTGTAACTCTTATAAGTGTTACCATATCTTATGGTTCCAACATTTATAAGTGTTAGCAATGAATATGTTTGTAACTCTTATAAGTGTTACCATATATTATAGTTCAACATTTATAAGTTTTAGCAATGAATATGTTTGTACCACTTATAAGTGTTAGCAATGAATATGTTTGTAACACTTATAAGTGTTAGCAGTTACTCTGTTCGTAACACTTATAAGTGTTACAGGAAATTCCTCGCACGCCATTGGTGACACATAAAGCGTTACAGAAATTATTTGTAACACATATACTTGTAGGGAATTCACTGTTTTGGTGCAGTGAAGAATGGCGATAATTCATATTTGCACTCGTAAATTTGATGAAACACCTACTCAAGAACAGATAACAACTCCACGGCAGAAGCATTAAACTCAAGAGAAAGCAAGATAATATCAGGATCCTGTTCTGCCAGGTCCAATTTTGCATACATAAAACAACGGATAAATGCTTCGAGATCAACAGGCTAAAGGTTCCAGAAAGCAGTATCAGCTACTACACTTAAATGAGGTTCAAGGATGACCCAAATATGTGCGACATTTCAATAATTTTCATTACAATAAAAATTAGACTCTAATTTTCCAAGCATTGCTAAAACTTTTATAATAATGAAGTAAAAATGAATGGTTTTGTTGAATTTTCTACTATAATGAAGTAAAAATGGAAATTTCGTCCATAGGCATATGATTAGAATCAACTAAAGCAAAGTGGCCACTTCAAGATTCAAAAATCAGTTGTTTGAACAACATCATATGAATTGTACTACTGTAGTAGCTTTGATTCCCACACTGCAATAAGCTTCCAAATAGGAAGAAAAACTCAAACATTTCCGATGTTTAAATAAAATAAACACAGCTACAATTATCCTCGCACATTTTAAATTTTAATTATCTGGGATAACACTGGCATAGAAAAAAATTTACCAGACCAAAATTACTGGAAAAGACTACATTTTAAATAACATCTACATAGAAACAAAACACAGGCTTGTGCACATATACAATCAACTTAACCGACACTAACTAAAATTGAGGAAATAAATTACCCTAAACTATAACTGTGATTTCAAGAAGGCGATCCGTTGTCTTCCTATAAAACAATCTCCCGAAAAGAGACATTCGTCGACGACTTACCATCGGCGGTTTCTAGGTCTCCATCAGAATAGGAACCTTAATATTTCTCCAATGTTGCCAATTTGATCAAAATGACCACAAGTTTACATGAAATTTCAGCAATTAATCTCTAATCTTCTAATACTTGTCCGTTGAATTGTCTAATTTCAATGCAGACTACCAATAATCTCTCTCTTAATTTATCAATTTCTGATCTTTCGTCGTCGCGTCGTCGATTTAATATTTACATGGTAGTAATTTTCAGTCAAGATCCTGGAAAGGAAATCGATTGAACGAGAGAAAATGAAACGAGAATAGGATGAAGGAAAGAAAGGACATTAGGACAGCGGGTGAATAATGAAAATTAGGGTTCCAGATGATTTTGGAAAGGGTATTGTTATTCGCACTCCTAAATTGGGTAAGGGGTAACCAATTTTAAGGACACTCCGGTCATATTTGGAATTGTTATGGGTCATACTGAAAACAAAAATTTGTACATGAAAATACCCCTACTTTACGTCTTGGGTGATGTTATTAACACTCCACTTTTGGTTAAGGGGCATCACGCCTAAAAAGAAAAATTCGGTACACCCCTATGTTTTCCATATTAATCATTTTCGGCGGCTTTCTCCAATTTTCAAACCTAAACTCGATATACCTCTGTCGAATTCCACTGATAAATTCGGAAGCACCTTTCCGAATTTCAACTGAGTCCCCCTTCGCAAAAAGTGGAGTGTCAGTAACAACTGATAAACGTATACCCCAATTTTTAAGGTAAGGGTAGTTTCGTAATATTATAATTTAATTTTAAGGGGGGTCACTTTGTAACGTCCTTCCCTTAGTAAATTTTAAAATAAAATAAAATGGGTCATCCCTTAACCAATTTTGGAGTGCGAATGACATTGCCCTTTGGAAATTTGGGGGACAATGAAAAGGAAAGCGGTTGAATGAAAATAAAAGTGGGAAATAGAAATAGTTGAGGTGTGGATTGATGGTTGAATATATTGATAGCTACTGCAACATTTTTAATTTTTTTAATTTGAGTATATTTATTGCTACTATAACATTTTGCTGATATCTATGCTAACACCTTGAAGCAAATGTTGCAGTAGGACCAAAATTTTATAGTTGTCGCAAAATTTTAGCGGGCAACGCCTTGCAAATCTGTTGCATAATGCCATCTATGGTGTAGTGTAAAAATCAATGTGAGTAAACTCATTCTCTTGTTCGTTTATAATTTATTATAAATGAATTTTTATTTATTATATAATTTTGATATGTTGTTTGTTGGCTGCTTGGATGCATTGATAAATTGTTTATCAGTTGTGGTTATAATATATATTGGTTATATTTACGCTTGGTAGTTGTATATTTCCTGCAGTACTATTGGTGGATGAGACCTTATGCTCCCCATAATATATATAGTGGATGACCTCCTATACCACGATATCCTGCCTCGAGGCGATTTGGTATTATATATGCATCTAACATCTGTAGATGCAGCAAAAACAGGTTGGAGGGATCCAACTGGATTCCTCAAAAATTTATTTTATTGTTGTTTCATATATATTTGTTATATGATGTGTTAGATAATCTGTGATTGATGATTGTGCGTTGGTTTCGGAGAAGGGAACTTCTCTTAGCTTAACACTAAGCATATTTTCGAGGACATCAATTAGTGATTTGACGGATTTGACGATGTGGCATTCAAAGTTGATGTAATATTCTGAAAAGGTATTCATGACCTCAAGCCTCATCAACCAAGAAATGACAGAAATTGGGAAGGCAACATGGCTATGTGGGTCATTCCGATTAGGGTGTATTGTCACCATCTAGAGAAAATTCATTTGTTCTTCTTCTGTATGCTTACGGAAAATGATTAATGATCACAATCGTGGGTGAAAATATATTCGATACACTCAAGTTGAATAAGTGATCGGTCATGTGTACCCGGGTTGCAAGATGTTCTTGTTGAACCCCAGTGTATCCTCTCTAGAGTGCTCTGATCGGGAGGTGGTCTCATACCTTGTCATAGTTGGAAATCCACTCTCCTATAAGCGCCATACGGTTTCTGATTATATACTATGTATGTGGAACGTGAGATTCAAGTGTTCCACTAGATTACTATTTATTTGATTTAGATATTATTATAATATCAGAATAGTTGATATAAAGAATATTTTGGATTATTGTAAGGTAAAAATCATCCATGCTTATGTATGGATCGGTCTTACGATTATTTTTTCTTTTAAAATAATTTTCGAAGAAAATCAAGTGGTTAGGGTTTACTCACACCAATCCCATGACCGGCCCAGAGTTTATTTTGTTTTGTTTTACCCTAAACTCTTGGATGTCCAAATTTGTACGGGCAGTCAAGTAGTTCGGGTATTTACATATACCTTGGAGAAGCTTGGAGCGGGAGGCTTCAACGTTAGATACCTACTGTTTATTTCCATTATAATGTATTGTATTGTACTCTGATGATGGTATATATGTACAGTTACAAATTATGTATTCCAAAAGTTGTTATATACATTATATTTATTCCGCTGCAATGTGAGATTCTGTGTTGTTATTTCCGGTTCTTCTTATAACTTTTTCTTATTCACCCATAATGATTCGTGTTTCTGTGTAATTTGGGTTGGGAATGTGATGTATTTAGTTAACTCAAAGTGTACGGAAATTCGGGTCATTACATGCGCATAATAGATGGCAAATGAATAAAATGTGCTATTTAATTTAAAGGGGTTTTTAGGCACAAGGAGAAACCCAACAAATTTTTTATCCATAAGGACAAGAGGCTAAAATTTTAACTACAAGGACAATTTTCAGTGTAAAGGGAGAAATTCAGGGGCCCACTATGGTGTCATACTTTACACTAAAGTTTGTCCTTGTGGTTAATTTTTTTGCCCCTTGTCCTTATGGATTTTTTTTTATTTTGTCCTTCACACTATTTTCCTGTAATTTAAAACCATTCAAGATGCTATTTAATTATTTTTAATAATTAGTGTGAAGATTTATTAATCCTAAAAATCCCTTTTTCAAGTTAGAAATCATATAAAAACATAAATTTTACACTATGCAGACAATTATAGTTTAGTGAAAGGTAACATCACATACCTTAGCTAAATTAGCATAAAACCCGCTCCAAAGCATAAGCCTCGCCACCATGAGTCCAGCGCAATGAGCCGCATCCAAAACGGACCTCGTATGAAAAAGTTATGTGACACATTGGTTATCAATATATTTAGTTAAGCTAAATCACCTTACCAAAAACCTTTTTCCTGGCTAACCCGTGCATATCTATTTCCTGTATCAACAAACCCATAGCTGTGTATTTTCCAAGAACTTCCTTCCTCGATTAATCATTCACTGCTCAATGGTTTCCAATGCCATCTTCACTAAATATCTATACTACGCCCCCTCTTCACAACATACCACATGATTCCAAGTTCAATTCCATAACAATAAACGTTACTGGATTTCAAGAACTCGACATCCTATTGTTGTATTTTTCCCCTACGGATCGAACTCAACCAAACTTCGTGACATTGTGCCATTTACAAGGAGAAGAATAATGGCGCAATTGAATACACCTATCGATGTTTCAAGCCTTGCTAGTCCCATACCTTTGTCGGTGATTGTTATTCTCAGCTTATCCTAGTGTTGGTCCCCACCTCGAGGATATGAGCTTGAGGCTCTCAGTCATACGAATCCGACAAGGCGAATTTCATGATTGTAGCAGAGTATTTGGTGGATAATGATTTTTGAAGCATCGATGTAACAACCCATAATTTTCAGTATATTTGAATTTAGATTTAAAATAAATGAATGGAGTAATATTAGATAAAAATCAAATTTTGTTGATTTTTAATGATGATGATCGTTTGAATGGAGTATAAATAGATTTTAATTAAATTTAAGTTATTTGAGTTAAAAAGGGGATTCAAATTTGATTGGTTAAATGGTGGAATTTAAGTTGTTTAAGTTAAATTTGAAATTTAAATTCAAATTTGTAAATAATCAAATGTGGGAAGCTTAAAGTTCATGAAATAAATTTATAGAATTTATTTAAGTTATAATTTGGTTTAAATTTGAATTTAATGAATATTTAAATTGAATTTAAACAGTTAAATGAAAACTGAATATTTTATTAATTAATTAACTGTGAAATTTAACGGGTTTGGCGATTATCTCAGAATCCGGCGAAACCAGTCTCATCGGATCCGGAACGGTGAATTATTGTAAGACTTCAGTTTTGCGTTATAATCGAACTTGCCGGTTGGTCGTACGAGATAAAACCTAAATGGAATCAATGGAATAGGATAATTTTTCGTTCTCATATTTGGACCTCCTTATATATATAAATAAACTCTTTTATCATCTAACCAGACCATTCTCATTTTATATGTATACTTTCATCTCCAAACTTCTCTAATGGCTGAAAATAATTTCCAAAACCTTAGTTCAAATCAAATACAAGCTTTAGAATAAAATTTCTCCAAACCATAGCTTATTATATGTCGAATCGAAGCTCTAAACTGGTAGAACTCATATCTATAGTTCGTTGTTGCATGCAGTACACCATTTGGTCGGAATTCTTAGTCAAAGTCACGAAATTTCGGAATCCTAAAGCCTAATTTGGGCGTTTTCGATTGAAGCAATAATCAAGGATTTGGGGATATGGGTTTGGAAGGGAGACTCATACGAACATGTTGGGGGTGATTGGATCTTCTATTGTCAAACAAGGTGATCGAATTTGGAGATGGAAGGCTCGGAATTTCGAATTAGGGTTTGACGGCGGGAGCTTTAGGGTTGATCGGAGTGAAGGCTGTTAGGATAGGGAGCTGTGCCTCGGAGCAGGCGTTGGAACGTTGGGAGTTGCGATTCGTTTCATGGCCGGAGGAGATGGATAAGGGCGGTCAAAGTTTGAAATGAATGGGTTCGTTTCCATCAGATTCCTGTAGCAAATCCGGAGCGGGAGAGGAAGCCTCTCTGCTGACGTGGCGATCGGTCATTGGGTGAGGGTTTTATTTTTAATTTTTATAATATAATTTTAAATTAAATGGTAAAACAATGATAACTTTCTCGTTTTAACTCAGATTTGGACGCGGTTGGGTGCATTGGGATCGTGGCGGAATTGCGGACAATCTGAGACTGGTTTCACTGCATTTAGAGACTGTGAAATTTTGGGCTTTGGTTGGATGTTCGTTTGATTAAAGACCAAAAGGTGAGTGATTCTTCGCTCGCGAATAACTGAATTTATCCCATATTTATCAAATTAAATTGTGAAATAAGTTGGTCGCATGGTTGTGTTTGATTGGTGAATGGTTGCTTAAATTTGACATGCAAATGTGCAACATGCAATGAAAATCGATAATTAGTTGTTTAAATTTAATTTAAATTTCTAGTTAGAAAATCTGAACACTTGAAATTAGTGAAATGATTTAACATTTACCATGGAATAAAATGTTGTGTGATGGATGCCTTGGTTGACTAAATTACTGAATGAATACTTCTTGAAATGTCCCTTTATTTAGTAGATGAATGTTGTATGCTCATGTTTGATGTTGAATCTCGTTCCTTTCTCCCTGGATGTTACGGGAATCAAATAAACCTGGGATTTAACGAGATAATAAATTAAGAACACAGAGTGAAATGATAAATCTCTGTGACCCTGATTTTGATTGAAATGATAGATCCATCCCTGAAATATCGAGTAATTAAATTTAAATCACTTGGCCATAGGGTAGCAAATTATATATGGACATCGGTTGGTTAAATGATTTAAATATTCTTGAATCTATTGATGTGGAATTTTACTTAAAGGAAATGTGTCAATATTGATAAGATTTTTATGTTTCCTTTAAACATGAATTTGAATGTTAATGAATTTGTCAAGGTAAAATTTTCAAACAAATCGAGATTTGTATAGTGTATTTTAATATACCTTGGAGTTTTCAAATTTTATGGTAAGATTTGGAATTGATAATTTTCCATGAATTTAGTTTTAAATGAACATCATTTGAGGATATTCCAAATCACCGTAATTTTTAGTATGAATATGGGTTTGATTCCTCTAAATTGAAAGAAATGGGGTTGAATGGCATTTGAAACATGATATTGAATTATGTAAACTCCATTTAGACTGGAGTATAGATTCAAATATTTGAAGTTCGGAAGAAAGGAACGATTATGGTATAAAGAATTTTATTTATATATATTTACACATTTGATTTCAAATAAATTATTCTTTCCTTAAAAATTCATTATTTAACCTTTACCTATAAACTATTTATTGTAAATAAAATTTTCCTTATAATTTATTATTCAAAATTATCTAGTAAACCTTTAATTTATGTATATGTATAATATTTAAATTATTTATTTTTTAATTATTATATTCTATATATATTTATTTATATAAGATTTTCTTGTAAACATTTATTTTCATAAGTATTTTAGAAATTGTAAATTCTTCCGAATGGAAAATGTTTGAATTTAAATCGTTGGTTCAAATGGAGTTGAGATAAGAATTCATCCTAATTGAATATGAACCGATTTAAAACGATTTTTATATGGAAATATGAATTATCTTCTTCTCGAATATAAATGGATCTCCTAAGGGATCAAAATTGGTTGTAATGGGATATATATATATATATATATATATTCTATTTGGATATAAATGGAATTCAAACATAAATCGAATTGAGATAATCATAATCCTTGATATGATGTATATTCTACTTGAATATAAATCGACTTTGTGAAATATTATATGATTATAATATAATGAAATGAAATATATTCTAGTTTAGAATATAATCGGTTATGGTATGATTATGATATGTTGATATGAAAATATATTCTTTTTGAATATAAATTGGGTTCGAAGCAAAACATGATATTTTGGATATAAAGCGAACCTTTGTGAATGTAAAAGAACCGACCGATGTAGAAATGTAAGCGTTGGTTGTTAAAGAGACCGGAGTCGGCAAATGGCATACTCTCTGTCAGTGTCGATACCACTTTGACAACTGTGAACGTTATGACGTATCCAGAATGAGTATGATGACATGGAGGCGATTATTGAATTGAAGAAGATGAACGATGACGAAATAGCCCTGACCTTCGGGTCAGAATTGAAATGACTAAAACATGAGCTATACAGCGACTAATTGAGGTAGCACCTTTGATCGGACACACTTCTTCAATACTATTTCTATGACTATGATGATGATGATTTGGGCCCTTTATGATTTTAGGAGCGTGTTCCGAGGTGGGCGGTAGTGGCTGCTATGCGTTACCACCGGTCCGGGAGTGCAATTGGTAGAATCCTACCCTGGGCATTGCCTCGAGTGCCTTGTCATATTTATCCATATCGAGCCCCATACGATTTTCATTTAGCATTGCCTTCTATGGAGTGCCCTCTGATAACACCAGTACGGTGAATTTACGGTACTATATAGACTGTTGATGCCTGTGAACGGCGTAAGGGTAATATGATAATCCCGCTTACGCTATTTTTATGATATTTACTTTACTGGATAGACACTATCATAATAGCGTATTATACTATGTATTAGTTTAACGGATCCTCGAGAGATGGAAAAATCCCGTAACATCTCTTGAGTTACTGTACCCATGACACTGATGTTATTTCGTATTTTAGTTTGACTAATATGAGAATGATTTAGTGCTGATCCGAGTGTTTGTTGTGTTTTCTTTTTATACAATACGCTCGGGTCAGCAGATGTTGCAGTTAACGAAGATTACTTTGCCTTGGAGATCGAAGATGA
Source organism: Allium sativum (assembly GCA_030737875.1). Classification (NCBI taxonomy): domain Eukaryota; kingdom Viridiplantae; phylum Streptophyta; class Magnoliopsida; order Asparagales; family Amaryllidaceae; genus Allium; species Allium sativum. The sequence goes on along the minus strand of CM060909.1, from coordinate 52,305,808 downwards.
AGATTTGGTATATATCTATTATATATGTATTTCCGCTGCATTTTATTTCTGTTGCCATGTTATGTATATCTGCTTATGTGTAACTCTGATTTATCATTTGTACGTTATAGTTAAATGTATACATTTCAACTGCTTTTAAACTGCTATTTGTTTATTATATATTGTCCTTCCGCTGTGAGATTCTGTGATTGGTTTTCTCTTCTTCCTTTCTTTTTTCTTCTTTTCTCCAATAACTACCTGCATTTGCGATTTGTTTGGGTCGACATGTGTGGTTTATTGTCGATTTGAATGGTCAAAAATCCGGGTCGTTACAATCGAAATAGCAACAGCCACGTTCTTCAATGCAACTATATAAGGGATAAATGGGAATGAGGATGAATGTAACAACCCGGAAAATCAGAACCAATTTAAATTTTTTATTTTAGCTATTTTAATGGATTTTGAGTATTTAAAATGAATTATTTTAAATAATAACGACGGAATTTTTTTTAAATCGAAGTTAGAAACTTAAAAATTGAAAAATTTATAATAAATTATATTACGAGCCTGAAATGGCGCGGTAGTTTGAAAATTTCTATTTTAAACTTTGAATGAACATACAAAATTCAATATAAGTCAGAATTGGACGAAACAAGAAGCGTCAGAATCTATTTAACTATACCTTTCTAACGAAAGTGAAAATTTTAGATTTCACTTTAGGAATTGAAAGTTATGTCCAGTTTAAAATTCAAAATAGGTCCTATGAAATTTATATATAATTTATGTATATTTTAATAATATATGGTCCTTAAAAATAGCCATTTTGCAAACGACCTCCATTTTCGACGAAATCACTTTTGTTGGATCCGAAATATCAAATTATTGCTAGATTCCAATTTTCATAATTTTTGGAGTTAATATGTGAGCGTGGTGAATTTAAACGTGTTTGGCACTTTCAGTTTGAATTTAATCGACGGAAAAATGACCGTTTTTCAAACGGTCTCCAAATTCGACGAAACTAGTTTTGTTAGGACCGTATCGTCAAAACATAGCTAGATTTATTTTTTTAGAATTTTTGGAGTCAGTATATTGCCCCAGTAAATTAAAATGTGCGTTTGAATTTAAAATATATTGATTTATATTTTAAATTTAAAGAAAACTAATTGAAACAATAGAATTGGCTTACGAAACATATCCCATTGCGTTCGGAATTGGCGTAATGTGCTATGGACGACAGACGGTGGGTTCGATTTGGGGTTTAAATGAAAGTGGTACTTTTTATGGAGAAAATAAATAAATAAATTGGATAATAAAAGTCAACCCCTTTTTTTTCTCTTTCCCCTACCCACCCATTTAATCGTTCAACATAAAATTGAAAATAAAGGAAAAAAACCGCGCATCTCGATTTCATCGCCGCCCACCTCCACGCCGCATCATCGGAGTTCACCACCGCCGCCCCGATCAACGTCGGTCCCCTCCGCCTCCTTCCTCGATCCACGCTCTCTCCCTCCAGCTTGAAGACACCCACGCCCAAATCAACGCCAACACCAGAAACCCCGACCGCCACCCTCCACCGCAACCACCGCCGTCGCCCTGGCCCCCTGACCGTCGCCGCGCCTCCCCCAACCCTCCAGACCCCCTGGGCCATCACCAGACACCCCCCTCTGTGTAGACCAACGAACCCCCTCCCCCCTACCTGCTTTCGGACGGCGAAAAACCCCATCCCCCTTCGATCGAGCGTCGACGCTTCTCGCTCCACGAAATTGAGTTTCTTCAGCAAGCGAAAATTTGTATGTTATGATTTTAATTCCTTGATAAAGCTAGGGTTTTTATTTATGAAAAGCTATGATTTTTATTTATGAAAAGCTAGGATTTTTATTTATGTAAAGATATGATTTTTTTGATATAAAAAGATATGATTTTTATATTTGAAAAGATAAGATTTTTATATATAAGAAGTAGCGATGTAAAAATTAGATTTTTATATATGAAGTAGCGGCATAAAAATTAGATTTTTATATATGAAGTAGCGACATAAAAATTGGATTTTTATATATGAAGTAGCATTATAAAAATATGAGTTTTATAATATAATAGCGGTTTAAAAATATGGTCTTATTATATGAATAACAATATAAAAATACGATTTATATATATATATAAGTAATAGTATTGTAAAAATATGATTTTTAATGTATACATGGTATTGTAAAGATGTGAATTTTACATAATATACCGTTATTAAAAATGTGATTTTTAATATAAAAATCATGTGAAATAGATTGTGATGGAACTAACTGGAAGCACACAGAATCCAGACCATCCAATAAAGAATGGAGGAGTGGAACCCACGGTGAGAACTTCTCACTCTAATCTTGTTTTCTAGTTAAATATATACCAGGTTGTAGACAGGGATTAGTAGCTCCTGACACCGTCGTCCACAGACCATGGACGACTTGTTTTATTGTATTGTGTTGTGGAATTAGAATTGGTTTGTGTATGGCGCGAGCCATTAGGCGAGGGATAAGGCTAGACCTTATTACGGTCCTAGTATCATGTCGTTATGCTGCCATAATTTTCTAAAAAGTGTTAGAAAAATTAAGTTAGTTGAAAAATATTATTTTTAACTTATAATTGTGATAGATAAAATAACTATGGAATAGTTAAAAATAAGTTTACACATCCATTTACAAGTCGGACGACTTGTTTATGCTCGCCTATTTTTGTGATATCGATTGGGTCGATAATTTTACACATCGCCTAACTGCACAAATAATAATCAGTATTTGTTGTTTGAAACCCCACACGGGTATTGGGATGATATTTGACGTACACTAATCCAATTGTGTAATGATATGTCGTTCGATAGGTTGACAGACTGTAGTAAGCGTTAATTATTTATATTTAATGCTTATACAGTGTAGAAGGCACTCTGGATGATGGTTGATTATTTATTATTGTTGTTATATACATGTGTTATATGAAACCCATATAAATAACATTATATGGTAATTGATTGGGCCTGATTCCAGTTCAAAAATAACGAATATTTTAAATAACGAATATTTTAAAATAATATTCAGTAAAGGATTAAAATATTAAAATATGTGAAGCCGTATTGATTAGATTTGCGCCATTTTAACGCGAACGATATTTAAATCGATCTTATTCATTTTTATAATGAATATCGAAAAGGAAAAGATTTCAAAATCTGATATTTTGAAAATATTATCATTAAAATATTACGATGATATAGATTATTCAGTTTTGATTTAAAATTGAAGTGAAAGTGGGAATTGTTTTAACACGAATTTATAAAATACGTTTTGAACGAAATATATATATAATATATATTAATGGTTTGAATAGAACGCGCCGCACCGCGACGGTTTGCGAATTTCGACCGTTGACTTCAAATTGACATTACGGGAGATCCGACCGTCGGATTCTCCTAAACCCAGAACCGTTCGGTTCGTATCGAAAAGAACTTTCCAACGAATATAAGAGATTTGAAATCTAACGGTTGGATTTGGAATTATGTCCAAATCAAATTTGGAAAAAGTCGCTATAAGTGCAGCTCGATGACCGTTTATGGAAATCGACTGAAAGGGGCCTTAATAGAATTATTAAAAATATTAATAATTCGTGTAAAATCATAATAAATGATTTGGAAAGAATTGTGATGAAAATTTCACGTTTGTAAAGATAAAAAAATATTTTTATCAAAATGAACTAATTATTAACTAGATTTGAAATCCAGTAATTTTTAAATTAAATAAATTGGATTTATGAATGGTTTTAATATAACCAGAAATTTCCAATATAATAAATTGGAATGGATTTGAATAGAAATCATCTTCGGAATATTTCGATATCGGATTCCGTGATTATACGGATATTGTTATGGAAATTGGAAGATATATCTATATCGTTATTTCTAATACGATATTTGTTGGTTTAAGAATTTGATATTGAATATAAGCCGATATAATTTCTATTCAGAGCCTTATATTTTATATCGAATTGGATTTTGGGTTTGTCGTGAACGGTGTCTTAAATAACACTGTTCTTAAACCCAGTTGAGAAAAGAATAAATCTTCTAATTAAGATTTAGTGAAGTTTACCAATTAATTAATACTTAATTGGAATTGAATTTGGATTTTTGGGTTTATCGTGAACGATGTTTTAAATAACACTTGTTCTTTAACTCAAAAGTAACAGTGAAATGTGATTTGGAATATATAAATCTTTTATTAAGATTTAACGGAAATATTCCAAAGTAAAGTTTTCCAATTTATTATATTGGAATGGAATGGGATTCGATTTGGTAATAATTGAAGTAAACTTCTATGGAGGAAGACTCTTACTATATATGGAATTTAAAAGGATTTGCCGTTATTCCATTTATATTATTAATCGGATACGGAAATTGATATCGATTTTATATTGATCTGTTTTCCGTGAAGATTCCATAAATAATGGAATGTGATTTTGGATTTATCGTGAACTGTGTTTTTAATTGACATTAGTTCTTTAACCTAGTTAAAGTCAGGATTACATCTCTAACATTGTATTTCTAACTGTATGGTTGATCACTATTAAATATACATCTATTTGGTGGTGGAGAATTCGTTCTCTTGCTTAACACCCTTCTCTGAGACGTACGAGCTTAGAGGTTGTATATCAGTAGAAATCAATAGTACGGTGTAGATTGTCGATGCGGCATGTTTGATTTCCCAAAGTTAAATAATCATTAATATTGATTTTTGGGGAAGATTGAAACTTAGTGAGTTTTAATGAATCTTTAATTACATTAAAATGTGAATGTGACAATTTAAATTATCAAATTTGGGAAATGATTGAGAATGGAGTATCACTACTTTAGCTCCAAGCGATAGTTAAATCTTTAATTAGATTCGAACGTGAAATGGTAATTAATTTTACCGATAACACCGTGGTATTAGATATAGAGTATTACCAGTTTTGCTCCATGGGATGAATAGGTTGGGATTGGGAAATAAAACAAATGATTACTTTGGTAAGGTGCGCTAATCCCGACTAGTTTGGATAAACCTTAATATAATTTAGAAATGATATCCAAAGGAAGATTAAAGAATAAATTTAAAATAATTTATCTTTGATAAAATTAATGAGAACCTTTCTCTTATGATGTGAATATTTGAATAAAAGAATATTATGGATTGGAATGAGGCATATGTTGTGTTTGTGTAGCACTTGTTTATTATATACGCGAGTTATTCGGAAAGGCCGGGTTTATACCCATTCTCAATAACTGATTCGGCGATAAATGGACGATGAAGACGGTGGTTGAAGACCGAAGGTCTTCACATCGTTTGGATGATTACTGATGTCTTGATTGGGCTGTACACCCAAGACAAGGTAATAAGTGTTGATCGTCCATACGTACTTGGAGATCGACCGGATATGCGAGGACCTCTCTCCTGTATTGGACATATGGGACGAGGAATAAGGTGCCTCCGGTTTCATTCAGACCCAGAACGAACTTGTAAATGGATGAGTGTCTGACATTGGATTTTATTCTATGTTGATTGATCTCTATTAAATATATATCTGTTTGGTGGTAGAAAATTTATTCTCTTGCTTAACGCCCTTCTTTGAGACGTACAAGCTCAGAGGTTATATATCGATAGACATCAGTTGCAGGGCGTGAATTGCCTGTGTGGCATGCTAAGATGCTGATGATCAAGGCTTCTATTGAAAAGCAGAGTCTTGTGGTTGACGATCAAAGCACGGCTTTAATATAGCATAGCTTTGTGTATAGTGTTAATTCGCGAGCCTCACACCTCGGTGTGAGTCAAAAAGGGGATCGGACCATTGAGAGAACATGACGTTTCTTTCTAGCTATGAGTGGTATCATGGTTTTGCAAGCCCAGGCATTTTTATATTTTTACCTATGTGGTTGTTGGAATGCGAGGCACCTCGGTTATATCGGTTACTACGGAGCCAATAGATATAGGTCCAATAGGACCGGGAAACATGTGTTTAGGAATTGCCAATCCACTAACGTAAGTGTGGACTGGCCCAACCGATCCAAGGGTTCACTACGGGGGATTCTGAGGCATTTGCTAGAGTGTCTCGAATCGGTGAGGAGCTGTAACACCCCCGTATTTCTATTAATAACAATGTTCACAAATTAAAGAATAACTAATCTCAGACGTGAGAATTGTGGGAAACGGGTTGCGGCATTGTGTTCGTCTCAGAATTCTAGTTGAAATAGAGTCCGAGTTTGCATGATTTGGACTTCGTATGAAGGAGATATGGCCATCGGAAGTTTCAGAAAATTCAAAATAGTTTTCAGAAAATTTAAAATTTAAAATTCGAAATCTAACAGGCTAGATGGGAAATTTCCCGCCCAGCACCCTAGGTCGACTGGGGAGTCGACTGGACAGTCGACCTGGGTGTCGACCTGGTCCAGTCGGCTAGGGTTTGACTGAGCCCAATCTTGAGCTGCTGATGTGTCTTTAGCGCTGAGTTGGCAAATTATACGGTTCAGGTTAGTTCTAAGTTGATCTGACGGTCTAAATAAATCCTAAACTCTATAAATACCTCGGTAGTCTCTCACTCTAATTCACATGAAAAATAGAATAGCCACCATCATACCGCCGCCATGGAACTCAGTGTAGCCGCCGCCAACTAAGAAGGAAGAAAGCTAATCAAAACCCTAATTCTACTCAACTCTAAAGCAAATCAAGACTCTCTTTCTTCTCTAATTGTGAGTATGATGATCTTAACAAAATTATTAGCAAATTAATTAGATTAAGATGTGATTTGGATCATAATAAAATGATGTGAATTGTCATATATGTTGTTGTAAACCTTATGCTATTATGTATGTTGTAAATCCTATGTTATATGATGATGATATCCTATATGTTGTAAATCATGCTATGATGATAATGTATAGGTTGTAATTTTTTATGCTAAGTTGTGATAAATCATACATGTTATAAAGTCATGATGTTATTATCTATGCTAATTAGTTCATGTTAATCAAATCATAATGTTGATATTATTTGGGCTATGTTGATCTATATGACAAATCACATATGCAATTAAATTGATTAGTAAAGATTATGAACATATGCCATGACATCTATTTAGATCTAGAATTGTGCTATGACATGTGTGAATTCAATGCGTTAGATGCTAGTTTACACCATCATTATGTTGCATAAACCACATATGCAAGTTTAGACATGAATTTGGATTATGATCATATTATGTAAATTGTGACATTTTACCAAACAAGTTGACACCTTTAGGTCCATGACATATGTAGCTTTATGCAAGTTGTAGTTTTTGCCTATGCAAGTTAGGTGTTGTACATCTATCACACATGCAAGTTTCACCCCGTTTATGATTAGATCTATTTTATTTGTCTATATGTTGTGATAATTTATCTTTGTGCTATGAGTTAGACTATTCGAGTCTAACGTATATTTTGCATTTAATAAGCGAACGCATAACGTGGGGTAGGGGTAATATTAAGGATTTAATATTAAGAAATTGGGGTGCAATTGATATGATTTTGCATACCGTAAGTGGATGGCCATAATTGAGTCAATTATGGACATCATTAAAATTGGAATTAATTAATGATTTGAATAGGAATATATTTAAAACTGGGGTAAAATATTAAAAGTGTTAATCAATGCTTAGGACACGAGGTTGGACTCGTTTGTGACGTAAAACTGCCCGGACCCGCCCGACAAATCCAGTAGTCACAAAAGTCAGCGCAATATGAGAGGTCCTAGGCCCAAACTAAAGCATAACAGTTGTAAAGACACGAGGTTAGACTCTTTTATGGTATAAGACTGCCCGGACCTGCCCGCTGAATCCAGCTGCCATAAATGTCAGTCTAATGTGAGAGGTCTTTATGAGGTTATGGCCTGAATGAATTAAGAAATACTTAACCAGATAAACATGTAAGGTGGGACATGGGGGTTAAGTAGGTGCCTTGGGTGGCATGAGGAATCTAGTGAGAGCCTTTAGTGGCATTTGAAATACGATTAGTAAGACTTAACCAAACACACATGTAAATGAACATGACTAAGAGGGTTAAGTGGGATGTACTAGTGGGGACAAGCTTAGGTGGATAGCTTGTGGAGGCCCATTTCAACCAGTAACCCAAACGTATCTTTGTGGGCTCGACCCAAGTCGAGGATGGGACACGCATACTGGGTTTGACTATAAGAGGCTAAACGGGGTAGCGGTGGCAACGCAAGTCCAACGGGTTTCATATGCGTGTGTGGACCCGGGCTGGTAGGTAAGACGTTGTTGCATCGTGTAGGTATAAGCCGTGCATTCTCAAGTTGTATCGGGTTGCCTCTTTAGGGGAGTGATACACCCCACTGTGTGGCCAGCACGGGTATCTACGAGTAGGGAGCCGATCGAAAGTGGGTAGTGGGGTACACCTAGTGGAAGATAGGGGCAGGCGGCACCTATGTAGTCAGCTAGGGGTATGCAAGGCTATTTATATAATTTCTAAGTGAAGAAAGTGGGATCAACCTTTAGGTTGACTGGTGTGGTGCAGTGTAGTAATTATTCGTTAGTATTAGGTGTGCCTTTAACGTTATCTTTATCTGCTCTTCCATAACCAATAGTTCATAGACATTTCCTTGTTTTCCAGCTTATGCCTTAGTCTAGTTATTTTGATAATAGTATTGTTAGAATTATCATACTTGCCAGACTTTATGTCTGACCCCCTCTATTTTTATCTTCCCCCCCCCCCACCAGGTCCTCAGGGTGGGCCCAGCTTTAGCGGAGTTTGATTGGTTTGCTTTATCTCTCTTTTGGAAAGCTTGGACCGCTGAAGTAAAGTCCAGCTTGTTATCTTCTTTAATGGCTATTTATGTAATGGGATTATGTATTTTGTTATATCAAGATGGATATTGTACTTGACTCTGATTTATGGTTTTATGATGTAACAAACATGTTTAACTTCTGCTGTAATGAAATAAAGTTTTAGATTTCCAAGTACTACTTATTATCTGTCTTGTTGTAATTTTTCTGTTCTACATTCACTTAAAACCTCCATGGAAGTTAATGCATTCCCTTTGTGAGTGACACTAATGGACGTGGGGTGTTACACGTGGTATCAGAGCTTAAGGTTACCAGAACAGATATTTTTTTTAGAAAAACTATTTTTTTAAAGTATTTTTGGAAGAAGTGTTTTCAAAAACATGTCTTGATGAGTAATTTAAAGAGAAAAGTTTTTATGAAAAACATAATCCCCAATAGCCATATATCTTTATCTTTCGAATTCTCCATTTTGAATCTTTCCTTTTTCGTTTCAGCATGGCTGAAGATCTTAACCTTCCGGATGGTGTAACGATACCAGGATGGTATAGGAGGTTATTAGAGGCTAGGGCCGCTGCAGGTCCAGCCAAGGTTCCTCCACCACCAGTTGCACCCGCTCCTCCTCCTCCTCCTCGCGCTGATACTTTTGCAAAGACATGCAAGGAATTTAAGGCTATAGGCGGAAAACCTTTTCAAGGGTCAGAAACGTTTGTGGAAACTAGAGATTGGCTTAAGGAGGTGGAAGAATTGCTAGAAATCTTTGAAGTAGAAGAAGGGAGGAAAGTCAAATTAGCAGCTTGGTTAATGAAGGGAGAGGCCTCGTTTTGGTGGGAGGTCACTAATGGGGAGCGTCCTGTTGATTCTTGGGCTGATTTCAGACGTAGGTTTGAGGCAAAGTTTCTCTCAAGGGCAGAAGAGAATTCATACATGGAAAGGTTCTTGACATTAAAGCAAGGAAGCTCATCAGTGAAAGAATATGTTAACAAATTCAATCAATTAGCAAGGTTTGGCTTGGACTTAGTGAACACGACGGAGAAGAAGGCTCTGAGGTTCGTTAATGGCTTGAATGAGCCGTTGCAGGGGTTGGCTATGACCCACATCCCTATGGGGGCCACCTTTGAGAAGCTAGTAGACATGGCACTCATCCACGAGGAGAAAGGCGCTAATGCTAATAAGGCACCCGAGAAGAAAGGGGATCAGAAGAAACCACAACAACAAAACAAGAAGGGTGGTAAAGACAATAATGGCAAAAGAAAGAAAAGATGCTTTAACTGTGGGACACCAGGCCATCTCAGCAAGGATTGCAGAAAGAAAAAGAAGACTGGCTATTTTCACTGTGGTGAAGCGGGACATCTAGTGAAGGACTGCCCAAAGAAGAGGCAGAGGGCAGGGTCTATCTCGGGAGGACAGGGGCAGGCTCTTATGGCACCAGGGCAGGCAAGGGGACAAGTTCAGGCTCTCGCTGTCCCACCGCTGCAAGAACGAGGTAGAACCATTTCTGTTGAAAGCTTAGTTTTTCTGTTTGATCATCCTGTCCGTACCTTATTCGATTCGGGCGCATCGCATTCGTTTATCTCTACGTCGTTAGTTGAATCACTGCACTTAAACACCAGTTTAGTAGAGGATCCCTTAGTTGTTTCAAATCCAATTGGGGGCTCATCTTATTTGTCCATGATGTATTTGGATTTGAAAATTTCTATATTTAGCATTGAGTTTAGATGTGATGCTTATGTTTTGGGCTTCACGGGCTATGGGCTAATTTTAGGAATGGATTGGTTATCCAAAAATGGGGCTGTTCTTGATTGTGAAAGGAGAGTAGTTAGGCTTATGACTCGCCTTGATAACGCTCTCGAAATCTTTTGTAATCCCATAAATTCTGTTATGCTAAGTTATTTAGAATCGCTTGACGCGTCTGTGGAGAATTTACGATCTGTTGGAGTGGTCCGAGAATATTCGGATGTGTTTGAGGAGGTGAAGGGCTTGCCTCCGAAGCGGGAGATAGATTTTCTAATATATCTTATGGATAATGCAAAAGCCGTATCTTTGCCAGTACGCCACATGACTCCTCGTGAAAGGAGGGAACTCAATAAGCAAGTGAAGGAGTTGCTTGAGAATGGGTTCATATGACGAAGTATATCGGAGTGGGGTGCTCCAGTAGTATTTGCCACGAAGGCGGATGGGTCCCTTAGACTTTGTGTGGACTATAGAGAACTTAATAAGCTTACTAAGAAAAATAGACACCCACTGCCGAGGATTGACGATCTCTTCGATCAGTTAGTTGGCGCCTCAGTATTTTCGCAGTTGGACTTAGCCACTGGTTTCCATCAGCTGAGAGTGGCTGAGGATAGCATTGACAAGACTGCCTTTAGGACTCCGGACGGTTTCTATGAATGGCTAGTGATGCCCTTCGATTTGACAAACGCCCCCGCATACTTTGTTGATTTGATGAGTAGGGTGTTTAGGGAGTACCTTAATAAATTCGTGGTGGTCTTTGTAGACGACATCTTGATATTTTCTAAGAATGAAGAAGAGCGTGCCCTACATCTTAAGGAAGTGTTGGAGACTCTACGAGTGCATAACCTTAAAGCTAAATTTACTAAGTGTCACTTCTGGAGAGAGGAAGTGCGATTCGTAGGGCACGTGGTTTCTAAAGAAGGGATAGCTGTGGATCCCGCGAAGGTGGTGGCCATCCAAGATTGGAAGGTCCCTAAAAATGCTACCGAAGTGAGAAGTTTCTTGGGGTTGGCTAGCTACTATAGGAAGTTTATCAAAGATTTCGCAAAGATATCAGCTCCATTAACACGCCCGACGAAGAAGAACCTAGTCTTCGCATGGGACGTAGATTGTGATGATGCATTCCAACGTTTGAAGAGAGCTTTGACTTCGGCCCCAGTCTTAGTATTGCCAGATGGGAGTAAGCCATTTACTGTTTATACCGATGCTTGTGGGACAGGTCTAGGCGCAGTCTTAATGCAAGAGGGTAGGGTAATAGCCTATGGTGGAAGGCAGTTAAGGGTGCATGAGAAGAATTACCCCACGCATGACCTAGAGTTGGCCGCTATTGTTTTCGTGCTTAAGTCTTGGAGCCATTATCTTCTTGGCGAGAAATTCGAATTATTCAATGACCACAAATCTTTAAAATACTTGTTCTCTCCGAAGGACTTGAACTTAAGGCAGCAAAGGTGGATGGAGTTCTCAGCGTCCTACGATTTCGAAATAACATATTCCCCTTGCAAGGGTAACGTGGTGGCAGACGCCTTAAGTAGGAAAAGGCTGCCCTTGAGTCTGTTGTTTGTTGAGCGGCGAAACTTAGAATTCATCTCTAGGCTTGATTTTAGACCTTCCGTTGACTTTGTACCCGGTTTGCTAGCATCCTTGGAGGTCAGACCTACGCTTTTGGGACGGATTGGTGAGGCACAGCGAGACGACCCACAGTTGGTTGAGTTAGTAGAAAAGCTCAAAAGAGGGGAGTCATCAATCCATCTCCATAGGTGTACCCTAGATGATAAGGGTTTGTTACGTAGGGATAGTAGACTTTGTGTACCTCGAGACGAAGGCTTGAGGAAGGCTATTCTTGACGAAGCACATCATTCGAAGATGACCATTCATCCCGGCAGGGACAAGATGTATAAAGACATGAAGCGAGTTTTCTTTTGGGCCGGTATGAAGAGGGATGTGGCCGAGTATGTCGCTAGATGCTTGGTGTGCCAACAAGTAAATGCGGAGCAAAAGAAACCCGGTGGGTTGCTTCACCCATTGGAGGTTCCACTATGGAAGTGGGATAGTGTCTAAATGGATTTTGTGGATGGATTACCAAGATCAAGGAAGGGTAATACGGGGATTTGGGTTATAGTTGATAGACTTACTAAAAGCGCCCATTTCATTCCCGTGAAGAGTAAGAGGACTGCTCCATGGTTGGCTTCGGTATACGTTCGAGAGATAGTTCGTTTGCATGGTGTTCCTTCTAACATAGTAAGCGACCGTGATCCTATCTTCACTAGCGAATTTTGGAAGAGCTTGCAAGAGGCGGTAGGGACTCAGTTATGTTTGAGCACCGCGTATCATCCTCAGACGGATGGCCAGACCGAGAGGGTGAATCGCATTCTAGAGGATCTTTTGAGGCTATGTATCCTAGACTTTGTGGGTACGTGGGAAGAGCATCTTCCGTTGGTGGAGTTCGCATATAATAACAGCTTTCAATCTTGCATTGGCATGGCACCTTTCGAAGCTCTTTATGGACGACCTTGTCGTTCACCTACATGTTGGTGGGAATCTACGAATAAGATCTTACTTGGGCCCGATATGATTAGAGAGACTTCGGAAAAGATCGACTTGATCCGAAGAAGGATGAAGACGGCGCAAGATAGGCAGAAATCTTGCGTAGACAAAAGGAGGACAGATCTTGAGTTTGATGTTGGGGACATGGTCTTTATCAAAGTGTCTCCATTACGGAACGTTGTTCGCTTTGGGTCCGTTGGGAAATTAGCACCAAGGTTCGTAGGGCCGTTTTCTATTAAGGAGAAGATTGGGCAGATGGCGTATAGAGTGGAGTTGCCTGAGAGACTTAGTGGTGTACACGACGTATTCCATGTGTCACATTTGAGGAAGTGCGTTCATGAGACCGCGGAAGTGGTAGAGCCGAGCTTGCTTATAGATGTGGAGATAGAGCGTGATGCGACGATTCGACGAGCTCCTACATGCATTCTTGGGTCGGAGATCAAGAAGTTGAGGAATCGAGAGGTCAGACTAGTCAAAGTGCAATGGGGAGATGATGAGAGCAATGCTACTTGGGAGACAGAAGCGAAGATGCGTTCGTTGTACCCTTTTCTTTTTGAGGGTATGCCTTTTAATTTCTCCTTTATCGCTTAGCTTGTGCTTATCTTATCTTTAGTATGTCCTCTCGCTAGTATCTTTGACCTTTAGTTAGGATAATCCTATGGTTGAAACATGTGTTTGAGACATGTTATGTATGATGGATGCAAAGTGGATGCAAGTGTTTGCTAGTGGTTGCTCGTGGATGCATATACACACATTTTAGGCACTAGATCGGCTCAGTCACTTCATATTGCATATTGCATATATATGGATGTATTTAGTAAAATGGATGTATGAGTATTTTTTTTTCCATATGGATGCTGCATTCAAATGATGATTGTGCACGCATATAGAGATAATATGTAGCATTAAGGAACTTTTGCATACATAATGGAAGCATGACACTATCATGATTTGCATTAAGGAGGTCAACTGAATCAGTGGACCGCCTGATTTTGCATTAGATATGGACTTATACACAACTGTGCATTTAAACATGAAAGCATTAGAAGTCTATAAGGACAATGGATGTCTGTGTTTGATGGTTGAGTAGATGGACGATTGAATGTTAGGATATACATTCTCCTTAACTTGGAGATTTCGGGGGCGAAATCCTTTAAGGAGGGGAGAATGTAACACCCCGTATTTCTATTAATAACAATGTTCACAAATTAAAGAATAACTAATCTCAGACTTGAGAATTGTGGGAAACGGGTTGCGCCATTGTGTTCGTCTCGGAATTCTGGTTGAAATTGAGTCTGAGTTTGCATGATTAGGACTTCGTTTGAAGGAGATATGGCCATCGGAAGTTTCAGAAAATTCAAAACAGATTTCAGAAAATTTAAAATTCAAAATTCGAAGTCAAACAGGCTAGGCGGGAAATTTCCCGCCCAGCACCCCAGGTCGACTGGGGAGTCGACACCCCCCCCCCCAGGTCGACTGGGGAGTCGACTGGGCAGTCGACTTGGGTGTTGACCTGGTCCAGTCGGCTAGGGTTTGACTGAGCCCAATCTTGAGCTGCTGATGTGTCTTTAGGGTTGAGTTGGCAAATTAAACGGTTCAAGTTAGTTCTGAGTTGATCGAACGGTCTAAATAAATCCTAAACTCTATAAATACCTAGGTAGTCTCTCACTCTAATTCACATGAAAAGTAGAATAGCCACCGTCATACCGCCGCCATGGAACTCAGTGTAGCCGTCGCCAACTAAGAAGGAAGATAGCTAATCAAAACACTAATTCTACTCAACTCTAAAGCAAATCAAGACTCTCTTTCTTCTCTAATTGTGAGTATGATGATCTTAACAAGATTATTAGCAAATTAATTAGATTAAGATGTGATTTGGATCATAAGAAAATGATGTGAATTGTCATATACGTTGTTGTAAACCTTATGTTATCATGTATGTTGTAAATCCTATGTTATGTGATGATGATATCCTATATGTTGTAAATCATGCTATGATGATATTGTATAGGTTGTAATTTTCTATGCTAAGTTGTGATAAATCATACATGTTATAAAGTCATGATGTTATTTTCTATGCTAATTAGTTCATGTTAATCAAATCATAATGTTGATATTATTTGGGCTATGTTGATCTATATGACAAATCACATATGCAAGTTTAGATTGATTAGTAAAGATTATGAACATATGCCATGACATCTATTTAGATCTAGAATTATGCTATGACATGTGTGAATTCTATGTGTTAGATGCTAGTTTACACCATCATTATGTTGCATAAACCACATATGCAAGTTTAGACATGAATTTGGATTATGATCATATTATGTAAATTGTGACATTTTACCAAACAAGTTGACACCTTTAGGTCCATGACATATGTAGCTTTATGCAAGTTGTAGTTTTTGCCTATGCAAGTTAGGTGTTGTACATCTATCACACATGCAAGTTTCACCCCGTTTATGATTAGATCTATTTTATTTGTCTATATGTTGTGATAATTTATCTTTGTGCTATGAGTTAGACTATTCGAGTCTAACGTATATTTTGCGTTGAATAAGCGAATGTATAACGTGGGGGTAGGGGTAATATTAAGGATTTAATATTAAGAAATTGGGGTGTAATTGATATGATTTTGCATACCGTAAGTGGATGGCCATAATTGAGTCAATTATGGACATCATTAAAATTGGAATTAATTAATGATTTGAATAGGAATATATTTAAAACTGGGGTAAAAGATTAAAAGTGTTAATCAATGCTTAGGACACGAGGTTGGACTCGTTTGTGACGTAAAATTGCCCGGACCCGCCCGACAAATCCAGTAGTCACAAATGTCAGTCTAATGTGAGAGGTCCTAGGCCCAAACTAAAGAATAACAGTTGTAAAGACACGAGGTTAGACTCTTTTATGGTATAAGACTGCCCGGACCCGCCCGCCGAATCCAGCTGACATAAATGCCAGTCTAATGTGAGAGGTCTTTATGAGGTTATGGCCTGAATGAATTAAGAAATACTTAACCAGATAAACATGTAAGGTGGGACATGGGGGTTAAGTAGGTGCCTTGGGTGGCATGAGGAATCTAGTGGGTGCCTTTAGTGGCATTTGAAATACGATTAGTAAGACTTAACCAAACACACATGCAAATGAACATGACTAAGAGGGTTAAGTGGGATGTACTAGTGGGGACAAGCTTAGGTGGATAGCTTGTGGGGGTCCATTTCAACCAGTAACCCAAATGTATCTTTGTGGGCTCGACCCAAGTCGAGGACGGGACACGCATACAGGGTTTGACTATAAGAGGCCAAACGGGGTAGCGGTGGCAACGCAAGTCCAACGGGTTTCATATGTGTGTGTGGACCCGGGCTGGTAGGTAAGACGTTGTTGCATCGTGTAGGTATAAGCCATGCATTCTCAAGTTGTATCGGGTTGCCACTTTAGGGGAGTGATACACCCCACTGTGGGGCCAGCACGGGTATCTACGAGTAGGGAGCCGATCGAAAGTGGGTAGTGGGGTACACCTAGTGGAGATAGGGGCAGGCGGCACCTATGTAGTCAGCTAGGGGTACGCAAGGCTATTCATATAATTTCTAAGTGAAGCAAGTGGGATCAACATTTAGGGTGACTGGTGTGGTGCAGTGTAGTAATTATTCGTTAGTATTAGGTGTGCCTTTAATGTTATCTTTATCTGCTCTTCCATACCCAATAGTTCATAGACATTTCCTTGTTTTTCAGCTTATGCCTTAGTCTAGTTATTTTGATAATAGTATTGTTAGAATTATCATACTCACCAGACTTTATGTCTGTCACCCTCTATTTCTATCTTTTTTCCCCCACCAGGTCCTCAGGGTGGGCCCAGCTCTAGCGGAGTTTGATTGGATTGCTTTTTCTCTCTTTTGGAAAGCTTGGACCGCTGAAGTAAAGTCCAGCTTGTTATCTTCTTTAATGGCTATTTATGTAATGGGATTATGTATTTTGTTATATCAAGATGGATATTGTACTTGACTCTGATTTATGGTTTTATGATGTAACAAACATGTTTAACTTCCGCTATAATGAAATAAAGTTTTAGATTTCCAAGTACTACTTATTATCTGTCTTGTTGTAATTTTTCTGTTCTATATTCACTTAAAACCTCTATGGAAGTTAATGCATTCCCTTTGTGAGTGACATTAATGGACGTGGGGTGTTACAGGAGCCATCACTGGCCTCGACTCATAGATGGAATCCAATAATTTCCAATACATGACTTTTGATTTCAGTTGTAAACCTATATGGAGACATAGTAGGATGGAGCACTCTGCCGTCTATGATTGATACATTTATATTTGAAGTTGTTTTGACACTTTATACTTATAATAGTATCAAATGATTAGTTTTAAACGTACCAAGCATGTTTGGCTATTATAAGGTAAAACTCGATCATCCGGCTTGCGTTGCATTGTGTGATGGGACCTGAGTCTTATAATAGCTTCATTTTCTTTATTTAGCATTGCGTTGTTTGTTATATGCACTGGTATTCTTGGGGTTAAATCCGTTCCGTGTTATACGGCGTGGTCCCTTGATTTACCTAACTTTAAAACCAAGTAAATAACTGTTTTAGTTCTCACACCAGTCACATGAACTCTGGGTGCCCCTTTTTCCACATGGGCAGCTAGTAGTTTTGGTTTTGCAGATATTATATTCACAGGATCCTGGATTTACAGTTGGAACAATACTCGGAAAGCTCTGTATCCGTGTATTTCTTTTAGTTGGGTTATGTATTATTTTTCCGCTGCATTATAATTTAAATCTCTGATATTTCTCAAATGTATATTATTTATTGATACTCTGTTATATTCTTGTACTCTGATGTAATTGTTGTAATAAGCAATGAAATGTTCTTCTGTTTGTGTTCTGATTTGTCGTGTGTAATGGCGCGTTTTGTTAGCTGTCGAATAATTAATTTATTTAATGATTTATATATCGATTTGGCGATATCGATAACTTAAAGTACAACGTTCGAACTTATAATTTATAATTATAATTAAAACGAACCTGAAAACGTCACGGCAGTTCGCAATTTGGCGATTTGAACTTCAACTGAATGTACATGATTCATTTTAAGCCGGATTTTTGTGAAACAAGAAACGTGTGGAGCTGGTGAAGTATATCTTTCTAGTGGAAGAGAAAAATCGGGATTTCGTCGTGTAGATTTTGAGTTATGTCCAAATCAAATTTCAGAAAAGTCGCTGTAGAATTCCTTTATAATTTGCGACGCTTTATATACGTTATAAAAGGGTTTTCGATATAAACTGAATATCGGGATAATCTGGAATCTGAAATATCAAGCCGTAAATTCTGATATGATATTCTGGAGCTGTACAATATCATATGTGGATATATACGATAATATATATTTATTTATATTTAATTTAATTTATTTAAATATATTTATATATTTAAATGGATTATTCAGGGGTCTAAAAATAGCCAGTTTTGCAAACGAAGTCGGAATTCGACGAAACCAGTTTTGTTGGATCCGCAATGTCAAATATTTGTTAGATTCCAAGTTTCATGATTTTTAGAGTTACTGTGTGGCCGTACGAATTTTTAGAGTGAAGAACAGTTAGTATTTCGAGAGTTAAAAATACGTTGTGTGAGCAGACAGAGTCGGAATTCGACGAAACCGGTTTCGTTGGGACCGTAATGTCGAACTCTAGCTACATGTCCAGTTTGGTGATTTTTGGGTATCATACGTGGTCGTAGGGATTTTTAAGGACCAGAGAAGAGCATAAAATCGATAAAATAAAATATAAAAATCAAATTTAAAATATCCCCTCCTATTTTTCTAAGGTCCAACACAGGCCACGCGACCTCTCTTCTCAACCACAAACGAAACCAACCACAACAGTCTATATAAACCCATCCAACAGAACAAAATTCTCATTTTTCCACAAACAAACCGAAAGAAGAAAATTCAAACAAAATTCCCACAAAATTCCTTTAATTGCAAACCCAGCATCCTTGAACTCCTGCTACAATCCTCTTCACGCTAGTGAAAGTTTTATTGGGTTCGGCATCCTCTTTTATCACTCGAGAATTGAACAGTAGAGTTAGGGTTCGAAATGGGTCGAGCTGGAGGCGACCGGAGGTTGGCTTGAGAGTGTGGCCGAGGTCAGGGAGCAGCGCGCTTCGTACTGATGGAGATGGGAGGGACTCCGGTCGACTGGAGTTGAAAGCGACGGAGGGTGGATGTCGATTTAGGGCTACAGGTGGATTCTCGAAGGGGTGCCGAGACTGACAAGGTGGAGTTGGCCAGGTGGGGTTTTTGATGGCGATGTGATTGGTGGTGGCCTCGGTCGACGTTGGTGGCCGAATCAACGGCGGAAGGAGGTCAAAGAAAGGGTCAACAAGTTGGATGTTTTACTGGAGGTCAGGTCTGAAGGAATTGGGGGAAGAACGGGTTAAATATAGAGTGGGTTTTAAGAAGGTAGTTGGGCTCAAGGTAAAGGGTTAAGGCCCAATAGCGATTTAAATTAGTTTTGTTTTTATTTAAACAATCCTAAACTTGTAAAATTCATAACTATTTCGTACGAGGTCAAATTGACGAACCGTAAGTTATTTTTACTGTGATTTATGTATTGTGATATATAAATGTGATATATATATAATCTGATGTGATTACGTGTGGTTGGACGATATTCATCATTGTTAGATGATGTGTTAAAAACCGTAAGAAATACCAGAGTGTGATAAAAGGATTAAAAAAAGTGATTTGGTAAAGATTAAACTAAGTAAATTAGTCGAGATTTAACAAAGTGGATGTGTCGAGCAAACCGAATCAAATGGGTTAGTCAAACCAAATCAAATGGGTTAGTCAAACCGAATCAAATGGATTAGTCAAACCGAATCAAATGGGTTAGTCAAAACCAAATCAAATGGGTTAGTCAAACCGAATCAAATGGGTTAGTCAAACCGAATCAAATGGATTAGTCAAACCGAATCAAATGGGTTAGTCAAACCGAATCAAATGGGCTAAGTTAGTCGAGTTAAACAAATGGGCTAAGTTGGTCGAGTTAAACAACTGGGATAAGTTAGTCGAGTTAATCAAAGTAATTGGTTAGGTTAACCAAAGCGAGTTAGTCGAGTTAATCAAAGTAATTGGTTAGGTTAACCAAAGCGAGTTAGTCGAGTTAAACAAAGTAATTGGTTAGGTTAACCAAAGTAAGTTAGTTAAGTTAAACTAAGCGATAAATCGATGTAAATTAGCTAAGTTAAACTAAGTGGATTTGTTCAGTTAATCAAGACGAGTTAACCAGTTAGGTTAAACCAGTAGAGTTAACTAGTTGAGTTAACCAGTTAGAGTTAACCAGTTAGGTTAAACCAGTTGAGTTAACCAGTTGAGTTAACCAGTTAGTGTTGACCAGTTAGAGTTGATCAGTTAGAGTTGATCAGTTAGAGTTATCCGAGTAGAGTTAATCGAGTAGAGTTGTCGAATATCACTTATCCGAAGTAGAGTTATCGAATATGGTGTATTCGAGAGAAGAGTTATCGAATATCATTTATTCGAGTGGAGAAATCAAATGTGATTCATTTGAGAAGAGTTATCGAATATTAATTATTCGAAGAGTAGTTATCGAATATTGGTTATTCGAAGTTAGTTAATCCAAAGGAGTTATTCGAAGTTAGTTAATCCAAAGGAGTTATTCGAAGTTAGTTAATCCGAAGGAGTTAATCGAAGAGTTAATCCGAAGGAGTTAGTCGAAGAGTTAATCCAAAGAGTTATTCATAGTTAGTTAATCCAAAGGAGTTAGTCGAAGAGTTAATCGAATATAGTTATTCGAAAGAAGGTGTTAATCGAATATTGTTATTCGAGTAAAGTTAAAAGAGTTAATCGAATTTAGTTATTCGAAATGAGTTATTCGAATTAGATATTTGAATAGAGTTAAACACATTAGAGTTATTCGAATTAGTTATTCGAATAGAGTTAAACACATTAGAGTTATTCGAATTAGTTATTCGAATAGAGTTAAACACGTAAGAGTTAATTGAATATTAGTATTCAATTTGAGTTAATCGAATGTAGTTATTCGAGAAGAGTTAAATCGAATTTAGTTATTCGAAAAGAGTTAATCAATTTGAGTTAAGTTAATCGATTTGAATTAAGTTGAATCGAAATGGAGTAAATCGATTAGAATTAAATTAATCGAGTTAGAGTAAATCGAATATTGGTTATTCGAAGGTAAGTTATTCGAATTAGTTATTCGAAGGAGTTAATCAAATGAGTCGATCCAAAGGAGTTAGTCGAATATTAGTTATTCGAATAGAGTTAAAGGAGTTATCGATTTTAGTTTGATCGAAAGGAGTTATCGATTAGTAAATCGAAAGGAGATTTTCGAATATTGCATATTCGAAAGAAAGAGATCGAATATTGTTTATTCGAAAGAGAGAGATTTCGAATATGAGTTATTCGAAGAGAGATAATCGAATATAGGTTATTCGAAGAAGAGTTAATCAAATAGAGATTACTCGAAAGAGAGTTATACGTCGAATTCGATTATAGCGAATTCGGGAATGTACTATTTACTTTCCAGGGTTTAAATCAAGATTAAGTTATTGATTTAGAAATTAGGTGTCTGTTAAATTATTCGAGTTAGGAAATAAAATATATAGGGGTAGGAATTATAACGTTATAGTTATAATCAAACACTGTCATATAAGAAGTGGATTCGTAACCTGAATCCGAGAATTTGCGTAAACAGATGATTGTAAAAAGTGAGCGATGAGCTTCATCTATTTCACAGTAAAGGACGTTGTTCAATTAAGGTCTGCGAGGTAATTATACCCCAACTTGATTGACTTCAGAATTGACAAAGGAATAGTTGTGGTTCGATCTAAAAGGTTGATTAGGAATAAAGTTAAGGAATAAGCGATAAATGGATTAAGCGAAACGATGTTTTATACAACGTTCATTGGAAGTCCGTAAATGTGTTTTGGAAACGTTTTCCAAATATAGTCAGATATGTTTTCTAAACATAGAAAATGAAATGTTTTCATGATAAGAATTTAAGAAATAGAGTTAAGCAAATTCAGAAACTAACTGGAGAGGGTAAGTTGAACGGTTTTCTAAGTGACGATCTGATGTTGGTTTCGACCTTCCAGATTGATACTTAGAGAATTGTTCTCATACTAGTTACAGTTAGGGACTGATAGTTGCGAAATAATAGTGATGTGAAAATAAGCTATGGAAATGTTTTCCAATGATTAATAACATATATTTTCTAAATATATGAAATAAGGAAATATGAACATGTGATGATTGATCGATCGAATTTCCATTTGGAAATAAGATCGTTGTTTGTACACCGACATGTTTTCATTTGATAGTTGAATCACAGACTATCAAAGTTTTTACCATTTTAACGTTGTTAATATGGAGAGACCGGTTGGATTATTATCCAAAGAACCACTCTGTATTGGCATAAGCGTTGCGAGCAATATATGCCAAAGATAAATTGAAGACGGAGTAAAGTGCAAGGGCTGTTGTATAAGTCTTAGATAACAGTGACTAAGATGGATATACTGAATAGTGCCTTCGGTTTGTCCAGTCCCAGGACAACGTATATGGAAGAAGGTCTGACAGAGTATATCCAATGGATCGCGTAAGTTGATCTGTTCAAACGTATTCACGTTTGGTGGCGGAGGAATTCGTTTCTCTTAGCTATATACCCGTGTTATTTTTGGATAAGTCAATTTGTGATTTGGCGGGTATGACAATGTGGCATTCAAAGTGAATGGTGATCAGATGTTCTGAAGATAGACGTAGCTTCTAGCCTCACACCGGGAAGTAACAAAAGTTGGGCTAGGCAGCATGGCTAGTTGGGTCATACCCAAGCAGGGTGTATTGTCACCGATCTAGAGAATATTCATATTTATACTTCTTTTTGATTCTGTATCTTCGGATGACGGTTTGATGGCCTACAACCGTGGTGGCAAGTATATTCGCGACACTCAAGCTAAATGAGTGAGCGGTTATGTGTGGCCGGGTTGCAAGACGTTCTTGTTGAACCCTGAGTGTATCACCTCTAGAGTACACTATTCAGAAGGTGCTCCCATACCTTGTCTGTTGGAATCCATTCTCCGATAAGCGCCCTGCGGTTTATGATTTTATACTATGTATGTAGAACGTGAGATGCAAGCGTTTCTGCTAGATTGATACCTATTTGTACTTAGACATTATTATAATATCACAATGATATTGCTTGTCAAAGTTGTCCAGTTACTCATAAGGGAAAAACCCGTTCCGTATTCACGGCGTGGTCTTATGAGATATCCTATATCTGTTTTAAACTATTTTACTCATACCAGTCCCATGACTGACCCGGAGTTTACTTTGTTGTTTTCCCTAAACTCTTGGGTGCCTAAATTTGTACGGGCAGTCAAGTAGTCGGGATTTACAGATATACTTGGAGAGCTTGGAGCAGGAGGCTGCAAGATTTTATAGCTATAGTTATTTCCGCTATGTTGTAAGTGTTGTACTCTGATAAGTGCTATTGTATATATATAATTGTCTACCTCAAAGTTATGTTATATATTATATGTTATTCGTTCCGCTGTGAGATTCGTGTTACTCTGATGATTCTGATGTTCTTGTTCTTCTTCTATTCTATTAGTTCTATCTTTTCTTTCTCACCTTCTAAATTCTTTCACTAACATCTCGGAATTTCCGACTCTCGAGGAGTCGGAAATTTCCAGCCGTTACAGTTGGTATCAGAGCTTAAGTTAAGTGATTACCTTGGCTCTGTGGCATAACTCGATAGAGATGGGATTAGTAATATCCTAGATTGAGTTTGAGTGTATATAAATGAGCGCGTAATTGTTATTCACTATAAAATGGTTTTATATTGTAAGGACTCATTGGTTGAGTGGCTTATGAATTCTGGTCGATCAGTTGATCCACTGTATCGATAAGGGTTACTAAACACTCGAATACGATGAACCATCATGGTATGTTTTGAAAGAGGGTAAATGAAATAATTTTTCCCAAAATATATTTGTTTATAGAAGAAATATATATCTTGAAATTATTATAGTATAATGATTGTGTTGGTTGTTATTATAATCGAATAAGATTATAAAAGGGTGAAATGGTTATAAATGACCAATCAGAATTCATATGAATGTAATATATGAAATAGTTTGAATTAAATATGAATTTAAATCAGAATTTGGAATTTAAAATAAGGAAATTTTAAGTTCCTGGGAGATTTCAAAATGTTTTTCAAATTTAAAACGATATAGTATTGAACTCACTTCGATAGCTGGAAAGTAGATTCTGATGATGAATCTAGACATCATCAGTGTTCATTTTCGAGTTCTAAGTGACGGATTACTACTAAAGGTGTTGTTTTTGAATTGTTTTGTGAAAACAAGTTGTTTAGAAATTCAAAGTTTTTGAATTGGCATTATGATTTCAAATTGATTTGAAAGAAACCCAGGAACTTAAGTTCTGGATTTAAAATTTAACTAATGAAGTTAAATAAAATGAGATGGTAAAAATAAATTGAAATTTAACTCGAACTGAGTTAAATAAAATTTGAATTGGATTAGAGATAATCTAGAATGGAACCAAATTGATAAGTCAATAATTTGGAATTTGATACTAGAGTTCGAATAAAATTCGATTTGGATTTGAGGATATAAACTGAGTGGAATGACCATGATATATGCAGAAGTGATAACAGATCTAAAGGATATAATGATACGACCGACAAAAAGGTACAAGTTTATATTATATATGAGTTTGGATTTTATGAGCCGAATTGGCACGCCGCTTGGCTGTTTGATTTTATTTTGGGTTGGAGGAGGCCTAGAGAGGCGAGTTGTGGTTTGACGTATTGAGCCGTACAAAGGAGGTTATGGCGAAATTTTTCGAAAATTTCAGGCGTTAGAACATTCTCATGATTTATGAAAATTCAGTTAGCCAAAATGAATTAATAATTTAATTGAAAATTAAATGGTTCAGTTGAAACTGGAGTTAAGAAGTAAACTAAAAGATATTTGAATCTAGTTAGTAAAGTTGGTAGCATTTTTCTAACTTAGCAATTTCGAGGACGAAATTATTTTAAGGGGGGAAGTCTGTAATGGCGCGTTTTGTTAGCTGTCGAATAATTTATTTATTTAATGATTTATATATCGATTTGAAGATATCGATAACTTAAAGTACAACGTTCGAACTTATAATTTATAATTATAATTAAAACGAACCTGAAAACGTCGCGGTAGTTCGCAATTTGGCGATTTGAACTTCAACTGAATGTACATGATTCATTTTAAGCCGGATTTTTGTGAAACAAGAAACGTGTGGAGCTGGTGAAGTATATCTTTCTAGTGGAAGAGAAAAATCGGGATTTCGTCGTGTAGATTTTGAGTTATGTCCAAATCAAATTTCAGAAAAGTCGTTGTAGAATTCCTTTATAATTTGCGACGCTTTATATACGTTATAAAAGGATTTTCGATATAAACTGAATATCGGGATAATCTGGAATCTGAAATATCAAGCTGTAAATTCTGATATGATATTCTGGAGCTGTACGACATCATATGTGGATATATACGATAATATATATTTATTTATATTTAATTTAATTTAATTTATTTAAATATATTTATATATTTAAATGGATTATTCAGGATTCTAAAAATAGCCAGTTTTGCAAACGAAGTCGGAATTCGACGAAACCAGTTTTGTTGGATCCGCAATGTCAAATATTTGTTAGATTCCAAGTTTCATGATTTTTAGAGTTACTGTGTGGCCGTACGAATTTTTAGAGTGAAGAACAGTTAGTATTTCGAGAGTTAAAAATACGCTGTGTGAGCAGACAGAGTCGGAATTCGACGAAACCGGTTTCGTTGGGACCGTAATGTCGAACTCTAGCTACATGTCCAGTTTGGTGATTTTTGGGTATCATACGTGGTCGTAGGGATTTTTAAGGACCAGAGAAGAGCATAAAATCGATAAAATAAAATATAAAAATCAAATTTAAAATATCCCCTCCTATTTTTCTAAGGTCCAACACAGGCCACGCGACCTCTCTTCTCAACCACAAACGAAACCAACCACAACAGTCTATATAAACCCATCCAACAGAACAAAATTCTCATTTTTCCACAAACAAACCGAAAGAAGAAAATTCAAACAAAATTCCCACAAAATTCCTTTAATTGCAAACCCAGCATCCTTGAACTCCTGCTACAATCCTCTTCACGCTAGTGAAAGTTTTATTTGGTTCGGCATCCTCTTTTATCACTCGAGAATTGAACAATGGAGTTAGGGTTCGAAATGGGTCGAGCTGGAGGCGACCGGAGGTTGGCTTGAGGGTGTGGCCGAGGTCAGGGAGCAGCGCGCTTCGTATTGATGGAGATGGGAGGGTCTCCGGTCGACTGGAGTTGAAAGCGACGGAGGGTGGATGTCGATTTAGGGCTACAGGTGGATTCTCGAAGGGGTGCCGAGACTGACAAGGTGGAGTTGGCCAGGTGGGGTTTTTTGATGGCGATGTGATTGGTGGTGGCCTCAGTCGACGTTGGTGACCGAATCAACGGCGGAAGGAGGTCAAAGAAAGGGTCAACAAGTTGGATGTTTTACTGGAGGTCGGGTCTGAAGGAATTTGGGGAAGAACGGGTTAAATATAGAGTGGGTTTTAAGAAGGTAGTTGGGCTCAAGGTAAAGGGTTAAGGCCCAATAGCGATTTAAATTAGTTTTGTTTTTATTTAAACAATCCTAAACTTGTAAAATTCATAACTATTTCGTACGAGGTCAAATTGACGAACCGTAAGTTGCGTCGGGACCGTATGGACGAGAGCTTCACAATAAAGCTGACTGGAAGTGGATTGGTGCCCGTTACAATTTATAGCAAAATAAATTGTCCGACTGAGTCGAATAACGCAAACCGTTACTCAACGGTTAACGCGTCAATGTGAGTAAAACTCACTAACTCTGAACAGTTCTATTTTTACAACGTATTCTTAGAACTGTTAAAAAATTATCTGTTTGACTGTGTGTTGATTGTTTGATTTAACTGCTAGTCAGTTAGTTAAATTTCGATATTGATTCTGTTTAACAGAATATATCATATGGAACTGAAAGTGATGTTATCTATATTTTCTAACATCTGTGATGCAGGGAAACAGGTTGGAGGAATCCAACTAGATTCCTCAACAGTTATTTTTACTGTGATTTATGTATTGTGATATATAAATGTGATATATATATATAATCTGATGTGATTACGTGTGGTTGGACGATATTCATCGTTGTTAGATGATGTGTTAAAAACCGTAAGAAATACCAGAGTGTGATAAAAGGATTAAACAAAGTGATTTGGTAAAGATTAAACTAAGTAAATTAGTCGAGATTTAACAAAGTGGATGTGTCGAGCAAACCGAATCAAATGGGTTAGTCAAACCAAATCAAATGGGTTAGTCAAACCGAATCAAATGGATTAGTCAAACCGAATCAAATGGGTTAGTCAAAACCAAATCAAATGGGTTAGTCAAACCGAATCAAATGGGTTAGTCAAACCGAATCAAATGGATTAGTCAAACCGAATCAAATGGGTTAGTCAAACCGAATCAAATGGGCTAAGTTAGTCGAGTTAAACAAATGGGCTGAGTTGGTCGAGTTAAACAAATGGGATAAGTTAGTCGAGTTAATCAAAGTAATTGGTTAGGTTAACCAAAGCGAGTTAGTCGAGTTAATCAAAGTAATTGGTTAGGTTAACCAAAGCGAGTTAGTCGAGTTAAACAAAGTAATTGGTTAGGTTAACCAAAGTAAGTTAGTTAAGTTAAACTAAGCGATAAATCGATGTAAATTAGCTAAGTTAAACTAAGTGGATTTGTTCAGTTAATCAAGACGAGTTAACCAGTTAGGTTAAACCAGTAGAGTTAACTAGTTGAGTTAACCAGTTAGAGTTAACCAGTTAGGTTAAACCAGTTGAGTTAACCAGTTGAGTTAACCAGTTAGAGTTGACCAGTTAGAGTTGATC
Organism: Allium sativum; assembly: GCA_030737875.1. NCBI lineage: Eukaryota > Viridiplantae > Streptophyta > Magnoliopsida > Asparagales > Amaryllidaceae > Allium > Allium sativum. Next base: position 52,277,681 of record CM060909.1, on the reverse strand, counting down.
AGTTAGAGTTGATCAGTTAGAGTTATCCGAGTAGAGTTAATCGAGTAGAGTTGTCGAATATCACTTATCCGAAGTAGAGTTATCGAATATGGTGTATTCGAGAAAAGAGTTATCGAATATCGTTTATTCGAGTGGAGAAATCAAATGTGATTCATTTGAGAAGAGTTATCGAATATTAATTATTCGAAGAGTAGTTATCGAATATTGGTTATTCGAAGTTAGTTAATCCAAAGGAGTTATTCGAAGTTAGTTAATCCAAAAGAGTTATTCGAAGTTAGTTAATCCGAAGGAGTTAATCGAAGAGTTAATCCGAAGGAGTAAGTCGAAGAGTTAATCCAAAGGAGTTATTCGAAGTTAGTTAATCCAAAGGAGTTAGTCGAAGAGTTAATCGAATATAGTTATTCGAAAGAAGGTGTTAATCGAATATTGTTATTCGAGTAAAGTTAAAAGAGTTAATCGAATTTAGTTATTCGAAATGAGTTATTCGAATTAGATATTTGAATAGAGTTAAACACATTAGAGTTATTCAAATTAGTTATTCGAATAGAGTTAAACACATTAGAGTTATTCGAATTAGTTATTCGAATAGAGTTAAACACGTAAGAGTTAATTGAATATTAGTATTCAATTTGAGTTAATTGAATGTAGTTATTCGAGAAGAGTTAAATCGAATTTAGTTATTCGAAAAGAGTTAATCAATTTGAGTCAAGTTAATCGATTTGAATTAAGTTGAATCGAAATGGAGTAAATCGATTAGAATTAAGTTAATCGAGTTAGAGTAAATCGAATATTGGTTATTCGAAGGTAAGTTATTCGAATTAGTTATTCGAAGGAGTTAATCAAATGAGTCGATCCAAAGGAGTTAGTCGAATATTAGTTATTCGAATAGAGTTAAAGGAGTTATCGATTTTAGTTTGATCGAAAGGAGTTATCGATTAGTAAATCGAAAGGAGATTTTCGAATATAGCATATTCGAAAGAAAGAGATCGAACATTGTTTATTCGAAAGAGAGAGATTTCGAATATGAGTTATTCGAAGAGAGATAATCGAATATAGGTTATTCGAAGAAGAGTTAATCAAATAGAGATTACTTGAAAGAGAGTTATACGTCGAATTCGATTATAGCGAATTCGGGAAAGTACTATTTACTTTCCAGGGTTTAAATCAAGATTAAGTTATTGATTTAGAAATTAGGTGTCTATTAAATTATTCGAGTTAGGAAATAAAATATATAGGGGTAGGAATTATAACGTTATAGTTATAATCAAACACTGTCATATAAGAAGTGGATTCGTAACCTGAATCCGAGAATTTGCGTAAACAGATGATTGTAAAAAGTGAGCGATGAGCTTCATCTATTTCACAGTAAAGGACGTTGTTCAATTAAGGTCTGCGAGGTAATTATACCCCAACTTGATTGACTTCAGAATTGACAAAGGAATAGTTGTGGTTCGATCTAAAAGGTTGATTAGGAATAAAGTTAAGGAATAAGCGATAAATGGATTAAGCGAAACGATGTTTTATACAACGTTCATTGGAAATCCGTAAATGAGTTTTGGAAACGTGTTCCAAATATAGTCAGATATGTTTTCTAAACATAGAAAATGAAATGTTTTCATGATAAGAATTTAAGAAATAGAGTTAAGTAAATTCAGAAACTAACTGGAGAGGGTAAGTTGAACGGTTTTCTAAGTGACGATCTGATGTTGGTTTCGACCTTCCGGATTGATACTTAGAGAATTGTTCTCATACTAGTTACAGTTAGGGACTGATAGTTGCGAAATAATAGAGATGTGAAAATAAGCTATGGAAATGTTTTCCAATGATTAATAACATATATTTTCTAAATATATGAAATAAGGAAATATGAACATGTGATGATTGATCGATCGAATTTCCATTTGGAAATAAGATCGTTGTTTGTACACCGACATGTTTTCATTTGATAGTTGAATCACAGACTATCAAAGTTTTTACCATTTTAACGTTGTTAATATGGAGAGACCGGTTGGATTATTATCCAAAGAACCACTCTGTATTGGCATAAGCGTTGCGAGCAATAAATGCCAAAGATAAATTGAAGACGGAGTAAAGTGCAAGGGCTGTTGTATAAGTCTTAAATAACAGTGACTAAGATGGATATACTGAATAGTGCCTTCGGTTTGTCCAGTCCCAGGACAACGTATATGGAAGAAGGTCTGACAGAGTATATCCAATGGATCGCGTAAGTTGATCTGTTCAAACGTATTCACGTTTGGTGGCGGAGGAATTCGTTTCTCTTAGCTATATACCCGTGTTATTTTTGGATAAGTCAATTTGTGATTTGGCGGGTATGACAATGTGGCATTCAAAGTGAGTGGTGATCAGATGTTCTGAAGATAGACGTAGCTTCTAGCCTCACACCGGGAAGTAACAAAAGTTGGGCTAGGCAGCATGGCTAGTTGGGTCATACCCAAGCAGGGTGTATTGTCACCGATCTAGAGAATATTCATATTTATACTTCTTTTTGATTCTGTATCTTCGGATGACGGTTTGATGGCCTACAACCGTGGTGGCAATATATTCGCGACACTCAAGCTAAATGAGTGAGCGGTCATGTGTGGCCGGGTTGCAAGACGTTCTTGTTGAACCCTGAGTGTATCACCTCTAGAGTACACTATTCAGAAGGTGCTCCCATACCTTGTCTGTTGGAATCCATTCTCCGATAAGCGCCCCGCGGTTTATGATTTTATACTATGTATGTAGAACGTGAGATGCAAGCGTTTCTGCTAGATTGATACCTATTTGTACTTAGACATTATTATAATATCACAATGATATTGCTTGTCAAAGTTGTCCAGTTACTCATAAGGGAAAAACCCGTTCCGTATTCACGGCGTGGTCTTATGAGATATCCTATACCTGTTTTAAACTATTTTACTCATACCAGTCCCATGACTGACCCGGAGTTTACTTTGTTGTTTTCCCTAAACTCTTGGGTGCCTAAATTTGTACGGGCAGTCAAGTAGTCGGGATTTACAGATATACTTGGAGAGCTTGGAGCAGGAGGCTGCAAGATTTTATAGCTATAGTTATTTCCGCTATGTTGTAAGTGTTGTACTCTGATAAGTGCTATTGTATATATATAACTGTCTACCTCAAAGTTATGTTATATATTATATGTTATTCGTTCCGCTGTGAGATTCGTGTTACTCTGATGATTCTGATGTTCTTGTTCTTCTTCTATTCTATTAGTTCTATCTTTTCTTTCTCACCTTCTAAATTCTTTCACTAACGTCTCGGAATTTCCGACTCTCGAGGAGTCGGAAATTTCCAGCCGTTACATCGTGTTCTCATTACAATCCGCTCTTTCTCTTCTCTTCGAAGACCGGGGAAGTTCGGGTCGTTATATTGAACAATAAACAGGCATGAGTGTGATATGGGATTTGTGGATAATATAAATATTTTATAAATTTCCATTTAAAGCCTCAAATAGAAATCGATGCATGGTTTTATTTTGGGCAATCAAACGACACATCTAATCTCTACAAAACTTGACAACATGCATCACCTCAATATTAAGGTTTTGATGGTATAGGTTTCGTCCCTATTCGAGAATGTGCCTTAAAATGACAATGTACTCGTATTCCGAGACCATTTTACCCTCGGATCGTTCGATCTCGATACATAGCGATTCTTATACTTTTTCTTCATGCAATGAACCATTCGAACTTAATGGAAGTTGTCTCAAGTCCTTGTTCGATCGTATGTGAAATTTCATATTTTGGAATCATGAACTATATATTTACTTATCTAACTGTTAAAAATATGGGTTGTTACATATTTAATTCTCCTAATAGTTTGATTATTTATTTCATTCTTATGTTCAAGTCCTAACTGATCAATATAAATAATAACTTCGTTATGTTCACAAGTCTAAATTGCATGTATCATGATATTCTTTGGCCATTTTATATAAGATGACATGGAAAAGAGATAAAAACAAATTTGGAGACATGATTTTGCCTTTTACACTTCTAATATACCTCGTTGTAGCAATTTGCACCTACACGGTTGTAAAAACGCTAAATCTTTGACAATGTAGTGTGAAACAGATATCCATATCTAAATTAATAATCGATGGATGTTATAAAGTATAAGTTTCTGCCTATGGTAATTGTGGAATTTGGTCCTTCTTCCTTAACATTATTATGCAGTCAAGATAACTCATGTTCAAATTTATATACTTCAAAAGTAGTGAGATTTGTCTTTCTCATATGCCTTCACTTTATCTGTTGACCCGCCTTTTGGCAAGGATGTCACCTTATGAGCTACCATGGATAGGGCTAATCAGGAATTGAGCATGGGTCTGGACAAGGATAGACGCCACTGACCCAACCCCGGGTTCGATCACCTTTGGGCTCATCTAAGCCCACTAACATCAAGAGTATACCGGAGTCGAAGAAGAGGGTACACGAAGTCTCCAATCGAAGGAGATCCTTCCTGCTTACCATAGCTTAAATAGGGTTCCAGCTCGGATCAAATAAAGCCCCAACTCGGGTCGAAAATCACACTTTAGTAAAAACAGAGCTCCGGGTCGAACAGATCCCCAGGTCGAATGGAGCTCAGGTCGAGTAGTACCCGGGTCGGGTCGAGTGGAATTCGAGTCGGGTCAAATGGGATCCGACCCTACTTAGACAGTTAATTGAATGTGGATAGTGGACTTATTATCATGGCATGTTCCCCTAAAAACCCGAATCGGGTTCCACTTGGCAATCCACGAACTGAAGAGGTTGTCTCCACGTTTCTTACTTCAGTTCCAAGATTCCTTACGCAGCTGCTACTTGACCATTCGACCCGGACCCGAGCACAGCCTATAAATACATTATTTCATGTAGATTTCAAGGATTTTTGGGTTATGAGAAGCTCTGCACTACTTAGCCATGGCTGCCAATCTATTTCTATCTTGAAATATGAGTGACATTCTTTATTGTAATTCAAAATAATCAACAGAAAGAGTGTTGTATGAGAGATTCTGACAATCTCATTCAATGTAACTCTAATATTCTAACATTATTGAGAGATTATGAAGTGGATGTAGGCTTGTTAACACCGAACCACTATGAAATTGTTGTTGTCTTGCTATTTTTTGCATTTCTCATTTATTTTCTCGAATTTCATGCCCCAAACACGACTTATTGGGTGTTAGTGCCATTTTTTGGTCTAACATTATCTCTACCGCCTTTGAAATTATTTTTCTTCTTCTTTGGACTCCTCGAGGAAGACATACACTTAAGGAATGTATTGAACTAGGTTCCTTTGTGAACATGTTGTTGGTCGTACTTAACGTATTAAGGAGGTCCATTCACTTCAATGTGTTTATATATAATTTTACCATGAACGAATCAAACTGCGGAGTCAATGAATCAGTAATCAAATAAGTCTAAACTTAGTGCTAAGTATAGTTTATAGTTTGTTCAACCTTTTAAATGTACCAAATCATATTGAATGCATGATCTTGAATTGAGGTGTCATTGCTTATTTTCTCATGCAATAGTTTCCATGAGCTCTCATATCTCATGGTACAAAACTTCTCACCATACAACTTAATTTGTTATGTCATTAGAACTAAATGTTCATGGTATGTAAAACGAAACAATATGAATGTTCACATTCCATTGACCTATGTTCATGAGCTTTATTTCGGACATGGAATCCTTGTAAAGTTGGCTAATGGGCAGTTAGTGATAACATACTGGAGGTTTTATAAGTGAATTTAAACTTTATTTACATCAAAAATGGAATAAACACGTAGTATGGATGAAACCACTAGTCTATGTAGACTACTGAGCTAATTTTACGGTAGGTATAATTCGAACAATAGGTAAATATTAAAAATAATTAAGAAGAAAGAAGACAAAGGAGACAAGACATGATTTCAAAATGTGTGATGACTGCCTTATACCTCCAACATTCAAAAAGCATGTTGAGTAGTGCTCGGCCACATAAGACAATCGTCAAAGTTAATTAAAAGATTAGCAACCCAAAACATGTCGTGTACCTTATAGTGCATTGATCAAAATATAATAAGAACTTGTAACTAATATCAAACAAGCAAGATAATTAATAGTTGATAATGAACCATAAGAACAGGGTAATAGATCCATGCAACATAAGTAGTCAGAGTTATATAAGTGATGATAATAACTTAAGAAACTGTCTCTAAATAGAAAATAATGCTAGTCTCTAAATAGAGAATAATGCTAAGCCTCATAGCAGTGAACAACAGAAAGCAACACAGTACATATAAAATATATAAGGAATAATCTAATGTTCGCCTCTTGGACAGTTACCCATGCTCACTCTAACCTATCTCTAGTCTGCTTGTTTAAGAGCACCAAGAGTAACAGGAAGCTGTGCATAAAACTTTAGATCAGATAAAGTACTGTGTAAGTAATAGTAAACTCAAATGCTAAAGTAAAGTAGTATAATAAGTATGGAAAGCAATACCCGCACCGCCCTAATGTCCAAAGAGTTAGAACATGTAATAGTGTACGCTATTTTAAGATCATCATATCACAAAGTGTGATAGACGTCCAAGCGATAGGGTGATAACAAGCAAATAAGCATATACATCCATTATCCATCCTCACGTCCACCCAATCAGTGCATTGGATATACAACAATACTTAGTTTGTATCATACTCGAGTCCATACCACTCAATATGCTAGGAACTAGGTTGTACCAACTTGTATACCCAAGGATAAGGATCCTCACCTTGGCCCAGGTGGATGTCGTAAGTTTCCCAATTGCGAAACAGTCAACAACTTGGAGAAAAATTAGGCCTAATTTGGTCCTCATGGAAATCATACCCATTACCCCATCTCCTCGAGCACCCATCAAAACCTTACACATCCGTGATCCCTTTGAACACGTTATCTAGAGTAGAGTTTATCTTAGGAACCACCTTTAAGGCTCTCAAATGGGAACCTCCTTGGTCAAAACTATTCGTAGTCAACTTATCTTATTGTCAAACCTAAATCCTATATTCCTATCCATATCTAGTAGCTTCATTTTTAACTAATTGCCATTACTCTACATCTCGGAAGCTAGTAATAACTAGAGTTGTTCTTCATGAAATAGAATCATTTTCAAACCAAGTTGTCAAAGAATGATTGTTATAGTCAATGGTCTAATTGCATAGCCGAGCTCCACTTAGAAACCCTGATTTCCCCTAGAATTCGCTTTAGCCCATGCCCAGTTCCTACTAAGGGTCGCACATGAAAACCAAAGGAAGATTTCAATATTCCGTACTGATCCTTACCCTGATGATTTCGCCTATTTTCTTCCCAAAGTCATGTTTATCCCACACTTAGTTCGTCCATCCAACGTAGCTTTTACCAATCCAGAATAACTATAAGACCCCACATTTTTAAATAATTGGAATAGTTATGAACAATAAAATTAGCGTTTTTGGAATTGTCAGAATTTGGCCTTGAGACTTATGCCATTGTATTTGTAGCAATTTTCTGTTCAACTTATATATATAATATGTTCCAAAATGAGTTCTTATGAAATATTTACTGACTTTTGAAGTTTCGTGTCGAAAAATAATTGTATGTGTAAACAAACACATATATATTATAAATATATAAATGTGTTAACTCTAGAAATAACACACGTTTGAATTTGAAAACTCGAATGTATGGAATAAATGAGAATAAAATAAAAAGTTAACGTTATGTAAACTTGATGTTACATAAATATAAATGGAATTAATTAAAATGTTACGTTACATAAATGTAACGTTATAAAATAGTTAATGAAAATTTATTAAATGTTAATGTTATTAAAGTGTAAAGTTATAAATTAATAAATGTAATACAACTTTACAAAAGAGTTCATTCACGAAACTTAACATGTGCGTAAATGTGTGTGTGTATATTCATTCTTGATAAACATATATACAAGTATAAACTGCACATTTGAATTTGAAATCAAGAATTAACAAATTTTTTTTAACATTAGCATATTAATAAACAAAACTTTAGGAAGAAATTAATACGTATAAAATTCTAGAAACAATGCTCATTTGTATTTGAAAATAAACACACGTCATAAATGGAATTAAATCTCGCATAAACGAAAATTTAATATCATTAGTTAAGTAATATTCGAATTCAAAACGAGTGAAATTAATACATATAAATAAAGTGGACAAAGACATGCCACTGCACATTTTTACCCCATGGGGTCGACCTGTATTTTGGTCAGGTCGACCTATGGGTTGACCCGAGTATATGATGGGGCGACCCATACACGGTTTCAAACTGTGTTCTTTTCCCCTATTGAACGCATATATCTTATTGGATTTAAATCAAACGAACGATGTAATTTCGACCTCTATAAATAACCATGTAGGGCTAGCAGACAAACTCATATTTTTCTTAGTGGGCGCGGAAGCTCCGCCATTTTCTTTTCTCTTGTAATACTTCAGAAAATAAACATATTAGATCTAGGCTTTCTAATTAGAAATCTGGAGGTAGAAACTATAGATTTAGGAAGAGGTGTCTGATTTATGTCATCGTATGAGGTAAGTTCTATATATATGTTTTTAAATTATTTTATTTTTTAATTCTGTAGATCCAAATTTATAATCCATGCAATTCTAGCTTGTGGACCTAAATAGGATTACAAAGTATAAGGCTATGAGTAATAAAATTGGATTAAAAACCAAACTTAGAGTGATTTTTCCATGTGAGTGAAATTAAATTTATATCTTTTTTATTAACAATACATAATAAGTTAAATTCCCGTTAAATTATTAAATTTGACAACAGTTGTGTTCAGGATAACTATAGAAATTGTTTATGCATGTTATTCCTAATTAAACAGTAAACAGACTACTTATATGAAATTACTATTATTATGGAAAGAAATCCAAATAAAAAAACATAACTAATGTTGGGATTAAAAATTTATACTATATTATAACTACTGAGTAGCAAATGCTCTGCTCTCAGAGCCTCTCGCGTTATCTGGACACCAACAGTCCCAACTTTTCCCCGTCCGCACTACACAAAATCTAAAATATGTTTTCATACATCCACTATTCTGTTTGACCAATCCGTTCGGTTACCTGCTTCTTTCCTCTTTCTTCAACATAACCTCTAAATGAATTCCTCTGGTTTTAGGCGTACCGATTGAATCGCATCGCACATACCTATGAGCCACATCGGGTTTTCCCTTCAACTTGCTTTATTCCTTCGAATCGATTGATAGCAAACTTCGCTACACCGTCCCTTGCAATCTTCTTTATCTATTAGTTACTGACCGTATTTCTTTCCTGATTGCCTGATTGGTTGCCAGCGTGGTAGCGTCGAAATGTTGCCAGGTACGGTTCTTCTCTTGGTTTAGAAACCCTAGGATTTTTGTGTAACTATTGCGTTCTTCAACCTTCGCAATCCATATTTCATCATATGTTTTCTAATGCGATTTAGGTTTTTATCGTTGGTGTTTCATTGGAATTCGAGATTTGTATTCAACAGTTCATTAGTAGTTCTTCGATTAATTGTCAGTTTTTCATTTTAGTCTGGAATTTATGTTCAATAATTAATTTACATGTGTCCCGGATTTAACTGTGATCTGAAAAATGATGTTCAGTTTAGCACTACAGTTTCTATAGAAGTAAATTCCCTAAAAATTATGACATTGTATCCTAAAAATTAGTTAGTGTGGGAAAATTTACAAGTGTCCAAGATTTAGTACACATTTTTGATGTAATCAAATATCTAATATTAAAATCTTTGTGTTGATTAACGTATATGAAATGTTTAACTGTAATCTGAAAAATGATGTTCAGTTTAGCACTACAGTTTCTATACAAGTAAATTTCCTAAAAATTATGACATAGTATCCCAAAAATTTGTTACTGTGGGAAAATCTAATAATCTTTAATCAAAGACCAGCCAAAACATTTAGCTTTCTCATATTTATATGTCTTCCAGTTTTTGTCTTTGTTTCGAAAATTTTGGAATGCTTTAATTAATACGCAACCAGAGTAATTTGGAAAAATATAATTCTAATTCTTGCCTTGTAATTTACTGCAAATCTGAAGCCATTATAATTATGGCTAACGTATTGGATTTATCATTTCCTAATTGCTTTGCTCAAAATTCTAATGCATAGCTGAAATAAAAATCATGCAAGCTAATGTTGGACAGGAAAAACACACATGGAGGCATTGGATTATTATTTTTTCCAAGATTTCTCCTTTGATCTTTTGTCGATGCTATATATGACAATTAGTATTTAGTCACTTTATTAAATCAAGCTAGGGGATAATCACTGCGCACATGTTATTACTTATAACACCATCATTACAAGAAGGCTTTATTTAGTTTTTGTCATGTACAACAGTTATATTCATTGACTAATAGTATCATTGTTATTTGAATTGAATCATCTAACGATATTACTCTATTTACTAAGCGGAATGCAATAGAAAAAAGGTTCAACTATTACTCGATTCGTTTGTAATTTATATTTTGTAAAATAATTTCTTGCAACTTTCTTTGTTCTATTAACAATAATGATGTAACGGCCCGGGAAATCCGACGCTCGAATTTTCAACAATGATACACAAACCCGTATCACTTGCCAAAAACCCAAGTATCGAATCCCCTGACTGTAAATAGAAAGAAGTTAGAGGGTGAAAAAAGAAAGAAAGAAATGTTAGAATAGGAGAAAGAAGAAGAACACACATCATAATCTCACAGCGGAATGAATAAATATAATATATTCAATACATTTTATACAAAAGGAAACTGTATATATATACATACCAATCATCAGAGTACATCATACATCAGACACAATGGAAATAACTTTGAATAATTAATGGTGAAGCCACCTGCTTCCAACTCCTGGAACTCCAAGCGAAACCTAACCTGGAACATACTCGGTCTGACTCGAGCACATTTGATTTAAAACAAAATTCACCGGGTCAGTCTGGAATACCATCAGTGACAAATTCACAACACAACAACTTGTTTAACTTTGGAAATCCTTTTGAAATAAAAGGATAATAGTAAGACCAGTCCACACATAAACACGGACGGTTTTTACCTTACTATAACCCAAATCATTTTTGAAATCAATATCTTCTCTGATATTATCATAGTGTCTATCAACCACAAATAAATAACAAAGTAGCAGAACGCTTGCATCTCACGCTCTACATATATAGTATACAATCAAAAACCGCGAGCGCTTATTGGAAATTGGATTTCCGACTATGACAAGGTATGGGACCACCTGCCGATAGTGTATCTCTAGAGGCAAATACACTGGGTTCCACAAGAACGTCTTGCAACCCGGCCCACACATGACCGACCACTCATTTCGCTTGAGTGTATCGAATGTATATCACCAACGGTTGGGCTCAAACCACCGTTTCCCGATAAGGGATAGCATCAATAGATTAAAGAAGCAAAAGGATTTTCTCTAGATAGGTGATTATACACCCTAATGGGAGCGACCCACAAAGCCAAGCTGTCTGCCCGATTTTTGTCATTTCCCGGTTGATGAGGCTTGAGGCTAGGATTTACGTCCTTTTTAGATCAGCACATTAGATTCACTTTGAATGTCACATCGTCAGATCCGTCGAAATCACTAATTGACGTCTACAACAATACATTACGTGTTGGCTAAAAGAAGTTTCCTTCTCCGCTTCCACTCTTGGTACGATTGAAGAAATCAATACAAGTGACCGTCTGGAAATACTCTGTCAGACACTCGTCCATACAAGTCATCCACGAACAGGATGAACCGAAGGCACTCTCCTACCGCATCCTATATAGGAATCACCCCAAGGATCAGTAGCGAGAAGTCCTTGCAACCCGTAGATTTCAACCATGACAGAACCCCAGTATATCTCTGCGTCGACTCAGAGATTGTTAGTGGTTCTTCCACTTATGAAGATCTGCGGTCTTCAATGCTCCATCTTCATCGTCTACCAATTAGTCGTGAATGTACAGTTGATTCGAAGTGGTTTGGGGTCTAGTTCCCATCCCGGTCTCTTCGAAACAACTCGTCAAAAAGTAGATAGAACATTTCATTTGATAGTCGGTTGTTAACTATCAAATCTTAACAGTGCTGTTAAGAACATTGGCAGCTCAGGTCGTTTATAACAAAACACTTCATTAAACCAATTTATCGATTCTTATAATCGATTTCATCAATCCCATTTTCGACAAAACTCTTTTTGTTCATTATTTTGGAAATATTAATCAATCCTCGCTTCCGAATAACTTCTTTGTCAAACTTTCACTTTTATTTCCTTGGTTCTGAAATATTCTTATATATTTCAAAATAATATTTATTTCCCCTTATCTTGGGGAAATACCATTTCTATTCTCTTATCTTAATATATCGCTATCGCTTCATAACCTCCTTTATGTTTTGTTAATTACTGGGAATGTCATCTATTTATATTTAACCAAAGGTACAACTTAAGTTAAAACTCTTATATGTTTAATATATCGTCGAGTGACATATCTTCTATAATATAACCTCAAACGGGTTTATCCACTTCAAAGAATCGCGCTTTTTTAACTTATAGTTTTATTTTCAATATACGATTTCATTACAAAATCAAGATCGCTCTTTATTTCTCATTCCCATGAAACCCAACATCCTCTACCATTGCAAACCAATATTATCCTTTGATAATAGTGAGGTCGCCCAAGTTGGGGTATTTTAATTGCCTCTCAGACCTTAACCGACAACGTTCTCATCGCAAGACAATACGAGTTTGCAACTCAAAAACCTTATATTCCATTTCCATCTTCCACTTATCATGGTTTTATAAACCATTTCCTTTAATTTAAAAACCCACTTCACATGTAAATTCTCTTTCCTTGATTAAGTAAAATGCTCGACAAATCTCATTTGCCATCAGATTCAAATATGGTTTTATCACCCGTTCCTTTCATTTGTAATTCTTTTAGGATCTCTTTACTTAATTTACTGAGTAATTATTTATCGAACCTCCTTTAATTCCTATTTTAACCATACTCGTTTACTTAATTCAATAAACCTTATTTATATCCTCGCTTTCGCTTACAAATCCCCTTTTTACATCTTGTTTGAAATCATGAATATAAATCTCCTTTAAGCTATTACTAGATCGCAATCAACTTGTTTTTCATTTGTTTATTTCTTAAATCTAATTTACCATTAGAAACCATCGCTTTGATTATCATTCCTTAAAATGATAATTCTACTTTAACATTAACCACTTAAAAAGTGGTTAATTCCATTAAAACAGGTAGCTAATCAATTTAAGGGATGATTAAATAAAAATACTTCATTAACAATAGTTAACTTGACAATTCTTTTTTAAAATATAGTTAGTCAACGATTAACTAACTACTAACCATATTCATTTAGTTTAATAAATATTCAAACCTATCAATTTGATTAAATTTAAATCAAATCATTTTAATCGTCAACTTTGGTTAAACAGTCGATTCCGTCGACCGTCAACATCAGTTAACCATTAACTGATATTCATTCACCGTTTCCCCTTTTTAAATTAATTAATAACTTAATTGATTTAAAAATATCGTTTAAGTGTTTTGTAAACACTTTTACCAAATTTTACCTACCCGTAAATAAATTTCTACCTTTCTAATCATTAAAGACATCATGATTCATTTTATAAAATGTTTACATAAATTCTTATATAAACATGATTATAAATATATTTATAAAATTTCTATTTTAATTAACTCGTATAAAACAGTTTAAAATTCCCTTTCAGTTATAAAATAAAGTTATAACTAAAATCTTTGTCAGTTCGCCTAGCGGCAAAACGACGCCATAACCGATGGATTTTACACCATCACTACCAATTACTTAATCAATACTGTCGATTGATTAAAAACACAACACGATCAACAACCATTCAGTCTGAACAAGTTTGATGTCATTTTCGGGTAAACAATTCATATATGTGAATAATGTGAACAACAAACAACAAATTTGAGGAATTCAATTTGATTCCTCCTATGTGTTCTTCTCTGCACCACAGATTATTATAACAATTCATGATAGAATATAAAATAAATAAATAAATGACGATAATATAATTATCAACAATCATCAAATCAACCACAAGCAACCAAGGCAACCAATCAACCAATATATGTGATAATTTAACTTATGTGGATTTATCACATCATAGTAGTCCAAAAAAGTGTGCGAATTAACTCACCAGTGAATACGTTTGAAGGTGGACGCGTTTGTTCCCTTTTATTTTGAACGAATGTTCAAAATTGACTGAAATTTCAACTGTGTCAGATTGACTCCTGGTCAGTGCCATCGTCTAGAGCTCAATTCTTCGATCTCAACGGATCCTGTTTCGTCGAATTTCGTTCACGTATGAGTGAGATATCAAGTTTTAAAGTTTTATAGATTTAACGTTATATATTAAATAAATTAATTAACTTTATAATTAAACCTTAATAAACAAAAACCTTAATTAAACCGTTATTACCTTAAAACAGGTGCCATGTCAGCCATCGTTTAAGGTCCTACGCGTTTTCTTCTTCTTGCTACTGAAAAACCTGATGGCCTCAATACAAAGAAACTCGACTTCACCATCACCCCGTCGATGACCACCACCGCTCTGGCCAACCTGGCGCCGCCAAACACCCGCCAACGGAACCGCCGGTCCAAGAAGTTGCCACGCCCGAAGGCCCCTACCCCGATGGTGCTCCGTCCGATCAGAAATCGGTTTACCTCCAATTTCTGTTCAACCCAAAATTCTGACACCGTGGACCATTTCAGGTCGCCAACTTCCGCCTACCTCACCCCCTCGCTTCCCAGCACCTTCCGCTTCAGACCCCTGTCACCCCGTTACACCTCGATGCCGGAAATGGCCAAACTCCGACCCCAACTTCGAAAACAAACCAGAAAACTATGCCCCACGTTCAACTCCGATTTCCCGTCGCCACAGCGCCTTTCAGGCACCCCGGCCAAAGACAAAAATAAAGCCTTCTCTCCTCTGAACAACTTCCCCTTTGGTCCCTCATCTATCGACAACCAAATCTCCACCAAAAGGCCTGAAAACGAAAATGATTTTCTGCCTTTCCTCGCGATTTCCGGCCACCGCCCTTGACGAAACTTCCCCAACTTTTGGCTGTAGGTAGCCCTCCTCCCGATCTACAACATTCCCTCAGAACCCCCTATCGATTTCTTCCCGGATCGAGAGATATAAATGATTTTAGGATTAGGGACTAAAAATTTGCAAAATGTATTGATGGAAATTATGTATTGGCTGGAAAATATGAGTTAGAGGGGTTTATATAGGTGGAATTTTTATTATTTTAAGTTGACGTGATGTCTGACAACGACTGACGATTTTTATTTCGTGTCTATCGCTATTTCTGAATGCTGTTATTCGCTCCTACGCTCACATACAAACCCCGTTCGTGACGCGACTGAACGACATAGTATAATTTGATGATACGGTCCTAAAGAATCTTGTTTCGTCGAATTCCGAGTTCGTTTGCTCGAACAGCGCTCGTTCACGTCCAATTGGTCGTTTTAAATTTGCATTTTATTTTGCCACGCTCACAAAATAACCCTGATTGACGCGCAACTTGAAATCTAGCAATAATTTACTGTTGCGGTCTCAATAAAATTTGTTTCGTCGAAAACTGAGGTCATTTGAAAAATGTCCCTTTTAAAGGGTCCAGTTTACATTAAAATAAACCAATTTTAAAGTACCTCAATATAATAATATTAAAATATTGAAATTGGCCATATACGACCAAAATTACATATATTACCAAGATAAAATATCTCGGGTTGAATTCCAAGCCAAATCGATATTCAAAATATTTAAAAACCCCTTTATTTAATGTAAATAATGATAAAATTATAAAGGAAATTCTACAGCGACCTTTTCAAAATTTGATTTGGACATAAAATAAAATCTACAACAAGAAAACTCGATTTTTCTCTTTCATTAGAAAAATATTATCAAACCGGTTCTAACGTTTCTTGTTTCGAGAAAATTCGACTTGTTTTGGGCCCTCTACGGCCGTTTAAAGTTCAAAACGCCAAATTACGAGCTGCCGCGCCGCTGCAGCTCGTTTTATAATTAAATTATATATTAAACGTTCGACAGTCGTTTAATTAACGAATCGTTATTATATTTTCAATACAGGCCATATTAACCCTTTATATTTTGCCAATTCACATTAAACAGCGATTTCAACATTTTCCAATATTTTAAAATTAAAATATTATTACATTATCCATATTAGTTAAAATATTCAACTTAATAAATATCCAAGCCATAAAAATTCAAATCCACATTTTAAAATATTAAAAATAAATTTAAATAATTGGCCAGAAAAGCACGGGTCGTTACAAATGTTCCTTATAATAAACAACTTTTCTAAAAATCCTTAATTTTAATGTACTACAATTAAGTTAAAATGTTGATATTTTAAAAAACCTTGACTTTTCTTATTAGAGTGTTGCAAAAAGTTTTGACATTCGTTCATTACAAATATTTTGATCATTCGAAATAATTGGATCTAATTTAGAGGAAGTACAATATTTTGGTTTTTACTGTTGTTTTTTAAATATTTGGCCAGCTTTTGAAAAAGGCTAAAGATTAGGAGTTTTTGTACAATATTTGATTATTCAATGAAAGAAATAAAAGGTGTTATTGGGATAAGCGAATGCTTTTTAAATATTATCAAAATGACTTTCCTAGAGATTAAGATCTCTTTTGAGCTTTTCAATTTTTGCAAGGGAAAATTTTGCAGTTTTAAGAAATTAGGACTTTCATTGGACTTCATTTATTTTCAAATCTTTGAATTGCATTTAAACCTTTTTTGGGGATGTATTAGGCATACTGAAAGAAAATCATATTCTTTAAAGATATATTATTGTTTTATTTACAGTAGCATTTTTCACTTTTTTTTGCTGGTTTTCATTATTACGAATTTTACAGTATTTTGGTATTTTACTTTAATTGTCAAAAATTTTTGCCCTCTCTGGAAAGAAGGTTAAAGTTTAGCAATTTGTCTAAAATGTTGGTTATTTAAAGAGATGAAAACAAATTGTTTTTACGCTAAGGAAATTGTATGTTCGGTTGTTTTAGCTGTTTCATTTTTGATTGACAATACACAATCCTCCCGCCTCATACTACCCATCGGTTGTGTATTACTGATCAGTTGGGAAAAAGAAAATGAAGCACCATGCTTATGTATTTTGTTGCCTCTTAGAGTGGGAAACCTGAAGTTCAGATGTTGTGCATTTGGCACAGCTAATAGTTAACATAAAAAATTAAAATACAACCACTAATTATTTTCTTATTTAAATTTGACAAAATAAGTTCAAGGAGAGCTATATACAATGCTATATGTGTCAATCCATATTTATTCAACACAATTGATCTAAATTATAAAACCTAAAATACATGTGGTGCCACCAGACTTCTATACAAGCACGGTAATAATGGTACGTATTACAAGTGAAATACATCTGACTGACTGGCTGAGATTTTTCTTCATAGCTGGTTTTCTGAATATACCTTTTCTGTGCAGGGCAGAAAGGATTGAGGAGAAGGCAGCGACAAATTATCGAGGATCTTCAGCATATAGGTGATAGGTAAAAGCATATGTACTTCATTTTTATTTGACGAGCTCAACATAATTATGCCTAAATATTTTGAATTTTTTGTTATTACCGTAGCTCAAAATCTAAGGAAAGAAGAACTAAGGTGACAACCAAGCATAGATGCAAAGTTTAGTACTCTAAATTTTGTAAATGTGAGTATATTTTGTTTCAATTTTTTTAGCGATCTAATGAGTTATATACATTTTTTTTTGGTTGAATATGACCATACAATCTGAGCTTGAAACAGTGAACATTTATGTTTTAGATATTAGTAAAATTGGCAAATAAATTGGAAATGGTAAAAATATTATGTTGATCAGTTATATTTCTTTTGGATATATAACTCAATACAGTAAAATATTATGTTGCATAGTCCATTATGGCCATATATTACTATAATTTTAAATATATACCATTCATTTTCAAGATCAGTTATATTTCTTTTAGGTTTTTCGAAACTTTCTTTATTGTAACAATGGGTACAATCCTAATTACTGTGCTACATTTGTTCTCACACTTATCATTTATCTTCAAAAGCATGAAGATATAGGCTTAAAACACACACAATGTTTGTCTTAATTCAAGATCAGAAGCCGTATGCGAAGCACACTCATAAAGGAAATAGACCGTTAAAGTTGCACTTAAATAGTTTATATGAAATTGATTAATAAATGTGTTTAACAACACATTATTATACCCCCTATTAGTGGCAGTCATCCATTAGTGACAATATTAATTTATGTTGAAAACAATGGCTGAGTCACGTACTTCGTCGCTTTCTTGAAGACGATTCGGCGATCTGGCCGGTGGTGCAAAACCAGTTCGTACTTTCGCCGCCGGCTCTAGGATAAAACAGCCTCTCTCTGATTAATAACTGATCTGCTTTGCACAAACAAATCAGTGCAGATTTGCACTTTCTGATTTTACTGCTCGAAAATTTCTTAAGAGTATTTTAATGGCGGAGAAAGAGAATGCAGAATTTTTTCTGTTATTGATCTCGTCTAATCTAATGATAATATATAGACGGGGATCAGGGTATTCGAAAAATCTGGTCAGTGGAGAAAAATCGGATCTACGAAAATACTTGGTCAAAGTTTTACCGCGTCATATAAAAAACGGTTAAAAACTGGTTCGAAAATAGCAGTGTTTTCTGGACCAAAAATATAAGTGTCTACACCACATAGCCAGGGCCCAAAGCCCGAAGCCCGAGCCCGAACCGAGCCGAGCCGAGCCGAGCCGAGCCGAGCCGAGCCGGGCCGGGTCGAGTCGAGTCGGTCGGTCGGGCGCGCGCGTGTGTGGTGGTCATGATGCATGGGCTCCCTCCTCACAACAAAGCATGCATTGGGAGCCCAAGGCCCCATCAAAGCTTCTTAGAAACAAGTATATAAGCTTGCCTCTTCCATATAATCCCATGATGTGGGACTATTCACAAATAGGAGCCATCATACACTTATTTCATGTTTTAAATAATTCACAATATTTCCAACAATCCCCCACTTGAATTTTTTAAAATATTATCGAGCAGTTTCTAAACACATAAGACTGTGCATAAACAAAGGTGTCATCCGACTTGAACCTTTGCGTAGTAAATAAGATTCAGTTTTTACTAGAGTGACACGTAGTCTTGAACTCTATTCCTGACATCAAACCACACACAATCTTTTCCATAGTGCAATCAAATAAGCCCGTGCATTTATGGCCATACACGTCTATCCCAGTTTAGTGAACGCTCTAGAAGTTCTGCCCAAAACTCCATAGGAAACGGCCTCATTTCCACATTCACATAGGTGAGTCTATCAAGAGTACTCCTGAAGGTAGGTACTCCACTCCAAATAGAGTATAGATCTCACTAAGAGTTTCTATTAACTCATCCTCTATCACTTCAGGAATACATGCTTCTTAGTTTATTATATAGCATGTTCAACTTCTATCACTACACAACTTGTTATTACCCATTGAACCTATTTCTTGGGATCTCCAGTCATTTAGGTCGGGTTACCATTGTGCGTGAGTCAACAATCTAAGGGCAATAGTCCCATTCTTTTAGAAGAATTATGGACTTTCTCTCTTGACAGTCCTTTCGTCAAAGGATCTGCCAAATTTTCTTCACTACGTACGTAATCTACTCTAACGGTACCTGTAGAAAGTAGCTCTCTAACCGTGCTGTGCTTACGACGTATTTGTCGTCTCTTACCGTTATAATAACGGTTCTGAACTTTTGCAATAGCCGCGGTACTATCACAATGTATCAACACAGCCGGTATCGGTTTTTCCCATAAGGGAATCTCAGCTAGCAGATTTCTCAAATATTCTGCTTCTTCACTAGCTGTGGCTAGTGCTATCATCTCAGACTCCATAGTGGACTGAGCCAAAATAGTCTGTTTCTTGGATTTCCAAGAAACAGCTCCTCCAGCGATGCTAAATATATAGCCACTGGTCGCTTTAGAATCATCAGATAAAGTATTCCAGTCTGCATCTGAATATCCTTCAAGTACAGCTGGAAACTTTTCATAATGTAATCCAAGGTTAATTGTTCGTTTAAGGTATCTCATGACCCTTTCAATAGCATGCCAGTGCTCTATACTAGGTCTACTGGTAAACCTGCACAATAATCCCACGACATAGGCAATGTCGGGTCTAGTACAATCAGTGGCATACCGAAGGCTGCCAATGATGCTCGCATAATCAGACTGTCTTACACCTTCACCAGTGTTCTTAAATAACTTTACACTTGGATCGTATGGTGTACATGCGGGTTTACAGTCAAAGTAATTATATTTCTTTAGTATCTTCTCAATGTAATGAGACTGATCCAAAGAAATTCCCTTTTCTGACCTAGTAATTTTAATACCGAGGATTACACTCGCTTCACCTAGATCTTTCATATCAAAATTGGCACATAATAAGGATTTGACTGAATTTATGGCATGAATGTTTGACCCAAAGATGAGTAGGTCATCTACATAAAGGCATATAATAGTGCAAATGTCATTCTCATATTTGTAATAAATGCATTTGTCACTTTCATTAACTTTAAAATCATTTGAAATGATTAAGTTATCAAAATTTTCATGCCATTGTTTAGGTGCTTGTTTTAAACCATATAATGATTTATCTAACTTGCATACTTTATGTTCTTGACCATGTACTACAAATCCTTCAGGCTGGTCCATATAAATTTCTTCGTCTAATTCACCGTTCAAAAAGGCAGTTTTAACATCCATTTGGTGTATTAGTAAGTTATGAATGGAAGCAAGTGAGATCAATACCCGAATGGATGTTATTCTAGTTACTGGTGAAAAAGTGTCAAAGAAATCTATATTTTCTTTTTGTCTAAAACCTTTAGCTACTAGTCGTGCTTTGTATTTATCTATAGTACCATCAGGTTTTAGTTTCTTTTTAAGCACCCATTTACAGCCTATAGATTTACAACCAGGGGGTAAATCTGCCAAATGCCAAGTCTTATTGGATTCCAGAGAATCCATCTCATCATTTATAGCCTCTCGCCAAAAATCGGCATCTAAAGAAGATAAGGCCTCTTGGAGGTTTAATGGATCCTCCTCTATAGTAAAAGCACAAAAATCCGAGCCAAAGTTTTTCTCGGTTCTTGCTCTTTTACTTCTTCTAGGTTCAGCTTCAGAACTTTTATCAAATTCTGTTCTTATAGGCGTACTTGATGTGCCCCCACTATTCCTTAATTTAAAAGGAAATTTAGTTTCATAAAAATCGGCATCATTTGATTCAATTATATTATGTGCATTTAAGTCATAAAATCTGTATGCTTTGCTATTAATAGCATAGCCTATAAATGCACATTCATATGCTCTACTTGCCAATTTTATTCTCTTAGGGTCTGGAATGCGAACATATGCTAAACAACCCCAAGTTCTAAAGTATGAGACATTGGGCTTATGATTCTTTAAAATTTCATAAGGTGAAATTTTATTCTTAGATTTAGGGATTCTGTTCAGAACATAGCATACAGTCAATAAAATATCCCCCCACCAATGTTTTGTTGCACCAGAATTTAGTAGGATGGCCACTACTAATTCGGTAAAAGTCCTATTTTTTCTTTCAGCTTTACCGTTCATTTCAGGTGAATAGGGTGCAGTTCTCTCATGTACAATACCATGTAATTTATATAAGTCCAGAATTGAATTAGATTCATATTCTGTTCCTCTATCACTACGAAGTCTCTTAATCTTTCTATTTACTTGATTCTCAATTTCAGTTTTGAATGTTTTAAACATTTCAAAGGCATCACTTTTATGTTTCATAAGATATACATATGTGAAATCAGAACAATCATCGATAAAAGTGATAAAATAACGATGTCCATGTCTAGTCAAAGTACCATCAAGTTCACATATGTCAGAATGAATCAAGTCTAAGGGTTCAGATTCTCTATTAACAGACTTGTGAGGTTTCTTAGTGATTTTTGCTTGTGTACAGAATTCACATTTATCAGATTCAGATTCTGCTATCTTAGGTATCATATCTAGAGTGCTCATGTTATTAATTATTCGTTTATTAACATGACATAATCTAGAATGCCAAATATTAAAATCACACAACATATAAGCAGAATTATTCACTTTATTCAATTCAACATTTAATTTGAACATTCCCTCACAAGCATAACCCTTTCCTACAAAGTTTCCCTTATACACTATAGTATACAAGTCAGCACCAATAAATTGAGTGAACCCTGCCTTATTGAGAAGATAGCCAGAAACCAGATTCTTCCTCATCTCTGGAGTATGCATAACATCTTTGAGGATTACAGTCTTTCCAGAGGTAAACTTGATCTCCACGTTTCCAACCCCAGCAACTTTAGTGGTGTGGGAATCTCCCAGCAACACTTTCTGATCATCAGCAGCCGTGTATGTGGAGAACATAGCACGATCATAACAGACATGGCGCGAAGCACCAGTGTCTATCCACCAGCCATCTGATCCACCAACAAGGTGAATCTCAGAAATCATAGCCATAAGTGGCTCATCCTCAGTCAAGTTAGCCTGTGGTACAGAGCTAGGCTTGTTCCGACACTTTCGTGCCATATGACCTGGTTTGCCACAGTTGTAACATAGAAACAACTGTCCAGAGTCATTCTTTTGGGCTGGTTTTTGCTGTCCTTTTGGGTTTCCCTGCGGATTCCCATTGTTGCGTCTGTTCTGATTCTTAAAAGATTTCTGATTTGGTTTCAGAACTGCGGGCTTGGTCTTTTTAGTGTTGTTGTTTGAAACAAACAACACTTCCTCTTTCTGGTCCTGTTTGCGTGCTGCCTCCTCAATGCGAAGGCGAGTAATCAGACTCTCTAAGGAGAATTCCTTAGTCTTATGGCGCAAGAAATTCTTAAAATCTTTCCAACCTGGGGGAAGTTTGTCAATAATAACAGCAACTTGAAACTGTTCATCTAAAACCATACCTTCGGAGATGATCTCATGAGCTATTTTCTGCAGCTCATGAGACTGCATCTCTACTGATCTATCGTCTGTCATCTGATACTTCAGATAGCGGCTCACAGCATACTTCTTCGCCCCTGCCTCCTCTGTATCGTATTTCTTCTGCAGTGCTTCCCAGATCTGCTTCGCTGTCTTGTCTTCTGAATTGTAGTAATCATACAGATCATCACTCAATCCGTTCAGAATAAAATTTTTGCATAAATAATCCTGTTCTGTCCAGCTTTGCAACTGTTTCGATTGTTCGTTCCAGGATGTCATCTGCGCTGCGTCAGTTCCGTCAGGCTTGTCTGGCAACTGCGGTTTCTCGGTGGTAAGAGCAGCAGCCACCTTCCTCATCGTCAGATAGAACTCCATCTTTTGACGCCAGCGTTTGAAGTGCAGACCTTCGAAACGAAACGGAGCAGCAGTCACCAATGGGATCTGGAATGCAGAAGCAGGAGCAGCAGCATCATCCACAGTTGTTGTCGAAGCCATTGTTTCTGTTCGTCTTCAAATTGTTGAAAACAATGGCTGAGTCACGTACTTCGTCGCTTTCTTGAAGACGATTCGGCGATCTGGCCGGTGGTGCAAAACCAGTTCGTACTTTCGCCGCCGGCTCTAGGATAAAACAGCCTCTCTCTGATTAATAACTGATCTGCTTTGCACAAACAAATCAGTGCAGATTTGCACTTTCTGATTTTACTGCTCGAAAATTTCTTAAGAGTATTTTAATGGCGGAGAAAGAGAATGCAGAATTTTTTCTGTTATTGATCTCGTCTAATCTAATGATAATATATAGACGGGGATCAGGGTATTCGAAAAATCTGGTCAGTGGAGAAAAATCGGATCTACGAAAATACTTGGTCAAAGTTTTACCGCGTCATATAAAAAACGGTTCGAAAATAGCAGTGTTTTCTGGACCAATAATATAAGTGTCTACACCACATAGCCAGGGCCCAAAGCCCGAACCGAGCCGGGCCGGGTCGAGTCGGTCGGTCGGGCGCGCGCGTGTGTGGTGGTCATGATGCATGGGCTCCCTCCTCACAACAAAGCATGCATTGGGAGCCCAAGGCCCCATCAAAGCTTCTTAGAAACAAGTATATAAGCTTGCCTCTTCCATATAATCCCATGATGTGGGACTATTCACAAATAGGAGCCATCATACACTTATTTCATGTTTTAAATAATTCACAATATTTCCAACAATTTACTGTATCATTTTATTTTGAAATGTATTTGTACATGATAAGTAAACCATTAGTGAAAAACATCAAATAAACTATCAATTTATTATTTCAAACAATCATCGGAAGTCATAACCATAATAAACTGATGTCTGTTTAATTAATGTAGTGGCAGTTATTATTTAAAATGGATGATTGGTAGTAGCTAGACATTATATGATGTAATAAGAAAATACTATTTCATTAATACCCATTAGTGACGTTAAACACTAATATGACCATTTTAATAATGTTAGTATCATAATATGGTTTATATTTTCATAATCAAATATAAATGGAGGATCCCATTTAACTGTATTATTAACATCATATGTTGTTAACCAAAGTAAACTAGCTAACTAATACCATATGTTTGAAATATATCACTTATTGGTGTGTGTGTGTGTGTTTCATTCAATTAATCTATTAATATATTTATTTGAGAGCCATATTCAGCTGTAACTATAATGTGGGATTATCTTTGTAAAAATATGATATTTCTTTGGAGATACATGATCTCTGACTGAGCAATTGTTAAAATTTTTAACGTTCATGTTAAAATGATGTTCAACTACTTTCATGAATTTTGGAGTGTTGACTAGATTGCTTATATATAAATTCGGTAGCACCAATATAAGAAGTAGCAAGTAAATACTTTTTTTGTTGTTTAATTGATACATAAGTTATTTTTTACGGCCGGAACTTGGTTGGCTGAAGCTATCTTCTGCTTTAATAAACACGAATTTTCAGTTTCTGTTTTTATTGTGGTAGCGCAGTACAGATTGATGAATAGTTGTTCCGCTTTACTAATGAGTCGATAGTTAGATTCCTTATCAACTAACGTGGACCTGCTACCCGCATAAAGGTAAGGATAACAGACTTGCTTTAAATCTAGGAGGAAAAACAAAAATAGAGGTGACTGTGTTCAGTTAATGATTTATGCAGAATGAATAGATTTTTAGTATGCTTTTTTCTTCATGTTTTCCAACTAGATATTGGGGCCATTGTATTTGAGATATATATTATTAGCTGATTATTGTTTTATTTCAGTTAAATTTTAAACATACTTTTTGTTATTATTATTTACATGCATTATATATTTACTATTCTTATTCGTTCTGATCTTGAATGCATATCCGCCCAATTTTGTTATATGTTAGTGTTATTTTACACATAGGATAACCCCATCTTTATTACTTTTAAATGTTATTTTTACACATATGATAATTGATGGTGAGTGGCAGTAAGTTGCACAGTTTGTGTAATTGTTGTTGCTTACACCAACATAAACTAATTCATACTGACATTGGAGCATGAGTACAACAGAAGCGTATTTTTGTTTTTTTGGTATTGTGCAGTCGTCCCTGTGCAGTATACAAAAAGGAAAATACAAAAGGGCGATGCAGTACACCAGTCTGTTGCCATGACAATTCAACTTTACTATTGCTATTTTTTTGTAATAATTTATGTAAATTCAACCCAGTTAATGTGATGTATTGTGAAACACACACTGTAATATAACTCGCGTTGTATTCTTATGAATTGTAGGTTAATTTCATGTCTCATGTGGTAGCATGAAACCTTCAAAATGTAACAGAAAGGAAAACTTTTATAGAGAGCCGATCTAAAGGTAGGTATAATTGACAAAACCTGCTAATGAATATTTCGGGTGAACAAATTAAAAAGACTAAGTAATGAATAATGGCAATAGACCCATGATTCACCGTTATTTGTATGCAGTACAGGGGTATAACTCCTTTAAGTTATTTGTTTATTAGTAATGCGTAGGCCCATTTTCTCAAATCACTTATTACAGTCAAAAATTATAGGAGAAAACAGGAATTATAATTTATTACCCCCAGATGTTTTAACTTCGAGATGATACTTTGTTTTGTGCATACAAAATCATGTCTATTTTGTTTAGAGTATATTGCCTTCGTATAGATGTGAATTCTGTAAAAGCTATGGTTATATTGTAGACTAGCTAATTTGCTTATGTGAAATTATTTTGATATATATACACACATATAGGCATCCACTCACATATAGTTCCATCTATAATTTGCTGATGTTAAATTTTATCCAAGCAACCATGGGTACGAACAGATGAAAAAAGCAGCCAACGGTTTTTTTTTTTTTTCCTTTCATGAAAAATGATACCAGGAATGAAAAAATGGCCACTTGGGAATTTTAATGTCATGCATTTACTGTTCCGTGAGCAATCGTTTATTTCTATTCTAACGTCCTTTGCTAATACCATGCATTGGTTTACGGGCCTACTATACCTTCAGTTTCTTTCCATTATTTATGATATCCAGTTGAAGGCATTTAATCATTTTTACGTTTGTACTTATTTTACATGCGTATGTAATCTAGGAACAAAACTACAATAGTACGTTGAAAGTAGGTATCCAATTTATATTTAAAGTGTAATTGTGTGTTACTTTTTTTTTTTTTAACAAAAATATATATATATATATATATATATATATATATATATATATATACACACACACACACACACACACACACACACACACACACACACACACCAAAAAGGAGAAACTAGCATTTCTCCAACGGCTCACAAAAACGGATTTCGGCAAGCGAAACAGTGCACACATAAGATAGACAAAGAAAAAAGGAAAGAGCAAATACAGTCAATACGAAAAATGTAAGACTCCAAGCCAAGGCCAGGGCGGAGCATCCGCCATAGCCAGCTGAGCTGCAAAGAAAAAGAAGTCTCTTCCAAGCAGGGCAAAGTCCTACTACGCAAGGGCAAGGCCTCCAACTGAAACAAGGAGGGCTGACCAGTTGTTACCAAGATGAAGTCCCTGCATCCCTTTAGCTCTACGTCGATCCAGTGTCGCTCCAGCATCACTCTAGAACCTCGAGATCCAACCGAATCTCCCGTCAAAGCATGTCCAAAACCTAAAAAAGCCACCTGCAAACTAACAACCACATAAGACCCGGGGGGCGAAGGGGGGGGGGGAGAAACTTAAAACACAAAGAATCACATAAAGTAAAAAATGCTGAAGAAAGGAAGACAAGAAAGTAAAAAACTCAACCAATGCCTGCCCTAGGAGTGCTTCCCATCGACAAAACGTCAAATGTATCAGCTAACCTCCTAGAGCGGGAACCAATGACACCTCTGAACGGCCTACCACGGAAGGCTAGGAACACATCATTCCTCACTTTCCGAATAATGGTAGGAGGGTCCATCGGCACATCGTCAAAAACAGCCTTATTCCTAGCACACCAAATGTGCCAGTAGATAAGACAAGGGATCAGGCGCATAAGAATAGAACGTAAAGTCTTGGTTGAGACACCAGACCACCAGAGTCTTAGCAATTCTTCCGTCGAATTGGCATTACGTCGGCATCCCATAAGGTTCCCGAAGTAATTCCAGACTGCCCGGGCACAAGAGCCAACTAAAAAAAGATGAGAAGTGGATTCAGAACTTCCAGTTTTACAGCACCTGTATCTAGACACAAGAGGGATACCAATACGCTGGAGATTCTCGTCTATCGGCAGACCTTCATGTAAGGTTTTCCACATAAACAGAGAAACCTTCGGCGGGATACGACCATTCCAAATAGAGGAGAAAATTAGGAGACGAGGATAAGGAGTACTAATCGAATTCCACGCCGCCTTCAACGAGAAGGGGCTGCCGTCCCAAATGATTCCACCCCCATGAGCATCCGTTAAGCCTTTCACGGATTGCATCCGTT
Source organism: Allium sativum (assembly GCA_030737875.1). Taxonomy (NCBI): domain Eukaryota; kingdom Viridiplantae; phylum Streptophyta; class Magnoliopsida; order Asparagales; family Amaryllidaceae; genus Allium; species Allium sativum. The sequence continues at coordinate 52,249,600 of CM060909.1, read as the reverse complement.
TCCAAGTCTCACTAGCGTAGGACGGGATACTGGTGTAATTTGCATTTGCAAGCGTACGGTATTTGGCTTGGAGGAACGACGCCCAAAGGGAGTTGTCCGCTCCAAACCGCACCCATAGCTTGCAGGCAAAGGCCAAACAAAGATCTTTAGGGTTTCGAAGACCAAGGCCTCCCTCACATTTAGGAAGACAAATAGTGTTCCAGGAAATCCAGTGATGGCGCGAGGAGCCCTCCTTGCTACCCCAGAAGAACGCGGAGGCCAAGGACCGATAGGAGCGAAAGAATGCGGCTGTGGGAGTCATAGCAGCAAAGATATGGGATCCGAGCGAATCTAGGACAAACTGAATAAGGACGAGTTTTCCAGCCTGGGAAATGAGGGAAGAATTCCACCGAATAATCTTGCCCGTGACTATATCAGTGAGGGGATCGAAAATGGCGTTAAGCTTCCTACCGCGATAAAGAACAATTCCCAAATATGGAAGAGGGAGGGTGGCTGCCATAAAGCCAGAATTGGTATCAATCCAAGAGAACCTAATCGCAGTCAGATCTTTTGCGGCCACGAAGCAGCTTTTAGAAGAGTTTACGAGTTGCCCCGAGCAACTCTCATACTGACGAATAAAAGCAAGAAGGGACCCGATCGAACGACGAGATCCGTTTGTGAAGATGATGATGTCGTCCGCAAAGGACAAGGAAGAGATAAGAGGGCAACCCCTAGGAATGCCGAACCTATGAATCTGCCCAGCTATCGTTAGAGAGTGAAGCCCACGAACGAATGCTTCGGCAGCAATGACGAATAGGGAGGGGGACAATGGATCTCCCTGCCTTAGGCCTCTCCATGATCTGAAATAACCAGAGGTAGAACCGTTGATGAGAACGGAAAACCAACAGTGGGAGATGAGCCTCCAGACCACATCGATAAAGGGTTCAGGAAACCCAAAAGCCCTAAGAACCTTGATGATAAAGAACCAAGACATGCGATCATAAGCCTTAGCCATATCAAGCTTAACGACCACATTAGATCCTCAAACCTTCTTATCTAACTGAGAGATCAGCTCCTGGGCTAGCAGAACGTTATTTGTGATCAAACGTCCTTTCACAAACCCGGCCCGGAAAGAAGAAATAAGACACTCAAGAAACGGTGCTAACCTCACGGTTAGGACCTTAGAAATGATCTTGTTAGAGAAGTTACAAAGACTAATCGGACTGAAGTCCCCACAAGAGATAGGTTTACCGCATTTAGGGATAAGAACCAGGTTGGTCGAGGTCCAGCCCGCTGGGAGATCAGATCCTGAGAAGAAGGACTGAATGGCAAGACAAAGGTCTGCTTGAATAATTGGCCACACACTTCTGTAAAAGACTCCATTGAAACCGTCCGGCCCTGAAACGACCCGAACTTCCCCAGTCCCCGAAGAGAAGAGAAAGAACGAATGGTTTTGAGAACACGACAAAACAGAACGCATACAAAAGAACATTTCATTGTATATTACAACAATGCATCAGATTACAAGAATATACAGAGTATAAATGAACAAATATTACACAGAAATACCAGAGATCTAAATTACATTTAAATACATAGCAGCGGAAAATAATACAATACACAACTAGAAGAGATATACGGATACAAAGCTTTCCGGATATCATTCCAGCTGTAAACCAGGATCCTGTGAATATAAATCTGCAAAACCAAAACTACTAGCTGCCCGTGTCAAAATAAGGGCACCCAGAGTTTAGGTTAAAACAATAAACTCCAGGTCAGTCATGTGACTGGTGTGAGAACTAAAACAGTTATTAATCTTTATTTTTAAAGCTAGGTAAATCAAGGGACCACGCCGTATAACATGGAACGGGTTTCCTCCCAAGAACACCAGTGCGTAAAACAACAGCGCAATGTTAAATAAAGAACAATGAAGCTATTATAAGACCCAGTTCCCATCACACAATGCAACGCAAGCCGGAGGATAGGGTTTTTACCTTATAATAGCCAAGAATGCTTGATACGTTTAAAACAAATCATTTGATACTATTACAAGTGCATATTGATAAAACAACTTCAAATCATATGTATCAATCATAGACGGTATGGGTACCATATATCATGTCGCCATACTAGTTCTATAATTAAAACCGCAAAATCACTTATTTGGTAATTGGATTTCCATCTATGAACCGAGGCAAAAGATAGTCCTCAACCGATTCGAGACGCTCTAGCCCGCCTCTCAGGACCCAGACTCAGGTGGGCCCTTGGATCGTCAGGGCCGGTCGACCGATGTGGATTAAAATGCCTGAACATGCGTTTCCCCGCCCTATGGGGCGTAGGTGAGCCAACTAAATGACTCCATCGGACCCGGATCGTCCGATCAAACCGAGGTGCCTCGCAACACCAACAACCACATAAGTCAAACTCGTCAGGGCGTGTAAAACCACTGACGCCACTTCTAACTAGAAAGAAACGCATGCCCTCCCTGAGGTCCTTCTTCCGTTTTTGGTTCACAACCGGGGTGCGAGGCTCGCGAATTCACGTTACACAAAGCTGTGCCACACAGGCTGTGCTTTGATCATCACCACAAGACTTTGCTTTTCAACAGAAGCTTTGATCATTTGCCACTTAGGCATGCCACACAGGCAATTCACTCTATGCGTTTGATATCCATCAGTATATAACCACTGAGCTCGTACGTCTCAGAGAAGGGCGTTAAGCAAGAGAATAAATTCTCCGCCGCCAAACAGATATATATTTAATAGAAGTCAACCACACAGACTGAAATCCAATGCCAGACACACAGTCCATTTACAAGTCCATTCTGGGTCTGAACGAAACTGGAGGCACCTAGTACCCCGCATATCCATCGATCTCCAAGTACGTCTGGACGATCACCAACTGTTTCCATCTTCTTGGGTGTACAGCCCAATCAAGATCATCAGCAATTACCCAAACGACGTGAAGACCTACGGTCTTCAACCACCGTCTTCATCTTCGACACCACGTCGAATTAGTTATTCAAAATGGGTTAAACCCGGTCTTTCTGAACAACTCGCGTATATATATATAATAAACACGTGTTACACAAACACAACATACGCCTCATTCCAATTCAGAATATTCTTTTATTCAAATATTCTTATATTTTGGGAAATGTTCCCATTAATTTTATCAAAGATAAATTCTTTAAATTTATTTTTTAATCTCCTTTGAATATCAATTCAAACTAGTCGGGATTAGCGAACCACACCGAAGTAATTATTTATTTTAATTTCCCAATCCCAACCTATTCATCCCATGAAGCAAAACTGGTCATACTTCATATTTAACACCACGGTGTTATCGGTAAATTCAATTACCATTTCACGTTCAAATCTAATTAAAGATTTAACTATCGCCTGGAGCAAAACTGGTGATACTCCATTCTCGATCTTTTCAATCTAATTAAAGATTCATTAAAATTCCACTTAGTTTTAATCTTCAACTGGGTTAAAGAATCAGTGTTATTTAAAACACGGTTAACGATAAACCCAAAATCACATTACCTTTCAATCGGTCCCTAACCGTAAATTAGCAAGTGAGCAATTCCCTAAGTATTAACCCCGAAGGCCGAAACCAACATCAGATCAATACCCCAGAAACCATTCAACTAAACTAATCTCCAGTTAGTTTCTGATTTTCTTAACTCCTTTGGATCTAAGAACAGTATTATTGAAGATACCGTTCACAACAGCCCAAAATCACATCCCATTAATTATCGGGTTAAAGAACAAGTGTTATTTAAAACACTGTTCACGATAAACCCAAAAATCAATACCAATTCAATTCCAATTAAATATTATTTAATTGGTACACTTCATCAAATCTAAATAAAAAGATTTAATCTTTTCTCAACTGGGTTCAAGAATAGTGTTAATGAAGACACCATTCACGACAAACCCAAATCACATTTGATATTAAATATAAGGCTCTGAATAGAAAATGTACCGGCTTATATTCAATATCAAATTCTACGACCAACAAATATCGTATTGGAAATAACGATATATATACATATCTTTCAAATTTCCATAACAACATCTGTATGATCACGAAATCCAACATCGAAATATTCCAAAGACAATTTCGATTCAAATCCATTCCAATTCAATTATTGGAAATTCTGGTTATATTTCAAAACCATTTCAAACTCACTCTATTTATTTTAAAAATAAATAAATTACTATTCTAGTTCAAAACTAGTTCATTTCGATAAAAAACTATTTTTATCTTTTCAAATATGGAGTTTCTCATCCCAATTCTTCCCAAGTCATTTCTTATGATTTTACACAAATTATTACTATTTTTAATAATTTTATCAAGGCCCGTACAATTGATTTCCTTCAACGGCCATCGAACTGCACTTACAGCGACCTTTTCCAAATTTGATTTGGACATAATTCCAAATCCAACCGTTAGATTACAAATTTCAAATATTCATTAGAAAGCTCTTTTCGATACGAACCCAACGGTTCCGTTTTTAGGAGAATCCGACGGTCGGATCTCCCGCAATATCCGTTCAAAGTCAATGGTCGAAATTCGCGAACTGCCGCGGCGCGGCGCATTCTATTCCTGCCATTATATTATATATATAATATATACAATATATACTTCGTCGATTTCCTTTTAAAACGTATTATATAAATTGTTTTAAATTCGTTTTCAAAACGATTTCAACTTCATTTCTAATTCAATTTCAATTCGAATTCATTTATATTCAATTTCAATTCGAATTCATTTTCAATTCGAATTCATTTATATTCAATTTCAATTCGAATTCATTTATTTTCAATTTCAATTCGAATTCAATTCTATTCAATTTCAATTCGAATTCAATTCTTTTCAAAATATCAGCTTTTGAAATCACTTTCGATATTCATTATAAAATGAACAAAATCGATATAAATATCGTTCACGTCAAAATGACGTCAATCTAATCAACACGGCTTCATATATTTCTATTTTCAAATATTCTATTTCAAATATTTCTATTTCAAATATTTCTTTTTCCACTATTTCTATTTCAAAACAGGAATGAGGCCCAATCAATTACCATATAATGTTAATTATATGGATTTTCTACAACACATGTATACAATAACAACGATGGATAATCAACCATCATCCAAAATGCATTCTACACTGTATAAGCATCAAATATAAATATTCAACGATTATAGCAGCCTGTCAATCAATCGATCGACATACAACTAATTATCGGGATTAGTGTACGTCAAGTATCATCCCAATACCCGTGTGGGGTTTCAAACAATCAAACACAGAATTTATTTGTGCAGTTGGGCGATGTGTAAAATTTATTGTCCCAATCAATATCAGTCAAATGTGTGTATATAAACAAATCGTTCGATCTGTTTATTTTTATTTCATTTCATATACACGTTAAAAATTCTATTTTTAACTATAAAATATTTTAAACCATATAAATATTTTATTTCATTTCACATCACATCACACAATCAACTACACATCAAAATCTAACAAACAAGCATACAAGTCGTCCATGGTCTGTGGACGACGGGTGTCGGGTGTTACTAAACACCGTCTGCATCCTAGTATATATATTTTAACTAGAAATAAATTAAACTAAAGGTGAGAAGTTCTCACAGATTAGCTAATCCAATCCCACGACTCTTCTTATGTAGAAATCTTCGCCGTTCTTGCCTCTTGTCACTTTCTTTGCCCGTATTCTCAACATATGTAAAAATCGAATTTTTACTTCGCTATTCAATATATAAAAATCAAATTTTTACTTCGCTATTCAATATATAAAAATCGAATTTTTACTTTGCTATTCAGTATATAAAAATCGAATTTTTACTTCGCTATTCAATATATAAAAATCGAATTTTTTACTTCGCTATTCAATATATAAAAATCGAATTTTTACTTTACTATATATAATAAAAATCAGATTTTTATTTCACTACATATATAAAGATCAAGCCTTTACTATCTATATAATATAAAAATCATATTTTTAATATGCCACCAGTATAAAAATTATATTTTTAACCTTTCTATATGATAAAAATTATATTTTTATTATCTTCTTCACCCGACAAAAATCATTTCTTTTTAAAACTAAAAATCGCTCCTTTTTGCAATCAAAAATCATATTTTTACTAAGCTAAAAATCCTAACTTTGCTTCGATGTATATGTATTTTAAAACAATTTTAATTTCAGTCCTAAAACCACGTTAATTTTTATTCTAAAATCCCGTCGTTATAGAATAATAATAAATAAAAATAAAAAAAGGAAGGAAAGGGGAAGAACACTCACCGATTCGCGGCGGAAGAGGTTGAACGGGGTTGGGCTGCGCGCGCAGGCGAGGGGAGGAAGAAGAGGGGGCTTCAGGCGGCGTCGGGTGGCGCGGGGGCGGTAGCACGGTGGCGCGCTGTGATTGGGGGGCTCGATTGGGTCTCGCGGTCAAGGAAGAAGAAGGGGAGGAGGAAGGGGAGGACGGGATGCGAGAGGGGGGCTGGCCAGCGGTGGTGGCGCCTGGCGAGGGGAGGCCGACGGAAATCGGGGGGGTGCTGAGCGGTTTTTCGTTTTTTTCTTCTGAAATGATCTGAACGGAGGGGGGGTAGCGTTGACTTTGAAGAGATGATTGGGGGGGGGTTATTTAATTATTTTATTTCTCTAAAAAGTAACTTTTTATTTCGACCTCGAAATGAGGCCCACCGCCTGTCGTCCATAGCTAATTACCCCCATTCCGAACATAATGGGATATGTATCGTAGGCTGATTTGACCGTTTCGATCAGTTTCCGTTAAAATCAACATATAACTCTATATATTGAATTTGAACGCGCATTTCAATTCACCGGGGTCACACATGAACTCTAAAAATTCTAGAAAAATATTTTCTAGCTTCGTATTGACGATACGGTCCTAACTAAACTAGTTTCGTCGAATTCTGAGACCGTTTGAAAAATGGCCATTTTCCAGTCGATTTTAAAATCAACTGAAACTGGTCAAACGCGTTTTCCTTTGCCACGCTCACATATTGATTCGAAAAATTATGAAATTTGGAATCTAGCAATAACTTGACATCGCAGATCCAACAAAAGTGGTTTCGTCGAAATCCGAGGTCGTTTGAAAATGGCTATTTTTAAGGGTCTGAATTTCATAGCGACTATTTAGAATTTTCAACTGGACCTATCTTTTGATTCCCGCTATGAAATTTTGATTTTTTGGATTCGTTGGAAAGATATTCTCTTTTAGATTCTATTATTTTTGGTTTCACCAAAATCCGGTTTATTTTGCACCCGGTATATTCATTTGAAGTTTGAAATCGAATTATCGAACTACCGCGCCATTTTCGATTCCTTTTATTATTTAAGATAAATATTTATATTCTATCGTCGATTCAAACGAATATATACATTCGAATTATATTCAAAATAAATTTCTCGTCGATATTATTTAAAATAATTCATTTTAAATAATCAAAATTCACTAAAATTGCCAAATTAAAAATTTTAAACTGGCCCAGATTTCCGGGTTATTACAGGCCCACTCGCACTGTCCTTACTCAGTGAAAATACGCAAGCGCGTATTTCTTCCGAGGTAGGTGGTGCAGCTAGGTCAGAGTTGCTTGACGGAAGAATGAGACAAGGGATGAAGGCCAAAATGCAAGGGTCAATAACATTAACCGATGGAGAGCTAAGGAAAGACTAGAAATGAGAAAGAATAGTTTCTTTGACTTCAACTGGAGTCGAGGCCAAAGAAAGATCATGTCTACAGATCTGACGAATAGAAAGAAGATTGTTCTTCTTGCGGATAGACGAATGAAAAAATTTGGAGTTCGTATCTCCATCTACCACCCACTTGATCCTAGCTTTCTGTCGTAGATGATCTTGCTCAATACGAAGTTCCGAAGAGAAGGCAAGTTGGGTCACCGCCCAAGCCTCGTTGTTGGCAGCATTGGGAGCTTCATCAAAAGTAGCTTCTGCCAGAATAAGAGTTTCTTCAGCCGCCCTAACACGGTCGAAGATATTCTTGAAGACAAGGCGGTTCCACTCCTTAAGACAAGTCTTAAGGCGTTTCAGCTTGCGAGAGAAAAGCAAGGGGGACCAGATAAGGGAGAACTCCAAGATTCTTCGACTACCGAGAGGAATGAATGGTGGGATCTCCACATGCTCTGGAATCTAAAGGAAGAAGGCCCAGAAAGGGAAAGGGGGGAACAGCTAAGAAGAAAGGGACGTGGTGCAGGTGGGAAATAGAGAAGGAGAAAGGAAGGCTAAGCCAACCTTCGGTGGCGAAAACACGATCGAGTCTAGACAGAATACGGTTCGGGCCTTCTTGGTTGTTACTCCAAGTGAAAGCAGAACCGACGAACGGAATTTCAGAAAGACTAGAACGCATGATAAAAGAGTTGAAATCTGCAACAGACGAGCGGTTAACAGCGTTTCCACCCCTCTTTTCTGCCTGGCTGGTGTGACATTGAAGTCGCCACCCAGAACAGAAATAGAAAAACCCAGGTCAAACAGAGAGAGGATGTCAGCCCAGAGATCCCGTCTCTCAACCCGATCACACTTAGCGTAGACCGCTGGGAATAAAAAGGAAGAAGAGAACGAGGGAAGCGAACAAACTACCGAAAAGAGCTAACTCGAATCGAAGATTGGGTGGACGACAACGTCTTTGGAACACAAGATCCAAATCTTGTCAGACACGTTAGCAAGAGCTCCACCGAAGCCTAAAGATAAGACGGTTGAAAAGATTGCGTCCGGACCCATGAGAGGTTCCAAAAGCACAATAAGACAAATAGAGTGCTTCGTGATGATGCGTTTAAGGCGGACAACCGACGCATCATTCCCTATACCCCGCACGTTCCAGAACAGAAAGTTCGCCATAAAGACCGCAAGCAAATAACCAGAAGACAGAAAGGGGGACGGACACAGAAGAAAACACGCACCAACTCAAATACGGTAGAGGGTATGCCGAGTAGATATGACGATCTGCTCGGACGCCGCCATAGAGCGTGTACGAATGGTGCGAAGGGTCTCACGTCTGCTACGACGATGAGAACCCGACGGTGAGGGACAGGAAACAGGGCGACGTACGAGGACCGAGAATCACGACGAGAAGGATAAGAGTTCTTAGTAAGCCTAGATAGCCGATCATTGATGATCGCTATTTCAGCCTTACTAAGAAGCGGGAGCGAAGCAGAAGCAGAAGACACAGAAGACACAGGGCAAGAAGGAGGGGGGACCACAAAGACACATCATCGACCGAAGGCAAAAAATGGTAGGCGGAACTCGTTGTCTCTATATAGCTACCAAAAGCGATGGTCTGTATATGGAGATAACGAGCGCCGAACGACAACCGTGTACCAAACGGACGAAAAGCCAAACCAAAAACCCAAAAAAAGCGATCCGAAGCGACATCGGACATGAACAATAAATAAAAAATATTGCCGTTCTCGTTGCAAAGGGACATAAAAGCCGAGGCAATCTAGAAAAGGCAGCTTAGCCCAAACCAAGGAAAAAGGCTAAGCAGCCAAGGGCCGCTGCACGCCGACCAAGTACCGCACCACAACGGAGCACCATGGTGCATCACAAAAGCCCACAAAAAGCACCACAAAAAAAACCATGACCAACCAAACAAAATGAGAAAGCAAGTCTAGCAAAACGAGGCAAAACCCACTAAGCAACAAAAGCAAAAACTGGGCATAGAGGAGCAAAACAAAACGGAACCAAAAGAGGATTCCGTAAGACAGGCAAAACGCTGAACACATGAGAAAACCTGTCCAGGCTCAAAAAAGAAAAGTTCAACCCATCAAAACGCACAGAGTATAAAGAGGAGCCAACATTAGAAATAGTCACAAAGCAACTAAAAAGGAAAGGAATCTGTACCTGTAAGCCTTCCAAAACCAAAGAAATCCAGTCAGTGCCTGCATAGAAAGGCACGGTCAACAGATCCTGAGTTGCCAAGCCAGTGTCTGAACAGTGTGATTGCAACTCACGAGCATCCAAAACGATGCAACTCGACGAAGGAGTAGCACAAAGGTTAGTACAACATATTTCAAAGTCAACCATAGCCACACGAGAACAAATGGGCAACATAATATCAACCAACGACAGAGCAGACGATAGTAAGGCGAAGTTGGTAGAACGTGGCAAAGCAGATGGAGCCTGCGCACCCACTAACGACACGCAAGAGACCACCAATGCCTCCCTCACCAAACCAGCAGAAGCATACGGTCCCACAAAAGGCAAAGAACCCGCACCCAAAACCGAAACACAAACCAAACCAGCAACCGTACAAAGAGGCAGAGCAGCCTGAAGAAAAGAAGAGGAGAACCTCGTCTCTTTGGCATAAGAAGGCGAAGCGAACTTGCACACTGCTAATAACCGGTGACGACAATGTACCCGAGCCTTAGGCGCAACACTGAAACAAGAACCAAAAAACGGCGAGCCAGCAAGAAGAGGGGACGACTGCTTTGTGATAAATGGTAGAGAAGGGGTAGTCACATCCCCGTCTTTACCAGAATCACATACAACTTCGCTCTCACCAACGCTACAACACAAGGAGCCAAATGAAATGCCCTCAACAGCTAGACCTGAACTAGAAGGAGCAAAACCAAAGCTTAAAGAAGGCACAAAAGGGTGATGAAATCCCCCTTGTGCAACTCCGAACAAGAGACAATAAGGGGCTGATGGCCATCAACCAACAAGCAGGAGCGATGCAACAAAGCTGGCAAGAGCGGAGTAGTAGCTAGCCTGCCCGAATAAAACGGAATCAATTCGAGAAAAGCACCATCTATCACCAAGAAGCGGTGTCTGGACAGAGCTACGAACGTATCCAATGAACAGATCCGCACCAGAATTGAGGAATCGCTATCCTTCTCGGTTGTTGCCGGGCCCCCAGAGACCGCCGAAATAGCCGCAACCACCAGGCTGAGATCTGGGCAGGGTCGCAAAAACGACCCTTTAATAACATAGAAATCACGGTTATGGATAGCCGCCATAACCCTAGTTCAATCGAGGGCTGAGAAGAACAACTACGAGAGAAGGAAGAATAATCGGCCTAAACCGGCAATAGTAGAGCAGTAGAGAAAACCAAGAAAAGAATCGAGAGAAATAGCAGCGAAGAAGCTTAGGAGAAGGTCGCCATTTTAATGACCGTTTTTTTTTAATTATGTGTTACTTCATTTGTATGTACATAAATGAGAAAATTGTAGTTAAAAATATGGAAGTAAAAAAAATGGAAGAAAAGAAATAAGACGAGAGGAGTACCATGTGGATATAATGCATATCGATAAAATTTGCACCATGTGCATATAATGCATATTCGTGTACCATTTTAATGATACGTGTAACAAAAAAAAATATAATTTTAATCTCTATTCATGTATTATTTTTCGTGTCCTTTAACTGATGATGCATGATGATTTAATGTCGGCTTCTTTACTAGATGGACATGAAATTTAAAAACCATGGAATATGCATATAACTTCGCATGCTCTATCTCTTGTGGTAGGATTTTTTTTCGATTTAACCCACTTTTAAAAACTAATAATAAAATTAGTCTGATTTCAAAACTAATTACAAAAGTAACCTGGTTTTGGACAACTGAACGCTAAGTTGGTCGAATACACTGGCGCAATTTGAAATTGTACCAGTATTTTTTTCTTCTGATTTGCATTGCCGCAATTTTAATTGCGCCAATGCAAATATTAAAAAAATTGCATTGGCTTCATTTGAAATTGCGCCAATGTAATTTTAGATATATATATATATATATATATTATATGTGTGTGTGTGTGTGTATGTGTACACACACACACACACATATATATACATATATATATATATGTGTGTGTGTGTGTGTGTGTGTTTGTGTGTGTGTGTGTGTATATATATATATTGTTTGGCGCTATTTCAAATGGTGCCCACATAAAAAAAAATAAAAAATCCTTAAGCCACTACTAATTATTTTTTGCTGATTTGCAATGACGCAATTTGAAATTACACCAATGCAAATCAGTAAAAAAGATTTCTTTTACATTGGTGCAATTTCAATTCGCACGAATGCAACAAATAAAATAATAAAATTTTCATTGTCGTCGTTTGAAATTACGCCAATGCAAATCAGCAAAAAAAGTTTTTTTTCGTTGGCGCAATTTCAGTTCGCACCAACGCAATATATATATATATATGTATGTATATATATATATATATATATATATATATATATTTGTGTCATTTGAAATGGAGTCAATGCAATGTTGATTTTTTTTTTTAAATTTTTTGCCAGACGCCATTTTAGACGGTGCCAACGTAAGATAAATAAATTATACTGCCGCGATTTGAAATTGCACCAATGTATTTCTGCCAGCTCAGTGCTGAATTAGCCAAAACCAGGCTACGTTTGTAATTAGATTTGATGCCATGCTATTTTTGTTATCAGTTTTTAAAAGTGGCCCAAATCGAAAAATATTCCTTTGTGGTATCTTAACTAAATCAGTATTGCTGTTGTCATAAAGTGTAGCAGTGTAAATGTTGATGTTGCCTCCATAAATAAAATTTAAGCATTATGTCACTTGCACAAATTTTCTATTTCATGTTTAGAACACTATTATCAAATCAATTTGTATGTCTATGTATGTTTGTTCAATATAAATATTAAGTAGATGATAATATTATGTCTAACTTATATCTTTACGTTTTAAAAAATAATTAATAGCCGAATGCACTCCTTAAAAAATTAAGAACAATTGGTAGTTGGTACTATTGTTTGTTATATACTGTCATTATGTTCGAAAATATGAGTACACTATAGATTCAATATTCCTAAGTATATTTATCATCAAAAGTTTTTCAACAGTTCATGCAAATGGAATTTTATAAATAACAATCCTTAAACACATGATTTCAATATAGTTGACTATATTTTAGAAAAATGCAATGTTGTGTATATTTTATAACGAACCCCGTGTGCGTAGCACGGGTTCGCACTTGTTATGGGAAAAAGTATAAGCCTAAAAGTAATGAATTTATAGTAAAATGTCACAATTTGGGAATTGAGATAAAAAGAAAATTGTAATAAATAGTGAAATGTTCCGTATTTTTAGTGGTCAGATATTTAAATTATTTTATTATTTTAAATATTTTATTAGGCATTATAAATGGTGTTATAATATATAATTCGATTATATAACAAAGTTTGAACATTAAATTTTTATATAAATATAAAACGAGCTCATAATGGCACGGTAATTCGTAATATTGAGTTTTGAACTTCAATTGAGCATACAGGATCCGATATAAGTCGGATTTCTGTGAAACTAGAAACGTTTGAATCCTATTGATTATATTTTTCATATGAAAGAGAAAAATCGAGATTTCATGTGATAGATTGTTAGTTATGTCCAATTCAAATTTTCAAATAATCGTTATGGAATTATTTATAAATTATAGTAATTAATTTAATAATTTAATTCGATTTAAAGGATTTGTGTACATAACTTGAGATAACGATCAAATTAAGCTACGAAAGGAATTCTGTTGAATTCGTATTGGCATTTAAGGTCAGAATAGATATACTGTCTGTTATTTTTGGAGACCGGGAAATTTGGGTATCCTAAATAACGTAATGATTAATTTTAAGTTTTCAATGAATAGCCGATATGCAAACGATCTCCGTTTTCAATGAAACTAACTTTATTAAATCCGTAATGATTATTTTTAGTAGTGTTTCAAGTTTCAAGTTATTTGGCTTTATTTTGTGATCGTGGAAAATTTAAACGTGTGTTTTTCACCTGTGATTTATAAAGGACTTTTTTACAAATGATCTCGGAATTCAACGAAAATTGTCCCATCGTGTCCGGAATAATTTTTATGCTAGGATTAGGAGTTTCATCTCAATTAAAGGTCGTACATAGGTGTTTCATCATGATACTTCAGCACAAAGTTTTTGTCAAATTAAAATAATATTAAAATCTTCCTTATATATATACAGTGTAACCCTAAATTTTATTCGTCCTTATATCTGCTTGGTCAACATTGAGACCAGCCGCCACATTATAAATTAATGGCCGACAAATTCTAAACTTTCTCCACCAAATCTTAAAGTTCCATGAAACTATATGACAATCTCCCGACACTGAAAATCTCGAGCTCATCGAGCTCTTGCATCTGACCGGTAGTGATCAGATGCGGTGCGACGAGGTGGTCTGAATCTCATTGGAAGGCGAAGGCAATTCATGGGATTTTACAGATGATTCATGAAGACTAGAGCATCGAGACTTTGGTTGTGGGTTGAGGACTGGAAGGTGCGGCTTCTGACGATCTCAGATGAACAAATGTTGCTCTAAAGCATCTGCGATAGGTGACTAAATCATGGGGGTCGGGCTCGAAGTGTTACTGGGAGGATGAAAATGAAGGTGCAGTTTGAAACGAAGTAGAGGATATTATTTTCAAACAAAGGAAACTGGTTATGTGAAGAATTATATTAGGCCACATGTTTTTCCAGATGTCTAACTACTATTTCTACATGGATTCAAATCAGGGCACACACGAAGGATTTAACGAAGATACACGAAGCGCAGTAGGATCGGCCGATATTATACTCATAAGTAATTAAGTTAATAACAATTAGTTTGTTCATAATTAATTTTCGTTAGGAATGTCAGTAAATTAATGTGTCTATTTTATATTTCAGATCCAAGGAACATGAGAATAACGTGATGAGCAGCGGGAAGGAACCACTTTCGGGCCAGTGTTCCAACAGTAATCAACCAATTGTTTATAACATAATAAATATTTTAATTGGCTAATTAATGTTTAGATAGGAATAGTTAATTTTATAATTAAAATCATACGTTATAACTTGAGTAACTTTTTATCCGGTGAACAGAATTTAACAAAACTCGATTTGCTGGAATCGTGGTGAAAAACAGAACATTGCGGAACTGATTTGGATAGTGCAGGAGACGCCTGAGATTAACAAGTAAATTAAAATACTGTTTAATTTAATTGTAACAGAACCATTTTAGAAATAAATGGGATCAAAGTGAGTATAACTCACTTAGTTTTTTTACCCACTTATATTTTATGCAAGTCAGGATTTAATTTGTGTGTTATGGTTGATAATTGTTTGTTGTGTACGGAATATTATATATTGGATAAATTATTCGATTAAATGTTCATTTATTTTAAATGAAATCAAATCATTATTGTAAAGATTGTTTCCAAACGAGGTTACTTACCTTCTTGATTACGTTTATAATAATATAAACGTATTAAAGCTTGGATTACCGTTATTTATTTGTTGTTGAATATTACATCTGTGTATCAAATTGAATAATATTATTTGAGGCAACGTATTTGATACGGGGAAAAACAGGTTGAAGGAATCCAACTGGATTCCTCAAATTTATTGTTTATTTTATATTATTAATATTAATATTATTATACGAACTGTTTAACCAATCTGGTTATGTGATTGATTTGGTTGATGACAGTTGAATCAAAATTCAACGGTTCTTTTATTATTTACCAATGTGCATTAATGGGGGAGTAATTGGCAGTATTTGGCTTATAAATCAATCATTTTAAAAATGGATTTACCATTAGGTGAGTCGACAGAAATGAGGTTATAAAACTTATTTTATAACTGAAGATAGATTTTGAAATCTATTAATTTGAATAGAAGCTTGGAATATATTAATTTGAATAAAAATTATTAAAAAGGAAATTTATAGTTATTATTTAAGTTTATAAATAATTATTAGATGTTTTTATAAATTAAATTCTTATGTTAATATTATTTTTAAGGAGTTGGGCAGAAGTTAAAGTAATGGTTAAGAAATTTGGATTAATTGTTCTAAGAAACAATTAAATGAAGTCATTAAAATTAATTGTATTATTAATTAATTTAATGGAGGAATTAATTGGAATTGGTTAAAGAAAAATCATGTTTAAGAGGACTAAGTCGACCGTCTCAACTGGGGTTTGATTATTAAGTTAAATTAGTTTATTGTCAAGTAATATATTGAAATAGCTTAATGAATATTTGGGTAAATCTTAATAAAATTTTAAAAAGGAAATTAATTAATTATTTTAGTTAATAAAGCAATTAATTAATTTTACAATAGGTAATGTTGGAGTAAATTATTATTTTTAGTAATAATAATTTAAGTAATTACTTTGTAAATAAAATCCATCGAAGTAAAGAAATCGAAGATTGAAATGAAGTCTAATTGAATTGTGAAAGGAGTTTATGAACGGGATTTATATTAAAACCCGGGTTTTTATAACAATGTTAGAAAAAGGGATTTTTAAGCGAATACGATAGCTTAAATTAAATGTTTACGTAATTTTGAATTAAGCAAAAGGAAAGTGAGACAAAAATGGTTTTATATCATACCGTAGTTGTATAAACGAGGTTTTTGAGTGAAATGAGAAGTCAGAGTGTTGATTTTGAGGTGGCGATACTTAATAATGAAATTAAGTAAGATGAATGAAATTGAAATAAGATTTTCAAAGCGGGAAATGGTTGAATGGATTAGAAAAAGGGATTGTTAAAACTGAATTTGGTAAAGGAATGAGTAATGGGATTTTATAACAAAAATCCGTGTTACAAAACGAATTGTTAAAGAAGTAGAAGTTAAAGGTGATGTTTTAGTAAGCAATTACTTAATCGATGAATTAAAAAATAATGGTTATATTTAAAAAGGGGGATTTTCAAAAGTAAGAAGGTTTTATAAAACCATATTTAAAAAAATAGTTAAATGGGATGTGTCTGATATTAGAATGAATATCGGTTTTTGAATTACAACTTATATCTATCTTAAGATAAGAACATAGCTGATCAAGGTCTGTGAGGTAATTAAAATACCCCAACTTGAATGACTTTAGGATTTTCTGAGGATGATATTAGTTGTAACGGTAAAGAGATTAGCAATAATTTATTATTTCCATAAGAGAAATAATAATGTAACGTTAATTGAAAGGTGTTGGGAATATATGATAATATTTCTAAAGTAACGGAAATAAAAAGGGAATTTTGTGGAAATAAAATGATATTTACAGGAAAAAGGAAATAAAGAAATGATTTTTGGAATAGGTTTATTTTAAATGAGTAAGTATTGGTTTTTTTTGTTTTTAAGAAATGAAACAAAGAATATTTTTGTAATATTGTTATGAATGATAAGTCAACCTGATTTCCCAGTTATAGTTTATAGGAAATGTTTTGCAAATGATAGTAAGATGGGAAACTTGATTTGATTATAAGATATGTTTATTGGTATATAAAAAGGAAATGATTTTTAATATATTCATATATTAAAATAAGAAGTGGAATACTATGTTCGAATTATCAAAAGATTTAGAAGTTTTAAATTATTCATTTGTTAATAATTTTTAATTACAGAAGCCAAGTGATGCTGAATACAGATCCAGTAAATCTATTTTTATTTTTATGGTTGAATGGTTGTTTATTTGATAGTTAAATAACCGACTATCAAATCTGGCCTATATGATTGTTGGTACGGAAAGACCGGGATCGAATTTATATTCGATAACCATTCCGTCCAGTAAATACGTGGAAGATGGACGATGTTGATTAAAGATGGAGCATTGAAGACCGTGGATCTTCATATAACAGAAGAACTACTTAAAATCTCTGGTTTAGCGGCCAGAGATATACTGGAGTTCTGTCGTGGTTGGAGTTTACGGATTGCAAGGACTACTTGCTACTGATCTATAGGGTGATACATAGGATGTAGTAGGAGGGTGCCTTCGGTTCATCCTGTTCCTGGATGACTTGTATGGACGAATGTTTGACAGAGTATTTCCAAAGGGATCGCGTACGTTGATTTCTTCAAACGTACTACAGTTGGTGGTGGAGAATGGCCGTTCTCTTAGCTTGACAACTAGAGTATTTTTGTTGGCGTCAATTATTGATTTTCTGGCAGAATTGACGATGTGACATTCAAAGTGAATGGTGGCCAGATGTTCTGAAAAGCTAATTTAAACCTCAAGCCCCATAAATCGGGGAAATAGTATAAAATCGGGTAGGTCGCATGGCTATGTGGGTCGCTCCCATTAGATGTATTGTCATCATCTAGAGAACATTCATATTTGTTCTTGTTTCGCTTCTTTATCTCCCGGGAACGGTTATGTTGGTACAACCGTAGACGACAACATATTTGTAACATTCAAGCAAAGTGAATGGCCGGTCATGTTTACCCTGGGTTGCAAGATGTTCTTGTTGAATCCCGATGTATTCCTCTCTAGAGATACACTGTCGGAAGGTGGTCCCATACCTTGCCAGGAAATCCATTTCCAATAAGAGCCCGCGTTTTTGATTGTATACTATGTATGTAGAGCGTGAGATGCAAGCGTTCTGCTAGATTTTTATTTATTTGTATTTAGACATAATTATAATATCAGAAAGAATATGGTTTCAAAAATGTTTTGGGTTATCGTAAGGTAAAAACCATCCATATTTATGTGTGGATTTGGTCTTACGATTATCCTTTTCTTTCAGAAAAGATTTATTAACTTTAAAATCAAGTTGGATTTTGCTTATAAACTTAGTGGGTTTCTCACTCTAGTTCACCAGACTGATCCGGCGTTCGTAATGCTCGGGTTAGACCGAGTTTTACAGGTTCAGGTTATTGGGTGCTGTGAAGTCTAAAGACGAGCTGAAGGTGTTTAGACATATGGTATCAAGTATTTATTCCGCTGTGTTGTGTATAAGGACAGATTATCATAACTGTCCAGATTTATTGATGTAGTCTGATGAATGTTAGTATTTATTTCAAAGCTCTCAATAAAGATTTATTTATATTATATTTTGGTCCACTGCGATGTGGGACTCTGATGTTGTTGTATTCTTCTTCTGTTCTAATATTTCGTTCTTTCTTATCTCACAGTCTAAATTCTTTCTAATAACTATCTAGTGTTTTCGATACTTGGGTTTTGGCAAGTAATACGGGTTTATGTATTATTGTCGAAATTCGGGTGTCGAATTCCTACCGGGTCGTTACAGTGGTATCAGAGCTATTGGTTTAGTAATAATCTTAGCTCTGTGGCGTAACTCAATAGAGATAGGGTTAGTAATACCATAGATTAAGCTGAGTGTATATATATGAGAGCGCATATTTGTTAATTTTATACTAATGTTTTATATTGTGTTATTTGATAGGTTCAATTTTGAACTAGCAACTGACACGATATTGATTTGAAAAGAGGGTAAATGAAATAATTTTATCCAAAATATATTTTTGTATATAAAAGAATAATTTTATCAAATTATTTATATATTGGTGTGATTGATTGATTTGAATGGAATTCAAATGAAATTGGAAATTTGAAATGGTTTAATATAACCAAAAGTGATTTCACGTATGGAATTTGTGAATATAAATTTTAATTTGGAATTAAAATGAATCAGAATTTAACTTAAAAATAAGTTAAATAAAATTTAATGAGGGATTGGATGATATTTGGAATAAAAATCAGAATTTGGATTTTTAAATGGAAGTGGATTTATTTTGAAAATAAATTAGTCAATTGAATATAGATTGAAATTAACTTGGCTGAATGAATTTAAGAATGAATAATAATTATGGAAATCAATCGAATATCAATCGATTGATAACCAAAGTAAAGATAACCAAGTAAATATTAATATTGAATGTAAATTCAATTGATTTGGTTAAGTGGGTTGTGCAGTGGTTGTTGATTTATTGTTGATTGGTTATTAGATTTTTTGTAATAGAATTCATCAAATGGTTTAATGAAGAGTTGAATGAATTTAAAATTTAATTCCAGTATTATAAATTGGAATGAAACTGCATATGAATTGGAACTGAATGATTTGACCCAGTATCTGCATTTCTAAACTGAATAATGTTCCATGTCTGGTTTTGGGAATTCGTGTAGTACGCTTGTTTATTGATGAAATATTATTTAAGAATTTCATATATCTGTTACTTATCTGTTGAATTGAGTACAGGTGCCAAATGGCTTTGAGGATTAGATTTTGGTTGAGTAGACCGCAATAAATTGAGCAAGTATGCTTAATAGCGCTCGTAAAAGGTACGCCTATGCGAAAAATATAAGTTTTGATATTTGAATTTTGTTTCCCGACTGTGTGGGTCGATGTATATATATATATATACACACATATTTGTTGATCCTGCGATATAGTAGAAGTCCCTCCGTACAGGGAGACTCTGCCAAATTTTTTCGGGAATTTAAAATGTTAGATTTTTTTTCGATATTTTGGAAAACTTATATTGATAATAACGAATTGGTTTTCAATTTAAAATAAAAAGGATTTTAAAGTGGATAGGATTGTAACATTTTTCCTACCAATGTAATTTCGGGGACGAAATTCTTTTAAGGGGGGAAGAATGTAATGTCCGGTATTTTTAGTGGTCAGATATTTAAATTATTTTAAATATTTTATTTGGAATTATAAATGGTGTTATAATATATAATTCGATTATATTACAAAGTTTGAACGTTAAATTTATATATAAATATAAAACGAGCTCGTAATGGCACTGTAGTTCGTAATATTGAGTTTTTAACTTCAATTGAGCATACATGATCCGATATAAGTCGGGTTTATGTGAAACCAGAAATGTTTAAATCCTGTTGATTATAATTTTCATATAAAAGAGAAAAATCGAGATTTCATGTTATAGATTGTTAGTTATGTCCAATTCAAATTTTCAAATAGTCGCTATGGAATTATTTATAAACTATAGCGATTAATTTAATAATTTAATCTGATTTAAAATATTTGTGTACATAACTCGAGATAATGTTCAAATTAAGCTACGAAACAAATTCCGTTGAATTCATATTGACGTTTAGAGTCGGAATTGATATATTCTCTTTTATTTTCGGGAAATTTTGGTGTCCAAAATAGCATTGTTTTACGCGTAAAATAGAATAACCGATATGCAAACGATCTCCGTATTCAGCGAAACTATTTTATTAAATCCGTAATGATTAATTTTAGTGGTGTTTCAAGTTTCAAGTAATTTGGATTTATTTTGTGATCGTGGGAAATTTAAACACCTGTTTTTAACTTGTGATTTATAAAGGACTTTTTACAAATGACATCGGAATTCAACGAAACCTATCCCATCGTGTCTGGAATATATTTTTTTATGCTAGGATTAGGAGTTTCATCTTAATTAAAGGTCGTACATAGGTGTTTCAGCATGATACTTTAGCGCTAAGTTTCGTTAAATTAAACTAATATTAAAACCTTCCTTATATACAGTGTAACCCTAAATTCTGCTCATCCTTATATTTTCATGGTCAACATTAAGACCAACCACCACATTCTAAATAAATGGCCGACAATTTCAAAACTTTCTCCACCAAATCCTTAAAATCCACGCACCTATACAACAAACTCCCAACACCGAAAATCTTGAGCTCTTGCATCTGATCGGAGGTGATCAGTCGAAGTACGACAATGTGGTCTGAATCTCATTGGAAGGCGGCGGTAATTCGAGGGGTTTTACAGATGATTTATGAAGCTTGGAGCATTGAGACTTTGGCCATGGGTTGAGGACTGGAAGGCGCGGCTTATGGCGATCTCGGATGAACGAATGTTGGTCTGAAACATCTACGGCAGGTAATTGAATAATGGGGATGCCTCGAAGTGTTACTGGGAGGACGAAAATGAAGGTGCAGTTGGAAATGAAGCAGAGGATATTATTTATAACAATGGAAACCGGGTATGTGAATAATTATTTTGGGCCACACGTTTTTCCCAATGTCAATCTACTATTTCTACGTGGATTCAAAGGGCATGCAAGAAGGATTAAACGAATATACACGAAGCCTAGTAGGATCGGCCGATATTATACTCATAATTAATTAAGCTAACAACGGTTAATTTGTAAATAATTAATTTTTGTTAGGAATGTCAGTAAATTTATCCGCCTATTTTATGTTTCAAATCCAAAAAACATGAGAATAACGTAATGAGCAGCAGGAAGGAACCGCTTTCGGGCCAGAGTTCCAACAGTAATCAACCAATAGTTTATAATGTAATAAATATTTTAATTGGCTAATTAATGTTTAGATAGGGATAATTAATTTTATAATTAAAATCATACATTATAACTTGAATAAATTTTTATCCGATGAACAAAATTTAACAAAACAAGATTTGTCGGAATCGTGGTGATGAACAGAACCTTGAGGAACTGATCTGGATAGTGTAGGAGACGACCGAGATTAATAGTTAAATTAAACGACTGTTTAATTTAACTGTAACCGAACCATTTCCGAAATAAATTGTATCAAAGTGAGTATAACTCACTTAGGTTTTTTACCCACTTATATTTTATATAAGTCGGGATTTAATATGTGTGCTATGGTTGATAATTGTTTGTTGTGTACTGAATATTATATATTAGATGAATTGGTTGATTAAACGTTCGTTTATTTTAAACGAAATCAAATCATTATTGTAATGATTGTTTCCAGATAAGTTAACTTACCTTGTTAATTAAGTTTATAATAATATAAACGTATTAAATTTAAATATGAGTGCTTGGATTACTGTTATTTATTTGCTGTTGAATATTACATCTGTTTATCGAATTGAATAATACTATTTGAGGTAACATATTTGATAAAGGAAAAAACTGGTAGGAGGGATCCAACTAGATTCCTCAAATTTATTGTTTATTTTCATATTATTATATGAACTGTTTAACCAATCTGGTTATGCGATTGATTTGTTTGTTGACTGTTGAATCTAGATTCAACGGTTGTTTTGTTTTTTACCAGTATGCATTACTGGTGGAGTAATTGGCATCATTTGTCCTATAAATCAATCGTTTTAAAAATTGATTTATCGTCAGGTGAATCGACGGAAATGAAGTTATAAAATTTATTTTATAACTGAAGATAGATTTTGAAATCTATTAATTTGAAAAGAAGCTTGGAATATATTAATTTGAATAAAAATTGTTAAAAAGGAAATTTATAGTTATTATTTAAGTTTATAAATAATTATTAAACGTTTTTATAAATCAAATTCTTAAGTTAATAAGATTTATAAGCAGTTGAGCAAAAGCTAAAGTAACGGTTAAGAAATTTGGATTAATTATTCTAAGAAACAGTTAAATGAAGTTATTTAAATTAATTATATTATAATTAATTTTAAGGAGGAATTAATTGAAATCGGTTGAAGAAAAATCATGTTTGAGAGGAACAAGTCGAATTTTTCAACTGGGGTTTGATTATTAAGTTAAATTAGTTTATTGTCAAATAATATATTGAAATAGCTTAACGAATATTTATGTAAATCTTAATAAGAGTTTTAAAAGGAAATTTATTATTTATTTTATTTAATAAAGCAATTAAATAATTTTACAATATTTAATGTTGGAGTAAATTATTATTTTTAGTAATAATAATTTAAGTAATTACTTTGTAAATAAAATTCGTTGAAGTAAAGAAATCGAAGATTGAAGTGAAATCTAATTGAATTGTGAAAGGAGTTTATGAACGGGTTTTATATTAAAACTCGAGTTTTTATAACAAAGTTAAAAAGGGATTTTTAAGCGAATAAGTAGCTTAAATTAAATGATTACTTAATGTTTGAATTAAGCAAAAGGAAAGTGAGATAAAAACGGCTTTATATCAAAACGGAATTGCATAAACGAGGTTAATGAAAGAAATGAGAAGTCAAAGTGTTGATTTTGAGTTGGAGATACTTAGTAATGAAATTAAGTAAGATGAATAAAATTGAAATAAGATTTTAAAAGCGGGAAATGGTTGAATGGATTAGAAAAAGGGATTGTTAAAAGTGAATTTGGTAAAGGAACGAGTAACGGTATTTTATAACAAAAATCCGTGTTAGAAAACGAGTTTTTAAAGAAGTAGAAGTTAAAGATGATGTTTTAGTAAGAAATTACTTTATCAATGAATTAAGAAATATTGGTTATATTTAAAAAGGGGGATTTTCAAAAGTAAGAAGGTTTTATAAAACCATATTATAAAAAATAATAGTTAAATGGGATGTGTCTGATATTAGAATGAATATCGGTTTTTGAATTACAAATCATATCTATCTTAAGATTAGAACGTTGTTGATCAAGGTCTGAGAGGTAATTAAAATACCCTAACTTAAATGACTTCAGGATTATCTGCGGATGATATTAGTTGTAATGGTAAAGAGGTTAGCACTAATTTATTATTTCCATAAGAGAAATAATAATGTAACGTTAATTAAAAGGAGTTGGGAATATATGACAATATTCCAAAGTAACGGAAATAAAAAGGGAAATTTGTGGAAATATAACGATATTTACAGGAAAAAGAAAATGAGAAATGAGTTTGGGAATAGGTTTATTTTAAAAGCGTAAGTGTTGGTTTTTTTTAAGAAATGAAACAAAGGATATTTTTGTAATATTGTTACAAATGATAAGTCAACCTGATTTC
This sequence comes from Allium sativum, assembly GCA_030737875.1. Lineage (NCBI taxonomy): Eukaryota > Viridiplantae > Streptophyta > Magnoliopsida > Asparagales > Amaryllidaceae > Allium > Allium sativum. The sequence continues at coordinate 52,225,119 of CM060909.1, read as the reverse complement.
CCAGTTATAGTTAATAGGTATTATTTTGCAAATGATAGTAAGATGGGAAACTTGATATGATTATAAGATATTTTTCTAGGTATATAAAATGGAAATATTTTTTAAAATATTCATATATTACAATAAGAAGTGGAATACTATGTTCAAATTGTAAAAATATTTAGAAGTTTTAAATTAATCATTCGTTAATTATTTTTAATTACAGAAGCCAAGTGATGCTAAATACTGAACCAGTAAATCTATTTTTATGATTGAATGGTTGTTTATTTGATAGTTAAATAACCGACTATCAAATCTGGCCTATACGATTGTCGGTACGGAAAGACCGAGATCAAATTTATATTCTAAAACCATTCCGACCAGCAAATACGTGGAAGATGGAGGATGTTGATTAAAGATGGAGCATTGAAGACCGTGGATCTTCATAAAACAGAAGAACTACTTAAAATCTCTGGTTTAGCGGCTAGAGATATACTGGAGTTCTGTCATGGTTAGAGTCCACGGATTGCAAGGACTACTCACTACTGATCTATAGGGTGATACCTAGGATGTAATAGGAGGGTGCCTTCGGTTCATTCTGTTCATGGATGACTTGTATGGACGGATGTCTGATAGAGTATTTCCGAAGGGATCGCGTAAGTTGATTTCTTCGAATATACTATAGTTGGTGGCAGAGAATGGTCGTTCTCTTAGCTTAACAACTAGAGCACTTTTGTGGACGTCAATTAGTGATTTTCTGGCGGAATTGACGATGTGACATTCAAAATGAATGGTGGCCAGATGTTCTGAAAAGCAAACTTAAACCTCAAGCCTCATCAACCGGGGAAATGGTATAAAATCGGGTAGGTCGCATGGCTATGTGGGTCGCTTTTGTTAGGTTGTATTGTCATTATCTAGAGAACATTCATATTTGTTCTTCTTTCGCTTCTGTATCTCCCGGGAATGGTTATGTCGGTACCAACCATAGGTGACAATATATTCCGAACATTCAAGCGAAGTGAATGGCTGGTCATGTTTAGCCTAGGTTGCAAGATGTTCTTGTTGAATCCCGATGTATTCCTCTCTAGAGATAAACTGTCAGAAGGTGGTCCCATACATTGCTAGGAAATCCACTCTCCAATAAGAGCCCGCAGTTTTGAATTTATACTATGTATGTTGAGCGTGAGATGCAAGCGTTCTGCTAGATTGTTATTTATTTGTATTTAGACATTATTATAACATCAGAAAGGATATGATTTCAAAAATGTTTTGGGTTATCGTATGGTAAAAACCGTACGTATTTATGAGTGGATTTGGTCTTACGATTATCCTTTTCTTTCAGAAAAGATTTATTAACTTTAAAATTAAGTTGGATTTTGCTTATAAACTTAGTGGGTTTCTCACTCTGGTTCACCAGACCGATCCGACGTTTGTAATGCTCGTGTTAGACCGAGTTTTACAAGTTCAGGTTATTGGGTGCTGTGAAGTCCAGAGACAAGCTGAAGGTGTTTAGACATATGATATCTAGTATTTATTCAGCTGTTGTTGTATATAAGGACAAATTATCATAACTGTCTAGATGTATTGATGTACTCTAATGAATTTAAGTATTTATTTCAAAGCTCTAAATAAAGATTTATTTCTATAATATATTTTGTTCCGCTACGATGTGAGACTCTGATGTTGTTGTGTTCATCTTCTTCTTCTATTATAATATTTCTTTCTTTCTTATCTCACCCTCTAAATTCTTTCTAATAAGTATCTGGTGTTTTCGATACTTGGGTTTTTGCAAGTAATGCGGGTTTATGTAATATTGTCGGAATTCGGGAGTCAAATTCCTACCGGGTCGTTCCAAATAAATTGGTTCAGAAGTTAGTATTATGTTTTTTGGTAGATTGAGAGAAGGAGATATATTTCCATAATTTAATATTATAGGAAAAACAGTGAATGTAATTGCAAGAATAAAGGTAAGAAAAGTGGGATTAATGCAAAATAGAGATATAGTTGTATTTTGCAATATTCTACAATTCAAAAAAGGATAAAGGAAATATCTTAAAATTATTTGTAATGTTTTGTGATAACAATATTCAAATAAGGAAATATATTTTAATGTAGTTTCTGTAACCAACCAAGTGGTGTAAGACTACTTCCTAGAGTAAACCTTACAATAACTTTAAAATAAATAAAGTTGTAATGAAAAGAAGAAGAAAAAACGTAACAGGCGTGAATGGACAATTCGATTATTCACAATTTTCTGCTGGAATTGCATATTTTCTAAAATGCCTAGATTTGTAGATGCTAATAAAAAGGTGTGGATTTAATCCTCTTTTATCATGTCAAAAGTTGAATAAAAAGTGTAACTTTATGAATATTGGTTAAATAAAAGAGGAATTAAAGTGAATTAGGTAAATTTATAATAATCTACAATAAAGTATGATAAGTCTTATAATTTAAAAGGTAACAAAAAATGGCCAGTTTATAATCATAAATAAGAACAGGTTTTGAGATTTTAGAAAATCATAATAAAAAAAAGGAATGTAATATATTGTGATAAAAGTGGAAGATCATAGGCTCAAGGTAGAAACTGAGACAACAAGTTAGATTAAGATCCAGGCTTGGCTAAGAAGAACGAGATATGAATGATTATTGGTGTAAGTAGAACAATAACACGGGGATTGTAATTAAAAAGAAGAAATGGAAAATAAAATAGGTTCATTATATTATAACTAAGATCTTGGATTAAGTTAATAATAAATAAGGTCAGATTAGATGGAATTGGTTAGAAAATGCAAATTAGTAGTGTAATAAAAGAAAGCTAAATGCACAATGCACGATCAGACATAGGGTCAAATAAAATAATGATATACGTTTGTAGAAGTCCGAAGTGTGTTTGGATGAAGATCTTAATGAAGCGGATCATCACAGATGCTTTGGCACACTGCGAGAACTTCCAACATGTTCATCGATGAGGATGGAAGGAAGTGCGAGACTTCTACAGCACATGAGGATACTATAGGATGACCCTCTTGGGCAGGCCTAACGAAGTTGCACCACGAAGGCAAGCCTATAAGGGTTCCATCAAAATAGTATGCTTTGACCGCATTAGTATTGTAGGCTTAACAAAGATATATGTTACTAGTGGTAAATATCTGCCATCATCAATCAGAGTGAGAAAGGGAACGATGGAGAAAAACCAAAAAGCCAATGATCTTTCACCATCGACACATTAGATTAGGGACAATGCCAATTGGATGTTTAGATTATATAGTGTAGGGCACGGTCACTTAGCTCTTGATGGGTCTTTCAACTAATTGAGGGGGACTATGTGGAGCCATTACCAGAGAGAAAGAGACATACGAAATAGAATATCTATATTGTAAGCCTAACGAAGTTGTCCTTTACAAATATAGACAATCCCAACTGATTTCTACACAAAGGTAGGCATATTATTATGTGTAAGTCCTCAATGTATGCATTGGGTGGTATACTGTATCCAAGCATCGGGGCGAGCTGATGTGGATGTCGTTTCACATTTTCCTATCAAACGATGGAGCATCTGCATTGCATGCCTCACGAAGTTGTCCTTTATAGATGTAGTTGCAATACTCTTTTATAGCTAGACGATGGAGTCCTATCGAGGAGGATTCAAAGGGTACTATGGGTAGTACATAAGACAGAGGTGGTCTATAGGTATAATATAGCCATATATATATATATATATTAATTATTAGGTTTGTCTACTAGTGAGTAGATGGATACAAATTATGCATGAAGGGAAGAGTATAGTAAAACCAAATAACCTAATATAATTAAAATGGAAATAGAACGGTATATGTAGTGTTAAAATTAAAAGTATGTAATTTTTCCATTCATCAAAACTTTAGTTCTTACCCCCCATAACAATCCACAGGTTAGATAACAGGCGGAGATTTTTCATTTATAGACACTTATATAGAAAGTGTTAATATTTTGGTAAATATTCACTTATTATTATTTTTTAATCATCTCCGTCGTGGGTTCCTTATTTGTTCCCTGATATATTTATCTCTACCTATTTGTAGGATGCTAAGTACCCAACCCAGGCTTCGGTAGACTTGGATTTTAGCATTTTGCGAAAAATCCGAACCCATTGGGGTTTGGGTTGTTACGATTAGTATCAAAGCTTTGATTTAGTGGTCCCAAGTAGATAGTGAGTGAACGCTTTTGTACTTTAAAAACATAAATGTATTATGTATACCTAGATACGTAGAGAAACCCACCTTTGGAAAGAAAACATATGGAAAGTTTTGGTAATAGTTTTGTACATCAAGGATTAGATTATGGAAAACCAAGAATAGTAGGTCTAAAAGTGACCAGGAATAGGATGTGCAATAAGGTAGGAAATGAGATGGTTATCCATACGTAAAGTACATAGAAATTTAGAATTATTTCATATTTGTGGGAAAAGTAGTAGTACCTTAGGGTGAAAGATAAGAAAATGAGTTATGCATATATTTTTTGCATGGATAGTGCTAGAAATCAATTTTAGTGTAGAAATGGGTAGTTTTTGGAAATTAGTGTAAAGAGCAATTGAAGTGAGAAAATTGCTTCGAGGAAAATAGGTCAAGTAAGGAGTTGAGAACCCACTTTGAGTCTATCCCCATAAGTAAATTTTTTGACTCATGAAAAAAGATTCGAAAGTTTTCATGTTTTAAATTTAAAATCTGTAGTTTTAAAATATTTACTTATTTAGAAGTAAAGAATTGAACGAAAATACATTTTTGGTCCAAATGCAGATTAGTTTTGGAAATACACACACACACACACAAACACACACACACACACACACACACACACACACACACACATATATATATATATATATATATGTGTGTGTGTGTGTGTGTGTGTGTGTGTGTGTTTACAGGGTTAGACAAAATAAGTGGAAAATGGATGCTAGAATTTTTTTAAGTAACTCTAGAAAACTTTATTCCTGTTGAATTGGAAAATTGAAATAAGATAGGTACATTATAGAAAAAAAGGGTCAGAGTAGTGTAATTAAAGCCCTAAATGACTACACAAACTTAGTAGAAATAAAAGTAAAAAAATCTTGAGTAGGATGGGTTGTGACACATTTCAATTCATTGGGGGAAAGAAGAGTTGTAAGGTAAGTTTTTTTGAGTCGACTAGTTTGTAAGTAAACATATTTTTTTAAAGTAACAAGGAATGTGTAGTGAGAGAGATGTACAAAATGTAAGCAAAGCATCATATTTTTTGCTACCTAGTTCAACAAAAAAAAAAATCTTGTTACTGAACGCAAAATGTAAAACCCCCCTTAGAAACTTTTCATAGAAAGTTAGTTTAATAGTTCCTCTTGAAAAAAAATGTAATAATTACAAGTAGCTCCATTGTGTTAAAGTGCATAAACATTTGAAATATATATATATATATATATATATATGTGTGTGTGTGTGTGTGTGTATGTGTGTGTATATATATATATTGTAACACCCTATAATTTTAAAGATTATTATAACGATAAACTAAATAATACTTAATTAAATATTGGTAATTAAGTCAAACGGACTGTACCATTGCGTTCGTCTTGGAATTCTGCTCCGAGTTTGCGTTAAACGGACATCGTATGAAGAAGATATTAAGATTTGAAGTTTGTATGCATATAAGGGAAATACATATATACAAAATAAGTCCAGAATTTCAAAACCGTTCAAAATCGAAGCAGGAAAGGGACGCGGGAGTAAGACCCGTTGGGGCTCGACCCACGCCCCAGGGGTGTCGACCCATGGGTCGACACACTCAAAGAGGTGTCGACCCTAGGGTCGACACAGGGGTCGACCCACCCTAGTTCCATCCAGGTTCATTTCCTGAACCTGGGCTTGTTTCTGAGCGAGATTCGTTGGCACTAGGCTATATATAGGACCTCATTTCTATTATTTTATTCACCTAAAACAACGGAAACAAGGAGACGATGCACCAGCTTCGATTGAGTTAGCCAATTTTCTTCAACAACGACAGCCTATACGCAAACAAGGATTTCTTCTACAACTTCAGCCTAATTATTCTCTGTGTCGTAGATCCAATCTCTGTGAGTTTATGTTGCTTTTAGATATAAACATTTAACAAGTAATCTTGACATGTTTATAAATCTGGATCTAAAATCCATGCCTGTTAACAATCTGATTCATCCTTAATCCGTGCTACTATTACATGTACACCTGATCTGCTATTCAGTTCATATATGCCTATTTCTGATATGCCTATTTCTGCTATCATACGTCCATCTCTATTACTATATGCTTATTTTATTTTATGCCCATTATGTTCTTCTTTCTCCATTCCCTTTTTATTTTTATAGCCAAGGCTACCTTTGAGCCTAGACCGATATCGCTGAAATATGCGCATGTACGAAATTGGGAATGATTAGGAACAGTAATTTGGGGTCATAACTTGAACCATGACTTGGATTTGGGGGCATAAATTATACTGTAAAGTTTGACTAAAACTTGGGGAATATCTTGGACTATGAATTATGACTTGTTGTTTGGGGCATATAAATTGGTAGGCTTAATTTAAAAATTAAGCGGGATAGGTTAATGAAACTGTAAGTAACCTATGAAACATGTTGGGGGTTATGCATACCTGTTAACGCTATTTAATCTTTGGAAGGGTATATACATATAAACCTATTTACCTGTGACTTGTTTGATCGGTGGTTGGGATTAAGTAAATATGTTGAATATGTGGGGTTAAGTAAATGTATTAAATCTGTGGGGGGAGGGGGGTATATGAACCCATTAAACTTAACCTGTGGAAATCCTAGTTGGTTGGGGATGCAATCCTAAGGGGTGGCTTATGTCATCTGTTGTGTGGGACTCATATTAGTCAGTAACCCATTCACGTATTAAGGGGGAACCCCGCACTACGTAGGGGTCAGGGGCACGTACTACAAGAAAAATACCCTAATGCAACTAGCTATTTGCAACAGGTAACAAAAGACAGTTGTAGTAAATGACATTTAGCAATGGACCTATTATAACAGTTGCGATAGATAAGATTTAGCAATATGCCTTTTCTTTCCGTTGCGAAAAACATATTTTTGGCAACTGCGCTTCTCTTCCTGTTGCAAATACACACTTCTAGCAATTGTGCTTCCATAACAGTTGCAACAAACATATTATTTGCAATGGCGCTTCAAAGCCAGTTGCGAATAAATATCTTTAGCAACTGTTTTCGCCAGTTGCAATTACTGTATTTTCTACAACTAGTAAAGCCAGTTGCAAAAAAACATACTAAAAATAAGTATAAGCTTTTAATGTTTATAATAATTAATTTTAAATTGTTACTATTTAATGATTAACTACTAGTAATTATATAATAATTAAGATTAATATTTAATAGTGATTAATTAATAATAAAATTTAAGTATTGTAAAGTGATATTTATAACTGATAATTAAATAATAATAATTAATAATTAACAAATAATAATAAATAACATCTAAAAAATAATAAAATAAATAAATAATTATTAAATAATAACAAATTAATTGTAAAAAACTAATGGATAATAATTAATAATTAATTTGAAATATGAATATGTTTAAATATTTATAAACAATGTATAATTAGTAATAAATGACTTACAACCACTAATTATAATCTATTAATATAATTATTAACAAATAATATTATATGTTGGTGGCATATGATAGTTGCAATAAATGAATTTTTAGCAATCATCCTATCTTACCAAATAATATAAACATATTTTTAACAACTATCTTTTTTCCTATCAGTTGCAATAATCATATTTTTAACTTTATAATTATAATTGACGATTATATTCAATTTTTGGTATTTTAAAAAATAAATACTGTTAAATAATTTATAATTAACGCTAGTTTAATAACTAATTTTTATTATTCATTATTAATTAGATTTATTTAATAACTTTCTTTAGATGTTCTTTTAAAATATGATTTTATAACAAACTTAATTGTTATTAATTAGCAAAAGTCCACGGTATAAATTTATGGAACGTGCTTCCCACCAGTAAAATTGCAAGGCGGGCTACGAAAATTGAAAGGCGGGATCTCCAAAAATTTCATTACCGCTTCGCTAGCTGTTCACCGCCTTTCCCAATTCCTCATTCTAGATCCAAATCCAAGCCATCGGTTCTCTCCCAATTTCACAAAAACTTATTATTATTCAAATAATGGTGAGCGTGTTCCTAGTGATTTTCTTGCCCCTCGTCTCCTGCTTTCGCCTTCCTTCCTTAATCACCGTCGCTCTGTATCGCTTCGCTTTCTCCATCTTCCCCCCTTTTTTCTTCCCATGTCCAAGTACCGAAAACTATACTGAGATTCTATGCTTCCTTGAATCGCTCGTTGCTAAAGTCAAACTCCAGATCTGGACGCACTTACACTGCCCAATCTCATTCTGACCAGTCTGAGGAGGAGTCCGGGCATTTCGATCCTAAGCAGCTGCCTGCCTCAGAAATGTACTTTTATGTGTATTTCTCATTTCAATCCCCAGAGATGTACTTTTATGTGTATTTCTCATTTTTCTTGTGGATAATATGTGCCAGTTATAATTTGTATCGGTCTAGTAATTCACCATGTGAGATGAAGGAAGATGAAGATGAGCTAGATGGTGCTCTTGCCGTTTCCCTTTTTAAGCTTAGAAGGATCCATAGGATGTTTTTTTGAAAGGCGTGATTAGGATGTGAGAAGAATCATGAAGATGATTGGTGATGAAGAATGTTGATGGGTGAGCATATTGATTTCGTATGAAAATTTGTTAAATGCTATAGAAACTGTAGGTAGCAACTGTATGAACTTTTTTATTGAATAAAAACATGTTTATGAATTTTCTTCTGTGGTTTGACGTGCTTCGTGTCGTAGTAATTAGAATTTATAAGTTGCATTTGCAAGCTTCATTAGCATATAATGAAAAAGCAAAGGGAAAGAGGGTGGTCGGACAGTTGATGCAAATAACAAAGCATCAGTATTGAGGGAGAATCTGAAACGTATGAAGTGGGTGATATACACAATAGCTCTGTTGTTATAGAAGATGCGGATAATGTTAATTTACAAAAAATAGGGAAGTGTGATAGAGTAAGCGTCAATACACTACAAAAATATATTAAACTAAAAACAGAAAATTTTCAGTTTCTGTTTAAAAACCGATCAATAAATGAAACAAATCAGTCCTTGATTTTACGAATCAAAGACTGAAAAAGAGTCTTTAGTTCGTTTCTAGATTATAAACTGTTCAATGGTTGAATTTCTGTCTTTACTTCTACGAAGTAGTTCAATGTTTTAGCAGCTACTCATACAATGGTTGATATTTTATACTTGACCTAAATCCAACAGCTCAGTTTAGTGATCCGTAAGATAGATTTTTAATACTTGCCTCAAAATTAATGAATGTTCAAAAGTGAAACTTGTCCATCCCATCTCCTTCGTTTAAGGCCGATGACCAGAAAATTTCTCCACCTCTCCCTTTAAACATATGAACAACCGCACTTCTAATTTTCCTAAAATTAACCCATCATTTTTCTAAACTTACTCTTCGTTTATGTAGATAGGTACTCAGCTGGCCTGCACATGAAACAACTCTTTATTTTTAAACTTTCCTCTGACTCAAATAGGTTCAAGCAAGGAGCTGGATATCGGCATGTTTCTCTGATGGGTCCACTTCGTTTTTCTAAAGGTCCATCGAAATCTTCACTTCATATTAAGTTACAGTTTCATTTGTAAAAGAACTATGGTGCTTTGAACCCTATATATGATTTTGCAAAGGTAAGTATACAGCTAGCCCAAATTTTGTGCGGAACACTATGTAATAACTTAAATAAAGTGGATAGTCAGTGATAGCATATCTAACAGATGTGAATGATTGGGGAAGGTAGGCACAGAGAGGTAACCTTGGTTCAGATTATAAAACTTTCAAATAGCAAGAATCTAAAAGAATGGTTTTACAGGTCTTACCTTGAGTTTGGTCATACTCAAATTTGCTGGCGTCAGCAGTTGCGAGTTCAGTTTGGAAGTAAAGGATTGATGTGGAGAAGCTTCACTGGAGATCGTACGCGATTAGCTTTCAATCGCTGGTCCGGAGGCAGACGTGGAGGTTATTGATGTGTGTTTAGGCTTTTGAACAAAGAGGGCATTTGGCTATTTTACAACTTATGGGTATATCAAGGGAAATATTTTACTGTTTAGCATATTCATGCTTAATTATGTTATAGACCTTAAATGACAGTAATGGAGAAATTGACAGTGCATGATATGTGTGCTGGACTAAGCAAAATGACAGTGCAAGAAAAGATCAACATGGAGTTGCCTGGATTTGAAGGAAAGCATACAAGGTTTGTGTACAACAGCAATGGAGAAATTTAAAGGGAAGAATTTATAAGTTGCATTTGCTTTTTCTAGTGCAGTTTTTAATCTCTTCTCAAAGAACATGATGACTGCAGTTGAAAATTTTCAGGTACATCCTCAGCAAAGTGTTAAAAATTTCAGTTTTTAGAGGAGGGAATTCTGGAACAGATCAGGATGATGGGTTCTAGTGAACTGATGATATATACTCTCTTGTTATAAGATATGTATGAGTGTAGAAATATGGTGTATGAAAATTGTAGAAACTTTATTGTAATTGTTTGTACTATTAAAACTTTGCTAGAATAAAAATTTTATTTGTTTATTTTATTTTGTGATATATACTATTAATAAAACAAATACATTTAATATGTAATATCTATAAGCTGTACTATTTTTTTTACAGATTTATGAATCTATTGCAACGGGCATATACTGTTGCAAAATGATCTGTTGCAACAGCAAAAGCCTGTTGCAAAAAAGTATACCGCAACATCTTATTGCAACAGGCAGAAAATGTTGCAGACTTTTAGCAACTTCGGCTATACCAACAGGCGCAGGTCTGTTGCAATAGGTCTAATGCAACAGATACCGCCTGTTGCGAAAGGTGTTTTTTGTTGTAGTGACGCTTACTTAGCTAATTGTTAGAGGTTCATTTGGGAAGGGTGTTCTGATGGCGCGTTCCAACGGGGTCATATGCGTGCATGGGTCCGGCTTGCTTGGGAAAATAAGCCGCCATAACACCTGTAAATAGGTCTGTGCCCTTCTGGTGGTTGCCACTTTAGGAAGTAATACACACTACTGTGGGGCCGACACGGGTTATTTACGTGGTAGGGAGACGATATCCGAGGGTAGTAATTAGGGTACATCTAGTCCTGTTTAGGTACCTGTTATTTCTATTTGGGGTAACACCCGTTATTTATGGTTAGGTACCTGTTAATTCTGTTTGGGGTAAAACCCGTTACTGGAAGTACACCTAAGTCTACCATTTATGTTTCTGTTGGGATCATTCTATTTTTGTTAAGTAATCGGAAAACCCTTGATGCAGCATACTAGTATTGGTGCAAAGAAAGTAATTAAGAAACATAGTTTATTCTGTTCATCCAGTTTGTTTACTATCATGATGCTTTTATTTATTTATATGCTAAAAATAACTGGACTCGCCAGACTTTATGTCTAACCCGTTTTGTTTCCTTTTCTCTCTCTTCCTTCCACCCTCTAGGTTCTCATGGTGGGAACACTCAGGCTTGACTAGGACTCTCTCTTCTGTTTCTGCTTGGATTTGGATTAGCTTCGATGTACCGCTTTGACTATTTGTCTACTTTTTTATGGCTACTTATAGGGACTATGACTTTTTACTTCTGTACTCTGATGGTTTATTTTAGTGCAAGACAGATGTTTTTATTTCATGTATTTTATTCCAGTATTTCAGTATGATGTTGTAACTGGATTCTAAGACCACGATGTTTTTTGTTAGAAAAATAAAGTTTTAAATTTCCGCTGCTATTTTATATATTTGTCTTGTTAAATTTTGTTCTGTTTACTTATAACGCTCCACGGAACTTAATGCATTCTGTTAAAGTGTGGCGTTAATAGACGTGGGTGGCACATTTTGTATCAGAGCCAGGTTGCAAAACCGGATAAAATGTTTTGAGTCTTTTTTCAAAAGGTTTCAAAAAGAAAGTATTTTCAAAGAAAAAATTGTTTTTGAAAAGCGTATTCCCCAAGCCATATAGAATATTTTTTCATTCTCTGTTTGAATCCTTTTTCCTTTTCTTTTCAACATGTATGGGGAACCGAATATTCCCGAGGGCGTTCAGATACCGGCATGGTTCTGTTGATATCTTGAGGTTACAACACTTGCCGGAGGCCAAGCAAACGTACCTCCCCCAGCTGCAGTTGTTGTTCCTCTTCCTTCGCGAGCGGATAATTTCTCTAAATTATGCAAGGACTTTTGTGCTATGGGAGGAAAGCCAATCCGAGGAACTGGGAACTTTGTGGAAGCTCAGAATTGGCTAAAAGAGACAAAGGATTTGTTTGGGATTTTCGAGGTTGATGATGATAGGAAGATTCAGTTGGTCGGATGGAAGCCGAAGGCCGAGGCTTCATTCTGGTGGGAAGTGCATCAAGCAGGGCATCCAATAGAGACTTGGGATGATTTCCGATAGAGGTTCGAGACGAAGTTTTTTTCTCAGGCATAAGAGAGTATGCAAATGGTGAGGTTTCTGGCACTTAAGCAAGGAAGTATGTCTATCAAAGAGTATGTCAAAAAGTTCAACCAGTTGGCAAGGTTTGGTCTGAAACAGGTGAATACTCCGCATAAGAAAGCTTTAAGGTTTGCAACAGGATTGAATCAGCCCCTTCAATCATTGGCAATATCTTACATTCCAACGGGGGCTACTTTTGAGAGACTGGTTGATATGGCATTGATGCATGAAGATAGGAAAGAGGAGAAAAAGGAGGCTAAGACTGATGAGATGCAAAACAAGAAAGTGTGGCCCAAGAAAGAACAACAAAAGAAGGGAGGAAAGAATGACAAAGCTCAAGGCAAGAGGAAATGTCATGGTTGTGGGAGCTTGGGTCATTTGGTCAAAGATTGCAGAAAGAGGAAGAATGCTTGTTATAGTTGTGGTGAAACTGGACGCTATTATAAGGAGTGCCTGAAGAAGCAAGGACAGGGCCAAAGGGCAAGATCTTATGGAGGGCAGGTGCATGCTCTCGAGGCCAGTGTACTGGAAAGAGGTAGGAAAGTTTTTGTTGAAGGTTTGATTTATCTTTCCAATCATCCTTTTATGACTCTTTTTGATTTCAGGGCTTCTCGCTCTTTTATATCTGATTCTGTGGTTGAGTCTCTGCACCTTAGTACTAGTATTGTTTTTGATCCCGTTATTGTCTCAAACCCTATTGGGGGTACGGCTCATCTGTCTATGATTTGTCGGGGTTTGAGGATATTTGTGTTGGGCGTCGACTTTGAGTGCGACGCATATGTGTTTGGTTTTATGGGCTATGGTCTGATTCTAGGGATGGATTGGCTAGCCATGTATGGTGCCATTCTGGACTGTGAGAGGAGGGTCGTTAGACTTTTGACTTGCCAAGGGAGGATTCTCAAGATTTCTTGTGACCCAAAGGGGTTCGTCATGCTTAGTTTCCTAGAATCACTTGATGCTTCTATCAATGATATGAGATCTATAACTGTTGTCTGTGAGTATCTGGATGTTTTTGAGGAGGTTAGGGGATTACCTCCGAGGTGCGAGATTGATTTTTGGATATACTTGGTGGACAATATGAAGTAAATTGCATTGCCTGTGCGCCACATGGCTCCTAGGGAAAGAAGGAAGCTTAGCAAGCAAGTAGGGGAGCTACTTGAGAAGGTGTTTATTAGGCGAAGCATATCCGAATGGGGTGCTCCAGTCATTTTTGCAACTAAGGCGGATGGCTCGCTTCGCTTATATGTGGATTACAAGGAGTTGAATAAACTCACTAAGAAGAATAGGCACCCACTTCCGAGGATTGATGATCTGTTTGAACAGCTTGTTGGTGCATCTGTATTCACTCAGTTAAATTTTGCCATGGTGTTTCACCAGTTGAGAGTGGCCAAGGACTGTATAGACAAGACCGCTTTTGTAACGACCCGCATTCTACGTATCGAGAATCGTAGAATATTTATTTCTTTTTCATATAAGATCGTATGGTCGGGTAGCTTTGGGGAACAACTATAGGGATCATTTCCCATGTTCACAATTTTTGCCGACTTTTAAATGACCGTTTTTCCCCTAGCTAATCTTGTTTCGGCTATAACTTTTGATTGGGAAGGAGTTTTGACGTGAAACCACTTCCATTGGATTCAAATGAGGGTTTACCTTTCCGTAGAGTGATCACATGTGAAAAACGGACTTACCGTTTGGGAGATATGGCTGAAACAAGGTTTGGAAGGTGAAAAACTACTTAACTAGGACCAATAGAGTGATTAGTGAATGGGTCCATAACCAATTTCGGGATTAGGGTTATGGGGAGGCTGAAATGAGTTAGATTTTCATTCTATTTCAGATTTCTAGCCACCGTTTACCTCCTAGGAATCCTAGCAATGGCCTCCACCTTCTAATTTCATCCCAAACCGCTCTTTAATCAAGGATTAAGCTAATCTACGTCAAATCAAGGGGAAATAGCACCAAACCAGAGTTGGAGCTACTGTTAGACATTGGTATTCGATCCAAATCAGTGGAGTTTCAGTTTTTAAAGTTTTATTGTGGCTAAGGTGAGTGATTTGCAAAGTTTCTCACTAAGTATGGTTAATTAAGGGTAATTAGTGTTAATTAACGAATTTATACATGATTAAATTATGGAAAAATATTTATAAATTTAGAAATATTGTTTTGGCCTATGTTAGAAATTTGGGTTAATTTGGTTAAGTTTTGCTAATCCCATCATTAGTTATTGTTAAACATGCTTAAGGGGAAAATATGGGTTTTGGGGTATGTTTGATCCGTTTTAACATATCAAATTGTTGTTTTGGTGTTTGTGGTCAATTCTACATGTTGCTATGACTATATGGTATGCTTTGTGATTGTTTAGAACAGTTAGAATGGCTAAAAACGTCGTCGTGTGACGTAAAAACAGTCGTAGGAAAAGTTGCAGGAAATGGCCTATGACCGGATCGGATCGCCCCCCTCTCCGAACCGATCCACTCGTAGATGGTACTCACGACACGAACCTAATGGATGTGCTTCACGAGTCCGAACCTCTCACGAGGAAAGCAAGTATCACGAGCAGGTCCCCTACTACTCGAACCAGGGAGCATCACGATCCGAACATCACAATCTGAACCACCTCCTATATTCCGAACCATGTTTGTACTCACGAGTAGGAAGCCACGACCCGAACCGGTATAGTACTCCGATCTGATCCCCCACAAGCCACTGGATGTGCCACGAACCGGAGCTGGGAGAGCCACCCTTCCACGTAATACGAACTGAACCGGTGTCTTTGAGTGCACCACGACCTGAAGTAACCCGAACCGGTGGAGGAAGCACGAACCGATCCGATGCTCTGGAGTAGGAATCACGAACTGAACCACCTAAGGAGGACCGAACAGAACCGGGTGAAGGCCGAATGGAGATGATGACCAAAACCCGAGATGCAAAGATAGTCAAAATGGGAAGTTGTGACTCAGGATCCAGACGGGAACCAACGAGTTAACTTCATGATTGGACTTTGCCGCGAGACGTGTGCAAAGGGGTTATCGATACCTATCGCTTTGGTTCACCACGAAGAGATGGATTAGGGGCTCGTAGTGTTAGTTATAAGGGGTTAGACTCCGTCATGGCCCAAAGATTAGGTGGCCAAAGTAGTGGATATCGTATACTTTACGCACAGAGTGAGAGAAGTGAGGATGATTGCTATGCTTGATTATTTGCCATTTGCCAACACTATGACATGCACACCCCCTCCCATGTTATCTTTACACCTTATGTTAGTGTTACCTTAGAGTATTGTACATCTTGTTGTGATGACTCTTTGGTTGCAGGTTCAGGTTCAGGTATGATTTCTTAGAGTATTATATCTGCTATTTGTTCATCTTAGAGATGTATGCTTGCTTATCGCTCATACCAGACTTTTGTCTGACCCAGAGTTTTATGTCTCTTCTTATTACTCTGGGTGCTCCTAAACGAGCAGACTAGAGGCAGGTTAGGTGGTGATGCGCGAGTAGCTGTACGGAGACGAGCAGGAGGCTTACACATGTTATTCTCTTTTATTCTCCCTGTGTCGCTGGTGGTCACTACTCTGGGCATTAGTAGTGCACCTCTTTTATTTTCTTTAGAGGCAGTATTTCAAAGTTGTAATAATTGGATACGAAGCTGTATTTTGAATTCCACTGCTATGATGATTTAGTTTTCAGCTTCTGCACTGTCTCGCCTGTTTTATATTCGTTATGTTATTATTATATTTTGTTCCATACGCTATGAGATATACTACAGGTTCTGGGTTCATCAATCCATATCCCTTTCATTTTCCTTTACTCTGGTGACCGTCCCGTGCTGGTTGGGCATCGGCACAGCGCGTTTCATGGGAAATGTCGGCTGGTACGGGGCGGGCCGTCACACTTGGTATCAGAGCTCTAGGTTGCGTAGTTAACCTAGGGAAAGACACTAGGGAGAGATAGTATACTTATATGAGAGCGCGTATTTGTTATATTTTTGTTTTCAAAAGCTATATATATACTATTAGTATATATAGGGAAGAAGTCGCACTGCACTGACACCACTAAGGAGATGGTTATTCGTTCTCTCTTTACAGATTTGATGATGAGCCGAAATATAAGGGATACTGGTAGGGGAGCCAATAATAGGGATGTCCCTGATAGGAGGGCAATGTTTACCACCTTCATGCGGGAGATGCTTAGAGATGTTCAAGGAGCAGCTCCTAATGCTGAAAATGGTGGTGGTGTAGCGGTGCAGGCGCCTAGGGCCGATTTCGCCAAGCTGAACAAGGATTATACTAGTCTTGGTGGAAAGCCGTTCCATGTAACGGAGTCGGCTACGGATGTTCATGATTGGTTGGATAGCTGTGACAGTATCTTCAAAGACTTGGGTATCGAGGATGCGATGAAGAGAAAGTTAGCATCTCGTCAGCTACAAGGACGGGCAATGAATTGGTGGAATGCTATTAAGTCAGCTACAACTGAGGATCAAATCACTTGGAATCAGTTTAGAACTCGTTTCAGTGATAATTTTATCCCAGCAGCTCAGAAATCGGAGTTGTTTAGGAAATTCCTGGAGCTTAAGCAAGATGGTAGGGCAGTCTCAGAATATATTGCTGAATTCGATACTCTATCGTAGTATGGATTATCTCTTATTGATACTACCAAGAAGAAGAGCGAGAAGTTCATAACAGGTTTAGATGGGTACTTGGGGGAAAGACTTATAAACCATATAGATGAGATGTTTGAGTCTATTGTGGGAAAAGCGTTGAGGTCAGATAGTATTTACCCTAAGCCAAAGACCGAGGTTGCTGTTATGTCAGCAGAGGAGCCAAAGCCGCAGGCAAGCGGTGGAGGCAAAGATAATCCCTAGAGTAAGAGGAAACAGGACCAAGCTAAGGATGGTGAGAAAAAGAAAAATAAGAAAGATAGCGAGTACTTTAGCTGTGGCAAGAAGGGACACTATGCCAGAGATTGTCGACAAAAGCCTGGTGAAAGGAAGTGCTTCAATTGTGGCCAAGGGGGACATCACAAGAATGAATGTCCACAACCTCCTAGGGAGAAGCAGTCCATGAAAGCATATGCTAACAACATTGTTCCTTCTTCGTCAAATGCCCCAACTGCGGCGCAGAAGGAAAAAGGCGTCATTATTCGAGGTATGCTTTCTATTTAGGATGTTTCTGTTTAAGTTTTGTTTGATGTCGGAACTTTCCGTTCATTTGTACCTAGTGACCTGGTAGATAGGTTGGAATTGGAACCCGCGATAGTCGATAGACCTTTAGTAGTGACGAACCCGATGGGTGGTTTGACTAGTCTTTGTAGGATTTGTCGTAATTTGGTCTTATCGAGTCATGGATGTATGTTTGTTGTGATTGTTTTATTTTGAGCTTTACTAGGTTTGGCTTGATTTTGGGGAGTCGATTAGCTCCAAAGATATGGGGTAGGA
The DNA here is from genome assembly GCA_030737875.1 of Allium sativum. Taxonomy (NCBI): domain Eukaryota; kingdom Viridiplantae; phylum Streptophyta; class Magnoliopsida; order Asparagales; family Amaryllidaceae; genus Allium; species Allium sativum. Next base: position 52,207,119 of record CM060909.1, on the reverse strand, counting down.
TGTGAGAGGTCTTTGGTGACCATTAGAGTGGATGATGGACGAAAGGTGGTATTGGATCGCCTACCTTGTGATGAAGATGATAACGGGAGTTAGGGAAGCAAATGCACGTTAGACGTACAGTAGTCTGGCTAGAACTGGGATTGCTATTAACCTTTGACATATTGCATGGGCCGTCGTCCCATTGATGATAGTTTCGCAGTAGGATTGGCGAGGATAGCCAGAGTTAGTTATCAATGCTTGAGTGTTTGGTTGTTTTGCTCGTATGATCTCACGTAGATTGTCCGAACTCGAAGGAGAGGTTTCTTGAGTGCTCGTCTAATATTCGTTTAGGCCTTTGGGGCTTGTGCTTGGGGAGTGTCGAGATCGACTAGGATGGTTTGCGTGAGAGATAAGTAGTGTTGTGGTTTTCATTGGATGATATTTTAGTTCGCTCGAGGAGTAATGTGCAGCTCGTAACATGATAGGAATGATCGATGGTATGGACCGCCCCGAGTTGGACTCGATAGGGCTATGAGATTAACTCGAATTGGACTCGAGAAGGCAGCAAGGTAATAGATTGACTCAAGTTAGACACGAGAGTGCTGCAAGAAAATGGATAGACTTGGGTTGGACTCAAGTTGAAGATGGAGTTGTGGATACCTCTTTTGATGAGAGTGCCAAGGAATCGTCAATAGTTTGGAGTATTCTAGGCGGACTCGAAGCTGGGGTATCTGGGGATGCCCACTTACCTTGGTTTCTTTGAGTGGCTAGTCATGCCTTTTGAGTTGACGAATGCACCCGCGTATTTCGTGGATCTGATGAGAAGGGTGTTCCGGGAGTTTCTGAATAAGTTCATTGTGGTCATTATGGCTGACATTCTATTCTTCTCGAAGATCAAGGAAAAGCATGCCCTACATTTTAGGGAGGTTTTGAAGACTCCCCTAGCGCACCAACTTAAGGCGAAATTCTCCAAATGCCACTTTTGGAGAAAGTAGGTGAGATTTTTAGGACATGTGGTCTCCAAGGAAGGGATAGCAGTGGATCCCGCAAAAGTAGTTGTAGTTCAAGATTGGAAAGTTCCAAATAATGCAACGGAGGTGAGAAGTTTTCTTGGTTTAGCGGGCTATTACAAGAAGTTTATTAAGGACTTCGCAAGGATATCAACCCCATTCACCAAGCTGATGAAGAAGAATCTGACCTTTGCTTGGAGTATTGATTGTGAAGATTCTTTTCAACGATTAAAGAGGGCTCTGACAACTTCCCCAGTTTTGACATTACCTGGTGGGAGCAAGGTGTTCACAGTGTATACTAATGCATGTGGTACAGGGCTCGGTGTCGTTTTAATGCAAGAGGGAAGGGTAGTATGCTATGGAAGTAGACAGTTGAAAGTTCATGAGAGGAACTACCCCACTCACGATTTGGAATTAGCTGCCATAGTGTTCGCACTTAAGTCTTGGTGACATTATCTACTTGGAGAGAGGTTCGAGTTATACACGGACCATAAATCTCTCAAGTATCTGTTCTCGCAGAAGGATCTCAATTTGAGACAGCAGAGATGGATGAAGTTCCTAGCATCCTATGACTTTGAGATTGCTTATACCCCTGACAAGGATAATGTGGTAGTGGACACATTGAGTAGGCAGAGGATGGCCTTGAGTCCTCTATTCGTAGAGAGGCGGAGCTTGGAATACATATCAACCTTCGATTTTAGGCCTTCTACGGATCTTACACCTAGTTTGTTGGCATCTTTAGAGGTGCAACCTACTCTTATGGATCAGATAGGATCTTTGTAGCAAGAGGACCCACAAATAATAGGCATTTTGGACAAGCTCAGTTAAGGGGAGACTTCTAGTCACCTCAGCAGATATTTTGTGGACAATAGAGGATGGTTACAGCGGGATGGGAGGCTTTGTGTTCTCCAAGTTGAGAGCATGTTGAAGACAGACCTTAAGGGAGCCCATCGTTGTAAGATGACTATCTATCCAGGCAGTGATAAGATTTATATAGATATGAAAAGGGTTTTCTTTTGGGCTGGGAAGAAGAAAGACGTAGTGGAGTTTGTCTCTAGATGTTATGTTTGCCAGCAAGTTAAAGCAGAGCAGAGGAAGCCTGGCGGTTTTCTTTATCCTCTGGAGGTCCCACAATGGAAGTGGGAGAGTATCTCTATTGATTTCATTGATGGTTTGCCTAGATCGAGGAAAGGCAACACCAGTATTTGGGTTATAGTATAAAGAGTAAGAGAACGACAACATGGTTGGCATCATTTTATCTTTGTGAGATAGTCCGTCTACATGGAGTACCTTCCAGTATTGAGAGTGATGCGACCCCATCTTCACTAGTATGTTCTGGAAGAGCCTGCAAGAGGCATTACGTACACAGTTGTGTTTGAGCACCGCTTATCACCCTTAGACCGATGGATAGACTGAGAGGGTGAATAGAGTTCTTGAGGATCTTTTGAGGCTGTGTATCCTAGACTTCGGAGGGACTTGGGAAGAGCGTCTTATTTATTTGCGTGGTTTATAGTTTAGCTACTTTATAGTTTAGCATTTAGATCTATAGTTAATGTACCAGACAACAAATACATAACAATTGATTGTTATGTATGTAGAAGCTTTATGCAGATAGATTACATCACCTTCAGCTTAGGCATAATTCTTGATAAATTTATGACTAGAGATGTACTTTGTTACGAAGGAGCTTCAAAATATTTTTATGTATATTTAATAGAATTAGAGATCAATAGTGCAATGGATGCTCATCTTAATACCAAGTTTGCATTATTGATTTCTTGTGCTGCTAAATCTACTATGGACGCTGATCTTACCAGTTTATAACTTGAATCTTATTCTTTATTGAGTTGTATGGTGTGTATGCATTCTAGATGACGAAGACAAATTTTTAGATGGGTTTTCTTTCATGAATCTATGTTGAAATCAAGACACTTCTTATATATGGTTGTGTGTTTAATTTCCAATTGAACACATTATCATCAGGTTACACTATTTGGATTTTTACTAGGGGAAAGAGTGATATTCAAGTATTGGCAACATTTAGCATAATCAGGAGGGAATGTAATTTTGCTGTTTTAATTTATGTTTTCTAAGGCTAAACCTAAGAATTAATAATTTAAGCTTGGTATCCAACCACTAACCTTTGACAATATTGAATTCTGGTTTGTACATTATTTAGAAGTTGTTGTGTAGTGCTTCGCAGGTTAGTGTTGAATTATAGCATTTTGCATTATTTAGAAGTTGTTGCCTTAAGAATCATTTTACAATGTTACCCTCACAATGATTCTTTTAACCTACTTAACGATAAAGATCAACGTTGGGCGGGTCATTTTACTTAGTGCACCGATTCCAATGAAAAGTGAAAAGTGGGAATTTGTTGAAAAGGTATTGGTATATACATAGCTAAATATGCATGTACATCATGATATAACTAGATCTCTTGGTGCTTAATTTTTGAATGTTGCAAAGGTATATTATAGGCTGCAGCCTCAATTCAACTTCTATCATCATAAAGTAATAGGTAAAAGTACAAAATGACCAATTGAATATTGTTTTTTTAGGCTTGGTTTAACAAGCAAAGTCAAAAGTTAGTTGTAATATTATTACTTCCAGCAACTTCGTAGGACATAACATTGTGTGCATGGCCCATGTAGCTAAATCAATAGATATAACCTATCATGTCAAATTTCTTGTGGCTTGCTTCTCTTCTTAGTCTTATCAATCAGGTTACACCTTGAGTTTTTTCGTGTGTGTAGTTTAGATTGACATCCGAACGCGTAGACACATATATAGCATGTTATTGGTGATGGCAACATGTACTTTTATTACTAGTTGAATATTTTTATACTTGCACATTTGACAAAACTTTTTTTCATGTTGTAGTACTTTTTTTGCTAATCGTTATAACAATATTTAACAATTACACCTTATATGTGCATTCAGGTTAGATGTTTTAGGCCAATTTATGCCTTTGTTGGAATAGACTGGTCACAGTCTACGGTAGCTCGATTGGTACTGCAATTAAGGTATTAATCTAAACTTATATCTATTTTTGTAAACGTTCTTGATAGTTTTTTCAAACTTACGTCTCTTTATAGTAGCAACCACGTGCTTGTGTCAATTTTAGGATGAAACTAATGAGCAAGATGGGTCAGATATTGACAAAAATAATGAGCAGGATAAGTCCGTAGAGGATAAAACCAATGAGCATGATAACTCTATTAAAGTCGAAAATTGTGGTTATTATGTTTCTCAGTTGCTTTCGCTTCTTAAGCATCTTAACTGGGACCAGATCTTTGAACTGGAAATAGAATCATATTTTCAGGGTATGCATATAATATTGTTCCATTCCAATTTTTATATACAAGCTTAAAATTTTCTTTAATTTTTGGAACTGAGCTAGTCCATGCTCTTTCTGATATGCCATGTTATTTCCCCATTGAAATCATCATTTTGCGCTTTTAAAATGTGTCTTTTAATAATGAATTAAGTATGAATATGCCTGGAGTCTGAGCTTCCTGAAGTTCTTATAGAGATAGAGTGTGCATTGTTATGGTTTGAAGATGGCTAAGGCAAAGCCGAGGTTTGCGTAGCAAGTGAATGTGATTGCAGGCGAAGATTGTGAGTATGTAGGATGAGGATGAGTCGCTAAAGCAGGTCGTTCATGGTGGTCAATAAACTTATAGATGTGAGAACGCAGTGACGTTTGTTGTGAGATTGAGAACCGTGCATGTTGATGTGGAATGGAGAGACGTTTTACTGATTGAGCAACAGTGGCGACTGGCGATGCACGTCGGTTGTTCCAGTTGAAGTGCGTAGGTGAAGTGAGTGATAGGAGGTTAATTAGAAGGCAAGATTGTGTTGGATTTCAGTTTTTTGGAAGTTGAGTGCTGTAGGGGAAAGACTACAGTGAATTAGAAATAAACATTTTTTAAGTGTTTTGGTGGAGTTTAGAGATGAGGTGGTCTTAGATTGAAATTGGAAAAGAGTTGAAGGTTAGGCTATATTTTGGTTGTTATGGTATGAGGTTGTAGTGGGTGGTTTAGACAATGGAGGAGGGGTAGGAAGTAAGCAAAGTGGTTTTTGATGAGATGGGTGGATTTTTATTATGTGAGTGGTATGGTAAGTTATTATTTATGGATTGGTTGTTGTGGTTGTTGTGTTGAAGTAGTGTTGTCTGATGGTGTGAGAAGTAAATATAGGGGAGGAATGGTGCAGGCATTGGTGGTTTTTTGTCAAAGCACTGGAGTTCATGGTCTTGTAGTTGTTTGATGATTTGGTGGTCGGAGTTATAATGCAGTGTTGTGAAGTGGTTATGTAGTGCTTGTGAAGTTATGTGTTGTGTCTGCAGCAGAGATGCAGAGGTGTAGCGAGTGAAAAAAAGATACAGGAGTTAGCTTCCCTATGTAAACGTCATGTGGATATGAAGACGACGAAAGATGGAATCGGTCATGGAGTTGGACATTTGTGGAGTGCTCGAAAGCTATTTGATGATATGCCCAAGAGAATATAGGCATTCCTACATGTGCAGTAGGTAAAATCTGTAAGTAAATTTATAAATTTAATAATAATAAAAAAAAATAGTTTGAATTAATTAAGATAATTTGTAAATTTAATAATAATAATAACAGTTTGAATAAATTAATTAAATTTTATAAAAAAACCAATACATTTATAACAGTTAACTAAGTATTATAAAAATTAGCCGAGTCTAAGTTTATAGTCACTATTACTAGTTATTATTTTCTCATTCTTGATTATAATATGAGTGTCATTGTTGATTATTATTGTTTATAGGTAGATCAATGTTTCTGAAGAGCAATAGCAACACTAGTTTATGGAATTTGATAGGTAGTCTGGTTGTTTATTGTGCTTGCTTATTTCAGATGTTTATGGTACTTTAGCTGCAACACTATTATGACATTATTTATGGTAGCTCGATTTTATAAATGTATGGCGAACTTTTTGTCTTAACATTACTGTTCGGTTATGACATAATTGTGTTTATGTATTTTGTGGTTCTTTGAATTCGTATGTGTATATGTATCTTGTGGTTGTTTAATGTATTATGTTTAAATGTGTATGTATTTATGCATTACGTTATTATATAAGTTTTGAACAAAACCAGTAATTATAATAACCCAATCTTTTCTTTACAAAACCAGTAAATGTTGTAACGAATTATTTTTTTGTAGCATTTAAAAATCGCTACAAAACCAGTAATTGTAGTAACCTAGTACCTTGTCGGGGGCACTTGAGACACACTGCACAAAAAACGCCGCAAAAAATAATAATTAGTAAAGGAACACCTTTTTGATGGCATTTTAGAAACGCTTCAAAAAATAACTTTCGTTACGTTTAAAAAATGCTGCAAAAAATATATTTATGGTGGCGTGTGGTAGATCTGCAACAAAAAGTCAAGGATTTTTAGTCGCGTGTTTTCTCGTGGCATTTATCGAAACACTACTGATACTTTTAGTGGTTTTTTTGTGCACTACCAAAAATGAATATTCTTGTAGTGACTCCATATCTCTGAAGCCAATTAACTCCCAGAATAATGGAAAACCCGACATGATAAGACACCCATGATATACCATACAAAGGCTAGTCGAGCCATCAATAGTCGGTCAACATTTTCGAGTTCGAACCTCAATTTATCCAACTGGTCACTAGATATGAAGGAATGGGAAGCTCTGACATCAAATGAAACTCGAATTGGAACATCAAAATTAGGAATAATACCTTGAATACTGATACCCTTTCCTTTTCTTCCACTAAAGGAGAACTTGATGAAGTTGGAACAACACTGATAGTATATGATTTCACAGTCTGCCTCTGCTTTGTTGCATCAGGGTAATCCCTCTTGAATTTCCCAGGCTTGTTGCAAAGAAAGCACTTCATTTCTCCAGCTTTACAACACCTATTATAGTGGGTCTTATCTCCCCATCAGCGGATTACTTTGGACTTGGGCCTCTTTTTTTCTACTCTCATCTTGAAAAGGTTTTGTTTTGTTATTCCTCTTTGTTTTTCCTTTCCCAACAACTTACGATGCTGACTCCTTTTAAGTGACAATAACAGTTTCATTTTTACACATAGAGTAAATTTTCTCCTTCTTCAAAGTTTTCACAATAGACTCAAAAGTGTTATCATTGTGAATTATGTTCCTTTCCCCTAAACGATCATTCAAGTCAGTGACGGACTACTCATTCTTCTTTTCTTAGTTGCCAATGAAAGCATTCTATACTTGCGAAAAAGCATTGAATTAGACAACATATTCAAAAACGGTCATGTCCCCCCGCTTCAACTCCATAAATCAATAGAACAACCCCGACTTATGGATAGTTAGAATAATTGTTCTCACAAGAGATCTCTGAACCGATCTCAAGCAATCTAATCCTCGATGGTTGCAACTTTGATGGCACTTCACGAGTTAATAACCATTTCTTGAAGTTAAAGCAAGGCCAACCCCCTTTTCATAGCATCGTTAAACTGAAGATCCTCAAAAATACGCTCACAAGTGTCAAGCCAATCCTAAGTCTCCATAGTTGATTCAGTTCCCTGGAGCGATTTACCATGAGACATGTATAGCCTTTATGAAGCTTAGCAAAGTCAGCTTTAGGCGCCTGCACTACTGCACCTCTCTCAGCAAAGTTCAGATCGGATTCGTGAACTTTGCTCATTATGTACCTTGTAAAAGCAGTGAACATGATCTAAGTATCAGGATTATTAGCTCTCGAGCTAACTCCTTCCTCAATTCCATAAATGGAGTACTTAGTAGTATTCCTTACTCAACAGTTCGACGTCCAATCTATAATAAAGGCGATCAATCCTCTTTTAAGGAAACCTTCTTAAGTATTTTTAAGTGTTGAAATACTTCATTTATAAGTATACATAATTATATTTATATATACATACATGCACATATATATAGTTTTGAAAACCAAAATATATAACAAGTATGTGCTCATATATGACCTCCCCAAGTGTTCCCAATTAGGTTAAATAATGGAACCTAAACTCTGATACCAAATGTAACGATCACCCTACAAATTCAATACCCAAATATTGTGATGTGATGGTGCTCGGTCAATGTAAGCGGTTACCAAGGTTAAGTAAAAGAAAAGAAATCCAAAACCCATCATATAGCTCACAACGCAATGACCAAAATATAATAATAACACATACCTAATACAAATATAGGGAAGAGAGTAAATAATTGATAATGAACCATAAGCATCAGAATAACAAAACCATACGACATAATTTGTTAGAGTTATGCAAGTGATAATAACTCAAACAAATTGTATATATGTAGAAAAGACTACTAATCCCATAGTAGTGAAAATTGAAAGCAACATAGCACATACAAACTATATGTGGAATAACCTCCTACTCTCCTCTTGGACAGCTAATCGTGCTCATCCTGACTTGCCACTAGCCTGCTCATCTAAGAGTACCCACGGTAATAAGAAACAATGCATAAAACTCTAGCTTAGACAAAGTTCGAATTAAACGACGGTAATCTCAAAAACTAAAGTATAGTAGTACAATATGTATAAAGAGCCATATCTTACTTGGCGGCACATCCGCTAAAGAGTTGGCACATATAATAATGTAAGCTACTCTAAGTTCATCATGTCATAGGGTGTAATAGATGTCTAAATGATAAGGTGGTAACAAACAAATAAGCATAAACCTATATCATCCATTCTCATGTTCGCTTACTCAATGCGTTGGATATATGATGAAGGTTGGTTTCTATGGTACTCAAATTCACGTCAGTCAATAGGCCAAGAACTAGGTTGTACTAACTTGTATGCCTAGGATAAGGACTTGTCTTGTCCTAGGTGAATGTTATAAGCTTCCCAAGCTGGAAAAAATCCCTCAAATTCAAGATAAGAAGGGTTGAAGTTTGTCCTTGCAGTCATCACACCCAGTACCCCATCTCCTCGACTAGCCATTGAAACCTTGCACATTACCAAACCCTTTGCACACGTTATTTGCATAATAGCATGTCCTAGGAACTAACCCTATAGCTTTTAACTTGGAACAGCCCTAGCTGGGACTAGTCATAGATAACTGATCTTATTGTTAAGCCCAAATCGCACGTCCTCACCCCTCTACAGTAGCTCCCTTTTTGACTAATTGTTATTCCTTTGCATCTCAGAATATAAGTAGTCGTTCTTCACGAAGTAGAATAATTATCGAACAAAAGCTATCTAAGAATTGTTGTAGTCAGTAGTTTAAATGCAAAGTTGAGCTTCACTTAGCCTACCTAATTTTTCCCTAGAATTTGCAATTAGCCCATGCTGAGTTTCCCCTAGATGTTCCACCTGGAAACCAAAGGAAGATGTCAGGGATCGGTACCAGTCCCTAATTTGATGTTGCTACATAATTCCATTCTCAAAGTTGAGTCAATCCCACACTTAGTTCCTCCAACCAACATAACCCTATCCTCAAACCAACATAACCCCTCTCGATCTGTAGTGATCCTCCTCAATACATAAAAAATTATCTACCTCCTACTGATTTGATTCGCAAAAAATACCATACCAATCCAAAATTAAGTGGTTATGTTGATCCAGGACTCGGCCAAGTTTCCAAACACTTGAGTTGTTATGCTGATCCAAAGGTTGACTGCATATACCGATCAATCGGAGTAAACATCCCATGTCGATCTGATGCAAAGAACTCGTATTGATGCAAAGTAACACTATATTAAAACATGCAAATCCTAAAACTTATAAGTGTCAAAGATAACTTCAACAACACTTATAAGTGTTACCAACGGCTTATGAGCAATGGAGTAGTCAAATTTGTGACTGAATAGCAGTTATAAGTGTTAGTACTACAATTATTTAGTAACACAATGTTACTAAATGTAAAAAAATAACATGTTCTATTTTCACCACCGTAGTAACACTTGAAATTGTTGTAAATTGTTTTGTTTGTCATTTAATTCTGTAATGCTTATAAGCATTTCTAATCCAAAGCAGTAACATATGCGTTACTAATTGAAATTATATTTTTACTCTATTTTATGCACAATTAGTACTAAAATGAATAAAACATATCTTAAATAATTATTTTCGTATCGCATATATAATTCATAATATTAATTAAATATAAACTTTGTAATGCTTATATATCTTAAATACAACAATCTCATATTTCAATAATACCATTATATGAGCTACAAACTTTTGACATTAAAAATCGACAATATCATATTCAAATTACAAAAAACAAGATAATTTTACGAGTGATACATAGAAATTTAAACATTGTGAAGGTGAAACACATGTCAAAAACATTAGAAAGAGGGTCATTGCCAATGTCATTCGTGTTTGCATTCTCAATGCCGCTACATTTCAACTTTAGATTTTTCTTCCTTCACAAGTGCCTATATTCAATTCCAAATGAAGAATTAAAACATCAAAATTACTTAGTTTATACTTGAATTTCATTACATAAATGGTTGATCTTAGCGTATGCACATAGTAAGCTTTTATTATGTCATTTCGGGTTTTGAATTCGTGCCACTGTTACCACGATGCAAAGTCCTTAACCGCTGGGCTACTACAGCGTGTGTTAAGTATATTTATGTAAATATATGTGTCATAGGATAAGGATCCAGCTCATTCACAGGATAAGGATCCAGCTGACTCATACACATATCACGCTGCGTCATAGGATAAGGTTCCAGCTCATAATACTTTCGTCTTATGTTATTTTCCCTTTATAACTTGTTACCGTTACATTGTTATTGCCTGTTTTAAACCATTGGGTTTCATCCCACCTCATGTACTCCATTTATATAAAGCACTGTAATATATAAATCGTGTAATCAATTTTTCTCTATCAACAATATTACAAAATTGTATCTATTCTACAATCCCTCACACTATTAGAAAATCTATCATGGTATCAGAGCTTCCCTAAATTAGGGATTGCTGATAATTGTTATTTTTTTAGCGCCTACTGTTGGTAATAGAAAGATGAAGCAATGGAAAAAATCAAGTTTGGTAGAGGTCGTGGCCGTGGTGGTAATTTCACCGCAAATGTGAGTAGCAATAACCAAGGTATAGCACAAGAGGTTGTCGATGGTGATCGAGCATATGTTCCTACATTGAGTGATGCACAATTCAATATCTTGATGACTACTCTTAATCAACACAAACTCTCATCCTCTACTCCAAAATTGCATGTTGAGAAATTCTACGATGATCAATGGATCATCGACACTGGAGCCTCAAATCACATGTCTGGTATTATTGAATTGTTCACCCACTTGCATGATATACCTTCCTCTTCTGTTGGTTTACCAAATGGAAAAGTTACAAATGCTACAAAAGAAGGCCAAACAAAACTAAATGAAAATTTTATCCTAGAAAATGTATTATTTGTCCTTGCTCTTACTTGTAATTTGTTTTCTGTGTCTCAACTTTTGGAAAAGCAAAAGTTCATTATTTTATTCACTAACAAGCTATGTATTATACAGGACCACACTTTGAGGAACCTTATTGGAGCAGGTGTGCAGAGTAATGTAGTCTATCTTTATCAGCCAATTCATAGTTTTCAAGCAAATAAAGTGTCAGCAGCAGATTTGATAGTGTTATGGCATCGACACTTGGGGCACCCTTCATCAAAAGTTTTGCTTCCTTTACTTGGAGTAGATGGAAGTAGTAAGAACTGTTTTGAAAATTGTGAAGTATGTTATCTTGCAAAACAACCTCGCACTTCTTTTCCAAATAGTATGAATAAAGCCAACGATCTATTTGATATTATTCACTGTGACATTTTGGGTGCTTATAATATTGCTTTAAGTTGTGGTGCACATTATTTTTTGACCATCGTAGATGATTGTTCTCCTTCTGTGTGGGTGTATTTAATGGACAAGAGTTTGTTTTGAAATCTTTTTATGCAAATAATGGTATGGTACATCAAACTTCTTTTGTCGATACACCTCAGCAAAATGGTAGGGCGGAACGCAAACATCAGCATATTTTGAATGTTGCTCGTGCTTTAAAATTTCATGCTAATTTATCAATGGAGTTTTGGGAGGAATGTGTATTAGCTGCTGTTCATCTAATTAATAGGACCCCTACCCCAGTTTTAGACGGAAAAACACCTTATGAAGTTTTGTTTAAGCAACTACCACCCCTATCTGCTATACGTGTATTTGGGTGCTTATGTTTTGTTGCAAATTGTCCTCGTGTAAAGGACAAATTTGGACCTCATAGTAGAAAATGCATGTTTGTAGGGTACCCCTTTTGTCAAAAAGGGTGGCGAGTTTATGATTTGGAAACTCATGAATTTTTTGTTGGCCTAGATGTAAAATTTTATGAGAATATTTTTCCATTTGCGGATACTGTGGGTGATAATGATGATGCAAAAAGGGAGGCCTATCTGCACTAGCCTCCTTTGGAAGAGGATACTCGATTGGTCAATAGTGACTAAGCTACATAAGAGGATGGTAGGGCTATGAATCCGATGGATGATGATGGTTTTGTCTAACCAATGTCCCCAAGCAGTGACGAGCTTTATGGTATTGTTCCTTATGACACTACTACTCCTCTAAGTTTAGGAGAGAATTCTTCAGTAAGGGAGAGTGAACAACTCGGCAAGGGTTTTCGAGTTCGCCAACCGTCTTCGAGATTAAAGGATTTTATGACTTATACTGTTCATAAGATAGACTCCGCTACTTCTACAAGGCCTGCTCAATCAAGTACCTCAGGTAAACCCTTTAATCTGGTTTGTTATATTGATTATAATAATTTTTCTACGAGACACAAAGTTTTTCTAGCAGCATTTACTAAAGGTAAGGAGACAACTTCATTCAAAGAGGCAGTCAAATATTCAAGTTGGAGACAAGCTATGAAAGAGGAGATTGATGCACTTGAACATAGTGGTACATGGACTTTGGAAGACTTACCTTCAAGAAAGAAGGCTATTGGTAGTGGATGGGTCTACAAAATCAAATATCGAGCTAATGGCGATATTGAACGTTTCAAAGGACGTCTTGTGGTGTTTGGAAATCGATAAGTCAAGGGTGTAGAGTATAATGAGACGTTTGCCCCAGTTGCCAAAATGGGAATGATTCGTATTTTTTTATCAGTTGCTATCGCACGAAATTGGGAGCCACATCAGATGGTTGTTTGTAATGCGTTTCTTCCTGGTGATTTGGAAGAAGAAGTATATATGCAACTACCTCCTGGGTACCATAGTCCTATTCCAGGAAAGGTATGCAGGTTACGCAAGTCTTTGTATGGTTTACGGCAAGCTCCTCGACAATGGTTTGCTAAATTATCTGATGCTTTGAGAAGTTTTGATTTTTCCCAGTCATATGCAGATTACTCCCTATTCACTTATCAACGGGGTAATGTTTCCTTGTATGTTCTTGTCTATGCGGATGATCTTATTATGGCAGGTTCCCCTCAAAATGCAGTTTTACAATTCAAACAATATTTGATCTCTTGTTTTCATATGAAAGATCTTGATGTGCTAAAATATTTCTTGGGCATTGAAGTTACTCGTAGTGATAAGGGATATTTCTTTCCCAAAGAAAGTATGCATTAGATATACTAATAGAAGCACGAATTGTAACAACCCGTATCTTGAATAACAAGTTATAACATAAGTCAAGGCAGAATTAAATGATAAAATCTGAATCAAGGGAAACAGGCTGTGCCATTGCGTTCGTCTCGGAAAAATACGCGAAATAGAGTCCGAGTTTTCGAAAATCGGAGTCCGTATGACCAAGTTATGGCCCGTCAAAGTTTTCAGAAAATTTCAAGTTCAAAAACAGTTCAAATTTGAATTCAGAATTCAAATTCAGCCAAGCAGAACAGGCGGGAAAAATTCCCGCCACCCCCAAGTCGACTGGGGAGTCGACTTGGGAGTCGACACACCCCAGGTGGTGTCGACTGCCCAGTCGACACCCCTGTCGACTTGGGTGGTCGGCCAGTTTGGCCTGGGTGCACCTGACTTGTTCCTCAAGACATGTTTTGTTGGCTTGTGACGTGATTAGATGGCTCAGATCTAAAGTAGGGTTAATCCTATGGCCTAAACTAACCTAATCTTCTATAAAAAGACCCTAAGACCTAGCCTAAACCCTCATTAATCATTCCTACAACTAAACTATGCCAAAATATTTCTTGATCATGGCCTCCATCTTCATATCATGGCCTACATCATCTTCATGAAAGTTTGAGTGTCCTAAGCTAGTAAAAGAGCCACCTTTCTTCATTAAAACAAGGATCTTTCTTCATACAAATCAAAGGAGCTTCTTGTTTCTCAAGACAACTTGGAGCTTGTATTCATTTGGGGGTTTTTAGAGTTGCTAGTGGCTTCGTCTCAATCTTATTTTATTTTATAAGTCTTCATAGCATTGTAAGCCCTATACTACTCTTAGATTCTAACTATGAAGTTAAATATGACATGTTGCAAGTTTGAGTTTGGGCCTAAGTATGATTTGTGCTTCGATTCTATCATGTTATGCATAGATTTATTCTATGCATGTTTGTAAAGCTATCACCTTGACTTTGTGCATAGAAAACTATGAGCTTTGATTTGAAATGTTGCATAAAGCAACATAGAAACTCTCATAACCCTTATGTTATCTTGCATATGATGTTATATGCGAATCACTAGCTAACATCCTATGTCATTTATGACCATGTTTCACCTATTTTGCTAAAGTTTGATATCATGCATGTTTTGAGGCTTATAATGTAATGTGCAAGTTTATGAACACATTTGCCTCATATGCCACCATGTTTAACTTGTGGCCAAACCTTAACCCCTCCTGTTCCTTAATATGCTTGTGGCCAAATCACCCTTATGCTATTATGCATGCTTGTGGCCAAATCACCCTTATGCTATTATGCATGCTTGTGGACAAATCACCCTTATGCTATTATGCATGCTTGTGGCCAAATCACCCTTATGCTATTATGCATGCTTGTAGCCAAATCACCCTTATGCTATTATGCATGCTTGTGACCAAATCACCCTTATGCTATTATGCATGCTTGTGGCCGAATCACCCTTATGATATTTTATATGTTTGAGGCCAAGTCACCTTTTATGCTATCATACATGTTGAGGCCATATGCTAGTATGTTGAACCCCTTTTGGCCTCAAATATCACCATGTTTAACTTGTGATAGGCTTTACCATCTTATGCCCACCTTGTCATATTGTTATGTTCCCTCTTTGATCTATTTGCGTTGATGCGAGTTTACGTGCGATGGGAATACGTTATGGGTAGTTGGGCAAACTTAAATAACATGAAAACATGACTTGAAAATATGACATGAAAGTTTGACATGTGTTTATGCTTGAAAACATGTACGTGGACATGACATGTAGAAAACATGGAAGTGGCCAACTCGAGGTTGGGTTGAGTTTGTAGCATAAATCTACCCGCAACCGACCGGCTTAACTAGTGGCTACAAACAATAGGACCCAATGTGAGTAGTTGGTCATATCGCACTTAAAACCCGAGGTTAGACTAGGTTGTGGTGTAAAGCTACCCGGACCCGCCCGGCTTAACTAGTAACCACAACAAAGTCTAATGTGAGAGGTTGGGGTGCATTAAGTTAATTAATGCCACATGGTAGGGTTAAGTCATGGACTACTTGAATACTTAACCAATTAAACACGATGGATTGGTAGGGTTAAGTCATGGACTACTTGAATACTTAACCAATTAAAACCGATGTAATGATAGGGTTAAGTCATGAACTGCTTGAATACACTTGACCAACTCAATACATGGTTAGGATAGGGTTAACCACACTTAACCCGCTTGAAATCCTAGTTACGTGGTCCTTTTCAGCAGTAACCCACTTGGGAGTATCATAGGTACCCTGGACTAGGCTAGGGTGGGGCACGATTACTGGACTGATTGTAAGAAACCAAAAGAGACGGCTGAATGGTGCACCGGTTGTTCAGGCGGACCATGGTCATGCACATTAAGTCCGGAGTTGAACATGGGCACCAGTAGGTTTAGACTGTGCGTGCTTGAATTGTGTCTGTGGTTTACGCCTTAGGGCTGGATACACTCTGGGGTGGACCTTGCACAGTTAACTACATTCCACGATTAAGCCGTATGACACCGATACACGACGAGTTAGGCTTATAGGGAGCCGATCGACTAGACCGAGTAGTTGGACCTTGATTTAGGTCACCTCATGATATTGGGCCAGCTTTGGGCCAAGGGATCATTTCTTGTTTATACTTGACATGGATTGGAATACTAGTACACACCTGGTGCAACTTAACCTTGTATATGCGATGCCACACTTAATCTATCTTATTAACTTTTCACCATGCCAGTTATCACCCTATGTTTCATCTCTACTTTACATGTCCAGTTAACTTTATTACTTTTTATACTAATAGTAGGTAGGACTTACCAGTCTTTTTGACTGACCCGTTTTCTTTCGCCTCTTTTCTTCCGTTCCCCCCCCCCCTCCCACGTTCTCAGGGTGGGAACACTAGCACCTAGCTGGATCTTTAGCTGCTTTTCTGGATAGCTCATGTACGGTTTGGACTTGAGCATGCTATGGCTTTATCCTACTTTGGGGATAGTTACTTTATGTTATTTCCAGTTTTCAGTTTATGTTTTCTAGACTTGTAGTAGTTGGAAAATAATGACAGTACTTTGATGTAACTTGACTATGGTTTTGAAATAGTAGTTTTATCCGCTGCTTTATTTACTCTGTTTTACTTATATGTTCTGTCTTGTGATATCTACATGCATGTTTACCTCGTTTAACGCCCCACCAATGTTAGTGCGCTTGCAAGAGTGGCATTGGCGGAGGTGGGGTGTTACATTTGGTATCAGAGCATAAGGTTTACAAGATTTGAGCAAAAGGGTTTTTAAAACTTACCTTTTGAAAAACTATTTTCAAAACCAATTAAGTATTTTTCCAAGAAAAGTCTAGTTTATTTTAAAAGGCTATTCCCCAAAAGCCATTAGCACTATCCTTAGGTTCCTCGTTCTCAATCTATCTTTTTTCTTCGTTTCAGTATGACCGATAATTTTGCCATTCTGGAGGGCGTACCGGTACCTATTCGGTTTAGAAGGTACATGGAGGCAAGGGCGAATGAAGCTGGCCCCGCAGACATTCCTCCTCCTTCCCCCATGGCTAACATTCCTCCCCCTCCCGTAGCTGAGGTTCCTCCTCCTCCTCAGCATCCACAAGCGGATTTCGCGAAGATTTGCAAGGACTTTAAGGCGATGGGTGGCAAGAACTTTGTTGGGACGGAGACTTTTGTTGAGGCAAGAAACTGGTTAAAGAAAACTGAAGACCTCTTTGCTATCTTTGATATAGAAGACCGTAGGAAAGTTTTGTTAGCGGTATGGCTGTTGAAAGGGGAAGCTGCATATTGGTGGGTAGTCACCACCACTACTAGGCCAATTCAGACTTGGGATGACTTTAGGAGAAGGTTTAGACTGAGGATTCTATCATCGACAGAAGAGAACCTTCAGATGGAGATGTTCCTATCTCTAAAGCAAGGGGACATGACAGCTAGGGAATACATGGATACATTTAATCAACTTGCTCGGTTCGATCTAGACTTGGTTAACACAGCTCAGAAGAAAGCCCTACGCTTTGCTCTAGGATTGAATGAGCCATTGCGCGGTTTGGCCATGTCTCATATACCCATGGGGGCGACTTTCGAGAGTATGGTGAATATGGCCCTGCTTCAAGAGGAAGATAAGAGTGGCAAGAAGGAGGTCAAGGCAAATGAGTCTCAAGTCAAGAAGGAAGATTCCGAGAAAGGAGACAAGAACAACAAGAAGGGAAACAAGGCCAACAACAACAAGGCAAAGGACACAAGAAAGTGCAACTTATGTGGGATCACTGGGCACATAGCCAAAGACTGTAGGAAGAAGAAAAGGAAGTTGGGAGAATGCTTTCATTGTGGAAAGTCTGGACACTTCAGTAAGGATTGCCCAAGGAAGCGAGGACAAGGGCAAAGGCAAGCTCAGCGAGCAGGACCCTCTAGAGGGCAGTTGCAGGCTCTCCTCGCTCTTCCAGCTTTTGATCGAGGTAGTTTTTCTATAGAAAGTCATGTTTACATTTCTGATTTCCCTGTTCGTACCTTATTTGATTCTGGCGCATCGCATGGTTTTATTTTTGATCTTGTTGAAAGTTTGCACCCAAGTACTAGTCTAGTTGAAAATCCCGTTAGTATTTCAAATCCGATTGGGGGTTCCGCCCATCTATCTGCAATTTGTATGGATTTGAAAATCTCTATCTTGAGCGTAGAATTCATGTGTAATGCTTATGTTCTCGGGTTTATGGGATATAGGTTGATTTTGGGCATGGATTGGTTGTCCAATTATGGAGCCATTCTTGGTTTTGGAACATAGGGTTTCGAGGCTCATGACTCGCCTCGGTAATACCCTCGAAATCTCGTGTGACCTTTAGGGTTCCGTCATGATTAGTTATCTAGAATCCCTTGGCACTTTTATTGAAAATTTGTAATCCAATCGAGTAGTGTTCGCCACTAAGGCGGATAGTCCATTTCACTTAAGCATGGGTTAGAGAAATCACCCTAGTAAGTACATTGGGCAACATGGATTGACATTTGTTTTCAAGAGATAGTTTTTTTGCATGGAATACCATATGGTATGTAAACAAGGTCCAGGATTCACTAACAAATTTTGGAAAGCTTGCAGGAAAACCATGAGCACGCAGTTGTAGCCAAGTATTTTTTTTGTGGAACGAGAGGCAACGGTGAAATGAGTTCTAACTCAAATTTTGGAAATAAGAATTAAGAGCTACGAAATTGTGAAGTAAAAGACGGTCAAGGCACGGTAGGATTAAGCTCGAGAAAATGCGGCTTAGAAGATTGAAGACTAAATACGCGCATTATATCTCTTTCTAAGAGTATATCCTTGATCCCTAATATTCTGTAGAGCTTACTCGCATGCTATCTTTTAAGTATACCCCCTCGGTCCTATTCTCAATCTTAGTTCTGTTGCAAACCCCATAAGGAGTATGACTCGCCTGTTTGTAATATATAGTTGGGGTGAGGATGTCCATTAAGTTGACCAAACTATTTGGGCTTTATGGGATTTGGGTCATAGTTGATAGACTTACGGAAAGTGACCATTTCATTCCAGTAAAGAACAAGAGGACCGCATCAGGTCTAGCACCTGTTTATCTTCGAGAGATAGTACGATTGCATGGAGTTCCTTCTAGCATAGTTAGCGATCGTGACCCAATCTTCACCATCCAGTTCTAGAATAGTTTGCAAGAAGCGATGGGTACGCGATTGAATCTAAGTACGGCCTATCACCCACAGACGGATGGTCAGACCGAAAGGGTGAATAGAGGGCTAGAAGATCTTTTGAGGCTTTGTGTGCTTGACTTTGGTGGTACTTGGGAAGATCATCTTCCTCTCGTAGAGTTTTCTTATAATAACAGCTATCAAGCAAGCATAGGGATGGCACCATTTGAAGCTTTATATGAGAGGCCGTGCAAGTCACCAACATGTTGGTAGGAAACGATGGATAAGCTTATACTTGGGCCCGACATGGTAAGGGACACATCCGAGAAGGTAGATTTGATTCAAAAACGGATGAAAACGGCCAAAGACAGGAAGAAATCCTATGCTGACAAGCGAAGGACAGATCTGGAATTCGAAGTTGGAGATATGGTTTTCATGAAGGTTTTTCCTTTGCGTAATGTGGTTCGTTTTTGAGCAGTTGAGAAGCTGGCACCAAGGTTCGTAGGACCCTTCCCTATCACAGAGAGGATTGGGAGGATGGCTTATAAGGTAGAAGTGCCCGAGAAGTTGGTCGGAGTGCACAATGTTTTTCATGTCTCGCATCCCCAAAAGTGCCTGTATAAGTCAGCCAAAGTGGTTGAACCAAGTATTCTTGAAGACATGGAGGTAGAGAAAGAGGCGACTTTGAGGCGAGCTTCGATTCATATCTTGGGAACGGAGATCAAGAAGCTGAGGATTCGAGAAGTCAAGTTAGTAAAGGTTCAGTGGAGCGAAGCCGATGAAGATGCAACTTGGGAAACTGAGGAGAAGATGCGTGGGCTCTATCCATTTCTTTTTGAGGGTACATTCTCAATTTCTTTTCCTAGTTAGCCTATCTTTCTTTTGCAACCCATGTTTATCTTGTTATCTCGTTAATCTTGTCATGAGAACCTAGGATAGAAACCCTTTAGATGAAACATGTTATGCTTGATGTTTGCAAGTGGTTGCAAGTGTTTGCGGGTGGATACTCGTGGATGCATGATACACATTAGGCACTAAGATCGGCTCACACACTTTCATATTGCATATGCATGAGTGTTTATGCTTATTCCTGGTTGAAACTTGTTATGCTATCACGTGGATGTTGCATATGGATGAATGATATGTGCACTCATGTAGTGATTATGAATTATGTTAGGAATTTGCATACATATGGACTCATTTCACTAACATACTTTGCATTAAGGAGGTTTACTGAATCAGTAACCGCCTGATTTTCGCATTAGATAAGTACATATACACACACCTTCCTCATATGATCATACAGCATTTAGAATCTTTTAAGGACAATGACTGCACGTGGATGATGTTTTGAGTAGATGGATGATGGATGGTAGGATATGTTCTTCCTAACTTGAAGATTTCGGGGACGAAATCCTTTAAGGTGGGGAGAATGTAACAACCCATATCTTGAATAACAAGTTATAACATAAGTCAAGGCAGAATTAAATGATAAAATCTGAATCAAGGGAAACGGGCTGTGCCATTGCGTTCGTCTCAGAAAAATACGCGAAATAGAGTCCGAGTTTTCGAAAATCGGAGTCCGTATGACCAAGTTATGGCCCGTCAAAGTTTTCAGAAAATTTCAAGTTCAAAAACAGTTCAAATTTGAATACAGAATTCAAATTCAGCCAAGCAGAACAGGCGGGAAAAATTCCCGCCACCCCCAAGTCGACTGGGGAGTCTACTTGGGAGTCGACACACCCCAGGTGGTGTCGACTGCCCAGTCGACACCCCTGTCGACTTGGGTGGTCGGCCAGTTTGGCCTGGGTGCACCTGACTTGTTCCTCAAGACATGTTTTGGTTGCTTGTGACGTGATTAGATGGCTCAGATCTAAACTAGGGTTAATCCTATGGCCTAAACTAACCTAATCTTCTATAAAAAGACCCTAAGACCTAGCCTAAACCCTCATTAATCATTCCTACAACTAAACTATGCCAAAATGTTTCTTGATCATGGCCTCCATCTTCATATCATGGCCTCCATCCTCTTCATGAAAGTTTGAGTGTCCTAAGCTAGTAAAAGAGCCACCTTTCTTCATTAAAACAATGATCTTTCTTCATACAAATCAAAGGAGCTTCTTGTTTCTCAAGACAACTTGGAGCTTGTATTCATTTGGGGTTTTTTTAGAGTTGCTAGTGGCTTCGTCTCAATCTTATTTTATTTTATAAGTCTTCATAGCATTGTAAGCCCTATACTACTCTTAGATTCTAACTATGAAGTTAAATATGACATGTTGCAAGTTTGAGTTTGGGCCTAAGTATGATTTGTGCTTTGATTCTATCATGTTATGCATAGATTTATTCTATGCATGTTTGTAAAGCTATCACCTTGACTTTGTGCATAGAAAGCTATGAGCTTTGATTTGAAATGTTGCATAAAGCAACATAGAAACTCTCATAACCCTTATGTTATCTTGCATATGATGTTATATGCGAATCACTAGCTAAATCCTATGTCATTTATGACCATGTTTCACCTATTTTGCTAAAGTTTGATATCATGCATGTTTTGAGGCTTATAATGTAATATGCAAGTTTATGAACACATTTGCCTCATATGCCACCATGTTTAACTTGTGGCCAAACCTTAACCCCTCATGTTCCTTAATATGCTTGTGGCCAAATCACCCTTATGCTATTATGCATGCTTGTGGCCAAATCACCCTTATGCTATTATGCATGCTTGTGGCCAAATCACCCTTATGCTATTATGCATGCTTGTGACCAAATCACCCTTATGCTATTATGCATGCTTGTGGCCGAATCACCTTTATGCTATTTGATATGTTTGAGGCCAAGTCACCTTTTACGCTATCATACATGTTGAGGCCATATGCTAGTATGTTGAACCCCTTTTGGCCTCAAATATCACCATGTTTAACTTGTGATAGACTTTGCCATCTTATGCCCACCTTGTCATATTGTTATGTTCCCTCTTTGATCTATTTGCGTTGATGCGAGTTTACGTGCGATGGGAATACGTTATGGGTAGTTGGGCAAACTTAAATAACATGAAAACATGACTTGAAAATATGACATGAAAGTTTGACATGTGTTTATGCTTGAAAACATGAACGTGGACATGACATGTAGAAAACATGGAAGTGGCCAACTCGAGGTTGGGTTGAGTTTGTAGCATAAATCTACCCGGAACCGACCGGCTTAACTAGTGGCTACAAACAATAGGACCCAATGCGAGTAGTTGGTCATATCGCACTTAAAACCCGAGGTTAGACTAGGTTGTGGTGTAAAGCTACCCGGACCTGCCTGGCTTAACTAGTAACCACAACAAAGTCTAATGTGAGAGGTTGGGGTGCATTAAGTTAATTAATGCCACATGGTAGAGTTAAGTCATGGACTACTTGAATATTTAACCAATTAAACACGATGGATTGGTAGGGTTAAGTCATGGACTACTTGAATACTTAACCAATTAAAACCGATGTAATGATAGGGTTAAGTCATGAACTACTTGAATACACTTGACCAACTCAATACATGGTTAGGATAGGGTTAACCACACTTAACCCGCTTGAAATCCTAGTTACGTGGTCCTTTTCAGTAGTAACCCACTTGGGAGTATCATGGGTACCCTGGACTAGGCTAGGGTTGGGCACGATTACTGGACTGATTATAAGAGACCAAAAGTGACGGCTGAATGGTGCACCGGTTGTTCAGGCAAACCATGGTCGTGCACATTAAGTCCGGAGTTGAACATGGGCACCAGTAGGTTTAAACTGTGCGTGCTTGAATTGTGTCTGTGGTTTACACCTTAGGCCTGGATACACCCTAGGGTGGACCTTGCACAGTTAACTACATTCCACGATTAAGCTGTATGACACCGATACACGACGAGTTAGGCTTATAGGGAGCCGATCGACTAGACCGAGTAGCTGGACCTTGATTTAGGTCACCTCATGATATTGGGCCAGCTTTGGGCCAAGGGATCATTTCTTGTTTATACTTGACATGGATTGGAATACTAGTACACACCTGGTGCAACTTAACCTTGTATATGCGATGCCACACTTAATCTATCTTATTAACTTTTCACCATGCCAGTTATCACCCTATGTTTCATCTCTGCTTTACATGTCCAGTTAACTTTATTAGTTTTTATACTAATAGTAGGTAGGACTTACCAGTCTTTTTGACTGACCCATTTTCTTTCGCCTCTTTTCTTCCGTCCCCCCCCCCCAGGTTCTCAGGGTGGGAACACTAGCACCTAGCTGGATCTTTAGCTGCTTTTCTGGATAGCTCATGTACGGTTTGGACTTGAGCATGCTATGGATTTATTCTACTTTGGGATAGTTACTTTATGTTATTTCCAGTTTTCAGTTTATGTTTTCTAGACTTGTAGTAGTTGAAAAATAATGACAGTACTTTGATGTAACTTGACTATGGTTTTGAAATAGTAGTTTTATCCGCTGCTTTATTTACTCTTTTTTACTTATATGTTCTGTCTTGTGATATCTGCATGCATGTTTACCTCGTTTAACGCCCCACCAATGCTAGTGCGCTTGCAAGAGTGGCATTGGCGGAGGTGGGGTGTTACACGAATGTTGGGTTGTAAGCCTATTGATACTCCATTGGAGCAAAATCATCGTCTTGCTAATGTTGAAGGATAGCCATATCAACATCCAGATCAATATAGGCGCTTGGTTGGCCGTTTGGTATACTTATTTGTCACTCGTCCAGAGTTGATTTACTCGGTTCATCCTCTGGCTCAGTTTCTCAGCAATCCACAGGTTGCTCATTGGGATGCTGCTATTCATGTATTGCGTTATATTAAAGGAAGTCCTGGTTAAGGTATTTTGTTATAACCTGGAGATACACAGAATATCAAATTTTGAACATATTGCAGCATTGAACTCGTGTCGTTCCTATAATAATCAACAGAACGCTTGCCTGCTGCACCAAATTGGATTCTGTTCAACGCAACAAGTCAGATTAATCATGCAGAATAGTGTACTGCACTATGTCTGAGTTTGACTCGACTATTCCTTCGAACCAAAATGTAATATGGTGTCTCAAGTTCGATCTTCTTTCTAGTAGTATAACAAGATTACTGAGAAAAATTATCATAAATGGAGTTATTGTCGCAAATATAAGATCAACACAAGCAAATTAAAAAACAAATTAAGCAGTGATCTTCCATGTATAAATAATGGAAAACGATGAATATAATAAATAATCTGAATTGGATTATATATTATTCTATATTGCGACTTCACCAAAATAAAAAGTGACGTGTGATGGAAAAAGAGCATAGGAACTAAAAATTGACTCATGTCTTCTTCATTTTAAAATGTCTCTATAAAGATTGTAAACCATTGATGCAGATTACTCGCTGATTGGCTTTTACCTCTAGGACGCCACTCACCAAATTCTTCATACTGATTAGAGTTATCTTGTACAGTCTCTTGCTTTACTCCATATGTTTTGCATGATGATTAATTGTATATTGGAAACAGTGTTTCCTTAATTGCTGCTTATCTGTTCCCTGCAGATGCAATAATAAAGAAACACCTATAACATCATGACAACATACATTGAGAAATCTACAACAGCTCTTAGAAATTTAGTAAAAACTAAAATTAAAGTGATCATGCCATTTGCAAGAACAGGGGAAAAAATAATGGTTTCACTGGAATAAGTGGTGAAAACCTAATACATGAAAAATAGTCCATAGCTTCATCATGCATTCCAAAATACTTATTTTCCATTAGATTTATCAATATTTCTTCTTGTATAACACTTGCTTAGTTTCTTTCACTTCCTAATGTACCATGTATTAACGACTTGACCTATTAAGCTGTTGCAGCTAACTGTCGAGGATGGCAACATAAACCAATTTTATAAATGATAATAATGATAATAATTAATCGGATAATTGATCATTCTTTAAACCAAGTGTAAAACTTAATCACCAAATAAGAAGAACATGCACTTGCTCTGTATTAATATCTGATAATATAACAAATATTATGTCTGGCATTTTCTAGTTTGAGAGTATATTTAAAAGCTGAAGCGATTAAGTATGATTATACATTTCTACCTCCGTTGGATGAAGACAACAAACTTTGTTAGGGGTTAAAAAAGCTATTTTCACTTGACATAGATCCTACATAAATTTTCTTATTCTAAGTTATCTTCCAGAGAGGTTCCTATGAAGGTGATTCATTTTAGATTAGAATTAAAAGGCTTAAAGCTTAACTTATCATGGGCCTAACGTGTAGATACCGGGACATTTTTAATTTTACATACGAGACCCAATTGTCGAAATATTCCAACAATCTCCCCTTGGGCCACATATGAAATAACCTTAAAATGTGTTTAACTTTATGTGCTCCAAAATTTGCCATTTATAACATATGGTGTATCTAAAACAATCTCGTCCATTAATAGTGTTGACAAAGGATCGAAGCGGCATTCGTTACATTTATCGTAACTAAACCCATCAATGGTCACATATATCAATACAATCAAATGACATAGATCAATCATGGATGCGTAGCATGGAAATTACATGAAATGTGATCTATACATGTCTATTTCCAACTGGTCCTTCTTTAGTGAGATCAAAATGTGATAGTAGGGCTGTTAACGGATACTTTCAGATATGGATAGTGCTCTTTCCGTATCTATATCCGAAATCATTTTCGAATATCGGATATTCATATCCGCGGATACACTACTAGAAACGGTCAACGTAGCGATGTTAAAAAACCATCGACGACCGTCACTAGCCGTTGCTATATATTTGGACGTTAAGCAAATAGCGTCGAGCTTAGTGACGGCTCTAGTCTCCTTTATAGCGATGGCTAGCGATGACAAACATGTCACATGGGAAATCGGTTGGCCTTTCTACCTTCGTGATCAGCCGTCGCTAATCGTGGATAAAAAGCCGCCACAAGTCGTCGCTGTGCGTAGCAGAACTGGGTAAACCAGCCGTTACTAGCTGTCGCTATGCGTAGCAGAACTGGGTAAACTAGTCGTCGCTACCCGTAACTAAGTGCGACCTGAAATCCGTCCCTAGCCATCACCAAATGTTGCAAAACTATAACTGTTTTTCTGCTTTCCTACAGCCGTAAGGCCCTCAATCCACCCAACTCAAACCCAACCAATCCGCAGCTCATATACGATCAATTTCACAATCCATCACCTCATATATACTTAAATTCACAACATAAACCAATAAACCAGATCAAATATACAATAAACTAAACTAAGTAGCTAATAAACGATAAACAAAACAATAAACAGTCCAAAAACCAACATCACATCCACATCAAATATACAAACCATCATCGTCTTAACAAACCATCACAAACAACTCAAGTCCATGATCAACAACTAGTTTATATTTACAAACCAAGTCCAAAATAAAAAAAAGAGGACAAGTACCTACTCATCCTCGTCATCCTGGTCCTCGTCCTCCACGGTAGCAGGCCCACTCGGCGGCATATGCCCATGCTCCTGAAGATATGCAGCAATCCGCTCATCCAGTATGGTCTCGAGCTTGTTCTTCTGAAAATCCTCCAAAGCTGCCACCTATTGCCGAAGCATGGCGATCTCCTCCTCATCCTGACTCTCGTATAGGAGGCCTGAGGCCCTGCTATTTGTAATTATTATATTATAAGTGTGACTTGATAAATGTATTGTAAATTCCTTATGTACAATTATTATGTTATAAGCGTGACAAGGTTGCTTTCTATATCATCAGTATTTTTCGATCAATAAATCATACATCGTTCTTATCGAATTCTATCTTATACATATACATATATTACTTTCATATTCGTTAATTTTCAAATTATATGGATTTGAATATATATAATAATATTTGAATTTTTCAACACTTTAAACCTTTAATAGCACTTGGATATGTTTAAATTCTTTAATAAAACGCTTTACCTCTATGTTTCCAAAACTGTAGCGTCTATTTCTGGTTGGTGGATCGATGATGGAGTCCCAAATACGATTGCACTCCTCTACGTCTGGCTCTTGACCTAACTGCGTCGCTCGAGCATTTAACGCCACTGTGTATCTCTCCTGCGATAGTGGACAATTATGGAATACATTAAATGTTCAATTTCACATTAACAATGTGAAATACAAATTATTATGAATGCTAACCATCACCCCATGGGACTTAGCGTCCGTCCAGGTATATGAAGTGTTACCCTCCTCGTCAGTCCGCTCAACAGCGTGAGTCTGTGTAAACACCTCAACAAGTGTAGGCTCCCGATGGAGAGTCGACACATGAAATGATACAAAATATATTTGGAATTTATCAACACGATTAAAAAAAGTTTAGAATTGTCTATAAATGTGATTTATCGTTTGTACCAATTCACGATGGTGCTGTGAGAAAGACTTAGAACCACACCAATGCAAAGCATGATTTTTGAGTCTGTTTGCCCGGTTTCTCTCTGAAAGCTCATGTATATTTAATTACACGATCAATTGATTGATATACAAAATAGAAATTAAAAATAAGCTTAATTAATTTACCTTCGTTGTTTCTGTGGCCCACAGTTGCCTGAAACCTCCATAGACCTCCTCGCTCATCCATGGAGACCTCTTTCTCGCTGCTTTTGCCTTGTGTACGTTGCCTGAATAATTTTTCCTCATTTTTTGGTTTCATGCGGTGAGGAAAAGATCCATATCTTCGTCCCTGGCCTGTACAACAACCTATAAATTAACAAACAAATTGTATTACATATTTAATATAATTTTGTAAATAAGAAATATATTTATACTTACAAGAACCTCCGCGATGATGGCATGCCTGATCTGCACAGGAATATCATCCCAGTGGGCCCACGCCTGTGTCCACCTGGCGATATATGCTGATCTAGACACAGATAAACAAAGTCTACAGGAATAATCTCAAACCCCCTGCAGGAAGTACGATATTATCATTTAATAAATTTTGAATACTAAACATTTTCGAAATTAAAAACTTACCCTGCAGTCTTGGGTACAAGCTCTACGACCAGACGTAAATCTGGTGTTGTACTTCTCGCACCTGCCTCTGAACTGTGGGTAGGTCGACGTCTAGGAGGCATATCTATCACGAACATATTATTTCGTATAATAATAACACATATAGCATTAAGCACATCCATTATCAAATAAACTCGTATAGCATATATTATCAAATGCAACTACAAGACCCATTTACATAAAAGAAGAAGAACCAGATAATAGTCCACAATATCACTTTCATGGTAAAGTAAATGTATATATAACCGTAGCACATCATATAAGTTCACAACATAGCATTTCATATTAAACATATCAATGTACATCATAGCTTACGACATCTTTAAACTTCAAAATATATGTAAACAACTAATGATACAAATAATATTAGTCTTCTTCATTTTCTGATTCGGTCTCATACTCTATATCATTGTCCTTTGTACTCTCAAATGTTTCTATTAAAACATTCGATTCATTATTCAAAGACCCTAAATCAACAACATTAGCAATTATTATTTCATCGTTTTGATTTGCATCCGTTTGATACGCTGCATCGTCTGAAATAGCGATTCCTTCAAACATAAATCTTGTCTTTGTTTTAATTACAGCAGATCAATTTGCTTTATCTCTTTTTAAGGACGGATACGGAGCAAAGTAAACTTGTAGTGATTGCTTTGCCAATACAAAAGGATCATACTTATAGTAATGTGATGTGTGTTTTATTTCTATAAGCTTATAATCTTTATGCACGTTGATTCATGTACCAGGAACATTGCTGAACCAGTCGCACTTGAATAGAACAACTTTTTCAACAGGTTGTACATAATATGTCAACTCTAAAATCAGTGTCAAGACGCCATAAAAGTCTTTTATATGCTCTTCTAGATCATCACTACCTTTGACAAATACACCGTTGTTATATGTTAATCTGTCAGTACCATGGTCTTTGGTGTTGAATTTAAATCCATTGACGACGAATATTGGATAAGTCTTAACATTTCTTTTTGGTCCAAGCGCAAGATGTTGCAAACTCTCGTTATTGACGCAGTTTATTGGATCGTAAACGTACTTCGAGAACCATTTAGCAATTTTTTTTACTGAGATCGCCATTTGAATTTTCTGATTCGTAAATACTGCAAATATAAATGATTTTTTTACTAGCTAACAACTGATGTACACACAACTACAATAAAGTTAAATTTTCAATACCTAACAAATGGTGCAACTTCAGCACAATTTAGAAAAACATATGTGTGTAAGCACATGGTGATCTTTATCATCTAACCATGTTTCTACACATTTTCCAGAAGATCGTCCATGTTGTCTAAAAACAGATAACATTGTCGGACAAAAATTATGTTCTACGGTTTCATCATTACGAGGACCACTTACAAATGATATGTTCACATGATCACTAAAGTAATGAGAAAAAAAAACGAAGCTTATTCTTCAAGATAAGATTTGCAAATAGAACCTTCAACTCGTGCTTTTGGTCATACCCTTTTTTCCGGATGATTCAAATACCTAATATAAAATTAATTCAATTTATATGCACTAATGTCACTTTGAATTGTAAGCATAAATTTTTACTAATATTACCTCTCAAAAGGATACATCCATCCATATTGCACTGGACCTCGAAGAATTGCTTCGGATGAGAGATGAATAAGTAAATGCTCCATTACATTAAAAAATCCTGAAGGGAAGATTTTCTCCAATTTACAAATCAATATCGGAATTTCTACTTCAAGTTTACGGAGACGGTCAATTTTTAACATTGTCAAACAAAGCTGTTTATAGAATAGGCTTAACTCTGTTATAACACCCCACACTTTTACAGGCAACAATTCTTTGAACACCACTGGTAATAAATATTGCATCATGACATCACAATCATGACTTTTCGTCCCACTCAATTTATTGTTTTTATAATCAACGCACCTGCGGAGATTAGAAGAAAACCCATCCGGACTTTTCAGTCCCTCAACCCATTTCAATACAAGTTTTATTTGTTTGTTGTCTTGTTCATAGCACGCTTTGGGTTTTTTATTGTCATTAGGCTTCATATGAAGTTCTGGACGTTTACAATATTCTTCTATGTCACGCCTCGAATATATCATCCTTTGCTTTTCCTTTGACATTCAAAACAGCATTAAACACGTTATCAAATACATTTTATTCATTGTGCATAACATCGATATTATGTCGAAGTAGGAGATCTTTCCAATAAGGTAGCTCCCAAAATATACTTTGTTTACACCAATTATGAATGTCAGATTTACCCGGAATTTCTGTCTATACTCCAGTCTCATGTATCTTTGGATAGTCCTTTACAATATCGTATATTTCTTCACTTGACCAAATTTTGGGTGCTTGCACATTCATGTCTCCGTTAGCTTTAATTTTTTATCTCTTCTAAAAGTATGATTGACCTGTAGAAAACAACGGTGACAATCAAACCACGAATGCTTCCTTCCATATACCATAAAAAATGCTTGTGTTTCTTCCACGCATAAAGGAAAAGGTAGACGACTGGCAATACTCCATCCTGAAAGCATCCCATATGCAGGAAAATCACTAATCGTCCATAATAAAGAAGCGAACAGACGAAAATTCTTTTTTTTTTAAATATCGTATGTTTCAACTCCTTCATCTCATAGTGTTTTCAATTCTTCTATTAATGGTTGTAGATAAACATTGATGCCTTGTTTTGGATCATTAGGACCAAGAACGACAAAAGTGAGAAACATACATGGAGTTTTCATACACATCCACGAAGGTAAATTATAAGAAGTAAGGATAATATGCCAAGATGAATATTTACTACCAAACTGAGAAAATGGTGAGAACCCATCTGTACATAAGCCAAGTCTGACATTACGGCA
This sequence comes from Allium sativum, assembly GCA_030737875.1. NCBI lineage: Eukaryota > Viridiplantae > Streptophyta > Magnoliopsida > Asparagales > Amaryllidaceae > Allium > Allium sativum. Next base: position 52,175,960 of record CM060909.1, on the reverse strand, counting down.
CTCTGCGGCAAATGTAGGGTACGTCCTATCAAAATGTTTTCATGCTTCTCCATCTGATAGATGTGTCAAGGTTCTATCTTCTGGTGTTCTCACACTATGCCATCGCATATGACATGCAGTGACCGAGGATGCATATAACCGTTGAAGTTTACGGATGATTGGTAAATAATGCATTCTCGTGTACATAACTTCCTTACCTTTCTTTTTTCTAGGTTTATACCTTTCCCCACCTCATATTTTACATTTTCTAAGATTAATATCATCTTTCCAATACAACATGCAACCTTTAATACAAGTATCTATTTTTCGATATGGCAATCCGAAAGGCGACATTAGTGTTTTCACTTTGTAACGATTATCATGCATCAAATTATCGGATGACATATGTCTTTTTGCAGCTTCTGTAAGGTTAAATTTTGATTTCATGGTCATGTACTCAGCGGTTATCGATAATTCAGTTCCACTTTCAGTACCATTCCACAATGGCCGCTTAGCTGAAGCCAATAAATCATATATTTTTTTGACTTCCGTGTTCGGTTCTTCTTCAATATTGACGTCATCGTCGCCAACTAGGCCGGTAGGAAACATTGATTGTGCTGTATCTTCCACCATATCTTCTATTGGATTCATCATAACTAATTTGACCTCTGACGCTACAGGATTTACTGTAGGCGCAACAAGTTCTCCATGACGATCCCATGAATAATAATTTGGCAAAAAACCTGATTTATACAAATGTAATTTAACGATGTCTGGTTTCCAAAACTTCATCATATCTCGACAGTACATCAGTTCTCTTCTGCACACTCCTTCTGTATAAGCAGCACACTCCTTCTGTATAAGCAGCACACTCCTTCTGTATAAGTAGTACTACACTTCTCTTCTCGATAGTATTTCATTTCGGATTTCTCAACTAAACGATAAACTTTAGAACTTATCTTTCTAAAAATTGCTATTTTATTTTCTTAAAATTTATCCTTTATTTTACTTAATAAATCGTTATAGTTCAAAACTACCACCCCGCGATTTTTAAAGAAAATTGATTTTGACATAATTCAAAATTTACTTTATAAAATCTAAAATTTTCTTTTCCATTACAGAAGTACAATCCGGCAAATTCATAAGATTCTTGTTTCGTAGATTTTCGACCTATATTTTATCATATACACCCATTCAAAGTTCAAACTGTAAAATTACGAATTACCGCTGCGCGTTTTGTTCATTTTAATTATATTCAATTTAAATTTTATCTAACTTATAACGTAGACATCAATAGTGATTTAATTGTCAATATGGTACAAATTAGCACAACACAACATAAATTGTTAACTTTATAATATATTTTTCTAATAATTCCTATTTCATTTTCTTAAAATAATTTGTTATAGTTAAAAACTACCGCACCATGATTTTAAAGAAATTGGATTTTGACATAACTCAAATTCTACTGGATGAAATCAAAAAAAATTACAAAACCACAATTCAGCAGATTGAGAAGATTCTTGTTTTAGAGAATTTCGGCCTATATTTTATTAGATATACTCATTCAAAGTTCAAACTGTAAATTACATAATGTCGTTGCGTGACGAGTTCGTTTTAATTGTATTCAATTTATAATTTATTTAATTAATAACGTAGAAACAACGGTGCATATTCTTCTGACTTTACTTGGAATTTAACATTAGCACCAAATGTTTTCAAAATTTTTGTCATTACAACGACACCATTTTGTAGCACCGGAGTAATGTCTATGCATTACCCCTCTCCTAACTTGGCTTTCACTATTAACATAAATTTTATCCAACAACGTATACTACCAACAACTCGTTTAATAGGTTTACCAAACCCATATACAACAATTTCAGAACCATATACAACATTGTATTAAATAGTTTTACCCCAACTACTTAAAATTCCCAACACCACTAATCCCAAATGCAAATGAATCATTAATCATTACACTAACAATCAAAGTCAACTACAATTCGAATAAAATATCACTTGTTATTATCCTGCAGAAATCAATTAAATTCACAAAATTTATTAATCGATTTCTAATCGATAATCACCTAAATAGCTTTTAAATTTAAAATCTAATTACCTATATTATAAATTCAATATCAATAATTGATTATTATCTATAGAATAACGGTTCATTAACACATACATATGCATAAAATCAACTAACATACAATATTCACTGATAAACAACTAAATCCACATTTTAGGGTTTCGGTCGTTACTAAATCTACTACATTGATTGAACAATCATTAAATGATCACGTAACATATACATTTAAATCATTATTAACTAATTAATTTAAGAAATAGGTTAGAAATTATATCAGGAATTAAGAGGAGGCAGCAATTGGTGGAGAGGGAAGGAGCAACAGGTCGAGGTCGTGGGGATGGATGCGGCGGTGCAGGTAGGCTTAGGTTTTTTTTCGTTCAGCGCGAATGATTTGGAGAGTAAGAGAAATGGGAAATTTTCCTATAGGCTCGCGGGTTTATTTAGTTAGGTGACGGCTAGCGACGGCTGGCGACGACCGCTTCTTTTAGCCGTCACCAGCCGTCGCTAACATCCGTAACAAATCAGACCGTTTCCTGTAGTGATATGAACGAATATCGGATAATTATCCTATTCGCCAATGATCGATAAATCAAGAAATATAAATGAATTTTTTAGTTAAACATAAATGTTTTCCAATTTCATTAACCACAAAAGTGTTAAAAATAAACATATATGATGAAATTAAATAGATTTGAGTAGCTAATATTTATTTAGTGCATATAATACAAACCTTCGACTTAGTAAAACAATAAATAAATCTCATTCATTGTACTAAAATACATATAATTTTAAGCATAATAATGTAAAAAAAACGGACGAATAATTTTCGGATATGAATTTCTATGTATCCATATCCGCATCCGTTTTTTTAGATAACGGATATTTATCCTCTTTTCGGATACGGATGCAGATGGATTTCAGATTTTTCGGGTATCCACTGACAACCCTACCCGAGAGCAACCAAAATTGTTGTTTTCCTGTTATATATTGTAATTTATTAACTATATAGTTGAATTAGAGAATCATTCAGCAGGCTGAAGCAAAAGGAAACATGCAAATGTAATTAGGGCATTGTTAAAAGGAAAATGATACAGAAAAGTCAGGAAATGGACGCAATTAATGGAGAGCTGTTGGATTCAAGAAGTGGGGAAAACAGATCATATCTGTTTTCTGCTAAACTAATTTTGGGACCTCGTACCATTTTTGTTGTTAAAAACACCTGACATGTGCGGCCAAAGAGCCCAAACTTATGGAAATAAGTGTCTGCATAAAATTCTGGACCCACTAGACATGTTAGCTTCCGCAACACTTCAACATCTGCATAGAGAGATGGCTACATGCGCTGACTATGGTCGATACATAACATATTGAACTTTTTCAAATATGTTAAATTGAATTTTCAAGTTAAAATTTTAAATTTAACTAGTATTACCACACAACGGTGGGAAAAACCAACCGTTAAGGTGTTTAATATGAAATATAAAACTATTTGTTAAAACATATTTCAAATCGGATTTTATTGGAAAATTACAGGATACTTTAAGAGAAAATAAAAGTAATAAAAAAAGTGGAGATTTGATTAAATGAATTTTACATGTAAAGTAACTTAATGGTTGCACAAATGCAATCATTGAAAGCTTTAAAATCTAAAACCTTACATCTTCATCAGTGAGTATTATATTAAAGACGCAGCCTTCTCCTTTACTATTTGTATAAGATCTTAAATTCTCTTTTATGTATTTTACAATTATGGCTTTGACTTTAACAAACAAACAAAAGTGTATGTTGAGATATTAAGGAAAGATATTACCAATGAGTTAATATTGAAGATAAGGACAATTGAATACCTTACCTTATATTTGGTATTGTATTAAGTGTAAGGTATATTTGGTATTGTCTGTTGGAATTCTGATACAAAGAGAGGAGAGAGACAAAGCAATGAACATTAGAAGACTACATTTTATTGATTTACTTCACCCTATTACAACAGATATTCTTCCTACTTATAGGAGTGCTCTGGATAAGAATATTCCAAAGCATATTTGGTCTAATTGAATACAATACCAAATATACCTCACACTTAATACAATACCAAATATACCTTACACTTAATACAATACCAAATATAAGGTAAGGTATTCAATTGTCCTTATCTTCAATATTAACTCATTGGTAATATCTTTCCTTAATATCTCAACACCCCCCCTTAAGATGGAGCATACGGATCACAAATGCCCATCTTGGATTGCATCTTGGATAGCATCACGAACAAAATGACAGTCAGCTTCAAACTTCCATACGCCGTCAGCAACTCTTCACTTTTAACAAACGGTTTTTAAAGTGGACCAACCACTCAATAATGGTTTTTAAAGTGGACCACACTCAATAATGGTTTTTAAAGTTGACCACACTCAATGATGGTTTTTAAAGTGGACCACACTCAATAATAATGGTGGACCACACTCAATAATGGTTTTTAAAGTGGACCACACTCAATATTAGTGGTTTTTAAAGTGGACCACACTCAATAGAGGTCAATGGTTTTTAAAGTGGACCAACCACTAGAGTATATTGGTTTTTAAAGTGGACCAACCACTAGAGGTTAATGGAAGATGACTGGCTGTTATCATAATAGATCCATCAGTAGGGCAAAAGAATATATCAGCAGGGGGGAATAGCCACAACAAACGGAAAACTTAAAAAAAAATCCGCAAGCAGCAACAAGATTTTTTTGTTTTTTTTTTTTTTTTTGTTTTTAAGACACAAAAAACAGCATCGACTACCACAACAGCCAACAATCACCATACTTCATCACCATAAACAAACTCCATCCCAATACTCTTCAATCAGTAGGAAAACCAAATCGCTAGAAACAGAGGAGGCGAAGACCACTCGACGGTGTTGCACTGGCTATAGGGACTGCCGACTCTTTTTTTTTTTTTTTTTAATATATATATATATACATATCTCTCTCCTTCTCCCCCGGCTCTGATACCATGTTGGAATTCTGATACAAAGAGAGGAGAGAGACAAAGCAATGAACATTAGAAGACTACATTTTATTGATTTACTTCACCCTATTACAACAGATATTCTTCCTACTTATAGGAGTGCTCTGGATAAGAATATTCCAAAGCATATTTGGTCTAATTGAATACAATACCAAATATACCTCACACTTAATACAATACCAAATATACCTTACACTTAATATGTTGAGATATTAAGGAAATATATTACCAATGAGTTAATATTGAAGATAAGGACAATTGAATACCTTACCTTATATACCTCACACTTAATACAATATGTTGAGATATTAAGGAAAGATATTACCAATGAGTTAATATTGAAGATAAGGACAATTGAATACCTTACCTTATATTTGGTATTGTATTAAGTGTAAGGTATATTTGGTATTGTATTAAGTGTGAGGCTGTTGAGATATTAAGGAAAGATATTACCAATGAGTTAATATTGAAGATAAGGACAATTGAATACCTTACCTTATATACCTCACACTTAATACAATACCAAATATACCTTACACTTAATACAATACCAAATATAAGGTAAGGTATTCAATTGTCCTTATCTTCAATATTAACTCATTGGTAATATCTTTCCTTAATATCTCAACAGTGTAGCTTTAAAATGCTTACGTCAAAATGTGGCACGAAACGTATGCAATAAAAAGTTAAAGTTAGTTTTCTATTGGAAGAACCTCCGTATGCAACCTCATACATTAGTCATAATTGGTCACTGACATGGCTAGGTAGAAAAATGACCCAATTTCAAGGACAACGATTTTAAACAATCCAATTCCATAGAGGACGGTGATTTTTTGAACAAGATGCAAATGGTACAAGTGGCAGCTAGCAAATCAATGGACATTATTAACATAAACCTGATATAATGCTATCAATAAATATTCCTGAAGACAGATGAGATTTCATAACAGGAAGAATTATATGCATCACAATAGTGAAAATTCCACAACAGCAACAAGATGCATCTCAACTTGAATTTTAAAAAAAGGAGTACAAAAGTGATATGATGACTACATTTTACGACCTTTCAAAACAAAGAAGGTCATCCCTACATAAATATGGTCATTTATACAAGATTGTGTACCATCTCAAATCATTTTTAAGTATCTGAAGCTTCATGCGTTTTTTGACAAAGAAAAAAGATGTTGATATTCATTCCCAATAAAAAATAATTGAGCAAGGCATATTTCTTATGAAAGTATGGTATTAAAAATTTCATTTTTTAATCAAATATATATATATATATATATATATATATATATATATATATATATATATATATATATATATATATATATATCATTACAAGAGGTAAAATTGAACCTACTTTGGTTTGGACTGCAATGATATGGCTAAGCTCCTACTTTGCTATCCACTTTAGTAAATTCTTTTACTGGGACCCTTCACGTAAGCTACTTGTGGATTTTCCCTAAACCAAGCCCCTTGGTCAAATAAATAGAAGAAGAAGCAGTTGTTCCATTTACAAGTGATTACATTCCATAGTGACTAATTTAAGAAACCTTATATGACTATGTGGCTTTGGTTCTAAAATTAGGTCTTTGGGCGAGCGAAGAGGCCCAACATTTATGTCAATGAATAATTAAATAAACCAGCAATGTAGTAACTATGGTAGACATCAAAAACCTTAAGCTGCTTCCCTTAAACTTGATGGGCAATTGACCCAATCTTCTCATACTCTACAGCTGGCTGATCACTGCAGATAACAATAGTTTCAAAAACACCTCCAGATAATAAACAAAATCCAGAACAGGACAACATATCGAAGTTTGATACCAATAGTTTAGTCAATTATATTTAATATTTTGTACTTACAATTGTTCCCTTTTTATTGACTAAGACTATTTGTTTCCTAGCTTGGGAAATCCTATTCAAATCTCCTACTATTCCTTGTCCAACGTACAGTTTTTTTCTTAATGATTTCCCATTATTATTTCAATTCTACCGTTTACACAAGGAATCGTACATACCTTGCCTAGAGTACCAGTCCATATCTTTTTGGGATAAATTGTATCTTGTTGTTGGTTGCATCAGTAACGTATGTATATCAATCTTGCTAAATTACACATGAACATTAAAAAATGCTTGGAACAGAGAGCACATTTTTTTGGCTTTAGACGAAATTGTTTTCACTTAGAAGAGAAAAAGTTTCCTAACGGTCGGTATGATAAATCCATATGCTAAAATATGACTATGTTTATATGCAAATAGACAGGAACTACTATATATATGTTGTGTCACACTGTAAACATGGATATCACTTTCAGGAATGACTCGAATATGAAAAAAATTATTCTAAGAAAATATCTTATAGAGCAGTAATCAAGTTGAATTTATATGTATGTATACAACACAGTGCACAAACAAAGTAAATACATAGAGAACACTACAAGATGAGAAGTATATGTTTACAAATATAATGATATGTTATCAATTCTTTCTTACCTCTTGAAAAAACTCAAATACTATTTTTAACTACATTATAGCTATTTACACCTGTAGAAACTATTAATCAGCTTTACGCATGTTGAATCCAACTTGGGATTACTGGTTAATTAATCCAGTAAAAATAGTAGGTCCAGACGTTTTGACCCTTCACCTTGCAAACACCATCTGATAGGTTCAACTATATAATTAAACATATTTATATGCCATTTTACCAAATCCAACGCTATAACATTCACAAATTTTATAAACTCCACAAAGGTTCGAGCATTAAAAAAGAAAATTTTCAACTTTACCTCTCAAGGTTAATCATGTATAGGGACATTTATGGATGTAGATTTTTCTTTGTTAGTACCAAAATCATTTTCAAATACAGGACATTTGTATCCATGGGTATTGATTTGATATCATATTTGTAGTTATCCACTAACAGTTGGTAAATCTAAAAAGATACACATTTAACTCAATTTAGAACCGTTTCAATGCCAGGTCATTATGTTAGGATTGCCTCGCATGTTGTTAAGAAGGAATGACGGGTTGGAATTAATAGTTCCACATCATGGAATAAACTGAAGGAGTTGGGTACAAATATGAGTTGACAGACACGTAACATAAGAGATTCCTTTTGTTATATGGGAGTTGTGTGCCAGCTCATATGCGTGCAAGAAGGGGGGCTTTGTTCCGACCGTCGTTACATAACACATTATATATATATATATATTAAGTTCGATAATAAAAATTGAAATTTGAATGAATTTTGCAACCTAACTCTTACAACTAAACTATTGCAGCTTTATTCATGTTATCAGGAAATTAAAAGCGATGGTTTGGGAAGAAACTAAACGAGTTACCTGAAAGGCATAAAGATCAACAGAACGATCTGACTTTACCCAGCATATTAATATAAAAGCACTCAAGCAAACATTCAACGTACTTCTAGAAAACCCAACTGAACCCAATACATTGAATCTAGGATAGTCTATTACTGATTATTATAAAATTCCTTCAACTATATTTATTGCCTCAATTTCGGATTGCCTACTCCTAGGACGCCAACAGAAACAGGACACAATAAAAGTGGGTTTCCAGATTTCACCAAGGCATGCAAGAGAGTTGGAGTTTTTAGAATGGGAAGATACCTATCTATAAAGGATCAGGTGCATCAACTAACCATAGATAGACATGCTAAAATGCTAATAGATGAGTAGGAAAAACCGATCCTAATATAGTAATGCATTTGCTCTGTGAAAATTAAAGTTCAAAACCATAACATCCTTCAAGATTCACTCTGTGACAATTAAAGTCCAAAATCATGACTATACACGAAAAATGAAATCAAAATCGACAATTAAAGTTCAAAAATGAAATAAAATCAATATGATAAATCAAGCTACATCAATCGCCAACTCGAAATCAAGCAACCATTATTAATTAACATCAAACTTTCAAAAAAAAGTGCTTTGGATTACCAAAAAAGTATAAAATTGAACAAGAGGAAGTGTCCTGGTCATCAATATAGTTCGAGAGCGGAAGAGAGTTCGAATGCAAATTATTTGATAGTCAGATCAGCAAAGATACAAGGAAACTGTTCGAATCTGGATTCAACGATTTTTCTACCTTGACGACTCGATTTGCAAACATGAATATGATTAGATAAAGATGAAGGGAATAAATCACGAAGGAGAAAATGGCATTGAGAAAGAATCAGATTTGGATAGATTTGAGGAAGGAAGGAAACACAGAGTAAATATCTGATGGGCGAATATGAGGCCGAAATTCATTGGCTCTGACAAATTGATTTTGGCCCTCTTGCAGTGGGGAAACCTCCCTAACGGTCGGTTTGATGAAATTGATAGTTGAGAGATGTTTGGTTTAAAATTTGCAAAAAAAAAAAAAAAAAAAAAAAAAAAAAAAAAACTCAGAAAAATTCATAGTTTGAAACTTAGAAAATTCTGAAATTTTGTTGAAATTTGAAAAGTTTTAAAATTTTAAAAATATATTAGACTGAATTCTAAGAAGGCTACATCTTTCTTTTTGTTAAAAACAGATTTCTACAGCTCTAAATCTACAATTAATTACACTGCAAATACATATGTGTATTTAGTGTGTACTTAACCTATATTCTTTCTAATATTTTATACTTTATATTTGAATTGGTTCATTGATTTTGAAATGAATAAATAGATAGGATTTGCCCTGACACCTTACTGAATCAGCAAATATATACACTCCATATTAAAATGTCCTTTTGAAAATAAATAAATATCTCCCTACTCACCCCTCATTCTTTCTTCTCTGCATATTTTTCTTCCCTATGTCTGCCATTTCCATGTAAGTGCTTCTTCCATATCTAGATCTAAGTTATTTTTATTTTTCTCCTAAAAAGAAATAAAACCTAGATATAACATCTCTCCTTTCTCCTTTGCCACCACCATCACTGCTAACTCCACCCTAACAACCGCCACCAACAAACCTCTTCACCATAAAAATCCAAGGCATCCTTTAAAAAAAGAAGGAAAAACCTAGATCTACAAAAATCCAGATCCGTAATCCTAAATCTTGTCCCCTAAACACTCCTTTACTACCTTAGCACCTACGTTCAATGCCACCACGCTCCATCCAGCCACCACTCCTTGGTCGAGTCGTTGCACCCATGGCCGAGCCACTTCCAACCTAAACCTGCCCAATACCTCCCATAGTCGAACTCCATTGCCTCGATCCCACTTCTTTTGTTTTGAATTAAAAAAAATCAAAGTTTGAGTTGTGTTCTATTTGATTTAAGTTGATCAGATCTTAAGTGAGTCACAATTTCTCCACTGTTCGGTATTTATCGTATAATTTTCCTAGATCCACAGAAGGTGAGAAATCACACCTAATTAACGACTTATGTTAAGAAATTAACACAATTGAAATTTTTGTTATAGTTATATTTTGCATAGCTATTATTATACGATTTAGTACGATAAAAATGTTTACTTTTGGCACATAAATAATATGTTATGTTTGTGGTTTGACACATGTATGATATGCTTGATATGCTATATGATATGATATGTGACTCATGTATAATCTATTATGTGACCTATATAGTGAAATCACATTACATGTTTTCTGATATGTCAGATAGGAAAATCACAATGGGTTAAAATGATACATACCCAAACCATTACGTAGATTTGAAAATTATCGACGTGGGATATGAATTGAAACGATACATACCTGGAAATTTAATTATTCTAGATCGAAATGATACATACCGAAATTACTTGATGATAGGATAAAAAACAATGTAAGAAGACTATTGGTTGTTTTGAATTCTATAAGCAAGTTCTGATAATTAAATTTGATTTATGAAAGAATTAAGTTTTAGAATTAATATTTTATTTGATTTAACAAAATTTTTAAAATTTAATTTTAGATTTAATTATATATATTTTTTAAAGATAAAATTTGTAAGTTTAATATAAAGATTTTATAAACCTTAATTATGCGATTAACTTAAGATTTTATTTAGTCCTATCTTGAAGTGGGTTTCCAAGAGTATTCCTGATCCCCCCTCTATTGTGAGTCATGCGCATGTTGATGAGGCTATATTGACAGGTCATGTATCACGAACCCAAGGTAAATGTGCAAATGATATATGGTGGTTCTCTAGGGAGGGTTCTTGGATACACTTTCCGACTCGGATGAGATATTCCCCACTAGTGGCACCATATAATTGATGGAAGACCTTAAGCAGCTATTTTATCAAGTAGAGGATGACAATATTGAGTTGATCAGAGATGGTAGCTTTGGAGAGAAAAATAAGTCATTGTTCTTTGATGGAAATTGGCATCGTGCTACGATATTTTGACATTTGAATCCCTGTTATGTTCCTGACCTTGCAATAGTTTTTTCTGGATATTTACATGTAATCAAACCTACTGGTGTATAACAGCCTAACTCAAAAATCCGGGTATGGAAAAGTTTCTAGAAATTTTGAATATATTAGTTCAATCCGATTCAAATATTGAATTATGATAAGTACATACATATATATGAATATATACGATATATATATAGATATGTATAAATATATACATAACACATAGTTTACAAATGGTATATGTGTACAAATTCTAGAATATGAAAAATGGCTTAAAATGATAGGGACGTGTGCCATTAAATGAAAGGAACACATGTCTTGTAAGTAAATAAGGTTAAGACACATACACACATTAGGTGTCCATGTGTAGAAACACCTAAAGACACCTAAGTAGCCATGTGTCTTCATCCTAAATCTTGCATGAAGATAAGGAGGACAAGCGTCCAAAACTAAATTACAAAACTAGCCTCGAAAATTACTATATATAAAGGGTGAAAAGGTTCACTTCATTTCATGCATTCATAAAACAAAAATAAAATAATATAAAGAGGAGAAGTTTAGGAGAAGCCAAGAGGATAAATACAAGATCAAGATACAAGTCTAAGGTGAGAAAAACTATTTAAGTTCATGTATTCATTTCATATTTTGAACAAAAGTTGTGAAATTTAAAAATGAATGATTGGACTTGAAAACCTGAAAATGACGTTCGGTATTTTGGGGATAACTTTTGCAATTCCTAATGAAATTTTGACTTCTCTATCAATTTGGAAAGCTAATTCAAAGGTTGTCACCTTTTGCACTTTTTCTAATTCGACCGTTTGTATACCCGAAAACTGGATGCAAAGTAGGGTAAAAATCAGCCCGTAATGGTCATGTTAAAAATGCCTTGTATTGTTGAATTTTATTTATTAAATAGATAAATAATTTTAAGGGTTTCTTTCTATGATTATTAAGTAGACAGAGAGAGCTTCTTACTATAGAAAATTTGGGGTCAAATACTAATTTTATCATAGAGCAATAGCCTCAAACATTTTGCGGAAAAACCGGCTGAAAATCAGAATTTTAGAAATTTGAAACACCTGTGGAATTTAAAACGCTTTTTAAATGATTCCAACCTTTAAGTGTTTCAAACCAGAGCATTCTATAGCATTTCTGAAGCGCTATATTTTTCTGAATTATTTATAAAGCACTATAACATGACAGATCTTGTCACAGCACATCTGAAACGCTACAGTATCTGTTTTAAACCATTCTAAACTAACTTGAGCTTTATGTAGCATTTCTGAAGCTCTGTCTTTTCTCTGAATTGATTATCAAGTCCTTTAACATGAACAGAACTTTTCGTAGCGCGCCTGAAACGCTGTAGATAGTTGTTTTAAGCCTAAAACCACCCAGAAGTTTTCATAACACTTCTGAAAACGCTGCCTTTTAGTTGAATTATGTATAAAGCACTCTAATAAGTCTAGAACTTTTCATAACGCTTTTTAACGGCGACAATTTTTATTTTATGGATGCTGAAACTTTTTGTAGCACTTTTTCAAGCGCTATCTTTTCTTTTTCTTTTAAATTTTAATTTTTTTATGAAGTAGTTTTGACGTTCTTTTTAACATAAAGGGGAAAAAAATTGAGGTTGTTTTGGGTTTGTCTTAAACCCTTAAAAATATGAACTGAAAAAGTAATTTAAGATTACTTGTGAGACACATTTTATTGTTTTATTAATTATTTTTCTTCGATGAGGTGCGGTATAACACAATAGATCTTGGGTAGTGCACTATTACTCTATGTTGGTATCGAGCCGGGTAGAGTACATCCCTATTTGATAACGGTATGCCGACCGCAATAGGATAGCATATCCTAACATCTAAACCAAGTCGAGGGTGTGGTTCAGATTCATAACCATATATTTGATAAATCATGAGTTTTTACGGAATGAAGTTATCATAAATTTGTTTGATTCAATATCCCGAAGTCTTCCTTGATTTTTGTTTTAAACTTTGGATTGACGAAACCTTTGAAGAAAAGAGTCATGATGAAACTATAATACAACCCTCTAAGAAATGATGTGGAAACTAAGCTTAAATAGCTATCTCACTGGGTCTGTGTTGCTCATGATGCTACACTTAAAACTTTTCAGGTTTAGATGGTTAGTTGGATGCTTTGAAGTGAAGGCTTTTACTATGTATATTATCTCTTAAATACTCATATGTATAATTATTTAATGGCTAGTTTCTTGGATCTTTGTAACCATATTCTATGATGGGATGATTGTATAATAGCTCTTCCATTTAAAATCTTGTGCTATGAATGATTTTATATTCCGATAAGCTTATGTTAAGTTGTGATACTGTTCTATTAGCACCATGGCTTATATGTAGCATCATCGCTTCTGGATAAGTATACCAGAGTGGGGGTGTTACAAACTTGGTATCAGAGCCAAGGTTTAAGAGATGCTTTTGGAAACTTTATAGTATCACAATTTAATTTGTTGGAATAGGAAGTTTATACGATTATTAACATCATTATGACTATTTGCATTTATAAGTTATGGCAAGCAACAGATCCTGGTGTACGTGGGATACATGGGGTGGTGTTAAGTGCACCACCACACCAAACGAACGATTAGTTGCTGCAAGTCGCACAACAGAAAAGCATGTGCTTAAAAGGAAAGCAAAGACGATCTTCCTCGATGAAATATATGAAGTTCACCATAGAGGTAACGATTATGAAGACGGTTTGAAAAGTGATCATATTCTTTACCGTATGCGCCACAAGATGAACCCTTTCTCAATGGCGATTAAACTTGCAAAACGTACTGACTATGGAGATGCTTTAGAATTTCTAAGGCAAGAAGGGGCATTACCACCACAAGGAGGGAATATAAGACATAAACGACTTCCAAATAAAATAGTGGAACAATATGATGAAGAGGAGTCAAAGACAGTTGGCTCAACTGATTACTCTCAAGAAGTCACCGGACCTTCTCGATCTGTAAAGAATGAAACAGGCCCTTCTTCATCAAAAGAAATAATAGTAATAGGTTAAAAATGAAATAGGAAGTTAAGTATTAGTTAACATATCAAGTAGTATGGATGACTATCTATATTTTGGGGAGTTTGTGGATAAACACCCAATATTTTGATTATAAATAAGGGTTATAAGTAGTATAATATGTTTGTGTGTTCATGACTTGGGTATGTCATTAGATATTCTTTATAACTAAAGATGTACTTCATTCATGACCATAACAAGGTATTTTTTTGTTGAAGGTCATGGCAAATCAAAATAACTCAACAACTCAAATTCAAGAGGCTCAGTCCTCCGCACAAACAAATGCTATGGAATTGTTGCATCTTTTATCAAGCAGATGGAGCAAGTTTCTTCAACATCTTCAACAAACCATCTTTTAACTTGTTTTTTAAATGTTTGAAACCTGATAAATTTTTTGGAGATGCCAATCCAGTTAAGGCAGAGCAATGGATTCAACATCTAGAGGATATATTTGAAGTTTTGGAATGTAATGAAGTCAACAAGAGGAAGTTGGTTGTCTTTCAATTATCAGAGGAAGCTCGAAATTGGTTGGAGCTAGTTCGAACAATAACTAATCCAAACGAGATGGAACAAATGGCATAGGAAGAATTTAAGGAAAAGTTCTTGGATAAGTACTTCCTAGAGAATGAGAGAGAGAGAGAAGTTGGAGACAAAATTTCAAAATCTTACTCAAGAAGTTACTTCAGTAGCTCAATATCAAAATAAGTTTGAAGCACTATCCCGATTTGGAAATCACTTAATTTATACACCCGGCAAGAGTGCTAGACGATTTGCAAAGGGGTTAATTCCTCCCATTAGAAGACATGTTATTGGTGATAGACGTAAAACTTATGAGATGATAGTAGCTGAAGCTTTAAATTTGGAAGAAGACTATCTTCAGTTCCAGCAAGAAAGGAAGATTTCAAAAAAAAGGAAACCAAACAATCTTTCTGAAAATCAAAAGAAACCAGATGAGAAGAAGAAGAAACCAAATGGAGGAAGCAAAGGACCGACGGGACAAGAAAAGGAGCCTGATAAAGTGAAAAGATGTTTCCAGTGCAATGAGATTGGACACATTTCTCCGAATTGTACAAAGCCAATTGTGTGTTACAATTGCAATGAACCTGGGCACATTAGTTGGAATTGCAAGAAGCCGAGGAAGGACAAAAAGGGACAACAAGGACGAGTGTATGCAGTTGTTTCTGAACAAGCTCAAGTAGAAGGTATTGTGTTTCTTTTTGACTTTCAAGCAAGAATTTTATTCGATGCCGGTGCTATGCCTTCTCTTATATCTGAAATATTTGCTACTAAGATAGGATTAATTACCTGTTGAGAAACTATAAAATCCTTTGATATTGTATAGTGTAGTAGGAGGGTGAACTAAACTTGAAAATATGTGTAGGAACTGTATCCTTAACTTTAAAGGTAAGGATATGGTGGTTAATTTAATTATCTTTACAATGGAACATTTTGATATCATCCTTGGGATGGACTGGCTTACAAAATATCAAGCTATCTTGAATTGTCACAACAAAACCATAAGTTTGACAATTCGAGAGTATGAAACCTTTGTTTACTCATGTGATAAAATTGAAGACGCTTTTATATCTGGATATATTGCTCATATCAATATCGAGGATAAGGATCAAATGGTGGACCAAATCCAGTGGTAAAGGAATTTAAAGAAGTTTTTCAAGAAATACCAGGGTTACCACCAAAAAGAGAAATTGATTTTTTTTATCAACTTAATCCCTGGTACAACTCCTATTGCTAAAGAAGCTTATCGTACGTCCCCTACGAAAAATCAAGAATTAAAGAGACAAATTAAGGAGATGGAGGATCAAGGGTTTATTAGACCTAGTAAATCTCCTTAGGGAGCACCAGTGTTGTTTGTGAAGAAGCACGATGGAACGTTACGGTTATGCACAGATTAGAGAGCTTAATAAGGCAACAATTAAGAACAAATATCCACTACTCGTATCAATGATTTATTTGATCAACTTCAAGGAGCTACCATATATTCGAAAAATGACTTAAGATCTGGGTATCATCAATTAAGAATAAAAGAAGATGATGTTCCAAAGTCAGCTTTCCAAACACGGTACGGACACTACGAATTCTTGCTGATGCCTTTTGGCCTTACCAACGCTCCAGCAGTATTCATGCATCTAATGAATCGTGTGTTCTGTCCATATCTTGATCATTTTGTTATTGTGTTTATTGATGATATCCTTATCTATTCTAAGAAAAAGAGAAACATGAATGTCCTTTGCGTTTATGTCTCCAAGCACTAAAAGAGCATCAGCTATATGCAAAATTAAGTAACTGTGAATTCTGGTTGGAGGAAGTAAAATTTCTTGGACATGTTGTCTCAAAGAATGGAATAGGAGTAGACCTGTCAAAGGTTGAGGCGATGTTGAAATGGAACCCTCCGACAACACCAACAGAAGTTCGAAGTTTTCTAGGATTAGTTGGTTACTTTCGAAGATTTATTCAAGATTTTTCAAAGATAGCATCTCCATTAACAAAACTAACTCGTAAGGAAACTAACTTTATTTGGGATGAAAAATGTAAGATAACATTTGAAACCTTAAAGAAAAGATTGACAGAGGCACCAATTCTGTGTTTGCCAAGGAGTGGAGTCCCATACAAAGTATACTCTGATGCATGCAGACAAGGATTAGGATGCAAACTAATGCAGGATGACAAAGTTATTGCTTATGGCTCTCATCAATTAAAGCCCAATGAAGCTGATTATCCAACTCATGACTTAGAATTGGCCGCAATTGTGTTTTAAAAGTTTAGAGGAACTATCTTTATGGAGAACAATTCCATGTTTACTCTGACCATAAGAGTTTAAAATATTTGTTCTCTCAAAAAGAATTAAATATGAGACAGAGAACGTGGATGGAATTTTTAAAAGATTATGATTTTACATTGCATCATCATCCAGGAAGGGAAAATATAGTTGCAGATGCATTAAGTCGAAAGACCTATGGCATAATAGCCCATTTAATGATAAGAGAATGGCGGGTCTAGAGACTCTTGCTGAGATGAACGCTTGCACAAGGATGATTAATGGAGCTATGGTTAACAAAATAGTACTTCTATGTAATCTTATAATTCATCCAACTCTAGTAAGTAGAATATTGAAAGCCCAAGAAGAAGACAAAAAAATTAAAAGAGTTATTTATGAAAATGAAGGATAAAGAACCCATGGAATGGAACACTGGTAAAGATGGCGGTTATAGATTCAAAAATCGACTATGTGTTCCAAATCAAACTGAATTGAAAAATGAAATTCTTAGTGAAGCGCATCTTTCAAGGCTAACGATGCATCCAGGAAGCACAAAAATGTTTAAGGATCTTAAACGTCAATTTTGGTGGAATGGAATGACGAAGGATGTTGCTGAATTTGTGGAAAAATGTCTTATGTGCCAACAAATTAAAGCAGAGCAGCAATGTAACGACCCGAGGTTTTTCGACTCCGAAAATCGACACAAAACCCCATGTCGACTGTTCAGACATCGAAAATACCGGATCATTAATAGAAAGAAATAAGAGGATGAGAAAGATAAGGTAGAACTAATAGAATAGAAGAAGAAGAACACAGCTGAGCAGAATCAGAGTAAACATGAATCTCACAGCGGAACGACTAAAATATAATATATAACAAAACTTTGAAATACAAAACTGTATTTGTATTTACATACCATATCAGAGTACATAAAACATTTGGTACAGCGGAAATAACTCTAAATAACCAACAGTGAAGACTCCTGCTTCAAGCTCCTCCAAGTGTATCTGTAAAGCCTGAAACACTTGACTGCCCGTACAAATTTGGGCACCCAAGAGTTTAGGGAAAAACAAACAAAATAAACTCTGGGTCGGTCATGGGACTGGTGTGAGTAAATTCCAAACCATACAGTTTAACTTTGAAAATCCTTTTGAAACAAAAGGATAATAGTAAGACCAGCCCACACATAAACACGAACGGTTTTTACCTTACTATAACCCAAAACACTTTGATATCAAAATCCAGTGATATTATAATAATGTCTAATCAAATAAATAACGAAATAGTAGAACGCTTGCATCTCACGCTCTACATATATAGTATAAAATCAAAAACCGCAGGGCGCTTATTGGAGATTGGATTCCAACTATGACAAGGTATGGGACCACCTTCCGATGATGTATCTCTAGAGGCGAATACACCTGGGTTCAACAAGAACGTCTTGCAACCCGGCCCACACATGACCGACCACTCATTTCGCTTGAGTGTATCGAATGTATATCACCAACGGTTGGGCTCAAACCACCGTTCCCGAATGGGCAGAATCGATAGATTTAGAAACAAAAGGAATTTCTCTAGATAGGTGATTATACACCCTAATGGGAGCGACCCACATAGCCATGTTGCCTGCCCGATTTTTGTCATTTCCTGGTTGTGAAGCTTGAGGCTACGTTTACCTTTTAGGACATCTGGCCACCATACACTTTGAATGCCACATCGTCAAACCCGTCAAATCACTAGTTGATCTTCCCAAAATATTACGGGTATAAAAGCCAAGAGAAACGAATTTCTCCGCCACCAGACGTAATATCTTGAAAAGAACGTCTTAGGTGATCTTCTAAGAATACGCTGTTAGGCATTCATCCATACAAGTTGTCCTGGGTCTGGACAAACAGAAAGCATCATTCTGAACAGGACGACCCTTGTACTTTACTCCGTCTTTAATTTTCTTCAGCATAATTTGCAGCGCTTATGCCTATACGGAGTGGTTTCAGATAGTATATCCAACCGGTCTCCCCGTATAGACAACGATGGTCAAAACACTTCGATAGTCGGTTGTTTAACTATCGAAGTAAAAACAACATCCATTCAATGTACAACCAATATCACACAAATCACAGGCACTTTTTATTTAACATTCGTTCTTATATTTCTTTGGACAAACGTTATTACTTATTACTTTTGAATAAGGGAATTTCAAAACAAACTGTTTACATTCCCTAGGGAGTAGTGCTATATATCATGCTTAAGCTTAGCCAACAGCGTTAATTTAACGTTATAGTTTAAAACTCGTCATACGCTGTAATATTCCTCTTTATAACATATCTCGACATAACAGTCACGCTTAAGCCTAGTCAACAGCGTTGTTTTATTGCTATAGTTCAAATACTTGAAATACGCTGCTATATTCCACCTTATATTGATCTTTGACATCTCTTACCGTTACAAAAATCTTGACATCTCTTTCTGTTACAAAAATCTTGACATCTCCTTTCGTTACAAAAATCTTGACATCTTTTTCTGTTACAAAATCTTGACATCTCTTTCTGTTACAAAAATCTTAACATCTCTTTCTGTTACAAACCAAATACCATCCCTCGATAATTGTGAAGCCGTTCAAGTTGGGGTATTTTAATTACCTCTCAGACCTTGATCGACGACGTTCTTACCTTAGAATAGATATAAGTTCGTAACTCTAATCCCTTATACTTTAAAATCAGTCAACCGTACTTCTTGTTATATTTTAAATATGGTTTTATGACGCCATATCCTTATTTTGAAAACTCGGTTATTTACATTAGCTTCAACTTCCTTGTTCAAACCCATTTTAAACATTTTTCTCCGCTTCGTCTTTCTTAGACAAATCCCTTATTAAACATTCCTCTTCGCTTTGTCTTCTTTAGACAAATCCCTTATACTTTAAAATCTTATTTAAACTAAACCAACTATTCGTTAATTTATTACATTAGATTAATCATCCCAATCTAATTTAATTAAATAACCAATTATTGATCAAAACAGTTTGCTTGGTAAATGTTTAGCCATGATTAACCCACTAATCAATTCTAACAAATCTTTTCATTTTGAACAAATAACATTTATTAATCCAAATAATTTCACTTGTATCGATTACTATAAAATAATAATTTATTTCTAAATAATCTCATTTACTATTAAATAAACAATAATCGATTCTAACTAATCTTACTTAATATGAAATCAACCATAATCTACTTGTAAATATCTCATTTAATTGTTCTTAAAACAATAAATACTTGTTATTAATCATCAAGTTAATCTCCGCCTACTTACTTATTAATCTTATTAATATAAGAATCCACTTTACCAAATCATTTAGTAAGTATGGTGAAACACGTGCTTCGCACACGGTGGGATTTTGGTAAAACAACAGCGGTTAAAACAAATGATACATTTATGGTTGGTTGTTGCCACTTTTTTTCTAATTCATATCATCTATTGATTAAATCAAAATAACGTTTGAATTTCCATTCAACGCTAATATCAACACAAGGTTTCAAAAATCATTTGGGTTCAAACAGTACATCTATATAAAACAAACAGTACATATAAATATTGAGGAATTCGGTTGGATTCCTCCAACCGATTTCCTGCATCCACCGATGTTAATCAACAATTATCACTGGTTCCATCCTAAGGAATATTATAATCGATGAAATTAGTATCCAACCGGTGATGTGTACATATGCAACGATATGTAATATTTCAACAAATTTAACCATAATCTGCCTAAACAATCATCTCACAGCATTCAACCATTATTTAAAATATAATTAAAATATTTTAAATAAAAAGAGAGTTAGTGAATTTACTCACCTTGGCGCGTTAACCGTTAAATAACGATTTGCGTTCCGTTAAGCCTTCATCAAGTAAAATGCTTACTGTGTTCATTTAATCGTGCTTAAGCTTTCATTAAGTAACCAGATCAGCAGTGCATTGAGCATCCCGTAACCACCGAACCCAGACGTCAAGATGACCTGTTCTTTTCACTGTTTTTGGAAAGCACAACCCCACTTTTTGACCGAGATCTGCAAACACACATGCCACTAACATCCTGCCAAACCTTTCATCACCGAATGACATCAACATCCGCCAACAGAAAGCCTCGACCTTCCCTTCAGTGTTCAACACAACCTGCCACTTAATACCGCCACTTCCCGTTAAGACCGTAACGCACCCATCAGTTCACCCGTCACCTATACCGCGTCCATCTCTTCTCATTTGCACCTACCAGCATCACGTAATTACTGTGCATGGACACTACAGTTACTACACCACTTCTATCATAAATTTTCAAGCCTTCCCTCACATCTTAAACCCCTAGTGCCTCTAGATTCTTCAAACATTCTCGCTCTAGATCTTATTTTCTTCCTTCAGAAAAGACATGCAACAGTCCTCACGTTAATCCCCTTCTTGTGTACACGTTGAACGATTCCCCCTCCTCCCATTTAAAAGATGTCCTGCTCCAGTCAAGCATCTCATGCCCATCACCGCCCATCAAGACAAGTCAGTCACCATCCATCGCAAATGGTGCCGCCTTCCTCTCTGAAGCGTTCCAACGTATGCATGCTCCTTTACCCTCACGTTCTTCCCTCTCCTTCACAAAAATGCAAACGAGACTCCCTTAACCCATTACTCCTCACACCGTCACACCAGTTCCGAACCGATCCCTCTGATTATCACCGCACCCTCCCCACTGGCCAACATTTCTTTGCGTCGACGCTGGCCCAATCCTAGCCTCATAGTTCAATTCGGTTTTCCAGCCCTATGGTTGAACTTCCAAAAATGCATATGAATGGAAGAGAGTTGTCCTAGGATCTCGTATAGATATGGGTTTTATTTTTTTCCGTGGCGTATTCATGCTGTGTGGAATGTATGAAGTCTCGAAAAAGCTTTATTTTTAATTTTCAGAAGAAGAAGATGAAGTGGGAGCCTCTATATTTATATATTCAACTTACTTTGCACGCAAGTAATAGACAATATAGGTTAGCTGTTGAAATGGTAGGTCTGCTGTTGATTAGAAAACACATAGCCGCGCAGAAGAAAAGAAAACTGCCTGTGTACCCCTTCGTTTACTTAGTTGCTAAGTTTTAGCTTAATATAGGGTAGGACCGTGGTACTCTTGCATGTGATGGGTGTGGTTCTCTGATAGATGACAACTCAAGTGGTAGCTGTGCGTTAAGACTTTGGGTTGTACCATTTTCCTTGGTCATTAAGGAACCCCATATACGTGTATTTAGTGTTTGCATTAATAAGTTAGTTGTAAGCTAGTATTTGTTTAAGTTAGACAGAACTGGTTGGAAATTTGTGTGCTGTTGTATCCTTTGCAACCATTTCAGAAGACGTTACACTTTATTTCGATCCTTTCAAAAGTAGGCGGTTGTGTACTTGTCATCATATGCCTTTTAACTTAGCCTTCCCAATCCATATACTTTAACCCAACTAAAGATAACCCATGTTAGCCTTGACTAATCCGAAGCACATAGTCTTTTCCATATTTTTATTTTCAAAGTTTGGTGTACCCCGTTTCGTAACATTTTGTTCATGTTCGAGCTATTACGGACAGAAGTAAGATTTTGGTCGTGCCCAGCGAGGTGTCGCGATCCCAAAAATATAATAATACCGGTAGGTAGATTCATATTTTGAATCCCCAAGATATCGATACAGGTTGCAAAATACTCCAAATAAAAAGTTGCATATTTAATTAATTAAAAATTACAGTAAAATTCTAAAAATTAAATTATCACTACGTCCCAAAGGAACCTTGTCTAAATTCGAAACTAATATCTAGTTATATCAAATAAACCGTTACGGTCGATATATGATTTCACAACGACTATTTGAATATTTGATTTGAATGTATCTTGCAATATATAATTCAGAAATTTGATTTTTCACCTTCACTAGAAGAATACAGTGCAACAGATTCCAACGTTTCTTGTTTTGTAGAAATCCGATTTAAAACGAGTCATGTACACTCAATTGAAGTTCAGAACGTTAAATTACGAACTGCAGCGTCGTTTTGAGCTCGATTATATTTAATATATATTTTTATACGTTCAACTTTGATTTAATTAATATATAAATCCATTTATATTACGAATTCAATATTTAAACTGTTTTAAATATTCAAATTCAACCCGATAAAAATGCGGGACATTACAAGCAACGACCGGCAGGACTTCTGCAACCACTTCCTATTGCTAAGTGGAAATGGGAGCATATAACAATGGATTTTCTCACTGGATTACCAATGACAAAACAAGGTCATGATGCGATATGGGTAGTGGGGGATCGCTTAACAAAGTCAGCACATTTCATACCTCACAACATGACTTACTCAAGGGAGAAATTGAGTAGAATCTATTTAAAGGAGATTGTTCGACTAAATGGTATACCAGTTACCATAGTTTCAGATAGAGATTCACGATTCACTTCAAGGTTTTGGAGATGTCTTCAAAAAGAACAAGGTACATCTCTAAACGTGAGTACAACCTTTCATCCTCAAACAGATGGACAAACTGAAAGAGTGAACCGAATCATGGAAGATATGTTAAGGTCTTGTATAATGGAATTTGAAATCATATAGGAAACTCACATACCATTAATTGAATTTTCATATAACAATAGTTATTATGCAAGTATTGGTATGGCCCCATATGAAGCTTTGTATGGAAGACCTTGTCGTTCTCCAGTATGTTAGGCAGAAGTTGGAGATCGTGAGCTTCTTGGTCCAGACCAAGTAAAGGAAACAACTGAGAAGATTTCACTATAAGGGAAAGATTACAAGCAGCCCAAAGTAGGAAAAAGAGTTACGCAGATCATAGAAGGAAGGATTTGGAATTCGAAGTAGGAGATCAAGTCCTTCTTAAGGTTTCTCCAGTACGAGAGGTAATGCAATTTAGAAAGAAGAAGGCAAAACTGTCACCGAGATCTATCGGACCATTTCGTATTACCAAGAAAATTGGAAAAGTTGCACACAAACTTGATTTACCTGAGAAATTATCAAATATACATAATGTGATTCACATACCAATGCTACGAAAGTATATTTCAGACCCATCTCATGTGATTTATTTAAGCGGCGTTAAAGTTAAAAAGGGGACCGAGTACATTGAAAGACCTGTTTGAATTCTTGACAGAAAAATTAACAATTTGAGAACGAAAGAAATTACCTTAGTAAAATTTCAATGGAACCATCATAACGAAGACGAAGCATCATGGGAAGTGGATTCAGAAATTCGTAAAGATTACCCAGAATTGTTTGAAGCTTAGATTTCGAGGACGAAATCTTTTTCTAAGGGTAGTAGAGTGCAACAGCCTAACTTAAAAATCCGGGTACGAAAAGTTTCTAGAAATTTTGAATATATTAGTTCAATCCAATTCAAATATTTAAGTACGATAAATACATACATATATACGAATATATATGATATATACGTATATATGTATAAATATATACATAACACATAGTTTACAAATGGTATATGTGTACAAATTCTAGAATATGAAAATTGACTTAAAATGATAGGGACATGTGTCATCAAATAAAGGAACACATGTCTTGTAAGTAAATAAGGTTAAGACACATACACATATTAGGTTTCCATGTGTAGAAACATCTAAGGACACCTAGGTAGGCATGTATATTCATCCTAAAGCTTGCATGTTGATAAGGAGGAGAAGTGTCCAAAACTAAATTACAAAACTAGCCTTGAAAATTACTATATATAAAGGGTGGAAAGGTTCACTTCATTTCATGCATTCACAAAACAAAAACAAAATAAGATAAAGAGGAGAAGTTTAGGTGAAGCTAAGAGGATAAATACTATTTAAGTTCAAGTTACAAGTCTAAGGTGAGAAGAACTATTTAAGTTCGTGTATTCATTTCATATTTTGAACAAAAGTTGTGAAATTTAAGAATGAATGATTAGACTTGAAACCCTGAAAATGACGTTCGGTATTTTGGGGATAACTTTTGCAATTCCTAATGAAATTTGGACTTCTCTATCAATTTGGAAAGAAAATTCAAAGGTCTACAACTTTCACCTTTGGCACTTTTTCTAATTTGACAGTTTGTATACCCGAAAACTGGATGCAATGTAGGGTAAAAATCAGACTGAAATGGTCATGTTAAAAATGCCTTGTATTGTTGAATTTTATTTATTAAATAGATAAATAATTTTAAGGGTTTCTTTATATGATAATTAAGTAGACATAGAGAGCTTCTTGTTGTAGAAAATTTGGGGTCAAATACTATTATTATCACAGAGCAATAGCCTCAAACATTTTGTGGAAAAACAGGCTGAAAATCAGAATTTTAGAAATTTGAAACACTTGTGGAATTTGAAATGCTTTTTAAATGTTTCTAACCTTTAAGTGTTTCAAACCAGAGCTTTCTATGCTATCTTTTTCTGAATTATTTATAAAGCACTATAACATGACCAGACCTAGTCACAGCGCATTTGAAATGCTACAATATCTGTTTTAAACCGTTCTAAGCTAACCTGAGCTTTATGTAGCATTTCTGAAGCGCTGTCTTTTCTCTGAATTGATTATAAAGTCCTTTAACATAAACAGAACTTTTCGTAGCATGACTGAAACGCGGTAGATAGCTTTTTTAAGCCTAAAACCGCCCAGAACTTTTCATAGCACTTCTGAAAACACTGTCTTTTTGCTGAATTATGTATAAAGCACTCTAATATGTCTAGAACTTTTCATAACGCTTTTTAAATGCTGAAGTTTTTATTTTATGGATGCTGAAACTTTTTATAGCAATTTTTCAAATGTTATCTTTTTTTTAAATTTTAATTTTTTTATGAAGTACTTTTGACGTTCTTTTTAACATAAAGTGGAAAATTTTTGAGGTAGTTTTGGGTTTTCTTAAACCCTTAAAAATATGAACTTGAAAAGTAATTTAAGATTACTTGTGAGACACATTTTATTAATTATATTTCTTCTATGGGGTGCGGTATAGGACCATAGATCTTGGGTAGTGCACTATTACTCTATGTTGGTATCGAGCCGAGTAGAGTACATCCCTATTTGATGACGGAATGCCGACCGCAATAGGATAACATATCCTAACATCTAAACCAAGTTGAGGGGGTTTAGATTCATAACTATATATTTGATAAACCATGAGTTTTTGATGGAATGAAGTTATCATAAATTTGTTTGATTCAATATCCCGAAGTCTTCCTTGATTTTTGTTTTAAACTTTGGATTGATGGGACCTTCGAAGAAAAGAGTCATGATGAAACTATAATACAACCCTCTAAGAAATGATGTGAAAACTAAGCTTAAATAGCTATCTCACTGGGTCTGTGTTGCTCATGAGGCTACACTTATTTCAGGTTTAGATGGTTAGTTGGATGCTTTGAAGTGAAGACTTTTACTATGTATATTATCTCTTAAGTAATCATATGTATAATTATTTAATGGCTAGTTTCTTGGATCTTTGTAACCATATTCTATGATGGGATGATTGTATAATAGCTCTTCCATTTAAAATCATGTACTATGAATGATTTTATATTCCGATAAGCTTATGCTGAGTTGTGATACTGTTCTATTAGCACCATGGCTTATATATAGCATCACCGCTTCTGGATAAGTATACCAGAGTGGGGGTGTTACATGGTGCTTGTAGTACGTACACCTCTTCGGAGGAGGATTAGTTCGGGTTATGTGCACTTATAGTAGTATAGGCGCACGACCTATACTCTTGTACTCTTTGTTGCAGTTTCTGAACCACCATGCTTCACTCTTGTTTTGTATTTCCAGCGTTTCTGGCACTTCAAACCGTTTTGTTATTTTGTGCCTGTGTAGAACACCTATTTTTCTACCTCCCCTTTCTAATAAAAGTGGCATGGTCCACTTTAAAAAACAGGTCAACTTTGCTAGATTTTATTTAGTTTCAAAAGTTTAATTTAAGTCATCTAAATTAATATAAAATAACTACTTAATTGATAAAATAATTTAATTTTAAATTTTAATCTAATATAAATCCTTAAATTTTATTAATTTTTTTATTTTAATATTTAAATTTAAATTATTGATTTGTTTTAGTAACTTTAATAAGAAGATAAAGATTAAAAATTAAGTTCTATTGTTTAAATAGATTTTCAGAAGATATGTCAAAATTATATAATTTGGTTTGAATAATAAAACTTAACTATTGACTTGAAATTTTGATTTATTAATATAAAATGTTTAAAGATAAATGATTTCGAAATAAAATATTTGAAGTGAATATTTTATAATTGAAATAAATTTTAACTTAAGATTTTAGTTTAAGTATGTTTTATAAAAATGACCATGATGTGAAATAAACGTTTGGTTGTTAAAAAGATCGGAGTTGGATATTGGCATACCTCTGCCAGTATCGAAACCAATTTAACAACTATGTATGCGGTGAAGAATCCAAAACGAAGTAGGATGGATTTGGCGTACAATTACTTAATTGAAGAAAGAGAACGATAATGGATAGCCTTAACATTTGTGTCATAATTAAAGTGACAAAAACATGATCCATAACCTAGATAAAAAAAGGTAGGTCCATCAGTCGCGTATGCTTCTTCTAATACCATAAACTGCTCCATCGGTTGTGTACGATTCTTCTAATACCATATCTCAAGCTTGATCCATAACCTTCCCCGTTGTCCACATATCTATATTTTAGCTATTTTGTATTTTAATCATTTCCATCTCAGACATTTTATTTCAATATGTGTTGGGATTTTGTTGTACTTGGATTTTTGTGATATCGGTGTTGAGACTCTATGTTTGACTTTGAGATTTTAGTTATCTAGTAGCTTCATCAACTATGTTGATGTGAAAAAATTGGCACAACACCCAGCCAATTCCAAGACAATGAAACTTAACGTTCGGAATGGAAAATACGCAAGAAAGTAAATAAACATAGTGTTTATAGTGGTTCGGTTCTCGAGATCCTACATCAGCTTTGAAGGAATTTCTCTTTTATTCACTTTTATGTCAAAGTACAATAGTGAGAAGTATGTTCAACAAGATTACAATGGCGATGGTGGAAAGTATGTTCAACAAAGTCCATAACAGAGCCCAAGTTCTTCTTCTCGAGATGACTATGCTGTCCAAAAATTTCAAGTGTCCAAGAAGAGGTAAGTTTCTTCTTCACGGAGTGATGGAGCAAGCTTAAGAGAGAAATAGGCAATATCTTCCCAAAGTGTTAAGAGAGCAAAATTCCAACCCTTTTCTCAAATCTGGAGCAGGGTATTTATAGGGAAAGGGAGAAGGTAGAAGTAGGAGCAGGAGAGGGAGCAAAAAATATATATATATATACACACGTTTGTATAAAATACTCCAAAATATATTTCCAACTAGCCACTCTTGGGATTGAACACCCAACTTCACACTAATCATCTTCATGCCTTACCACTCCAGCAACACATTCTTTTGGTTTCAAACTCAACACACACACACACACCACACACACACACACACACACACACACACACACACACACACACACACACACATATATATATATACATTCAAGCTTTTACAACAACTTCACCCACACAAACACAACACTCGGCACAATGGGCAATGGGAAGGCAAGGAGGATGGATTTAGATTTTTACCAAAATTTACAAAAACTAAACAAATTTTTGGCCATATTAGATTAAATTTTAGGACTAGTTAATTTAATAAATTAGAAAAGTTATAAACATAAAAGTTGTTACAAATTCTTTTCTATTCGGTTAAAAAAATAAAAAACTAGATTTGGATAAAATTTGAAGAACATACAACCGAAACAGCGATAGATAATTTTTGGGTCAGAA
Source organism: Allium sativum (assembly GCA_030737875.1). Lineage (NCBI taxonomy): Eukaryota > Viridiplantae > Streptophyta > Magnoliopsida > Asparagales > Amaryllidaceae > Allium > Allium sativum. The sequence goes on along the minus strand of CM060909.1, from coordinate 52,146,823 downwards.
ATCTGAATCTAAAATTACGTCTGAAAAATTGATGGCTTTGATCTGGAAAAATTGGAAATCTAAAAAGTGTTCAACACAAAAGTTGTATCTATTTCATTTTCATTCGATCTGAAACTAAGGAAAAGTGGTTTTGGGTTTTCTAACAGGAAGCTACGGCCTCTCCAACATAGATCAAAATATGGAAAAATAATTGAGAAAATAAAATGAGGAAAAAGGGATTATGATTAGGATTTATGGCTTCTTTTGGTTCGTGTTTTCATGAGAAGAAAGGAAGGGTTTTCTCTTGTGAGGAAAACACCAATACACGCTGCAAACAAAAGATGGAGAGGGGAGAGAAGGAATAAATTTTGTGCTTGCCTGATTTTGATCTTTTTTTGTTTGCAAATCATTTTCACCAAATCTCCTTTTCATTGCAATTTGATTTGAGAATTTTTCCATTGATTTGAATTTGAGAAATTTGAGATCTAGATTCACACAGAAAAAGAGAAAGGAGATGGGAAAAGTTCGGAGAAAAATAAATGAGAAGAAAAAAAGAATACATGATATTTTATTTGTGTGGGAAGATGTTACAAAATTCTAAAATGAAAATTTAATACATATGTCCCTTCACATTAACTTCACCTATTCAAATTCAAATCGGTATCAATACTAGTAAGAATATCAAGGAAGATACATATCAATTACAGATAAATATGCGCCTAACAAACGTAATCCGTTTTTGCTCGTTTCTACAATTATAAATGCGAATTCTAGACAAATGAATTTGAATTTCAACGAATCAAAAAATGCTGGATGCTCAGAATTCAGTACAGATTCGAAAAAAGAAGAATTCAAATTTTGACAAATTTTATATTTTGTCTTTAATTTAAATTTAAACCAATCTTGACCAAAACTAACTTTTTTTTGAATATTTTATAATTTGATAGATTTGGCACATCAATATATTCATTGATTCAATTTTATTATTCAAGTTTAATTTTTATAAATCTACTTACATTTAAATAACAAAATTTGAGTCATTTAAACAATTACATTCAAATTTGACGGTTGTTTAATTCAAATGTTCAAACGATACTTATAATTGTTCATTTACAAAATCAAATTTGTTTATTTCATTCTGTTCAGAATAAATAGAAGTTTTAAATATTGAAAATTTTAAATTCCAATCAAATTATTAATTACAAACCTTTTAAAATTCAGGTTGTTACATAAGAGTTGGATATTGACATACTATCCACCAAAATCGTAACCACTTTAACAACTGTGTATTTGGGGGAGAATCCAGAACGAAGTAAGACTGATTTGGCATACGATTACTGGATTGAAGAAAGAGAACGATGATGGATAGCTTTGACATTCATGTTATAATTAAAGTAACTAAAACATGAGCCATAATTAGACCAAGTAAAGTTGCTCCTCTGATCGGACATGCTTCTTTGAAAACCATATCTTTTGCGTTGTGATTGATTTGTGGTCATCTTTTATTTATGGGAGTTCTGTTCGAGATGTGCGATGGCGACGCGCTATGCTTTACCACCAGCTCGGTTTCGCAATCTGGTATAATCCGACCGTTGGGTGTCTCCTCGTATGCCTTGTCATGTTACCTTGATCGAGCCCGTTACGAGTTTAGTTCAACTTTGTCGTATCATAGCTCATATTTATGCTCCAATGATTTACTAGAATTTATTTGTAGACTATACGACAATGTTCGTAAAATGTGTTAAAGGGAAAAATATAACGCCTTAATACTATTATCAACACAATATTTTATTGATGGACATTGTATAGTATCATATTATATTATATGTATATAGTTTAACGGATCCCTAAAAGATGAAAATCTCAAACATCCTTTGAGTTAGTTATTATATTCACTCGAACATTTCACTTGAGTTGATTTATTTACAGAAGAATATTAATCTGGGCTCGAGTGTTTTGTTCTACTTTATTCTCGGTTCAGCTTGAACGTTTAGTTCATTAGAGATTCATCTTGGGAGCCGAACGCTTGTTGAAGACTTTTCCAACGATCTATCTTCAAGCTATTTCGTATTTTAGTCATTTCCATCTTATACATTTTATTTCAATATGTAATGGGATTTTGTTGCACTTGAATTTCTATGATATTGGTGTTGAGACTTTGTATTTGGCTTTCATATTTTGGTAATCTAGTGACTTCATGAACTATTATGTTTCATTTTATTTCCACTACGAAATTTTTGTAGTCTTTTGTATCTACGATTTTGTGATATTATTTTATTTACTCTAAATTTATCAACTATCCTTTTTTTTTAATAATTCGAGTTGGTTTACTTCCGACTTGAATGGTTTGAGATAGCTGGTCGTTATAGTATTGAAAATCTTCAAGATAACAAGTAGATAGAGTTAAACTTAAATAAAATTTACAACTTTTAAATTAAGTTAAATAATAGTTAGTGATTAAAATTAACTAGTTAAATTTTAGTTTTATTTAAAGATTAGTCCATTTATTTATTTTTTATGTGAAGTTAATTAACGTTTAATTAATTACTATTTGAATTTTAGTTTAAATTAAAATTTAGTTAATTTTAACTTAAAATTAAGTGGGAATTAGACAGACATTCCTATTTTTCAAACTTATTTAAGGTGGCTCATTGTGTAACTTTGCATGTAAAGCAGATCCCTATTTCCTGTAGTAACGTGTTTTTCTGATTTTTCACGCTGCTGCGTAAAAAAATTCAAAAAACTGTAAATATTCACGAAAGGATTCTACAAAAAAGTTGGTGAAATATCAACAAATTTTGTGAATAATTGCAGAAATTTCTACAATTATTCACACAGTGTATTGTTAGTATTAAAAATGAAACAAATAGTCGCACCAATATCTGCAATTATTCCGAATAATTGCAGACATATCTACAATTATTTTACAGTGTATTGTATATGTGTACCATGTGAAAAAATTGCAGAAATATCTACAATTTTTGCAAAAATGGCTTCTTTTTCTGCAATTTAGCAGGAAATGAAATATTTTTTAGTTATATGCAATTTTAATCAATTTTTGATATTTTTCTTCAATACGTTAATGTTTGAATAAGTATAGGCTCTGAAGTTGAAAGTTTACAGCAAATCAGCAAAAATTGCATGAATCTTTGCAATATTTTGAAACTACTGCTGCGATTTCTGAAATTTAACAAAAAATTACATAAATTTGTTGAAATGTGTTTTTTTCCTTTTCGAATCATTTTTTTGTAGTTTTCTTGCATGAAGGTGAAGATGATTATAATTCCGTGGCATCTTCGTTTTCTCTTGATTCTTGAGATAATGACGATATATATCTGATTCCTATTATTTTTGAGTTTTTGGATGTGTCTGAGCTTGTTTTAGTTTGCCACCCAAGCAGGCAATTGAGCTCCACATCGATCTCAATCATGGTGCTCAATAGTTAGTCGTTCTCCTATGAGGATATCTACAAAATAAAATGAGGAACTGAAAAAAATTTATTGAAACTTAAAGCTAAGCAATTCATTCAATCTAGTTCTTCTCCATGGGGATCCACAATCGTCTTTGTTAAGAAATATGATGGTACTCTTAGGCTTTGCATGTATTACCACAACTTTAATGAGTTAACCATCAAAAAAAAATATTTGTTGCCTAGGATCGACGACACGTTCGGTCAAATAAGTGACGCTAAGGTTTTCTATCAGCTCGACCTTGCCACTGGATTTCATTAGCTACGATTTGTGAAAGATAACATTACTCTTACCATATTTCACACTCTTTATGGTTACCATTAGTAGCAGGTTACGCTATTTGGTTTGACGAATGCTCCATCCTACTTTGTCAATCTCATGAATCGAGTATTCCGAGAATTTCTTGAGAAGTTTGTCTTGGTTTTTATCAGTTATATCTTTATATGTTCTAAGTCTGAAGCCAATCATGCTCATCTCTTGAGAATTTTCTTGATTAATCTTTGTCAGCACCATCTTGAAGCCAAATTCTCCAGGTGTCATTTTTGGGAGAGTAAGGTGAAGTTTCTTGGCCACGTCATATCTTCTGATAACATTTCTGTTGATCCAACAAAAATAGAAGCCGTCTAGAACTGAAAAAGACCAAGGAACAATTCTGAGATTCACAGCTTTCTTGGATTGGTGGGTTATTACCGTCGATTCATCAAGGATTTTTCTCGCATTATTCTTCGTCTTACTAGTATCAGATGGAAAGGAGTTCACTTTATTTCGTCTAATAAGTGTGAAGTTTCTTTCAAGAAATTATAAGAACTTCTCACACATGCTCCTATCTTAGTGGCTTCCTAGGGGAATCAAGATCATCTTGCCTATACCGATGCCAGTTGATATGGTACTGGTGCCATCCTTATACAGAGAGATCAGGTAGTTGTCTATGCTTCTAGGAAGTTGTGCCTAAATGAGATTTGGTACATCCCTCGCAACTTAGAGTTTGCCCATTATCTTTACTTTGAAGATGTGGTGTCATTATCTTTTGGGCGAGCTCTTTGTTTTATACTCCGATCACAAATCTTTTAAGTATCTTTTCACTCAGAAAGATCTTAATATGCGGCAATAGCATTGCATCGAGTTCCTCACCTCTTACGACTTCAATATCCAGTACACATTTGGAAAGGGGAACCGATTAGCAGACACAACTGATTCACAAGTAGTAAGCAATTGTTTCTATGATGCTTACTGAGTGAAAAGTGTTAGAAGCTTTATCTTACTGTGATATTCATGATCATGATCCTATATCAGATTCTTCCATTTTATTATTCAACACGAAAACTTAAAAATGTAAATTTGATATAGGAAAAATTATTAAAGGTTTGTATATGTTAAAATGCAATAATTTTAGTAATATATTGAAAATGATAAATTTTTGTTATAAAAAGGGTATTTTGAATATTAATTGAGTTTCAAATGATAGTATAAAAAGTGAAATATTGATTGAAAATCAATATTTGAGTGTTGAAACAGTTTTAGTACAGTTTGTATATTCACTTTGTCAAAAAATGTATTTTGTGTGATTTTAATGTTAAAAATGTAAATTTAAAATAATTAAGATTGTAAAATAAATATTTTCTAAAAAATGTAAGTTTTGTTGTGATTATAATGAAAATCGTGTTTAAGATGTTTAAAAAGAATCTAAAACAAATTGTTATAATATTTGTAAAGCTAAAACATGTTTAAAATGTGAACAAATTATGTTAAATTGTGCAATATGATGTAAAGAATGTGTTAAGTGAGCCTAATAACATAATCAAGCCTAATTTGGAACACTTAGCATAATTGGATTGGGTTTGGGTCTAAACCTAGCCCATTACCCAAGTTAATTAGCAAAAAAGATTTTTCTTCTGAGAAGTACATATTCCCTTTTAAGGCATCTTCTTCTTCTTCCATGTAAAGTAATATGAGAAAGAAATTTACGAACCCCTCTCTAAATCATCAAATCCAAACTAAATCTCAAATTAAAATAAGGAAAAGTTTGCAAATCTTATTTCTAATAGGTAATCACTTCAAACTAAGGTAGAATTTCATCTATTCATTTGATTTGAGAAGAAATTGTTAGCTATAAGATTTATTATTCCCTGCATGTCCGTATTCTTACTGTTATAGGTGTTTGAGACATTTTTCTAGCCTATAGCTTCCTCTTTGCAAAGCAAATTTACTTTAGTTTGTTGTTAGTAAATCTAAGGTGATTTAATCCTCACTCTTCTAGCTTAAGCTGTGTTTGTACATTGAATCGAATTCGATAGAGTCATCTATAGGAAGTGTGACCTACAGGTCGATCAAATGCTCACATAGGTCGACCCTATGGTGGACCTATGCTTAAGTGAGGGTCGACATAGCCGAATGATTTTAGTGCCAGGCCAAGCTTGTTTTACAGTATGTTTTGCCACTTTAATTCTTTTATTTTTGATGCTATTTCTGAAAATTTTCTACAAGGTTTTGAGCAAATTCTAGGGGATTAATCCTATTATGGAAAAGCCAATATTAACATTGATCCATACTCCGAGTTGATGAGTTTTCTTGTGAACTTTCGTATGCTGATTTCGTGAACTATCATTGATTCTTGCCTATCATGTGCACAAGTTCATAAGTCGTTTTCAAAAGAGTGTTTATACAAAAATTATCTTTTAAGATAAAAGTTTTAAAAGGTTAAGTTGTAAAGATAAAATTATTTCATAGCCATTATAGATAAATATATTCTCTAATATAAAGAGATTTCAAAGAAACGATTTCCAAATAGTTTTCGAAAAATCATTTTAAAACCCATTTTCTCGAAATAAGTACTTTCTATATAAAAACTACACATTTATGCACTCTTCGAGAGAAAAGGGAAGCGACTTAAACGATGTGGTAAACTACGTAGTATGGGACACATAAGTTTATTACATCGGTTAATTTTGGACTTATTCGAGTGAAGCTATTTCTGTATGGAGACTAACTTGTAATAAATTTGTAAGTGATAGCATATGGTATGAGATGCACTGTTCTCACTATTTGGGATATTATTTGGGAGTTGGTGAAACATTCAATGCAGACCTTCAGGACCTCTATGTGAGTTGCCAGTACTTTCGAGTCATATGTATGCATGTCCAAATCTGTTTGAAACTTTGTGAGACGCCAAATCTTTGTGAATAGTATTTGGTAGGCTTCGATCATCTATGTGGTGCACGTGCAAACATAGCTTAGATTCTCCAATTTATGAATGCATTTTTGTGTGATGATTTCATTTCTATGTGATACTTTCTAGATTTCATGCTTTCGTGATTTCTTGAACTCATGATTTTTAAATGTTTTCACCATTTTTATGTGAGTTTTATATGCATAGATTATCAGCTATATGACGATTTATATGGTGATTACATTTCCATGTGATAATTATTTTTTAGTAGTGAAATCCTAATCAAGTTCTATATATTAAGACTTTGGAATTTTAATTTAACGTTCTATGTGGTTATCTCCTTATACATGAGACCTAATTGTTGACTAAGATGAACTCATCCCATGTATATTATATCAGATGAGCCTATGTTGTTACTTCACTGTTGGGAAGTTTTACCATTATGTGATATCTTCCTTCACCTGCTGTGCTCTACTCATCTTGTTTAAGCTAGATCGACCCGTATATTTTGTGTACACGGATTAGATCGAGTTGATTTAGGTTAGTCACTTGTTGTTGATTTCTTATTAGTTTTCTTTCACCTTAGATTATTATATTGTCTTTCTGGATGCTTAGACATGTTTTGTGTAGCTGTCTTGTAGTCTATTTGCGTAACTTTGATGTAAATATTCTTTTATATGAGACTTTTATGTGTGTATGTGGTTCATATAACCAATTACGTATGTATCACTATGTATTGTACTTCTGATGTATCTGTATACAAATGTGTTTATTGTTCTGTGATCAATATTATGTGATATTATTATATTTTGATATGAATAGATCCTTAGACATTGACGATTTGTTTTAAACTTGAATTGAGTATGTCGATCCACATATGATAAGAAAAAATCAGAGCAGCAAATTGACGTATTCAATATGTTTAATACAAGGCGTATAGATGGTCGATCCTAGCCAACCATATTCTCTGCACTAGCAGGCGATATTACTTAGTAATACTATTTATTAGTGTGTGTCTTGGGGTGAGGTTTCACATGTAGACTATTAACTATAGGGCTTGAAGAAGGAGATGGGGAATGAGGCTGGTGTAGGCTATATAGATTCTTCCGTCTTATTATTATGTTTGTTTCTACTGTTGTTCAGTTTGAGTAGCATATACTATCTTATTATTATATACTGACTCTTTGGTTGCAGAGACAAGTCAGATATGAGACTTAACATGTCTATTTCCATGTCTTACAATATATCATTTGATAGATCTTATAGCTCACATCATACTATTGTCTAACCTAAGGTTTTATGTCTCCTCTTATTATCTTGAATGCTCTTAGGCGTTGTCATTGATTGGTTGACATTGTCGGTGAGTAGAGTAGATAACATGTTAGGTTTTACGAGGATGCTAAATCGAAGATGAGCTTAGAAGAGCTAAAGCATATATCGTATTTGTATATATCTGCTATTTGTTGTTATTAGAGTACTCCGAAGGAAGTAGTGAGGTTGACATGTATTCAATATAATGGTATTTCATGTACATGAATCAGTGATATAATGATGTTTCTGCTATTTTTTTTTCACTATGTTATGACTCACTACATTAATGTCTATATTTCTTATTATACTTTATCCACGCACTGTGAGATATACCACATGTTTGGTTTTGATTATCACATGTGACGGCTGGCCCTACTAGTTTGGCATGTTCCAGTGCACTATTTTCCTTATTCACGTGACAGTTGGCCTTACTAGTTTGGCATGTTCCAGCGCGCTATTTTCCTTATTCACATGCAAGTAGCATAGGGCGATCGTGACAAATTCTAAATGCGTCATAAATAAAGACAATGAAAGGCAGATCTCATATTTGGTGAAGATGGTTGGGTTGAAGTACCTCATAGTACCTAGTTAAATATATTTGTTTGCCTAAATAAATATTTAATTGGTTTGATTTGGACTTAATTTAATTTGACTGAACTTGATTGACTATATTATAATTTGTGTGAATAGTTGATCGATGATAACAGTTTTGTTGTATCATTCTTTATGTATGTATTTTCTTTGCATAATTATCTCTCTCGTGATTAGTTTATAGTATGTAATTTAGGGAAGTCAGTATTTGAGTTAGTATTTAAGTCAGTATTCAAGTCTGTGTTAGAATTATGATTAAAATTATTAAATTTTGTCGATGACAAAGAAAAATAAATTAAAATTGGATAGATAGGCATTGATTAAAGGGGGGGGGGGGGTTTAGGACACAGAGGGAGTTAGGTTATATTTAACAAGAAAGATTGTCATCATAAAAAATGTGGAGATTATCAGTACCATAGATAATGGTTTTGGTGACAACAATCTTAAGAAATTGTGGAATATTGAAGATAGAAAACAAATTGTAGAATCTAACCTATCATATTCAGAAACAAGTTATTTATAATTAGGTCGTGGGATGCAAACTTAAAGAACTCTGATAGTTGTATTAGTCATGTTCCTGTCTGGATTAAGTTAACTAATTTCCCACTTTTTTCCTGGTCTAAGTTGGTTAGTGAGACGACCCGAAATCCCGTTCAGACGGAAACAAGGGTTATCTTTGGAATATAACACAGAAACAGATAATAGCAGAACAGAATTAAATAAATACACCAGATAATGAACAATAGAATATACTGGATAAAAGTAATCATCAGAGTTACACAGTATACAGGATCTTACTTAGTACAAATACAGTTCAACTATACATAAATGTCTACAGCGGAAATAAACAAAATATGTACAATAGGAGCTGAACAGCATAAAAAGAGGTAAATGATAGAATCCATCTTCAGCTCCAGCTATCCAGAAAAAGAACCAGCTAAACCTGAATACAAGGCTGCCCGCGTAGAAAAAGGGGCACCCGAGTTTGAGAGTGAAACAAACTACGAGTCAGTCATGGGACTGGTATGAGAAATCTACTCAACACATATATAATTTGGCAAATCACAGGACCACGCCACTTTCGTGGAACGGGTTTACTCCATTGGATTGCCAGTGCTTTAAAACAAATCTTTCTTTTAAACATCGCTATGCTTTTTATAAAAATGAAGCCATTATAAGACTCAGTTCCCATCACACAATGCAACGCAAACCGGAGGATAGAGTTTTACCTTATAATGGCCAAAATATGATTGATACGAATAAAACAAAGGCATTTGATATTATTTCTAGTGTTTATGTGTTTTGAAAACAATTTCAAATCATAACTATCAATCATAGACGGCATGGGTACCATATATCATGTCGCCATATATATATATATATATAATCTAAACCGCACGATGTCGTATTTGGAAATTGGATTTCCGTCATGAACCAAGGCAAAAGATAGTCCTTACCGAATTCGAGACAATCTAGCACATGTCTCAGGCCCAGACTCAGGTGGGCCCTTGGATCGTCAGGGCCGGTCCACCGATGTGGATTATTATGCCTGAACACTACGTTTCTCCGCCCTTTGGGGCGTAAACGAGCCAACGAATGACTCCATCGGACCCGGATCGTCCGATCAAACCGAGGCGGCTCGCAACAGCAACAACCACATAGGTGAAAAGTATATAAATGTCAGGGCTGGTAGGTCACTGACACCACCCTAGCTAGAAAGAAACGCAGGCCCTCCCTGATGTCCTCTCCCGTTTTAGGTTCATACCGGGGTGTGAGGCTCGCGAATTTACGTTATACACAAAGCTACGCCACACAGGCGGTGCTTTGATCATCACCACAAGACTTTGCTTTTCAACAGAAGCCCTGATCACTGCATCTTAGCATGCCACACAAAATAAATCCTATGTCAGACACACAGTCCATTTACAAGTCCGTTCTGGGTCTGAACGAAACCGGAGGCACTAAATACCTCGCAAACCCATCGATCACCACGTACGTCTGGACGATCACCACTCATTATCCATATTTCGGGATGCCTCCCAATCAGGACCTCGGTTACCATCCAAACGAGGTGAAGATCTCCAGTCTTCGACCGTCGTCTTCATCTTCGAATTTCAATCGTCGGTCAATTATTTGAAATGAGAATTAACTCGGCCTTTTCAAATGATTCACGTATTTTTTGAATTTCAAATCGATTTATTTCAATGGTTAAATTATTCGACAACACCAATTGTGTTCTTTAATGTAATTTTCACACCAAACACATTCAACCATCAAATACAACATAAATCGAGCAAATTCAGTTTATTTCCATTCCATATCGTTTATGATATTTTATAATGATTTATCGCTATTTTTATTTATTTTAAAATAGCCTATTTATTCAAAACGACGCTTCGGGCCATAAAGCGGCCGTGGCGCTGTTTTTCTTCAGATTTGATTTACACATATCTGAAAATCTAACCGTTGGATCTTCGCAAAATTTACATCATTAGAAAGGTCTTTTCAAAATGAATCCAACGGTTCCAGTTTCGGGAAATTCCGACGGTCGGATCTCCCGGTACAATTGTTTGAAGTTTCGATTTCAAAATACGAACTGCAGCGTCGTTATTCGATTAAATATATAGTTATATATATATATATATATATATATATATAAATATAATCGCTACTGGTGCTGTTTTTCTTCAGATTTGAATTAAACATTCCAGACAATCCAACCGTTGGATTTTTACAAGGTTGGTGCCGTTGGGAAGATATTTCCAAGGCGAACCCGACGGTTGAGGTTTCGGGAAAATCCAATGGTCGAATTTCCCGCACTAGTTGTTTGAAATCACGGTTTCAAAATACGAACTGCACGGCTTCATTTCGTTTTAATTTTATTTATATTTATATATTTATATATTTATATAAATATAGTTCATTCAATGATTTCCATATCGTTTTCACTTCAAATATTTTTCTAACACCTTTAAATTTTGGAAAATTTCACCATAACCTCCCCTGCACCGAGAGCATCGGGAAATCGCAAATAGCTTTCCCGGTCCTTCTAATCTCAAAAAGAAAAAGAAAAAGCCAAGCGGCTAGCCAACAGGCTCATAAAATCATCACCCAAACAAAACAGTAAATGTGTACCTATTTGTCGGGCACAAAATTTTATTCCTCTTCTCTAGCCCCTTTGCCGTAACCTGTTCAATGAATATGTATGTACATATATATACAGTTCTTATCATTTATCCTTTTCTATTCAACTTCATATTTGATTTCTATTTGGTTTAAAAACACCATTCATTCTAATGTTACATACATAGGTGCAAATCATTTCATTAGCTAATTAATGAATATTTCAACTCATATATGTTTATTTTGAACAAGTGGCTATTTTTAACACTTCACATTTCTACGATTTATGCATACAATAAAAATGTGATTTTTATTGTAAAACAATTCATTTCAAAATATGAATACCATTCAACACATGAATTTCTAATCAACGAATGAATATCAATTCAACACATGAATGTTTTCTATAGTTTCTATATATAGATAAAAATGTGATTTTTATTATCAAACAATTTATTTCAAAATATGAATACCATTCAACACATGAATTTCTAATCAACGAATGAATATCAATTCAACACATGAATGTTTTCTATAGTTTCTATATATAGATAAAAATGTGATTTTTTATTATCAAACAATTTATTTCAAAATATGAATACCATTCAACACATGAATTTCTAATCAACGAATGAATATCAATTCAACACATGAATGTTTTCTATAGTTTCTATATATAGATAAAAATGTGATTTTTATTATCAAACAATTTATTTCAAAATATGAATACCATTCAACACATGAATTTCTAATCAACGAATGAATATCAATTCAACACATGAATGTTTTCTATAGTTTCTATATATAGATAAAAATGTGATTTTTATTATCAAACAATTTATTTCAAAATATGAATACCATTCAACACATGAATTTCTAATCAACGAATGAATATCAATTCAACACATGAATGTTTTCTATTCAATGAATAAATATAGTTTAAACATATGAAAATAATTCAAACACACAAATATTATTCAAAATTTCGGCAGCATAACGGCAGGGTAGTTAAAACCGGGACCGTCCCTAGTACGGCTCCTCGCTCTACCTTAAAACCTCGCGGTTTTTGACAATGGGGATCATGCATCTAGTTCGCACGCAGGCGGCATGTATATATTTATTTCATTTCCACAAACTAATCCTATGTGGTTTCAACCAAATATTTCTCAACCACAAATGGGTATTTTTCAACCACAATCAACCAATATCAATCACAAACAATCCCAAACAATCATTCGCTATCAATCAATTTTCACAACAATTTCAATAAATAAATATCGTCCATGGTTTGTGGACGAGGGGCGTATATATATATATATATATATTTATATATAGCAATTCACTTTCATTTCACACATATATATACATTTTTAAATCAGAAATCTCACCAATAGCTATCCAATACTACGACTCTTCCTTTATAGAAATCTTCGCCAATCTCGCCTTTTGTCGCTTTCGTTGCCCGTATTCTCTACATATGTAAAAATCGAATTTTTACTATGTTATTCAATATATAAAAATCGAATTTTGACTTCGCTATTCAATATATAAAGATCATATTTTAAAAATAAAGATTATATTTTTAATATTCCTATGATGTAAAAATTATATTTTTATTGCTTTAAAAATATAAGAATCACATCTTACTTCTTCTACTTAATAAAAATTCCGTCTTTTCTATTTTAAAAATCTGATCTTTCTATCCCAGTTCAAATCTTTTCTTCTTAAAGTTTGAATCTTTTTCTTTTTAAAATTCAAATCTTTTTTTCTTTTTAAAATTCAAACCTTTTTTCTTTTTAAAGTTCTAATCTTTTTCTTTTTAAAGTTCTAATCTTTTTTTTTTAAAGTTTAAATTAAAAATCAGTTTTTTTTTTAAAATCTGTTAAAAATCAGTTTTATAACCTGTTTAAAATCAGTTTTTAAACCTCTTAAAAAAAAACCAGTATTCTGTTTTTAAAAAAATCTAAAATCAGTTTTCTTTCTAAAGTTTAAAAATTAATTCAATTTTAAACCTTTTTCAAAAATCAGAATTAAATCTTTTCAAATCGAAATTTTCAGATGAAAATAAAATAAAATAAAAACAATTTACCTTAATCTGCGAAGAAGGGGGGGTGACAGCCAAGCTCGGCGGCGTTGGGGAGGTCGCGGTTGGAGGAGGGACAGGCGGAGGGGTCTCGAACGGGGGGGCTCACGAATTGGTGTCGCGATGCTTCGGGGGGGGGGGGGGATGCGTCACTGGCGGTTCGACGTACGAGGGGAGGGGGGTGCGGTGATGGGCGGCGGTGTTCGCTTCAGGGGGGGGCTGTCGATAGGTTTAGGTTTTTTTTTTTTCTGTTTAATGAATCGGGGGGGGGGGGGGCAGAAAGGGAGATAAAGGGAGGGAATTAAAATTTATTTTTATTATTTTATTATTTAATTTTTCAAAAAAGTTGACTTTTACATACGACCTCGAAACGAGGCCCACCGCCTGTCGTCCATAGCGTTTTACCCCCATTCCGAACACAATGGGATATGTATCGTAAGCCGATTCGATTGTTTCGAATAGTTTCCGTTGAATTTACATTTAAATCCTTATGTTGAATTTTAAACGTACATTTCAAATTACCGGGGTCACATACTAACTAGAAAATTCCAGAAAAATATTTTCTAGTTTCATATTGACGATACGGTCCTAACAAAACTAGTTTCGTCGAATTCTGAGACCGTTTGAAAAATGGCCAATTTCCAGTCGATTAAAATCAACAGAAACTGGTCAAACGCGTTTTCTTTTGCCACGCTCACATATTGATTCGAAAAATTATGAAATTTGAAACCTAACAATAACTTGACCCTGCGGATCCAACAAAAGTGGTTTCGTCGAAATCCGAGGTCATTTGAAAAATGTCCATTTTTAAGGGCCTGAATTCCATAGCGACTATTCAGAATTTTCAACTGGACATATCTTTTGATTCCCGCTATCAAATTTCGATTGGTCAGATTCGTTGGAAAGATATCATCAATTAGATCCTAATGTTTTTGGTTTCACTAAAATCCGGATTGTTTTGCACCCGGTACAGTCCGACAAATTTTGAATTCAATTTTTGAAACTGCCACGCCATTTCAGGCCTTGTTTATAATTATAATTAATTATATTCGTTTTCAATTGTCGATTCAAACTCAGTTTTCATCGCCATTATTTAAAATATTTATTTTAAATATTTATTTTAAATATTTAAAATCCATTATTTTAGCCAATTTAAAATTTTTAAATTGGTTCAGATTTTCTGGGTCGTTAGAGTTAGATTCACGTGTAGGTAGATTCCTGTGTATGGACGCTTCTACTGAATGTATTGAAAGACTTGAATATGCTAAGTATATGGTTGAAGTATCACCTGAAAACAATTTACCAAACACCTTCCTAGTCCAGTTATCTAATGGTACTGAGCATGTGGTTAAGGTCATGAACTTATGGAAACCTGACTAACACACCCAATGTAAAGATTTTGGTCATCACTTTGACATATGAACCAGGAAAAACGATACGGTAAAAAAAGTAGTTGCTTATGTTGTTCTAACTAATATCACGAAGAAGGTAGTTGATAATGTTTTAAATAGCAGTGTAATAAGGTCAAATAAAAAAGTTAGGCAAATCGGTGTAGTAGGAAATGAAGGTAAGTCTGTTTTAAAACATTCTGAGGAATTTGCCTTTAACAAGAAACAATACTGGAACAAAATCATTAAGAAGAACAAGAAAGTAAAACTTATTTTAGTTAGTAGCAAGAATAAGGGGAAAGAAGTAGTGGATAATGTTGGAGAATGGAGTTTTGATGACAACAACCTTATTTCAATATTAAATGATTATAAAATATATACTAACACTTCTATCTAGAATATATATATACAGGAATTATTACTGAAGACTGTACGGTTTAAAGATGTTAGAGATTCAGAATTCAAAGATATTTCAAGACTCATGAGTATTCAAGATTTCAAGATAAATATAGTTATAGAGTCTAGATTATGTAAGACTCTGAATAGCACTCTAAGTTCAAATTCAAAATAATTTCAAATTTCTGTTTTTCAAATTTTGTTTTCAAAATTCTATCTTCAATCTCTTTCTTCTCTATTTTAATTTGATTTTAAACTTAAGTTTTATAGATTTATACTTCATAAGTTTTATGTTTTATATTTTATATTTATATACTTTTTTAACTCTATAATTTTATAAATATGTTTATATAGTTTGTATTTATGTTTTCATATGATTTCCTACTTTATAGTATTCATTTATAACACAATGTTTTAATTCAAGAATTTCCAGAACATATATATATATATATATATATATATATATATATATATATCAAAACACTTGAAAAATGCTTAAAAATAATTTTTAACTAGTATATGTCATATATATATATATATATATATATATATATATATATGTCGACATATAACTGTCATTTTTTCAAATTTGAAAGGAAGTGTCTTTTCACAATTTGTGACATTTCTGAGACGTTGCAAACTTTCACATATTATAAAAAGGGCTATTTTCGAATTTTTAATCACTTCTTCTCCATCTTCATTCCCTTTCATTACACCATTATTTTTTATCATTTTTATGATTTCTACACCTATACTCTACCGAATTCAATTCTGTTTTCATTAGTCTTCTTCTCTCTACACTCTCTACTCAATACTCTCTAAATCAAGTGATACTGAAGAGTTATAAGGCTGCTTGTAATTGTTTGGGTTGTGTAAGAAATCAGTGGTATCCCTTGTAGCCGTGAAATCTGGGACGGGTAATCGGTGGTATCCCTTGTAGCAGTGAAATCAAGGATGGGTATACTTGATCAAGTGTGTGTGGAATCTGTGGTATCCCTTGTTGATGTGAAATCAAGGAGGGTTGTAATTGGATATTGATATAGTAATAAAACACTGCACAATCCAGCATTGTGTAGGACTAGACGTAGGAGCAATTCCGAACCAGTATAAAATCCGGTGTGTTCTTTCCTTTTATGCACTTTATTTTTGTTTATTTTTGCATTTGTATTTGATTCTGTGATTGTTTCTGTGATGTCTGGTTCATATAGTAGTTCATATAAGTTCAGATTTTGTTTAAATTCTCAGAAACACTATTATGCCCCCCCTCTAGTGTTTGTTTTGCCTCAACGATCCATTCCGCAATCCCTAACAATTGGTATCAGAGCAATGTCTTTCAAAAAGTTCATAATCTGATTTTTGAAATTTTTTAAAATGTAAAATTTTGGAATTTCTGTTAACACTAGTGTAAATTCATGTGTCATTCCAATGTTGAAAGAGTCTGCATATAATCGTGTTAAAAAGTCATGTGATATACTGAAATATTATTCAATCCAAGAAAAGATATGTCTTATGACTTTTGAAAATTCAAAAGTTGAAAAAATGGGTGAAGTGGCTGTTGGAAATTCAAATTCCAAACTGTTGTGTTACATGGTTGTTGAGAGTTCAAATTTTGGAAAGCAATTGGTAGAAATGAAAAAGGACAAATGGATATTGGATAGTGGCTGTTCAAGACATATGACAGGAAATCCTGAATTACTCAATAATCTGAAATATGAAGATGGTGGAATGGTGAACTTCAGAGATAACTCTAAAGGATACATTATTGGAATCGGCAATGTCGTTAATTCTGAAACTCCTACTATTTCTGATGTTTTACTAATTAGGAATTAAAAACACAACTTGTTAAGTATAAGTCAACTTTGCGATAAGGGTTATAAGATATACTTTGAAAAGGATAAATGTTTTATAGAAGATAGAAATTCAAAAGTAATATTCGAAGGAGAAAGAAAGAAAAATATCTATATATTGAGTATGAAAATCTCCAACGATAACCTATGTCTTATGGCCAATACAAGTGACCCTTGGATTTGGCATAAAAGATTTGTTCATATAAATTTCAATCACATTTCTATGATTTATAAATTAGATTCAATCAGAAGATTACCCAAAATGAAATTTAGAGTTAATAACTTATGTGACGCTTGTCACCTAGGAAAATTAAAGAAAAGTTCATTTAAATCAAAAGAGGAAATCACTACATCAAAACCATTAGAATTAATTTACATGGATTTATTTGGTCCATCTCAAGTTCAATCAATAAATCATAATCGATATGTTTACGTAATAGTCGACGATTTTTCTAGATTTATTTGGACTTGGTTTCTTAAAAATAAAAGTGATGCTTTTGATCAATTTAAAATGTTTTCTAAAAGAATTCAAAATTTATTATCACTAAAAATCAAAACAATATGAAGTGATCATGGAGGAGAATTCAAAAATGAGAATTTTGAAAAATATTGTAATAAAAAGGGAATAACCCATAAATTTTCAATTCCAAGAACCCCTAAAAAATGGAGTAGTTGAACGTAAAATAGGTCGATACAAGAGTGTGAACTATGTTATCTGATAGTAATTTACCAAGAAACTTTTGGGCTGAGGCAGTTACAACAGCTTATTATATTATAAACAAAAATTCAATTAGACCTTTAACTCATAAAACCCCATATGAACTTTTGTATAATAAGAAACCAAAAGTATCATATTTTAAAATATTTGGAAGTAATTGTTTTATACTTAATACTAAAGACAATCTAGATAAATTTGACTCGAAATCCGATAAAGGAATATTTATTGGATATTCAAAAAGAAGTAAAGCATATAGAGTTTTCAATACTCGAACCAATACTATAGAAGAAACTTTAAACGTATCTTTCGACGAAAACTATAAGAGTACAACTCAAAAAAATGAAGATGAATGTGAAAATGAAATTAATGAAATAAATCATGAAGATAATCAACCAAATAAAAGAATTAGATTACTTAGAGATCATCCTGTAGAAATATATTATGAGATATTGAATCCGTTGTGAGAACTCGTAATCAGTTAAATAATATGAGTAATACTGCATTTATTTCAACTATTGAACCTAAAAATCCAAAGGAAGCATCTTACGATGATTCATGGATACATGCTATGCAAGAAGAACTGAATCAATTTACTAGGAATGATGTATGGGAACTTGTTCCTAGACCAGAGGATAAGACTATAATAGGAACCAAATGGGTCTATAAAAATAAAATGAATAAACACGGTGAGTTCGTAAGAAATAAGGTACGACTAGTAGAACAAGGATATACTAAAGAAGAAGGAATAGATTACGATGAAACTTTTGCCCCCGTAGCAAGACTAGAAGCAATTAGGATTTTACTATCCTTTGCAAACCATAATAATTTCAAATTATATCAAATGGATGTCAAAAGTGCTTTTCTAAATGGATTTGTTAAAGAAGACGTATACGTAGAGCTAGACCGGCCAAAATACGACCCTACCCATTTACCAAACTCATTTTACCCTAATTACAACCCTGTTGGGTCAACCCATTTATAAATTTTTTTCAAATGGGTCATAAAAGGTTTAACCCATTTTTAAAAGGGTTACAAACGCGTAACCTACTTACCCAAATAGTAAAAAAGTAATACTTTAAAATAACGATTTTTAAAGTTAAAAATGTCAAAATTACGAAAATATCCTTTATTTTGGAAAAAATGAAAAAATTCCAGAAAATCCAAAAAATTATGAAATGAAAAGTAAAAAAAAAAAGAATTATTTTAAAATAACGATTTTTAAAGCTAAAAATGCTAGAATTATGAAAATACACTTTATTTTCGGAAAAGTGAAAAAATTCAGAAAATTACAATATGAAAAGTAAAAAAAGTATTTTAAAATAATGGCTTTTAAAGCCAAAATTACGAAATTACCCTTTATTTTGGAAAAAGTGAAAAAAATTCAAAAATTCCAGAAAATTATAAAATGAAAACTAATAAAAGAAGTATTCGAAAATAATGATTTTTAAAGCTAAAAAGACCAAAATTACGAAAATGTCCTTTATATTGGAAAAAGCGAAATATATATTTTTTTTTCATAATTTTCTGGATTTTTTGAAATTTATTTTTTTTACTTTTTTCAACATGAAGGGCATTTTCGTAATTTTGACATATTTAGCTTTAAAAATCGTAATTTTCGAATAATTCCTTTTTTTACTTTTCATTTCGTAATTTTCTGGATTTTCTAAATTTTTTTTTGTATTTTTTCACTTTTTTCAACATGAAGGTCATTTTCGTAGTTTTTGCCTTTCTAACTTTGAAAATTATTATTTTCGAGTAATTCTTTTATTACTTTTCATTTCATAATTTTATGATTTTTTTTGTTTTTTTCCATTTTTTCCAATATGAAGGGTATTTTCATAATTTTTACATTTTTAGCTTTAAAAATCGTAATTTTCGAATAATTCTTTTTTTACTTTTCATTTCGTAATTTTTTGAATTTTTTGAAAATTATTTATTTATTTCACTTTTTTCAAAATGAAGTGTATTTTCGTAATTTCTGCTGCAGATTTGAAAAATATTGAGTAGTTCCCACGTGTGACCCTATCCCACCCTTTTGACACGCCTACGTAGAGCAATCACCTCTATTTGAAGACGAAAAATTACCAGATCACGTATATAAGTTAAAGAAACGTTATATGGATTAAAACATGCTCCTAGAGCTTGGTATGACAGGTTAAGAAATTATTTGTTACACTCAAATTTTGAAATAGGAAAGCTATATAATACTTTGTTTATTAAGAAAAATAATAAAGATATACAAATAGTTCAGATATATGTTAATGATATAATTTTCAGATCAACAAACGATAAGATGAATAAAGAATTTTCAGACATTATGACCCAAGAATTTGAAATGAGTCATATGGGAGAACTATCATTCTTTTTAGGATTACAAAATCATTAATTAAAGAATGGAATATTTATTAATCAAGAAAAATACGCGAGAGATCTATTTAATAAATATAATTTAACAACAACAAATGGGAGACCAACACCTATGGCGACTAATATAGCATTAAGTAAAGATGATTCATCTAAAGATGTGGATCAAAAACTATTTAGAGTATTGATATGATCGTTATTATATATAACTGTTAGTAGACTAGATATAATGCATAGTGTATGTCTCTATGTAAGATATCAATCGCAACCTAAGGAAACACATTTAAAAGCCGTAAAATGTATTCTAAGGTATGTAAAGCATACATTTGACTTTGGATTATTTACCCTAAGGATGATTCATTCGATTTATTTTCTTACTACGATGCTGACTACGGAGGATGTAAATCCGATCGTAAAAGTACTGGTGGAACATGTCCCTTCTTAGAACATTCACTAGCCTCGTGGTTTAGTAAAAAGCAAAATACTGTATCTTTGTCAACAACTGAAGTAGAATATATCTCTGCTGCTTTAGCTTGTTCACAACTAATATACATGCAACAAACTCTAAATGATTTTGGATTAAAAATAAATAAATATTTGATATACTACGATAATATGAGTGCTATAAATATTTCTAAAAATCCAACTCATCATTCAAGAACTAAACATATCGATACAAGACATCATTTTCTAAGAGATAACGTAAGTAAAGAGAAAGTTTCACTCGAATTTATAGAAATAGACAAACAAATAGCGGATATATTAACAAAACCACTAAACGAAACAACATTTATTAAACTTAGAAGAGAATTAGGCATATGTTCCTTAAGTGAGTTAGGATAATTCAATATACTATTATATATAAACATAACATAAAAAAATAAAATTTAAAACATAAGTATGTCAACATACATTAATGCATATGTCGACATATAACTGCCAGCATTTTAAAATTAATTCCCACCAAAAGTTAGTTATATTAGTTATTTAAACATTCTACTTCAACTTTTCTTCTTCATGGCATCTACTAATTTAAATTAATTCCCACCAAAAGTTAGTTATATGAATTTCCTCTACTAATATAAACATCCAAATCAACTTCGATTTGTCCGCTGGACCATCCGAAGGTCCTTTTCAACGATCTACGCTCTCTCATGTCATTAAAATTGTAGAAATATGGAGTATGCTTTGCAAATGATGGCTGAAATTCAATTACTATAGATTAGGATGATCCAAGAGAAAATTAGGCAAGGGAAAGTAATAAGGTGCCTTCTTAAATTCATAATGGATTATCAGGCTAATCTGATTATCATCGATGATAATAATCAAGCCATGGAAGAGGAAGAAGAACTAGAAGAGGAAGAAGAAATGATGGAGGAAGAAGAACCTCAAGAGCCTCAACAAACGATTATGGAAGAAGATGATAAGGTTGTATGTGTAAGAGAGGTCTTATTCGACCAAAATGGGAATGTGATTGAACAGAATGGGGATTTTTGTCTCCATTATTCAAATTGTCCAATTCACAAATCTTCCATTGTCAAGAATAATTAGTATTTAAGTTTTTTTTGGTTTTTCGATGTATCGTGCTTGTATAAATCCGTGTACCATCGCTTGTACAAATTCAAATTTAATATAATAATTGATTATGTTTATCATAAGAATAATTTCAGAAAATAGTTTTACATCACAACATAAAGTAATACGGATATTAAATTAAGAGGGAGTCTAAGAATTTTTAAAAGGGGTATTTTAGGGGGAGTATTATACTTTGAATTAGAAGTTACTTAGTTAATTATAGGTTTTTACATAGAGAGTTATATGATCTAGAGGTAGTAGTTTTAGAATTTCTTTTTGATAATGCGAAAGGGGGAGAAATTATGAAATATAGACATAGTTTAGAGGATTCACATAGAATGGGGATGTATTTGAAGGATCATCATCAACAGGTATATACAGGTATGATATTTCATAAACTAAGGTTCTCATCATCAAAAAGGGGGGGACTGTTGGAGAATGGAGTTTTGATGACAACAACCTTATTTCAATATTAATCGATTATAAAATATATACTAACACTTCTATCTAGAATATATATATATACAGGATTCATATACAGGAATTATTACTGAAGACTGTACAGTTTAAAGATGTTAGAGATTTAGAATTCAAAGATATTTCAGGACCCATGAGTATTCAAGATTTCAAGAGTTCAAGATAAATATAGTTATAGAGTCTAGATTATGTAAGACTCTGGATAGCACTCCAGATTCAAATTCAAAATAATTTCAAATTCTGTTTTTCAAATTATGTTTTCAAATTCTATCTTCAATCTCTTTCTACTCTATTTTATTTTCTGTTTTTATTTGATTTTAAACTTAAGTTTTATAGATTTATAATTTATAAGTTTTATATTTTATATTTATATAGTTTTTTAACTCTATAATTTTATAAATATGTTTATATAGTTTATATTTATGTTTTCATATGATTTCCTATTTTATTATATTCATTTATAACACTGTGTTTTAATTCAAAAATTTCAAGAATAATGTATATATATATATATATGTATATGTATATCAAAACACTTGAAAAATACTTAAAAGATAATTTTTAACTAGTATATGTCGACATACATATATATACATATCGACATATCACTGTCATTTTTTCAGATTTGAAAGTAAGTGACTTTTCACATTTTGTGACGGTTCTGAAGCGATGCAACCTTTCACACATTATAAAATGGGGCTGATTTCGAATTTTTAATCACTTCTTCTTCTCCATCTTCATTCCCTTTCATTACACCATTATTCTTTATCATTTTTATGGTTTCTACACCTATACTCTACCGAATTCAAATTTGTTTTCATTAATCTTCTTCTCTCTACACTCTCTACTCATTACTCTCTGAATCAAGTGCTATTGAAGAGTTATAGGGTTGTTTATAGTTGTTTGGGTTGTGTAAGAAATTAGTGGTATCCATTGTAGCCGTGAAATCAAGGACGGGTAATCGGTGGTATCCCTTGTAGCCGTGAAATCAAGGACGGGTATACTTGATCAAGTGTGTGTGGAATCGGTGGTATCCCTTGTAGCCGTGAAATTAAGGAGGGTTGTAATTGGATATTGATATAGTTATAAAACTCTGCACAATCCAGCGTTATGCGGGACTGGACGTAGGAGAAATTCCGAACCAATATAAAATCCGATGTGTTCGTTCCTTTTCTACACTTAAATTTTGTTTATCTTTACATTTATGTTTGATTATGTGTCTGTGATTGTTTCTGTGGTGTCTGGTTCAAATAGTAGTTCGTATAAGTTTAGATTTTGTTTAAATTCTCAAAAACACTATTCTCCCCCCTCTAGTGTTTGTTTTTCTTTAACGATCCATTCCGCAATCCCTAACAGAGAAAGTTTATCCCGATAAAGTTAGAGTTTTAAATGCCTCCAATGATACTGGTATTGGTACCTCCAATAGTTTTGAAATTCTAGATAATTATCTAGAAGAAAACAATAACTTAGATGATGCGAACGAGAAAGAGGAAGGTGAAATTGATTTACATGTTGAGCAACAAGGATTGGAGATAAATAATTATGCTGGTTTAGGTGTGCTTCATGAAGTCACTGGCCGTAATCAAACTAATCGGGTTAAAGAAAAAGACAATGTCAATTTTCAACAGTTGGCAACTACGAATGTTGGCAAGCAAGATTCTTTGGAACAAATTCTTAAAGATGTTATCACATTTGAAAATAATTTGACTTCTAGCTAGTGTGTAGGAGATAGAAAAAAAGAGTAGCAAATCTCCTTATTTGCTCTCTAATGCTATTGGTCCAAAGCAAGCTTCTTCTTTTCAATTTAAGCCTGGGTTTTGAATATACAAAGTCCTCTTAAGACCAATAACTCAACGGTGCAACCCTTTGCTTCAAGCAAAAGTAATGATTCCCCTTCTAACTCAGCAAAGAAAAAGTCCAAGCCCAAGGAAGACTACCCATATGCTCACCTAGTTCCTCTTGCTTCATACAAGAAGAAGCTTTTGCTAGTTCTCCTCTGGCAGCATCACTTCCAGGCTACAAGGATGTAAAGCTCCCTTTTATTAGAAGTGGGAAGAACGAGCTTTTTAAAGGCTTTGCAACAATGGTTAGCTTGTGATTTGTTTGTTTGGTGAATGGCAGTTGAGTCTTCTTGTGGACCTTGGGTACCTATTAAGTAATCATACTAGTGGTTTGTTTGGTTTATGTAATTTGAACTGTGGCATGTGTGCATGTTTTAGTGAAATGTATTTTTTTTGCTATGCCGACTGTTTGTTTCAGCCTTGCTTCCCTACATTGAAATTATCTTTGTTTTAGAAGATATGCTTTACGTATATCTCCTAGTTTCAATGTACTTTTTATTTGATATAATAAAAAGTGTTATGGATCATTTTAAGAACCAGTCGGTCTTGGAAAAAAATCAGTCTTAGGAAATGTTATAAATTATAAATATTTATGTTATTAATCCTTATCAAGATATATGTTGTGTATAATGTAGGATATATACGGGCATTGATAATGAAGACTGTACTATATCAAGTGTAGATACAAAATGATGGTGCTGACATAGAGATTCAAGAGTTAAAGAATAAAGACTCATGAGTATTAAAGAATTCAAGTGAATTCAAGTTTTCAAGATGTTCCATATAAGTTTAGAGTAAATGACTATATGTTAAAATTCTAACAACACTTGAACTCTTTTTCAAAATGGTTTTCAAAATGATTTTTCAGGTAAGAATTATTTTAAATATGGTATTTTTCAAAACATCCTATTTGGTTTCCAACCTCTTATATTATTTGTACTCTAGTTATATAATTTCTTATATATTTATGATCTTGGCAATTTCCATATACTTGCTTATATATACTCTAGCTATATATTTTTCAAAACAAAAATGGCGGACTCTGTCCGCTTAAAACAAATTCTAATCCAAATCACAATCCTCAAAATCCAAATCCAAATCCGGTGAATTCTAAATCTGTTCAAGATGAAGCCGATAACTCAGATTCAGCTATTGATGAATTTCTTACTTCGCTCCATCTCATTAAGCCCTTGGAGAACCATGTTTTTATGTCTAAAGATGCTTTCAAAGCCTCGGCAGATTTATGGTTGAATACAATCGCTTTGCATCCACTTAATTTCAAATTATCAATGGTAAAACTGAAGGATTATATTCAGAAGGTTTGGAAACCTAAAGGTAATTTTCGAGTTCATATTGCTCCTAGATTTCATTACACTGTTCAATTCAAACAAGTGTTTGATTATATGTCTATTATGAGAACGTCAACGTACTCTTATTTTGGAAGACATCTTATGGTTTTTAAATGGTTTCCTGGATACGAATTTGAAAAGTTTGAAGCAAAGAGAGTTCAGATCTGGATTAAATTTTTTAATCTAGAAATGGAGATGTGGTCAAAGAAAGGTTTCTCCATGATTGCAAGCTTTATAGATGATCCAGTTCGAGTTGATGATAATACAACCAATAAAAGGATTACTAGATATGCGAGAATGTTGACTGGAATTGATATGGAGTCAAAATTAGTTGATAAAATCCCTATTATGTTGTATAATGGTCTTTAAAAAGTAGTCACTGTCGAGTATGAATTTGTTCCTTCTCGTTGTAATCATTGTAATGTATTTGGGCATGCTTCTAAGATACATGAGCAATCTAGAGAGCCTGCCTGGATGTCTAAGCAGCCAAGTGATAAAGCAAGTTCCTCAAATTTTAAGAATCAAGCATCAGAGAAGGAGGAGTTGAGTGAAAACAGAGATGAAGATGCTAATGAGGAAGAGGATCTGGACTTTTTGAACTTAGAACTGCCTCATAATATTTTGCCTGAAGTTTAAACCATATTGCTGACAGTTTGACCAAAATACCTCAAGTGGAAAATCGGCAGGATGTTTCTTTTGGTGTTACTACTAATAAAGAGTGTTTAGCTAATGTGAAGGGTAAGAATAACGTTTCTGAAAATGCTCCTCCTAAAAGGCCACTAAGGAGCAATGCGCCCATCAAATGACGATTATGACATGGAACGTCAGAGGGATGAATACATCATTGAGAATGGGTGATGTATTCTCTCTACTGACTAAATACAAGCCAAAACTTGTTGGTTTGGTTGAGAATAAATTAAGTAGTGGTAGTTTAAATAATTTTAGTAGGTTATTGCCAAGAGGATGGGATTTTATTCCATGCAACTCCACATAGTTTTCTGGTAGAATTTTATTGCTTTGGAGCACTGAGGTATGGTCTATAAATATTATTTCTTCTTCAAATCAACATGTATCAGTTCTAGCTTCAAATAGAGGTGGTCTTTCCTTTTATTTTACAGTAGTATATGTTAGTAATTGTTTTCAAGAAAGTCAAAGATTGTGGAAATACATTATAAATGAGGCTGAATCTATGAATGATGATTGGGTGTTAATCGGGGATTTCAATAATTCCACTTCTCATTTAGATAAACAAGGAGGATTACCTGTGCCATTTCAGCAAATTAGAGCAATTTGTAATTGTATTACATAATCTAGTTTGATAGAGATAAATGCCTTTGGTTTTAATTTTACATGGAGGCGTAGAGGTCTTGCAAACAATGTTGATAAAATCTTTGTGAACCATTCATGCCTACAGAAACTCACAGATATGAAAGCTTTATCCATTTCTCAATTATCTAGTGACCACAATCCTTTGCTTCTCGAATTAATACCTACTGCGACATCTAAAGGGTTTCCATTAAGGTATTCAAATGATTGGCAAGTTAAACCAGGGTATTATGAAAGTGTAAATAGAAGAATAAATGTAAGTGGAAAGGGTTTTCTGAGCTACATTTTCAACAGAAGCTAAATGCGTGTATACAGGAACTAAAGGCTTGGAATAAGATCAAACCAAAAGAAAATTCATTGCTTATGGAGACTGAAGTTATTTTTAAAGAAAAGGATGTGGCATCAGACTTAGAACCTAAGAATATGGAGTTATATGAAAGCATGCTTGAGGCTAAAAAGCTTGGATGTTACAAAAACGGTTCATGTTCTGGAGTTATAAGCAAAAGGCAAAAGTGGCATGGCTGCAAGATGGTGATACCAATTCTAGGTTCTTCCATTCAAAAATGTCAACAAGAAGTAATACTAATTATCTTAAAGCTCTTATTAATGCTGAATGGGAATTATTGTATAAATATGAAGATATTGCAAATGAAGCCATCGAATATTATAGCTCATTATTTAATGGGGAGAAAAGTACAGAGTTTCCAGATTTTCTGGCTATTTCTACAATCAATATGCAGGGGAAATATGTATTAATGAAACCCATTACATTAGAAGAGGTTTAAATTGCTATACATTCAGTGCACAGTGATTCAAGTCCAGGACCTGATGGGTTTAACTCAAAATTTTATATTATACATTGGGATATAATCAAATATAATTTGTTGAAAGCATTGCAAGACATATTTAATTCTGCGAAACTACCAAAGAATATCAATCACACATTTGTGACCTTAATCCCAAAGACTGATAGGCCGACAGAAATATCACATTTCAGACCTATATCCTGTTGTAATTTGTATTACAAAATTTTCAGTAAGATTTTATGCAACAGGATAAAATGGTTTTTATTTCATATAATATGGCCTAATTAATGTGCCTTTATACCTTCAAGATCTATTGGTGATAATATTCTTCTTGCTCATGAATTCTTAAGAGAATTTAGGAAAAATGAGGTGAATAAATTCCGTGTCAAAGTTGATCTTCACAAGTCGTATGATATGATAAGTAGAGAGTTTATTTGCCATATTATGTTTAAAATGGGCTTTCGTATACACTTTATTAACATAACATATGAGTGTATCTCGACTCCTGCTTTTTTAATTTTGGTCCAAGGAATTCCTAGAGGGTATATATCATCTAATAGAGGGATTCGTCAAGGAGATGCTTTATCTCCATATTTGTTTTTGATTGATATGGAGTTCTTTACCTTCTGTATGAATGAAGCTACAAAGAAGGAATTATTTGTCTCTGTTTTCAAAGAAGATCCTATTGTCTTGCATTTATTATATGTCGATGACTTGGTAGTTTTTGGTCATTGCTCCTTTATCTGTGCTAATTCTTTAAAAGATTCTTTTGGTAAACTCAATAAATAAAGTGGTCCGATTGTAAGTGATATGAAGATAAAGATTTATTTTAGTTCTTATGCACGATTTACTACAGAAGTTTCCATTATATTGGAGTTTCAAACTGATCATCTACCTGTTACTTATCTTGGAGTGCCACTTTCTTCTAATTATATTCACTACAACGATTGTCAATCACTGTTACATAGAATTCAGAATAAAATACAAGCTTGGGATGCCAAACTACTTAGCTTTAGCAGGGCTGAGCTAATTCAATCAGTAATAGCACCAACTGTGTTGTATTGGTTATTGGTGTATCAGCTTCTAGAACATTTGTTTGATAAATTGAATGCAATGTGCGCAGTTTTTTTTTTTTTGAGGGGGGGGGGGAGGGGGTAGGGGTAGTGCTCATAAAGTCAGTTGGAAGGGTTTGTGTAAGCCTAAAGAAGAGGGAGGATTGGGTTAAAATTGTTTTCTGATTTAAAGAAAGCTGCATGCATTAAGTTGATGTGGAAAATTCTCTCGTCTACATCTCTTTGGGGCAGGTGGATGAACATGAAGTATTGTAGAGGAAAGCTTTTATGGAATATGAAGATAGACAGCAATGCCTCGATTACTTGGAAAGCTATACTAAGATTGAGAACTTCTGGTAGTCAGCTATTCAAGAAAGTCATTGCGAATGGTACATCTACACATTTATGGTTTGAACCGTGGATAAATGGGAAATGTTTAGTGGATAGGATCGGATTGTCTATATTTCAAGCATTAGGCAGAAAAGATGACGTGGTTTCAAATATCGTAATTGATGGTAGAATTAATGCAAATAGTCATGAAGCAACTAGAGAAGTAATGAATCGGGTTAATGAGGTTGTTGTTAATAGTCAGGTTGGAAATGATGTGTATGAGTGGTGCAAAAGATGGATGTTCACATTTCATAAGGCGTGTGATTTGATCAGAGAAAAGCAAGATGTAATAAGAAGCCATAAGGTGGTTTGGCACAATAAGAACTCTAAAAGAATGTCATTCATAACCTATTTGGCAATGAATGATAAATTTTATACATAGGAGAGAATGAGTAGATTTGGCATCATATAGGAAAATTGTTGTAGTATGTGTGGTAGAGAAAAAGAAACAGTTGAGCATTTATATTTTTCTTGCGCATATTCTTCTTATATATGGCATTCTATTGCATGTAAATTGGTTGTTTTAGCAGATGGAGTTTATACTTTAAGTGGAGAAGCAGAGAACATTTTGGGAGGAAAGAGAAAGATCAAATGCTTGACGTTGCTTGCGGTGTATTTACAACTGCAGTTTATCATATATGGTCAGAGAGGAATGCAAGATTATTTAATAACAAAAGCATAGTGAAAGAGGTAAGACTGTTGATGATTGAAAAGGAAGTATACTGTTTAATGAAGAACAATGGCAGTAAAACAAGTCGAAGCAGGCAGAAGAAAGATTGGT
The DNA here is from genome assembly GCA_030737875.1 of Allium sativum. NCBI lineage: Eukaryota > Viridiplantae > Streptophyta > Magnoliopsida > Asparagales > Amaryllidaceae > Allium > Allium sativum. The sequence continues at coordinate 52,116,790 of CM060909.1, read as the reverse complement.
TAAAGCAATGGGGAATTGATTTAGTTGATACTTGTTGAATGTTGATGTAATTTCATATTTTTTTGTGTGAGAGAGTTATACTTGTGATGGTTATATGTGTTTATGAGAGTGGATAGAGAGATGAGGGTTTACTGTTTGGCTTTGAGATATAGTTTGTTTGTATTGTTAATATATGGAATTTATATGTGCACTTTTCCCTTATATTGCACCCACTTGGGTTACGGGTGTATAAGGTTTTGATGAGGCATATAAAGGAAGTATATGATTGGTATAAGCAATAAAGTGTACCAATTTTCAAAAAAATAAAAAATATATATACACACATATAGTGTTTTATATTAAATATTTTGTAAAGTTGTATTAAGTTTTATTATGATCAAAATATGTTTAAATTAATTTACAAAGTTTCTAATTATTTTATAAAGTAACTTTTTTCAAAATAATTTAAAATAAAACAAATTTTCAAAATACACTAGGAAACGTCAACATATCCATGATGAGTAGGTTGACATACTTGGTAGTATTTTAAAAAAATTAAATTTTCAAATGAAGTGTTTATCTATCGCAACCTTTCACCAATAGATATGATCATTACACTACTATATAAAAGATATTGTATATTGACTTTATATTGAAAATAAATTAATACAGGGTATGTGCGGGAGTAAATAAGGGTAACTCCAAACTGGTATAAAATCTTTGGTGTGTTCTTTCGTTTTACTTTACTGTATTTACTTATATCTGCATCTTGATCTTGATGTATTCTTTCGTTTTACTTTACTGCATTTACTTTTACATGCATTTACTTTTACCTGCATCTTGATCTTAGTGTTTTCTTTCGTTTCACTTTACTGCATTTACTTTTATCTGCATATTGATCTTGTGTTGATTCTATAATTGTTAATTACATGAATATAAGTATAATTCTATTAAAAAATTATAAAAAAATTCATATAATTAAGAAAACACTATTTACCCTCCCCACTGATGTTAATATTAGCTTCAAGATCTATAACCCGCATTCTTACATCCGTGTTACTAGATAAAAGCATCATCACGAATTCAATTTTCTTCGCTTTGAATGTGTATTCCTATAATTTTTAACGGTAATTCCTTGGTCATGTGCAAGAGTTTTTTTCGATAGTTGTTCCAACTTGGTAGAAGTTTTGCTATTATATCCCCCACTTGCACTGGTTTTGGAACTTGCACTTCCATAGCCTAGTTTGGTAAGTAGGACTTGCAAGTCAAGCATTGATCCATAGCAAATATCATCTTTCATTTGAAATTCAAGATTCTGAAGCATGTGAAACTTATCTATGTTAATCTTTTTCGTTTTGTATTTTGATTCAAATGCATCTAAATCTCTTTAGGTGACTTTATTGGAGTGTACAAGTCAATCAAACGATCACATAAGGTGTTAAGAATGTGGAATTGGCATAACATTTCATCTTCTATGTGTTTCAACGTCTTCCCTTTTCTGCTGGATTATGAAGCGGTAGCAGTTTTTCATCTAGCATGTAGGAAACCTTCAGAGTGGTAAGTAAGACTTTCATTTTTTTTCTTGAATCAACATGTGAAATTGGTTTTGTTCAGTCTGTCCAGCTCGACAAATGTGACGACCGCCCACAACCCTTAACTCACTGCGCAAGGTATGGTAACACAATCATCAAGGTATTTATGGACGATCATCAATGTATGGTAACACAATCAGAACCTGTCGTAACTCGTAACTCACAGCGCAAGGATAAAATATAATAGAACATATATGACAGGTATTAATATTGAAGAAGAAAATGCCAAACTTCCATAACAACTAGAAAGTAATATACATACACGTGGATAACAACAATAGTGTTTATACAACTTTGCCTCACTACATCACTCAGAGAAGAATAACAAACAATGGAAATCTAAATACTAGATAGTAATAAAACTGGTTGTGAGCCCCCCGCTCGCCTCCGAACTGCGACATCGTCCTCACTAAACTATCACCTGTCACTTTCCACCTAGTCTGCCCATCCACAACCGGATGAACAAGCCAAGGTATAAGAGAGAAACATAAAACATTGAGTCAGACAACAGTATTAGTGAGCGATAAAACATCTAACAAACATCAACAATAAAGTATATGAGAATGGATAGATAAACATACTAATCTACCCACAACAGCAGAGAAGAACTCAACCCTATATTCCCCACATCGGACAGTGATAGCCTTTACAATAACATTTCAACCATACACTCATGGAAACCGGAACACCCATTCAATCATGGAAAAGCTCTTATGACATCCAAATTATATATGTATCTCAAGTAAATCACTCTAATCGAACTCAACATCCCTTAGACGCAAGCCCCAGAGGCCGAAATCAATATCAGACAAGCACGCAAGGAACATCTCCTTTGACTTTGGACAATCTACATGAGATAGTACAAACAGAGCAACCAAACATCCATGACTGACTCTGGATATCACCACCAATCCCACTTCGAAACCATCGTTAATCGAATGATGGCCAACCTTGCCATATGTCAAGGGCTAATGGTAACCTCAGTTCTAGCACAAACTCCATACGCCTTTCATAAATACGTACGTTTGTTCAACCTTGACGACTAGGCCTTTCAACGATACCTAGGGTACTCGACCTACAACCGGTCTTTTAGACGTCTCTAGTGTGCCTCTGCTTCGAGCCTGCTAGAACTTACGACAACAATAATCTTTCGACCTTCACATCTCTAGTTATCCAACCCGACGACTTTTCATAGCTCAAGCAACCTTCTCAAGCAACCATTATCCACAACCTCACGACCTTTGAGTTGTCATCTCATTCGCTGTTCTACACCGATTAACGAAAACCTTTCAACACTTAGAACCTTTCTACTTGAATTTACTTCGAAGTCACATCCTATGCAACCGACCCATCCTCTTGGAGCCGACCGACCATATCCCGGCCTCCCTGCACAACCGACTGACCAATTTCAACATATTTGGGCCGACCGATCCATATTAAACCTACCGACCTGACCCATCTCAATATATTCGGACCGACCGACCTGACCCAAAAGCAATCCGACCGAATTATTTCAGAAAATAGGACCCGACCCGTACTCTCATGGAACCAGACCGGCCCATGACTTTAGATCCATCCCGATCGATCCGCCTGAGACCGATCCTTCTACTTGACCGACCCTTCCCATCGAGGCTGACCCATCTCTCGCCTTGAGACCGACCCAACTTCACCTGATTCATGACCGACCTGTATTGCTGCCGACCGACCCAACCCTGGTTTGCCCCCAAACCACATATTGACCGACCAGCTTCAGACCGCCCACTTCCGATCGATCGACCAGACCGGACTGACCAAAAACCTGGACAGATCCAATTCACCCCCGAATTCAACCAAAACTTCAACAAATGACCAATTCGACGAAACCAACTCATCTAATTCATCCAATACAGCCACGAGCATGTTATGAAATCAATAACAACATGAAAATGATAATTTTCATCAAAAGTTATGTAAACTTCACCAAAATCATGATAAATGAACATTTGAACAAAACGATGGATCTAACTTGCATAACCATATGAAAATACATGGAAAATACCATTTTTAAGTTGCTAAATTAGATCCTATGTCGATTCATATGAAAATAAACTTACTATGATGTAGATCTAAGAGAAAACACTTAAATTTGATTAAAAACAAGATCAAACACCCATATACTTGATTGAATTCGTGTGAGAGATGCATATCACTCACCAATTCTCCAAATCAAAGCAAAAATGGTGAAATTAGATTCCGGACAGCGAAGTCTTGATCCAAATCCTTCGATTAGATCAACTCTCACTTCAAATGGTGTAGATCTAGCTTCAAATGGTGTAGATCTTGGATTCCCTTCCTTGGATCTTGATTTTAATGGTGGATGGGTGTTAGAGGAAGGAGGAACACATGGCCATCAAATGAGAGAATGGAGAAAGTAAACTATTCTCCATACCTCCTACCCCCTATTTATAGCTTCCACCAGCCCACTAATGGGCCTCCCCAAATGAGCCCATTATGGCTTACAAAACCTGAACAACTAACTGAAAAACTTTAAAACACGATTCCTCCCAAATCGCTGAGCCAAAACTTTAATGTGACCACTCTACGGAAAGGGAATCATCGTTTCCTTTCCAATGGCATAGGTCTCAACACTTGATTCGACCTAAGTCAAAAGTTATGCCTTGTACGTGACTGACAGGGGCAAAATGGTCACAAACAAAATTGGTAAAAACTATGGACAAGTCTCACATCCCCATAAGCAACATATTAAAATATGAGAATGATCCAACTCTCAGGGAATAAAATAAAAATATTTTACGATCCTCCGATACATAAAATGCGGGTTGTTACAGCAAAGTCCTGGTTCATCAGTTTTAGTGCAGATTTTGATTTTTTTTTCATGGTGAATATTGTTTTAAGTTTGTTGATTTGAAATTTAGAAATATGATTTAATTTTTAGGTATGTAATCGCTACCCTTAAAGCAATATTTCCCCCACACCTTTTAGAGTTTTCTGATGGGTTAATGGCAAATTGCCTCTCATAATAGTACTAGAAAACCGGAACATAAAGAGATAACAATGCATGTAGATTTGCTAAGAGTTTATCGATTTTAAATGGAAAAGAGTAGATATGGGTATTGAAGATGTATATATATAGCATGAACGGATGCTTTGGTAAAGGGATGCGACTGTTGGAAAACCATCAAAAAATCTTATGCAATACTTCAATTTCGAATTGTAAAAAACAAAATTTTGAAAAAGGATGATAGTTAGTACCCAACAAGCATACCATTTCTCAAACATTTGCAAAGTGATGTTCGTGCGGGCGTACGTGCTATGATAATTCCCCCATTTCATTTTTCCTTTAGTTATTCCAATTGCTAGAGCATGTGGTGTTTCATATATATATATATATATATATATATATATATATATATATATATATACACACACACACACACATACATATATATACAAGTTTTAAAACAGCACTGCTGATATTGAACTATTATATTTTTTTCTCATCTTTAATAAACAATCTAGTTCAACAATATGTTGGACGCTTGAGGACTTAGCTTTCTCCTAGCTTGACCCATATATTGTTACTAAACTCCACAAGTTCAAGCTCAATATTTATATTTGTACTAATAACATGATTAACATCCAACAAAAACCAATATACAAAATCAGAAAAAATAAAGTAAAGATGCGAACATTATGATATCTATATTTGGAAATTATCTCCTTATTTGAAAATTGTAATTCAACATTTTTGAAGATAGTAGTTGATCTTATGTGCCTTTCATTACACAGAATAACTTATATTTACTAGTTAGCAACGTAGTAGTTTATGTTACATGTATTCAATTGAATTTACATGCTCAAAACTGCTCCCTTCAATCCAAAATATAGGACGTTTTAAGGTTTAGGCTATTTTACTAAATATAGGACGTCTTAAGACAAATCACACTTTTTTTTAGTTTTACCCTTGAAGTAGCTATTCATTCTCATAATTAATACTCCTAAAAAGATAGCACATGCAACATGCATGCTGCTTTTCCTTTCTTCCAGTGCAGTATATGGCTGTAATTGCAAAATTACGTGGTCCATAATTCTTTAAAAGCTCTGTGTGACAATGCTTTCTTTAATAAAAAAGAAGGCATCATTGTTTACAATTTTAAAAACATTTAATACAAGAGGATCAATTAAGGATAAATGTGTAAATTTCTAGGTTTCTTAATTTACGTGAGAAAGCTTAAAACGTCATATATTTATTTTCCAGGTTTCTTAATTTATCGTTAGTTTTTTAGTTAATTTTTTAATTTCTTATATAGAACTAAAACCATTATATATTGGACTAATTTGCTTAATATTTTCTTCAAAACATTGATTGTCGGCGAGTATGACTAAATTCAGTATTTCATGATTTCTAAAGCGAACGTGATAAAGATTTTTGTGCATCTAAAATTAACGTTGTCATGCATGGCATAGTCATAAAAATGTGTTTCATTTATTCTTGCGGAATTGTACGAGTGGATTGTGAGAGTATGGACTTCTTTATCTCACATGCGTTCTGTGGTTTAAATTTAATTCTACTTCCCTTGTCTTGGTTAAAAAAAACAAAATAATTGCATTTTATTTTATTTTCCCTTTTTTATCGTCTAGCGTTCTTTTAAATGTAATGCTTATGATTTTACTTTGGATGTCGCGCTCACTTTTGAATTTTCAAACCTAAGCGCCTGGATCAACAGCATCTTTCACGTTTTCTTCCTTAAGAGATATTGTTCTTAATGGACAAGCAATGTATTTAATGATATCTTTGTTATAAATGGTACAACAGTCCAGATCCGGCCGCCCCCCTCACCTCATGCTGAATCAATGCAAGAATATAAAGTGTGCTTCGTCAGCGAAAGGCTGATAATCTAAACAAGTTGCTATTATATAAAAATTTCTCATTTCTCTTCTACCCCTCGCGAGTTCAAAAATAAAAAATAAAAATCCTACTTTTTCCATCTCCTGCCGCCATCCCCCCTCTCCGATCAGAGCCTCCGCCTTCCGTCCTCAGCCACCGCCTTCTGCCTCCTCCCCTCTCCACCAGTTGCTGCTTCCTCTTCTCGGTATAATTTCTAACCTAAATTCTTAAATTAATTAGTTAATAATGATTTAAATGTATATGTTATGTGATCATATAATGATTGCTGAATTAAGGTAGTTAATTTAGTAATGATTGAAACCTTAAAATGTGGATTTACTTGTTTATAGGTGAATATTGTATGTTAGTTGATTTTGTGCATATGTATGTATTAATGAACCATTATTTTATAGATAATAATCAATTATTGATATTGAATTTATAATATATGTAATTAGATTTTAAATTTAAAAACTGTTATAGGTGATTATCAATTAGAAATCGATTAATAAATTTTGTGAATGTAGTTGATTTCTGTAGGATATAACAACTAGTGATTTATTATTTGAATTGAAGTTGACTTTGATTGTTACTGTAATGATGTTTTGTAATGAGTAATGATTCATTTGCTTTTGGGATTAGTGGTGTTGGGAATTTAAATAGTTGGGGTAAAACTATTTAAAATACGTTGTTGTATATGGTTTTGGTAATCGTATTAAAGGAGTTGCTGGTATATACGTTGTTGGATAAAATTGTTGTTAATTGTGCAAGCCAAGTCAGGAGAGGGGTAATGCATAAACGTTACTCCGGTGCTACAAAATGGCGTCGTTGTAATGGCAAATTTTTTGAAAACAGTTTGGTGCTAAGGTTAAATTCCAAGTAAAATTAGAAGAATAAGCACCGTTATTTCTACGTTATTAATTAAATAAATTATAGATTGAATATAATTAAAACGAACTCGTCGCGCATCGGCAGTTCGTAATTTTACAGTTTGAACTTTAAATGAGTATATCTGATAAAATATAGGTCGAAGTTCTTCGAAACAAGAATCTTCTAAATCTGCGGAATTGTGGTTTTGTAATTTTTTATTTTTTATTTGATTTCTTCAAGTAGAATTTGAGTTATGTCAAAATCAAATTTCTTTAAAAATAGCGGTGCAGTAGTTTTTAACTATAACGAATTATTTGTAGAAAATGAAATAGGAATTATTAGAAAAATAGATTTTAAAGTTAACAATTTATACCATGATAAATTTATGTTGTGTTGTGCTAATTTATACTGTATTGACAATTAAATCACTATTGATGTCTACGTTATAAAATAAATAAATTTTAAATTGAACATAATTAAAACGAACAAAACGCGCAGCGGCACTTCGTAATTTTACAGTTTGAACTTTGAATGAGTATATATGATAAAATATAGGTCGAAAATCTACAAAACAAGAATCTTATGAATCTGCTGGATTGTAGTTCCGTAATGGAAAAGAAAATTTTAGATTTCATAAAGTAGAAATCTGCTGGATCGTTTAGTTGAGAAATCCGAAATGAAATATTGTCATGAAGAGAAGTGTTGTACTGCTTATACAGAAGGGTTGTGCAGAAGAGAAGTGATGTACTGTCGAGATAGGACAGTGTGGTGGAGATCGCCATGCTTCGACATATAGCGGGGACTCAGTCCTCATATATGAGGCGTAAGGAGGAGGAGGAGATCGTCGTGCTTCGACAACAGGTGGCAGCACTGGAGGATTTCCGAAAAACAAGCTCGAGACCATGCCGGATGAGCGTATTGCTGCATATCTTCTAGAGCATAGGCATATGCCGCTGAGTGGGCCTGCTACCAGGGAGGATGGGGACGACGACGAGTAGGTACTTGTCCTCTTTTTTGATTTTGGACTTGGTTTGTAAATATAAACTAGTTGTTGATCATGGACTTGAGTTGTTTGTGATGGTTTGTGGAGACAATGATGGTTTGTATATTTGATGTGGACATGTTGTTGGTTTTTGGACTGTTTATTTTTTTTATTTATCGTTTATTAGCTATTTAATCGTGTATGACTTGGTTTATAGCATATATGGTTGTTTATGTTGTGAATTTGAGCATATATGAGGCGGTGAATTGTTAAATTCATCGTATATGAGTTGCAGATTGTTTTGGTTTGAGTTGGCGTGGATTGAGGGCCATATGGATGCTGGAAAGCAGAAAAACATATACAGTTTGCGATGGTTAGCGACAGTTAGTGACAGATTTGAGGTCATTATACGTTACGGTTAGCGACGGCTTTTTACCCAGTTCTGCTACAGTTAGTGACGGCTATTTTACCCAGTTAGGCTACGCATAGCGACGGCTTGTGACGGTTGTTTAACCTACGGTTAGCGACGGCTGACGACGAATGTTGAAAGAATAACCGTTTGTCCACGTGGCATGTCTCCCGTCGCTTGCCGTCGCTATAGTGGAGACCAGAGCCGTCACTAAACTCGACGCTATATGCTTAGCATCCGAATATATAGCAATGGATTTTGGCGAGGGCTGGCGATGGCCGTCAACGGTTTTAGTCGTCGCTATGTGGACCCTTTCTTGTAGTGACTAGACCACTTCAGGATGTGACCATCTGAAATACCCATGGATAGCCATGGCCATTAAGGTCAAAAGCAAGGCCTTCTGGCCTAGTTGCATCATCGCCTGTCAGGAGCATTTTCCACTTCTGTTGAATTTGTAGCATTAATGAGATCAATAGAGAAGAATGAAGATTAGCTGGTAAACGTACGTGTGTGATCTACACATCTACGTTTCATGTTGCTGATTATATGTTGTTTTGATTTTGTTAGCAACCTGTTATCCAGCCATGCGATGATCAAGTCATGCTTGGATATATATATATATAAGTATATATATATATGTATATATATATATATGACCGATGAAATAGAAGAATAATCTGGTAGGAAACCATAGCGATAGCTGAGAGCATCTCTCGTAGTTGCTCCGTTTTCGTGTAGATGTGAAGCAATATTAAATGTCGCAAACCCTTGCTTCTTGAGCAATGTGTCTGGATTTTCAAATTCTAGGGTTTTCTAAAAAAAATCGATTTGATGATGGAAAACGTAAATGTGGAAGGATCTAGGTCCGTTGTTAATATACGAAAAGAAAAAATCTCTACAAAAAGTAAACGGACTCTCAGCGGGAAAGGTAGATTTGGAGTCGTCGTAGACAATGTAATTTCTTCCACATTTCCATTTCAGCCTATTGGAAGTCTTCAGGAAGGAGTACATCACATATTCATTGGAACAGAGTTTACGATACATCGTTTATTACATTTAAATGTTATATTTACATTTATGTAAATGGTTATGTTACTAATTAACGTTAAAACCGTGTTATGAATTGAATCACGGTAATATGAGATGTCACAGATCAATTTCAACAATTTTAAAATGGTGGGAAGAAAAACCAAAATTTTATCCCCAGATTAGAGATACGATGGTGAAAATATTTGGTAGATTCATGGATGTCGAGTTGAGATATTCTAATAATAGATGTATACATGCCATAGTTGAGCGATGATGGCCTACTACTCATACTTTTTTAATTTCTGAATGTTGAGATTGACTTTACACCCTTAGATTTTACCAGTTGACATTTATACTTATTAAATTGAATACATATAATATTCTATATGATGATCAATGTATCCAATTTGGCAATGCTAGTCAATTTTTATGTTGCTTGTCGAAAAAGATATCAGGATTGGAAAAGTTTCCATATCTAATTTGAATAAATATTTTTCTTAGGATTACATAGTAACTAATTTGAAGACCCTTGATCAAATTGCTAGAATTTTTGTGTTATAAATGATGATCATCTTTTCTACACATCAACAAACAACACAATCAGCCTTGGGTATATAGAATTTGTTATGAATATAGAATTAGCTTAGTAGTATGATTAGGGTTTAGTTATTATGGGGTAGCTACATCAGAGTTTGGATCTAGCTGTGACCAAGAGTGGTCATCTTACTAGTTTTATCGAGTTATTACAGGTATATCAACCTTTTTATTTTCAATTTATTCTAGTGTACATGTTTAATTAATCAATTGACTAACATTTTTTTAGCTTACAGCACCGGTTCTTCAAATATATGGCTATCGACGGTAATATTGTTAAAGAATGAGTAAAACAGCCATCCTATCCAATACTAAAATCTTCGGAGAGAGAAAATAAAATAAGAACATGTGATACCGCAACCCACTTATTTTTAGTCGCACGCTATCATATTGATCATCAACAGACCAGTCATATTAATTGGAATCCATGAAACACCTCAATTGCTTCTGTAACACCCCACATCCCTTAATGTCACCTGTTTGAGAAGGATTTGTTGAATAAAAGTATATATTAAAAATAAATAAAAGATTTTGGAAATGGAATCCATAACGTGGGTTATGAACATTAAGTTGAATTAAATGGGTTAATAAACTTATATTTTTATAAAAGCGATTTTATTCCCAGTTTTAGGCAACGAGTAATGATTAAAGAAAACGTTTTGCAAACAATGTTTTCAAATAAAAATTTTGATATGAATATGAGATATTTTTCTAAATATATAGAAATGAAATGACATTAAGAATACTTTGATATAAATAAAAAGTAAAATGTTGAGTACGACAATATGATTTTTGTTTGATGATAACAAACATATATATTATTTTATAAATGTGTTTATAAAAAGTACTATTCTATATTTCACAGCACATACAGAAATAAATATTTATTTGAATAGAATACTATTATACAAAATTGAATATTCAAACAATATTTTTATTTGAATAAATATTTTATTTCTGCATTTGAAATAGTACATATTCATGACTCCACTATTTATAATTCACATAAATATGCTTGGATATTTTTTGACATGACTCACTTGAATATATATATATATATATATCATGAAATCGTACTATTGAAAAAATTCAAATGAAATAGAAAGATTGAATTGAACAACAAAAATATATTTTTATTTCAATCAATTTGTTTATTACAAATAATAGTACAATCTTAATCATTCATGTCTACAATCGATTTCATATATAGCTTTTCCTCACTACACATCACTCTGTATCACTTTGATTACATACACAGACTCATATAAAATTACATATACATTCATTGACTCCGACACTGACACTGAGTCTTCACGTGCTTCCACTCCAATCCAGTCCCATGTATACTTGTCACAGAAACACACAAGGTAAACTGGAACAAAAATAGATTTAAATACAAGAAAATATAAATTTATTTTTTAAATTTTATTTGCCTCAGAATTTTGGTGTGTTTCTCATCATTTTTCTAGACTTAGTCTGATATTTTTTTTTTGAAAATTGGTAATCTTTATTGCAAATACCAATCATATACTTTGTATATACGCCTCATCATAACTTATACCCCCAACCTAAATGGGTGCAATATAAGAGAAAAGAGCACATATATACGCCATATATTAACATACACCAAAACGTATAACACTCAACCCAACACTTACATGTATCACGCATCATCTATAACCAACACAGTAATATAAAAGAAAACTATCACCCTGTATCCACAACCTTCACTCCCCATCTCCTCAACAATTCAACCTTCCTATGATAACGCTTCGTCTTCGAACCATTATTATTCACCAAAAACTGTACTTCTCTCTCTATCATACTCAATCGATTCTCTTTTGAAATACTTTTGTTATTAAAAATCCGAGCATTCCTTTCCATCCAGATCTGATACACTGATACAGTGAATGTTGCACAAGCCAAGTCCAAAGTCTGGTCCTTCTCCTAAAACTCATTCATGATTTTAACCGCTTCTCTTTCTAACTCACTTGAATTATCTACTTCAATACCCAATTTACATGCAACAGAGCTCCAAATGTTACCTGAATATGTACATTCAAAAAATAAATGATGAACTGATTCTTATACCACTTCACATAAACAACAACAATTCTCTTCAATCATACCAAACCTTCTCATTCGATCTTCTTTGCATTTTTTCCATGCCATATGACTTTGTGGTATGAAACTCCAGAATTCCTCCTTCTGATCTTCTCCTAAGCCTTGTGATATGTAAAAACCCCACCATCACACCATTCAAAATAGTCCTCATGCATTGATACATTCATTTGAACTTCATTAATTTGTTGCTGCACCTCTCTGGTTACTGGACGAACCCAACTATTTAAGCTACCATCCACTACAATGCATTTTCAAATAAAACACAAATATGGACACAGTACCTAAATGAACAAGGTTCAGCATTGAACAAGGCTGCATATGCTCGAACGAGATACAAAAAACATGCACAAGTGTTGACAGCATGGAAGTAAACATACAAGTAATAGTCAAGCCAAAGACAAATGTGCACAAATACATTAATATCTTTCCAGATTTACATGCAAACATGTATGGGTGCAAGCACAATCTCAAGCAAATGGTGAAACAACTACAACACCAAGTTAGAGTGCTCAAATCGATGTTCATGGTTGTAACACCCCACCTCCGCTAGGGTCACTCACAAAGGGAATGCACTAGGTTTGGTGAAGCATTATCGAGGTAAACATGCACAGAAATATTACAAGACAGAACATATATAAAATAGCGGAAGTAAAACAAATTTCATTACCTTATAAAATTAGGCCTAAAGTCTTTTACATCAGGATACATCAAAACCTGTCTTGCAATAGTAAAGAAGCATAAAACCTTTTCATAAATTATTCCCCAAAATAAAGCGGTGATGCAGCCATAGCCAAGAGAAGACCAAGCTATACATGATGACTTTCAAGCATAAGAGGTCCGAACTAAACAACACCATTTCCTCCCTGAAAACCTGGGGGGGGGGGGGGGGAAACGGAAGACAAAGAGGCGAAACAAAACAGGGTCAGTCATAAAGACTGGTAAGTCCTATCTACTTCCAGTATAAAAACAGGTAAAGGTAACATGACATGCATAAACTGAAAGTAAACATAAGGATGATGACAAGATAGATAAGCTAAACCAAGATAACTGGACGAACTATTATAGCAAGATAAACTAATGTATCATGATAAACTACGGTGTCAAGATAAATCAAGGTATCACATCGTCAGGTTTCTATCAAGTATACAATCCCAAGGTATCTATCATGTATAACATCCCACGGTATTTATCATGTATATTTGCTCTGCACCTCTCGTACTAGTATCCCAACCCGCGTCATGTGTTAACTATGAATGTCCCTTGCCCAATGTCATGTAATGGTCCATGTCAACCTAATATATAGCATATGTAGGTTTTCCTAACTCGTATGTTTCTTTCCATGTATAAGTTCAGTCCTTTGCCGTAGTCCGTACAAGCTTTCCCATGTAAATCAATACCACCTCAACGTAGTACCATTTTATCCTTGAAGTTGTTTTGGACTGCTACCCTTGATCTGATTATGTTTCCTTACCATGAACTATCGCGTGTTCACTTAGGATTTGTGCCACCTAGGACCACTAGGGATTATGCTACCTAATGAACGTTTCCGTGTCTCGGTTTAGGTTCAAGCCACCTAGGGCCACTAGGGATTATGCCACCCGTCAACCACGCCCTTTATCCCACGTATGTATCGTGAATCGTTTTCCATGTCTAGACGCACATGTATCTCAATGTGCCATCCGAGTTCCGTGCCAGGGCAAATCAAGAAATACGGAACTCGGTCGGGAGCTTTAAGTCATCTGCCGATGCAGATATCAAGGTCTGTTTTTGTATTCGTGGCTATGGTCCCACGTGACCCCTCCCTCAACTACTGAAAGGCAATCCAAGAAAAATCATGTATGAGAACTACATCCCGGCCCCACTATGCCCCACTTACCTATTGGCCAACCTCACCCATAACTCAATAGCAAGTATATGGTCTGTTGGGAGTTCTCTGTCTTTCCGTACATACACGATTGACTAAAGATGGTAGGTAGTCGACGACGCGCTATCCAGGGCAAAAACAAGAATCGACGACTCCACGCTAATCCATCCCAGTCTTTAGGTCGCTCGCATAGAAACCAAGACATACTCTAGGCTCTTCTACCGCAGACCTTAACCTCTGTGAGGCCAGGTTTCATGGACCATCTGCCACCTCACAGAGGGATACCAAGAGTACCCTCACGTCCCCCGAAGCTACCGCTTCATCACCCAGTTCGTTGGAGCCTTTATCTAAGTCAGATAATTCGCTCCTCCACGTGTGTTCAAGCGATGACCTACCATATCGGGTTACTCATCTATCTGTGAACTGGTCCAATTTCCTTGACTAAGAATTATTACTTAGTTATCCTTAACTAAGGTTTACCACTTAGCTTCACTTCCCGGTACCCTTGTTAACTACGATTTTCAACCTAGTCCCCTGAGCTAGGGTTTTGTCTAATGGGTTAAGTGTTGTCATTCAAGTTCATGACTTAACCCGCCTACGAATCGTGTCAAGATTTGGCTAAGTATTCAAATCCAAGACCTAGCCCTACAAGTTGGTTAAGTATACCAAGAAGCTCATGACTTAACCCTATTCAATCAACAAGTCAAATTGGGTTAAGTATTTGTTTATCTTAACCTTATCAGATTAACGTGTTAGTTTGGTTAAGCATAGATTATCTTAACCTCATTAGATTATCGAGTCGGATTGGTTAAATATAGGTTAACTTAATCCCATCCACTAATCGTATTAGAATGGTTAAGTATATTTAAACGGTTGTAACAACCCGTATTTTCAATAACCTGTTATAACATAAATCGAGGCAGAATTTAATTTATAAATCTGAATCAAGGGAAACGGGCTATGCCATTGCGTTCGTCTCGGAAAAATACGCGAAATAGAGTCCGAGTTTTTGAAAATCGGAGTCCGTATGACCCGATTAAGGCCCAACGAATTTTTCAGAAAATTTCAAAGCAAAAACAGATTTCAAATTCAAGTTTGAACTTGGAAAATTGGGTAAGATTGGGCCAGGCGGGAAAATTCCCGCCAGAGTACCCAAGTCGACAGCCCTGTCGACTTGGGAGTCGACTTGGTTGGACCCAAGTCGACCGCCCTGTCGACTTGGCTGTCGACTTGGTCCAGCCGGGCTGTTTAGCCTGGTGCACCATCTAGAGATTGTGTTGAGCTTGGGGGCCAGATTCGGTTTTGAGGGCTGAGATGGGAACTAGGGTTTAATCCTAGAGTTGAAACTAGTCCTAATCTCTATAACTAAGGCCCTAACCTAACCCTAAATCATCATTATTCATTCATACAACTAAACTATGGCAAAATCAATCCTCTCATGGCCTCCACTCTCTTCATAAATTCCTAAATAAATTTTTATGAGATTTTCCATGCATACAAGTGTTTTCAAGCTTTAGGCTAAAGGTTGCATTTTGGCAACATGTAAGTTATCATATCCCTTATGATAACTTGCATGTGAGGCTAAATGCGAACTTATGGCCATTTCTACATGTCATTTATCACCATGTATCACCAATATGCCAAGTTTGGTTTTATGCATGCTTTTGAGGCCTAAAAATGTAATATGCAAGTGTATGAACATAAGAACATTTCATATGCCACCATGTTAAACTTGTGGCTTCAATACCTTTATGTCATGATTATGCCAAGTTCCCTCTTTCTATCCCTTATGTGCTATTGCGATATGTAAGCGATGGGATTGCGTTTGGGGTTGGGTAAACTTAAAAGACATAAAAACATAAGCTTGGGAATTTACCTATTAAGTTAGGTCTACCCATTGGGAATTTACCTATTAAGTTAGGTCTACCCAATTGCTTGAAAACTTGTAATGTGTTTTGGAAACATGATGGACATGACACTTAGAAAATATAAGTGTGACCAACTCGAGGTTGGGTTGAGTTTGTAGCGTAAACCTACCCGGAACCGACCGGCCTAACTAGTTGCTACAAACAATAGGACCCAATGTGAGAAGTTGGCCATGTGGTACCTTGAACCCGAGGTTAGACCAAGTTGTGGTGTAAAGCTACCCGGACCCGCCCGGCTTAACTAGTAACCACAACAAGGTCTAATGTGAGAGGTTAAGGCACGTGAAGTTAACTAATGCCTCATGATTAGGGTTAAGTCATGGTCCACTTAATACTTAACCAATTTGGGCTTGGTAGATTAATCGGGGTTAAGTCGTGAACTCATTGTTACACTTAACCAAGTTAATCCATGATTATCAAGAGGGTTAAACCGTACTTAACCCACTAGAAAAATCCTAGCAATGGGGGCCCACTCCAGCAGTAATCCCAAGTTTGTATCATTAAGACCCTAGGGACTAGGCTAGGGAGGGGGCACGATTACTGGGCTGGAGGTAAGCGACCAATAAACGACGGCAGGGTGGTATGCCGATGTAGTTCCGGACGGACTATAGTCGTGCACGTAGTCCGTATTTGGAGAAGTCAAGCATGGGTACCAGTAGATCGAGACTGTGCACTCATGTTTATGGTGTCCAGGGGTTGGCACCCTAGGGCTTGATACACCCGAAGGGTGGACTCGACACAGTTCGACTACAATTATGTTTGGGCCGTATTGACACCAACACATGACGAGTTAGGCTTAGGGAGCCGATCGACTAGACCGTTTGGTTGGACCTTGTATTAGGGTCATTACATGTTATTGGGCCAAAGCTTGGGCCAAGGGATCAATACTTGTTTATTCCAGTCATGTTAGTTTGCTAGTGCACCTGTGGTGCAAAACCTTAAACCTGATTATGCGATGACACCTTTATCTACCTTGTTAGTTAATCACCATGCTAGTATGTTGTTATCCTTATGATCATACCTGCTTCTCATATCAGTTAACTTTATTAGTTTACTTTGATTGTAGTAGGGCTTACTCGGTCTTTTTGACTGACCTGTTTTCTTTCGCCTCTTTTCTTCCGTTCCCCCCCCCCCCCAGGTTCTCAGGGAGGGAATATTGGAGCTTAGCTTGGATTCCTGATCACTTGCTTGTGGGATTTTAGCTCATGTACGGTCTTGACATGAAGCTAGCTATGGTTATCACTTATTTTGGGGATAGTACTTATGTATTTCAGTTTTTCAGTAATGTTGTTTTTATCTAGACTTGTGTATTTGGAAAGTTGACATTATGTTGTACCAGACTTGTTTTGAAATGGTTTGAAATCTTCCGCTGTTTTATCTTTGTTATTTACTCTGTTTACATATATACATATGTTCTTGTTCTGCCTTGATATATCATTATGCATGTTTACCTGATTCAAACGCCCCTCCAAAGTCAGAGTGCTTGCAAGAGACACCCTGGCGGAGGTGGGGTGTTACATTTGGTATCAGAGCATATGGTTTACAAGAAGGAACAAAAAGGTTTTTAGAAAACTTTTGGAAAACTATTTTCAAAACTAAGTATAAAGTATTTTCCAAAGAAAAGTTTAGTTTATTTTAAAGGCTATTCCCCAAAAAGCCATTAGCAAAATTCCTTCGTTTTTCTCCATTCTGAATCTGTCTTTTTCTTCGTTTTCAGTATGGCCGATAACTTTGCTATTCCGGAGGGAGTACACGTACATGTTTGGTATAGGAGACTTTTGGAGGCTAGGGCGACCGAAGCCGGCCCCGTAGATGTTCCTCCTCCTCCTCCAGTAGTTAATGTTCCTCCTCCTCCTGTCGCTGAGGTTCCTCTTCCTCCTCCCCCTCAGCATCCTCAAGCTGACTTCGCAAAGACTTGCAAAGATTTTAAAGCAATGGGTGGCAAGAACTTTCAAGGCACCGAGACTTTTGTAGAGGCCAGAAATTGGTTGAAAGAGACCGAGGATTTATTTTCTATCTTTGGGTTAGACGATCAGAGGAAGATCTTGTTGGCGGTTTGGCTTTTGAAGGATGAAGCCACTTATTGGTGGGAAGTCACCAATGGTACTAGGCCTGTTGAGACTTGGGCCGATTTCAGGGCAAGGTTCGTGCTTAAGTTTCTATCTTCTGCTGAGGAGAATCTGCAAATGGAGAGGTTCATAACTTTGAAACAAGGAGATATGTCTGTCATAGAATATGTGAACAAGTTCAATCAGTTAGCTCGTTTTGGCTTGGATATGGTGAATACTCCTCAGAAGAAGGCTCTTCATTTCGCTAGAGGATTGAATGAACCGTTGCAGGGATTGGCTATGTCACATATTCCCCATGGGGCCACGTTTGAGAGTTTGGTTGATATGGCGTTACTTCAGGGAGATGTCAAGAAAGAGACCAAGATGAATGATACTCAAGCCTAGAAGACTGATTCCCAGGGAAAAGGAAATCAGGGCAATCCAAGTGGTCAAAGCAGTCAAGGCAATCAGAACAAGAACAAGAGTCAAGGCAACAAGGGGAACAACAACAAGGGCAAGAACAACAAGGAGAAGTGCCATTATTGCGGTTCAGTTGGGCATCTTATTAAGGATTGTAAGAAGAGGAAAAGGAAGAATGGTGAATGCTTTTTCTGCGGTAAGACTGGACATTTCAGTAAGGATTGCCCGAAGAAGCAAGGGCAAGGCCAGGGTCAGACTCAGCGTGCTGGACCTTCAGGAGGGCAAGTTCAAGCTCTCAATACCGCTCCAGTTCCCGATCGAGGTAGTATTTCTGTTGAGAGCCTTGTATATATTTCTGATTTTCCAGTTCGTACCTTGTTCGATTCTGGTGCATCGCATAGCTTTATCTCATCTGATCTTGTTGATAGTTTGCACCTTAGTACTAGCTTGGTAGATGATCCCGTCTGTGTCTCAAATCCTATTGGGGGTTCCGCCCATTTGTCTATGATATGTGGGGATTTGAGGATCTCTATTCTGAGTGTAGAGTTCTTGTGTAGTGCTTATGTTCTTGGTTTTAGGGGATACGGATTGATATTGGGCATGGATTGGTTGTCCAGATATGGAGCCATCCTTGATTGTGAGCATAGGGTTGTGAGGCTCGTGACTCGCCTCGGAAACACCCTAGAGATTTCTTGTGATCCGAGAGGTCCCGTCATGTTGTGCTATCTTGAATCACTCGACTCGTCAATGGAAACTCTTCAGTCTGTGAGAGTGGTTCGAGAGTATCCGGATGTTTTCGATGAAGTTAGGGGGTTGCCCCCTAAGCGAGAGATTGATTTTCGCATTTATCTGGTGGACAATGCAAAGCCGGTTTCTTTTCCCGTTCGGCACATGGCTCCGCGCGAAAGGCGGGAGCTAAGTAAGCAAGTAAAGGAGTTGCTTGAGAAGAACTTCATTAGACGAAGTATATCTGAATGGGGAGCACCTGTGGTGTTTGCTACCAAGGCAGATGGTTCTCTCCGACTTTGTGTTGACTATCGAGAGTTGAATAAGCTGACTAAGAAGAACAGACACCCGTTACCGAGGATTGATGATCTCTTTGACCAGCTTGTCGGTGCTTCTGTTTTCTCTCAGCTTGATCTTGCTACTGGATTCCATCAGCTCAGGGTAGCTGAAGATAGTATAGACAAGACTGCGTTCAGGACTCCAGATGGATTCTTCGAATGGCTTGTCATGCCGTTCGGCTTGACTAATGCACCCGCATATTTCGTGGACTTGATGAGTAGGGTGTTCAGGGAGTTCTTGAACAAGTTTGTCATGGTCTTCGTAGATGATATTCTGATCTTCTCTAAGGATGAGGAAGAGCACGCAAGGCATGGAGGTGATGGATATGCTTAGAGCGCATCAGTTGAAGGCCAAGTTCTCCAAGTGTCACTTTTGGAGAAGGGAAGTTAGATTCCATGGGCATATAGTATCTAAGCAAGGCTTAGCGGTGGATCCCGCTAAGGTAGTTGCAGTTCAGGATTGGAAGACCTTAAGGAATGCAACCGAAGTGAGAAGTTTTCTAGGTCTTGCGGGTTTTTACCGGAAGTTCATCAAGGACTTCGCGAAGATATCCGCTCCTCTCACTAAATTGACGAAGAAGAATTTAGTTTTTGCTTGGAGCATAGAATGCGAGCTTGCTTTTCAGAAACTCAAGAGAGCTCTCACATCAACACCTGTTCTAGCTTTTCCTGATGGAGGGAAGTTATTTACAGTATACACCGATGCATGTGGCACGGGGTTAGGAGCTGTTCTGATGCAAGAAGGAAGAGTGATATGCTTTGGCGGTAGACAACTCAAAGTGCATGAGAAGAATTATCCCACTCATGACTTAGAGTTGGCAGCAATAGTATATGCACTCAAGGCTTGGCGCCATTATCTTCTGGGAGAAAGATTTGAGCTTTATACCGATCACAAGTCATTGAAGTATCTCTTTTCTCAGAAGGATCTGAATCTGAGGCAACAAAGATGGATGGAATTCTTGGCGTCCTACGATTTTGAGATAGCTTATACCCCTGGCAAGGAGAATGTGGTAGCAGATGCATTGAGTAGAAAAAGGTTGACTCTGAGTCCTCTATTCGTTGAGATGAAGAATTTAGAGTATGTGGCAACCTTTGATTTCTCTTTGGCGATTGAGTCGATGACCGGTTCTTTAGCATCTCTGGAACTCAGACCTACCCTTCTTGATCAAGTTGGGGCTTCGCAGAGAGAAGACCCTCAGATAGTTGAGATTATGGATAAGCTGATTCGAGGAGAGGCGTCTAGTCATCTCGCTCGATATTCTATTGATGACAAGGGTTGGCTGAGGAGAGACGGAAGGTTATGTGTTCCAATGGTAGAAGATTTAGTAAGAAAAGTTCTAGAGGAAGCGCATCGCTCTAAGTTGACTATACATCCGGGCGGAGATAAGATGTATAAAGATATGAAGCGCATTTTCTTTTGGCTTGGGATGAAGAAGGATGTGGCAGAGTTTGTCTCTAGATGTATCATTTGCCAGCAAGTTAAGGCCGAGTCGAAGAAGCCCGGTGGACTATTGCATCCTCTAGACATTCCACTTTGGAAGTGGGAGAGTATTTCCATGGATTTTATCGATGGACTACCAAGGTCAAGGAAAGGGAATACAAGCATTTGGGTTATTGTGGATAGACTTACGAATAGTGCTCATTTCATTCCGGTGAAGAGCAAGAGGACCGCATCTTGGCTAGCGTCTGTATATCTTCGTGAGATTGTGAGACTACATGGAGTCCCCTCTAGTATAGTCAGTGACCATGACCCAATCTTTACAAGTCAATTCTGGAATAGCTTGCAAGAAGCTATGGGCACAAGGTTGAATCTAAGTACGACTTATCACCCACAGACGGACGGTCAAACCGAAAGGGTGAATAGGGTACTCGAGGATCTGTTGAGGCTTTGTATTCTGGATTTTGGTGGTACTTGGGAAGACCATCTTCCTCTTGTTGAGTTTGCATATAATAACAGTTATCAGGCAAGCATAGGGATGACACCATTTGAAGCTTTATATGGGAGGTCGTGCAAGTCGCCTACATGTTGGTGGGAGACTACAGATAAGCTTATACTTGGGCCTGATCTGATCAGAGATACATCCGAGAAGGTCGAGTTGATTCGGAGACGGATGAAAGCGGCCCAAGACCGACAGAAATCCTATGTTGATAAGGGAAGAACTGATTTGGAGTTTGATGTTGGGGATATGGTTTTCGTGATGGTTTCTCCTTTGCGGAATGTGGTCCGATTTGGAGCCGTTGGGAAGTTAGCACCGAGGTTTGTTGGACCATTCCCTATTATAGAGAGGATCGGGCAGATGGCTTATAGAGTGGAGTTGCCCGAGAAGCTTGCCGGAGTACACGATGTTTTTCATGTCTCGCATCTCCGGAAGTGTTTACATGGATCAGCAGAGGTTTTTGAGCCAAGTGTTCTGAAAGATGTGGAAGTGGAGAAAGTGGCTACCTTGAGGAGAGCTCCGATTCGTATCTTGGGGACGGAGACCAAGAAGCTAAGGAATCGAGAGGTCAAGTTGGTGAAGGTTCAATGGGGTGAAGCCGAAGAAGACGCAACTTGGGAAACCGAGGAGAAGATGCGTGGGCTTTATCCATTCCTTTTTAAGGGTACACTCTCAATCTCTTTTCTTTGTTAGCATATCTTTCTCTTTGCTATCCATGTTTATCTAGTTTATCGTGTCAATCTTGTCATGAGAACCTTAGGTAGAAACCCTTTGGATGAAACATGTGTTTGAAACATGTTATGCTTGATGGTTGCAAGTGGTTGCAATTGTTTGCAAGTGGTTACTCGTGGATGCATTATACACGTTAGGCACTAGATCGGCTCACACATTCCACATATTGCATATGCAAGAGTGTTTATGCTTATTCATGGATGAAAATTTTTGTGTTATCACATGGATGTTGCATATGGATGTATGTTATGTGCACACATATAGATGTTATACATTATGTTAGGAATTGCATACATATGGATTCATTTCACTAACATAATTTGCATTGATGATATTTTCATTAGATAAGTACATATACACACACCTTTGCATATGTTCATACAACATTTAGAATCTTGTAAGGACAATGATTGCTCGTGGATGATGTTTTGAGTAGATGGATGTTGGATGGTAGGATACGTTCTTCCTAACTTGAAGATTTCGGGGACGAAATCCTTTAAGGAGGGGAGAATGTAACAACCCGTATTTTCAATAACCTGTTATAACATAAATCGAGGCAGAATTTAATTTATAAATCTAAATCAAGGGAAACGGGCTATGACATTCCGTTCGTCTCGGAAAAATACGCGAAATAGAGTCCGAGTTTTCAAAAATCGGAGTCCGTATGACCCGATTAAGGCCCAATGAAGTTTTCAGAAAATTTCAAAGCAAAAACAGATTTCAAATTCAAGTTTGAATTTGGAAAATTGGGTAATATTGGGCCAGGCGGGAAAATTCCCGCCAGAGTACCCAAGTCGACAGCCCTGTCGACTTGGGAGTCGACTTGGTTGGACCCAAGTCGACAGCCCTGTCAACTTGGCTGTCGACTTGGTCCAGCCGGGCTGTTTAGCCTGGTGCACCATCTAGAGATTGTGTTGAGCTTGGGGGCCAGATTCGGTTTTGAGGGCTGAGATGGGAACTAGGGTTTAATCCTAGGGTTGAAACTAGTCCTAATCTCTATAAATAAGGCCTTAACCTAACCCTAAATCATCATTATTCATTCATACAACTAAACTATGGCAAAATCAATCCTCTCATGGCCTCCACTCTCTTCATAAATTCCTAAATAAATTTTTATGAGATTTTCCATGCATACAAGTGTTTTCAAGCTTGTATGAGCATCATTAGCTTGCATTCAAGTCAATTTTCTATATTTGCATCATAAAGAAAGAGTTTTGATCATTTTGGCTCAAGGGTTTTGCTTGCATTTTGGGTTTATTTTATTTCATAAGGGCTTTGGCATTGTAAGCCCTATTCTACTTTCATATTTAAACTCTAAAGTTAATGATGCAAGTTGTGTTTGATCATTATGATATGATATGCAAGTTTATCATGTTATGCAAGTTTGTTATGTTATGATATGCAAGTTTATCATGTTATGCAAGTTTGCCATGTTATGATATGCAAGTTCATCATGTCATGTTATGCAAGTTTACCATGTTATGCTATGCAAGTATGCCATGTTATGATATGCAAGTATGTTATGCAAGTTTGGGATGATCATTTTGTTCATGTTATCATGTTATGCAAGCTTATCTTGAGTATGTGAACATAAAGCTTCAAGCTTTAGGCTAAAGGTTGCATTTTGGCAACATGTAAGTTATCATATCCCGTATGATAACTTGCATGTGAGGCTAAATGCGAACTTATGGCCATTTCTACATGTCATTTATCACCATGTATCACCAATATGCCAAGTTTGGTTTTATGCATGCTTTTGAGGCCTAAAAATGTAATATGAAAGTGTATGAACATATGAACATTTCATATGCCACCATGTTAAACTTGTGGCTTCAATACCTTTATGTCATGATTATGCCAAGTTCCCTCTTTCTATCCCTTATGCGCTATTGCGATATGGAAGCGATGGGATTACGTTTGGGGTTGGGTAAACTTAAAAGACATAAAAACATAAGCTTGGGAATTTACCTATTAAGTTAGGTCTACCCATTGGGAATTTACCTATTAAGTTAGGTCTACCCAATTGCTTGAAAACTTGTAATGTGTTTTGGAAACATGATGGACATGACACTTAGAAAATATAAGTGTGACCAACTCGAGGTTGGGTTGAGTTTGTAGCGTAAACCTACCCGGAACCGACCGGCCTAACTAGTTGCTACAAACAATAGGACCCAATGTGAGAAGTTGGCCATGTGGTACCTTGAACCCGAGGTTAGACCAAGTTGTGGTGTAAAGCTACCCGGACCCGCCCGGCTTAACTAGTAACCACAACAAGGTCTAATGTGAGAGGTTAAGGCACGTGAAGTTAACTAATGCCTCATGATTAGGGTTAAGTCATGGTCCACTTAATACTTAACCAATTTGGGCTTGGTAGATTAATCGGGGTTAAGTCGTGAACTCATTGTTACACTTAACCAAGTTAATCCATGATTATCAAGAGGGTTAAACCGTACTTAACCCACTAGAAAAATCCTAGCAATGGGGGCCCACTCCAGCAGTAATCCCAAGTTTGTATCATTAAGACCCTAGGGACTAGGCTAGGGAGGGGGCACAATTACTGGGCTGGAGGTAAGCGACCAATAAACGACGGCAGGGTGGTACGCCGATGTAGTTCCAGACGGACTATAGTCATGCACGTAGTCCGTATTTGGAGAAGTCAAGCATGGGTACCAGTAGATCGAGACTGTGCACTCATGTTTATGGTGTCCAGGGGTTGGCACCCTAGGGCTTGATACACCCGAAGGGTGGACCCGGCACAGTTCGACTACAATTATGTTTGGGCCGTATTGACACCAACACGTGACGAGTTAGGCTTAGGGAGCCGATCGACTAGACCGTTTGGTTGGACCTTGTATTAGGGTCATTACATGTTATTGGGCCAAAGCTTGGGCCAAGGGATCAATACTTGTTTATTCCAGTCATGTTAGTTTGCTAGTACACCTGTGGTGCAAAACCTTAAACCTGATTATGCGATGACACATTTATCTACCTTGTTAGTTAATCACCATGCTAGTACGCTGTTATCCTTATGATCATACCTGCTTTTCATATCAGTTAACTTTATTAGTTTACATTGATTGTAGTAGGGCTTACTCAGTCTTTTTGACTGACCTGTTTTCATTCGCCTCTTTTCTTCCGTTTCCCCCCCCCCCCAACCCCCAGATTCTCAGGGAGGGAATATTGGAGCTTAGCTTGGATTCCTGATCACTTGCTTGTGGGATTTTAGCTCATGTACGGTCTTGACATGAAGCTAGCTATGGTTATCACTTATTTTGGGGATAGTACTTATGTATTTCAGTTTTTCAGTAAAGTTGTATTTATCTAAACTTGTGTATTTGGAAAGTTGACATTATGATGTACCAGACTTGTTTTGAAATGGTTTGAAATCTTCCGCTGTTTTATCTATGTTATTTACTCTGTTTACATATATACATATGTTCTTGTTCTGCCTTGATATATCATTATGCATGTTTACCTGATTCAAACGCCCCTCCAAAGTCAGAGTGCTTGCAAGAGACACCCTGGCGGAGGTGGGGTGTTACAACGGTCTTGTGACTTAACCCTATCAAGTTCTCATATTAGATTGGTTAAGTATGGTTGCTTAACCTCATCAAATCATCATGTATAATTGATTAAGTATAAGTCACTTAACCCCATTAAATTATCATGTTAGGTTGGTTAAGTATTGGTTACTTAACCTCATTGAATTACCAAGTTTAGATTGGTTGAGTGTTTAACTTAACCCTATGGAATTACCGTGTTTAGATTAGTTAAGTGTAGGTTACTTAACCCCATCTAATTACCGTGTTTAGATTAGTTAAGTCTAAGTTACTTAACCCCATCTAATTACCAAGTCGGATTAGTTAAGTGTAAATTACTTAACCCCATTTAATTACCAAGTCGGATTAGTTAAGTGTAAATTACTTAACCCCATCCCCTAATTGTCTTGTATGGTTAAGTATCATTAAGAAATCAAGTCCGGTTCCACTTAACCTACCCATTCGTGTCATATCGGTTAAGTGTCATTAGTCAAAATTACTTAACCTTTTCATGTGGCATTAATTCGATTAATGCACCCCAACCTCTCACATTAGACTTTGTTGTGGTTACTAGTTAAGTCGGGCGGGTCCGGGTAGCTTTACACCACAACCTAGTCTAACTTCGGGTTTTAAGTGCTATATGACCAACTACTCACATTGAGTCCTATTGTTTGTAGCCACTAGTTAAGCCGGGCGGGTCCGGGTAGATTTATGCCACAAACTCAACCCAACCTCGAGTTGGCCACTTTCATGTTTGGTCTAGTGTCATATTACACTTACAACCCATACGTGTCTAGTTTCAAGTCTCATGTTTACCCCACATGTCATGTCCACATTTAGGTGTATCATGAGTGTCATATTTTCATGAAATCCCATGTCAAATTATTATGTCATAATCACACTCGTCTAACCCACCCCAAATCGTGTTTCCAACCCAAGTAAAAGCGAGTCAACATTGTAGGGATACTATGCTACATATTGGCCTCAAAACATGCACGATGCCAAAAAGGGATTGGCCACAAACATGCATAGTATCATAAGGGAATTTGGCCACAAAATATGCATAGCATCATAAGGGGTTTTTGGCCTCAAACATGCATAGTATCATAACGGAATTTGGCCAAAAAATATGCATAGCATCATAAGGGTATTTGGCCACAAACATGCATGATAACATAAGGGGTTTGGGTTAATTTACATGCATAAGCCCCAAAGTCAAGTCTTTGCCAATGTTTCACAAGTCAAATGGTTCCCAAAGGTTCATGCTAACATTCCATAGATAAAGATTCAAACTTGCAAGATAAACTAGGTTAAACATAACATGAGTAGCATGATTAAGTCGCTAAAACTTAGCCCAAGGTCATAGATCATAGAAAAGGGGCAAAATTAGGTTCACATAGGCTAGCATACTTATGTTTCATCGCATTTTATTCCATGTCACATTAGAACCACCGTTAGAATCTACAAGTAGCTAGAACTTACATAGCGAGGCTTAGGGAAGGATCATGCATCGTCTTGACCAAGAAAGGTGGCTCCTTTGTTGAAAATTCGTCATGAAATTTGCGTAGCAACGTTGATCCACTCCCTTGATTTGATGTAGAAAGCTTGCACCTTTTGATTTGAATCCGATTTGAATGCATAGTCTCTAGGAATTGGAGATGGAGGCCATGATCACTTGGCATTTTGGCAGCACTTCGTGGCATGAGTGATTTGTGAGGGTTTAGGGTAGGCTTAGGGGTCTTTTTATAGAGATTAGGACTAGTTTAGGCCCTTAGATTAACCCTAGGATAGATCTGAGCCTTTAAAATCCGTCACAAGCCTCCAAACATGTCTTGAGGAACAAGTCAGGTGCACCCAGGCCAAACTGGCCGACCACCCAAGTCGACAGGGGTGTCGACTGGGAAGTCGACACCACCTGGGGTATGTCGACTCCCAAGTCGACTCCCCAGTCGACTTGGGGGTGGCGGGAATTTTTCCCGCCTGTTCTGCTTGGCTGAATTTGTATTCTGAATTCAAATTTGAACTGTTTTTGAACTTGAAATTTTCTGAAAACTTTGACGGGCCATAACTTGGTCATACGGACTCCGATTTTCGAAAACTCGGACTCTATTTCGCGTATTTTTCCAAGACGAACGCAATGGCCCAACCCGTTTCTCCTGATTCAAATTTTATAATTAAATTCTGCCTTGATTCTTGTCTTAGCATGTTGTAAAAATCCGGGTTGTTACATTCTCCCCAACTTAAAGGATTTCGTCCCCAAAATCTCCAAGTTAGGAAGAACGTATCCTACCATCCATCATCCATCTACTCAAAACATCATCCACAGGCAACCATGGTCCTTAAAAGACTCCTAATGCTTTATGAACACATGCAGAAAGTGTGTGTATATGTTCCTTAGCTAATGCTAATGATCAGGCCTGAATGATCTTTCTAATGCAAAATATGTTTAGTGCCATGAGTCCAACATGTATGCAAATAGTCCTAGTCATATAAACACTACATGCGTGCACAAACATTCATCCACATGCAACACCCACATGATAACATATTCAATTTCATCCATAAACAAGTATAAATACTCGTGCATAGGCAAAATGAAATGTGACTGAGTCGATCTAGTATCTAGTGTGTATTCGCGCATCCACGAGCAACCACTTGCAACCATTTGCAACCATATCAATCATAACATGTTTCAAATACATGTTTACATCCATAGAGTTCTACCTAAGGTTCCCAAGATAGGATCGAGAAGTTAAACAAGACAAACTCCTTACGGGGTTTGCAACAGAAACAGGACCGAGAGGATATCCACCAAGCGATAGCATGCAAACAAGCTCTACAGGAGAACCAGGGATCAACGACATACTCTTAAAAAGAGACATGATGCGCGTGTCTAAGCCGCATTTCCATGAGCTTAATTCCATTGTGCCTTGACTGCCTTTGACTTCATGATTTCGTAGCTCCTTGATTCCTATTTCCAAGGTATGAGTCGGAACTCATTTCACTGTCGCCTCTCGTTCCTTTTTCACTTATTCTTTTCTAAAATACTTGGCTCTACCATAACTACGTACTCATGGTTTCATGCAAGCTTTCTGACAATTCTCTAGCGAATCTTGAATCTCGTTTATCTACTAAGAGGTATTCCACGTAGAAGAGCTTTCCCTTGAAAACAACCGATGCCAGCCATGTTGCCCAGTGTACTTACTAGGGTGATTCCTACAGCCCATGCTTAAGCAGAATGAACCATCCGCCTTATTGGCGAACGTTACTCGATCGGATCAGAGATTTCCGATAAATGCATCAAGAGATTCTAGGTAACTAACCATGACAGAACTCATAAGGTTACACGAGACTTCGAGGGTATTACCAAGGCAAGTTAAGAGTTTAACTACCCTCCTTTCAAAACCGAGAATGGTATCCCTTATTGGATAACCACTTCATCCCTAGAATCCATCCATAGCTCAACAATAGAAGCATTGCTTCTAATATCAACACTTGGCATAGACGTTCTCAAATCCAAACAAGTCATGAATAAACGGACCGACTCTCCAACCAGATTTTGGGACTAAAGTGGGATCTTCTACCATGCTAAGGTGCAGAGACTTATCTATCGAAGCAGACTTAAATGATGTGATGATCAATACAAAGTCTGGATGGGATGATAGAAAAGAAAGGCTAAGCCTTTAACAGAAATGGTACCATTCCTCTTAGGTACGCTAGAAATGAGAGCATACAATTGCCATCTCGCTGATCTTGTCCTTATCTTCCTTTGTGGATCCAGCCATACCAACAAGTTGCTTATTCTTAAGCTCGTGTCCTTTATCCTTGCTCTTATTATCCCTTCTTATAACTTCGGTAATAGGTCTCTCGAGAACTTCCTCCATCGCACGGGAAAACACTTTCGTAGCTAGAAAAGGATTAGTCGCAGTTAAAACTACTGTGACTACAGATGGAGGATAGTGCTGATTGGTTAAGTATGGTTGCTTAACCTCATCAAATCATCATGTATAATTGATTAAGTATAAGTCACTTAACCCCATTAAATTATCATGTTAAGTTGGTTAAGTATTGGTTACTTAACCTCATTGAATTACCAAGTTTAGATTGGTTGAGTGTTTAACTTAACCCCATCGAATTACCGTGTTTAGATTAGTTAAGTGTAGTTTACTTAACCCCATCTAATTACCGTGTTTAGATTAGTTAAGTCTAAGTTACTTAACCCCATCTAATTACCAAGTCGGATTAGTTAAGTGTAAATTACTTAACCCCATCTAATTACCAAGTCGGATTAGTTAAGTGTGAATTATTTAACCCCATCCCCTAATTGTCTTGTATGGTTAAGTGTCATTAAGAAATCAAGTCCGGTTTCACTTAACCTACCCATTCGTGTCATATTGGTTAAGTGTCATTAGTCAAAATTACTTAACCTTTTCATGTGGCATTAATTAGATTAATGCACTCCAACCTCTCACATTAGACTTTGTTGTGGTTACTAGTTAAGCCGGGCGGGTCCGGGTAGCTTTACACCACAACCTAGTCTAACCTCGGGTTTTAAGTGCTATATGACCAACTACTCACATTGGGTCCTATTGTTTGTAGCCACTAGTTAAGCCGGGAGGGTCCGGGTAGATTTATGCTACAAACTCAACCCAACCTCGAGTTGGCCACTTTCATGTTTGGTCTAGTGTCATATTACACTTACAACACATATGTGTCTAGTTTCAAGTCCCATGTTTTCCCCACATGTCATGTCCACATTTAGGTGTATCATGAGTGTCATATTTTCATGAAATCCCATGTCAAATTATCATGTCATAATCACGCTCGTCTAACCCACCCCAAATCGTGTTTCCAACCCAAGTAAAAGCGAGTCAACATAGTAAGGATACTATGCTACATATTGGCCTCAAAACATGCACGATGCCAAAAAGGGATTGGCCACAAACATGCATAGTATCATAAGGGAATTTGGCCACAAAATATGCATAGCATCATAAGGGGTTTTTGGCCTCAAACATGCATAGTGTCATAAGGGAATTTGGCTACAAAATATGCATAGCATCATAAGGGTATTTGGCCACAAACATGCATGATAACATAAGGGGTTTGGGTTAATTTACATGCATAAGCCCCAAAGTCAAGTCTTTGCTAATGTTTCACAAGTCAAATGGTTCCCAAAGGTTCATGCTAACATTCCATAGATAAAGATTCAAACTTGCAAGATAAACTAGGTTAAACATAACATGAGTAGCATGATTAAGTCGCTAAAACTTAGCCCAAGGTCATAGATCATAGAAAAGGGGCAAAATTAGGTTCACATGGGCTAGCATACATATGTTTCATCGCATTTTATTCCATGTCACATTAGAACCACCGTTAGAATCTACAAGTAGCTAGAACTTACATAGCGAGGCTTAGGGAAGGATCATGCATCGTCTTGACCAAGAAACCTTTGTTGAAGAATCATCATGAAATTTGCGTAGTGATCACTGCTTTTCTACGAATCAGTAAAGCGCGACATTTGTAATAAATTCTGCAAGCATACAGGTGTGTAGCATACAGGTCGAACACAGAGAGGAAAGTTAAATTTTATTATTTATATGTTTCGTGGGCGTGTTAGGCGAAGCTGGAGGTTGATTTTTTCAAAACAAAATAAAAAGTGAAACTACGAATAACAGATGCGATTAAATTCACTACAGATTCGAATCTATTCGGATCTGTAGTAAATTCAATGATTAAAATAAAATAGAACACTAGAAATAAAATTGCAGAAAGGAAATCAACAACTGAGAATAAAAACTAGGATTACCGCTGAATCTAATCAGACGGTCAATCACTAGTAAGAAAAATAAAAGCAAAAGCAAATTGTGTTCTAGCAAATCTAATTGACTAGACAACACAATTTTCCATGAAAATAAAATGCAGAAGCTAAAGAAACGAAAGTTTTATTAAAAATAAGAGAGTACAGAAGAATGAATGATTTTTACAATGGTTACAATCACATATTTATAGATGAGAATGGGAAAACCCTAACTAGGTCTATGAATAAATGGCCCTCCTTATTCATGAATATTTCTTGCCTTCCTTGACTACCTGATTGGAGAAAATCTGGGCATATCATGGTAAATATTTTCCATATCTTTCAATTTTCCCATGTGGCTTGATTGATAGAAGATTGCATCTAATTAATTCTTCCAAACAAGGACGCTTATCAGACTCCAAAGGCAATATAAGATAAAATCTTCAAAATTGGTTTTTTCTTCTTGGCAACAATTCAATCAGAAATTCTTCTAATTGAAATTGAATGATTTGAATTTACTTCCATGATGAGAATATGGCTATTTCTGAGATGTTAATTGGTGCACATCATAAATACATACACATGAATATGTGTATGTATATATATAACATAACACTAATCCAGATATTTCTCAAAGCAAAGGGGCCAGTGTGAACGCGCTCCGTTTCTTTGGCAAAAAGTGAGCTTGACGGGGTTCGAACTCAGGTCTCTCAGCACCAATTCCTATGCCTTTACCAGTGAGCTACTACTTCTTTTGCAATTGAAATGAATTTGATGTGAGGAAGTAGCTCTTTCTTGTAGTTGGCCTTTGATTTGAGTTGAAGGAGGCATTTCTTGACGTCCTGTAAAAACATACAAAAGTAACCAAAGTATCATTTATTTATTTACAAAAGATAAAGCATAAGAGTAATAAAATAAACACTTTTCTATGTTAATCAAATACCCCCACACTTATCTTTTACTCGTCCTCGAGTAAAACAAAAAATGAAAAACTAAACTAGATAGGTCACACTTTCGTAGGAAACACGATTGCATTGAGCGTATGCAACAAGCCGTTAAACCTCTAGGTGTCCCTAGTAGGACGAGTGGTGTCTCGTGAGGGTTTTCAGAGGATACTACCCACAAAATCCAAATGCAGTATGTTATGATTCTAATGAAACTACATGAATGGAATGGACATATGCAATTAAAAACGAAAAATGACAACACGACTTATTTCAGGAAAGTGGTACAACAAATTAAGTTAATAATTTCCAACCAGTTGATTTTATTTTAGATACCTCGACTTGTCACAAATTTTCAATATAAATCAAGTTTTCAAATGTTAAATTCCAGTTTGGCCAGTTGGTTCGGTTGATAACATAGTGCAGCCATGAAATAAATTCTTAGTTTGCTTGGCACAGTTTGCAAAGTGGTATTCTAATTTTCTCATGTATGGCTAGTCAAATCAATAAGGTCAAGAAGTGTTTGGGTATTATCGCTTATTCTTTATTCTATAAAATTTTAAGATTTATGATTAAGTACACACACCTAACTAAAAAGACCAAGGTTTACCACCCATGCACTGCCTCGTGGACTAACGGAGAGTGGGTAAAGAGCTTGGCGGATTGTGCAGGCCGACTTTGACTTTGTCAACAACGTGTCGGTAATCCTTAGGTGTCCAATCTCATAAAATGAGACCAAGATATTCCAACTTTGACTTTGTCAACAACGTGTCGGATAGAGCTTGGCGGGTTTGCACACCAACGCTCGATATACAAGCAATGTTGGATACCCTTGGAATACTGTTATTATTATTATCGAAAATATAAGCACAAAAGAGAGTTACGCGAATTCAACTTAACACAACTTAGTTTTAAAGATTTGAAAAGCCAATATAAGTCTTTTAAGTCCTCTACTTATTTGAACAAAGTCTACAATATAGAATAGATTTCATGGCCATCACCTAAGAATCTCCCTATGTACCGGTTACACTATTATCCCTCAAAATTAAACTTTTCATTATATTTCCTATTCGATCTAAGTTGAGAGAGAAAAATACTATCAACTGGATAAAAAATTTAAACTTATTTTGCTGTATCAATTGAAAACGAGTCGTATTTTAAAAAAAAAAATTTTTATGGTATGTTACAACAATCTAAAATGTATGAAGGTCCTACTTAAATGGCTGAAAATAAAAAGAAATAAAAAAAAAGAAAAATGAAAATGGATGAAATGCAGACTCCCCCCCACACTTGATTCAGACAGTGTCCCAACTGTCTAAGGCAGAAAAACAAAAATAAAATGAAAAAAACTGAAAAAGAAAAGTAAAAGAAAAAGAACGTGTACCACCTGATTTCATGGTGGATGATCATGCAGATCGATAGAGTCATCTTCGTCATATTGCTCGAATTCCAAAAATGGTTTCAGTCGTTGACCGTTTACTTTGAAGACTCTTCCATCCCTAGGATTTTCAATTTCAACCGCTCCATGAGGGTATACTGTTTTCACGACATAAGGTCCAGTCCATCGAGATCTAAGTTTTCCTGGAAACAAGTGAAGTCTAGAGTCGTATAAAAGAACTTTTTGACCTATGTTGAATTCCTTACGAAGTATGTTTTTGTCATGTTGGGCTTTGGTTCTTTCTTTGTAGATTTTTGCATTTTCATACGCCTCATTTCTTAATTCCTCTAATTCTGAAATTTGTAACTTCCTGTGTGAGCCGGCTTTTTCTAAGTCAAAGTTCAAAAATTTTATGGCCCAAAGAGCACGATGCTCTAATTCAAGAGGTAAGTGACAGGCCTTTCCAAAGACTAATCGATATGGTGACATCCCTAGATTGGTTTTATAAGCAGTGCGAAAAGCCCAAAGTGCATCAATCAGTTTTACAGACCAATCTTTTCTATTGGAATTCACGGTTTTCTCAAGAATTTGTTTGATTTGTCTATTGGAAACTTCTACTTGTCCACTAGTTTGTGGATGGTAAGGTGTTGACAGCTTGTGTGTGATTGAGTATTTCTTGAGCAAGGACTCAAAAGCACGATTACAGAAATGAGTGCCATTATCGCTAATGATAGCTCGAGGTGTGCCAAAGCGTGAAAAGATGTTTTCTTTGAGGAATTTGACAACAACCTTGTTGTCATTGGTTTTGGTCGGAATGGCTTCAACCCATTTTGAGACATAATCTACTGCCAGCAAGATGTAAAGATTCCCAAATGAATTGGGGAATGGTCCCATGAAGTCGATGCCCCAAACATCGAATAACTCAATCACTAAAATGGGGTTCAGAGGCATCATGTTTCGCTTAGAGATTCGACCCGTTCTTTGACATCGCTCACATTTAGAGCAAAATTCGAAAGCGTCACGGAAGAGTGTGGGCCAATAAAAACCGCTTTGCAAAACTTTTGCAGCAGTTTTTCTTGCTCCAAAATGACCGCCACAAGCATGGTCATGTGAGAAAGAGAGAATACTTTGGTGTTCATGATCGGGAACACACCTTCGAATGATTTGGTCTGGACAGTATTTGAAAAGATATGGGTCATCCCAATAGAAGTTTCGAACTTTTGAGAGAAATTTTTGTTTATCTTGTTTCGACCATTCAGCGGGCATTTGTTGTGTGACAAGATAATTCACAATGTCAGCGTACCAAGGGGTGTTAGAGATCGAAAGGAGTTGTTCGTCAGAAAAATAGTCATCGATTTGGGTGTCGTTATCATTTTCGTGCACAATTCGAGAGAGATGATCAGCTACGACATTTTCAGAACCCTTTTTATCTCGTATTTCTATATCGAATTCTTGAAGAAGAAGGATCCAACGGATCAAGCGGGCCTTGGCATCCTTCTTAGAAAGCAAATATCGTAAGGCAGCATGGTCAGTGTAAACTATGACTTTGGATCCTATGAGATATGGTCTGAATTTCTCAAGAGCGAAGACAACTGCCAAGAATTCCTTTTCAGTAGTTGAGTAATTCAGTTGGGCCTCGTTTAAAGTTTTGCTAGCGTAATAAATGACTCGAGGGAGTTTATCGATACGCTGACCCAAGATGGCTCCAATAGCAAAATCAGAAGCGTCACACATAAGTTCAAAGGGTTGAGTCCAATCAGGAGGTTGAATGATGGGAGTTGTGGTCAAGAGTGATTTGAGAGTTTCAAAAGATGTTTTGCAATCATTGGAAAATTCAAACTTTACGTCTTTGGCAAGTAAATTCGAGAGAGGTTTTGAAATTTTTGAGAAATCCTTAATGAATCTTCTATAGAATCCTGCATGGCCAAGAAATGAACGAACATCTTTGACAGACTTAGGAGGAGGTAAATTAGCAATCAAATCGATTTTGGATTTATCGACTTCTAGGCCATCTTTGGAGACGACATGACCTAGAACTATCCCCCTTTTTACCATAAAGTGGCATTTCTCCCAATTAAGCACGAGTGATTTCTCCTTACAACGCTTGAGGACAAGTTCTAGATGAGTGAGACATTGGGAAAAAGATGATCCATATATTGAAAAATCGTCCATGAATATTTCCAAGAATTCTTCCACCATATCAGAGAAAATACTCATCATACACCTTTGGAAAGTCGCGGGGGCATTACAAAGACCAAAAGGCATGCGACGATAAGCAAAGGTTCCAAAGGGACAAGTAAAGGTGGTCTTATGTTGATCTTCTAAAGCAACAGGAATTTGGTTATAGCCAGAGTATCCATCGAGAAAACAGTAGTACTCATGTCCCGCTAAGCGTTCGAGCATTTGGTCAATAAAAGGCAAGGGAAAATGGTCTTTTCGTGTGGCTGAGTTAAGCTTTCGATAGTCGATGCACACACGCCATTTGGTTTTGATTTTTGTTGGGACGAATTCATTACTGTCGTTTTTGATCACTGTGACTCCCGACTTCTTTGGTACAACTTGTACCGGACTCACCCAAGTACTGTCAGAGATGGGATAGATGATGTTATTGTCTAGACATTTGATTATCTCCTCCTTGACCACTTCTCTCATGTTTGGGTTTAATCGCCTTTGAGCCTCACGGGTGGGTTTAGCCTCATCAACTAAATGTATGCGATGTTCCACAATTGATGGGCTAATTCCTTTTATATCGCTAATTTCCCACCCCAAGGCGTCCTTATTTTCCCGCAAGGTATCCAAAAGTCTTTCTTCTTGGTCCTCGGTAAGATCGGAAGCCAAGATTACGGGAAAAGTTTTTGAAGAGTCTAGGTAGGCATACTTAAGGTCTGGTGGCAAGGGTTTGAGGTCTAACTTAGGAAGTTCTTGTGTATCAACATTGGTCAACATTCCTTGGTTAGATTCAGGTGGCGAAGTGTCGGAGTCAAGAATTTTGTTTAGTTTAGAAATGTATTCGAGTTCGTCGAAATCAGGGTTGAAATGGTCAAGACACATTTTCAGGGCTTCAGAAGTGTCACTTGAGGTTTCATCAACTGTGGTTTGAATCATGTCAATTTCATCGATCTCAAAATCCCTAGGTTGTTTGTTGAGATTAAAGATGTTTAGCTCGATGGTTAGGTGCCCGAAGGAGAGTCGAAGCTGACCATTCCTACAATTAATGACAGCATTAGAGGTTGCTAAGAAAGGGCGTCCTAAGATCAATGGTATTTGAACGTTGGGATTTGAGACAGGCTCTGTTTCTAGAACTATAAAATAGATAGGGAAGTAAAACTGCTCGATCTGTATCAAGACGTCTTCGATAATTCCCAATGGCTTTTTGACAGATCGATCGGCTAGTTGAAGTGTGATGTTTGTTGGTTTAATCTCCCCTAGTCCAAGTTGACGATAGACAGTATAGGGAAGAAGATTTACACTGGCACCAAGGTCAAGTAGAGCACGAGAGATATGGGTGTTTCCTAGTTTACAATCAATCGTAGGGCAGCCAGGGTCTTTGTACTTGACTGGGGCAAGATTTGAAAGAACAGAGCTTGTATTTGCAGTTAGAAAGGCGGTTTTTGGGACATTGGTCGCACGTTTTTGTGTGCACAATTCCTTAAGACACTTAGCATATTGAGGAATTTGTTCAATGGTGTCTAAAAGAGGAATGTTCACATGGACTTGTTTGAAAATTTCCATAATTTTATCGAAATTTGCCGCTTTCTTCTTATTATTGAGCCTATGGGGAAAAGGAGCAACTGGTTTTTCGATTCTACGATCAGTTTCATCATTCGAGGAAAAAGGTGGTAGGGGTGTAGAAGATGAAATGTTGGGATTGCCAACATTGGTTTTCAAAGGTGGGTCGGGTTTGCCGACACAAGTAGAAGAACTGTTGGGATTGCCAACATTTAAGGGAATTTGAGGTTTAGAAGAATTGGCATTCGAAGCCAATGGGTGATCCTCAAGATTAGGCATCGGGGCCGAGTTAGAAGGTTCGTCAGGGTTGCCCACGTTATTATCAATCCTCTTTCCAGATCGAAGGGTTGTAATAGCGTTGACTGGATTATGGTTTTCGTCCTCACAAGAATTTACAGTACGAGAGTTATATTTTGGATTCACCTCAGGTTGACTAGGCAACTTTCCTTTCTCGTTATTTTTCGCTAGTTCCTTTATCATATTCATCATTTGTTCCATTTGTTTTTCTAAACGCACAATGTCTGGTGACGGTTGAGAAGATTGAGATGACTGGTTTGATGATTGAAAATTGGGGTGCCTATAAGGTTGTTTGGATTGAGGTGTAGCTTGAGAGGTTTGAGAATTGGGAAGTGGACCTTGGTAATTCGGATTGGGAATAAAGGGTTGCACGTGAGATGGGTTAGCCGAATTATTGGGGTTCGACCAAGAAAAGTTTGGGTGGTTCCTCCAACCAGGGTTGTACGTGGAAGAGTAAGGATTATTTTGAGCTATAGCATTGGCTTGGTCCTGAGAGTAAAAGTGGGGTAACCCTTCTCCGGTTTGAGGGGTTTGATTTTCTAAAGGAATCTGATTTGGGTCCACGACATGCACTCCTCTAGTAGAAGCACGAATGGGAACACGAATCGATTCCCACTGCATGTCCTTTTCAGAATAATCTTCTAAAAACCGCCAAGCTTCATCGGCTGTTTTAGACATAAAGTCTCCTCTACACATTGATTCTAGTTGAGTTCTAGTCTGATAGTTTAGCCCTTCATATGCAATTTGACATAAGTGATCTTTTAGAATTCCATGATGAGGGCAACTATATAATAGCTGGTTAAATCTCTCAAAGTATTTTGAAAAAGTTTCCCCCTCATTTTGACAAAATTGATTTATCTGAGTTCGAATTTTTAGAGTTTTATGGAAAGGAAAAAACTTTTTCAAGAATGCAGTGACAAATTCATCCCAACTTCTTATGGAATGTCGTGGAAGAGAATTTAGCCATCTTTTAGCGCTTTCAAGTAGTGCAAATGGAATTAGCCTTAGCTTGATCGATTCGTTAGATAGTTGTTGCATTTTTGTTGTGGAGGCATACAATTCAAATTCACTCAGAAATTCATAAGCATTTTCAGACCCAGTAAATTTTGGTACCCCTTGGATAAAAGAATGTTTTAGCTCAAAATTGTTTCCTTCAGCTGGTGGGAACACAATGACAGATGGTTGAACGGTCCTAGTCGGATAACATCGATCACGAAGAGACAAGGGTCTATCCATTTGGATATTGAGGTTTTGAAAATTTTGATTTATTTGGTTTTGATCCCCAAAGTTTGGAAAATTTTGATTTACTCGATTTTGATCCAATTCGGTTGGAAAATTTTGGTTGATTCGAGAACCCCTAGGAGAATTTTGTTGGCTAACACTTTTTTCACTCATTGTTGTTGAATGCAAGCACAGAAATTAGCTACAATGAAGTTTTCTGTCCTTATTGGCTCCTAACCCAAAATTATAAAGTGACACGTTTGATTACTTAGATCAAAGGATTTCTCAGCCAGCTAACGGACAGGAGTTATCGGTGCACCAGGAATCACCCTAGCAATGCACCCGAAGGTTTAAGTACCTTCAGAGTAACACCCGATATAATATTTACGAATCACCGTAATATTTATAAACGGCTATTTCTCTGCCGTAGTCTAGACACTAAGAAATAATTCGTTCCAAATGAATCAACTATCACAATATAATTAAGCCCTAGATGAGCCCGTGACTCCCTTAAGTCCAACGTCTAACCGTTATTGTTAGTCAGATTCTACGATGAAATGCAATTTGTGGGCCAAGGAAAGGGTGATGAAATCCCTCACCTTATGTGAATTGGGGTATTGCCCTTAACAGAATGAATAAAAAAAAACAGAAATCACACAGACAATTGCACAAATTAAAAATTGTACATTCCAAGCCGCTGCCCCTGCAGAATTTTTTTTACAACAATTGTCGATATATTTTTTTTATTTGCAGCAGAGCACCTGTAGTGTTTTAAAAATTTCTCACCTTGATCGGCAGTCCTCCAGTGAAATTGGGAAGCGCTAGCGCGTTCACACCCCACTTGGTGTGCAACCGCTCCAAACCATCTGAATCGTCCGCTGCTTTCTGTTGTTGTCCCCTTCTATTAATTGCTTGACTGCGCTGCGGCACGGGTTCGGGCTAGGAGGCCGAATTTTTTTTTTAGACCCTTTTTTTAAAATTTCAGCTGTACCTGGTTTTGAAAAATTCTCCTTTTTTTTTTAAATAGAAAAAAACTACAACTAAATTGGAAGGAAGAAATAAAATAAAAACTAAACTAACACAACGATTAAACTAACTACAAAACTTGACTCAACACGGTGCACAAATGCACTCAGAAATAAGCTAGACTCAGGCGCACTATATGTTAAAGTCAGAACAGGCCTTATATTCACCAAAATTAGACGCCTTCCTTTACAGTAAAAGCTTTGACTCTAATACAAATCCAAATTCCACTTGCCCCACTTATAAAAGGATACAGATCCAGTAAAAAAAATATAACACGCACTTGTTTTAGGGAACAAATCAAATCCCAATTCGGATTTTTTTTAAAACGCAGATCTCATTCACTCAATTCGGGTCTTGGGGTTTCAGGGTTCAAATCGGTGGGGCAAGAGCGGTTTGTGGCAGGGGACGGAAACGTTAGGGGTACTGACGCTGGAAGCTTGATGTGGTTGGTGCGTTAGGAGTAAAGAGGACGGGTCTGGTTTTAGGTTTTCACGTTCTGGTTGGGGCGCGGCTTCCGATTTCGACTGCGAAGCGCGTGTGTGGTGCCTTGCGGATTTGGGTACGAATCTGGAGTGGTTTATGATCACTCGATAGGAGTTGCTGTAGTTTTGTTATGAAGATGAAGTGGTTTGTATGTGGAGGAAATTTGTGGTTCCGGGTTGGAGAGGTTATGCGTTGTGAATGGTGGCAGAGAGTATTGTTTGTGGCGAAGTGATTTATGAAGGAAAGGTGGTGATTGTCTGAAGTTGGTGAATTGTGTTTTTTTTTTTTTTTTTAAACAAAAGCAAAAACAAAAACAAGAATAACAAAAATAAATAAAAATAAAAACTAACACGAATCGGAAATCAAATAAATAATAAAATTCAATCGTTACCTCCCCGGCAACGGCGCCAAAAACTTGATCGCTGCTTTTCTACGAATCAGTAAAGCGCGACATTTGTAATAAATTCTGCAAGCATACAGGTGTGTAGCATACAGGTCGAACACAGGGAGGAAAGTTAAATTTTATTATTTATATGTTTCGTGGGCGTGTTAGGCGAAGCTGGAGGTTGATTTTTTCAAAACAAAATAAAAAGTGAAACTACGAATAACAGATGCGATTAAATTCACTACAGATTCGAATCTAATCGGATCTGTAGTAAATTCAATGATTAAAATAAAATAGAACACTAGAAATAAAATTGCAGAAAGGAAATCAACAACTGAGAATAAAAACTAGGATTACCGCTGAATCTAATCAGACGGTCAATCACTAGTAAGAAAAATAAAAGCAAAAGCAAATTGTGTTCTAGCAAATCTAATTGACTAGACAACACAATTTTCCATGAAAATAAAATGCAGAAGCTAAAGAAACGAAAGTTTTATTAAAAATAAGAGAGTACAGAAGAATGAATGATTTTTACAATGGTTACAATCACATATTTATAGATGAGAATGGGAAAACCCTAACTAGGTCTATGAATAAATGGCCCTCCTTATTCATGAATATTTCTTGCCTTCCTTGACTACCTGATTGGAGAAAATCTGGGCATATCATGGTAAATATTTTCCATATCTTTCAATTTTCCCATGTGGCTTGATTGATAGAAGATTGCATCTAATTAATTCTTCCAAACAAGGACGCTTATCAGACTCCAAAGGCAATATAAGATAAAATCTTCAAAATTGGTTTTTTCTTCTTGGCAACAATTCAATCAGAAATTCTTCTAATTGAAATTGAATGATTTGAATTTACTTCCATGATGAGAATATGGCTATTTCTGAGATGTTAATTGGTGCACATCATAAATACATACACATGAATATGTGTATGTATATATATAACATAACACTAATCCAGATATTTCTCAAAGCAAAGGGGCCAGTGTGAACGCGCTCCGTTTCTTTGGCAAAAAGTGAGCTTGACGGGGTTCGAACTCAGGTCTCTCAGCACCAATTCCTATGCCTTTACCAGTGAGCTACTACTTCTTTTGCAATTGAAATGAATTTGATGTGAGGAAGTAGCTCTTTCTTGTAGTTGGCCTTTGATTTGAGTTGAAGGAGGCATTTCTTGACGTCCTGTAAAAACATACAAAAGTAACCAAAGTATCATTTATTTATTTACAAAAGATAAAGCATAAGAGTAATAAAATAAACACTTTTCTATGTTGATCACGTAGCAACATTGATCCACTCCCTTGATTTGATGTAGAAAGCTTGCACCTTTTGATTTGAATCCAATTTGAATGCATAGTTTCTAGGAATTGGAGATGGAGGCCATGATCACTTGGCATTTGGGCAGCACTTTGTGGCATGAGTGATTTGTGAGGGTTTAGGGTAGGCTTAGGGGTCTTTTTATAGAGATTAGGACTAGTTTAGGCCCTTAGATTAACCCTAGGATAGATCTGAGCCTTTAAAATCCGTCACAAGCCTCCAAACATGTCTTGAGGAACAAGTCAGGTGCACCCAGGCCAAACTGGCCGACCACCCAAGTCGACAGGGGTGTCGACTGGGCAGTCGACACCACCTGGGGTGTGTCGACTCCAAAGTCGACTCCCCAGTCGAATTGGGGATGGCGGGAATTTTTCCCACCTGTTCTGCTTGGCTGAATTTGAATTCTGAATTCAAATTTGAACTGTTTTTGAACTTGAAATTTTCTGAAAACTTTGACGGGCCATAACTTGGTCATACGGACTCCGATTTTCGAAAACTCGGACTCTATTTCGCGTATTTTTCCGAGACGAACGCAATGGAGCAAC
The DNA here is from genome assembly GCA_030737875.1 of Allium sativum. Lineage (NCBI taxonomy): Eukaryota > Viridiplantae > Streptophyta > Magnoliopsida > Asparagales > Amaryllidaceae > Allium > Allium sativum. Next base: position 52,073,661 of record CM060909.1, on the reverse strand, counting down.
CCGTTTCTACTGATTCAAATTTTATAATTAAATTCTGCCTTGGTTCTTGTCTTAGCATGTTGTAAAAATCCGGGTTGTTACAATGGCTCAGGTTACACAAGGATATGGTGCAACAGAAAGAGACACAATGCATACATGGGCATGGTGTACACAGCAAAAAGGGTCAAGTTTCTTTTTAAAAATTAGGCATATATGGTGAAGCAACCAAACATACAGTGAAACACAAATCTGAGCAAGGTTATAACATGGCACAAGTACAAGCACAATGCCTGTAAAATTGAACAGCTACATTTAAATGGTTCGAGTAAAAAATTCAAGTTCAAGACTGTTTCATAATATACGAGATCACAAGGGCGAAATAAGGCTGAAAGCCCAAGTTAAATTGCAATTGCCAAAACATGAAGGGATAATATTGATCGTATATACAACGACAAATAATTCTCATGTGAAACAGTTGTTAAACTATTCAAGACGAAGAAAAGTGTAGAATCAGCTCAAGTTTATCTTTTCTTATCAGAATTTAGCATCAATACAAATATCTAGAAATCCAGGCATCAGTCCAAGCTTGATGGTAATCAAGTATAGCATTAGTTCTTATTTTTTGGCAAGACTAATATCTGTTCGGTTTTTTTTATGAAGCCAGAAAAAAGTCAAGGAAAGTGAATTGTTCAACTCTTATTAATAAATACAAAGTCAATGCAAGGTCGAAAATTTCAGAAGTAATAATCTCGCTGAAAGGAATTTTCCAAAAATTCAAGACCAATTCAAAGTCCAAAATTTATCTCGCAAGTTATTCTAGATGCTAGCACAATATTCAAACTCAACAATTCAAAGCCGTGAAGATTTCAAGCCCAAAATTTATGCAATATCTTAGCCAAGTCTAATTACGAAATTAGAACAAAAGTCGGATTTGAAATCCTATTTAACACCACATCATCATCGACATTGAGCATCGAAAATTCAAGTAGTAAAATCTAGCAAATAAATTCAGAATAACTCCCACAAATTCAGTGATTTTCGATCAATCAATATGCCGAGTCATTCGACCAAGATCAGCAGCAAATCGGAGCTTTAGAGAATTAATTTCCAGAGAATCGTTGAAGTCGCAAATTGTTTTGGGAAATTAAAAACCCTGATTTGAACATACTTCGGTCACCATTAAAGGGCAAGAGGAAGCTGACTTTTTTTAACATAGCATAACACAAGAGAGTCGGTTGTTTTATTAAAGTTACTTAAGGGACATTGTTTAAAAACTAGGGTTTTGTTTATTTATTTTTCTAATTCTTTTTATTTCAAGTGTTTTAATTTGTAATCGAGTTTAAAGTTTTCTAGTTTGTCTGTAAAACTAGGGATATGAATTACGGGTTTGTAATTCGGGGAAATTTTATCTTGGGGATAGAGACCAGTGCAGGGTTTTGAGCGTAGGGTTAGAACTGTTGGGAGCAGATGTCGCGAGTTTACAGGGGATTGTAAGCATAGAGATTATTTTAATTCCTAGTGGAAACCTTGGGGAATGCAGCAGTAGGCAGGGTTTTGCCGAAGCTGGGTATATCTGTGTGTTATTTATTTTCTGCATTTTCTCTGATTATTATCCGTGTTGCTATTATTTATTACTCAGTGAAAAACTGGAATAAACCCTATTCACCCTCCCTTTAGGGTTAATTTAGATCCAACAAGTGGTATCAGAGCGGGTAATTTCTAACTCTAGTATCATGAATCTATCTAATAATGCTTTTTCTGAGGGTTAGTCCATAGTTAGGCCACCAGTGTTTAATGGAACTGATTATGCTTATTGGAAAGCTAGGATGAAAATATATTTGAGTTCAGATGATTATGATGTGTGGAATATTATTGAAACGGGTTATATGTCTTCCTTTATGATTGTAAATGGTATTGAAGTTCCTAAATCAAAGGACAAGTGGGATGTTAACGATAAAAAATTATTTTCAACTAATGCCAAAGCAATGAATGCTTTAATCTGTTCTCTTGATAAAACGGAGTTTAATCGAATCTCTCATGGTGAAACTATGCAGGAAATATGGCATATGTTGGAGGTCACACACGAAGGAATATCTCAAGTTAAGGAATCTATTCCTTCTCTACTCGGCAATGAATATGAAAAATTTTCTATGCAAAAAGACGAAGATATAAAAGGGTTGTTTGGACGCTTCTCATCACTCGTTTACAATGCAAAAGCTCTTAGGAAAGCTTATACCAAAGTGAAATTGATCAGAAAAATACTGAGAGTGCTACCGATGAATTTTGAAGCTAAAGTGACGGCAATTCAAGAATCAAAAGATCTAAATAAATTAACCATGGAGGAGTTGATTGGAAATCTTATTACTTACGAGATGGAGTTAAAAGCAAGAGAAGAACGAAAGAATTCTGAATCAAAGGAAAAGATGATTGCTCTAATTAATACTATTGAAAGTGATGATGAAGTCCCTGTTGAAGAGCTAGCCATGGTTTTTAGAAAATGGGTTAAAAGAAATTACAAGCCATAGAAGAAGAATTCAAAAAAGTCCGAAAATTTAGATAGCTCAAACAATGATGTTTTTTGTTACAATTGCAAGAAACCCGGACATATCAAACCAAATTGACCACGGCTTAAAAATGAAAAGAAGAAGAGGAAGAAGAAGAATGCATTTGCAGCCACATGGGATGATGAGGAAGGAGAAGAAATTTCTAACAGTAATGAAGAGGAAGTAAATTTGTGTCTTATGGCGCAATTTGATTTAGAAAGCAGTGAAGAGGATTCAAGTGAGGTATCGAATTTCACTTATAAAGATTTGATTTTAACGTGTCATGATCTCACAAAAAATGTTGATTCTCTTCAGCTAAAAGTTAAGAAACTAAAAGTTGATAGGTCAAAACTAGTTCAAGAAAATAACAGATTAGAAAGAAAAGTTGAAAAAGTTAAGAATTCACGGTTTTCAAAATGCGAAAAATGTCAAATTTTGAGTAATCATTTTTTGAATTTCAAAACTAATTTTGAGTTACTTGAATGTGAAAATGTGAGTTTGAAGAACCATAATCGTGATTTTGAAAAGGCGATTGAAAAGCTTAGAGAAATTTAAAAACTTGATTTTGAAAAGCGAAAATAATTTGAAATTAAGATTTCTAAATCCAATGCTAAAATTAAAATGCTTGAAAATGAAAATATGGTTTTAAAACAAACTGATGTTGAAAAGAGGAAAATAGCTATTAGTCGTTTTTCGTATTTAATGAAAGAAAATAGTGATTTAAATTTTAAATTCAGCGACTTGAATCAACTTTGGAAAAAATTTCTAAAGGAGAAAACTCGTTGAATATGTTGTTAAAAACCCATTTTTTGTTGAGAATAAGAAAGGACTTAGTTTTGGAAAAACTGATCCAGTTGAAAAGCTAAATTTCAATGATTTTGAAAATCCTCCAAATAGCTTTGAAAAAGGACAAATTGGAAATTTGGATTTTAATAATTTCAAAGGTTTTTTAAATCACAAATGAAATAAAACTTCGTTTAGAAACATTTCAGTTAAACGTATTTGGATCCCAAAAGAAAACAAGATGAATTCGAATAAGATTAAATGAATTTGGGTTCCTAAAGGAACTTTAGTGGATAATAATGGATTGTTATATAAATGGGTTTGGGTACCAAAACGTGTAAACAAAGCTAAGAGTGGAAAAACAATCTTTGTTTGACCACTCGATATTATAAATATTTTGGTACCGAGGGAACAACTGTGCTTAAGAGAGATAAAATTCAAATTGTTCCATATTATTGAATTATTTGGAGTTCCATAGCCATAGATCTCAGAGTTGGAGACTCATTGGTTCACATCAATAATGGTAAGTCAGGTATGATCTCTAAACTCGTGTTTCTATTTTTTCATGTTGATTTTTATTGACACTATCATAGTATTTTTGCCATATCTTGAGCTTGATAATTTCAAATTGTAAAATTCTTGATTTTCTGGTAATTGGATTAAGTTGTCTACAACTTTTATGTTTTGAGTATTTCCAAATTCTGAACTTAAATTAATGAAAAACTGCAATTCATTTGAAGTTTAATTTTTAGACTGATAGCTAAATTTATACAGTGTTGTAGTGTTTTGAGCATATCTTGAACATTGTTAATCGTAATTTTAAAATTTATGATTTTCTAGAAAGCTAATGAAATTTCACACATCTTTGTTGTTTTGAGTTTCTTCTAATTCACTTAGGAAATTATTGAAAACTGCACTTAATTCAGCGTATTACTTGAAAGCTATAATTGACTAGTTGTAATAATTTCATAGTTTTTTGGATTGGTTTGACTACTTTGATTTTGAAATCATTTGTAACTGATTGTTGAATTTCATGGATTTGTATTCCGAAAATAATTTTTTTCTTTTCTTAAGTGATTTCAAATAATTTGCTTTTGAATTGAATCATTGACTGTTCCTTGTGTTGTTTAAAAATACCCTGAAAATTTCTATAACAACCTAGAATTTAGAAAATAAATAGTTATTTAATTAGAAGCTCAAAAAAAGGAATTTCTGCAAATGATGGAATTTGACCACAAAACTTTAACAGTTGCATTCGTCTCGGAATTCTGGTCAACTTTCATGTTTGGAGTTTCGCGAACAGACACCGTATGAAAAAGTTACAAATGAAATACGAAAATAGATGGAAAATAAATAAAGTGAATAATTAATAAACTCCTTTCCCTCTTTAAACTGCTTTCATTGGGCATTTCGGCTGAAGGGCGGTCGACCGCTTCCCGAGGGTGTCGACCACTTTAGGCCTGTAGTGCCCAATGACGGCTAGGTCTAGAGGGGTATTCTTGTTATATTTTATAAAACGAATGGATGGATGTTAATAAAAATAGATCTGACGGTCCAAGGTCAATTCCATCCCTATAAATAAAAGGGTAAGGCCTCTTTTTTTTTCATTCAAATCTATAGATGCAGTGGAGCTCTGCCATTTTCCTCCTTATCCAAACTTAATTTCTAAAATAAAAATATGTTCATACATATCAAATCAAATCAAATGTATATAGAATTGAGAGGATTTATATATTTAGTGGAAAGGAATGCAAATCAACGCTCAACAATAGATTCTCACGTCTTTTCCTTTTTTCTTACATATCTGTAGATCTAGAATTCTCCCCTTTATACATAAATTGTAAATTTATAAGAATTGGGAAATGTAAGACTAAAAGGTTCAAACAATTGAATTTGGAGGCTATAAGGTGAGTGAGAAATTTACTAATACAGTTATAATAACATATCTATTTCATTTGAATCCAATCTATGTTTTATGCCTATCAGATCTGTTTATTTAAATAATTGTATTGTGGCAACCATCAGATCAGATTATGAACATGTTTGAAATTGGCAAATAATAAGTTGCGATTATGTAAAACCTGAATTGTAGGATTTCTATATATTTTTCCTACATATTCCTACAGTTATGTCTTGCAATATGTTGTATATGTTACATAACACTGTGGATCTGGAAATCAGTCCCATTAAACATAAATTTGTTGTAGCTATGTTCCAGATCTTTAGTTCTGTGCTGAAATATGAAATATGTAAATTTGGGTAAAAGGATGAATTTGTGTATTATGTGATTGTAAGAATAAAAGAAATATTCCTTGTTTACATTCAATGTTGTTGGTTTTTGGCTTAAGCATTGTAAAGTATGATGTTTCCTCATTTTTAAATAAAGAGGCATTATTTTAGAATCACAAGAAGTATGACAAAAAGAATTAAAAAGGGAAAAGTGGTGCAAAGGTACATATAAAAATAAATACATGTTTTTGTATGTAATTTTCATTGACTATTTCAAAATAAAGATACATTAAATATATTTCTTCTAATTTGAAAATATGTCAATTCTACAAAATAGGCATGATTTACAATGATTTTGGCTAATGGTCCTTGTGAGACTTGAAACCTTTTTGGCAAGATTGAATATAAAAAGGGAATGATTGGTTAATTTATCAGACCAAATCATTAATTTAAAAATAAGTATTGCAAAATAATAAATAATAATGAAAATAATAATAATACGTTGACCGAAACAAAAATAAATAAATAAATATATATATATATATTATCCATCCAAATCAGCGTAAAATGGTAAATATGAATTGTATTAAATGTTTGAAGGTTTGAAATGTTAAATGGTATTCTTTTATGGAATCATACATGTAAATTATATTCCATACTTAATGAATATATTTATAGTGACCGCTGTAGCAATTAGTGTAATTCATTTCTATAAGGGAGGCCATAAATAAATAGTTAACAATTGTGATCAATGTTGAATGTTTGAATAAGGTTCAATTATGGAATTATAAGTAAATATAATTCATTTTTGAATTAGTATATTTATGGTGACCATTTGTAGTAATAAATATATTTAATTTCCATAAATGAGATCACAAATAAAGAAATAACGATTGTAACCAATATTGATTTGGGGTAAATAAATGTGAATAGGTAAATGGTTACAATTCCTAAAATCAATTAGAATAATTGTTTTGGACCCCAATTAGGAAATTTAAATTATAACTGCATTTAGACACGAGGTTAAACTCAACTTGTGGTGTAAGCCTGCCCGAAACCTACCGGAAAATCCAGTGACCATAGGTAGTCAGTTTAATGTAAGTGGCCTAATGCATAAATATAATCGTACTAAGGCACAAGGTTTAGTTCACTTGTGGTAGAAGTCTGCCCAAAACCGACCGACATATCCAGCATAAGAATAGGAATTGTCCGTTGGGGTGCAATAAATAGATAACTTGGGACTGATAGATAATTGCCTTAGGAAAATATGACCGTTAGAGTCATAAAGAGCAATAAAAAGAAATGGGTGTCAAACAGGGGATTAATGGATATTGATTGTCTTTTAAATACTAAGTACAAATTAGAGAAGAAGAAAAATAAATACCCTAGAGAAAAGGGAATATAACCTTCCTTATTTATGTCAATAAAACTTATAATTAAAAATTTTAAACTGAAATAAATATATTAAATTTGCAAGGACCTGCTCCATAGTACAGAGATACTGTTAGAACCATTCTGGCAAGTAGAGGGGTCTTGCCTGGTTGCCTTGCTCTTTAGGATTTTCAGCCATTCTATTATCTGAAAAGAAAAGGAAGAAACCCTTAGTGGATACTGTTGAGATAGTATTTAAGCTGAAAAAAGAAAGAAACGATAAAGGTGCCTAGTATAAATATATTTAAGTCATTCTATATATACGCACACACAAACAAACAAATATATATATATATATGTATGTATGTATGTATATTTGTAAAATAAAACTTATACATTATGGTAAATTGAGGCAACTATCAGATATGATTATGAACATGTTTGAAATTGGCAAATAATAAGTTGTAATTATGTATAACCTGAATTGTAGGATTTTTATATATATCTTTCCCACATATTCCTACAGTTATGTCAAGAAATATTAAATATGTTGTATATGTTATATAGCACCGTGGATTTGGAAATCAGTCCCATTAAACACAAATTAGTCATAGTTATGTTCCAGATCTTTAGTTCAGTGCTGAAATATGAAATATGTGAATTTGGGTAAAAAGATGAAATTTGTGTATTATGTGATTTTAAGAATAAAAGAAATATTCCTTGTTTACATTCAATATTGTTGGGTTTTTGGCTTAAGCATTGTAAATTATGTCGTTTTCTTCATTTTTAAATAAAGATGCATTATTTTAGAATCACAAGAAATATGACAAAAAGAATTGAAAAGGGAAAAGTGGTGTAAAGGTACATATAAAAATAAATACATGTTTTTGTATGTAATTTGCATCGACTATTCCAAAATAAAAATACATTACATATATTTTTTGTGATTTGGAAATATGTTAATTCCACAAAATATGCATTATTTACAATGAATACGGCTAATGGTCCTTGTGAGACTTGTAACCTTTTTGGCAAGATTGAATATAAAAAGGAAATGTTTGGTTAATTGATTATACCAAATCATTAATTTAATTTTAAAAATAAAAATATATGTAACTACGTTAACCGCACCCAAACATAGAAATAAATATATACATATTATCCGTTCAAATCAGCGTAAAATGGTAAAATATGAATTGTATTAAATGTTTGAAGGTTTGAAATGTTGAACGGTATTCATTTATGGAATCATAAATGTAAACTATATTCCATATTTAATGAATATATTTATGGTGACCGTTGTAGCAATTAGTGTAATTGATTGCTATAAAGAGGGCCATAAATAAATAATTAACAATTATGACCAGTAAATGTTGGGAAAAGCTAGTTACTTGAGTTAATACTAGTTATCATATTTTGTTTCCGCTGTGAGTTAATTTATTGTACTCTGATTATGCTCATGCTCATTTATTGCAGGTACCAGATACACACTCCATACTTGGACGTGTTTGAATTTCAATTTTTGTCGAAATTTGGGCGCAGAAAAGTGTGGGGTGTTACATTTGGAAATCAGTCCCTTTTAATTATAAGATCTGATGTGTTCGAATTTCAAAATTGATCAATCTCGTGTTACAAACATTGTTGGTGTTGTTGGAGGTTTCCACATCACCATCTCTTATAAGAGAGAATTTATGATGAGAAAAAGAAACCTACCACAAAACTGCTTCTCATGGAAATCCACCAAATATTGCCTAAAGACAAAACAGATAGGTGAAATTACAGAAAGTAACTCCATGAGACAACAAATAAAAGCAACAAGATGAACCGAATATGATGCAGCACCAAATGATGGTTACGCCATCGATCAAGCAAAGGATAAATTTCCGCATCATGAGATAAACCTAGTCATAACTAACTTCCCATTTATTGAACGACGTGCTAAATAGGTCACACGTCTGCATGGGAAGTTTAAACATAGATTCCAAACACAAAAACCGACATCAAGAAAAAGAGATTTGCTGCAAAATCTCCATAGCTTGTCAAACAAAAGACCATTCAAGTCCGCGTTCAACACGAATTCCTCTAAATCTCAGCAAGATTCCCCTCAGAAAGACCATCCAAAGATAGCTTAATCTTCATCACCAAAATGACGATCGCCTTCGAAAGAACCTATTCGAACCAGGTATATCAAAGGCGGATGCAGCACAAACACAAGTCCTATTCTAAGATCTCGAAGTAATGGGCCGGTGCAAGCCCATCTGCCTTGCCAAAATTTCTTAATCCTAAAGTGGTAAGACCTTTTTGTTCATTCCGATCCAACCAAATGATCTCTACCCAAGGATAAGACTTAAATGGTGGGAGTAAGACCGAGTAGTGCAACTAGGTGTTACATTTTGTATCATAGCTTAGGTTAGACGATCAGAGGAATTAGTTAAATTAGGACTCGTCAGAGAATGTAATTCGATTTTATCCTTCCAAACAATAAATACGTTGACCCCACGCAAACATATATATATATATATATATATATATAATCCTTCCAAATCAGCTTAAAACAGTAAAATATGAATTGTATTAAATGTTTGAAGGTTTGAACTGTTGAATGGTATTCATTTATGGAATCATACATGTAAATTATATTCCATACTTAATGAATATATTTATGGTGACCGTTCACTACAAGAAAACACTGATTTAGCGTCATATATATTTAGATGCGGAAATTTCCGTCGCTAATTTGCGATGGATTTCCATGTGATCTACAAGGGATAGTTTTTTGTATTTTCAATTTTTTTTATTTTGTTTATTACCGTCATCTTCTGTCATCCTTCACTAAGCCGTTGCAAATTGCGTCAAATTACCGATAGAAAATTTCTGCTGCTATTTTCCGCTGCAAATCCAGGCAATACAGACGAATATTTATCGAATTTATTTTGCAGCAAAATTCCAACAGATTTGCAGGAGATGAAAATGCCAGATTAATAAATTAATTATTTAATAATTAATAATAAAATATAATGCTTATGAAATGATATTTAGTATACAATAATTAATTTTAGATAATTGTATTTAATAGTTACAGTTGATAATTATAGTTGATACTTATATTTTATAATTATAGTTGATAATTATATTTTTTTATTTCGAAAAATTTAAAATCTGAAATCATCTTGAATAAATTTGAAATAAATCATAAAGTTTATAAAATTAATTATTGTTTGACATGAAATAACACATAATTTCCACTTTATCAATAAAAATTAATGTTGACAATGAATAACTAATAATTGCTATTAATAATTAGGAAGTATAACTATATTTAATAATTATTATTTAATATTTGGTTAATAAGTAATTTTTGATAATTATGAAGTAATAGTTGTTATTAGTATTTAATATTTAATGGTTATGGCTAATAATTATATTTAATAACCAATTTTCAAGAAGTTTAAAATTTTCTAAACTAAATTTTTAAATACTAATAAAAATTTGAATTTTTATTGATTAATAAACAATTAAATAAATTTAATACTTTATAAAGTCTTCAAATTTTCAAAGTACTCTTTTGTTCCTTTTTTTTGCGAAAATTTAGCAATAAATTTTCTCTTTATTTCTTACGGTAATTGAACTTCAAAATTGGAATGAATACTTTTTTTTAAAGCAGAAATTGGAATGAAAACTTAAACGACTTAACTAACGTGATCCATATAATAAATATCATTGATCGTCCAGATTGATTAACAAAAATAATATCATGTACGCGTATTTTTTTTAATACAGCGAGTTGTACAAAAGTATTAAAAATTAGTATCAATAATCATTGTTCAGTGGCTAATAATTAATTTAATTATTATTAAGTATAATATAATAGTTTTAAATATGAAACAATAAATATTAATAACCGCTACTTAGTAATAAATAAATTATAATAGATGCCTATTAATCATTTTGTTTGCTCATTATAATATAACGTTAATAATTAAAATAATGATTAATTAAGTAATAATAACTAAAAGATAAAATTTATTATTAAACAATAACAACAGTAAATCTAAATAAACAAATAGAAAATTCAAATTCATTATAAGTGAATTCTAGTTCAAAAAAATATAAAATAATAAATAAGCTAAGAAATAAGAAACATAATTTTATGCACTGATCATTGATCTTAATCTTATAATTATTAATTAAATTCAACATTCATGCAAAATAAAAAGGTAAAATTATGAAAATATTCAAGAATGCTAAAAAATAAAAAAATAAAAATATTATGCCGCAAGTTACTATTTTAAAATGCGTCCTAATGATTGGTTATGTAAATATTTTCTTTAGCATATACAAATATGATTTTTTTTTTCCGCATTGTTGAATTTGCCTCTGTGAACTGAAAACGTAGGCTCCATCACTAATTTTTTTGGCTTCGAAACCGAACATTTTGGCTCTAAGAACTAGAATTGTTGGCTCCATCATGAATTTTTTTGCCTCTTATACCGAAAATTTCGGCTCCATTATAAATTTTATTTGGCTCCTGCCAAAAAACTTAAGGGTCCAACTTCTAGTAATTTTCTCCTTTTTCATATTTTTCCCCGTCTTTCTCAAATCCTTACTCGTTAATTCCTAGATCTATCTCACTCTTCTCAATCGCAGTTTAGATCTTATAGTCCCTATATTTATTTTATTATTCTCAATTCCAAGGTAATTCCCTCTGCCACCCAACTTATTAATGCTGAAAGCTCAATCGTTGGTGACCAACCAAGAGTAGCGGCATTCGATTTTCAGATGATGAGGCGATGTTGGAAGCGAATTTGGTATGGTGCAGCAGCTTCATATTTGTGGCTAACTATTACCACCATAAAAATCATTAAGCATTAAATTAAAAGTGGGTTTTCAATTTGCCTAGGGTTTGTTACTTGCAGGTAAGGTTATTATGTAATTGCAAGTTATATATGTAAATCGTGCGATGAATTGCTTTCGTTTTATTCGTGTTTATTGTACTTCAAGTTAATTTTTACCTTTATTTTTTATTCGCCCTTAATTTCTGCAGTACATGAAAATTTTGTTTGTAAATGGCGTGTTTTCCTTTTTAAAAAAAAAATCAGTTGATGTATAATGGTGAAATATTAGAAGCAGCTCCATACCATTAGTTCCTCGAATCATGCGGATAATTTCAATACTTACTTCATGCACACAATAAAACTATGTACTTGTTGGCGTCAAAAGTTGGCCCTCAATCGTTTGAACAACACACGAATAACAATAAAATAAAGAGAACAGGGAAACATGCAAGAATTTTTATAGTGGTTCAGCAAAGAGAGTGCCTATGTCCATTTTATATGTACTGATCTTTCTTTTGATTATAAGTACAATGCTTTTTCTATTTTTATAAAGAAGAGTTGCCTATTTTGAGACTTAGCCGTGGAAACACTTTGAGCTTAGAGGAGAAGTTCAACTAACAGTTGAAATAGCCGAAAGAAGGTCAGAGAGAGTCCTCTTTTCCATTTTGAGGTTGGATGTATTTATGGGTGAAGAAGTGGGTTGAGTGGGCCGCCACGTGGCTTTCCTCTTTTTCGGAGCTCGGACACGTGGAGTTCTATCATTGGAAGTAGTTGCGGCGGTGCGACCCGGTCCACTGCTGATTAATAGTATCCTCGGAAATAATGGCTTACGTGGCAACTGAGATGAGGTGTGTCAAAAATAGAGCTTTGTTCGGAAGTGGTTGACCGCCTTTAATGCCTTGAAAGTCGAGTTGTGTATTGAATGACTCAGCTGGATGCTTCGAAGTAGATCCAAGAGATTCGGTCAATCCGCTTTTGATGCTAGCAGTGAACTCGGTCAGTTGAGACGAGAGATTCTTCCGGGCTCGATGGGCCGTTCTTGGAAGGAGATTAGTTTGGTTCGACTTAGGTTCGGGTTGTCCTTGAAGGAGACTGGCTTGGACTGAACTGTGCCTGTACTTTCTGGAGCGTAGATCGCTTTATCGGTTGATCAACCAATACTAAGAGCGAACTTTCTAACATTGGGCTTCGATCCGTTGAATCGCGATAGCTTTTGCCAAAAAGTTGGTTAACACTTTGCCCCTCAGAATACATCTTTATTTGTAAAGGATGTGTGTTCGGATCCATGCATCGAAGCTCATTGTGCGAGTAGTGATGGTTACGCCGAACTATATTAAGGACAGAAATCCGACGATCCTGTTAGTTGTATTAAGACCAGAAAACTGATAATCGAAATGGATCGTATTAAGGTCAGAAAACCGACAACCATAGAGGGTCGTATTAAGACCGAGAAGACAATTATGAACTTTGGTCGTGGGATCCAACGCATGCAAAGATCATATGGGCAATTCTCGGTCTAGAGAAGGCTTTGGTCTTGACCGGACGAGTATTAATCATACTCGGCTTAAAGATATGGATGAGCAGTAATCACACTTGGCTTGGAAATGTGGCGACTATTATCCATATTCAGCTTACAGAAGTGGTGAGTATTGACCATACTCGGCTTACAGAGATGGCGAGTATTAACCATACTCGGCTTATGGAGATGGCGAGTATTAACCATACTCGGCTAACAGAGATGGTGATTATTAACCATACTCGGCTTATGGGAAGTGTTAATTTTCTGCTCATCTCTTGTAAGATCACTTGTGAATTCAATAAGTGGAAAGTTCACTTGATTCAGAGAAGGGGAAAGTATGATCTATACTTGTCTTAGGAAAGTTCTACCGTACTCGACTTAGGGAGTAGGTTTAGTTATGGTGGCAAGCTTTGATCGTGCGTTGTGTACGATGGCTTAGCTCCGACCACATGCGGGTTAGTGAGCGTTATTCATGCTCGACTTAAATCATTCAAACATAATCCATGTTTGCAAAAGAAAGTCCATTGTCGATAAAAGACTATTATAAAGGTATGAAAATAAATTCTAAGAGGGCGAACGATGATTCCAGAGCATGCCTAGGAGCTAAATCCTAACCCCGTACATGTGTACATCAACATATTCATTTTATTCAAAGAAATAACAATACATTGAAAATAAGAAATATAATTAATGATAATGTCACGAGTCCTAGGCTCATGGTCCTTTCCATTTCTAGGAGGACCGACTTGAGGAGCTTGGGAAAATGACTGAGGCAGCAAGGCCGGTGTGCTTTTCTTGACGTACTCGGGGAGTTTTCCTCGTCTGACTCTATACTCGATAAGATCGTGTAAGTGCCTTTATTCACTAGTGCTGTGCCCGGCGATGTTATGAAACATGCAGTTCTTTCTGGATCGACTCTCTTCGAGGAGGTTTTGGGAAAGGTATGGATCCTCATACATCAAGGTATATGTCGAGCAGAGAAGAGTTGAGCTCGGTGTACTGATCGTACAAGATCTCTCTTCGGGGTCGTACATTGCGTTCATTCTTATCCAAGGCCTTTCCTCTTCCTTTATTCTGGCCATTGGTGTTGGATGGACCTCCTTGTTTGGTGGCGAGGACCTCGAGGCTCTCCATCTCAATGCTGGCATCTTCTTGTCGGAGGAACCTCTCGGCCTCTGCATAGAAATCTTCGATGTTCTTAGTAGGATATATGTTTAAATACATCCTAAATTCTGAATAGTTCTGGACACCTACGTTGGCGGCCATCAGTACCATCGACGATTCGCGTCGGTCGACTCATGCTACGGCCGCGTTGAATCTTTCCAGGAAGACCAGAGGGTTTCACCGGGTCTATGCTTGATGGAGGTCAGGAACATGACACTCTTTGGTTGAGGGATATGGACTCTGAACTGCTCGATGAAGTGGGTGACCAGCATATTCCAGCTGCTGATTGACTCCGTTGTTAGCTGTCGAAACCACATGTCGGCTATATCTCTGAGAAAGAGTGGGGAGGACTTAGCCATAACGTTGGACAATGCGCCAAGCACCTCCATATGACGCATGTATCGCATGAGGTGAATGGTTGGGTCAATCCGACCATTATAGGATTCGATGGTCAGGAACTTGAAGTCCGGAGGATTGTAGGAGTTCCTGATCTCCCGGGTGAATGGGTTGCGGTGGATAATCCTATTGAGCAGATGTTCCTCGGGTGAAATGTTTGACGATGCTTGCAAGCTGTCTTCCATCTCCGAGGAGTCGCTGCCATGAGTCTAGCTCGGTGTTTGGGAGGACTCCAGTTCGAGGATCCGACAAAAGCATGCTCAAAAGGGTGGCCGCTGTTCGGGCTCGACCTCTGAGAGTTGATTGAAGGTGAGGGTGAAGATGAGCCCCAATTGGTGGTTCTAGGGAGAATGAACTCTCTTGAACCTGATGAGGATTGGATCGGGCCGTACCCATAACGGATGGCCCAGGCTGATCCAGTATAGCCTATGATGTTCGAGGCTCGGAGTTTCCCACGGTTGGGGCGATGTTAGAAGGGTTTACAGTAGAGTTTTCATCCACCATCAAGAGAACCGGTGTGATAGAGTGGTCTCCCTGGTTTGAAGGGAAGGCTCCACCAGCTCTTCGTTGGAGGGGAGTAGTCGTTAGACGAGTCTGTGGTAAGATACCAGACTGTAATGGGAATTCCATTGAATCTGATTGTCCCAACGGTTGCTCGATTGGTCCGAGGGATCGTGCTAGTCCCCGGAGTTGAGGCAGTATATTCGAATGACCTAGATCTTGATCGTGAGCCTCTTGTGAACTTGCAGCTGCGACTGCGTTGGTTGCTGGGTGTGGTTCTCGTGGCTGTGATTGGTTGGGATGTGGAGACGAGCCAGGAGGAAGCAAAGATTTGATGTGATCAGAGGCCTGATTCTATGTAGACCAAAGATCAGTTGCTTCCCTAGTCTCAGTTGGTGGAGAAATTGATGTTGAAGCGTTAAGTCCCATCTCCACCCGACCGAGAATGTGATCCATCAACTGTTGTTGTCGTTCGAGGAGTTTACCGTGAGATGTCATCTGGACCTTGAACTCGGCCAGAATCTTATCCATGTCGTAGTGAGATATCGGGACGTATCTTCATGAGAGGAGGCTTCCAGACTTGCTTCGGCAGAGGTTGCCCCAGCTGCATCAGTGTTCTTGGGCCGGGAAGAAGTTGCATCTTTCTTTCGTTTGTTCGCCAACGATCGAAACTTGCTGAAGGTCGTAGGGTATGTCTGTGTGCGCTCCCCCTACTTGGCGCGCCAAAGTGTTGACGTCAAAAGTTGGTCACTAGTGACAGTCAACCCCCAATCGTGTGAACAACACAGGAATAACAATAAAATAAAGAGAACAGGGAAACACGCAATAATATTTATAGTGGTTCGGCATAGAGGGTGCCTACGTCCACTTTATATGTATTGATCTTTCTTTTGATTACAAGTATAATGCTTTTTCTATTTTTAGAAAGAGGAGTTGGCTATTTTAAGACTTAGTCGTGGAAACACTTTGAGCTTAGAGGAGAAGTTCAGCTAACAGTTGAGATAGCCAAAAGAAGGTCAGAGAGAGTCCTCATTTCCATTTTGAGGTTGGATGCATCTATTGGTGAAGAACTGGGCTGAGCGGGCCGCAACGTGGCTTTCCTCTTTTTCGGAGCTCGGACACGTGGAGCTCGATCATTGGAAGTAGTTGCGGCGGTGGGACCCGGTCCACTGCTGATTAATAGTATCCTCAGAAATGATGGCTTACGTGGAAACCGAGATGAGGTGTATCAAAAGTAGAACTTTGTTCGGAAGTGGTTGACCGCCTTTAATGCCTAGAAAGTCGAGCTGAGTATTGAATGACTCAGCTGGATGCTTCTAAGTAGATCCGAGAGATTCAGTCGATCCGCTTTTGACGGAAACGGTGAACTCGGTCAGTTGAGACGAACGATTCTTCCGGGCTCGATGGGCCGTTGTTGGAAGGAGATTAGTTTGGGTCAACTTAGGTTTAGGTTGTTCTTAAAGGAGATTGGCTTGGACTGAACCATGGCTGGACTTTCTGGAGCATATATTGCTTTATCGGTTGATCGACCGATAATGAGAGCGAACATTCTGACATCGGGCTTCGATCCGTTGAATCACGACAGCTTTTGCCAAAAAGTTGGTCAACAGTACTCTGGAAGAATGAACCAACTAATTCTCATGAAAAATTCAAGTCCAAAACAGGGACTACCGTCCAAAACTACACCGATTAGAAAAAAAGGCAAAGTGTTAGGAGTCGATCAGTTAATCAAGAAAGAGGAAAAGGAAACGCGTGATATGGGTTTAAAGCCATACCTATTATACTATTGCAGAGGTCGACTTCATTTTTCTATTGAATTTTATTTCATATAGTGTTCATTGCTAAATAAATCTCACAGAAATCATGGATAGCCGACAATTTTCAAAATCTAAAAGTTAGCATGCTTAGGCTAATATCAGTGTATTTGATGATTGTTTTTGGTACAACTTTTTTAGTATTCAACAGGTCTTTATTGGTGGTGGTTCTTGGCATGCAATCATCAAGATCTTTGTTCTCTGAGTTGCTTGACTCTTTATTTCATGCTCCAATGTGATTTTTTGACTCCACTCCACTTAGAAGAATATTATGTCGTGTAAGCATTATGTATACATGATTTTTTTTGGTATCTGCTAATTCATTATTCACTTTCATATATATATTAGTTCACTGGAATAAATTACTGGTGAAATTGCTTTTTGAATATCCTTAACATCAAGTTTAGTTAGGTATATTTGCTTTTGAATTCATGGGACATATTTACAATGAAAAAAATCGCATCTCTATATCCCTTTAAACTGTTTGAAAATGTGGTTGAGTTTCATTCAAAGATTGGTTTTTGAATAATATGTGATTGTTATTGCCATCGTACCACTGAATGGAGGATGCGACAACTGCAAAAATCAACAAGTTTCAATACTGGCAATGATCGAGTTAGATGGAGATATGATGGGAGTCAGAGTTAATAAAGAAACATTGGGAATAGTAGTCGAGGGAGAAATGTCAAGAAACAAAAATTACGAATGTTGTTCAAAAGATAAAGATATGCACAAACCAACAAAATCTCACTAGGCAAATGCACAAATGATTTTTTGGAAGTCTTTTTGACTCTTAATACTAATCAAATTATGTTTCACCGTCCTAAAGTTGATGCAAAACTTCAGATCACAAGTTTTACATGGTAATATTTTGCTACTTTCGAACTAGTAGTTGCTTGGACTAAGTTGTTTTGTAATGGTTAAGTATGTAATAATGTGTGAAATGTTATCTAAAACTTATATATTATAATGTTGATAAATTGATTCATTTTATATAGATTACTTTGCAGTGAACTGTAATGTTTGATTCACTTGTAGAATATTTCTGTTATTAATGTATTGTTTATATCAATATCTGTAATTGAATAATATTAATTCGTAAAGACGAAAGGAGAGGATGGTAAAAACAGTTATTGCCATATCAGAAAGGGAATAGTGACGTATTAGTAGCACAAGAGGATAGCTAAATAAAAAGGCTGACAACGTATTGAAAGAGTTTAACGTCAAATTACCAACAACAAAAAAAAGTCCAATTTAGTTTCTGTCGCTAATTCCTTGGCAATTAGTGAGGGTTTACCCACTCCTGTTTTAAATAATATTTTGTTATACATTAGTTATCCGTCGGTAAACAATCGGTATATAAATTAAAATTAAAGTAATAAATACAATTTTATTTTTATTATATAATTAGTAAAATGATGGAAAACTGTCGGAAAACTCATGCTAAAGTCCTTCGCAAAATTTGACAATTACAGTCATGGTTTTTACCGACCATCATATTATGCAGGAAATCCGTCGCTAAAGCCACTATAGCGACGGATTAGAAGTGGATTCTGCTGCTGCTATATGCGGTTTTTTCTTTTAGTGGTTGTAGCAATTAGTCTAATTGATTGATATGAAGGAGGCCATAAATAAATAAATAACAATTGTGACCAATGTTGAATGTTTGAATAAGGTTCAATTATAGAATTATAAGTAAATATAATCCATTTTTGAAATAATATATTTGTGGTGACCATTTGTAGCAATAAATATAATTAATTGTCATAAATTAGATCGCAAATAAAGAAATAACCATTGTAACCAATATTGATTTGGGGAAAATAAATGTGAATAGGAAAATGGTTACAATTCCTAAAATCAATTCGGATAATTGTTGTGGACCCCAATTAGGAAATTTAAATTATAACCTCATTTAGACACGAGGTTAAACTCAACTTGTGGTGTAAATCTACGTGGAAACGACCGGCAAATCCAGCGACCACAGGTATTCAGTTTATTGTGAGGGGTCTAATGTATAAATATAATCATACTAAGGCACAAGGTTAAGTTCACTTGTGGTAGAAGTTTGTCCGGAACCGACCGGCATATCAAGTATCCACAGGTAGTCAACTTAATGTGAGAGGCCTAGTATATGTGTGTGTGTGTGTGTATATATATATATATTGAAAACTGGTTCACTTTATTGCGAAAAACCAATAAAAACCTTCTTTACAAGCCTCGATAAAACCCTGCAACCCTCCTAACCTAAATGGGTGACTTACAGGGAAAAAGAGTACTTATAAAGTCGGTATACAAGCTGAAATACAATCATAAAACAACAACAAGACATAGGAAAAAACCCAGAAATTAAAGTCCAGCTACCCGGCCCACAACAAAGGCCCATCATCAAACTAAACCGCCTCCATCTTCTTTAACCGGTATCATTCAATTCTATGCCCCATCTATCCAAAAGCTGCTCATTCCTCAAAGTACGCATTGACTTGCTTCCATTATTACGAACCTGGAAATAAATTTCTCACTCATTCTTCATTAAAGTTGAAATCGAAGTGGTGCTTCGATTTTGGAAGATCCTCAAGTTCCTTTCCCTCCAAATGAAATAAATCGAAGTAGTAAAAACTCCATAAGCTAAATCCCTTAGCTGATCCTTTGGTTTGAAGTTCAAATGAAGATCCATAGCTTCTTCTTTCAAATCTGAGAGAATACCCAGTGGCAGCGATAGTTTTTGCTTCAGAGAAAGCCAAATAAAGGCTGAATAATCACACTGGAAGAAAACATGCTGAATTGATTCTGGAAAATTACCACATAAATCACAGATTGGGTTTGTTATATTTCCATAATGCAAAATCCTATCTTTAGTGTTCAATCTCCTAAAAGTAGCCAGGTATGAGTTAAATGCCATCCTCCTACTATTTTTCTTGTGCCAAATAACAGAAAATATAGGATCCAATGCTTCATGATGTCTTGAAAACTCCCACACTTTATGAAAAAACAAAATTACCTCCCTCGCACCATTCATAAAAATCCTGATTTAGACTTGGCTTAGTTGATATGGAACTGGTTTCATTAATCAATTCTCTTATTGCAGGATGTACTTCTGGTTGCAAATCCTCATATCTAATGATTGAACTTACTTTCTGGTTAGGATGGCCTGTCAGATGTAACCTGTCATAACCTAGTATATCAACAATGGAGTTACAGTTAATCCACGGTTCATACCATAAGTAAGTATTCTCTCCCTTTGTAATTATTTTGTTGAAAAGTTGCCTTGGATTTCTTCTAAGCCTGAGCATTGCTTTCCAAGTGCTTGATGCATTAACATCTATATCCATTGACCAAATGTGCTTCTTATGACAATATTTACTGTGAACCCATCTACTCCATAATGATGTATTAGATAGAAAATTCCATAGTAATTTGATGCAAGCTACTTTTTTCAAATCAGTGAAATTCTTTAGACCAATTACCCCTTCTTCTTTTGGTTTGCATAAATGATTCCATGCTACTTTATGAGTAGAACCCCCCAGAAAAAATCAGCACAAAGTGACTTCAATTTATCTAAAGTAAATTTTGGTATTTGGTATATAAAAAGCAAATAAAGAATAATAGGAGTAATTATTGAATTGATTAGTTCTTCCCTTCCTGCAAAGCAAAGATACTTTGTTTCCCAACCTTGAAATTTGCTTTAGACTCTTTGTATTAAAGAATTACACTCAGAATAGTGTAAATAATTAGAAGACAGTGGCACTCCTAAATATTTAATAGGCAATACTCCTTTATCAAACCCCAAAATACTGAGAATTTCTGAAGAATTTTGTACTGACAGATGGATGAAGGCTTTAGTTTTAGTAGCATTAACATTTAGTCCAGCAAACAAACTAAGCTTCTGAAAAATCTTCTTCAAAGACAGAGCATTTAGCAATGATGATTTGCCAAAAATCATCAAATCATATGCATAGAGGAGGTGTGAAATAGTAGGCTGGATATAACTGCTAGGTTGAAATTCTATGGACAAAGTTACTTTATCCATCTAAAAGGAAAAGAACTGCATTGCTATGGAAAACAAATAAGGGGAAAGAGGATCCCCTTGTCTAATTCCTCTTGTAGAAGTTATAAAACCCTTAGGGATGCCTTGAATCATTATAGAGTATATAGGAGTTGAAATGCACTCATATATTAGATTTACAAAATGAGTAGGGAAATTCATTTTGGCCATAAGAAAACAAACAAATTCCCTATTGACTTTTTCGTAAGCTTTTTGTAAATCTACTTTCACACTTAATTTAGGCATCTTTTTTTCTAAAATCTCTCAATAATTCATGAGCTAGGAGTATGTTATCACCAATGTAACGATCCTGAATAAATGCACTTTGGTTTGCTGATATAAGAAAGGGGAGAAAAAGCTTAAGCCTATTGCATAAAACTTTTGAATTTTTTTTTTATAAAAGACATTGCAACAAAAGATAGGCCTGAAATGAGATATTTTTGAAGGTCTTTCATTCTTTGGGACTAGAGTAATAAAAGTGTGGTTCAAGGATTTTGGCAATTTACCTGATTGAAAGATATCAGTAATAGCATCCAGCAAACCAATTTTAACTAAATCCCAGTGAACTTTGAGAAATTTTGAATTAATACCATCAGCACCTGGACTTTATTCATTATAAATAGAAAATTCAACATCTTTGATTTCTGGTAATTCCACCTTTTTCAGCAAAAACTGATGCCCTTTCTGATTAACAATTGAAATAGGATTGAAATGAGGAAAACCAGATGATATGGGACCATTGAGCATATCTGTAAAGTAATTTATGGCTTCTGATTTAAATAACAAATTTCCATTCTGGTATATTAATGCTCGTATATGATTAAAAATCTTCTGTTAGTCATTCGAGGATAGAAGAATTTTGAATTTGTATCTCCTTGTTGTAGCCATGAAATTTTTGCTTGCTATTTATAACCACTGAAATATACTTGCTGAAGTTTCTGATATTCACATTTTGCTTGCAGATAAGTATCATATATTTGCACATCTTCAGGATTTTGATCAACATCAATTTCCAACTGAGAGACAATATGTTTAGCTTGACTGAGGTTAGATGCATTTTTGATTGTCAATTTATTCCAATTCTTCAATTCTTTCTTACAATTTTGAAGTTTTTGAAATAATTGATAACTTTGATGACCCCAAACAACAGAATTTAATCCTTTCAACACTGCTTCATGATAACCAGGAAAATTCAACCAATCATTTTTATATCTAAAGGGAAAGCCTTTTGATTCTTGAGTAGGAATAAGATCAAGCATGAGAGGCTTATGATCACTTGATTTTTGAGCAAAAGAAAGGGCTTTCATTTTTAAAACTGCTGCATACACATATTATTTACTAATATTTTGTCTACATGAGTTGCCATGCCCCTTCTACGCCAAGTAAACTGAAAACTCGTAGCTTTAATTTCAGATAGACCAGATTGAAATAAACAATTCTGAAAACCTCTCAAGTGTTGATAAGGAATAGGTAGCCCTCCTCTTTTATCTTTTGGTGATAAAGCATTATTGAAATCACCCATTAAAAAACATGCATTATTAATTGAACTTGACTCATTAATCAAAGATTGCCATAAAAGTTGTCTATCTGCATAAAAATTGCTCCTATATATAGCTGAAAAAGTCATGCAAAAGCCACCTTTATTCAATGCATTGACTGTCAGATGCTGAAAAGAAGAGGATACTTCATTCAAATCCCATACATTTGAACCCCAAATGATTAAAATTCGACCATTAGACACTGCAGAGTTGTTTGTTAAATGATTCCAAGAACTAGGAAGAAGAGAAATAAATAGAACTAACTTAGCTTGAGATAACTTTGTTTCAACCAAACCAACCAAAGTTGACTTAACTTTCTTTAGGAGAGTGATCATATCCTTCATACGAGAAATTGTACTCATTCCCCTTACATTCCATGACAAAATTGTCATTTAATACTTGTAGAACTCCTTGTTATTCTTTTAGAAGGAGTAGGGTTTGGGATATTTGCCACACTTTGCTTTGCAACCTGACAGTAACTTGTATTTTATCCACAAAAGAAGATGCATCTACTTGTTTTCCTTTTGCTTTTTTATTTACCTTGTCATTTTCTTTAATAAGCTTTGAAATAAGGTTTAAATCTTCTGGTTCTATATTCTCAGGCAATTTAGAACTTAAAAAGTCAAGAGCATCCACCTTCTCTGAAGAAAATTGAGTTGTGTTATTAGGGTGCTCTGAAGCCAGACCTTCAACCTTTTCAGATGATGTTTGAGCTTGTACATCTGAAACTCCATCACTTTGAGCTTCAACAGACTTGTCAGGTTCATGTACCTGTTTCGTTTCTTCTTCTTCATGTAAATCCGGAGAAATCCATCTAGGATCACTAGCATCCACATGAAAGGAATCATCATGTCCAAATAATCCACACTGAAGACACTTACTTGGTACAAACTCATACTCAACTGAGATAACACTCCTCTGTCCATTATGAAGCAAAATAGGGATCTCTGTTTTTAAATCAGATTGAGTATCTATAGAAAGCAAAACTCTAGCATATTTACTAAACCTCTGTTCAACTGTGTTCTCATCAATTAACAGGGGTTTAGAAATGAAGCTAGCTAACATTTGTATTGCCTCAATAGTCCAAAGATCTATCAGTAAATCTAGCATTCTAATCCAGATCTGAACCATATCACATTGTTTACTATTGAAATCAAAACCAGGATGCCATACTTCTACAAACATTAATCTAACAAAGTATGAATAAGTAGAACTTTCAGAGATTCGAGAAAAATCATCACCACTCTCAAACTGAACCACCAAGATATAACTAAGAGAAATGTGAATGTGAAAAGAACCCTTGATTTCCAAACCTTAGCAATATAATCCTTCAGCTTGATAGTATAAAGAAGAAAGTGGATCAGAATGAGAGCAATCGTCTTAACCCATGAAGCCTCAGAATGGTTATAAATTTTCTCTGGAATGAAGACATATTCCATCGCAGGCTTAACAAACCCCAGTTTCCTATTCCTCGATAAAGCTTGATCTGGATTTGTAGATAAGGTAGAAGATTGAATAGGTTGTGTGTTGGCTAAGGATGATGATGAAGAGGGATTTGCGATTGAAGATGAAGGTTGTAATCGAGAGAGAGAGAGAGAGAGAGAGAGAGAGAAAGTGGTAGAAATTGTATGAGATTTGTCTACCATTAAAAACAAAGAAAACCGTTGTAAAGTTTTTTGGAATACTCAATTTTAGTTTTATTATGTATATATATATATAACAACAAATAAATAAGTAAGAATAGGAATTGTCCGTTGGGGTACAACAAATAGATAACTTGGGACTGATAAATAGTTGCCTTAGGAAAATATGACCGTTAGAGTCATAAAGGGCAATAAAAAGGAAATAAAATGAAATAGGTGTCAAATAGGGGATTAACGGATATTGATTGTTGTTGAAATACCAAGTCCAAACTAGAGAATAAATTAAATAAATATCCTAGAGAAATGGGAATATAACCTTCCTGATTTATGTCAATAAAACTTATAATTAAAAATATAGTTGGACTTAGTAGGTTGATAATGTAAGGTATTATTAACCATATAAACCCGCGATGCAAATAAATGGTGTACGTATAGTATTTCCGTATAAAAGAATTAAACGGGAATGACTTAATAACGTAGCCTACTTTATCCCAAAAAGGGAAAGGTGTTAAAGGAAAATCGGGGACGAACTAATAACCTTCGCGTATAGTCCGCTTCATGGGTCCTAAAAGACTAAGTGACCAGGTTTAAGGAGTCCACCTAGGAATAGGTTTTTCAGTATAGGGGTCTTAAATGGCAGGTGTGTGTAGGCCTACCCAAACCTGAAAATTAAAAGGGCCAGATATGGCCATTTATCCAACGGGAAGTAGTAAGCGACTAAGGAGGTTATCTAATAAGGTCAGCTAGAAGGTATAACGAACGATAAAATACCTCCTCCCACGTTATGCGGGGAAAGGGTATATGCGTGAATGACGAAAGCATTAACCAGTAGGTCCCGTAGCTAGTGCCCTCTAGTTTTATGTTAACACTGAATATATTATCAAGGGTTAATAAGTGAATGAGGATATAGATATAATTCCCGTAATTTGGGACCCACTCTCGGTAGAATTAACCAATTAAGCTCTGGTATAAAGGCTTCACTAAAATGTATGTAAACATCCTATCTCGGTAATATAATTTGGAAATACTATTTTGGGAATATTAGTAGAGTCGTGTGTAATCTTTAACAAGGTTGGTTTAGAATCACTAACCTTGTCAGGCATACAGCTTGGGTTGAACCAAACGGAATTTATCTGTGTTAAGGTCTGTGTTGTACATTTCATAGTCACCAGAACTTGTTGTTCTGACCCCCCTCCTCATTACAACCTTCTAGGTTTCATAGAGAAGGTCGGTTCTCACAGATGATTAAGTTTGGATTTCGGTTCACGTTCTCTCTCATGCTTAGTAATAGCAAAGTGACTCACTTTGAAAAAGGCGGTTACTTGAGTTAATACCAGTTATCCTATTTTGTTTCCGCTGTGATTTATATTTATCGTACTCTGATTATGCTCACGCTCATTTATTGTAGGTACCAGATATATGCTCTATGTTTGGATGTGTTAAAGTTTTGATTTTTGTAAAATTTTGGGTGTAGAAAAGTGTCGGGCATTAAAATTTCTCTTTGAAATTCTTGTTTGGAAACTGATTTTGTGCCGCCCTGATAAAGAAAATTATTTTGTTAAGACTCGTTTAAATGTCTTGGTGATTTGACGATTAGTTGAAAAATCAGTAACTAGGTTTTTTTAAATTCCATAGGCAATTTGAATTACATGTACAAGTGTTTTTAAAATTGTCTAGGAGCAATCAGTCTTAGCAGTATTAGAAAATTTCATATTCTATTGATTGATTTTTAAAAATTGATTTTCAACTTACATTTATATTTCAAAACCCCTCATGAAATTGATATTTTCAAATTTAAATTTATTTTTGATTATTTATTCAAAAATTGAACTTATTGATCGATTTGAACCATGTTGGAACTCACAAAATTCTTAATCGATTTAAGAAATTGTGATGAGTTGTGACTATGGTATATTTCATAACAAGTGAAAATATTATTTAAATTCTTATAATAATTGGACATATTTTATAATATTTCGAATTAGTGCTTATTTTACGATTATCTTCTATTTCTACCATATTTCTGTCACTCATCATGGTTTTATATAATGTGGGGAGGTTAAATTATATTTGGAAATAAGGAAAATTTTGATGAAATTATAAAATAAATAAATAAAATGATTTTTTATCCTTGGTGTTCACTCTCATTTAAAAGTCCCCGCGGTTATGCATGGGTGAATCACCTTAATCCCTATGTGCTTCCATTCTCATTTAAAAATCCTCACGGTTATGCATGGATGGAACACATAAGAGAGGATAAAAATTAAATTGCTACTAACCCATTTAAAAGTCCTAGCGGTTATGCGTGGTTAGAAAGTGCTTAAATAATTTTGTACTTCAAATTTATTTCAAAATTATGAAATTTATAATCCTATATTTTAAAACTCTCCTCATTTTTATAAAATCAATCGTAAATCCATCATTCTGAAAAGTGAAATTTGCTTCTAATTTGAAGAATATTATGATTTCTGTTTGATTAAATGAGATTTACGATATATATTCCCTCTTGATTTGAATTTATATTTCTAGTCTATGTTCATCACTGTTTCGATTTCTATTATTCTTTTGATGATAACAAAAGGGGGAGAATGGTTAACATTTTGATTAACGAGTGAATAATTCAAGAATATTTTAATATTGAAAATTCAATTAAATTTTCAAAATCACTCATATATGCATATATATAGGGGGAGCATACAAATAGGGGGAGTATTATATTTCACATTCAAACACATTTATCAAATTCAAAATCTTAGTGTATGTTTTCCATCATCAAAAGGGGGAGATTGTTGAGTATGACAATATGATTTTTGTTTGATGATAACAAACGTATATATTATTTTATAAATGTGTTTGTAAACAGTACTATTCTATATTTCACAGCACATACAGAAATAAAGATTTATTTGAATAGAACACTATTATACATAATTGAATATTCAAACAGTATATTTATTTAAATAAACATTTTAATTTTGCGTTTGAAATAGTACATATTCATGACTCCACTATTTATAATTCACATAGATATGTTTGGATATTTTTTGACATGACTCACTTGAATATATATATATATATATATATATAATGAATTCGTACTATTGAAATAATTCAAATGAAATAGACAAATTGAATTGAACAACAAAAATATATTTTTATTTCAATCAATTTGTTTATTACAAATAATAGTACAATCTCAATCATTCATGTTTACAATCGATTTCATGTACAGTTTTTCCTCACAACACATCACTCTGTATCACTTTGATTACACACACAGACTCATATAAAATTACATATACATTCACTGACTCCGACACTGACACTGAGTCTTCACGTGCTTCCACTCCAATCCAATCCAGTCACCTGTATACCTGTCACTGAAACACACAGTAAACTGGAACAAAAATAGATTTATATACAAGCAAATATAAATTTATTTTTTAAATTTTATTTGCCTCAAAATTTTGGTGTGTTTCTCATCATTTTTCAAGACTTGGTCTGATACATATATATATATATATATATTTATATTTGTGTGTGTCTAGGCAGCTTGTGATATTTACAGTGATTCACTGTAAATACCACAAAGTAGACGCCATCTGTAATGCTCACATATATATATTCTGCACGTGCACTATACATGATAAATGTATACGCATACAATTGTATGTATGCACACACACACACACACACACACACACACACATATATATATATATATATATATATATATATTGTGCATGGGCAATACTGTCAACACATCGTGAATGGACATGTACCCTAGAATCAATGCCACAGCCCAAGATATACTTATATATACATACATACACATTGTATGTATATACACAGTGGCATATGAACAATGTCATGGCTCAAATATAGTGCAACATAATATAGCCAAAATTAGCATAAATAGGGATGCCGAACCCAGAATACAAGCACTAAGGTCAAGCAAGTTCAAGGCAGCCCGAATGAGAGTGTTGTAGGTCAGTAACTCGGGTATGCAAATAAAATGGAGTGCATTAGTTTCATACACATGCACAAGCCAGAAACACAAGTTCATGATCATATATAAAAGACAACAAAAAAACAACAATCATGGAGCATGGCATAACAAGTTAGAGTGCTCGAATCGGTGTACATGGCTCAGGTTACACAAGGATATGGTGCAACAGGAAGAGACACAATGCATATGTGGTCATGGTGTACACATCAAAAAGGGTCAAGTTTCTTTTTAAAAATAAGGCATATATAGTGAAGCAACCAAACATACAGTGAAACTCAAATCTGAGAGGGTTATAACATGGCACAAGTCCAAGCACAATGATAGTAAAATTGAACAGCTACATTTAAATGATTCGAGTAAAAAATTCAAGTTCAAGACTATTTCATAATGTACAAGATCACAAAGGTAAAGTCAGGCTGAAAGCCCAAATTAATTTGCAATTGCCAAAACAAGAAGGAACAGCAGTGATCGTATATACAAAGGTAAATAATTCTCAAATGTTGCAGTTGTTCAACTATTCAAGACAAAGTAAAGTGTAGAATCAGCTCAAGTTTATCTGTTCTTATCAGAATTTAGCATCAATTAAAATATCTAGAAATCAAGGCATCAGTTCTAGGTCGAGGATAATCAAGTATAACATCAGTTCTTATTTTTTGGCAAGATTAATATCTGTTCAGTTTTTTTTTATGAAGCCAGAAAAAAGTCAAGGAAAGTGAATTGTTCAATTTTTATTAATAAATACAAAGTCAATGCAAGGTCGAAAATTTCAGAAATAATAATCTCATTGAAAGGAATTTTCCAGAAATTCAAGACCAATTCAAAGACCAAAATTTATCTCGCAAGTTATTCCAGAAGCTAGCACAATATTCAAACTCATCAATTCAAAGCCGTGAAGATTTCAATCCCAAAATTTACGCAATATCTCAACCAAGTCTAATTACGAAATCAGAGCAAAAATCGAATTTGAAATCCTAATTAACACCACATCATCATCAATATTGAGCATCGAAAATTCAAGCAGTAAAATCAAGCAAATAAATTCAGAAGAACTCGCATAAATTTAGTGATTTTCGATCAATCAATAGGTCAAGTCATTCGACCAAGATCAGCAGCAAATCGAAGCTTCAGAGAATTAATTTCCAGAGAATCATTGAAGTCGCAAATTGATTTGGGAAATTAAAAACCCTAATTTAAACATACTTCGGTCACCATTAAAGAGCAAGAGGAAGCCAACTTTTTTTAACATAGCATAAGATAAGAGAGCCGGCTGTTTTATTTAAGTGACTTAAGGGACATTGTTTAAAAACTAGGGTTTTGTTTATTTATTTTTCTAACTGTTTTTATTTCAAGTGTTTTAATTTGTAATCGAGTTTAAGTTTTTCTAGTTTGTCTGTAAAACTAGGGAGACGAATTACGGGTTTGTAATTTGAGGAAATCTGATCTTTGGGATAGAGATCAGTGCAGGGTTTTGAGTGTAGGGTTAGAACGGTTAAGAGCGGGTGTCGTTAGTTTACAGGGGATTTTAAGCGTAAAGATTGTTTTAATTCCTAGTAGAAACCCAGGGGAATGCAGCAGTAGGCAGGGTTTTGCCGAAGCTGGGTCTATATGTGTGTTATTATTTTCCGCATTTACTCTGATTATTATTTATGTTGCTATTATTTATTAGTCAACGAAAAACTGCAATAAACCCTATTCACCCCCCTCCCCCCTTTAGGGTTAATTTAGAACCTACGTATAAATGTTGAGTTTCAATATTGGAAAGATATTAGAGTTTTTAATTAACTATTCGTTAATTACTTTTAAGAAAAAGAGGGCCAAATGATGCTGCTTACTAAACCAGTGAATCCATTTTTATTTTATGGTTGAATGGTTGTTTATTTGATAGTTAAATAACTGATTATCAAATCTGATCTATTATGGATTGTTGTTACGGAAAGACGAGGATTGAATTTATATTCGAAAACAATTCCGACCAGCAAATACATAAAAATTGAAGATATCAAACGATGGTCAAGATGAAGCATTTGAGGATCCGTAGATCTTCACAAAACAGAAGGATTACTTATATCTCGGTAGCTCCCAAGAGATGAACTGTGAACCTGTCGCGGTTGAAATATATGGTTTTGGAAGGACTTCTCGTTATTGATCCTTAGGGTGATACCTATAAAGGATGCAGCAGGAGGGTGCATCCGATTCATCCTGTCCCTTACTACTACAAAGCAGGTCAGTTGCTTCGGTTATTTACCGCCTGTTGCTTTGGTTTTGCAACCGATGCAACTACAATAGACGCAACAAACCAAATAGTTGTTGCTTCGGACAAGCAACCGAAACAAATATTCTTTTGTTGCTTTGGTTATTTTACATTGTTGCTTCGGTTGAACATCAGAAGCAACTGAAGAAGGCGCAATAAAGGAAAGGTACTACAAAACAGGTCATTTGCTTTGGTTGTTTATCCCCTGTTGCTTCTGTTCAACAACCGAAGCAAATGTCAATATTTATATTAAAAAAAAATTAATACCATTTTTAGGGTTTTTTAGACCCCAATACGATATAATATGAAAATTTTACATGTCATACAGTCAGAATTTGCTGTTTGGTTATTGCAACATTCATTGATTCCCATTATTTCAGACGTAGAGTCCTTGCACAACTAATTAAACAACATAATACATGCAAACTACTGCAGAGTCCTTGCACAACTAATTAAACAACATAATACATGCAAACTACTTAAATAATATAATAATGATACAGAACGAATTAAACAATATATCCACAGTGGATATTATACATAATCCATGCAAACTGCCTTCTTAACATTTATAATAAACTTACATATGAATGTTAAAATACAAACTGAATCTCAGAAAACAATAGTTTAGAATTTTCCACGGTCTGAAGTAATACATGCATGACCAGAAGAAACTTAGGAACAATTACTGTAATGCATCTATTGCTTAAAACATGACTGGTAAAATAGAACATGTAAATTTGACTTCTGATTCAACAACAAGACAAAATAGCAAATTCATGCAAGGTTGTCCCCTGTAAAGTCCGTGCACAAGATACTTCAAGTGCCTATCCAATCGACCTTCAGCTAGCGAACCTGTTAATAAATACAGCAATAATAAAACTGTAAATATAAGGAATGATAGGATAATAGTTGGTGTTTAAAATAAAAACAGGAAGTTCAAGAAACTGTGACAGGTATTCTCTTCATACAATGGTATTTTCTGTTCATACAAGTATGTCTATATTACTAATAATGTTATTTAATTGTGAACTCATGTCACACATGTATGGTTTAAATAATTTTTTTTAATTATTATTATAAAATAATGCACTGATGCATAGCAGAGCAGCTTATTACTGCCTTATGGATGGTATTTTTTTTTTTTATTTAAAACCTCAGACATGTTTTACAATTAAAACAATAGCAAGCTATAATATAACACTATTTCACTATGTGGTAACGGGAGTAGAAAAAATTGCAAAAATGGTGCTGTTAAGGAACATGCTGAGTTTGAAATTTATTTATGAACATCATAACAATTTTTCTTTTACCTTATAAAGATGGTTTTCGTAGTGTATATGCACTGGTTTATACATCTTGAAGCCTACTAATCAAGTGGTAAGGCCATTGAATATGAAACAAATGTTATCACTCATTTTATAGTGTACAGTAGGATGCATAATTAAACATGTTTTTTCAACAATGAAAACCATGTTATAGAAAATTCTATTTATGTAGCAGTAGTTGAAATCTCCCTAAATTGAGAGGTTTATTAACCCCTTTTTCTCCAAACAAAACCAGACAAAATTAGTATAACACAAAAGGCTCTTTCATGTGTATGTTGTATCAATTAAGCACACTAATATGCAAGACTCATAGGAGAGTATTTGAAATTTGCTAGAAAACCACTTATTATCACAAAATCAATTATAATACAAAGAATAATCCCTTCATACCTATGGAAGACTTATTATCAAACTTTTGATATGTTATACATATCAACATCAAAAAAATGTATTTGAACCCGATTTAAGCAAGTAATGCTAGAATACATCCAACTAATATTACCATCTATCATGAAATTATCCATATAAAGCTTACTTTAAAAATACAATTTAAATTGTGATTTTAGATTCTTAAAAAGGACAATTTTCGTGTTAAAAGGCGTACTAAAAACATATATCAGTTTTCCAAAACGTGGCATTCTGCAAATATATTGTATATTTGTAGTACTTAGGTAATGAGACTTTATAAGTGTATCTATTGCGGTTTGGAAAACATTGTAATTTTTATGTTTATGCCTTTCGGGTGATTACTTAAGGGATCATTCTTTTTACAAGTTCTCTTCATTGCTTTCGGTTTTAATGCATATACTCTTTGTATTTTTTCTCTCCAGGCAACAAAAGGAGAATGTTATAGAGATTTACTTATTAGAGGGATGGGATATTCTCAATTTGGTAGTCATAATTTTAGGATAATTCGGTTTGTTTACCATTTTGATTAAAAAACAAAATTTATTTCATATTGTTCATTTTATATGTTATATCCACATTCATATCTTAATAAACCAATCATACCTTATATTCAAATCAATCATTACATTATGATACATTATTAATGTAAGAATAAGATAACAAATATATAGCTAAATAACTATCCACATATCATGCCTTTAGATATAAAGAGAACATTGGTGTATAATATCAATGATCAAATTGTTTTGAATATGCATCTTAAGTTAGCAGTAGGGTAATTTCTTTCCATGGAGCTCTTTCTGGTTTTCGTTTTACAAGTCAGTGATTACATAGAAATCATCGCAGTCATGTAAGTTAAGTTATCAAACAAGTATCGTCGATATGCCTTTTTCATGTTTACGGGCTATTGATTTACTTTCAGGACTGTTATGCTTTGGCCACTACCTTTTGTAAATGCTCTGAACAAAGAAAAGCGATACATGTTTGATTGCAACATGGTTGTAAACAAAATTGGATAACAATAATGCATTTTATTAACTGCACTTCTTTTTCTTTATTTGTACTATGTTGTATGAACGGGACTATTTACTATCATCATTTGCACTAATGAACATTGTTCAAATGTAAGAAGTTTTTTGCTCTTAATAGCGTGTACAATTTTGATGTCCAAGAATAAATTATTTTTTGGATATCTCATCTGTTTTGAAATTTGAAAACTAATAATTGTTAATACCGTTTATGGGTCAACACTACTTTTTGTCTTGCTTTTTAATTTTATTTTCAAACAAAAGGATTGAATCTCTAATTTCCTTTTTGTTCTGCTTACTAAAATTTACTTTCAGTAAAGGTAAAAGGATTGAAGCTCTAACTATTTGATATTGTTTTGACACCGATGTCAACAAAATTGCACTCAGTGTTGGGTGCTTCACCTACTGCTATGTTTTTTTATACTACTTTTATCTTAACATCTGATTATATTGCTTTAAACATTGTTTCTCTCTAAATTTCTGAAAGGTATAAGCATTGTCTGTTATACGCACTGGGGGTTTATACATCCTGTGCCTTTTTTATTCACTCCGGACTACATTTTATAGCCATACAACTAATACACAATTTTTACATGAACATGCACACTACATAGCTGGTAACTTTTCAGTTCCCCTCCTATGCATGCACACTACACAATTTTTACATGAACATGCACACTACATAGCCAGATAATGCAACACTAAAAAAATAATTCCATTTTAGAGACCGAACCGACTTCCACAGCAAATTTAATCTGGACAAGATTAGACTACATGGATTGGATTCTGAAAAGCCCAAGATATTGCCCACCGTTTTAGATTTGGTTATAAACATGTCTTCTTCTTTTAAAACTGTGTATAATAATACCATGTTAATTTCAACTCAATGTACCATTATTTTTTCCAACAAAATTGTATTTGATATGTAAGATCTTGACTCTAGCACTACGCTCACTTTTCGTGCTCTGTATAGCTGCATCGTATACTATTGTATTGTGTGTTCATAAAGTGACCGATCTATGTAATAACCAGGGCTGGTCTAGTACTTTTGGTACCTAAAGCGGAAAACAAAAAAGAGACCCTTCTACATATGCTAATGTATGACATCAAAACATTTTATACTGTTTCAAAATAAAATAAAAAAGATAAAAAAAATAACTTTATTCGTAATAATAATCCAAGTTATATAACGAAAATATATTAATTACTTCTAAACATTTTTGTAGCCTTCAGACTTGCAAAATTGCTAACAATATTATCATATTCAATTTCATTGACCATGTCTTGGTCAATCGATAAAAGTGCCAAACCATTTAGCCTTTCTTTTGACATAGTGGAAAAATAATACAGTTAATTTGTATTGGTTATAACATTTTTCTTCGGATGATATGCAATCCTAACTACTGTTAGACCAAAAATTGGGCCTAACACCCAAATGCAGATCGCAGATCACAAAATGCAGAAAACAGTAAATAAAGAGGAGACACACAAGGTTTTTATAGTGGTTCGGCTGTAGATGTAGCCTACGTCCACTTTATAATCTTATTGTTATACTGACAGATTACAAGAATCAGTTAGATGCAAGCACACAATCAGTGTGTTAATTGTATTGAAAAGAGAAGAATTTGAGTGTGTGGAGGTGCAAAGTTCTTGCACTTCAATAATGGTGGAAGCCGTGAAGAAGAATGGCCAAAAGATCCTTGAAAATGCCTTCAAATGGTGTATTTATAGTCGTTTCCTGAGGGTGGTTCATGGGACACATGGCACGCATCCCAAAAATCTCGAGATGTGGTGGAAAATGTCCAGATATTGTCTTCAAATCGTCATGTGACATGTGTAATCAGATCCATGCAAGTTGGAGTGAAAATAGCCTTGAGAATAGGTCAGAACAAGCTGCGCAGGAGCAGGTGCGGGAATCAGATCGTGGTGGGGTACGTGGCACACGATCCAGGATAATAGGAGCAAGATGTGGCATGAGAATAGGTCAAAACAGGGAGCGTATCTGCAGGTCGGAAGTTCGGATCGTGATCATGGGGTCGGATCGTGGTCATGGGTCGGATCGTGGTCATGGGTCGGATCGTGATATGGCTATCACGAGCCGAGTCTGGTCGTGAGCGGCATAGTGAAGCTGGAGTGAAGTGCTGGCGATCTGGTCGGATCGTGAGATGTACCACGGACAGTTCGTGGTCTGAGGAGGGCGATCCGTTGAGGGGCGATCCGATGAGGGGCGATCCGAGGGTGCGTGATCCATACTTCGATCGTGTGCTGCTTCGTTGCTTTATCCAGGAAATTGCCAGTTTACACCAGTTTACGGAAACGGGCATAACTTTCAAACCGTAAGTCCGATTGAGCCAAACCGAAGCTCAAACTGAAGCTAACTCAGAGATCTACAAAAGTTATAGAGCTCAGCTCCGTAATAGCTGTTTTCGGGCCCAAAAGAGGTCGTCTGATAGGAGTTTCGGGCCTGTTTATGTTGAGGATGTGATTTTGACCAAATCTCTCAATGTCTGCTGACGTCGTTTCTATCGCTCGAGCATGTTATCATTCAGGAATTCCATGTGTGACAACTTTTGCCAAAAAATGTGTCAACAACTACAAAATTGAATATGTCTTTTTGGAGAAAACATCAAAATTAAGGACTTGAAGCAACTTGTATTATTTAATGTCTAATAAAATCGAAACAATAAATTTTTCTATAAGGAAAATACATTTGAACGTTATGCCTTTGAAATTAAATCTAAGCCTAAGCAACCTATGCGGCTATGCGCAAAAGCCCCATGTAAACTCCAACTAATGAATCTTTAATTGGCTGTGGAAAGAAACAGAGACTAATCTAGTAATTGATTTCTTTTTGAACTGTTCTGTACAAAATAGTTATCAACACAATCCAACATGATGAGTACAGATTGAGCATATTTTTTTGAACTGTTGAACAATAAATCAAGAAGTCAAATTAGATAGTAATTCGATTACAGGCTGTACAAAACAGTAGCATATTTTTTTTAACTGTTGAGCAATAATTCGATTCCAGAAACAAAATCCGATAGTAAATTAATTTCGACAACAATTGAGTTCCAGACTTCCAGAAGTCGGTAAATAAGAATGTAGTAACTTGATTGCCAAACAATCATATACACTGATGATTGACGCACAATAATTAGATTTTAAACACAGTAATTTGATTTCAACATTGCAATTCAATTTCAAATGAAGTAATTTGGTCCAAACGCAGTAAGTAAATTTTAACACAAAATCTAGGTTAGGAGTTGTATTTACTAACCGTAACCGGTTAACTGGTCTTGAAGGAAGAAGAAGACCTGAAGGCTGAAGGATGAAGTTTGTTGTTTTACTTTTGGATTGCCTATTCACCTGCATGATTCGGATCGTGGATCGCCACCGCTGCCAGAGGAGCTCCACGAATTGGTAAATTCAGATTAAAATCCCGATTAGAAAGTTGTTGAGGAATCTCGAGAAGTAGCTTTCAGATTCACGATGCCTGCAGTTTAAGGCGATCTGGATCACCTACTGCTGGAGGAGCTTCGCGAATCGGATTTTTTTTTTGGTAGAAGAAGTAGACGAAAATTTGGTGCCCCTGAAATTTTGATGCCCCAAGCAGCGGCTTCTATCGCTTTATGGAAAGGTCGGCCTTGGTAATAACTCATGCAAGTGCACCCGAAATAAACATGCATGTACATGGACTATAAAAAAAACTAATATTACCATCAAATACTGCGGTTCACTAGTTCACATCAAAGCAATTGGTTGAGTAAGCATAGATCTTTGTTTAGATTTCCTAGGCGTATATAATTAATTAATTAAATGACCATTTATTCCATATGAACTAATCCTATAATTAAACGACCATCTACTAAAAATTTGTAACAAGATGAATCAACAAATATGATAACCAGACCAAAAATATATCAAAGTAACACCTCAATGAAGCTCTAGTACAAGATTTAAGTCATATCCAATTTTCCATCAATCGACAATCGTGACTGGAACTTTCTCCCATATGAGCGATCCTAAGTAAGAAGGTTGTTTTTAGAACTTGCTCCTATTGGTTTCTAAATTTTATTATAGGTTGCCCACAGGGTTCAACATTTTCTTCGAGGTGTCCATTGGAGTCCTTGACTTGATTTTGTTTGCAAGTCAGCATCCTCTTCTTTGCCATATCCTGCAACAAAACAAAGTTAGACTTGAATACATATCAATGGAAAAAGGTAATATTGTAAGCTCTTTTTTGTTCATGCACTATATAGAAACATGTGTAGTTAACGGGATTTTGATAAATCCGCTAAGGTGAAGAGTTATAAATGTTGTTTTAGACCCATTAATATGTAATCGACGTAAGGTTGAAAGCTTTGGATGTGTATTTCAGTAAATATGGAAAAGATGAAAAGAGAAATTTAGATAAGACTTAATACTAAGTTGAGGAGCTCAAGGAGAATGAGTATGAAATGTAGTATTGGGGAGATCGTTAAATGCTATATGCCCACCATATTGAATTTTGTCCAGTGGTATCTTGCTCTGAGTATCATGCCTAGAGAATATATTGTTATGCGTTGTAGGTGATGAATATTTTGATTATGCTTTTTTTTTGGTGCATGGTTGGTCAATTTGGATTTTTAGAAATTATACACTTGATGACTTACGTTCTGCTTTTGATTTTAGGTTGAGTTAATTAGTCTACATGCACTTTAGTGGTGATACTTGGTTCCTTTTAACTTAGTCTCAGCTATATTATTTCATTTCTCTACGGGTACCTTAATATGTACTATTTTACATCAAAATTAAAAAAAACAGTGAAAGGTTAACGAGTATATATTATATGTCAATTTGTTGTAACAGAAATTTGGGTGCATTAAAAACAAAGTAAACCAGTATTGAAGTAGATGTAAGTACAAAATTCCCAATTAACTAAATTGTCCAGTACAACTTAGACATAAAAACATCCCC
Organism: Allium sativum; assembly: GCA_030737875.1. NCBI lineage: Eukaryota > Viridiplantae > Streptophyta > Magnoliopsida > Asparagales > Amaryllidaceae > Allium > Allium sativum. The sequence goes on along the minus strand of CM060909.1, from coordinate 52,035,318 downwards.
AATAATTGTCCAAATTGACAAAAGCAGTTCCTCCAATCGTCGTATTGACAATTACAAGAACAAATTGTTCACACAGTAAAGATAACTAGAATTACATGAAAAATATAATATTACCAGCTGTCGTGGAAATTGATATCGAAGACGCTTGTCTAGATTAGGGATTGGGATTGACTGTGTAAGAGGGGTAATTGCGACATTGATCGACTTGATGACTGTGTTTAGGGTTGAATGATCGGGATTTTTGGAGGTGCTGATGATGGCGGTTAATGATTACTGGAGATAACGCGTTTTCGAGCAGAAGAGAACTCGATATAGAAATCGACGACCTCGAAGTCGGACATCAGGATTCCCTGAAACTTCAAAATTCCTTGGAAGAGGATAACATGTTTTCGAGCAGACGAAGAACTCGATATTGAAATTGAAGACGAAATTGTCAACTGGCTTGGAGAAATCCAGGTTATGATAATAATTCCCAAGGTAGGATGATTATCGGTGGATCGACATGGAAGTTTTTTTAATTTTAAACGATTAGCTCCGAATGAAAATAAAAGAGGCGGCTGTTCGATGGTGAATGAATAGCAATTTTATTTAGGGTTTAGCACAGAAGAGCGGTTGGATGTTGGTTGGAATTACAGATCTAATGGTTGAAATTATCTAGTGGTTTTATGATTGTTTAATTTTTTTTAAGACTGTTTAAGGCTAAAGATTTACGTATAATATGAAAATGATAATGGATATTTTATTCCACAATTGATGGATATTTTTGCACATGCAAATAGTGTCATATTCGTACTAATTATCAAGTATTCTTAAGTTTATTTCAATTTTTTAAACAACTAGATATAACTATTAATTATCAGATAATAAATAATAAATACTAATTCTTAATTATTAAATGATACTCTTAATTATTAGATATTAATTATTAAAAGTAATTTATACTTATTGATTATTAAAGAATAATTACTAAATTTTACTTTATAAATTATTAATAATCAGTTATTACCTATTATTCTTACTTGTATTTGAATATTAATTATTAAACACAAATTGTTATTTTTATGTTAGTGATTATTAGCAATAATTATTATTTCTTGGTTATTTAACATAGTATTAAATAGTATATTAATAATATTTTTAATTATTTGATGCTAAAATGTAATAAATAAGTAAAATGTGAAATATTAAACTATAATAATTGAATATTAATTATTTATAGCTAGTTATTAAATATTAATAGTATTATTTACTATTAGTAAGTAATTATATAACATTAAATATTTTTTATGTTAATTTATCCTTAATGTGGAAAATATTGATTGCACTTTACAAGCTATTAATAACTAGCCATAACAAATTATCACATATTAAAAAATTATTCGTTGTATTAATATACGCTCTTTCTAAGGTTATTGTTCCCTTAAAAGATTTTTTCAAACAAATGAGTAAAACTAGCTACCTTTAGTATAGTAAATTGATATTTACAATGTTTAGGGGAAAAGTTGTAAAATAACAATTATTTGACATTGTTTTTTGCAATTTACTAACCACAAATAATAAATTATTAAACATAATTAATTATTAGCTATCGAATATTAGATATAAATTATTATTTATTAACTCTGAAATTTTTAATGTTAATTTCAAATATATTTATTGAATATAAGTATAATATATTAAATGCTAAATGTTACTTCTCAGTTATTAATATTTCCTATTAATTATGAATTAATTAATATTTATTAATAATTATTTTTTTACTAGTCACTATTAATTATTAATGATTAAATGTTTAATATTAATTAATAATTTTTAGTAATTAATAAATGTATTTTATAAATATTTTTTATTATTTTAATAATTAGTAGTTAAAATTTATTTGTTGATAATTACCAACTTTAATGAAATGTAAATAATGATATATGTAATTGTTGTTTATGATCATTGATATGTGTTTTTATTTGTAATAGTTTTGACCTCTATTATACGATGCAAATAACAATATTTGATTATGTGCATTTGCTTCAGTTCTTAAGGCGTTGATGCAAAGAACACTATTTGCTTCTATTGTAAGGACAACAAAAGCAAATAACATAATTTGCTTCGGTGCATTTGCTTCAGTTGTTAATACAACCGAAGCAAATGATACAATTTGCTTTGGCTGTGAGCACAGCCGAAGCACTAACATTACTTGCTTCGGTGCATTTGCCTCGGTTGTTAACAAAACCGAAGCAAATGATACTATTTGCTTCAGTTATGTGCACAACAGATGCAAATGAGGCGATGCGACAGACATATTTTATAGTAGTGCCTGGATGACTTGTATGGACGAATATCTAACAAAGTATTTCTTTAAGAGTCACGTACATTGATTTTCACAAATATACCAAGTTTGGTGGCGTAGAATTTGTTCTCTTAGCTTAACACCCAGAGGGTATTTGTGGACGTCAAATAGTGATTTGATGGATCTGACGATGTGACATTCAAAGATACTAAGATGTTCTCTAAAAAGCAAATCGTGACATCAAGCCTCATCAACCAGAAAATGTAAAAAATCGGGCAGGCAACATGGCTAAGTGGATCATTCCCAATTAGGGTATATTGTCACCATCTAGAGAAAATTCTATTTATTCTTCTTTCGTTTCTATGTCTCCACGGAAATACGGTGGACCCATAAAACTGTGGGGTGATAATATATTCGATACACTCAAGTGATAATGAGTGCTCGGTCATGTGTGGCCGGATTGCAAGATGCTCTTGTTGAACCCTAGTGCATTGCTCTCTAGAGGTGCATTTTTGGAAGGTGGTCTCATACCTTGTCATAGTTGGAATCCATTGTCCAATAAGAGCCATGCGGTTCTTGATTATATACTATATATATGTGGTGCATGAGATGCAAGCGTTCTGCCATATGGTTATTTATTTGTGTTTTGATAGACGCTATTATAATATCATTGGATTTTGAAATATAAAAATGTGGGTTATCAAAAGGTAAAAACCATCCATATTTATGTGTGGATTGGTCTTACGATTATCCTTTTCTTTCAAAAGGATTTTATAAAATTAAGCAAGTTGGATGATACCCTTAAACTTAGTGAGTTTACTTACGCTGGTTCACCAGACTGATCCGTAGCGTTTGTAATGCTTGGGTTAGACCGAGATTTACAGGTTCAGGTTAGTAAGTTGCAAACTTCAGAAGACAGCTTGGAAGGGTCCAGACGTATTAATATTTATTCCGATGTATATTGTATATAAGGACAAATTATTATAACTGTCCAGATTGTCTGCTGTACTCTGATATATGTAAGTATATTATTTCAATTTCTTCGTAAAAATTTACTTCTGTATTATATTTGTTCCACTGCGATGTGAGACTCTGTGTTGTTGATCTTCTTCTTATATTCTAATATTTCTTTCATTCTTCTCTCACCCTCTATTTTCTTTCTTCTAACTATCTACTTTTTTTGTGCAATTTGAGTTGACTTAGGTTGATTAATGTCGGCTTAAACTGTACGGAAAATGTTGGTCATTACAACTGCAACTGTTAATTAGGATGCAACCTAACTCTACCAATCGATCAGCTCCTAAACCACAATTATAATAACCTATGCCGACTATGGTCTCGGGTCTATCAGGCCCGATCCATCCGCTTTGAAAGGCACAACGTTAATCACAGGCGTTACAAAGTCTTATTTTTCCTAATCGGCACGATGCACGCTCATCGCCCTGTTGGAACGCGTCTGCACCTAACTTGTTTGGACCTCTTACTACCCAATACAGTAAAGCGTGCCCTCGTCGCCTCGTGAGACCTCTACATAGTGATAAAAAAGGGATATTGTCTGATATGGGTCCCTAACCAAAAATGCAATTGACTTAAGTCACCCATAGGCTTAGTCCGCAATTTAATTTATTATCATCAAGGCCACCATAGAAGTATTGTTGACCGCATAACAACCCAAGACCCCCATAGAATTGTCAACAAATGCCTAGGCTACTATAAATTAATTATTTTAATTGGCCATTTATTTTCCCTAATTAGCCTACCCCTACTGCCAGAACGGACCACAACTCTTATTTTCTCTAATCAGCTGTCGCTGCCGGAACGGACTCCCACTATGCGTTTTCTTAATAGGCCAATTATTTTCCCTAATCAGCTTATGCTGCCGGAATGAACCCCTATTCATGCTTATTATTATTATTTTTATTAAACTTAACGTCCATTTTAAGTTTATTAATAAGCCTGCTTATTTCATATAATTTGTTTTTATATTATAGGTTGTATTTAGACATTATCTTGTTTATATTCATTATATAACCTAGTCTCCGCTACTTAGTGTCTATTCAAATTCCCAATTATTCAGTTTATTAGTGATTATACAAAACTTACAGTTCAATTTTCCATTATTGTAATAAGCCTTAATCTATCCTTCTATACTTAATTCATATTTTTCCTAATATTTGCTTTTACAACCAAATTCATAATTTTACCCAAAGTATGTAGAAACAAAAAGTAAAAATGGTTTAGTCTTTTTGAATCGATTCGGTGAAAGATGGGATCAGTAAATGGAAAATAAACCACTGATATGGCATCTTTTTTGTGAGATCGTCAATTTTGTACCAAAGGTGTATTTCGAGTTTACAGAATCAGTATAGCTGTCCTTCCGATGGCGCAGCAACGCGGTCTCGATCAATATGGAAATGAAATACTACATAACTTCTTTCTTCTTTTTTGTTCTTTGTTTATGCCTAATTTTATGTTATTCGGTAGATCAATAGAAAATTTAGAAAGTTCTTTATAATTATAATATAAGGTTTTCATTTTCGAATACTTTCATTTATTTTAAGTAATTGATTGGTTGTAGAAAAAAGTACTATACACTACACCATATATGCTGATTAGACTGTGCTAGTGGCCGTATCTACAGGGATTTGGCATGCTTGTAAGCCGTATCAAAAAAAGGCATGTCTAATTATTAGATACGGCCAAAGGGTGTGTCTAACTGAAAATTTGGCATGCCCACGTAGCCGTATCAAAAGTGAAAAAAGAAACGGCTTTTTACCGTGTCTAAAGGGAAAATTGATACGAATATAAACCGTAGCTAACTTACAAGGGATGTTGCTTTACTATATTTTAGAAACGGCTTTTGACCGTATCTATGACACCTGTATCTTATTATATATATACGCATATTATATATATATATATATATATATATATATAAACAGAAACTACAACACATGTTTTCCATAACACGGACCATATCACAATTTATTGAGTGTCGTACAATTATTAAAAGGAAATTGTCATAGATTTTTCATCTAATTACAAAGTCTGATAAAACTGAGCTGGTTATTGAAAGTAGCAAATTTAATTAAAGAAAAAACAGATGTGATAAAACTGCAGGACCAGATCGGACTAGGAAGATTGAGCGTGCTGATCATGCTGTGTAGTCCACGTTGCTGTAAATTAAAGCAGTGATGAGAAGATGGTGATACTGAATGTACAAAACTTATATGTTTCAAAGCATGCATTGATAAGTATATAAGCTAGATGCTAAATGTTGATGTGTGCATGCACGGATCATGTGCGCCATAGTTTCAGTGTAACAAATACATGGCATGTAGGCAAATAGGCGTTGCATCATAGAGGTCGGTAATGGCGACAAAGATACATGGGCAAATAGGCATATACATGTGCAAGTTTAAGGGCATCATCGTTATTATGAACGTAATCGAGTCGACAGACGTCCAGTCAGTGGACTCGTCAATAAGTCGTAGACTATAGTGGGTAAATATATTGCTACTTTCAGTGTATCCACCGATTTTCAATGGACTACATGGAAGGTCACAACAAAGTTCAGGTTCAGGAAGTAGAAATAGGCATATGGAAGGTCACAACACCAAACAAGCGACAACACGAAACAATTCCATACACAACAAATACGTAGGCAAATAGGTCAACATGATCAAATATATGTATAACAAGTTATACATATGCCCAACAAAGGACAGTTTGTTGTCGCTTGTTTGGTGTTGTGACCTTCCATATGCCCAACAAAGGACAGTTTGTTGTCGCTTGTTTGGTGTTGTAACAAATACATGGACAAATAGTCGTGGGAAACATGATCAAGGCAAACAGTATGAAACAAGTCCTCATGAACCGTAGATGTACACACATGAATTATCAGCGGATCAATCAATTTGTAGAACATTAACAAATAATATTCAGAGTATTTTCATAGTAACAAAAATGGAACACGAAGCCACGATATTCGGAGTGAACTACTCCGATGTATTATTACTTAGGTCATGGCAGTTAAGGTCTGGGCAGGTCAGTATCGTGGCTTTGTGTTCATGTGTGCATATCGTGTCTCACTATGCATGTGTATGCCACCAAAGAGAGTTCATGAAACTAATGCAAACACAAGTGTCATGGAATTCTTAGTTCATAAGTAAACCAAGAGTCAAGTGTAAAATTATATATACCTGCTCCAATGTCTAAAGATATCGAATCAGGTACTTCGCATGACACACAAACCCACCCACTCCGACTTCATCAAAGGTCTCTGCAAATTGACAATTCAGTTTGGAGGTTTTCTCATCTGGTAGCAGTATACTGTCCAAACCACTTTTTCATGTGTAGGTGGTACAGCAATCCCATGGCATCTGGATGACGAAGGATCTCGACAGACAGTACCTGTTGGAATAAAGTCGAGAATTTCAAAGGACAGTATTAATAAAATATGCTAAATTTTACTAAAACAGGAAGACTGGAGTACGTATCCCATACAACTTTAAGCACTCGCTTTAGAATTATTATCAATAAGGTCAAAGAAAACGAAGCGAATCCATCGTGCATATCAAAAAAAGTTGTGCAAACAAGTTCTATCAAACTCTTTTTAAAATATGTTAACTATATATTACGCAGTAGATTGAAATTTGAAGGGAAGTTTGATTTGTTACTGTTAATAAATACCTGTTGCTACTATGTCTATATCAGCGTTGAGAATTTCACATCATTGATTGGTCATCACATTGGTTGTATCCTGGATTAGAGAAGCAACACGCTTTGATGCACTGATTTGTGTACTGTTGCGTCCTCCATTTGAAGTAGTTAACGGTGCGTGAATTCCTTGATCAGTCAAAGTTCCTACCATATTGATTAGAACCTCTAATTTTCCATTCAAATTCCCCACTGTACCCTTCATATCAGTCATCATACCCTCCAAGCTTCCCACCCTCATTTTCAACTCATCATTGTCTTCACGAACATTTTTGAAGCGTTTTTGTGCAATAGCACAAGCCTTAACATGCATCTTTGGTATGATGCTCCCAACAGCGTGGCTCCTACCCCTTGTATCCTTACCCAACACTTGTGATAAGATATCTTCATCCAAAGGCAATTTTTCTTCATCACTATCGGTGATCTTTTCCTTCAGTTTGGCAATTTGATCCTGAGATAAAAGGTAAATGCGTTTACACCAACATTTGATAAGATATCACAATAAACTGCTCGATGTTAACCATAATAACCATAACACAAGTATAAACTTACGAAGTACCTAAACGTGGCATCTGATATGGTACCATCTTTTTTCTGTGTGTCTTCTCCCATACTTGATGATGGTTGATATTTGTAGATGGACTTGCAATGATCTGCAATATATTCCATTTCATGTATATTCTCTTCCTTAATTGTGTTTTTTTACTACTGTTGAAAGAAAATGATAAAATAATTTACCAATTCGTGTTCTACTCTAGCGTGACTTTTACGTCCTGCATGGTGGGCATAACTTAGACTGGATCTATTTTTTGCCTGTCTCCCTTCTTCCGCTCGCTTCAGGCATTGCTTCATTCTTTACGAACTCGTTCCAATCATCTTGAGCAATTATAGGTGGACAATTTTTCAGCCATTCTTCGTCATTGTCGAAAATGTCATAATAAGTTTCTCTTAAATTTCTCTTGTGTCTCCTAAAAGCCTCGGCCATTCTTTTTGAAAACATTTACTTTGAAAGCGGCTCAAGCGTATACATTTTCTGCAAAAATTTAAAGTCAGAGACTATAAAAATAAAATGTAACATTTATATGCTATTTTTCACAAAATTACCACCAACTGGTTCCAAACGTCGTCCTTATACGTTTTGGGTTCTTTATCCCAACTTGTGTAAGAGATCGGCACATAAGATCGTACTAGTTTACCAAGCGTAGTAGCGACTTTTGGAGCGTTTTCTGAGACTGGAATGCCAAGTAGGTTTTGTTCAACTTGTTGATCTTTTGAACATGATGCATGTGATGATGTGGGATCTTGCGACGTATTTTCCTGCGAAATAGAAGCAACATTAAGAATTAGGACAAACACCATGAATCAGAAAGTGTAAGTCATGACATTCCAAATACATATGATTCCCTGGTAAAAAAAAGCATTCAACAATTCATAAGTTAACACATGAGTTTGGTTAGATCTTCTAGTTTTTCATTGTTTTCCAAAGCTGATTGATAGACGGTAAGAGACTCAATGTCATCCACATTTGTAGTCAACCGTTTTGGTGTATGCAAAACCACAGACCAGCCGTCATTTTTTAAATCTTTTGAGTAGAACACTTGACTCGCTTCTGATGCAAGAATAAATGGCTCATCATTCACATTGTCTATTCTTTAATTTTCCTAAATTAACCATGATCAGGTTTGAAGCGGGATCTATTTTGCAACCATTGATCTTATCCTCGACTTTTACCCAATCACAATAAAAAAAATATTTGCTTGAAATCAATGTAATCCAACTTAAGTATCTGCTGAATGACTCCGTAATACGTTGTTTCTGATTCCTTATAATTTTTATCTTTACCACTCGCTCTAAATTTTGTAACTGCTCCCATGCATACACCGCTATCCTGTGTTACCATATGGTCTTCGTGCATTTTCATGGGAAATAAAAACCCATTCACTTGAGTTGTACATCCCGATAAAGTCCCAAGAGCAGGGTGATCATGGATCGCCCACAACACCTTAGCTCTCATTGTAAACTCGGATTTATTTGATGAATCATATGTATCAAATCCTTCCCATAACTGCTTTAACTCATCTACCAACGACTCTAAATAAACATCAATATCCTTTCCCGGTTGTTTTAGCCCAGAAATCAACAGTGTTAACATTGAAAACTCCCGTTTATGCACATAGATGGAGGAAGATTATACGGTACTACAATTACCGGCCAACAACTATAAGGGTTAGTAAGAGAAGCATTCAGATAGAAACCATCTGTTTCTATTCCAAGTGTGAAATTTCGTGGCTCGACTGCGAATGTTCTGTCAAAACAATTCGCAGCTCCATTGAGAAGTGTCACATGGATGACGCATTAAGTTTGGATCAGACTTGGCACGACCATGCCAGGTCATTGAATTTGCTATCCATGGTACAGTATACAATCTCTTTAATCAAGAAATTAATGGAAAATGTCTTAATGTCTTTCGAGCTACTTTGGTTCCTTTTCTCTTGTCATTAAAAGATGTCCTATATCTTGGTTCATTGCAATTTGTACAAGAAATTCTGTATGCATTATCTTTCCAGTACAACATGCTATCATTGATGCATGCGTCATAAGTTTTGTAATTCATCCCAACTTACTTAATGAACTTTTTCACATCGTGGTATTTTGTCGGCAGCGTTTTACCTTCGGGGAGTAACTCCTTCATTAGTTCGAGTAGTGCAGTCACACCATTATCTGAAAAGCTGCATTGGGTCTTCAAGCTATTCATTTTCACAATGGCATACAGCTTCGTTATCCCTTTTGGACATGAAGGATACAGTGGCTCCTTTGCGCTTTCATAAAGTGGTGTATACTTCTTACTTTCATTGGCCTGCAAATTTCCATCATCCGTACACTTCTCTCCAACATTAGCATGATCAAACAATGGATTTTCAGGTTGAAAATCATGAAATCTATTTGCATCATTGACTAGATCTTCCATCACAATATGTTCAGCCTCATTAGTACTTGTGGCATTACTAATTGGTTGTTGTTTTCCCATCTCCACCCTTTTTTCCCCATGTAAATACCACATGCTATATGATTGGATAAAACCCCATCTAAGCAAATGAAAATGAATTTCATCTAATTTGAACGTCTTCATATTTTGACACCGATTGCAAGGGCATAAATACACTCTTTTCTTACCACCGTTTTCTTCAACAAAACAAATAAACATGTTCACCCCATCAATACAGTATGGAGATCTTTGATTAGATTCACTAATCCACTTTTTGTCTATCCTGAATGGCATGTTGCCTGCATATAAATTCAAAAATTGTTACTACTTACAAATCGCATCAATCACTGGATGTTTTCATTGGCAAGTTGGTTTTTTTATTTTTTTTACTGGAATGAGTATGGCGGTTTAACAAACAAAATTCAAGGTTCATATTCTACATATTCAGTATGACTAGCTAATACGAGGAAATAGATCAAATAACGTGTGCACTAACCATGGTGTAATATGACTAACTGCGAAAACTAACTTTCTTCAACGTTCAACCTTGCTTTGTAACCGCCCTTAGATAAAAACCAATAAATATCTCTCCGGCCTACAACATGTTGAGCATGAATTGAAACAATAGAGCAAAAAATATCGATTACTAGAAACCGAATCAAACGAAAATTTTACCAGCCATAGAGACGCACGATTTGCAGACAATGAAAAAGAAGCAGATTTTAGCAGACAACTATCGGATTTCTATAATTTTTTTGGGAGCGATTTTCAGAAATGGAAATAGGGCACAGGATACAATATTAGACGAGAGAAATTAAAAAAAGGGAGGGAGAGAACCCGAAAGCATCACAAATTTGGAGGGATGGGTGTGCTTTTTCGGCCAAAAGTTCTACACAAAGAAGGCACGAATTTGAAACGGTCGACAATCAAGTCAAATTAACCGATCCAGAGCATTCACGATGAAAGGCCAGATTTGGGGTGCCTGGGGTAGTGTGGATCACAAGCTGTGGTTTGATACAGATGTGAGAATTATCAAATTTGATAAGGCTATTAGCCGAATTGTGTACCCGCATCCTTGTGTGCCAAATTCGCTGATATGGTGTAGTGATAATAGATAATAGATCTACACTCATGTGAATTAAAATGATAAAGGCCTAGGCTCTCGCATGGCCTAGTCCCAAATAAATAAGAAATGAAATAGGACAAAATCTAAATTATACACAAAGTAATCTACGAATAAAAAAGATAGAAATAAACTAAATGATTTACAATAACAGAATATATTACTGAAATAGGTTGAAGTAGGGATATAAGCAGTAATCAGATATACAAGAATAATTTACATAAAAGAATCATTGAAATCTGTAAATTACTGAAGAAATCAACAACTATCATACTGTCCAAATAATCCCCAAATTATACTGATCTTGTAATCACAGAAAATACTCACTGGTTTGTGCAATCCAGCAGGTGCTAGTAGAAATTCTCTAGGTCTATGTATAAATATACCCTAATTTATGTTTATAGAAATCTAAATCTAAATCTCAGAACTCTAAATCACAGAACTCCATTATTAAAAAAAAAGTTTTACGTAGTGGAGGCGGAGAATGGGGAATGAAGTAGGGAGAAATATGGTTAGATTAGAGCTATATTTTAAATAGAACTAGGGGACTTAGTACCGCTAAATATTAGGTTTAAAACTTGGTCCATCAAATCAGAAGAAGTCTTGAGAAATCGTTCAAACGTTCAAAATCAGCTGGAAGTAACGTGCGCAAAAATCGTGCACGTTACAGGGGATGAGTCGACCCACTTAGGGTCTGGGTTGACACAGCTTTGTACTGGATCGCCCTAGTTCCACGTGATTTCTGCGTTAATTAATTAATTAATAATTCATTTGTTTATTCAAATTTCTTTCCTTCTTAATTTCTTCATTTTAAGTCCGATTTCAGTAAATTAAATGTCTATATTAACCAGAATTTCGTAACAGACCCAATGACGCAACCCATGTTGCCCAATTCTCATTATTTTTCTGACTAATATTTATTTTATTAATCTTTTATTTAAATTGCTTTATTAAAACTTTGTGTTGTTACAGCTTTTGATCAGAATGAGGTTCATGTTTCTCGTAACTTTCCAACGCAACGATTGCCTTTGCTTGTTCCTCCAAGCGACTATTATGAGTTACTTTTTGAGGAGTGGTGCTATAGATTGTTGACCGAGCAAATTGTTATTCTTTTAGATCCTCCGCTTCACATGATACATACCATGGCATACGGTACTTATGCAGATATACTGCAAGCACTATAACAGGATGATTATCATTAGTACTTATATCAGCATGTAGACATTTACTACAATATTAATTGGTGACAAATTGTTAGAGATGTACGCCCATTACTAGATGTTGCAGTACATATTGGTAAAATGAATTTCTTTGGCCCTTCTGCATTAAAGTCATGTATTTGGGCTTCTATTGTGACGTCTTCAAAAGTGAATTATGCATCACAGTTTTACCCACTTCCGCCTCCCCAGCAAGCATGCTGAGCATAGGATCCTGGCTAGTGTATGCAAATAACAGTTATATATAGTAGATGCTGCATTGAACAGCTGATAAGACAACACACTACCATGCGCAGATGAAAAGCTAGACACTGCAAATTTATACAGAAATTGAAATACGAAAATACCAAAAATGAAAAACAAGCTAATACAACAAGATAATAATCTTAGAATTCAGCGGAGGAGGAGGAGGAGGATTACAAGCCAAGTTTTCTTCCAACTTTCCTAAAGAACTTACTCATTTTAATAGATGTCTTTTCGAATTTCTTACTAAATGATCACTTAAGTGTCTTTTGATTCTTGGATAAAACCATTTGGTTTTTTGGAAGGGTTTTCTTGGAAGGGTTAGCGGGAAATTCAATGCTTTCTAAGGAAGTGTCTTCTTCCTCTTCTTCGAAATCCATATGATTGGTTTCTTCTTTTTGTTCCAATCTTGCTAGTTTTTCCGCATATGTTTCATATGGATGAAATACTAGTGGAATGTTCATAAGAGAAATATTTTCAAAATTGAAATTTTTTCTACAAACTCTTCTCCTTTGAAATCGACACCAAAGTATTTGAAAATAAGTGTAAGATAAACTCCATGGTATAACATATTTTCTTTTGGCGAAATATCCTTTGGAAGAAACTCACATAAAATTACTTGAGTCCAAATGATGTCATAATTCCCAAAAATAGCAAAGAGAGCTTTATTAACTTTCATGGTAGGGTTGTTGAAATTTCCGGAATGAGGGGTGATGGTATGTTGAAGAGTAAGTTAACAATTCTTGCTTTTGGACGGTAAAAACAATTTTGAATTCCATATTTTCATCGCTTTCAAAGATATGATGAAAAGTTTTGAAATCAATTTCATTGATTTTAAAATTCGTAAGATCCATTCCCGAATTCTTACAACCCAAAATAGCACTTAAAACTTCCTAATTCAAAACAACTTAAGAGCCTTTAACGCTACTTCAAGTTTCGTTTTCATTTCCTTGATAAAAATTATGATTCAAGTTTGCGTAAAACATTTTAATAAGATTTGGATAACAAACTTCATCGTTTTCCCGAGAATCAATAAGACTTAAAATTTCATTTCGATGAAAAAGAGATTCAATATCATAAGTTGTAAAATCATCGAATATAGCAAATGTTCTCATGTCGATTTTACCAAAGTTTACATAGCTAATGTAATCTTCGATAGCATCTGGATTGTTGTAGAGGAAGACTTTGGTAGCCTTGGTCAGGCTTGTTGTGTTTGCGGTACTTGAGGAAGCCATTAGAGAATAGTTTTGAAAAGTTATAGAAATATGAAGAACAGTTTGAATTTTGAAATAAAGGTAGAAAGAGATGATAAGAATAGGTAAATAAATAAGGAATCAAAGGACATGTCTACTGGTAAAGGGAAACCTTTTTAGTACATTGGAGTTGGTGGAAAGGTTGGAGGGACATTCAAGAGTTTGAAATTCAAAATTTTGAATTTCAAAATGCACATATGTCAACATGCACAAATAGGTATGTCGACATGTCTTTTGATTTTTGAAGAGATGTTTTGATTTTTGATTTCTTGATTTATTTATATCATATATTTCTTATGTAATTATTTTAAGGGATAATAATTATTACAAAAATACTTTTTATATAATTATATTATTAAATAATAATTATTTTAAATTTTAAAATTCAAATTCAAATTTTCAAACAAAGCAAACAATCAAACATCAAACAACCATTCAAATTTAATATTATTGTAAAGGCGTACCTATTTTTTAGATCTGTTCTTCGATTTCTTATGATTTGCGAATTGCTGTGAAACACATATTTGAATTATTTATTTCTTTATCTTCGTCACTAGATGATGAGTCAGAATCATCTAAAGTTGCTGCATACGCTCTTTTCCTCTTCTTTGATAAGGTATCATTTATCAGCTGATTTTGTTTCTCCGGATATGGATAAAATCTTTTCAGATAGCCTAGTTCGTCGTAGTTATAACGTCTGACATTATTCGGGATGTCATTATTTTTCTTAGAGTTTCTTTGCTCATTCCTCTTGAAATTGTTTCTTTTTCTGTTTCTTAGGAATTTTTTAAATTTCCTTGTCATTAGGGGTTTCTCTTCATCATCGTCACTATCTGAGTCAGAATCTTCAGTTGATGCTTTAAATGCTATTAATTCCTTTTCTGATGACTTATTTTCTTTTCTTCCTTGCATCTATACTTCAAACGACACTAGATTACCGATTAATTCCTCAATTTTTATCGTACTAATATCATTAGTCTCTTCGATTGCAAGTGTCTTTTGATCCCAATCTGAAGTTAATGAATTCAGAATTTTCTGACTTGATCTTCCTCAGAATATGTTTTTTCCAAAGCCATTAGCGAATGCACAATCTCTTGGAACCTACAGCACATATCGGAGATAGTCTCATTCTAAATCATTTTAAAAAATTCAAACTGATTGGTTAACATGGATATTTTGGTCTGTTTAACTTTGTTTGTTCCTTCATGAGTCACTTGCAAAGTTTTCCAAATTTCGTATGCGGATTTACAAACAGATACCCTTTTTAATTCGTTTCTATCTATTGAACAGAATAAAATATTCATAGCCTTTAAATTGTTTTGTGTAGTGGCTTTCTGATCATTAGTCCATTGTGCAAAATTAACAGTAGGTTCAACAAATTCAGTGTGTGATATTCCAAGTGTCTAACCATATAGATTGCAAAAAAAAAAATCATCCTACAAGCAAAACAAGCATAATTGCTCCCATTGAATAGCGATGGTCTAACAGTGGACTGACCCTCTATAAATGAATTATTATTATTATTGATAATTCCAGTGTTGGTTGTCATTTAAACTTTTAAAAATTTCAGATTATGGAAACTTTGAAAACTAATGCCCTGATACCAATTGTTGGGGATGCAAATTAAGATCATAAGACAAATTTATCAACAGAGGTGTTGAATAGTGTTTTATGGAATAAATTAATTTTTTTGAATTCCTTTTGAACTAAACAGAATTCAACGCAAATCATAAATATCACAAACCACAGAATCAACCACAGATGCAGAAAGTAAAATAAGTAGTAGTAAAAGGAAAGTACACCATGATTTTATATTGGTTCATGACTCCCCTACGTTCAGTCCCACACAATGCTAGGTTGATGTGGATTTTTATTCAACAAATCCAATTACAATCCTTGACTTTAGTGCTATAAGATCACACCCTAACTAATTCCAAGTACAATGAGACTTAGCTGATTTTCGGACTACAACTTTACACCCAACCGATTTCTGGGAAACAATCGCACCTAGTAGATTTATACGGGACACTACCACACCCTACTCTTATCAGTTTTTGTAGTATTGACTCAATAGGACTTGATCTTGCGATTCTTGATTACAAACAACCTATAAATCTTGAGTATCACTTGAATTTTAGAGAGAGTTTGAATTAGAATTGAAAGAGGAGGAGGATGATATAATATCTATGGAAATCGGCAGAGTATAAGCACAGAAAGTTAAGAAACTAAGAAGAATAATTAGGGAAGAAGAAGATGAAAAGTGATTAAAAATTTTGAATTCTGAAGCCTTTATATAGTTTTCCAACAGCCACATCCTTTTAGAAAAGATTTGAATTCAAAAGACATAACTTTTCAAAGTTTAAAAAAAAAATTTAACGGCTCCTATGTCGACATACACAAACTAGTATGTCTACATCCCTTTGAGAGAAAAAAATTAAACTAAAGCAAGTAATGTCTAAATAAATTATGGAGATTACCGAGTTAAAACAAACTATTTTCCTTTATATTAAAATAGAGTATATTAAGTAAAAATATATTTAAAAACATATATTAAAATGATTTCAAATATGATTAAAAACTAAATATAAAATGATATAAAAGTATAAATATAAGACCGAATATAGTAAAACTTAATATAAATAAGGAAATTGAAAACATAAGTAAATATAATGAAATTTGTAATAAATTTGTAAGTAACTTATTTTTTTGGGCAAAGCCAAGTAAAACTTATTTAAATTAGGAGTTAAAATATATTATGTATAATTTAAAAAACAGGAGTTGAAATACATTCAGGAGTTAAAATATTTCTAAAAATAAAGAGGTATAAATTTAAAATAAGGAAGTAATTTTGAAATCATTTGAAAAATAGATTTTAAAAGCTAGGAAATAATTTTGAAATCATTTGAAAAAGGAATTTAAAACTAGAATTCGGTGCTAACCAAAGTTTTAACAATATATCTAGACACATTTACTCTATATTTCTTGAACTCTTGAATTCTTAATACTCATGAGTCTTGAATCTTGAACTCTTTGACTTTGAAATCTTGATTCCCTGAACTGTACAGTCTTCAAGAATCATTACTTGCATAAGCTTCATGTATATATATAAATATATATATATATATTCTAGATAATAGAGTTTTTATTTATTTTTTAATAATAATAATTAAAACTATGTTGAAACAACGTTGTTGTCATCAAAACCATCATCATCAACATCTCAGTCTCTAACACATCCTATTATTTATAGCAGCAAAATTGAATTTATTGATGATAATAACCAAGAATTGAGTAGGCTATTTTGTTTAGGATGTTTTATGAAGTCTTTATTGTTGACCATCTTTCCTTCACTATCCTTAATGAATCTTGCAAGAGTTGATGCAGTTCCGTAGATGAATTCCTCCAATGCATAGCCTTTAACTTCAGTTCCAATATAAAATTAGTTTCATCCAACCAAATCGTGATGAGTTGGCTTTATAGGTTAATTATGAGTTGATGCAGTTCCGTAGATGAATTCCTCCAATGCATAGCCTTTAATATGAAATCCACAATATAAAATTAGTTTCATCCAACCAAATCGTGATGATTTGGCTTTATAGGTTAATTATGGTTTTCAGGCCTTCATCAATAAATTGTTTCTGCAGGTTCGAGGCTCTTGGAGGATTAGATGATGTTAATTTATACATATCACCTTCTGCTATTTCAAAAGAAAGGTATTTGATCAATAAAAGGAACTAGAATCAAATCAAAAGATGAAAATCTTTGAAGGAGAAGCATTTTGGATGAATAGTAGTTGCAAGAGAGACCACAAAATGATGTGAATGCTGACATTAGATCCTTGACTAGACACAAATGCTTAGCTCATTAGAAAATTACAATTTGTTGATGAAAACCTAGACTTCTTGACTGAATAAGATGGCTTCTTCAAGTGATGACTACAAGTTAATTGCAAAACTGATTAGGAGCCATTGTGGAGCAAAAAAATCAAGTGATGATGCTAAATTAGAATGATCTTTAGGCAAGACACATCTGTTAGGCTTTGATATGCTCTGACAGTGTAACGACCCGCATTCTACGCATCAGAGATCATAGAATATTTATTTCTTATTAATATAAGGTCGTATAGTCGTGTAGCTTTGGGGAACGACTATTGGGGTCATTTCCCATGTTCACGATTTTTGCCGATATTTAAGTGACAGTTTTGCCCCTAGCTGATCTTGTTTCGTCCATAATATTTGATTGGAAAGGAGTTTTGACCTGAAACCACTTCCATTGGATTCGAATGATGGTTTACCTTTCCGTGGAGTAGTCACATGTGAAAGTCGGACTTACCGTTTGGGAGATATGGCTGAAATAAGGTTTGGAAGGTGAAAAACTGCATAACCGGGCCAAATAGGGTGATTAGCAAGAGGGCCCATAACCCATTTCGGGATTAGGGTTATAGGGAGGCTGAGAACAGTAGGAAACCGAATTTTATTTCATTTTCCAGCCGTCTAAAACATTTCCCTAACCCTAGCCATGGCCTCCACCTTCTAATTTCATCCAAAATCGCTCTCTAATCAAGGATTAAGCTTAGTAACGCCAAATCAAGGAAGATCTTCACCAAATCAGTGTTAGAGCTGTTGTGTTGTCTTGGGAACAACGCCAAATTAGTGGAGTTTTGGTTTAGAAAGTTTTATTTGTGGCTAAGATGAGTGATTTGCATAGTTTCTCACTAATTACGGTTAATTAGGGGTAATTAGTGTTAATTAGCGAATTTATGCATTATTATATTCTGGAAAAATATTTATAAATTTTGAAATATTGTTTTAGGCCTCTAATAGAAGTTTGGGTTAATTTTGGTTAAGTTTTGTTAATCCTAATGTTAGTTATGCTTAAACATGATTAAGGGAAAATATGGGTTTTTGGGTATGTTTAATCCGTTTTAACATATCAAATTGTTGGTTTGGTGTTTGTGGTCAATTCTATATGTTGCTGTGATTGTATGGTATGCTTTGGGATTGATTAGAACAGTTATATTGGTCGAAAACGTCGTCGTATGATGTTAAACAATCGCGGGAAGAGTTGCAGGAAATGGTGCAGGGACCGGATCGGATCGCCCCTCCCCCTCCGACCCGACCCGTGCTCACGAGTAGTTGCCACAGGCCGATCCACTTGTAGCCGAGCCAAAGGTCCACGAGTCGCTTCAAGGACCACGAACCGAACCGCTCGCCTGAAGAGCACCTCGAACTAGAAGCTCGCGACCGATCCGAAGGGAGAAGTACGAGCCAACCCGATGTTGGAGAGGAGGACCGAACCGAAGCTTGGCATCACGAACCAAATGAAGGAGCCTGGAATCCGAAGCAAGTAACCATGATCCGACCAAAAGGACAACACGACCCACGACAAGAACTGTATGGGTAGCCACGAGCACGAACCAAGGATGCACCGAACCGAGGATGGCTGGAGCATTGATCACGACCGAACCGATCCGGAGAAGACCAAAGCCCGAGACGCAAAGGTAGTCCAAATGAGAAGTTGTAACTCAGGATCCAAATGGGAACCAATGAGTTAACTTCATGATTGGACTTTGATGCGGGACGTGCACAAAGGGGTTATCGATGCCTATAACTTTGGTTCACCACCGAGAGACGAATTAGTGGCTCGTAGTGTTAGTTGTATGGGGTTGGACTCCATCATGGCCCAAAGGATTAGGTGACCAAAGTGGTGGAAATCATATGCTTTACGCAGTGAGTGAGAGACGTGAGGATGGTTGTTATGCTTGATTGTTTGCTATCACTATGACATGCACACCCCCACCCCGTTATCTTGACACCTTATGTTAGTATTACCTTAGAGTATTGTACATCTTGTTGTGCTGACTCTTTGGTTGCAGGTTCAGGTATGATTTCTTAGAGTATTATACCTGTTATTTGTTCATCTCAGAGATGTATGCTTGCTTATCGCTCATACCAGACTTTCGTTTGACCTAGAGTTTTATGTCTCTTCTTATTACTCTGGGTGCTCCTAAACGAGCAGACTAGAGATATGTTAGCTGGTTGTGCACGAGTAGCTGTCCGTGGATGAGCATGAGGCTTACACGTACTATTTCTAGATATTCTCCCTGTGTCGCTGCTGGTCACTACTCTGGGCATTAGTAGTGTACCTCTTTTATTTGCTTTAGAGACAGTATTTCAAAGTTGTAATAATTGGATATGAAGCTGTATTTTGAATTCCGCTGCTATGATGATTTACTTTTCAGCTTCTGCACTGTCTCGCCTGTTTTATGTCAAGTTATGCTATGATTATATTTTATTCCATGCGCTGTGAGATATACTACTGGTCCTTTGTTGGTTCATCATCCCTTTCCTTTTCTTTCTTTGGTGACCGTCCCGTGCTGGTTGGACATTGGTACAGCGCATTTCATGGGAAATGTCGGCTGGTACGGGGCGGGCCGTCTCACTTGGTATCAGAGCTCTAGGTTGCGTAGCTAACCTAGGGAAAGACACCAGGGAGAGATAGTACGTATATGAGAGCGCGTATTTGTTATAATTTGGTTTTCAAAAGCTATGTATATATATATATATACTATTAGTATATCTAAGGAAGAAGTCGCACTGCACTGGCACCACTAAAGAGATGGTTAATTGTTTTCACTTTACAGATTGAACGATGAGCCGATATACGAGGAGTACGGGTTCAGGGGCTAACAATAGGAATGTCCCTGATATAAGGACAATGTTTACTACCTTCATGCAAGAGATGCTTAGGGATGTTCAGGGAGCAGTCCCTAATGCAGCAAATGGTGGTGGTGCAGCGGTGCAGGCGCCTAGGGACGATTTCGCCAAGCTTAACAAAGATTATACTAGCCTTGGTAGAAGACCGTTCCACGGAACGGAGGCGACTACAGATGTTCAAGATTGGTCAGATAGCTATGAGCGTATCCTCGAAGACTTGGGTATCGAGGATGCGATGAAGAGGAAGCTAGCATCCCGTCAGCTGCAATAATGGGCAATGAATTGGTGGAATGCTATTAAGGCAGCTAATCCTGAGGATCAGATCACTTGGAATCAGTTTAGAACTCATTTCAGTGATAAGTTTATCTCAACTGCTCAGAAATCGGAGTTGTTTAGGAAATTCCTAGAGCTTAAGCAAAATGGTAAGGCAGTCTCAGAATATATTGCTGAATTCGATACTCTATCGAAGTATGGATCATCTCTTATTGATACTGCCGAGAAGAAGAACGAGAAGTTCATAACGGGATTAGATATATAAACCATATAGATGAGACGTTTGAGTCTATAGTGGGAAAAGCGTTGAGGTCAGAGAGTCTTTACCCTAAGCCAAAGACCGAGGTTGATGTTATGTCAGCAGAGTAGCCAAAGCCGCAGGCAAGCAGTGAAGGCAAAGATAATTCTCAGAATAAGAGGAAACAAGACCAAGCTAAGGATGGTCAGAAAAAGAAAAATAAGAACGATGGCGAGTGCTTTAGCTGTGGTAAGAAGGGCCACTATGCCAGAGATTGTCGGGAAAAGCCTGGTGAAAGGAAGTGCTTCAATTGTGGCCAAGGGGGACACCACAAGAATGAATGTCCACAACCTCCTAGGGAGAAGCATATCATGAAAGCATATGCTATCAACGCTGTTCCTTCTTAGTCGAATGCCCCAACTGCGGCGCAGAAGGAAAAATGTGTTGTTATTCGAGGTATGCTTTCTATTTAAGATGTTTTTGTTCGAGTTTTGTTTGATACCAGGGCTTCCCATTCCTTCGTACCTAGTGACCTGGCATATAGGTTGGAACTGGAACCCGAGATAGTCGATAGACCTTTAGTAGTGACAAACCCGATGGGTGGTTTGACTAGCCTTTGTAGGATTTGTCGTAATTTGGTCTTATCGAGTCATGGATGTATGTTTGTTGTGATTGTTTTATTTTGAGCTTTACTAGGTTTGGCTTGATTTTGGGAGTCGATTGACTCCAAAGGTATAGGGTAGTAGACTGTGAAGGTTCTTTGACGACCATTAGAGTGGATGATGGACGAAAGGTGGTATTGGATCGCCCACCTTCTGATGAAAATGATGACGGGAGTTAGGGAAGCAAATGTGCGTTGGACGTATAGTAGTTTGGTTAAGACTGGGTTTGCCATTTACCCTTGACATATGGCATGAGCCGTCGTGCGATCGATGATAGTTTCGCAGTAGGATTGGCGAGGATAGCCAAAGTTAGTTATCGATGCTTGAGTGTTTGGTTGTTTTGCTCGTATCATCTCATGTATTATCCGAACTCGAAGGAGATGTTCCTTGAGTGCTTGTCTGATATTGGTTTAGGCCTTTGGGGCTTGTGCTTGGGGAATGCCGAGTTCAACTAGGATGGTTTGAATGAGAGATAAATAGTTATTGTGATTTTCATTGGATGATATCTTGGTTCACTCGGGGAGTGATGTGCAGCTCTTAACATGATAGGAATGTTTGATGGTATGGATTGCCCCGAGTTGGATTCGATAGGGCTATGAGATGACTCAAGTTAGACTCGAGAAGGTAGCAAGGTAATAGATTGACTCAAGTTAGACTCGAGAGGGCTGCAAGAAAATGGATAGACTTGGGTTGGATTCAAGTTGAAGATGGAGTTGTAGGTAACTCTTTTGATGAGAGTGCCAAGGAATCGTCGATAGTTTGGAGTATTCTAGGCGAACTCGAAGCAGGGGTATCTGGGGACGCCCACTTACCTTAGATCCATTGGACGTGATCTAGTTATCCTTGGAGGATAAACGTACATTGGATGTGCGGTAGTCCATTGGAAGCCGAGGCTTCCATTAACCTTTGAGATTGGTTGGACTAGTCATATGGGTATCGACGTATTCACGGCTTTAGCAGGTGATAGATAGGACTTGTTGATGGATGCTATGGTTGCTATGTTGGTTCCAACTTTTCTTCTTTTGGGTAGACTATCACCTATAGGATTCGTCCAATGGAAAATGGGACCAGTTCGTTGACCATGGTGAGATAACGAGTGCAAAGATACTTCACGTTAGACTTGAAGTATGTTTGGACATTGTGAAGTGTTCGTCAGTCTTGGAGATTTCGTGAATATAGTAGAGCTTTAAGTTGGATTTGGGCTCGTGGGTGGGGTACCTAGATTCACTGGATGAGTCTAGTTCACCTTTAGAAGGTGAATGTACGTTGGATGTGCAGTACGGATATAGGTGGGTACCTAGGTTCATTGGATGGCTCTAGTTTGCCTCTAGGAGGTGAATGTACGTTGGATATGCAGTACGAATGTAGGAAAGATTCAGGTTAGACTTGAAAAGACATTTGGAATGTAATTGGGAATTTGATGTATAGAGTTGGATTACCTAAGAAGATGACTGGAGTGCATGACATATTTCATGTTTCTCAGTTAAGGAAGTTCATGCATGATTTTAATTTGGTCATTTCGCCAGACCAGTTCTATGATATCGAAGTAGGACCCGAGGTTGTTGGGAACCGCAAGACCGATTCGTAGAGTTGAGGAGATATGAAACAACTACGAAGGAAGACGGTGAAATTTGTAAAAGTCCTATAAGGTAATGGTTCTTCCCTTGTTAGGAAACCGCATGCTAGGATAGGCTTGTCGTACTATCATGCATGTTTGATTGTTATGAATGATTGATAGGCATGTGGGATCCATTGTTTGTTTCTTAGTTAAGGAATTTCGGGGGCGAAATTTCTTAAGGGGGGAGAGTGTAACGACCCGCATTCTACGCATCGGGGATCGTAGAATATTTATTTCTTATTCATATAAGGTCGTATGGTCGTGTAGCTTTGGGGAACGACTATTGAGGTCATTTCTCATGTTCACGATTTTTCCTAATTTTTAAGTGACAGTTTTGCCCCTAGCTGATCTTGTTTCGTCCATAACTTTTGATTGGAAAGGAGTTTTGACCTGAAACCACTTCCATTGGGTTCGAATGATGGTTTACCTTTCCGTAGAGTGGTCACATGTGAAAAACGGACTTACCGTTTGGGAGATATGGCTGAAATAAGGTTTGAAAGGTGAAAAACTGCATAACTGGGCAAAATAGGGTGATTAGCAAGAGAGCCCATAACCCATTTCGGGATTAGGGTTATGGGGAGGATGAGAACAGTAGGAAACCGAATTTTATTTCATTTTTCAGCCGTCTAAAACATTTCCCTAACCCTAGTCAAGGCCTCCACCTTCTAATTTCATCCCAAATCGCTCTCTAATCAAGGATTAAGCTTAGCAATGCCAAATCAAGGAAGATCTTCACCAAATCAGTGTTAGAGCTGCTGTGTTGTCTTGGGAACAACGCTAAATCAGTGGAGTTTCGGTTTAGAAAGTTTTATTTGTGGCTAAGGTAAGTGATTTGCATAGTTTCTCACTAATTACTGTTAATTATGGGTAATTAGTGTTAATTAGCGAATTTATGCATTATTATATTCTGGAAAAATATTTATAAATTTCGAAATATTGTTTTAGGCCTTTGATAGAAGTTTGGGTTATTTTGGTTAAGTTTTGTTAATCCTAATGTTAGTTATGCTTAAACATGATTAAGGGAAAATATGGGTTTTTGGGTATGTTTGATCCGTTTTAACATATCAAGTTGTTGTTTTGGTGTTTGTGGTCAGTTCTATATGTTGCTATGACTGTATGGTATGCTTTGGGATTGATTAGAACAGCTAGATTGATCGAAAACGCCATCGTATGGCGTAAAACAGTCGCTGGAAGAGTTGTAGGAAATAGTGCAGGGACCGGATCGGATCGCCCCTCCCCCTCCGACCCGAACCATGCTCATGAGCAGGTGCCATAGGCCGATCCACTTGTATCCGAACCAGAGCTCCACGATTCACTTCAAGGACCATGAACCGAACCGCTCGCCTGAAGAGCACCTGGAACTAGAAGCTTGCAACCGATCCGAAGGGAGAAGCATGAGTCGACCCGATGTTGGAGAGGAGGACCGAACCGAAGCTTGGCATCACGAACCAAATGAAGGAGCCTGGAATCCGAAGCAAGTAACCACGATCCGACCCGGAGGACAGCACAACCCACGACCCGAACCGGATGAGTAGCCATGAGCACGAACCAAGGATGCACCGAACCGAACCGAGGATGGCTGGAGCATTGATTACGACTGAACCG
This sequence comes from Allium sativum, assembly GCA_030737875.1. Taxonomy (NCBI): domain Eukaryota; kingdom Viridiplantae; phylum Streptophyta; class Magnoliopsida; order Asparagales; family Amaryllidaceae; genus Allium; species Allium sativum. Next base: position 52,010,381 of record CM060909.1, on the reverse strand, counting down.
ATCCGGAGAAGACTAAAGCCCGAGATGCAAAGGTAGTACAAATGAGAAGTTGTAACTCAGGATCCAGACGGGAACCAACGAGTTAACTTCATGATTGGACTTTGCTGCGGGACGTGTGCAAAGGGGTTATCGATGCCTATAACTTTGGTTCACCACCGAGAGACGAATTAGGGGATCGTAGTGTTAGTTGTATGGGGTTGGACTCCATCATGGCCCAAAGGATTAGCTGACCAAAGTAGTGGAAATCGTATGCTTTACGCACTGAGTGAGAGACGTGAGGATGATTTCTATGCTTGATTGTTTGCCATCACTATGACATGCACACCCCCACCCCGTTATCTTGACACCTTATGTTAGTATTATCTTAGAGTATAGTACATCTTGTTGTGCTGACTCTTTGGTTGCAGGTTCATGTTCAGGTATGATTTCTTAGAGTATTATACATGTTATTTGTTCATCTTAGAGATGTATGCTTGCTTATCGCTCATACCAGACTTTTGTCTGACCCAGAGTTTTATATCACTTCTTATTACTCTGGGTGCTCCTAAACGAGCAGACTAGAGACAGGTTAGCTGGTTGTGCACGAGTAGCTGTCCGGAGATGAGCATGAGGCTTACACGTACTATTTCTAGATATTCTCCCTGTGTCGCTGCTGATCACTACTCTGGACATTAGTAGTGTACCTCTTTTATTTGCTTTAGAGACAGTATTTCAAAGTTGTAATAATTGGATATAAAGCTGTATTTTTGAATTCCGCTGCTATGATGATTCAGTTTTCAACTTCTGCACTGTCTCGACTGTTTTATGTCAAGTTATGTTATGATTGAATTGTATTTCATGCGCTGTGAGATATACTACAGGTCCTTTGTTGGTTCATCATCCCTTTCCATTTCTTTCTTTGGCGACCGTCCCGTGCTGATTGGACATCGGTACGGCGCATTTCATGGGAAATGTCGGTTGGTGGGGGGCGGACCGTCTGTAAGAACCCGTATCTTCCCCGTGAAGGAAAGAGCGGATACTTTGAGAACAACACACAAATGAACGCAGACGGGAGAACATTTCATTGTTATTACAACAATTCCATCAGAATACAAGAATATACAGAGTATGAATGAATAAATTACAATCGAAAAATATCAGAGATTACAATAAATTACATAGCAGCGGAAAATAATACAAAGCACAACTGAAGGTGATATATGGATACAGAGCTTTCCGGATATCATTCCAGCTGTAAATCAGGATCCTGTGAATATAAATCTACAAAACCAAAACTACTAGCTGCCTGTGTCGAAAATAAGGGCACCCAGAGTTTAGGTTAAAACAATAAACTCCAGGTCAGTCATGTGACTGGTGTGAGAACTAAAACAGTTATTTAAAGCTTTACTCTAAAGGAGAGTAATTCAAGGGACCACGCCGTATAACACGGAACGGGTTTCCTCCCAAGAATACTAGTGCATAGAATAAACAACGCAATGCTTTTTCGAAAAATGAAGCGGTTATAAGACCCAGGTCCCATCACACAATGCAACGCAAGCCGGAGGATAGGGTTTTACCTTATAACAGCCAAACATGCTTGATACGTTTAAAACAAATCATTTGATACTATAATAAGTGTATAGTGTCAAAACAATTTCAATCATAAATATAAATCATAGACGACATGAGTGCCCCATCCCACTATGTCGCCATACTAGGCTCTACAAATAAAACCGAAATACACGTATTGGAAATTGGATTTCCGTCATGAGTCGAGGCAAGGGGCAAGCTCCTCTCCGCGTTCGAGACACTCTAGCAAATGCCTCAGGGTTACGCACTCTGGGCAACCCCGGATCCTCCAAGGCCGGTCCTCACTTACATTAGAGGATTAATTATTCCTGAACACACGTTTCCCGGTCCTTACAGACCTATAATCGAGGCGCCTCATCCAACAACCACATAGGTGAAAAGTATATAAATGTCAGGGCTGGTAAGTCACTGACACCACCAAAGCTAGAAAGAAACGTCGTGCACTCCTTGGGTCCTCATCCCTTTTTAACTCATACCGAGGTGTGAGGCTCGCGAATTCACGTTATACACAAAGCTGCCGCGTAGGCGTGCTTTGATCATCAACCACAAGACTTTGCTTTTCAACAGAAGCCTTGATCATTGCATCTTAGCGTGCCACACAGGCAATTCATGCCATGCGACTGATGTCCATCGATATACAACCTCTGAGCTCGTACGTCTCAGAGAAGGGCGTTAAGCAAAAGAATAAATTCTCCGCCGCCAAACAGATGTATATTTAATAGAAATCAATCAACACAGAATAAAATCCAATGTCAGACACACAATCCATTTACAAGTCCGTTCTGGGTCTGAACGAAACCGGAGGCACTTTCCTCGCATATCCATCCATCTCCAAGTACGTCTGGACGACCACCAACTATTTCCATCCTCTTGGGTGTACAGCCCAATCAGGATCGTCAGTAGTTATCCAAACGATGTGAAGACTTCCGGTCTTCAACCACCGTCTTCATCTTCGACATATCGTCGAATCGGTTATTCGGAATGGGTATAAACCCGGACTTTCCGAATAACCCGCGTATATTAAAACAAATGTTACACAAACACAACATACGCCTCATTCCAATTCAGAATATTCTTTTATTCACAAAACCACATTCTTAGGGAAAGGTTCCCATTAATTTTATCCAAGATAAATTCTTTAAAATTTATCCTTTAATCTTCCTTTGGATGTCGTTTCAAACCAAATTATGGTTTTCTAAACTAGTCGAGATTAGCGAACCACACCGAAGTAATTATTTTATTTCCCAATCCCAACCTATTCATCCCATGAAGCAAAACTGGTGATACTCCATATCTAACACCGTGGTGTTATCGGTAAAATTATTTACCATTTCACGTTCAAATCTAATTAAAGATTTAACTATCGCTTTGGAGCAAAACTGGCGATACTCCATTCTCGCTCATTTCTAAATTTGAAATTTAGATTATAGATTCACATTTCAATCTAATTACAGATTCATTAAAACTCCTTTTACTGGGTTAAAGAACTAGGTGTTATTTAAAACACAGTTCACGACAAACCTAAATCACATTCTATTTATTATCGGGTTAAAGAACTAGTGTTATTTAAAACACAGTTCACGATAAACCCATTTCAAATCCAATCAAATATATTAGAAATTCCGATTATTTAAAACCTCTTTTTAAATCTAATTTACTTATTTAAAACTAATTGGGTTTTAAATTTAGTTGAAAACTAGTTTATTTCGATAAAAATCCATTTTTATCTTTACAAATATGGAGTTTTTCACCCCAATTTTTCCCAAATCATTTCTTATGATTTTACACAAATTATTACTATTTTTAATAATTTTATCAAGGCCCGTACAGTCGATTTCCAACAACGGCCATCGAATTGCACTTACAGCGACCTTTTCCAATTTTGATTTGGACGTATCTCCAAATCCAACCGTTAGATTTCAAATTTCTAATATTCGTTAGAAAGCTCTTTTCGATACGAACCCAACGGTTCCGGTTTTAGAAGAAAACGACGGTCGGATCTCCCGTAATGTCCGTTTGAAATAAATGGTCGAAATTTACGAACTGCCGGGCCGCGGCGCGTTCTATTCAGGCCATTATATATAATATATATATATATATATATATTATATATTTCGTCGATTTCTATTTAAAACGAATTATATAAATAGTTTTAAATTCGTTTCAAAATTCGTTTCAACTTCTATTTCAATTAAAAGCAAAATTGAATTCTTCTTATAAATTCGTTTTAAAATTCATTCCTCTTCAATTCAAATTTCAATTCAATTTGAATTCATTTCAATTCGTTTTCAATTAAATTTGAATTCGTTTTAAATTCAATTCAATTCCAAAGTCGTTTTCTATTCGATTCAATTCAAATTGGTTTTCTATTCGATCCAATTCAAATTGGTTTTCTATTCGATTCAATTCAAATTGGTTTTCTATTCGATTCAATTCAAATTGGTTTTCTATTCGAATCAAATTCGTTATATATTCCATTGAAATCAAATTCGTTTTCTATTCAATTCATTTCGAAATCGTTTTCAATTCAATTCATTTCGAAATCGTTTTCAATTCAATTCATTTCGAAATCGTTTTCAATTCAATTCATTTCGAAATTGTTTTCAATTCAATTCATTTCGAAATCGTTTTCAATTCAATTCATTTCGAAATGAATAAAATCGATATAAATATCGTTCACGTCAAAATGGCGTCAATCTAATCAACATGGCTTCATATATTTCTATTTTCAAATATTCTATTCAACAAATGAATATTTATTTTTGTCAACACACGACTAATCTCAACGAATGAGTACTGTCCACGTGTGACTATTTTTGTTATTTAATATATTTTATAAAAATTAAGGTATCTATCGTTTGATATTGAATCAGACTCCAACCGTAATTTAGTGAGAGAACAATTTCCTGAATATTAACCCCGAAGGCCGAAACCAACATCAGATTAATATCCAGGAGACCACTCATCTCATCTATTTTCCCGTTGATTTCTAATTCTATATATGATAAAGATGCAAAAATTCTATTGTTAAAATATTTCGTTCAACACATGACTAATCTCAACGGATGAGTACAGTCAACACATGAACCTTTACTTTATAGTGATAAAGATATAAATTTTATTGTTAAAATATTTCGTTCAACACATGACTAATCTCAACGGATGAGTACAGTCAACACATGAACCTTTATCTTATATTATTCTTTATTTTTCAAATTGGAATGAGGCCCAATCAATTATCATATAGCGTTAACTATATGGATTTTCATACAACACATGTATATAATAGCATTGAAAAATATCAACCATCAACCAAGTGCACTACACTGTATAAGCATCAAATATAGATATCTAACGCTTATGACAGCCTGTCAATCCATCGATCGACATATTCAATCAATCAGGATGAGTGAACTTCAAATTTCATCCCAACACCCGTGTGGGGTTTCAAACAATCAAACACATATTTTATTTGTGCAGTTGGGAGATGTGTAAAATTTATCGTCCCAATTAATGTCCTTCAAATAGGTGTACATAAACAAACCGTCCGGTTTGTAAATGAATATTTTATTTTATTCACATTCACGTTAAAAATTATATTTTTAACGATTAAATATTTTATTTCAACACATGGATTTCTATTCAGTTCGTTTACACAATAAAAATGATATTTTTATTTTTCTAACATATTTTAGAAAATTTCGGCAGCATAACGGCACGATACTAGAAACGGGACGAGGCCTAGCCTTATCCCCGGTCTAGTGAAGGCCCACGCCATTCACATATCAATAAAATTTACCAAACAACCAAATTCTAATCAAATCATCCAACTAATTTATGCAATCAAACAAACAAGTCCATGGTCTGTGGACGATTGTGTCGGGTGCTACTAAGCACCGTCTGCATCCTAGTATATATATAACTAGAAAAATAAATTGAAAGGTGAGAAATTCTCACAGATAGCTATCCAATCATTATGACTCTTCTTTAATAGAAATCTTCGTCGTTATCGCATCTTTGTCATCTTCGTTGCTGTAGCCACTACATATGTAAAAATCGAATTTTTACTTCGTTATTCCATATATAAAAATCGAATTTTTACTTTGCTATTCAATATATAAAAATCGAATTTTTACTTTGCTATTCAATATATAAAAATCGAATTTTTACTTTGCTATTCAATATATAAAAATCGAATTTTATCTTGTTATTCAATATATAAAAATCGAATTTTTATCTTGTTATTCAATCTATAAAAATCGAATTTTTACTACGATGTCATATAGATAAAAATTCCATTTCAAAATATAGATTTCGCCTTTTCAAAAATAAAGTTTTCGCCTTTCAATATAAAGTTTATATTTTTCTCGAAGTAAAAATCATATTTTTACTTCACTACTCATATCAAAATATCGTCTTTTCATATTTAAAAATATCATCTTTTCAAATTTAAAAATATCGCCTTTTCATATTTTATTTTTATCATCTATATAGTAAAGACTATATTTTTAATACTTTAAAAATATAAAAATCATATTTTTAACTTCTCGCTTATATAAAAATTATATTTTTCTCTAACAAAATCAAATCCTTTTGTATTCCAACCATATTGTATATATAAAAAACTTATCTTTATATAATAAAATCTTATTTATATATATAATAAATAAAGTAAATAAAAAAAATCAGAAAATTTAAGTGTATTATAATTAAATAAATAAATGAAATAAAGAAGAGAGCTTACGGTGGATAATGGGGTGGAGATGGCGTGCCTCAGTCGCAAGGGGGGGGGGGTTGCTGCCACGTCGGGGGTGTAGAGGGACGGGGGAGGGCGCTGGAGTCGGTGGCGGTGGGTTTCGAAACTGGGGGGGGGGGGGCTGCTCCGCGATAGGGGGAGGTGGGTTCTTCGCGTCGCTTCTGGCGAGGAGGGGGGAAGAAGAAGAAGGCGCACCTCTTGAGGGGGGCGCGATGGCGTCGGCGGTGGGTTTCCCCCTCCGCGTTGCCCCTGTCCGATTTTTTTTTTCTTCTGTTCGAATGAATTTAATCGGGGGGGGGGGGGGGGGGGCAGAACGAGATTAAGGGGAAGAGGGTTTTTTTATTAATTATTTAATTATTTTATTTTTGAAAAAGTTGACTTTTACATACGACCTCTAAACGAGGCCCACCGCCTGTCGTCCATAGCGTTTTACCCCTGTTCCGAACACAATGGGATATGTATCGCAAGCTGATTTGACCGTTTCGATTAGTTTCCGTTGAATTTACATTTAAATTACTATATGGAATTTTAAACGTACATTTCAAATTACCGGGGTCACATACTAACTCTAAAATTCTCGAAAAATATTTTCTATCTTCGTATTGACGATACGGTCCTAACAAAACTAGTTTCGTTGAATTCTGAGACCGTTTGAAAAATAGCCAATTTCCAGTCGATTAAATCAACTGAAACTGGTCAAACGCGTTTTCCTTTGCCACGCTCGCATATTGATTCGAAAAATTATGAAATTTGAAACCTAGCAATAACTTAACATCGCGGACCCAACAAAAGTGGTTTCGTCGAAATCCGAGGTCGTTTGAAAAATTCCCATTTTTAAGGGCCTGAATTCCATAGCGACTATTCAGAATTTTCAACTGGACATATCTTTTGATTCCCGTTATGAAATTTTGATTTTTCGGATTCGTTGGAAAGATATCATCAATTAGACCCTAATGTTTTTTGTTTCACTAAATCTGGATTGTTTTGCACCCGGTACATTCAATTGAAGTTTGAAATCGAATTATCGAACTACCGTGCCATTTTCAATTCTATTTATAATTATATATAAATATTTATATTCTAACGACGACGTATATAATATATACGTTCGAATTATATTCAAAATAAATTTCTCATTGATATTATTTAAAATAATCTATTTTAAATATTCAAAATTCGCTAAAATTTCCAAAATAAAAATTTTAAACTGGCTCAGAATTTCCGGGTTATTACAATCTCCCCCACTTAAAACTTTTCGTCCCCGAAAAGGAACAAAGTCGAAAGTGGTTTGATTAATTAGCTCTACGTTCGATCTGGCTTCCATTCTCCAACTTTCAGTTTCTGAGAATTTTCAAATTTTCAAAAATTTGGCTAACACCCTAAATTTTCGAAAAATTTCGCCATAACCTCCCATGCACCGGGAGCATCGGGGAATTTCAAATAGCTTCCCCGGTCCTTCTAATCTCAAAAAGAAAAAGAAAAAGCCAAGCGACTAGCCAATAGGCTCATAAAATCATCATCACCCAAACAAAACAGTAAATTATGTAGTAAACATGTACCTATTTGTCGGGCAAACAAATTTTATTCTTCGGCTCTAGCCTCCTTGCTATGACCTGTTCAATATAAGTATATGTATATACAAGCAAATGCGACTAATTTTCAATATAATTCAATATTTGATGCAATTAGGCATAATGGTTCAAAATTAGCAAACAAATAAACAAACAACACAAACATCAATCAATTAGTGAATTAGAGTTTCAAATTCATAATTTTGATACATATAAAGAAAATCATGTTTTGGTGCCAATTCACAACAATGTGTTCTAACTATATTAGTTTTGGTTCTCACACCAGTCTAATGGAAATATATAGAAAATCACACCTTCGAAACACGAACATAAATATTGATGATGTCATGACAATCATCAGTACCATCTCCGGGCGACTAGAATGTGATTCCATATCAAACCAATATATTAAAACTTCGAATATACGTTCATGACGCGTATATGCAAAACCTTTATATACTAGATTGTCCAAATTCAAAATAAATTAATATCAATACGTATAAAGCGATTTAAATTTTCAAAACAAAATTGTTTTCATTTGAAAAATATACTCTTCACACTCGTTCTAGGATACTACTGATCCTATCTTTAACGAGTCATTCTAATTGGATTTTACTAATCCAATATCTGATGAATTCTTTCGTATGGTTCTAATGTGTCTTGTTCTCGAGCTCTGTAAACCAAAGCTCTGATACCACTGTAAGAACCCGTATCTTCCCCGTGAAGGAAAGAGCGGATACTTTGAGAACAACACACAAATGAACGCAGACGGGAGAACATTTCATTGTTATTACAACAATTCCATCAGAATACAAGAATATACAGAGTATGAATGAATAAATTACATTCGAAAAATATCAGAGATTACAATAAATTACATAGCAGCGGAAAATAATACAAAGCACAACCTGAAGGTGATATACGGATACAGAGCTTTCCGGATATCATTCCAGCTGTAAATCAGGATCCTGTGAATATAAGTCTGCAAAACCAAAACTACTAGCTGCCCGTGTCGAAAATAAGGGCACCCAGAGTTTAGGTTAAAACAATAAACTCCAGGTCAGTCATGTGACTGGTGTGAGAACTAAAACAGTTATTTAAAGCTTTACTCTAAAGGAGAGTAATTCAAGGGACCACGCCGTATAACATGGAACGGGTTTCCTCCCAAGAATACTAGTGCATAGAATAAACAACGCAATGCTTTTTCGAAAAATGAAGCTGTTATAAGACCCAGGTCCCATCACACAATGCAACGCAAGCCGCAGGATAGGGTTTTACCTTATAACAGCCAAACAAGCTTGATACGTTTAAAACAAATCATTTGATACTATAATAAGTGTATAGTGTCAAAACAATTTCAATCATAAATATAAATCATAGACGGCATGAGTGCCCCATCCCACTATGTCGCCATACTAGGCTCTACAAATAAAACCGAAATACACGTATTGGAAATTGGATTTCCGTCATGAGTCGAGGCAAGGGGCAAGCTCCTCTCCGCGTTCGAGACACTCTAGCAAATGCCTCAGGGTTACGCACTCTGGGCAACCCCGGATCCTCCAAGGCCGGTCCTCACTTACGTTAGAGGATTAATTATTCCTGAACATACGTTTCCCGGTCCTTACAGACCTATAATCGAGGCGCCTCATCCAACAACCACATAGGTGAAAAGTATATAAATGTCAGGGCTGGTAAGTCACTGACACCACCAAAGCTAGAAAGAAACGCCGTGCACTCCTTGGGTGCTCATCCCGTTTTTAACTCATACCGAGGTGTGAGGCTCGCGAATTCACGTTATACACAAAGCTGCCGCGTAGGCGTGCTTTGATCATCAACCACAAGACTTTGCTTTTCAACAGAAGCCTTGATCATTGCATCTTAGCGTGCCACACAGGCAATTCATGCCATGCGACTGATGTCCATCGATATACAACCTCTGAGCTCGTACGTTTCAGAGAAGGGCGTTAAGCAAAAGAATAAATTCTCCGCCGCCAAACAGATGTATATTTAATAGAAATCAATCAACACAGAATAAAATCCAATGTCAGACACACAATCCATTTACAAGTCCGTTCTGGGTCTGAACGAAACCGGAGGCACTTTCCTCGCATATCCATCCATCTCCAAGTACGTCTGGACGACCACCAACTATTTCCATCCTCTTGGGTGTACAGCCCAATCAGGATCGTCAGTAGTTATCCAAACGATGTGAAGACTTCCGGTCTTCAACCACCGTCTTCATCTTCGACATATCGTCGAATCGGTTATTCGGAATGGGTATAAACCCGGACTTTCCGAATAACCCGCGTATATTAAAACAAATGTTACACAAACACAACATACGCCTCATTCCAATTCAGAATATTCTTTTATTCACAAAACCACATTCTTAGGGAAAGGTTCCCATTAATTTTATCCAAGATAAATTCTTTAAAATTTATCCTTTAATCTTCCTTTGGATGTCGTTTCAAACCAAATTATGGTTTTCTAAACTAGTCGAGATTAGCGAACCACACCGAAGTAATTATTTTATTTCCCAATCCCAACCTATTCATCCCATGAAGCAAAACTGGTGATACTCCATATCTAACACCGTGGTGTTATCGGTAAAATTATTTACCATTTCACGTTCAAATCTAATTAAAGATTTAACTATCGCTTTGGAGCAAAACTGGCGATACTCCATTCTCGCTCATTTCTAAATTTGAAATTTAGATTATAGATTCACATTTCAATCTAATTACAGATTCATTAAAACTCCTTTTACTGGGTTAAAGAACTAGGTGTTATTTAAAACACAGTTCACGACAAACCCAAATCACATTCTATTTATTATCGGGTTAAAGAACTAGTGTTATTTAAAACACAGTTTACGATAAACCCATTTCAAATCCAATCAAATATATTAGAAATTCCGATTATTTAAAACCCCTTTTTAAATCTAATTTATTTATTTAAAACTAATTGGGTTTTAAATTTAGTTCAAAACTAGTTTATTTCGATAAAAATCCATTTTTATCTTTACAAATATGGAGTTTTTCACCCTAATTTTTCCCAAATCATTTCTTATGATTTTACACAAATTATTACTATTTTTAATAATTTTATCAAGGCCCGTACAGTCGATTTCCAACAAAAGGCCCGTACAGTCGATTTCCAACAACGGCCATCGAATTGCACTTACAACGACCTTTTCCAATTTTGATTTGGACGTATCTCCAAATCCAACCGTTAGATTTCAAATTTCTAATATTCGTTAGAAAGCTCTTTTCGATACGAACCCAACGGTTCCGGTTTTAGGAGAATCCGACGGTCGGATCTCCCGTAATGTCCGTTTGAAATAAATGGTCGAAATTTACGAACTGCCGCGGCGCGGCGCGTTCTATTCAGGCCATTATATATATAATATATATATATATATATTATATATTTCGTCGATTTCTATTTAAAACGAATTATATAAATAGTTTTAAATTCGTTTCAAAATTCGTTTTTCAACTTCTATTTCAATTCAAAGCAAAATTGAATTCTTCTTATAAATTCGTTTTAAAATTCATTCCTCTTCAATTCAATTTGAATTCATTTCATTTCGTTTTCAATTTAATTTGAATTCGTTTTAAATTCAATTCTATTCCAAGTCGTTTTCTATTCGATTCAATTCAATTGGTTTTCTATTTGATCCAATTCAAATTGGTTTTCTATTCGATTCAATTCAAATTGGTTTTCTATTCGAATCAAATTCAAATTGGTTTTCTATTCGAATCAAATTCGTTATATATTCCATTGAAATCAAATTCGTTTTCTATTCAATTCATTTCGAAATCGTTTTCAATTCAATTCATTTCGAAATCGTTTTCAATTCAATTCATTTCGAAATCGTTTTCAATTCAATTCATTTCGAAATCGTTTTCAATTCAATTCATTTCGAAATCGTTTCAATTCAATTCATTTCGAAATCGTTTTCAATTCAATCATTCGAAATGAATAAAATCGATATAAATATCATTCACGTCAAAATGGCGTCAATCTAATCAACACGGCTTCATATATTTCTATTTTCAAATATTCTATTCAACAAATTGAATATTTATTTTGTCAACACACGACTAATCTCAACGAATGAGTACTGTCCACGTGTGACTATTTTTGTTATTTAATATATTTTATAAAAATTAAGGTATCTATCGTTTGATATTGAATCAGACTCCAACCGTAATTTAGTGAGAGAACGATTTCCTGAATATTAACCCCGAAGGCCGAAACCAACATCAGATTAATATCCAGGAGACCACTCATCTCATCTATTTTCCCGTGATTTCTAATCTATATATGATAAAGATGTAAATTCTATTGTTAAAATATTTCGTTCAACACATGACTAATCTCAACGGATGAGTACAGTCAACACATGAACCTTTACTTTATAGTGATAAGATATAAATTTTATTTGTTAAAATATTTCGTTCAACACATGACTATCTCAACGGATGAGTACAGTCAACACATGAACCTTTATCTTATATTATTCTTTATTTTTTCAAATTGGAATGAGGCCCAATCAATTATCATATAGCGTTAACTATATGGATTTTCATACAACACATGTATATAATAGCATTGAAAAATATCAACCATCAACCAAAGTGCACTACACTGTATAAGCATCAAATATAGATATCTAACGCTTATGACAGGCTGTCAATCCATCGATCGACATATTCAATCAATCAGGATGAGTGAACTTCAAATTTCATCCCAACACCCGTGTGGGGTTTCAAACAATCAAACACATATTTTATTTGTGCAGTTGGGAGATGTGTAAAATTTATCGTCCCAATTAATGTCCTTCAAATAGGTGTACATAAACAAACCGTCCGGTTTGTAATGAATATTTTATTTTATTCACATTCACGTTAAAAATTATATTTTTAACGATTAAATATTTTTATTTCAACACATGGATTTCTATTCAGTTCGTTTACACAATAAAAATGATATTTTATTTTTCTAACATATTTTAGAAAATTTCGGCGGCATAACGGCACGATAATAGAAACGGGACGAGGCCTAGCCTTATCCCCGGTCTAGTGAAGGCCCACGCCATTCACATATCAATCAAATTTACCAACAACCAATTCTAATCAAATTATCCAACTAATTTATGCAATCAAACAAACAAGTCCATGGTCGTGGACGATTGTGTCGGGTGCTACTAAGCACCGTCTGCATCCTAGTATATATATATAACTAGAAAAATAAATTGAAAGGTGAGAAATTCTCAAAGATAGCTATTCAATCATTATGACTCGTCTTTGATAGAAATCTTCGTCGTTATCGCATCTTTATCATCTTCGTTGCTGTAGCCACTACATATGTAAAAATCGAATTTTTACTTAGTTATTCCATATATAAAAATCGAATTTTTACTTTGCTATTCAATATATAAAATCGAATTTTTACTTTGCTATTCAATATATAAAAATCGAATTTTACTTTGCTATTCAATATATAAAAATCGAATTTTTATCTTGTTATTCAATCTATAAAATCGAATTTTTACTACGATGTCATATAGATAAAAATTCATTTCAAATATAGATTTCGCCTTTTCAAAAATAAAGTTTTCGCCTTTCAATTATAAAGTTTATATTTTTCTCGAAGTAAAAATCATATTTTTACTTCACTACTCATATCAAAATATCGTCTTTTCATATTAAAAATATCGTCTTTTCAAATTTAAAATATCGCCTTTTCATATTTTATTTTTTTATCATCTATATAGTATAGACTATATTTTTAATACTTTAAAAAATATAAAAATCATATTTTAACTTCTCGCTTATATAAAATTATATTTTTCTCTAACAAAATCAAATCTTTTTGTATTCCAACCATATGTATATATAAAAAACTATCTTTATATAATAAAATCTTATTTATATATATAATAAATAAAGTAAATAAACAAATCAGAAAATTTAAGTGTATTATAATTAAATAAAATAATGAAATAAAGAAGAGAGCTTACGGTGGATAATGGGGTGGAGATGGCGTGCCTCAGTCGCAAGCGGGGGGGGGGGGGTTGCTGCACGTCGGAGGTGTAGAGGGACGGGGGAGGGCGCTAGAGTCGGTGGCGGTGGGTTTCGAACTGGGGGGGGGGGGTGGCTGCGTCGTGATAGGGGGAGGTGGGTTCTTCGCGTCGCTTCTGGCGAGGAGGAGGGGGGAAAGAAGAAGGCGGCGCACCTCTTGAGGGGGCGCGATGGCGTCGGCGGTGGGTTTCCCCCTCCGCGTCGCCCTCTCCGATTTATAATTTTTTTTTCTTCTGTTCGAATGAATTTAATCGGGGGGGGTGGGGGGGGGGAGGGGGCAGAACGAGATTAAGGGGAAGAGGGTTTTTTTAATTAATTATTTAATTATTTTATTTGCTGAAAAAGTTGACTTTTACATACGACCTCTAAACGAGGCCCACCGCCTGTCGTCCATAGCGTTTTACCCCCGTTCCGAACACAATGGGATATATATCGCAAGCTGATTTGACCGTTTCGATTAGTTTCCGTTGAATTTACATTTAAATTACTATATGGAATTTTAAACGTACATTTCAAATTACCGGTGTCACATACTAACTCTAAAAATTCTCGAAAAATATTTTCTAGCTTCGATTGACGATATGGTCCTAACAAAACTAGTTTCGTTGAATTCTGAGACCGTTTGAAAATAGCCAATTTCAAGTCGATTAAAATCAACTGAAACTGGTCAAACGCGTTTTCCTTGCCACGCTCGCATATTGATTCGAAAAATTATGAAATTTGAAACCTAGCAATAACTTAACATCACGGACCCAACAAAAGTGGTTTCGTCGAAATCCGAGGTCGTTTGCAAAATTCCCATTTTTAAGGGCCTGAATTCCATAGCGACTATTCAGAATTTTCAACTGGACATATCTTTTGATTCCCGTTATGAAATTTTGATTTTTCAGATTCGTTGGAAAGATATCATCAATTAGACCCCTAATGTTTTTGGTTTCACTAAAATCCGGATTGTTTTGCACCCGGTACATTCAATTGAAGTTTGAAATCGAATTATCGAACTACCGCGCATTTTCAATTCTATTTATATTATATATAATATTTATATTCTAACGACGACGTATATAATATATACGTTCGAATTATATTCAAATAAATTTCTCATTGATATTAATTTAAAATAATCTATTTTAAATATTCAAAATTCGCTAAAATTGCCAAAATAAAAATTTTAAACTGGCTCAGAATTTCCGGGTTATTACACCGTCACAGACACCGTGTTAGAATTTAACAAAATTGAATTGAAAGATGTTGTATAAATTGCATTGATTCATTTTATTGTAAGAAATTGATATAGTTTGATAATAATACAATATTATGCTCACACAATATATAGTGATACAAATAATAGTTCAAACATAATCTATGGATCGTGTTTGCTTCTGCTTTTCGTATCTGTTTTTTACGATGATATATATATATATATATATATATATATATGTATTATGTTGTTACTTTATTTCATTATTCTAACATATTTGTATACGAAAATGAAGTAATGTTTAATTTTATACAGCGAAACCATAGAATATCAAGATTTATGTAATCCGGACATGCTGATCAGAACATATTTGTAACTTATGTTAGTTGAGCAATTGTGTTTCAAATTAGGTTTTTATCATACCTTTGTTGATTTGATTTAAAATCGATTTAATTAATTCAAACATTCTATACTAATGTTGTTTTAAGTAGGTGGTAAAAAGTCCTGATTTAAGATAGAAAAAATAGCAAGTTTAAACTGAACTTACAATTTTACAGCGCTAATTTTGAAAAAAACATAACGATCAAAGAGTGTTGTGTGACAGGAGTTTTGTAGTGTCTAAATAGGGTTTTAATTGTGCAATTGTAGACATCAGTCAAGTAATATTTAAATACCATAGAGGCAAACTACAGATCTGTATGTTGCTTCATGGACAAGGCCAAGAAGTTAGGTAGCTTGTGATATAGTATGTAAATTAGTAGAGATTTAGGATTGTCTTTGTATTTCAAACTACTAGCACGTAATAAAATTCGACTTGTTTTTAATGTGCTTTTTCTAATATATTGTAACTTATAATAATATATAAATGTATTTTGATATATTATTTAAAATAATTTAAAACAAAATAAAATAGTAATAATTAAAATAATCACTCATAACAAAACAATATGATACATTTTAGATGTCGGTTTCGCATCACAAAAACAAAATTTGGCTGTCTCGTTGGCCATTCCCTTTTGTGCACCTTTCAAAATTTTCTTGCATTTAACACAAAGTAACCCAAGGTTTTGGGAATAGCGACGGCGTGTGCATTTATGAAATGTACATGAAAAGGGCTTTCCTTGGTAACAAGTTCCAACCGAGCCACGATCTTTCAAGTTTCAACCATCTTTTTTAAGGATGGATCTACAATTAACATTATAATTAATCATGACCCCACTTCCAGTGCCATTTTCATTTATAATTTAGCTTAATATTTTATTCAGTGCTAATGCACATTGGTCCAGATAAATTTTCGCCATGTATCCAAAACCTGTCATTGTTATAAGCGGTCAAAGTCAGTGTTAGGATACACGTTTCTTATACTAATTTTAAAATTGCTTACATGCATATCTCAACCATGACTAGTTCCCAACCGAAATTTATTTGGTTGTTCTATAGAAAATGTGTGTACACCACTAGAAATTTTTCCTCCTTAGCTCAACCAACAAGCTTTTTTGAGTTTGAGCAAACAAAAAGCAATGATGCTCAATCGGTTTCCCCTGAATAAATTTAAAAACATAAAATTATTGAGCATTCAAAGCCATTGTTTTCATAATCCTATCGTTCGATCTCGAATAACCTTGAATTATGAATTATTATGGTTTGAAATTCAATCAAACCTCAATCATAAATGAATCCAGATCGGATCTTCAAATCATCGGTCTACCCGCCAATTTTGTTAGGTAGAATCACAATTTACTTATTTTATCTTTAATTTATCATATATAATTCTTCCTGATTTTTAACATTTGTATTGTTTTAATGAAAATATATAAATATTGCAAAAATCATAATATCAAAATCTAAAAAACAAACCCAACTCCTTCGGTACTCAAAGTTGCAAGCTCCTCTAAAATCACTGCAAGATTTATCAAATCTGCCATAACTAAATTTGTTTTGTTGCACGCTGCTACTATGTGCGCATCTATAGTTTTGTTGGTGCATACAACACGTGTACATGACATTTTTGTGTCAACATTTTTACATAAATTTATTTCTAAATGTGTAAATTTTAAAAAATAAAAAAGACGAGTACGGTTCAATGATTTGACTATTTGAATCATCAAATCATTAAACCTTCAGTCGTCACGACTTGATTCATCATCTGGTTATGAAAACCAAGCTCAGACCTAGTAGGTTTGCATCGATTTATTTGCACATGCGGATTTCTTGCTAGGAAAGAAATGAAAGTGGGAAGCAAGTGTATTTCTGTGCATATATGACATGGAATTATAAAATTGGAGGAGCCTGTTTTGAACACCGTATTGGACAAGGTTAATTTCCGGTGGTATCCAATAAAACTAATAAAACTAAGTAGAATCAGCCAAAACAACGCCATGCTAATTGGCAGACATAGCCACTGGTATCCAATGGAAAAGGGCACTTCCCGATTTGTTTAATTATATAGGCATAATATCCGAGCATACAAATCGTAACCAAATTAGTAGTTAAGCATCTAACTTCAATTAAAACACGACACAAAACCGATGGTATCATCAGTTACCTATCATTTACGATATTTAAAACAATAATCAAAACGAACCACATATAAACAATCCAAAAATAACTGAAGAAGCTTACCTGTAACGCCAACTTGATAAATTCAATTATAACCAGTTTAATGATGGCGGTGACAAATTTTAGCTGCGAACGGTACCTAATTGTCAATTAGAACACAACACAAAACTGATGATATCATCGGTTGCATTCATTTATTTTAAAACAATAATCAAAACGAACCACATATGAACAATCCAAAAATAACTGAAGAAACTTACCTATAACGCCAACTTGATAATATTCTTCCTGCGTTGCCGACAATGACATGCCAAAGCACAGCTAAGCAAAAGTCCAGTTCAATCAAAGCCATCTCTCGTATACCAAAGTCCAAAAAAAACACGCGGTTATCTCTTTACTACATAAACCAACATAACCCTCCATTCCTCCATTATCGTCTAAACACAAAAAAATGGTTCATCATCATCGCAAGCAAGATTCTTCAGAGTTCAACCATTTACTTCCCCTCACTCATTCCGAATACCGTAAATTTAAACCAACTCTCCTTACCTTGTTGTTACTCTTCTCTTTTCTCTCCTTCGTCTACATACTCTTTCCAAGTTATTCATTCCTTGGACAGATTTCTTCAGATGATCAAGGTGTCGATAACAGCACACCTCCTTGTTCTTTCGTGTCGAACAACTCGATTTGTTGTGATCGATCACCGAAAAGAACCGACGTGTGCTATATGAAGGGAGACATACGCTCGGATTATCAATCCAACTCTCTGTTCTTAGTATCCAACAAAACATCCAAGGTTGAAAGGATTAAGCCATACACGCGCAAGTGGGAGCACAACAGGATGAGCACCATTGATGAGCTTGGGCTTCATGTAACGAACAAAAGTGATAATCACTGCGATGTTCGCCATGACGTGCCAGCAGTCATCTTCTCCACGGGAGGGTGCACTGGAAACGTGTACCACGAGTTCAACGATGGATTGATTCCTTTGTACATCACGTCTCGTCAATTCAACAAAAGGTGGTGTTCGTGATACTGGAGTACAACGACTGGTGGATAAGCAAGTACCAGAACATCATATCCGAGCTCTCCGATTAACCCCCCCCCCCCCCCCCCCCCCCCCCAAATTGATTTTTTTTAAGATAAGAAAACTCACTGTTTTCAACAAGCAATCGTAGGTCTTAAAATCCATGACGAACTTACAGTCGATTCATCCAAGATGACCAACAACGAAACGATTCAGATTTCAGAAAACTGCTCGATTGTTCGTACAAAGGCAGGATCGGCTACATAGAACAGGTCGAGGAGCGTGATACTATACGCAATCCGCCAACGAAGAAGCCGAAGCTTGTAATAGTATCGAGAAGGAAACGGATCCAGAGGGATAGAGAACGAGGAAGAGTTGGTGAAGATGGCGGAGAAAGTAGGGTTTTATGTGGAGGTGCTGAGACCTCGACCGACTACAGAGCTGGCGAAGATATACCGTTCGTTGAACGCGTCGGACGTGATGATCCGAGTGCACGGAGCGGCGATGACGCATATGTTGTTCATGAGGCATGGATCGGTTTTCGTGCAGATCGTGCCGTTGGGAACGGATTGGGCTGAGGAGACTTATTACGGGGAGTCGGCAAGGAAGATGGGGCTGAAGTACGTGGAGTACAAGATAATGGCGAAGGAGAGCTCGCTGTGAGGGAGTATGTGAAGGATGATCCGGTTTTGGTTGAGCCAGATAGGGTTAACGAGAGAGGATGGGAGGTTACAAAGAAGGTTTATTTGGATGGGCAGAATGTGATTTTGGATTTGGGGAGGTTTCGGAGGAGGTTGGTGAAAGCTTATGATTATGTTCAAAGGGTAAGAGGCAGCCGCAAATTTTGAGGAGGAGAAGGTTTTGTATAAATAATACTACGCTTTAGTTTAGAAAATTTTATTGATTGTTTGTGAAGATAAATCATTTTCTTTGGGATCTTTTCAATATGAATATGCTAGAGCTTCAAAAGGTTAACTCTGTAATAATTCAGACTATAAAATTAAAGATCATCGACTCATTTTCCATTGTAACCAATGAACAATGTAAAAGGAACAAAAAGTGATTCTATTAACACCTCGATTTTTTTTTCTCATCCAGTGTTCTTAGAGAAAATAATGACACCTGCATATTCTCTTTTCACCCCATTTTATACCAAAATGAACTTGTCTTGAAAAGTAAATTTTAATGAAAATATTATAATGTATTATATGAGTTTTGTGTAAAGCTTATATTTGTTGAAAAACAAGTTCTCAATGACATCTTTAAGTCTATTAATTTTAATTTTAATGTCATTAATTCTATTATTATCTAATTCTAATTGGATATCACTATAGATGGAAATCGTATAATTTAGTGTTATATATCTACCGTCAATACGAAAAGATTGAACAAAAGTACAATGATGTTTTGATCATGAATAGCAATTGGTGTGATATAAATAGAGAACTAATATAGAAATCATTGATTATGGCATTTTTATTTCTTCTCATTCACCTTTTTTAATAGATATTTTGATCAACAAATCTTTATTTACTTTCTCCAAGTGGAAAGGAAAAAAAATCGAGGTGTTAGTAGAAGGAACAAAATAATACTTCTAGTGTCTTAATTGTTTCTCAATACTACTTAGATGTCTACGTATAGGTATAAGCTAAAAAACTCAAAGAAAATTTGAAACGAAGGTTCATTATGTTTTAGCATTCTATGTACAGTATAAAATCTTAAAACGTATATATTATAATGGTGAAATATGCTAAAAATGCAATTCAATGTTTTTTATGTTGGGATAAGTACAATCATGTAGGATCAATTAATCCTATGGGGGTGAATAAGGTTTATAACAAAAATCACAAAACAACGTAAAAATCATAGCATAGACAATATAAAAGTAAATACAAAAATAAAATGACAAAAAATTCACCTAGCTTGGATAAAACCTTGCTTACTGTTAACCCTCAAGGTTCTACTAGAAATTAAACAATTTTATGTTTACAAACACTGTAAACTTGTGAGTTTCGCTCATCTGATTTTGTTAATCCTACGCTTGAAACATTGCCACAGCTCGGCCATTGAGTCACAAATTTTCGAATTACGCCACGCATCTGGTAGCCAAGTTAACATTGAATTAATAAAAATAAAATAAAATAAACCTTAAGAAAATTTGAGCCTAAGTTAACCTGTAAACATATATTCATGGCCTATATAAACAAAGAAATGATGTGGCCTTTAAAACTATATTCTCTTTTTCCACTGTTAGCTTGTGTCTTTATTTGCCAAACTAATTCTCCTTCCATCAGATATCAATGGCAACCGAATAAAATTTAAGGCTCGAATCGTATTCATCTTTATGTTATGCTCGCCAACTTCGTTTAGCATTGCTCGATTATTTGGTTGCCTTCGGCGGTCCAGTTGATCCTGGTGATGATTATTCGATATTATTTAACCCTTTTTAAATTTAATTCGGTTATCGACTTAATGATGAATTAGACGAATTGTATAGGATCTAAAACTCAATATTTTCAGATTGAATCTTTCTTTGATTTTAAATGATGCCCTTTGATTCTTCTGTTGAATGGTCATGATTCCCTTTATATATATATATATATATATATATATATATATACACACACACACACACACACACACACATCTTGGAGACGCTTAAGTACATTTTGAATATGCCATTGACTTGGTATTATATCTCTTATTTTGAGTTTCACTTAAGGTACACATTCAAAACTTATGATTATGACGTGCGTTGCTCCGGCTTCTTAAAAATTGCTGCCTATACTTGGACTATTAATATATATATATCTGCTTCATTTTCTTGTTGTTATGTGTGCATGCCTAAGCTCGAAAGTACTGAAATACTTGACCCTTGTATTGTTGCACTTTTGCACCCTTGTACATATTGCCTTACCGAGCCTAGTGCGATTCTTTTGCTTGTACCTATGTACTTGGTTGCCTAGACTTACATCTATGAGATGCATTTCCCTTTGGCTCTGATTCAACCTTGTATGTGCCTCTATGTGCATGAGCTTGATAGTCTCTCCGGAAATGCACATTTGCACATCGGTCGCTATGCATTTGTATATGTTAAACAAGTCATTGTCTACCGAATTGTTGCTTTGAATGCCATTGCTTGTTTTGGGTGGATTCTTACTATTAGGAGCTTTGATGTTTTGATGCATGTTGAACTACCTAGACTTGGTTTGTATTTGTGTCCTTCCCAACCTTATATCTCATGTGTGTTGCAATCTTGTGATATCTGAGATAATACACATGCCTTATGAACATATGAATGTTTAATTGCACTTTTTCCTATTACTTGATTGCACCAATTTTGGTGCACATTCATAAACCGATATATGCTTTGACTTATGCCCATTTGTACATGTGTCCAGGCTGCACCATAGTACACTGCTTTATGCATTTAAGTTGAGTCCGAGCTGGCTTGAATTTAACCTCATGCACACTTGCACTACATTGAGCCTTCGAGCGTGACCTTTGTAATTGTCCATGAGATTTCATCGAGGTTCGACCTTGTGATATCTATAGTTGCACACTATGCATATCATGAGTTATGTATTGTACTTGGTGTTGTATTCGCTGGTTTTTATGTCTTGTTAGGAGTTGTTTGTGAGGCAAAGGCAGTGTTGTTTCTTGTTTGGCTGTGGTTTCTTGTTGGGCTCAAGGAAGGCATCTGGCTGTTGTGATTTCAGGTAAAGATTGTCCTTTAATTTGGTATTTTTCTAGTGAGGCCAGCTTGTCAGAGACATGCTCCGGCTGTGAGCTAAAGTAATTTGTTCTGATTATGTGATGTTCTTGGTTGTTTGGTTCTCTTTGGAGCTATTCAGTGTGAGAGGTGACCTTTGTGAGTGTTGACTGCTTTGCAGTAGTGTGTGAAGTGAGCTCATTGTGCTGATTGTGGGCCGCAACTTTTTTCACTTGTTTGTGAACATAACTGCTTAGGCAGGTTGTTGTAAGTTCTATTTTAGGTCTTTTATATGCATTTCAATTTCCTAAGCTACACCCTGCTCGGTGAACGACTAGTTTATTCTAGGACTTTTCTGTTGTGACTTAGATTTAGGGCTGTATATCGGACATAGCAGTCCGTTGTTCGACTCGGTCCGAAGTTATAAGATGTCAGGTCCGTGTTCGTCCGATTTTCTTATAGGACAGAGCTTTGACACACCATCCTGTCCAATCCAAAATGTTCGATGTTTTCTATTGTCCGAATGTTGTCCGTCCGTTGTCCGGCTCGTATGAACAGTGTTCGAACTCAATGCTTGTTTGGTCCGTGTCCGTCCGAATCTCTTATAGGACAGATCTTGGACACACCTTCGTCCGGTCCGGTCCGACCCGTTTACACCCCTACTTAGATTTGTAAAATGCCTGTAGCAGGTAAGCAATCTACTTACCTTATGTATATTACTATAATCATTATTTGTTGTAATGAAAATAGTGTTACAGACCGCTATGAAAACCGGTTGACCTTGCCAATTTTTTTTTAAATATTTGTTTAATTTTGATTTTGCACAATCTATATTTGTTTCTTTTTCCATCTTGCTGCGTTATTCATTTGACTGGCATAAAAGATGTCTAGATACAAGCTGAAAGTAGAAGATATCAAATCAAGATCAACAAAAGACATAAACTCGAGTTGGTATGAGTAAGAAAAGAGAAATGTCGTAAGCGAGTGTGTGGAGCAAGGAGAGCATATAATTTATATAGTGAAAAATTATATTATATTTGAGAATTGAATATAATGGAAGTAAATACTGTCTACTGTTTGAAATTAAAATAAAATATCCATTGAATAAAATTGCGACTCAATTACATTGTTATACAAATATTTATTTAATTTTATGAAAATAAATAGTACAATAAACAAACACATTTAACGAATATATGTAACAACCCGGAAAATCTGAGCCAATTTAAAAATTTTATTTTGGCGATTTTAACAGATTTTTAGAATTTAAAATGGTTTATTTTAAATAATAACGACGGAAAATTTATTTTCGACGACGTTAAAACGAATAAATTTATTTTAATTACATAACGAGCCTGAAATGGCACAGTATTTCGGAAATTCGATTTCAAACTTTGAATGAACATACAGGATTCAATATAAGTCAGAATTGAACGAAACAAGTAATATTTGAATCTGATTATTGATATCTTTCTAACGAAGCTAAGAAACTGAGATTCCACTTTATAGAGTGTAAGTTACGTCCAGTTTAAAATTTAAAATAGTCGCTATGGAATTTATATATATTATATATATTTATAATATATATAAGGCCCTTAAAAATGGAAATTTTGCAAACGACCTCTGTTTTCGACGAAACCACTTTTGTTGTATTCGGGGTGTCAAATTATTGCTAGATTCCAAAATTCAGAATTTTTGAAATCAATATGTGAGTGTGGCGAAAGAAAACGTGTTATGACAGTTTCAATCAATTTTGATCGACCTAAAAATGGCCTTTTTTCAAACGGTCTCAGAATTCAACGAAATCAGTTTTGTTGGGACCGTATCGTCAATACGAAGCTAGAAATAATTTTTCTGGAATTTCTCGGGTCCGTATGTGACCCCGGTAATTTAAAATGTACGTTCAAATTAAATATATATAGAATTATATTGTAATTTTAACGAAAACTGATCGTAACGATTGAATTGGCCTACGTGGCATATCCCATTGAGTTCGGAATGAGGGTAATTAAATAGGGACGACAGTTGGTGGGTTTGATTTCGAGTTCGAAATAAAAAGGTACTTTTTGAAATTAAAAATAATTAAATTATATATATTAGCCCCCCTTTTTCCCTCTTCTCTCTCTTCCTTTTAGATCTGAAATAAAAAAAATTGAAAACCCGTCGCCCAGGCGGATCGCCAGCGCCCCCCATGGCGCCGTCGCCGCTCCTCCCTGGGTGCGCCGCCGCTGGCGGACCCTATCCCCCCTCTCCAATCTCGAGACCCCCAAGAAACCCCCCTAAACCCGATTTGAACCCACCGCCAAACCTCCCCAGGCCCCACCACGTCCAACGCCACCCTCCACCACCTGCCACCACCGCCTGCGCCCCCTTCTGGCCCCAGCACCGCCTTCCACCCCCTAGAAAATCCAAACCCGAAGCAACCCCCCCCCACCCCGGAAACACTCAGCCTCGCCTCCGTTCAGCCCTGACCGACGCCACCTCGAGTCGCGCGCCAACCACCTGAAGACCCCTCTGCGCCTCCCCCCTCCCCCCGACCTCTAATCCGACTGTAAGTTTTAATTTATTTTGTTTAGTTGATTATTTTATTTACTCAATGTAATTAGAAAAAAAATGAATGATAAAATTCAGTTTAATATATATATATAAGATTGCATAAAAACGTTATTTTTATTAGGAAGTACTTTTAAATAGAAATAGGGTTTTTATTTATAAAAGATTAGATTTTTATACATGAAACCATATGATTTTCAAACATAGAATAGATTTTTGATAGAAGAAAAAAATTAGATTTAACTTTTTTGAAAGTAGCGAAAAAAACCTGATTTTTATATGTAGCGATTACATTTAGAAAAAGATTTGATTTTTAAAACTAAAAAGATTTGATTTTTAAAACTAAAAAGTTATGATTTTTAAATTAGAAAATGTATGATTTTTCCAATAGAAAAACTTTGGTTTTTAGAAATAGAAAGACGAGATTTTTAAGTAGGTAAAAACAAGATTTTTGGCAATAGAAAAATATAAACTTTTTTATATGGAGCGAAATAAAAATATGATTTTTATAGCGTTGAGATAAAAATGTATTTTTTAACATAAACTATGTGAAAACAGATTACGTTGAAACCACAACGAAGATTTTCTACATCAGAAGAGTCGTGGCGTTGGTTTAGCTTCTAGGTGAGAACTTCTCACTCTAATTTTCTTACACAGTTATTATAGTTTAACTGCATAAGAATTGTTTCCCCGTCGTCCACAGACCATGGACAAATTGTGTGTTTGTTTGATTTCTGTTTGGTTTGTTTGTTTGGACTAGTTAATTGGTTTGGATTGGTTTGTTGGCTTGAATTAGGTTAGGGAAATGAAATGGTATTGATTAGAATTAGTATGAGAATGGCGAGGCCATTTGTAGATTGGGGATAAGGCGAGGCCTAATCCCGGACCTAGTATCGTGCCGTTATGCCGCCGAAATTTTCTAAAAAGTGTTAGAAAAATTTAGCTAAGTAAAAATAATATTTTTAGCTTATAACGACGTTAAATAAAATAATTATTGGATAGTTAAAATTAGTTAACACATCCATATACAAGTCGGACGAATTGTATATGCTCGCCTATTTTTATGATATCGATTGGGTCGATAATTTTACACATCGCCCAACTGCACGAATTATAATCTGTGTTTGCTGTTTGAAACCCCACACGGGTATTGGGATGATATTTGACGTACACAAATCCCAATTGTGTAAGGATATGTCGACTGATTGGTTGACAAATTGTGATAAGCTTTATTTGTTTATTTTAAAGCTTATACAGTGTAGAAGCACTTTGGATGATTGTTGATTATTTATTTTGCTTGTTATATACATGTGTGTATGAAATCCATATAACTAACCTTATATGGTAACTGATTGGGTCTTATTCCAGTTCAGAATAACGAATATTTTAAATAAGGAATATTTTGAAATAAAATTCAGTAAAGGATTAAAATATTGAAATACGAGAAGCCGTATTAATTAGAGTTGCGCCATTTAGATGCGAATGATATTTATATCGATTTTATTCGTTTTATAACGAATATCGAAAAGGAAAAGATTTCAAAATATGAAGTTTTGAAAATATTATCATTAGAATATTTTAATGGTAAAGGCTATTCAGTTTTGATTTAAAAATGAGGTAAAAGTGGGAATCGTTTTAAAACGAATTTATAAAATACGTTTGAACGATATATATTATATATATACATATATATATAATATATATATATATATATTTATTTAATGGCCTGAATAGAACGCGCCGCGCCGTGGCCATTCACGAATTTCGACCATCGACTTCGAATTGATGTTACGGGAGATCCGACCGTCGGATTCTCCTAAAACCAGAACTGTTGGGTTCGTATCGAAAAGAGCTTTCTAATGAATATAAGAAATTTGAAATCTAATGGTTGGATTTGGAATTATGTCCAAATCAAATTGGGAAAGGGTCGCTGTAAGTGCAGTTCGACGACCGTTCATGGAAATCAACTGTAAGGGCCTTGACAAAATTATTAAAAATATTAATAATTTGTGTAAAATCATAATAAATGATTTGGGAAGAATTAGGGTGAAAAATTCCATGTTTAAAAAGATAAAAATATATTTTGTCGAATTGAACTAGTTTATAACTAGTATTAAAATCCAATTATTTTTAAATATATAAATGGGATTGAGAATGGTTTTTGAGAATAACCAGAATTTCCAATATATGAGTTAGATGGATTTGAATCAAAATTATCTTCAGAATATTTTGATATTGGATTTTGTGATTATACGGATATTGTTATGGGAATTTGAAAGATATATTTTATATCGTTATTTCCAATACGACATTTGTTGGTTTCAGAATTCGATATTGAATATAAGCCGATATAATTTCTATTCAGAGCCTTATATTTAATAATCGAATTGGATTTTGGGTTTGTCGTGAACGGTGTCTTCACAAACACTGTTCTTAGACCCAACGGAGTTAGGAAAATCAGAAACTAACTGAAGATTAACTAAGTCGAATGGTTCCCTGGGTATTGGTCTGATGTTGGTTTCGGCCTTCGGGATTAATACTTAGGGAATTGTTCTCTTACTAATTTACGGTTAGAAATATATGGAATGTGATTTTGGGTTTATCATGAGCTATGTTTTAAATGACATTAGTTCTTTAATCCAGTTAAAGATAAGATTAATTTCTTAACTTTGAAAGGTCATTAAGTAATGATTTTTGGGATTAAAGCTGAATTAGAGTTTTAATGAATCTTTAATTAGATTGGGATGGGAAGTGATAATTTAAATTATCAAATTTGGGAAAATGATCGAGAATGGAGTATCACCAGTTTTGCTCCTAGCAATAGTTAAATCTTTAATTAGATTTGAACGTGAAATGGTAATTAAATTTACCGATAACACTGAGGTGTTAGATATGGAGTATTACCAGTTTAGCTCCAGGGGATAAATAGGTTGGGATTGGGAAATTAAACAAATAATTACTTCGGTGTGGTTCGCTAATCCCCACTAGTTTGGAAAACCATAATATGGTTTGAAATGATATCCAAAGGAAGATTAAAGATTAAATTTAAAAGAATTTATCTTTGTTAAAATTAATGGGAACCTTTCCCAAAGAATGTGAATATTTAAATAAAATAATTTTCAGGAATGGAATGAGGCATATGTTGTGTTTTATAGCAATTGTTTATTATATACGCGAGTTATTCAGAAAGGTCGGGTTTATACCCATTCTGAATAACTGATTCGGCAATAAGTCGAAGATGAAGACGGTGGTTGAAGACCGGAGTTCTTCACATCGTTTGGAATATTACTGATGATCTTGATTGGGCCGTATACCCAAGAGTTGGTGATCATCCAGACGTACTTGGAGATCGATGGATATGCGAGGAATAAGGTTCCTCCGGTTTCGTTTAGACCCAGAACAAACATATAAATGGATGTGTGTCTGACATTGGATTTTATTCTATGATGATTGATCTCTATTAAATATATATCTGTTTGGCGGCGGAGAATTTATTCTCTTGCTTAACGCCCTTCTATGAGACATACGAGCTCAGAGGTTATATATCGATAGAAATCAGTCGCATGGCGTGAATTGCCTGTGTGGCATGCGAAGATGCAGTGATCAAGGCTTTTGTTGAAAAGCAGAGTCTTGTGGTTGATGATCAAAGCACGGCCTGTGTCGCGTAGCTTTGTGTATGGCATTAATTCGCGAGCCTCACACCTTGGTATGAGTTAAAAACGGGGTAAGGGACGCAGTGAGAACATGACGTTTCTTTCTAGCTATGAGTGGCATCAGTGGTTTTACCGCCCTGACGAGTTTGACTTATGTGGTTGTTGGATTGTGAGGCGCCTCGGATATAGGTCTGTTAGGACCAGGAAACGTGTGTTCAGGAATAACCAATCCTCAAACGTAAGAGAGGACCGGCACTGCAGGATCCAGGGGTTGCCCAGAGTGTGTAGTCCCGAGACATTTGCTAGAGTGTCTCGAAGCGGAGAGGAGTACATCCCTTGCCTAGACTCATGATGGAATCCAATTTCCAATACGTGATATTTCAATTTTAATTGTAGAGCCTAGTATTGGCGACATAGTAACATGGGATGCTATGCCGTCTATGATTGATACATTTATATTTGAAGCTGTTTTGACACTTTATACATATAGTAGTATCAAAATGATTTGTCTTAAACGTACTAAGCACGTTCGGCTATTATAAGGTAAAACCCTATCCTTCGGCTTGCGTTGCATTGTGTGATGGGATCTGGGTCTTATAATAGCTTCATTTTTCCAAAAAGTATTTCGCTATCTGTTTTATGCACCAGTATTCTTGGGAGGAAACCCGTTCCGTGTTATACGGCGTGATCCCTTGATTTACTTTATTTCTAAAGTAAAGTTTTGAATAAATTTTTTAGTTCTCACACCAGTCACATGACTGACCTGGAGTTTATTCTTTTAACCTAAACTCTGGGTGCCCCTATTTTCCGCACGGGCAGCTAGTAGTTTTGGTTTTGCAGATTTATATTCACAGGATCCTTACAGCTGGAACGATACTCGGAAAGCTCTGTATCCGTGTATTTCTTTCAGTTACGTATTGTATTGTTTTTCCGCTGCTACGTATTTAAATGTAATTTAAATCTCTGATATTTATCTGTGGTATAATATTTATTCATACCCTATATATTCTGTACTCTGATGTAATTGTTGTCAATAGCAATGAAATGTTATTCTGTTTGTGTTCTGATTTGTCGTGTTCTCAGGTAATCCGTGCTTTCCTTCACGGGGAAGTTCAGGTCGCAACATTTGGTATCAGAGCTTTGGTTTACAAAGCTCGAGAACAAGACACGTTAGAACCAAACAAAAGAATTCATCGGAGATTGGATTAGAAATATCCAATAAGAATGACTCGTTAGAGATGGGATCAGTAGTGTCCTCGAACGAGTCGAAAGAGTGTTATTTTTAGAAAATAAAAATGAAAACAAACTTGGTTTGTGAAATCTAAACTATATTCTACGTATTTGAATAATTATTTTATATTGATTTGGACAATCAAGTATATCAAGATTTTGCATATACGCCTAGCTAGCGTGTATATGAAGTCTTAAATATACTGGATAGATATAGAATCACACCCTAGTCGCCCGGGGATGATTCTGATGATAGCGGCTGCATCATTAGAATTTATGTTCGAGTTTCAAAAGTGTGATTTCTATATATTTCCAATTGGCTGGTGTGAGAACCAAAACTAAATAGGGCTTATTGTTTGTGACTTGGCATCAAAAACATGATTTTTGAATATCTAAAAATTATGAATTTAAACGTTAACCAACTAATTGATTGATGGTTGTGTTATTTGATAATTGGTTTGATTTGTTTAAAATTTTGAACCATTATGCCTAATTGTACCAAATATTGAACTGAATGGAAAACTTATCGCATTTTCACATATGTATATGTATATACATTGAAAAGGTCATTGCAAGGCGGCTATAGCAGAGGAATAAAATTGTTTGTCCTACAAATAGGTACATGTTTATTGTATTTCTTGGGGTTTTTGACGATTTTATGAGCTGATTGACTAGCCGCTTGGCTATTTCTTTTTCTTTTTGAGATCAGAAGGCAAGGAATGTATGGAAATATCGGGATTTTCCCAGGGATCCCCATGCAGGGGAGGTTATGGCGAAATTTTTCGAAAATTTAGGGTGTTAGCCAAATTTTTGAAAAAATTGAAAAGTTTTCAGAAACCGAAAAGTTGAAAACTTAAGCCATAATTATAATAGTGAAAGTTGAGTTGATTATAAAACAACTTTCAGCTTCGTTCCTTTTCGAGGACGAAAAGATTTTAAGTTGGGGAGATTGTAACAACCCGGAAAATCTGAGCCAATTTAAATTTTTTATTTTGGCGATTTTAACAGATTTTGAGAATTTAAAATGGTTTATTTTAAATCATAACGACGGAAAATTTATTTTCGACGACGTTAAAATGAATAAATTTATTTTAATTATATAACGAGCCTGAAATGGCGTGGTATTTCGAAAATTCGATTTCAAACTTTGAATGCACATACATGATTAAATATAAGTCAGAATTGAACGAACCCAGAAATATTTGAATCTGATTAACGATATCTTTCTAACGAAGCTAAGAAACTGAGATTTCACTTTATAGAGTGTAAGTTACATCCAGTTTAAAATTTAAAATAGTTGCTATGGAATATATATATATATTATATATTTATAATATATATAAGACCCTTAAAAATGGAAATTTTGCAAACGACCTCTATTTTCAATGAAACCACTTTTATTGGATCCAGGGTGTCAAATTATTGCTAGATTCCAAAATTCAGAATTTTTGAAATCAATATGTGAGCGTGGCGAAAGAAAACGTATTTTGACAGTTTTAGTCAATTTTGATCGACCTAAAAATGGCCATTTTTCAACCTGTCTCAAAATTCGACGAAATCAGTTTTGTTGGGTCCGTATCGTCAATACGAAGCTAGAAATAATTTTTCTGGAATTTTTCGGGTCCGTATGTGACCCCGTTAATTTAAAATGTACGTTCAAATTAAATATATATAGAATTATATTGTAATTTTAACGAAAACTGATCGTAACGATTGAATTGGCCTACGTGGCATATCCCAATGTGTTTGGAATGAGGGTAATTAGTTAGGGACGACAGTCGGTGGGTTTAATTTCGCGTTCGAAATAAAAAGGTACTTTTTGAAATTAAAAATAATTAAATTATATATATTAGCCCCCCCTTTTCCCTCTTCTCTCTCTTCCTTTTAGATCCTAAATAAAAAAAATTGAAAACCCGTTGCTTAGGCGGATCGCCAGCGCCCTCCCCATGGCGCCTTCTCCGCCCCTCCCTGGGTGCGCCGCCGCTGGTGGACCCCATCCCCCCTCTCCAATCTCGAGACCCCTACCAAACCCCCCTGAACCCGATTTGAACCCGCCGCCAGCCCTCCCTAGGCCCCACCACGATCAAAGCCACCCTCCACCACCTTCCACCCCCACCTGCGCCCCCTTCTGGCCCCAACGTCGCCTTCCACCCTCCCAGAAAACCCAAACCCGAAGCAACCCCCCCTAACCACCTGAAGACCCCTCTACGCCCCCCCTCCCCCCTCCCCCCCCCCCCCGACCGCTAATCCGACTGTAAGTTTTAATTTATTTTGTTTAGTTGATTATTTTATTTACTCAAAGTAATTAGAAAAAAAATGAATGATAAAAATCAGTTTAATATATATATATATATAAGATTGCATAAAAACGTTATTTTTATTAGGAAGTACTTTTAAATAGAAATAGGGTTTTTATTTATAAAAGATTTGATTTTTATATATGAAACCATATGATTTTCAAACATAGAATAGATTTTTGATAGAAGAAAAAAATTAGATTTTCCTTTTTTGAAAGTAGCGATAAAAACCTGATTTTTATATGTAGCGATTACATTTAGAAAAAGATTTGATTTTTAAAACTAAAAAGATTTGATTTTTAAAACTAAAAAGTTATGGTTTTTAAATTAGAAAAGGTATTATCTTTACAATAGAAAAGCTTTGATTTTTAGAAATAGAAAGACAAGATTTTTAAGTAGGTAAAAACAAGATTTTTGGCGATAGAAAAATATAAACTTTTTTTATATGGAGCGAAATAAAAATATGATTTTTGTAGCGTTGGGATAAAAATGTGATTTTTAACATAAACTATGTGAAAACAGATTACGTTGAAACCACGGCGAAGATTTTCTACATCAGAAGAGTCGTGGCATTGGTTTAGCTTCTAGGTGAGAACTTCTCACTCTAATTTTCTTATACAGTTATTATAGTTTAACTGCATATGAACTGTTTCCCCGTCCTCCACAGACCATGGACGACTTGTGTGTTTGTTTGATTTCTGTTTGGTTGGTTTGTTTGGACTAGTTATGTAATGACCCGCATTTTTCAGCGATAATAATTAATTTATGTAATTATTTAAATAGTGGTTTAGAGAATTAAATGGTCGTTTAATTAAATTATATGGAGTATTTAATCAATTTAAATAACAGGATAATATATTTAATTCAGAAATAATCAAAAATATTGGAATTCACAATATTGTATAAATGGATTATTTAAAATATATAATTCAGTTTAGAGTTGAATTTGAATAACGAATATATTGAATCGACGACGTTATAACGTATAGTTTATAATATAATTATAAACGAGCGCGTAACGTCGTGGCAGTTCGCTATTTGGCGATTCGAACTTTAAACGAGTATACAGGAACCGTTTTAAATAGGATTTCTACGAAACAAGAAACGCGTGGAGCTGGTGGAGTATATTTTTCTAGTGGAAGAGAAAATTCAAGATTTCGTCGTGTAGATTTAGATTTATGGTCAAATCAAATTTTAGAAAAGTCGCTGTGGAATTCCTTTATAATTTATAATGATTTATTTATGTTTTTAAAAAGGAATTTCCTTATAAATCGAATATCGATTTAATTAGGATTTGAAATATCGAGTTAGAAATTCATATAGGAATATTCTAGAGCTGTACGGTATTCCATGTGAATATATATACTATAATATTTATTTATAAATATTTAATTTAATTGTATTTAAATATATTTATATATTTAAAAGGGTTATTTAGGGCCTTAAAAATAGCTAGTTTTGCAAACGACCTCAGAATTCGACGAAACTAATTTTGTTGGATTCGTAATGTCAAATTATCATTAGATTTCAAGTTTCATGATTTTTAGAGTCAGTGTGTGGCCGTACGGGATTTTAATGTGAAAAACAGTCGATAAATCGACCTTTAAAAATACGCTGTGTGAGCAAATGGAGTCGGAATTTGATGAAACCAGTTTCATTAGGACCGTAATGTTGAACTGTAGCTGCATCTCTAGTTTTGTGGTTTTTGAGTATCATATGTGATGATATGGATTTTTAGAAGATGATTACAAATAACGATTAAATAAAAATGAATATTAAAATATTTATATTTTTCTATAAATACACCCCCTACCCCCCTTTAACCTAATTCATTTCCTCAGAAGTCAACACAAACCAAAACGCGCCGCGGTTCCTTTTCTCTTCAAAACCGTGAGTTTTAAATCCCAAATCAATTCAAATAAAATGCTACAAATCATATATATATATATATATATGAGTTGGTATTGATGTATGCTTCAGTCTCATGCCCATTTTTCTGTGTTCGATGGTGGCTAGTTCAATGTCGGTTTTGGGCATAAGTTCTAGGGTTGGTGTTCGAACAAAATACAGAGGGTTATAGCTCGAATGGATAATGGATTTGAGTTTGTGAAGGTGAGGCGCACCTCGTGTGTGATTTTGGTGGCTTTTGGGGTTAAAAGTGGTCGCTGCCCATGTACAGCTCGAGACAGGCTGAGTGACGCAGGCTTGGGGAGGCCACCGTGGTGTGAGTGAGTGGGATGAGTGGAAAGAGGATGGAAGGAGAGGAATATTGGCGATTTTTATTTGAATTTAAATATACTGGTGGAGGAGCAGTTGGTGATGAAAGTACGTTAATGGAGGTCGAAGCTTTTCCTGGAGTTCACGAAGTGGTATTTGGGAAGATGAAGGAAGATGGCTTGGTAATTAGTTTGGTAATGGGCTTGAGGTAAGGGGCAAGGCCCAATTGAAAGTAAAAATCCGAGTTTTGTTTTAATTAAAAAGTATATGAACTTGTAATGATCATATCTCCATCATACGTAATCAGAATTTCGAACGGTTAGATCCGTCAGGATCATATGGACGAACACTTCACAATGGAACTGGTTTGAAGTGGATTGGAGCTCGTTGGAATTTACGGTGAATTAAATTGTTTGAACTGAATCAAACAAACAGTTTATCGTTCTTTAACGATGAACTGCCAAAGTGAGAAAAACTCACCAACTCTGAATAGTTTATATTTTTATAACGTATTTGTAGAACTGTTAAATATTGGTTGATTGTTGTGTGTTGATTGTTTGATTGAACTGCTAGTCAGTTGGTTGGAATATATATATATATATATAAATCGTTAAGTATATATTGATTCTGTTTAGCAGAATATTTCATATTGAAATGAAATCGATGTTAATTATATTGTTTAACATCTGTGATGCAGGGAAACAGGTGGAGGGACCTAACTGGGTTCCTCAATATTTGTAATACTGTTCTATTCATATATTATGTTATATGATGTGATATGAAATCTGTTGATGATTTTGTATGTTTGAACGATACTAATCATTGTATATGGTACGTTAAATACCATAAGGAATACTGGAATGTAAAAAGGGGATTTTCAAAGTGTAATTTGAAAATAAATTTTTTATATAAAATCGATGGACTTTATATATAAAAGAAAAGGGATTTTATAAAAGAAATTAATAAAAAAATCAAAGTGAACTCGAAAAGGAGATATTAGTAAAACACTTACAAATGGAATCGTAAAGGAAATTTTATTTATAAAATCAAGGGATTTTATAAAAGGGAATTTATTTATAAAATCAAAGGATTTTATAAAGAGGGATATTTATTGGGAAAATAAATAAATCATATAGAGGATATTTACTTAGAAAGTAAATAGAAATGTAAAACGAATATTTACTTAGAAAGTAAATAGAATTATATAAAGGAAATATTTATATGAAATAAATATAAACAAATATAAAGGGAAACCAAATATGAAACAAATATAAAGGGAAACCATATGTGAAACAAATATAAAGGGAAACCAGATGTGAAACAAATAAAAAGGGAAATTATTTGTGAAAAGGATTTGAAAAGGAAATATTTGTAAACCATTTACAAATAGAATGGAAAAAAGGAGTTATTATTTATGAAACAAACAGAGTTAACCAGATAGAGTTAATTGAACATAGTTAATCGAATTAGGATTATTTGAATATTAATTATTCAGTTAGGGTTGATCAAATATAGTTATTTGAGTTAGAGTTAGTCAAACATAGTTATTCAGGATGAGTGCCATTTCGTACGACTGCTAGCGTAATTCACAGGGCTGTAAATAGCCTAAGGCGGTCGGATGTTTCCTGAGGGAATCAGGCGTAACCATTGTGATTGCTGCGATCTAGAGTCAAGCGAATGGAGTTAAGTAATGGAGTTAAGTAATCGAGTTAAGTAATCGAGTAAAGTAATCGAGTTAAGTAATCGAGTCATCGAGTTAAGTGAATCAAGTAAGTTAATCGATGAGAGTTATCGAGTTAAGTGAATCGAGTTGAGTTAATCGAGTATGGTTAGTCAAACCAAGTGAGTCGAATCGAGTGGGTCGAACCAAGTTACTCGAGCCTAGTTAATCGAACCAAGTTAGTCGAGTCGAGTTAATCGAGTCGAGTTGGTCAAGTCGAGTCAGTCGAGTGGTTCAAGTCGAGTTAGTCGAGTCGAGTTAATCTAGTCGAGTTAGTCAAGTCGAGTTTGTCGAGTTAAGTTCGTCGAGTCGAGTAAATCGAATTTAGTTATTCAAAAGGAGTTTATCGATTATAGTTTAATCGAAAGGAGTTTATAGATTATAGTTTAATCGAAAGGAGTTTATCGATTATAGTTTAATCGAAAGGAGTTTATCGATTTTAGTTTAATCGAAAGGAGTTTAACGAATTTAGTTATTCGGGAAGGAGTAATCGAATATAGTTTACTCGAAAAGAGAGATTATCGAATATCGTTTATTCGAAAGGAAGAGTTATCGAATATATGTTATTCGAAAGAGTGGGTTAATCGAATATGAGATATTCGAAGTGAGTTAATCGAATATTAGTTATTCGAAGGAGTTAATCGAATAGAGATTACTCGAAAGAGAATTATACGTCAAATTCAATTATATCGAATTCGGGAAAGTATTGTTTACTTTCCGGTTTTTAAAATCAAGATTTATTTATTTATAAATAAATTAGTCGTTAGGTTAATTATTCAAATTAAAGAATAAAAGTTATAATTAAAGTTAGATATTTCGAAAGTAGGGATTTTAACGTTATCGTTATAACCAATGTTTCAATAAAGAAGTGGATTCGTAAATAGAATCGAAAGTTACGTAAGGAATTTGTTAAAAGATTAAAAGATAAAATTTGACCATTTCGATGTTAAACGTTGTTCGGTTAAGGTCTAGGAGGTAATTATACCCCAACTTGATTGACTTCCTTCTTAACTGAGGAATGGTAAGGTTTGATCGTGAAGGAGTTTCGTAAATGCTTTTCCAAATAAGAAATCAGAAATGTTTTCTGATAAAAGAAAAATAAGAATTTAGAATCCATGGAAACAGGAGATAAGTAAATTAATGAACTAAAGAGATAAATGTTAAATGATGATTGATCGATAGAATTTCCATCTGAAAATAATATCGTCGTTTGCACACGTGTTTTTCTTTGATAGTTAAATCACAGACTATCAAGGTTTTGACCATTTTAACGTTGTTAATATGGAGAGAACGGTTGGATTATTGTCCAAAGAACCACTCTGTATTGGCATAAGCGTTGCGAATCATATATGCCAAAGAAATTGAAGACGGAGTAAAGTGAAAGGGCTGTTGTATAAATCTTAGATAACAATTGCCTAAGATGGATGTACTGAATAGTTCCTTCAGTTTTTCCAGTCCTAGGACAACTTGAATGGACGAGTGTCTGACAGAGTATATCTGATAAATCGCGTAAGTTGATCATTTTCAAATGTACTTACGTTGGTGGCGGAGGAATTCGTTTCTCTTAGCTTATACCCGTGGTATTTTTGAGGAAATCAATTTGTGATTTGACGGGTATGATGATGTGGCATTCAAGGTAAATGAATGAGTAATCTGTTGAAAGATACGTTATGACCTCCAGCCTCATCAACTGGGAAATGACAGAAATCGGGCAGGCAGCATGGCTAAGTGGGTCATACCCAAGCAAGGTATATTGTCACCATCTAGAGAATATTCATATTTGTACTTATTTCAATTTTGTATCTCCCGGGAATGGTTATGTTGGTTTACCAATAGTTAGGTGATAATATATTCGATACACTCAAGCGAAATGAGTGGTCGGTCATGTGTGGCCGAGTTAACAAGATGTTCTTGTTGAACTCTATAGCTTCTAGAGTACACTGATCGGAAGTTGGACCCATACCTTGTCAGAGTTGGAAATCCATTACCCAATAAGCGCCCTCGGTGTTTGATTGTATTATAGTATGTGGAACGTGAGATGAAAGCATTCCACTAGATTGATATTACTTGTGATTAGATATTATTATAATATCAGAAGAATATTGTTTTAAAAATGATTATCCTTTCCTTTGAAAGGATTTGTAAAGTTAAACAGGTAATTTGAGTTTACTCACACCAGTCACATGACTGATCCAGAGTTTATTTTGTTTTGTTTTCCCTAAACTCTTGGGTGCCTAAATTTGTATGGGCCGTCAAGTAGTCGGGATTTACAGGTACTTGAAGAGCTGGAGCAGGAGGCTTCAAAATCATATAGCTATTGATTATTTCCGCTGTGTTGTAAGTGTGGTACTTTGAAATGATATGTATATTCAAGTACAAATGTATATTTCAAGTTATGTTATATGTTATTCGTTCCGCTGTAAGGTTCGTGTTACTCTGATGTTGTGTTGTTCTTCCTCTTCTATTCTAAGTTTCTATCTTATCTATTCTCACCCTCTAATTTCTTTCATTAACCATCTGGTTATTTTCGATCCTTGGGTGTTCGATATGTGTTGTATATCGGATAACCAAGATCGACTTTTTCCGGGTCGTTACAAGTTAATTGGTTTGGATTGGTTTGTTAGCTTGAATTGGGTTTGGGAAATGAAATGGTATTGATTAGAATTGGTATGAGAATGGCACGGCCATTAGTAGATTGGGGATAAGGAGAGGCCTAATCCCGGACCTAGTATCGTGCCGTTATGCCGCCGAAATTTTCTAAAAAGTGTTAGAAAAATTTAGCTAAGTAAAAATAATATTTTTAGCTTATAACGACGGTAAATAAAATAATTATTGGATAGTTAAAAATAGTTAACACATCCATATACAAGTCGACGACTTGTATATGCTCGCATATTTTTATGATATCGATTGGGTCGATAATTTTACACATCGCCCAACTACACGAATTATAATCTGTGTTTGTTGTTTGAAACCCCACACGGGTATTGGGATGATATTTGACATACACAAATCTCAATTGTGGAAGGATATGTCGACTGATTGGTCGACAAACTGTGATAAGCTTTATTTATTTATTTTAAAGCTTATACAGTGTAGAAGCACTTTGGATGATGGTTGATTATTTATTTTGCTTGTTATATACATGTGTGTATGAAATCCATATAACTAACCTTATATGGTAACTGATTGGGTCTGATTCCAGTTCAGAATAACGAATATTTTAAATAAGGAATATTTTGAAATAAAATTCAGTAAAGGATTAAAATATTGAAATACGAGAAGCCGTATTGATTAGAGTTGCGCCATTTAGACGAGAACGATATTTATATCGATTTTATTCGTTTTATAATGAATATCGAAAAGGAAAAGATTTCAAAATCTGAAATTTTGAAAATATTATCATTAGAATATTTTAATGGTAAAGGCTATTCAGTTTTGATTTAAAAGTGAGGTATAAGTGGGAATCGTATTAAAACGAATTTATAAAATACGTTTGAACGATATATATATTATATATATATTTAATGGCCTGAATAGAACGCGCCGCGCCGCGGCCGTTCGTGAATTTCGACCATTGACTTCGAATTGATGTTACGGGAGATCCGACCGTCGGATTCTCCTAAAACCGGAACCGTTGGTTTCGTTTCGAAAAGAGCTTTCTAACGAATATAAGAAATTTGAAATCTAACGGTTGGATTTGGAATTATGTCCAAATCAAATTGGGAAAGGGTCGCTGTAAGTGCAGTTCGACGACCGTTCATGGAAATCGACTGTAAGGGCCTTGAAAAAATTATTAAAAATATTAATAATTTGTGTAAAATCATAATAAATGATTTGGGAAGAATTGGGGTGAAAAATTCCATGTTTAAAAAGATAAAAATATATTTTGTCGAATTGAACTAGTTTATAACTAGAATTAAAATCCAGTTATTTTTAAATAAATAAATGGGACTGAGAATGGTTTTTGAGAATAACCAGAATTTCCAATATATGAGTTGGATGGATTTGAATCGAAATTATCTTCAGAATATTTCGATATTTGATTTCGTGATTATATGGATATTGTTATGGGAAGTTGAAAGATATATTTTATATCATTATTTCCAATACGATATTTGTTGGTTTCAGAATTCGATATTGAATATAAGCCGATATAATTTCTATTCAGAGCCTTATATTTAATAATCGAATTGGATTTTGGGTTTGTCGTGAACGGTGTCTTCACTAACACTGTGTAACAACCCACATTCTACGCATCTAGGATCGTAGAATATTTATTTCTTTTTCTAGGTAAGTCGTATGGTCGTGTACTTTTGGGAAACGACTAGTGGGGTCATTTCCCATGTTCATGATTTTTGCCAATTTTTAAATGACCGTTTTACCCCTAGTTGATCTTTTTTCGTCCATAACTTTTGACTGGAAAGGAATTTTGACCTGAAACCACTTCCATTAGCTCCGGATGATGGTTTCTCTTTCCGTAGAGTGGTCACAATAGCCAAACGGACTTACCGTTTGGGAGATATGAATAAAGTGAGGTTTAAAGGGTTATTTTCAGCTAATTGGGCTTAACCGGGTAATTAGCAGCTAGGCCCAAAGGGGGATTTCGGGATTAGTGGTACTTAGGGGCTGCTAGGGTTATGATTTCGGTTTTTACTTCATTTTCCAGCCGCCTAAGACATTTCTTCAAGTATAGCCATGGCCTCCACCTTCTAATTTCACTCCAAATCACCTCTAATCACTTTCTAATCAAAGATTAAGCAAAACTATAACAAACCAGAGGGGATTAGCACCAAATCAGAGAGAGAGAGTTGCTGTAATACATAGAGATTGGATCTATATCAGAGGAGTTTCAGTTCTGAAAGTTTAATTGTGCCAAAGGTGAGTGATTTGCTTAGTTTTTTCACTAATTACGGCTAATTAGGGTAATTAGCGAAATTATGGCTCAGAAAAATCTAGAAAAATTCCCAAAATTGTAAAACATCATTTTATGCCTCTGATATGAATTTGGGTTAATTTGGACTAATTTTGTTAATCCCGGAATTTAGGGGATTAAGGGGTGATTAGTGTTAATTAGCGAAATTAAGCGTGATAAAATTCTGGAAAAATATTGAGAAATTCATAAATATTTTTTTAGACCTCTGTTAGAAAATTTGGCTAATTTAGTTAAGTTTTACTAATCCTATCATTAGTTGTTCTTAAACATGCTTAAGGGGAAAATATGGATTTTTGGGTATGTTTGATCCGTTTTAACCTATCATATTGTTGTTTTGGTGTTTGTGGTTGATTATGCATGTTGCTATGACTGTATGAAATGCTTTGTGATTGATTTCAATAGTTAGAATGGTTGAAAACGTCGTCGAATGGCGTAAACACTTGCTGGAACAGTCTCAGAAAACAGTGCAGGGTTCGGATCGGATCGGACATAGGGCTCGGATCGGATATGTTGAACTGAGCAAAGAATCCGATCGGATCGGAACCCAACACTTGGGGGAAAATGGCAAAAAGGAAGGCCATGCTAGCTGAACTGGGATCGGATCGGATCGAGGAGGACGGATCAGATCGAGGAGGACAGATCGGATCGAGGAGGACGAATCGGATCGAGGAGGACGGATCGGAGTGAAGGCATGAAGATGGATCGGATAGGAGCATGTGAAGGACGAGGGCACGGATCGGAACGGAGGCACGAGCTGGAGGGGAGATGACACCCGACCCGAGGTAAAGCACCCGAACCGAACCGATGGAGGACAACCGACCCAAACCACACTAGGAGAAGACCCGACCCGAACCGCACCAGGAGAAGACCCGACCTGAACAGATGAAGGACACCCGACCCGAACCGATGGCTTGAGAAGGAACCCGACCCAGTATTGACCAATAACCCGAGATGCAAAGGTAGTCCAATATGGGAAGTTAGAGCTTAGGATCCAGTTGGGAACCAATGAGTTCACTTCATAGTTGGGCTTTGCTGCGGGACGTGTGTTAAGGAGTTGTCGGTATTCATAACTTTGGTTCACCACTGAGAGATGGATAGTGGGCTTGTAGTGATAGTTACACGGGATTGGATTCCGCCATGGCCCAAAGTATTAGGTGACCAAAGTAGTGGATATCGTATGCTTTACGCACAGAGTGAAGGATGTGAGGATGATTGCTATGCTTGATTGTTTGACATCACTATGACATGCACATCCCCACCCCCGTTATCTTTACACCATTTGAAAGGGCACCTTAGAGTGTTGTACAGTATGTAGTGCTAACTCTTTGGTTGCAGGTCCAGGTTCAGGTATGATTGGATTATACCTGTTATTATTCTGTTTAGATGCTTATCGCTCATACCAGACTTTATGTCTGACCCAGAGTTTTATGTCTCTTCTTATTACTCTGGGTGCTCACACGAGCAGACTAGAGACAGGTTAGGTGGATGCACGGGTAGCTGTACTGGAGACAAGCAGGAGGCTTCCACGTATGATATTTATGTATTATCTCCCTATGTTATCGATGGTCACTGCTTGGGCATTAATAGTGTACCTTTTCCTTTCTTTTGTTTAGAGACAGTATTTTTGAAGTTGTAATAAGGATGTTGGATCATAAGCTGTATTTTGGATTTCCGCTGCCATGTTAGACATGATTTAGTTTTTCAGCTTATGCACTGTCTCGCCTGTTTTATGTCAAAGTTATGTGATTATTATATTTTATTCCATGCGCTGTGAGACATTCTACAGGTTCTGTGTTAGTTCTTCACCTTCTTTCTTTCCTTCCGACGACCATTCCGTGCTAGTTAGACATGTGTACAGCGCACTTTCGGAGGAAATGTCGGCTAGTATAGGGCGGGTCGTTACACACTGTTCTTAAACCCAATGGAGTTAAGAAAATTAGAAACTAACTGAAGATTAACTAAGTCGAATGGTTCACTGGGTATTGGTCTGATGTTGGTTTCGGCCTTCGAGATTAATACTTAGGGAATTGTTCTCTTACTAATTTACGGTTAGAAATTAATGGAATGTGATTTTGGTTTATCGTGAGCTGTGTTTTAAATGACATTAGTTCTTTAACCCAGTTAAAGATAAGATTAATTTCTTAACTTTGAAAGGTCATTAAGTAATGATTTTTGGGATTAAAACTGAATTAGAGTTTTAATGAATCTTTAATTAGATTGGGATGGGAAGTGATAATTTAAATTATCAAATTTGGGAAAATGATCGAGAATGGAGTATCACCAGTTTTGCTCCTAGCGATAGTTAAATCTTTAATTAGATTTGAACGTAAAATGGTAATTAAATTTACCGATAACACTGAGGTGTTAAATATGGAGTATTACCAGTTTTGCTCTAGGGGATAAATAAGTTGGGATTGAGAAATTAAACAAATAATTACTTCGGTGTGGTTCGCTAATCCCCACTAGTTTGGAAAACCATAATATGGTTTGAAATGATATCCAAAGGAAGATTAAAGAATAAATTTAAAAGAATTTATCTCTGATAAAATTAATGGGAACCTTTCCCAAAGAATGTGAATTTTTGA
This sequence comes from Allium sativum, assembly GCA_030737875.1. Classification (NCBI taxonomy): domain Eukaryota; kingdom Viridiplantae; phylum Streptophyta; class Magnoliopsida; order Asparagales; family Amaryllidaceae; genus Allium; species Allium sativum. Next base: position 51,966,706 of record CM060909.1, on the reverse strand, counting down.
ATAAAAGAATATTCAGGATTGGAATGAGGCATATGTTGTGTTTTATAGCACTTGTTTATTATATACGCGAGTTATTCAGAAAGGTCGGGTTTATACCCATTCTGGATAACTGATTCGGAAATAAGTCGAAGATGAAGACGGTGGTTGAAGACCGGAGTTCTTCACATCGTTTGGAAGATTACTGATGATCTTGATTGGGCCGAACACCCAAGAGGAGGGAATCAGTTGGTGATCGTCCAGACGTACTTGGAGATCGATGGATATGCGAGGAATAAGGTTCCTTCGGTTTCGTTCAGACCCAGAACGAACATATAATTGGATGTGTGTCGGACATTGGATTTTATTCTGTGATGATTGATCTCTATTAAATATATATCTGTTTAGCGGCGGAGAATTTATTCTCTTGCTTAACGCCATTCTCCGAGACGTACGAGCTCAGAGGTTATATATCGATAGAAATCAGTCGCATGGCATGAATTGCCTGTGTGGCATGCGGAGATGTAGTGATCAAGGCTTTTGTTGAAAAGCAAAGTCTTGTGGTTGATGATCAAAGCACGGCCTGTGTGGCATAGCTTTGTGTATGGCGTTAATTCGCGAGCCCCACACCTAGGTATGAGTTAAAAACGGGATAAGGGACGCAGTGAGAACATGACGTTTCTTTCTAGCTATGAGTGGCGTCAGTGGTTTTACCGCCCTGACGAGTTTGACTTATGTGGTTGTTGGATTGCGAGGCGTCTCGGATATAGGTCTGTTAGGACCGGAAAACGTGTGTTCGGAATAACCAATCCTCAAACGTAAGAGAGGATCGACACTGCAGGATCCAGGGGTTGCCCAGAGTGTGTAGTCCCGAGACATTTGCTAGAGTGTCTCGAAGCGGAGAGGAGTACATCTCTTGCCTAGACTCATGATGGAACCCAATTTCCAATACGTGATATTTCGATTTTGATTGTAGAGCCTAGTATTGGCGACATAGTAGCATGGGATGCTATGTCGTTTATGATTGATACATTTATATTTGAAGCTGTTTTGACACTTTATACATATAGTAGTATCAAAATGATTTGTCTTGAACGTACTAAGCATGTTTGGCTATTATAAGGTAAAACCATATCCACCGACTTGCGTTGCATTGTGTGATGGGACCTGAGTCTTATAATAGCTTCATTTTTCCAAAAAGCATTTCGCTATCTGTTTTATGCACCATTATTCTTGGTAGGAAACCCGTTCTGTGCTATACGGCGTGGTCCCTTGATTTACTTTATTTCTAAAGTAAAGTTTTGAATAACTGTTTTAGTTCTCACACCTGTCACATGACTGACCTGGAGTTTATTGTTTTAACCTAAATTCTGGGATCCCCTATTTTCCGCACGGGCAGCTAGTAGTTTTGGTTTTGCAGATTTATATTCATAGGATCCTGATTTACAGCTGGAACGATACTCGAAAAGCTCTGTATCCGTGTATTTCTTTCAGTTGCGTTTTGTATTGTTTTTCCGCTGCTATATATTTAAATGTAATTTAAATCTCTGATATTTATCTGTGGTATAATATTTATTCATACTCTGTATATTCTGTACTCTGATGTAATTGTTGTCAATAGCAATGAAATGTTCTTCTGTTTGTGTTCTGATTTGTCGTGTTCTCAGGTAATCCGTGCTTTCCTTCACGGGGAAGTTCAGGTCGCCACATTATATATACATATGTATTATATGTTTATTATCATTAAGCAAAAATCATAAGCGTTATACTCAGTAATTCCTCCCTTTTGATGATAACAAACATATATTAAGACTTATAATTTTGAAAAATGTATTTGATGTGATGTGTTCAAGCCTTCCTATTAGATTCCCCTACAAAAATGTGTTTAATTGAAAGTAAAAAATTTATTTTATAAATAATTGCAAAACAACTTTTGAATGATAAAAACGCTCTTAAATATCATTAAGGATATAATACTTATCCATCAAAATCTTAGATAGTGTTTGGTTTATTTGTGTTTTGAGTTTTCAACGTTAATTTCGAAAGACGAGGAGGTGTAAAGGATAACGGAGGTGGCGGACTAAAGGCAAAAGGGATAATGGAGGGGATGAAAGGATAGTGGATGGTTGAATTTGTCGTCGTTCTTCTATCGTTTCTTAAAATACGGAAAATTATAAAAAGTTATTTTATGTTTTGTGTGTTAACTTTGTTTTGTAAAATGATCGTTTTCCACGATATTTGTGCATTGTTTGTACTTCTGTACGTAAGAAAATCCAAAATTAAAAAAAGGCACCCAACAAAAACCGTGAAATCTGCTAAAAGATCGAGATTTATAGGGTGCGTTCGCAGTCAAAATTTGGCACGCTTATTTTTTTTTTGGCGTCCGACGCGTCGGACGCAAGCACTTTTCCGCCTTCCAAGTTCCACGATTCTCGAACGTTGGAAAATTAACCGTTGGCGTCCGACGCGTCGGACGCCAACGGTTAATTTTCCAACGTATCGTTCCAGCGCCTATAAGAACGCAACCCCCCCCCCCCCATTTTCTCCCCATCTCAACCCGAATCCTCTCCTCCTAACCCCCAAAATTTGATTTTTTTTGAGCAATTTCAAGCTGCAAAAAACGTAAATTTTTATACCATTGTGTTTATTTTTCAATTTCCTACAACATATATTTTTTTCGAATTTTTCTGGATTTTTTCTTTTTGGTTACGCAGATGGCATCCTCTTCCACCTCTGCTACCTCGTAGCCATTTGCGAACTGGACGGACGACCGGGAGTCCACTTTTATAGATATTTGCGTTGAGTTTATAGCTGCTCGCGATACAGGCGTCAGTGGGTTCTACTCAACGGTCGCGACAACAATGAATGACCGCTATAATCTGGAGTTCACAGAAACTCAGATCAAAAATAAATGGGACAACATGAAACGCTCTTTTCGCGATTGGGACAGACTGCTACGAACACCAAGCGGTGTATGGAATGCAGAGTTCGATTATCTGGACGGTCCAGAGGATTTTTGGAGTACCGGCGGTGGCAGACCTTACAGACGGTTCAAGAGGAACTCGCCCTTGAAGTTCTGAGAGCAGGGCATTATGTTCGAGGGTTGTTTGCGGAAAGATTCTTGTGCGTATCCGATACCTGCGGTTGCACCTCCTACTACACCAGCACCTCCACCAGCGCCTGTGCCAACTGCTTCTTTCTCCCCTGCCGACGCGGGTTTCTATACTTGTTGGATGACTTCGGGCGATCCCCTTTCTGGTCAGCCATCTAGGCGCAGATAGGTAGCGCGTGCCAGTTCGTTTATGACCGACGATACTAGACAGCTTGCCCGGCGGTGCTTGGAGCTTCTTCAGAGATCGGGTACGCGTGTAGACCTTTGGAAGATTCTGACGATTTTCCGCAATGACGAGCGGAATGTGGATATTGTTCGGGAGCTTACCGATGAGGGCATATGTGGGTTTATTTCAGCTGAGTTGAGTCATTTACCTCATCGTTGTTTATTTTAGATTTTCATGTACTTGTTTTAATTCCAGTACCGTTGTGCTCTTTATGTTTTATGAAAAACGTTGTGGTTTATTTTATGAAATGTGTTATTGTTTTGTTTGATGCAATTAGAATTTAATTAAATCAAAACCATTAATTTAACAATTAAATACCACGATCAAATGCCACGCTCAAATACCCCGTTCGCAGCTAAAAACACATTCCCCGTTCACTTCAGTACCACGCTCAAATGTCAGGCTCAAAATAGCCCGCTCGTGTTGGTTAAGAAACCACCCATATTGTTTGCGACTGACTAGACCTAAATAGCGCTAAATTCGCCTTCCCCAATCTCCCCAAGCTCCAAATCGACTGCGCTCTGTCTGTTTCATTTTGACTCCTCTCCTTCTTCCACATCTCTTCGTCCTGACCATGGCGAGGAAGAAAAGGGGCTCTGATTCCTTGTTAGACCCGCCTTTAAACTCTACCACGAGATCTAGCCGCACCTTCAGCTCCACAAATGTTCGACCATTCAACGACGTGACCCCTACCTGATCGATTCTACGCAGATGCCTGCTTTTGGTCATCAGGCGCCTGCTTTTGGTCAGGCTGTTACTGGTTTGGCATCTGGAAAAGTATACACTGATTTGTTTGATTCTGCGCATGAATCAAGTTTGGGTGACTCGGCTTTTATCGCGAATGCAACTCCTTGCCTGCAAACATCTGTAATGGTGAACCTTAATCTTGTAGTCCTTTCTCCTAATTCTGTCCTTGGTAGTGAAACTAGTTTGGGTGTTGAAACGACATTGAGAATTGAAACTGGAAGTGTGAATATACTTTTGCATAAGACACATGTTACTTGGTTGGATGGTAATTAGCACAGTGCTATGTCGAGCAGTGCCTCAGCTTCACGCACGACTGATGCTCGACAAAATGGCTCCTCAAATTGTGAGTTGCCTTGCACTAATGTTGTTAAGCTAATTTGGACCTCGTTCTTTTCTGTCGTGTAATGCCAGTGTACACATTCCCCAAGTTTTTGATTACATTGAGGAAAACGAACTTATAGTTCCTTCGCCAGACGTTCTTCAAGCTATCTTTGAGCACTAGAATGGATATCTTATTGGATTTTTCCTTGATTCAAACCCATCTTATACCGTTGTCAATGAGAGTTGTTGCCAAGTTTGGAGACTACATAGTGTTCCAGGTGTCCACTATGATTATGATATGTTCTTTAAATTTGCAAATGCTGATGAGAGATGGCGTATTCTTGAAGCAAAACTGATCATAATTGAAGGTATACCTTTCCTTGTTACATCTTGGAGTCCATCTGTACTCAGAGCGAAGGTACATTCCTGTTTGAGCGCATTTATCACACATCCCTTTCTAACTTGCAGCCCTTAATTGAGCTTGGTTGATTTGCTGGACTAGCAGGTAAAGTTATTTTCTATGATGCCAACACAGTGCCTAGGAAGAGATTGGCTTTTGCCAAGGCTCCGATTCAAATTATGCCAAATAAGATGTTACCTTTAGTTCTTAAGTTTTGAGTTGCTGAAGGTATTGACACTACAAGAAAAACTGGATATCCCGACGCTCTTAAACGTCGGTATTTCGTCGGGAAAAGTAACTCCTGATGGAATTACTGATGAAATAAAATCATCGCTATATTTAGCATCATTAAATATTTCGATGAAAATTCCCGACATTCAATCCTTGAAAACGTCGACTCTTAACGACGATTTTGCGATGTTTTTTTATGAAGATCGAAAATTCTATGATGGATTTAGCGACACCACAAGGAAAAGTGATTAATGTACGAACGCCGGTAAATTCATCGGAAAATACCAATGAATTAGCGATCAATAGGACGATTTTTTTACTTTATTTTTTTGAAGAATTTAGCGACGAATTTCAGTAAAACAATTTCTAGTTATCACACTGGCACTTGTATTTGTACTCTGTAGTATATCACACATTAGAACCTTTTCTATTGGTTTCATTTCTCCACAATATTTCATATATGGATATATGCTATCAAATTAGCGTTGTTTTAAGCAATATTCCAATATTCTATAAACAAATAATCATTCCACAAGATGATAAGATTTCTAAAATTAAACAACAATTCAAAACTCACATAAATAACCAAATAACATCAAGTAGTAAACAACTATTAATCACACATAGCTGAAAGTAGCCAAAATATGAAATATATCATATACATTGTTAATTCAATCAGCATTTACATTCAAGTTTGCTATATTTTACATGTAAAAAAGCTTTAACAATACAAAAATAGTTAAATGCTAGAACAAACAAGAACTGGCATATCTGATGCAAATTTTGGAAAGGAAAAGGTAAAAGCAGAGTTAAAGACAGCAGTGTTGGAAGTTTTGTAGGCCATTATCCGTGTAAAATATTTCTACGATAGTACGTGACACTTACATGGGACTAAGAACACGTTGATTTCGTGATCTTGAGCAAAACACCAATGCAAGCATTCATGGAGGAGAGCTTTCTATAAGTCCAAACACCTGGAAAACATAAGAATCATGACTGTATGTTAGATCTAGTGATAAAACAAAGTAAATGTAAGAATTCCTAGCATTTTGTATATATACTATCCATCTAAATTTATCCATGGATAGATCCTGCTATTTACTTTAATTTTCCTACATCACAAGCAAACCAAAATTTAGGCCAAACCTGCAAATCTGGCTCATAATCTCTTACCTCATTAGAACTGTTTATACCACAACATAATAAGAAGAGTTGTTAAATCGTATTAATCTTTAATTTATAACTTGCAGCTCAATCAAACTGGATTAATTGTCACTGTAAAATGTTACTGAGAATTTTTTTGAAGCATTATATGTAACTAACCCTCAATACTAGTATTATATTAAACATAATTACAAAGAAATAATAAAACAGGTCGAAAGTTAGTCAAACATACGGTACATATAGAGCATCATGTTTTATAATTTTCACATTCACCTAAAATAAGTCTAAAGTTAGTTCAACTAAAATTCTATAATTTTCATACGAACGGTCTTGAATATGAAAGCATAGAATGTTAGATATTGCAAACAAACTAACCCAGTCGTGAGAACCTCGTGCCTCCCTTAAGTCGTATGCCAAACTAGAGTATACATGCCAGCAACCAAACCTACACCATTACTTAACCAGTTCAGCTTGTATCATGTATGAATATTTATATTTGTATGTGTGCAGGATAACGTAAGCAAAATCTCATACCCCACTAGAAGGATTCTTTCTTAGTATTCTTTAGCTACAAAAAATTATTAGAGATAATCAATAGGTACTATATTAATTCCCAGTGTTCATTACATATATACAATGCTAATGATATAATTCTTCTATAACTATAAATAGATATAGATTTAGGAATTAACAATTCATAATACGAAAGAAAGCATACACATGATGACATTTAAACTCAAGAGAAAGAAGAGAATAAACTGATTTAGCTCATCATTTCTTCAAGGGTTTTCTTGGAGCTCTCTCCTGAGAATTAATACAGTTTCAATAATCAATATTCAGTTCTTCTAAATATATTGTAGTAAATCAGCTTTATAGAATGATAAACAGGGCACATGATATTACCACTAAGGTCATGAAATATGTTCCTTTTGGCTGTTGGAATTTCTGGCACTTCGGTCGAATTAGCACATGAATTTCACTCGATTTCATGTTCATCCTTAGATATATGTACCATATGTTTGATATTTGCTAGAATGATAAGAACTCAACATGATATTAGTACTGATATTTGCTATAATAATAAAATATGATAAAATAGTAGAGCAATTAAAGTCATTAATTAATTATTAAAGTTATAGTATAATCGACATTGCATTCATCAAAAGTTAGCCATACAGTTGTTAGGATTCAATTTTCAATTGAGTAGTGGTTAAAAAAAATGGCAATTTAACCATACAAATAGTCAATGTACTAAACTATATTCGACCAACTTTCAACTTCAAAACCATTACTCTTCACAAGAAGACTGGAGATGATTAAATGTTTGTATGAAGTTAAGTGTATTTAGTTACCTTCTAAGTGTATGCAGTTGCTCTTGATCTTTATGCCACATCTAAGCGTTCATACTAAGAGCATGTTTAGTCACCATTAATAAGTACCTAAAACAATTTATAAATTATTTATTTCTATTGTTATGTTGTTAAGAACTTAAAAGAAGTGATACAAGCATCAATTAAACATTAGAGAATATATAAGAATGAATGCCAATTATCAAGTGATTTTTTTTTGGTAAAATAAGTAATCATAACCTTAACCTTAGAGAATATTCTTGCCACTGAGGGTGAAAAACTATCCTAATACACCATGGGTTATTTTTACATATTGGAAGAAACCATATATAAGAAAAAAATCAAAGGTAAATAGACATATATACTCAAATTCACTTATTTTATGCAGTAATGTATTAGTACTGTTTCAAGAAAAAACACACCTCTATTACAGTATCAGTTAAACATGGTATTTTGTTTGATCAATCATAATGTTAAGATTATAAAATGCCCAGTAATTTATGATGTGGAGTAGTACCTAACTAAAGTTTAATTTGTAGGCCAGTACAAACGAACGTATCTACATGCGTTATGCCTACTTATTTATATGCCTCTTTATGTGGGCGTGTGTAAACATTACCGGGATATGAAAAGAGAAACCTATTATAATCAACACATAGTAACTGATTAATTGGTGGTATAACAGAAAAATTCTAATGCAGAAGAAAAAATGAATATTGTCATCTATGTGATCATTCATAATCTGTCATCAATATCCAAGCGTTGTCAACGAAACATTATAAAATATATATATATAAAAACAGATCAACAACAGAATAAAAAATTATCGAAAATAATGAAAACATGGATATAAGTGAATAAATTAGGACATTGCGAATGAATAATTCACTCGTGCCTAAAGAAGATGTATATTCCCAGTAGAAGCAAAAAAGCTGAATAGATATTTAATCTGGAAACTCCCAATAGCAAATAAAGTATTGAATTGTTTAAATGAAAATTACATTAATGAAAATGTAATGGATTGAAAAAATTAATGATTCCTGAAGAAATCCTTTAATTATATGTTGAACAATTGACAAAGCTGTAGACATAGAAGGTAGGCTTTAACTGGCAGGCATAATGCAAGTGTCAATTATATAATATTAACTCAATATCACTAAATTTGAGATTCCTTACTTAAACTGGCTGAAGAAACCAAAACAACATAATACTTGAGAAAATTTTAATTTCTCTATGTTTGAGAAAATAATATATGTAAAACCGTTAAGTGTACGATAATTAAAAGTTACTATTACAATTTGACTTATTATACAGTATTTGTTAATCTCACTAATGAATGTCTGCCCTGATTTTACAGTTCAAAAGAGGAAGCAAAAACCACCATGTGTGAAAATAACCTAGAATAGAAAATAAGAAGTGATGTTTGATGAAATATACTAATTGTTTCATTTTTCACCTTCCAAAATTTAGGTAAATTTTTTCTTTCCATAAAAATGCAACAAATTATTGGTTATTGGGATTATAAACCCTTATAGTACTTGCAACTATACTGGAAGCGGATTCAACTTATTTTCTGTGTTGAGAAATCAACCCAATAAATGAATTTAGTATAGTAATAACAACGCATGTATAGTTCTGGAAATTTTCAAATATACGCACATGCTCACACATACTTATGTATATACATAACAATTCTTATACTTTTTAACACGATCATTTATATTAAAACTAAGTTTTATGGTAAAATGTCAAATAATAACTTTTCACTATCAACATCTCCTACGTATAAACTGTACCAATATTTTGTAAACATAAAAGGATAGAATATGTATGAAGCTCCAACAGAAACCGAAGTTGGAAAAGAATACCCATAGAATAAGAACTGAACCAAGCAAGTTGATCTAATGGCATATGTTAAGCATATCAAGTCAAATAACAACTTTTAAAAAGGAATTAATCTGCATCTGCATGATAACAAACAATAAAGTATAAGTATACGCGTGACACCCAAATCAAAACATAAGAAACCGTAAAATGCTAAACAAAAAGTTGAAATTGTCAACCTGAAAATTTATGAATTCCGACGATGAACAAAATAACAATGTCCTCACCCCTCGAGTAAATCGCCGATGATAGAAGTTTACTGGTCTTTGAATCGGAAGTTGAAAATTCTATAAACGAATATTGCAGGTTTATGTGGAAAGTGTCGAATGGAAAGATGAGGTATTAACGTTTTTAGAGTATTTAAGATTTTGAAAAGGGAAAGACCTATTCAAAGACAAAGATTGTGTGTACAGTTAAGGCTTCAAAAAGTAGAAGAATGTTGCAAGGTTGAGCCTAAGTCCATATAATTATTTGGGAAGATGGAGAAATCTATACCACTAGCCATAAGAAGCGAGATTGAAATAGAAAAGAAGAAAAGCATACTCTCAGAAAACTAATTATTGATAATGCGGTTAATGAAGAAAAGTCCTTACGGTTTCGCGTGATGGTTGTGCAGGACACGTGGTAGTAAACTATAACGATGGTTCCTCCTTTCCTATTTAAGTAATAGATTCATTTAAAATTAGTTAAAAAACACTTTATCATAATAGCAATTGATGACTTTAAGAGTGATTTTTTGGGTAATTATGTTAACCTCTCAAATCTCAATATTTGCTTAAATACCCCATAATAGAGCATATGGTACATATAGAGCATATGGTACATATAGAGCATCATGTTTTATAATTTTCATATTCAAGACCATTCATATTCACCTGAAATTCACTCGATTTCATGTTCGACGTGCATGTAATATTGTTTGGGTTCGTTGGTTACAGCAACATTTTGTACCATCTCTATAGCTAAGATCTGATATGGACTAACGCCTAGGTAGATGACATCCCATAAGACCATAGATGTTTGAACCATTCAGACACTTTCTATACGCATACGTCAGCTAGTCATAGTGCTACTACATAGCTTAATTCTGTACTGAGAAACAATTGCATTTGCGCTGACAACAAATTCAGTAGACTACTGTACTAAGCAGAAGTGGGCATCATTTGGAAGGCATGAATTAATTGTATTTGTTGTAGTAGATGTATTAGAGCGGTTATATTTGCAATAGTATAGTCTGCCGACCAGATATGCTATGGTTCAGTTCTCAAGGCATATTGTGGATTTTGCAAGAGTAGGTGTAACAACCCGTATTTTCAATAACCTGTTATAACGTAAATCGAGGCAGAATTTAATTCTAAAATCTGAATCAAGGGAAACGGGCTATGCCATTGCGTTCGTCTCGGAAAAATACGCGAAATAGAGTCCGAGTTTTCGAAAATCGGAGTCTGTATGACCCGATTAAGGCCCAATGAAGTTTTCAGAAATTTCCAAGTTAAAAACAGATTTGGATTTCAAGTTCAAATTTCGAATTTCGGGCCTGGAAGGCTAGGCGGGAAATTTCCCGCCAAGCCAACCAAGTCGACAGGCCTGTCGACTTGGCAGTCGACTTGGTTGGACCCAAGTCGACAGCCCTGTCGACTTGGTTCAGCCGGGCAGTTTAGCCAGGTGCACCATTTTGGAGTTGTGTTGGGTTTGGGGGCCAGATTCGGTTTTGAGGGCTGAGATTGGAACTAGGGTTTAATCCTAAGGCTAAAACTAATCCTAAACTCTATAAATAAGCCCCTAACCTAACCCTAAATCATCATTATTCATTCAAGTAACTAAACTATGGCAAAATCATTCCTCTCATGGCCTCCACTCTCTTCATAAAATTCCTAAGTTATTTCTATGAGAGATTTTCAATGCATACAAGTGTTTTCAAGCTTGTATGAGCATCATTAGCTTGCATTCAAGTCAAGTTTCCATATTTACATCATAAAGCAAGAGTTTTGATCATTTTGGCTCAAGGGTTTTTCTATTGGAGCTTGCATTTTGGGTTTATTTGATTGCATAAGGGCTTTGTCTCAATCTATATATATTTTTGTGTCTTCATAAGCATTGTAAGCCCTTTTCTACTTTCATATTTAAACTTTAAAGTTAAATGAATGATGCAAGTTTGGTTGATCATTATGATATGCAAGTTTGCCATGATATGCAAGTTTACCATGTCATGTTATGCAAGTTTGATATGTTATGATATGCAAGTTTGTCATGCTATGTTATGCAAGTTTGCCATGTTATGATATGCAAGTTTATCATGTTATGTTATGCAAGTATGCCATGTTATGATATGCAAGTTTACCATGTTATTCTATGCAAGTTTGCCATGTTATGATATGCAAGTTTATCATGTTATGTTATGCAAGTTTGCTATGTTATGATATGCAAGTTTGCCATATGATATGCAAGTTATGTTATGCAAGTTTGGGTTGATCATTTTGCTCATGTTATCATGTTTTGCAAGCTTATCTTGGGTTTATGAGCTTAAAGCTTCAAGCTTTATGCTAAAGGTTGCATTTTGGCAACATGTAAGTTATCATATCCCTTATGATAACTTGCATGTGAGGCTAAATGCGAACTTATGGCAACTTCTACATGTCATTTATCACCATGTATCACTTATATGCTAAGTTTGGTTTTATGCATACTTTTGAGGCCTAATGATGCAATATGCAAGTATATGAACATATGTGCATTTCATATGCCACCATGTTAAACTTGTGGCTTCAACACCATTTGTCATCCTTATGCCAAGTTCCCTCTTTCTATCCTTTATGCGCTATTGCGATCATGTAAGCGATGGGATTGCGTTTGGGGTTGGGTAAACTTAAAAGACATGAAAACATAAGATTGGGAATTTACCTATTAAGTTAGGTCTACCCATTGGGAATTTACCTATTAAGTTAGGTCTACCCAAATTCTTGAAAACTTGTAATATGTTTTGGAAACATGATGGACATGACACTTAGAAAATATAAGTTTGACCAACTCGAGGTTGGGTTGAGTTTGTAGCGTAAAACTACCCGGAACCGACCGGCTTAACTAGTTGCTACAAACAATAGGACCCAATGTGAGAAGTTGGTCATGTTGTACCTTGAACCCGAGGTTAGACCAAGTTGTGGTGTAAAGCTACCCGGACCCGCCCGGCTTAACTAGTAAACACAACAAGGTCTAATGTGAGAGGTTAAGGCACATTAAATTAGTTAATGCCTCATGATTAGGGTTAAGTCATGGTCCACTTAATACTTAACCAATTTGGGCTTGGTAGATTAATCAGGGTTAAGTCGTGAACTCATCGTTACACTTAACCAAGTTAATCCATGATTAGTAAAAGGGTTAAACCGTACTTAACCCACTAGAAAATCCTAGCAATGGGGGTCCACTCCAGCAGTAATCCCAAGTTTGTATCATTAAGACCCTAGGGACTAGGCTAGGGTGGGGGCACGATTACTGGACTTGAGGTAAGTGACCAAAAACGACGGCAGAGTGGTACGCCGATGTAGTTCCGGACGGACTATGGTCGTGCACGTAGTCCGTATTTGGAGAAGTCAAGCATGGGTACCAGTAGATCTAGACTGTGCACTTATGTTTATGGTGTCCAGGGGTTGACACCCTAGGGGTTGATACACCCGACGGGAGACCCGGCACAGTCTGACTACAATTATGTTTGGGCCGTATTGACACCAACACGTGACGAGTTAGGCTTATAGGGAGCCGATCGGCTAGACCGTTTGGTTGGACCTCGTATTAGGGTCACTTCATGTTATTGGACCTCGTATTAGGGTCACTTCATGTTATTGGACCTCGTATTAGGGTCATTTCATGTTATTGGGTCAAAGCTTGGGCCAAGGGATCAATACTTGTTTATTCAAGTCATGTTAGCTTGCTAGTACACCTGTGGTGCAAAAATCTTAAACCTGATTATGCGATGACACCTTTATCTACCTTGTTAGTTAATCATCATGCTAGTATGTTGTTGTTCTTATGTTCATCCCTGCTTCTCATGCCAGTTAACTTTATCAGTTTACATTGATTGTAGTAGGGCTTACTCAGTCTTTTTGACTGACCTGTTTTCTTTCGCCTCTTTTCTTCCGTTCCCCCCCCCCCAGGTTCTCAGGGTGGGAATATTGGAGCTTAGCTTGGATTTCAGATCGCTTACTTGTGGGATTTTAGCTCATGTACGGTCTTGACATGAAGCTAGCTATGGTTATCACTTATTTTGGTGATAGTACTTATGTATTTCAGTTTTTCAGTGATGTTTTTATCTAGACTTGTGTATTTGGAAAGTTGACATTATGTTGTACCAGACTTGTTTTGAAATAGTTTGAAATCTTCCGCTGTTTTACTTATCTTATTTACTCTGTTTACATATATATATATATATGTTCTTGTTCTGCCTTGATATATCATTATGCATGTTTACCTGATTCAAACGCCCCTCCAAAGTCAGAGTGCTTGCAAGAGCCACCCTGGCGGAGGTGGGGTTTTACATTTGGTATCAGAGCGTATGGTTTACGAGAAGGAACAAAAAGGTTTTTAAAACTTTTGGAAAACTATTTTCAAAACCAAGTATAAAGTATTTTCCAAAGAAAAGTCTAGTTTATTTTAAAGGCTATTCCCCAAAAAGCCATTAGCAAAAATTCCTTCGTTTTTCTCCATTCTGAATCTATCTTTTTCTTCGTTTTCAGTATGGCCGATAACTTTGCCATTCCGGAAGGCGCTCAAGTACCTATTTGGTTTAGGAGATACATGGGGGAAATGGCAAGTAAAGCCGACCCCGCGGACATTCCTCCTCCCCCCCAGCATCCACAAGCGGATTTCGCGGAGATTTGCAAAGACTTTAAGGCGATGGGTTGCAAGAATTTTGTTGGTATAGAGACTTCTGTTGAGGCAAGAAATTGGTTAAAGGAAACTGAAGACCTCTTTGCTATCTTAGATGTAGAAGATCGTAGGAAAGTTCTGTTGGCGGTATGGTTATTGAAAGGGGAAGCTGCTTATTGGTGGGTAGTCACCACCACTACTAGACCAATTGAGACTTGGGATGAGTTCAAAAGAAGGTTTGGACTGAGGTTTTTATCGTCAGCAGAGGAGAACCTTCAGATGGAGAGGTTCCTATCACTAAAGCAAGGGGACATGACCATTAGGGAATACGTGGATAAGTTTAATCAACTTGCTCGGTTCGGTTTAGACTTGGTTAACACAGCTCAGAAAAAGGCCATGCACTTTGCTCTAGGACTAAACGAGCCATTGCGCGGTTTGGCCATATCTCATATACCCATTGGAGCGACCTTCGAGAGTTTGGTGAATGTGGCCCTACTCAATGAAGAGAATAGGAGTGGCAAGAAGGAAATCAAGGTGAATGAGTCTCAAACCCAGAAAACAGGGCCCAAAAAGGAAATGAAAAAGAAGGAGGAGAAGTCTAAAGATAAGAAGGAAAAAAGGTGCTTTACTTGTGGAAGCTCGACTCATCTAAACAAGGATTGCAGAAAAAGGAAGGGCACTTGCTTTAACTGTGGAGAAATGGGACACTTCACTAGGGATTGCCCGAAGAAGCAAGGGCAAGGCCAGGGTCAGACTCAGCGTGCTGGACCTTCGGGAGGGCAAGTTCATGCTCTCAATGCCGCTCCAGTTCCCGATCGAGGTAGTATTTCTGTTGAAAGTCTTGTTTACATTTCTGATTTTCCTGTTCGTACTTTGTTTGATTCTGGCGCATCGCATAGTTTATTTCATCTGGATTAGTTGAAAGTTTGCACCTAAGTACTAGTCTAGTTAATGATCCCGTGTGTGTTTCAAATCCAATTGGGGGGTTCCGCCCATTTGTCTATTATCTACGTGGATTTGAAAATCTCTATCTTGAGTATAGAATTCTCGCGTGATGCTTATATTCTCGGTTTCATGGGGTATGGGTTGATTTTGAGCATGGATTGGTTGTCCAGTTTTGGAGCCATTCTTGATTTTTGAGCATAGGGTTGAGAGGCTCATGACTCGCCTCGGTAATAGCCTAAAAATTTCTAGTAACCCTATGAGTCCCGTCATGTTGTGTTATCTTGAATCCCTCAACTCGTCTATCGATAGTTTGCAATCGGTGAGGGTGGTCCGAGAATATCCTGATATCTTGGGTGAATTGAAGGGGGTTAACCCTAAACGAGAGATAGATTTCCGCATTTATCTGGTTGATAATGCCAAGATAGTTTCGTGGCCAGTTAGGCACATGGCCCCGCAAGATGAGAGTTAAGAAAGCAAGTCAAGGAGTTGCTTGAGAAGAACTTCATTAGACGAAGTATATCTGAATGGGGAGCGCCTGTAGTATTTACTACCAAGGCAGATGGTTCTCTTCGACTTTGTGTTGATTATCGTGAGTTAAACAAAGAGAATAGACAACCATTGCCAAGGATCGATGATTTGTTTGATCAGCTTGTAGGAACATCTGTTTTCTCTTGATCTTGCTACTGGATTCCATCAGCTCAGAGTAGCTGAGGATAGTATAGACAAAACTGCGTTCAGAACTCCAGATGGATTCTTAGAATGGCTGGTCATGCCATTCGGTTTGACTAATGCACCCGCCTACTTCGTGGACTTGATGAGTAGGGTGCCTAGGGAGTTCCTGAACAAGTTTGTGGTAGTCTTTGTAGATGATATCCTGACTTTCTTAAAGAACGAGGAAGAACATGCTAGACATCTCAAGGAGGTGATGGATACGCTTAGAGCGCATCAGTTGAAAGCCAAGTCCTCCAAATTTCATTTTGGAGAAAAAGGAGTTAGATTTCTTGGGCACATAGTTTCTAAGCAAGGCTTAGTGGTGGATCTGCTAAAGTGGTCGCGGTTCAAAACCGAAAAGCTCCGACGAGGACAATTGAAGTAAGAAGCTTTCTCAGTTTAATTAGTTAGTTAGCGTCCCTTGAGCTTAGACCTACCCTTCTGGATCAAGTAGGGACTTCACAGAAAGAAGACCCGCAGTTAGTCGAGATCATGGACAAGTTGATTCGAGGCGAGATGGTAAGTCACCTCGCTATAGATGACAAGGGATGGCTAAGACGCGATGAGAGAAAGAAGGTTCTTAAAGATGCACATCACCCGAGGAGGTGGCCGAGTTTGTCCCAAGGTGCATGTTGTGCCAACAGGTTAAAGGCCGAGTCATAGAAGCCCGGTGGGCTATTATATCCATTGAAGGTCCCCGCAATGGAAGAGGGAAAAGCGTCACGAAGGATTTCGTGGATGGACTACCTAGATCAAGAAAGGGAATAAGAGCATGTGGGTCATAGTAGGTAGACTCACGAAGAGTGCTCATTTCACTCTGGTAAAGAGCGAAAGGACCGCATCATAGCTAGCGACAGTTTACTTTCAAGAAATAAAGCGGTTGCACGAGGTTCCCTAAAGTATAGTTAGTAACCATGACTCAATCTTCACTAGCCAGTTTTGGGATAGTCTACGGGAAGTCATGGGCAAGCAACTGAATCTAAGGACGTCCTATCATTCACAGGCAGATGGTTCATTTCGTTCAAGCATGAGTTATAGAAAATTACGTTAGTAAGAGCAATTGGTAAACGTGGATTGGTATTTTCAAGAAAAGTTCTGCTGCGTGGAATACTTTATAGTAAGTAAACGAGATCCAGGATTCACTGGTGAATTTTGGAGAGCTTGCATGAAACCATGAGGTCATAGTTATGTTTAAGCCAAGAATGATAGAAGGGTAAGTGAAAGAGGAAGACGAGAGGTGACAATGAAATTGGTTCCAACTCATATTTGGAAATAAGAGTTAAGAAGCTAAGAAATCATGAGGTAAAAGACGGTCAAAGCACAGTGGAGTTAAGCTCAAGGAAACGTGACTTAGAAGACTGAAGGCTAGATACGCGCATCATATCTTTTTTTTATGAGTATATCCTTGATCCTTGTTTTCCTGTGGAGCTTACTCGCATGTTATCTTTTACATATATCCTCTCGGTCCCATACTCGATCCCATTTCTGTTGTAAACTCCATAAGGGGGGTATGACTCATCGGTTAGTAATGCATGTAAGGGTTTGAAGGGGTCCGTTAGGTTGACTAAACCTTTTGGGCTTTTATAGAATATGGGTTGGGTTAGGAAGGGATTTCTTGTAATCCGAAAGGAGTATATCCTGCTTATCTTCCCGATCTCTTTGTACCATATCTTTTGCTATCCATGTTTGTCTTGTTTATCTTGTTATCATGTTAATCTTGTCATGAGAACCTTAGATAGAAACCCTTTGGATGAAACATGTGTTTGAAACATGTTATGCTTGATGGTTGTAAGTGGTTGCAAGTGGTTGCAAGTGTTTGCAAGTGGTTACTCGTGGATGCATTATACACGTTAAGCACTAGATCGGCTCACACACTCCTCATATTGCATATGCATGAGTGTTTATGCTTATTCATGGATGAAAATTTTTGTGTTATCACATGAATGTTGCATATGGATGTATGTTATGTGCACACATATAGATGTTATACATTATGTTAGGAATTGCAAACATATGGATTCATTTCACTAACATAATTTGCATTGATGATATTTGCATTAGATAAGTACATATACACACACCTTTGCATATGTTCATACAACATTTAGAATCTTGTAAGGACAATGATTGCTCGGGGATGATGTTTTGAGTAGATGGATGTTGGATGGTAGGATACGTTCTTCCTAACTTGAATATTTCGGGGACGAAATCCTTTAAGGAGGGGAGAATGTAACAACCCGTATTTTCAATAACCTGTTATAACGTAAATCGTGGCAGAATTTAATTCTAAAATCTGAATCAAGGGAAACGGGCTATGCCATTGCGTTCGTCTCGGAAAAATACGCGAAATAGAGTCCGAGTTTTCGAAAATCGGAGTCCGTATGACCCGATTAAGGCCCAATGAAGTTTTCAGAAATTTCCAAGTTAAAAACAGATTTGGATTTCAAGTTCAAATTTCGAATTTCGGGCCTGGAAGGCTAGGCGGGAAATTTCCCGCCAAGCCAACCAAGTCGACAGGCCTGTCGACTTGGCAGTCGAGTTGGTTGGACCCAAGTCGACAGCCCTGTCGACTTGGCTATCGACTTGGTTCAGCCGGGCAGTTTAGCCTGGTGCACCATTTTGGAGTTGTGTTGGGTTTGGGGGCCAGATTCGGTTTTGAGGGTTGAGATTGGAACTAGGGTTTAATCTTAAGGCTAAAACTAATCCTAAACTCTATAAATAAGCCCCTAACCTAACCCTAAATCATCATTATTCATTCAAGTAACTAAACTATGGCGAAATCATTCCTCTCATGGCCTCCACTCTCTTCATAAAATTCCTAAGTTATTTCTATGAGAGATTTTCAATGCATACAAGTGTTTTCAAGCTTGTATGAGCATCATTAGCTTGCATTCAAGTCAAGTTTCCATATTTACATCATAAAGCAAGAGTTTTGATCATTTTGGCTCAAGGGTTTTTCTATTGGAGCTTGCATTTTGGGTTTATTCGATTGCATAAGGGCTTTGTCTCAATCTATATATATTTTTGTGTCTTCATAAGCATTGTAAGCCCTTTTCTACTTTCATATTTAAACTCTAAAGTTAAATGAATGATGCAAGCTTGGTTGATCATTATGATATATGCAAGTTTGCCATGATATGCAAGTTTACCATGTCATGTTATGCAAGTTTGATATGTTATGATATGCAAGTTTGCCATGCTATGTTATGCAAGTTTGCCATGTTATGATATGCAAGTTTATCATGTTATGTTATGCAAGTATGCCATGTTATGATATGCAAGTTTATCATGTTATGCTATGCAAGTTTGCCATGTTATGATATGCAAGTTTATCATGTTATGTTATGCAAGTTTGCTATGTTATGATATGCAAGTTTGCCATATGATATGCAAGTTATGTTATGCAAGTTTGGGTTGATCATTTTGCTCATGTTATCATGTTATGCAAGCTTATCTTGGGTTTATGAGCTTAAAGCTTCAAGCTTTATGGTAAAGGTTGCATTTTGGCAACATGTAAGCTATCATATCCCTTATGATAACTTGCATGTGAGGCTAAATGCGAACTTATGGCAACTTCTACATGTCATTTATCACCATGTATCACTTATATGCTAAGTTTGGTTTTATGCATACTTTTGAGGCCTAATGATGCAATATGCAAGTATATGAACATATGTACATTTCATATGCCACCATATTAAACTTGTGGCTTCAACACCATTTGTCATCCTTATGCCAAGTTCCCTCTTTCTATCCTTTATGCGCTATTGCGATTATGTAAGCGACGGGATTGCGTTTGAGGTTGGGTAAACTTAAAAGACATGAAAACATAAGATTGGTAATTTACCTATTAAGTTAGGTCTACCCATTGGGAATTTACCTATTAAGTTAGGTCTACCCAAATTCTTGAAAACTTGTAATATGTTTTGGAAACATGATGGACATGACACTTAGAAAATATAAGTTTGACCAACTCGAGGTTGGGTTGAGTTTGTAGCGTAAAACTACCCGGATCCGACCGGCTTAACTAGTTGCTACAAACAATAGGACCCAATGTGAGAAGTTGGTCATGTTGTACCTTGAACCCGAGGTTAGACCAAGTTGTGGTGTAAAGCTACCCGGACCCGCCTGGCTTAACTAGTAACCACAACAAGGTCTAATGTGAGAGGTTAAGGCACATTAAATTAGTTAATGCCTCATGATTAGGGTTAAGTCATGGTCCACTTAATACTTAACCAATTTGGGCTTGGTAGATTAATCAGGGTTAAGTCGTGAACTCATCGTTACACTTAACCAAGTTAATCCATGATTAGTAAAAGGGTTAAACCGTACTTAACCCACTAGAAAATCCTAGCAATGGGGGTCCACTCCAGCAGTAATCCCAAGTTTGTATCATTAAGCCCCTAGGGACTAGGCTAGGGTGGGGGCACGATTACTGGACTTGAGGTAAGTGACCAAAAACGACAGCAGAGTGGTACGCCGATGTAGTTCCGGACGGACTATGGTCGTGCACGTAGTCCGTATTTGGAGAAGTCAAGCATGGGTACCAGTAGATCTAGACTGTGCACTTATGTTTATGGTGTCCAGGGGTTGACACCCTAGGGCTTGATACACCCGACGGGAGACCCGACACAGTCTGACTACAATTATGTTTGGGCCGTATTGACACCAACACGTGACGAGTTAGGCTTATAGGGAGCCGATCGACTAGACCGTTTGGTTGGACCTCGTATTAGGGTCACTTCATGTTATTGGACCTCGTATTAGGGTCACTTCATGTTATTGGACCTCGTATTATGGTCATTTCATGTTATTGGGTCAAAGCTTGGGCCAAGGGATCAATACTTGTTTTTTCAAGTCATGTTAGCTTGCTAGTACACCTGTGGTGCAAAAACCTTAAACCTGATTATGCGATGACACCTTTATCTACCTTGTTAGTTAATCATCATGCTAGTATGTTGTTATCCTTATGTTCATCCCTGCTTCTCATGCCAGTTAATTTTATCAGTTTACATTGATTGTAGTGGGGCTTACTCAGTCTTTTTGACTGACCTGTTTTCTTTCGCCTCTTTTCTTTCGTTCCCCCCCCCCCCCCCCCAGGTTCTCAGGGTGGGAATATTGGAGCTTAGCTTGGATTTCGGATCGCTTGCTTGTGGGATTTTAGCTCATGTACGGTCTTGACATGAAGCTAGCTATGGTTATCATTTATTTTGGGGATAGTACTTATGTATTTCAGTTTTTCAGTGATGTTGTTTTTATCTAGACTTGTGTATTTGGAAAGTTGACATTATGTTGTACCAGACTTGTTTTGAAATAGTTTGAAATCTTCCGCTGTTTTACTTATCTTATTTACTCTGTTTACATATATACATATGTTCTTGTTCTGCCTTGATATATCATTATGCGTGTTTACCTGATTCAAACGCCCCTCCAAAGTCAGAGTGCTTGCAAGAGCCACACTGGCGGAGGTGGGGTGTTACAGTAGGCGAATAAAGAAGCAACAATTTTTGGATGATAGCGATTATTGAAGCACAAAATTAAACATGAAGTTTTCATTATGTTAATTGTGATCGGTGAATTTGTTTGTGCTCAAGTAGAAGCTGAAATTCAATAGCATATCTAGTAGTTGAGATTTCATTATGTTTAATTTTGTGTTTAACTTAAATAGAGGTTTTTTTGGAATGTTCTCATGTTATGCTGAAAGGAAACCACATTATTTTGCTAGTTACAATGCTAAATACAACTAGGATTTTGTACAGTGTAAAACTGAATACAATGCTAGTTGTGTTTAACATTTTCCTCAAAAAATAATTACCATAAGCTTCAAAGTATCAGAAGTCCCAATTAAGTGGGAAGTCTTTTCTATCAGTAACCCATATACCTGCTATCAACCTTGCAAATAGTAGCCAAGAGAATTTGGGAAAGAAAATAAACAATGCAGTACATGACCAAATCGATAATTATGGATTCAACGAGGATTTGGGAGAAAAATTAAAAGCAGGTAACATAACTGATGGGTACGATCGAAGAGCATCAAGTGATAATGACTGAATGAAATAACGAATACCCAAGTAAAAATACCAAAATCAAAACTAGAACTGGAATAAAAACCAATGGTAGTTTAAGACAACAAAATAGAAAATCACCTAAACGAGGCAAAGGCGAAAATGGATCAAGAACGAGGGGGATGGGGAGGCGGAGCGAAGAAACGACTTAATGAGGCGAGGCGCTGCTTTAGTGAGGAAATAACCCTAATTGAAAGAGGAAGACGAGTTTTAACGAGGCGGTGGCCCTAATTGATAGACTTAGAATAGCGGAATAACAACGCGAGAAATTGAATATGCAAAACTAAACATGAAATTACAATGCGCCCACTTCAGATTTATTAATTTAAAAAATAACCAGACCTTCTAGCGGTTGTAAATGTTGTCTCGCATCACAACGAAAAGTATATCCAAGTAATGTAAAATGACTTGTTTGGTATTGTGTAACTCATTGAAAATATATTTAAATATTGTAAAAATATTCGACATATACGTTGGTTTGCCTGTTCGACAAGATGAAATTTTCAAAAAAAAAAAAAAAGTTTATATTTTAATTTTGCTATACTAGTAGTCTGTCGCAAAAATGTCACGATACCAACAGCTTTTGCGATGTTTTTTCTCAATTTAGTTGGGTGGCGTCAACCATTGCTATTGTGTCGGTGTTGCATTGCGATTTCCGATGTTTTTTTTTATTCGTCGGCGTTTAAGCGTCACTATTGACAATGTTTCTTGTAGTGTGATACAGAAGTGCATGTTCCTTAAAAATGAAAGCCAGATATTTGCATTAGATGTCAATCCTTCGGACATATCATTGATACATGCCATACTCAGCTTGATGTTTGTAACAACCCGCATTCTACGCATCGGAGGATCGTAAAATATTTATTTCTTTCTCATACGAAGTCGTATGGTCATGTAGAGTTGGAGAACGACTATTGAGGTAATTTACCATGTTCATGATTTTTGCCGATTTATAAATGACCGTTTTGCCCCAAGCTGATCTTGTTTCGGCCATAACTTTTGATTGCAAAGGAATTTTGACCTGAAACCACTTCCATTAGATTCGTTTGATGGTTTATCTTTCCGTAGAGTGGTCACATGTGAGAAATGGACTTACCGTTTGGGAGATATGGCTGAAACAAGGTTTAGAAGGTGAAAAACAGCTTAACCGGGCCTAATTGAGGTGATTAACAAGAAGGCCCATAACCCATTTCAGAATTAGGGTTATGGGGAGGCTGAAAACAGTAGGAAAACGAATTTTATTTCATTTTCCAGCGGCCACAAACATGTCTTTCACCCTAGCCATGGCCTCCACCTTCTAATTTCATCCCAAATCGTCTCTAATCACTTTCTAATCGAAGATTAAGCAAAACTACATCAAATCAAGGGAGGGTAGCACCAAATCAGAGAGAGCTGCTGGAATACATAGGGATTGGATCCAAATCAGAGATTATTTAAGATCTAAAGTTTGTTTGTGGCTACGGTGAGTGATTTGCATTGTTTTTCACTAATTTCGGCTAATTATGGTAATTAGCGAAGATTAGCGAAATTATGGCTCAGAAAAATCTAGAAAAAATCCTAAAATTCTAAAACATCATTTTATGCCTCTGATATGAATTTGGGTTAATTTCGACTAATTTTGCAAATCCCGGAATTTGGGGGATTAAGGGGTGATTAGTGATAATTAGCGAATTTATGCATGATTAAAATCTGGAAAAATATTCAGAAATTCTTAAATATTGTTTTAGACTTATGTTAGAAAATTTGGCTAATTTGGATAAGTTTTGCTAATTATATGCTTAAATATGATTAAGAGGGATTAAGGGAAAATATGGGGTTTTGGCTATGTTTGATCCATTTTAACCTACCATATTTATGTTTTGATGTTTGTGGTTGATTATACATGTTGCTATGACTGTATGGTATGCTTTGTGATTGATTAAAATAGTTAGAATGGTCGAAAATGTCATCGAATGGCGTAAAACACTCGCTGGAAAAGTCTCAGGAAAAGTGCAGGTTTTGAACCGGGTCGGATCGGATATGGGGCTCGGATCGGATAAGTGGACGGGCAAGGACATCCGAATCGGATCGGAACTTAACACTTGAGAGGCTTGGCAAAAAGGAAGGCCATGTTGGTTGAGCTGGGGATCAGATCGACTTAAGGACGAAGGGATCGGACTGGAGTATGGCGAAGGGATCGGATCGGATTAGAATAGGGAATGGGACCGGACGAGGCAAGAGGAGCTGGAGCACGAACTGGATGGGAGATGGCAACCCGACCCGACCCGAAGTGGGACACCCGACCCGAACCGATGCAACGTTATGAACCCGAACCGAACCGTTACCAGAGGAAGACCACGAACCGAACCAATTCAAAGTAGAGGACCCGACCCGAACCGATGGCTAGAAGGGGAACCCGACCCGATCCAGTATTGACCAATAACCCGAGATGCAAAGGTAGTCCAGTATGGGAAGTTAGATCTCAGGATCCAGTTGGGAACCGATGAGTTCACTTCATGGTTGGGCTTTGCTTCGGGACGTGTGCAAAGGGGTTGTCGGTATTCATAACTTTGGTTCACCACTGAGAGATGGATGGTGGGCTTGTAGTGATAGTTACACGGGATTGGATTCCGTCATGGCCCAAAGTATTAGGTGACAAAAGTAGTGTATATCGTATGCTTTACGCACTGAGTGAGGGATGTGAGGATGATTGCTATGCTTGATTGTTTGACATCACTATGACATGCACACCCCCACCCCTGTTATCTTTACACCATTTGAAATGGCACCTTAGAGTGTTGTACAGTATGTAGTGCTAACTCTTTGGTTGCAGGTTCAGGTATGATTGGATTATACCTGTTATTGTTATGTTTTGTTGCTTATCGCTCATACCAGACTTTTTGTCTGTGACCCAGAGTTTTATGTCTCTTCTTATTACTCTGGGTGCTCACACGAGCAGACTAGAGACAGGTTAGCTAGTGATGCGCGAGTAGCTGATTCGGAGGCGAGCAGGAGGCTTCCACGTATGATATATAGATATTCTCCCTGTGTCGTTGGTGGTCGCTACTTGGGCATTAGTAGTGTACCTCCTTTATCTTGCTTTTTTTTGAGACAGTTAGAAAAGTTGTAATATTGTTGGCTTTGGATCATAAGCTGTATTTGGATTTTCCGTTGCTATGTTAGTTTATTTTCAGCTTATGCACTGTCTCACGTGTTTTATGTCAAGTATGTTGTTATTATATTTTATACATGCGCTGTGAGACATTCTACAGGTTCCTTGATTAGTTCATTTCCTTCTTCCCTTTTCTTCTGACGATCCGTCCCGTGCTAACTGGACATGTGTACAACGCACTTTTGGAGTAAATGTCGGTTGGTGCGGGGCGGGCCGTCACATTTGGTATCAGAGCTCTAGGTTGCGTATTTAACCTAGGGAAAAACACTAGGGAGAGATAGTACGTATATGAGAGCGCGTATTTTTGATTAATTTGGTTTTCAAAAGCTATATATATACTATTAGTAGTATAAGAGTGAAGTCGTACTGCACTAGCACCACTATGGGGTCGTTAATCGTTTCTCCTTTTACAGATTGACGATGAGCCGATATGCTAGAGGTGCTGGTAGGGGGACCAATAATGGGAATGCTCCTGATATGAGGACGATGTTCACTAACTTCATGAGGGAGATGCTTAGGGATGTTCAAGGGGCAGTTCCCAATCCCGGAAATGGTGGTGGCCCAGTAGTGCACGCGCCTAGGGTCGATTTCGCCAAGTGGTGCAAGGATTACACTAACCTTGGTAGGAAGCCGTTCCACGGAACGGAGTCGGCCACAAATGTTCAGGACTGGTTGGATAGCTGTGATCGTATCTTTGACGACTTGGGTATCGAGGATGCAATGAAAAGAAGGCTAGCATCTCGTCAGCTGCAAGGGCGAGTGATGAATTGGTGGAATGCCATTAGAACAGCTACTCCAGAAGATCAAGTTACTTGGAATCAGTTTAAGACTCGCTTTTGTGATAAGTTTATTCCAGCTGCTCATACATCAGAACTGTTCAAGAAGTTCTTGGAGCTTAAGCACAATGGTAGAGCAATCTCGGAGTATATCGCTGAATTCGACACTTTATCGAAATATGGATGGTCCCTTATCGATACAGCCGAAAAGAAGAACGAGAAGTTCATAACCGGCTTGGATGGGTACTTGGGGGAAAGACTTATAAACCATATCGATGAGACGTTCGAGTCTATTGTAGGAAAGGCATTAAGGTCAGAGAGCCTTTTTCCTAAGTCGAATACTGAGGTTGCTACAGCATCTGCAGAGAAGCCAAAGCCGCAAGCAGGCGGTGAAGGCAAGAAGAATTCTCAGAGCAAGAGGAAGCAGAACCCGACCAAGGATGGTCAGAATAAGAAAAATAAGAAAGATGGCGAATGCTTTAGTTGTGGCAAGAAGGGCCACTATGCCAGAGATTGTCGAGAAAAGCCTGGGGAAAGGAAGTGCTTTAACTGCGGCCAGGCGGGACATCACAAGGATGATTGCCCACAACCTCCTAGGGAGAAGCAGATTGTGAAAGCGTATGCTATCAACGTTGTTCCTTCTTCGTCAAATGCTCCAAGTGCGGCGCAGAAGGGAAAGAGTGTCGTTATAAAAGGTATGCTTTCTATTTAAGATGTTTTTGTTCGGGTATTGTTTGACAAACCCGAGATAGTCGATAGACCTCTAATTGTGACGAACCCGACAGGTGGTTCGACTGATCTTGGTATGATTTGTTGTGCTTGGTCTTATCGAGTCATGGATGTATGTTTCCTTGTGCTTGCTTTGTTTTGGGCTTTACTGGGTTTAGCATTATTTTGGGGAGTCGATTTACTCTAAAAGAGTAGGGTGGTATTAGGTACCTACCTAGTGATGGCGATAGTAACTGGAGTTAAGGAAGCTGAAAGGTTATCGTTGTAATAAGTTTTAGTTGTCTCTGGGAGGCAAATGAGTGCTCTAGTGTTAGATTGTTTTGCTAGTATCACCTCACGTGGGTTGTCCGAACTCGGAGGAGATGTTCCTTGGGTGCTTGTCTGATATTGGTTTAGGCCTTTAGGGCTTGTGCTTTGGGAATGTCGAGTTTGACTAGGATGGTTTGCGTGAGGGATAAGTAGACGTTGCGATTCTCATTGGATGATACCTTGGTTTACTCGAGGAGTGATGGGCAGCTGTGACAGGATAAGACTATTCGATGGTATGGACTGCCCCGAGTTAGACTCGATAGGATTATGAGATGACTCGAGTGGGACTCTAGAAATATGCAAAGTAATGGATTGTTTAGGACCTTATGTTGATGTTCTCTATTGGATAGTATAATTTTGAAGGAATAGGATGTGCTCGTTGATCATGGAAGATACAACGAAGATTAGGGCGATTCAGGTTGGACTTGAACTCGTAAAAGAAAAATGGGTGTTCGTTGATCTTGGAGATGCAACGAATAATGAGACGACAACTCATGTTGGACTAGAGTTTGTCGGTATTGGATACTCAAGACTGGGTCTGAGTTATAGATTGACTCGAATTAGACTCGAGAAGGCTGCAAGGAATTGGATTCGGCTCGAGTTGGACTCGAGAGGGCAGCAAGACGATGGATAGACTTGGGTTGGACTCAAGTATTTTAGGAGGACTAAAAGCAGGGGTATCTGGGGACGCCCGTTACCTTGAATCCGTTGGACGTGATCTAGTTATCCTTGGAGGATAAACGTACGTTGGACGTACGGTAGTCCGTAGGGAGGCGGGGCTTCCATTGGCCTGGGATTGGTTGGACCAGTCAAGTAGGCATCGGTGTATGAATGGAGGCTGGGCTTCCATTAGTTATTGATATTGGTTGGACCAGACATACTAGAATCGACATATTGGGATTGGTTAGACCAGTCATGTAGGTGTCGATGTGTTTATGAATTTAGCAGGTGATAGGTAGGACTTGTTTGATGGATGTTATGGTTACTATGTTGTTCCTATTTTTCTTCCCTTGAGTAGACTATCACCTGTAGAGTTCCAGCGATGGGGAACAAAGTGACTGTAGTAGGACTATGAGCCAGTGTAGTAGAGTCGTCATGACTCGAGGGGCAAAGTGGACATAGTAAAGGATTAGTAAGGCTATGAGCCAGTGCAATGGAGTTGTTATGACTTCATGGGGCAGTGTGGACATAGCAAAGGACTAGTGGCTATGGATCAGTGCAGTGGAGTCGCCATGACTCCATGGGGCAGAGTGATCATAGTAAAGGATTTGGGTGCGGTAATAGTTGCATTGAGTAGGAGACATGCCAGATTAGGGGTTTTGTTTCTAGGATGGAAGCAACTAAAGTATATCACAGGATATGATTTTGTTGTACATAACGTAGTTGTATACACAATTATATGATTTTTGTTTGATGATAACAAACAAGTATATTTTACTTTAAATGTGTTTGTTACTATTATATCACATCTCAGATAGAAATATAATATTTATGTTTAAATAGAATACGACTATACACAAATTCAAATATTCAACTGTATTTTATTTAAATAGAATATTTTATTTCAATAATTAAACAGTACAAAAATATAAACTCCACTATTTGTACATTTCACTGATATTCATTATTGTACAATCAATTTTAGTATACACAAAGCTCCTTTCTACAGACACTCGATTATACAAGCATACACTCAGACGCTCATTTACAGTTTCACTGTTACACACACTAATATACTTTCACTGTCATCTTCTGTCTCTGTGTTCTGTCAGTCCAGTCATTGTCAGTCCAATCATTATCTGCTTACCTGTCACATGAAACACACACACAGTACACTGCAATAGAAATGAATATGGTGCTGATTTATGTCAAGTGTTTAGGTCAAGCAAACTCAGCATCATGGCAGCTGAATAAAAAAAAATTTGACATATGGGAACAAGCATGTATGCGACACAGTAGAGCTACAGTCTACACATGTCCATATTAATGAACAAGTTTTTAATGTGCCAAGAATCAATCAAGAAATCAATTCATGTTTCACAGATTATGTGTTGATTATGGCAAGTTTCAAGAGCACGGCAAAATGTTTCAGATTTTCAAATGGTACATGCAAATGAAGTTAATGTATATATCCAGTATGACCAGGTCAAAACAAAAGGGAGCACGGCAACAATCATGGAAGGAATACATTTTCTCATTCATTCATGGACCAGTTTAAGCAACATGATTGAAGCATTGCATTTGCTCGTATATGGGAGGTGTTCAGTTTTTTAGCAAGGAGATCTTTGCTAAAATATTCCAGAATTCAATGGTTTCCAATTATACAGTGGGAAATAAATATGCTAAGATTTTATTCAAGAAATCTAAATTCACATTTGGCAAGACAATCATTCTTTTGGGGCAATTTATTTTCAGAAACTCAATTTGTTTTTGGCAACAGGTTAAATGACTGAAGTTCATAAGCCAACATTGAAGAGAACCAAATTGGCAGCAAAACAATTGTTCTACAGCAGTTCAATAGATCAACATGAGCATTCAGTGTTCAAGTGCAATTCATCTCACAAACAAATGGCAAGACTCAAGCATGTGTGAATTAATGTGTCAGATGTACAAGAATAATACATGAGCAAGTGCATGCAAGAGCTTTTGGAAAGAAATCACAAACATTTCTTTTTGAAATTCTACTAAATGTGGCAAGTGTTATCTGTCCTCTAGAAATTCAAATTATGTCTTTCCAGATATTACAGGAATCAGGTTTGGCAAGCAAGCATATATTTGTCAAGCTTTTATGACACTCCAAAAATTCATTCATGATTTTATGTAACTGTTTTTAAGAGTCAATGTTGGCAAGGAATCAATTTTTTTGGAAAAACACAATTCAGCAAAACCATGTTTGGCAAGTAATAAATAATTTCTTTCCAAGAACATAAATCAGCTTTCCAGAAATTCAGAGTAAACATTTATGCTATCAAATCTTTGTGTTTCAAGAATTTTATCAATGAATTCATCAATTCATGTTCACAGCAAGTTTTCAAGGCCAAGGATGTCAAAAGAGGAAAGCATCAATATGTTTCCAGATTTAAAACAAATCAATATGTATTTGTTTGGCAATTTTTTCTAAGGGGACAGCTAATGAAATATTTTTTTTCTGAATTGCTATCAATGTTGATTCAATCAATAAATCATTTAAAGGCAGAGCAGCTATCATGCAAAGAGAATGTTGAGTTTCCAAGAAATATCATTTAAACCTATTTTTGGCAAGCTCTATTCATTTTCCAGAAATGATTTCATGGCATAATATCAAGTGAGCCAAAGATTTTATTTCTTTATTTTACAAAGATGTTATAAGGCAACAATTCAAAAAGGTTTCCAGAAAATTTTCAAGGGCGATTCAATGAAGGCACCAAAGGGAAGAAATCACGCAACGCAAATCAGTCAAGTCATTCAGTGAAATCAGAGCAATAAAAGGATTCTATTATCCTATATTAACACCTATCCTCATCAGCAATTTGCATTAAAAAAAATCCAAAATTTCAAGAGCAAAAATCTAATCAAATTCAGAGAACTCACAAAACGTTTTTGATCGCAATCCAAGACTGTGAATCGAGCAGGAGCATAAATTTGAAGAAGCTTTGGAGATTATTTCTTTCAGAACATCAATCAATCGATTCGAGTTGGAGGATTTCAAAGAAACCCGAAAATTCCCTTTTCCCCATAGCCTCCATGTTCATTTCCTTAGAAGTAAAGGATCAGGCTGAACAAATAAAGAAAATGTGCAGCCAACATAAGTCAAAAGGGATTAGTTTGTATTAAAGAGGGGGTTTCTTTGCTTTCTTTTTATTTATTTTGTATTTTCAATTCTTTTGTAAACTGTCAAAACAGTTTCTAGAATTCTGTAAAACCTAGGGAAAACCAGTTAGGTGTTTAACTGGCAGTTGGCAGAGTCTGTAAAATCTGGGTTACTGGTTATAGGGTTGTAATCAGGGGAAATCTGATCGAGGGGATATCGATCAGTCTAGGGTTTTGAGCGTAGGGTTAGAATAGGAGCAGGGTTTGCGAGTGTACATGGTCTTGTATGCGGGAGCTGTTGTATCACCTAGTAGAAACCTTAGAAATGCAGCAGTAGGCAGGGTTTTGCCGAAGCTGGGTATATCTGTGTGTGATTTATTTTCTGTAGTTCTGTTTCCGCTATATTCTGTGATGTGTTAATTATTATATATCTCGTTAGAATTTTAATTCTGTTAAAAACTGTGATAAACCCTATTCACCCCCCTCTAGGGTTAATCAAGATCCAACAAGTGGTATCAGAGCAGGTATTCTGTTAACTCTAGAGTGATGGTGATTTCTAGTTGTCAGTCGATAGAGAGTCAGTCCAGTTCGTCTCCAACTATTTTTAATGGAACAGATTTTTTAAACTGGAAATCCAAAATGGAATTTTATTAAAAATCTGTTAATATTAAATATTGGGATGTAGTAATTAATGGATTTGATAGTATAGAAATTAATTACAATACTCGTGCTATGAAAATTATATTTGACTATCTTGGTACTAAACAGTTTAATCTTATCGGCCATTGTTTATCTGCACAGGAAATCTGGGATACTCTCAGTACGAAGTATGGAAGATCTGACAACGGTAGCTCAAAACCCGAGAAAGTCAACTCAGATTCAGAATTCTGTTTAACAGGATTTACAAATGAAAATTCAGAAGGATCAGATGATGGAGAATCAACAGATGCTGAAGTTGAAAATTTCTCATACGAGGATTTGGTTTATATGTGTGCTGATTTAACTAAATCTGTTGATAAACTCAAATCTAAAAACAAATCTCTGAAATCTAGAAATTCTGAGTTGACCAGCAAAATTGATGATTTGGAATCACAGCTTGAATGTTTTAAAAGTTCTTCAAATTCAGTTTGCAAAAATTGTTTGAAATTGAAAACCAATTTTGTTCATCTCAATAAAAATATTCAAAAGTTTGAAAATGAAATTTTAATCTTAAATGAGAACAAGACCGAGTTATCAAATTTGAATAATCTTTTGCAAAAGGAATTTGAAAGTTTTAAGATTGATATATATTCCAAATTTGAAATTGCTGAAAAGGAGAATTTGTTGAAATCCGATTTGATTTTGAAAGAACTGGAAAACGAGATTGAAAAATCCAAGAAATTTGGTTTTGAAAAACAAAAACTTTTTGAATCTGAGATTGCTGAGTCCCAAACAAAAATTAATCTGCTTAAAGACGAAAATTTGGTTTTGAAATCTAATTTTGAAAGATGTAAGATCACTGAAAATAATTGTTTAGATTTATTGAAAGAAAATGGTGATCTTAAAACTAAAATTCAACAACTTGAAACAACCCTGGCAAAATTTTCAAATGGTGAGAAATCTTTAAATATGTTGTTGAAAAGTCAATTTTCATTGGGAAATAGAAGTGGACTTGGTTTTGGGAAATCTGAGTTTTCTGAAAGGAGAAGCTCAAACGATTTTAAAAATTCTTCAACTTTCTTTGAAAAGAATCGTCTTGAAAATTTGAACTTTGTTAATTCCAAAGGATTTTTGAATCAAAAGAAAAATTTGAATTTGTTTTGTAATAATTCATCTAAAAAATCCTGGATCCCAAAAAGAGATAAAACAAACCTCGTTAAATTCAAACAGATATGGGTTCCAAAGGAAACAAAGGTAAATTCAGATGGATTGTTATACAGGCAAGTCTGGGTACCGAAAGATGTTAGTAAAACAGCGAGTGGTTTTTCTAATTTTGTTAGACCACTCAATCCTCTCAACTGTTAGGTACCGAAGAAGGGTGGCTGAGGAACTACTGTGCTGAAAAGAAATTTGAAATCAAGCTGATTTATACTTCTGTATCATTTACAGTTCCTTCAGCCAAAATCTGTTGAGTTAAAGATTCTGATTTACACTGGATTCTGGTATGATCTCTAAACTCACCTCTGTAAATATTTTTCTGGTTTGATTATTTTTCTTTTGTTTATTTCTTCTTCTTCTTCTCCCTTCTATCTCTTTCTTCTGTCGATTTTGATTTGATTTATCACTGCCATATTTTTTGTGCTCCTTGAATTGCAGTATTCATGATATTCTGGAAATTTGTTTTGCGTGTATAGAACTCTAATGTTTTTAATTATTTCCAGATCTTGTACTTAATCTTGTAAATATCTGCAATTGTTTTGAATTATATTTTTATTTCTGAATTCATAACAGTGTTGATGTATTCATGCCATATCTTGAACACTGTTAATTAGAATTCTAAATTTTTTGAAGATCTGAAAATTTTGACGAAGTTTCACACACCTCTGCTGTTTTGAGTTTCTTCTAATTCATTTTAGAAAAGCTTAAAATATTATACTCATTACAACACACTACTACTTCTCAGTCGTGATAATTTCATTAAATTTCAGATTGGCTTGAATATGTTGATCTATCTTGAATCAGTAATACATCCTGAAATTCATCTTTATTCATGATTATTATGGTTGAAATTTGCTTGTTCGAAATCATTTGAAATCCTTGATATTTTGAATCACACACACCTCCTAAATTTGAAATTATCAATCTTGTGTGACTGATTTATTATATTTCAAAACCTGACATTAATTCAAGTGATTTCAAATAAATTATTTTGGATAATGAATATCTATCAAACCTGATGTAAATTTTTTTTGGGCTTGTCTGAAATATTTTGGAAAAATTCTTTGAAAATTGGGTTCTGAAAATCATTGTTATTTCATGATTATTTGATTTAAATATTTGTTTGTTTTAAAATCATTTGAAATCATTGATTTATTGAATCACACACATATCTTAAATCTGAAACTAATAATTTGGTGTGATTGATTCATTGAATCTAGAACTTTTCATAATTCTCAAATGATTTTAAATAAATGGTATTTTTTTTAATCATTGAATCATGAATCATCTAGTGTGATCAACATCTTAACAAGTCTGATTTGAAATTGTTTCTGCTGTGCTGCTCTGATATTATCTTCAAATAACTTCCTGCTTTAATCTGACTGCTGCTCTGATAATTGTGCCAAATTTGTTTGGGCTTTGTCTTTGAAATTTCTTAAATCTGAGATATCTAGGGTGTGAATAAATTCCTCGTAAATAGAGACACCAAGTGGTATCAGAAGCGCCTTATATTTGTCTCACCCATCTGTACTGAGATTCAAATTTTCACCTTGTATAGATCCATACATTTTTTTTTGCCTTATACAAATAAATGTGCTAAATTTGTCTGGCTGGGTTTGTGTTTAAATTTCTTTGGTTTGAGATGTCCATGATAGTCCATCAAGGTGTAATTAAATTCCTCGATAAAGGAGACTACAATTGGTATCAGCTTTTTCACTCATCTGTTTTTTGAATTATCACCCTGTATAGATTCATTTTTTTTGTATAAATCTGTTTAATTTCCTCTTGTAATTGATTTTCAATTTTAAAATTATTTATTGATTATTCATTCAGAAATTGAAATCAATATCTGAATTGAACTATATTTATAATTCATCAAAAAATATTATCAGAATTTGAAATTGTAATGAAATTGTGACTGCAGTATATTTCACAACAAGAGGGGATTTGATTTAAAATTTTTCATGATGGTTGAACGTTTATTATAATATCTTTGAACTGGCAATTATTTCACGACCAACTCCTTTATCTATCACCTGTCAGCCATCGATCATGATTTTATATTAATGTGGAGAGTTTTTTTTTTTAAAAAAAGGAGGAGGAAAAATCATCTTGTGTTTAAAAATAGTGAAAATATTTGTGATAAAATTTGGACTATGTTATTTTTTAGAATCAGTGACGATTGAAAATTTTCAATGATCTCGGTACAGTTGATCATATTTCATAATATAATTAATTTAGAAATTTATTTCACAGTCCATCTCTGTACCTACCGCATTTCTATCATTCATACTGGTTTATATATACTGAGGAGTTTTTCTATTTTGAAGCTGAAAATAATAAATATAATTAATATATAAGAGTGTCTCTAACCTCATTTAAAAATCCAAGCTCTGGTTATGCATGGTTATGAGACGTCTTATAATTTAAGCTACGACTGATCCCATTTAAAAATCCAAGCTCTGGTTATGCGTGGTCAGTGTGCTCTTAAATAAAAAATAAATAAAAAGGAATTAAAGTTATAAAAATAGAAATAAATTTGAAATTCTCCTCTGAGTATAAAAGCCAGTCTATCAATCCATCTTCTATTCTGTGAAATATGTTGAAATTTTATGACGTATTATGATTTGTTGGTTGATAGATATTGGGATTTGAGATTATTTGAGTTTGTCACTTAAATTGAATTATTTATTATAGTCCAAATCCATCACTGTTTTTTGTGCTTTTTTTTATAAAAATCCTTTGAAAATAATTGGAAATGAATTGTTTTTCAAACTCTCTCCATTTTATATAAAATTCATCGTATATCCGTCATTTTCTACAATGTGAAATATGCCACCTGTTCTTAGAATATTATGATTTTTGTTTGATTGATTGAGATTTATGGTGACCGTTCTTCCTCTTAAGCTGAAATTATATTGTTTAGTCATTATTTATCTATATTTTAAATTCTGAATCCTTTTTGATGATAACAAAAGGGGGAGAATGGATTGAGATTTTGATCTATGAGTGAATATTTTACAAATATTTTTACTTTTGAATTTTCATCATTATTCAGTTCAATTCACTCATGCACAGTTATAGGGGGAGTTTTCTGTTGTAGGGGAGCTAATAAATAGGGGGAGTTCATTCTCTATAGTTTTCTGTTGTAGGAGGAGCTAATAAATAGGGGGAGTTCATTTTTCTTTGTAAAACACATTTGTTGGATTTAAAATCTTTTATTTGTTTGTCATCATCAAAAGGGGGAGATTGTTGTACATAACGTAGTTGTATACACAATTATATGATTTTTGTTTGATGATAACAAACAAGTATATTTTACTTTAAATGTGTTTGTTACTATTATATCACATCTCAGATAGAAATATAATATTTATGTTTAAATAGAATACGACTATACACAAATTCAAATATTCAACTGTATTTTATTTAAATAGAATATTTTATTTCAATAATTAAACAGTACAAAAATATAAACTCCACTATTTGTACATTTCACTGATATTCATTATTGTACAATCAATTTTAGTATACACAAAGCTCCTTTCTACAGACACTCGATTATACAAGCATACACTCAGACGCTCATTTACAGTTTCACTGTTACACACACTAATATACTTTCACTGTCATCTTCTGTCTCTGTGTTCTGTCAGTCCAGTCATTGTCAGTCCAATCATTATCTGCTTATCTGTCACATGAAACACACACACAGTACACTGCAATAGAAATGAATATGGTGCTGATTTATGTCAAGTGTTTAGGTCAAGCAAACTCAGCATTATGGCAGCTGAATAAAAAAAAAATTGACATATGGGAACAAGCATGTATGCGACATAGTAGAGCTACAGTCTATACATGTCCATATTAATGAACAAGTTTTTAATGTGCCAAGAATCAATCAAGAAATCAATTC
The DNA here is from genome assembly GCA_030737875.1 of Allium sativum. Taxonomy (NCBI): domain Eukaryota; kingdom Viridiplantae; phylum Streptophyta; class Magnoliopsida; order Asparagales; family Amaryllidaceae; genus Allium; species Allium sativum. The sequence goes on along the minus strand of CM060909.1, from coordinate 51,930,188 downwards.
ATGTTTCACGGATTATGTGTTGATTATGGCAAGTTTCAAGAGCATGGCAAAATGTTTCAGATTTTCAAATTGTACATGCAAATGAAGTTAATGTATATAACCAGTATGACCAGGTCAAAACAAAAGAGAGCACGGCAACAATCATGGAAGGAATACATTTTCTCATTCATTCATGGACCAGTTTAAGCAACATGATTGAAGCATTGCATTTGCTCGTATATGGGAGGTGTTCAGTTTTTTAGCAAGGAGATCTTTGCTAAAATATTCCAGAATTCAATGGTTTCCAATTATACAGTGGGAAATAAATGTGCTAAGATTTTATTCAAGAAATCTAAATTCACATTTGGTTCTTTTGGGGCAATTTATTTTCAGAAACTCAATTTGTTTTTGGCAACAGGTTAAATGTCTGAAGTTCATAAGCCAACATTGAAGAGAACCAAATTGGAAGCAAAACAATTGTTCTACAGCAGTTCAATAGATCAACATGAGCATTCAGTGTTCAAGTGCAATTTGTCTCACAAACAAATGGCAAGACTCAAGCATGTGTGAATTAATGTGCCAGATGTACAAGAATAATACATGAGCAAGTGCATGCAAGAGCTTTTGGAAAGAAATCACAAACATTTCTTTTTGAAATTCTACTAAATGTGGCAAGTGTTATCTGTCCTCTAGAAATTCAAATTATGTCTTTCCAGAAATTACAGGAATCAGGTTTGGCAAGCAAGCATATATTTGTCAAGCTTTTATGACACTCCAAAAATTCATTCATGATTTTCTGTAACTGTTTTTAAGAGTCAATGTTGGCAAGGAATCAATTTTTTTGGAAAAACACAATTCAGCAAAACCATGTTTGGCAAGTAATAAATAATTTCTTTCCAAGAACATAAATCAGCTTTCCAGAAATTCAGAGTAAACATTTATGCTATCAAATCTTTTTGTTTCAAGAATTTTATCAATGAATTCATCAATTCATGTTCACAGCAAGTTTTCAAGGCCAAGGATGTCAAAAGAGGAAAGCATCAATATGTTTCCAGATTTAAAACAAATCAATATGTATTTGTTTGGCAATTTTTTCTAAGGGGACAGCTAATGAAATATATTTTTCCTGAATTTCTATCAATGTTGATTCAATCAATAAATCATTTAAAGGCAGAGCAGCTATCATGCAAAGAGAATGTTGAATTTCCAAGAAATATCATTTAAACCTTTTTTTGGCAAGCTTTATTCATTTTCCAGAAATGATTTCATGGCATAATATCAAGTGGGCCAAATATTTTATTTCTTTATTTTACAAAGGTGTTATAAGGCAACAATTCAAAAAGGTTTCCAGAAAATTTTCAAGGGCGATTCAATGAAGGCACCAAAGGGAAGAAATCACGCAACGCAAATCAGTCAAGTCATTCAGTGAAATCAGAGCAATAAAAGGATTCTATTATCCTATATTAACACCTATCCTCATCAGCAATTTGCATTAAAAAAAATCCAAAATTTCAAGAGCAAAAATCTAATCAAATTCAGAGAACTCACAAAACGTTTTTGATCGCAATCCAAGACTGTGAATCGAGCAGGAGCATAAATTTGAAGAAGCTTTGGAGATTATTTCTTTCAGAACATCAATCAATCGATTCGAGTTGGAGGATTTCAAAGAAACCCGAAAATTCCTTTTTCCCCATAGCCTCCATGTTCATTTCCTTAGAAGTAAAGGATCAGGCTGAACGAATAAAGAAAATGTGCAGCCAACATAAGTCAAAAGGGATTAGTTTGTATTAAAGAGGGGGTTTCTTTGCTTTCTTTTTATTTATTTTGTATTTTCAATTCTTTTGTAAACTGTCAAAACAGTTTCTAGAATTCTGTAAAAATCTAGGGAAAACCAGTTAGGTGTTTAAATGGCAGTTGGCAGAGTCTGTAAAATCTGGGTTACTGGTTACAGGGTTGTAATCAGGGGAAATCTGATCGAGGGGATATCGATCAGTCTAGGGTTTTGAGCGTAGGGTTGGAATAGGAGCAGGGTTTGCGAGTGTACATGGTCTTGTATGCGGGAGCTTTTCTATCATCTAGTAGAAACCTTAGAAATGCAGCAGTAGGCAGGGTTTTGCCGAAGCTGGGTATATCTGTGTGTGATTTATTTTCTGCAGTTCTGTTTCCGCTATATTCTGTGATGTGTTAATTATTATATATCTCGTTAGAATTTTAATTCTGTTAAAAACTGTGATAAACCCTATTCACCCCCCCTCTAGGGTTAATCAAGATCCAAGAGATTTCGGGCCCAAGAGTGAATTGGATTCAAAAACACTAGTAAGCTTGACGATTAGATCGATTTTGATTGAGTGGATTAGTTCCAGTTAGAAGTACGATCCTAATCTATTGGAAACCACCTCTAGGGTAGAGATGAGTATCGATGGAAAGAGAATGATCAAGTAAGGATTTGATCGAGAAGGGTGGCTTCGAAAGAATAAGGGACTAGTTGTACTCAAAGTAGATGGACTGAGAGGTGAAGTGCTTAGAGCATATCATCACCCGAAATTGACTATACATCCCAGTGGTAACAAGATGTATTGAGACATAGAGCAGATCTACTACTGGGAAAGGATAAAGAAAGACGTTGGGAAGTTTATGTCCAAATGCATGAATTGCCAGTTAGTTAAAGCTGAGCAAAGGAAGCTTAGTGGTTTGTCACAACCGTTGAGAACAAGTCTCAAATGGATTATATTGATAGTTTACCAAGGACTAGGTCAGGTCATGATGGTATTTGAGTGAATTGTATATTAGAGAATGAAGGCTACCCAGGATAGGCAGAAGACTTATCTCGATAAGAGACGAAGAGATTTGGAATTCTTCGTTAACAACTTGGTGTTCGTCAAGATCTCTCCATTGAGAATGTGATTCAGATTGGTTGGAGAGGTAAGTTAGCACCAAGATTTATAGGTCCATTCCCAGTCCTCAAGCAAGTTGGGAATTTGGCGTATGAAGTAGAGCTACCTGACAAGATGGCGGGAGTTCACAACGTATTTCATGTTTCCCAGTTAAGGAAGTTTGTGCAAGACCCTAATGTGGCTATTTCACCACATCAGTTGGACGATGGCGAGGTTGAACCCGAGGCGGTTGAGAACCGAAGCCTATGCGTATTGTTGGGAACGATACGAAGCAGCTTCGAAGGAAGGCGGTGAAACTAGTCAAAGTCCAGTGGGGTGAGAATGAAAAAAACTGTACTAGGGAAATAGAGGAGGATATAAGGAAGAAGTATCTAGAACTCTTTGCCTGGTAAGGTTTTGGTAGTGATAGTTTCTTCCCTTGTTAGTAAACCGCATGCTAGGATAGATTTGTTTTGCATGTTGATTGTTATTTTATGGTTGATAGGCATGCGGAACCCTTTTTGTGTTTTGGTTAAGGAATTTCGTTGACGAAATTTCTTAAGGGGGGGAGAATGTAACAACCCGCATTCTACGCATCGGAGGATCGTAGATTTTTTTTTTCTCATACGAAGTCGTATGGTCGTGTAGAGTTGGGGAACGACTATTGAGGTAATTTACCATGTTCATGATTTTTGCCGATTTATAAATGACCATTTTGCCCCTAGCTGATCTTGTTTCGGCCACAACTTTTGATTGGAAAGGAATTTTGACCTGAAACCACTTCCATTAGATTCGTTTGATGGTTTATCTTTCCGTAGAGTGGTCACATGTGAGAAATGGACTTACCATTTGGGAGATATGGCTGAAACAAGGTTTAGAAGGTGAAAAACAGCTTAACCGGGCCTAATTGAGGTGATTAGCAAGAAGGCCCATAACCCATTTCGGGATTAGGGTTATGGGGAGACTGAAAACAGTAGGAAAACGAATTTTATTTCATTTTCCGGCCGCCACAAACATGTCTTTCACCCTAGCCATGGCCTCCACCTTCTAATTTCATCCCAAATCGTCTCTAATAACTTTCTAATCGAAGATTAAGCAAAACTACATCAAATCAAGGGAGGGTAGCACCAAATCAGAGAGAGAGCTGCTGGAACACATAGGGATCGGATCCAAATCAGAGATTATTTAAGATTTAAAGTTTGTTTGTGGCTAAGGTGAGTGATTTGCATTGTTTTTCACTAATTATGGCTAATTATGGTAATTAGCGAAGATTAGCGAAATTATGGCTCAGAAAAATCTAGAAAAATTCCTAAAATTCTAAAACATCATTTTATGCCTCTGATATGAATTTGGGTTAATTTCGACTAATTTTGCAAATCCCGGAATTTGGGGGATTAAGGAGTGATTAGTGATAATTAGCGAATTTATGCATGATTAAAATCTGGAAAAATATTCAGAAATTCTTAAATATTGTTTTAGACCTCTGATAGAAAATTTGGCTAATTTGGATAAGTTTTGCTAATTATATGCTTAAACATGATTAAGAGGGATTAAGGGAAAATATGGGGTTTTGGCTATATTTGATCCATTTTAACCTACCATATTGATGTTTTGATGTTTGTGGTTGATTATACATGTTGCTATGTCTGTATGGTATGCTTTGTGATTGATTAGAATAGTTAGAATGGTCGAAAACGTCGTCGAATGGCGTAAAACACTCGCTGGAAAAGTCTCAGGAAAAGTGCAGGTTTTGAACCGGATCGGATCGGATATGGGGCTCGGATCAGATAAGTGGACGGGCAAGGACATCCGAATTGGATCGGAACTTAACACTTGAGACGCTTGGCAAAAAGGAAGGCCATGTTGGTTGAGCTGGGGATCGGATCGACTTAAGGACGAAGGGATCGGACTGGAGTATGGCAAAGGGATCAGATCGGATTAGAATAGGGAACGAGACCGGACGAGGCAAGAGGAGCTGGAGCACGAACTGGATGGGATATGGCAACCCGACCCGAACCGATGCAACGTTGTGAACCCGAACCGAACCATTTCCAGAGGAAGACCACGAACCGAACCAATTCAAAGTAGAGGACCCGACCCGAACCGATGGCTAGAAGGGGAACCCGACCCTATCCAGTATTGACCAATAACCCGAGATGCAAAGGTAGTCCAATATGGGAAGTTAGAGCTCAGGATCCAGTTGGGAACCGGTGAGTTCACTTCATGGTTGGGCTTTGCTGCGGGACGTGTGCAAAGGGGTTGTCGGTATTCTTAACTTTGGTTCACCACTGAGAGATGGATGGTGGGCTTGTAGTGATAGTTACACAGGATTGGATTCCGTCATGGCCCAAAGTATTAGGTGGCAAAAGTAGTGGATCTCGTATGCTTTACGCACTGAGTGAGGGATGTGAGGATGATTGCTATGCTTGATTGTTTGACATCACTATGACATGCACACCCCCACCCCTGTTATCTTTACACCATTTGAAATGGCACCTTAGAGTGTTGTACAGTATGTAGTGCTAACTCTTTGGTTGCAGGTCCAGGTTCAGGTATGATTGGATTATACCTGTTATTGTTATGTTTTGTTGCTTATCGCTCATACCAGACTTTTTGTCTAACCCAGAGTTTTATGTCTTTTCTTATTACTCTGGGTGCTCACACGAGCAGACTAGAGACAGGTTAGCTAGTGATGCGCGAGTAGCTGATTCGGAGGCGAGCAGGAGGCTTCCACGTATGATATATAGATATTCTCCCTGTGTCGTTGGTGGTCGCTACTTGGGCATTAGTAGTGTACCTCCTTTATCTTGCTTTTTTTTTGAGACAGTTAGAAAAGTTGTAATAATGTTGGCTTTGGATCATAAGCCGTATTTGAATTTTCCGCTGCTATGTTAGTTTATTTTCAGCTTATGCACTGTCTCACCTATTTTATGTCAAGTATGTTGTTATTATATTTTATCCTATGCACTGTGAGACATTCTACAGGTTCCTTGATTAGTTCATTTCCTTCTTCCCTTTTCTTCTGACGATCCGTCCCGTGCTAACTGGACATGTGTACAGCGCACTTTTGGAGTAAATGTCGGTTGGTGCGGGGCGGGTCGTCACAATGTTGTCCCTATTCCTTTTCAGAACAGGACCATTTTCCCCACCCTATAGCTCATATTTGGGTCCTGAAAGCTAAGAAAATTTATGACCATGTTGTCACTACATCTGAAATTGGGTATGTTATTCATCTCCCTCCGCCAGTTGATGTTCCTATTGTTTTCATTGACACTGTTGATGCCACCGAGTCGGTTGTTTCTGATGTCATTGAGTTGACTCCATCACCATGCCTTCCCTCCCGCTAGATGTTCTGGTTACTTCGGAGAATCAGTTGTCCTTGATTGGGTTCTCCTATTTGATGGATTGGTCAGGTCATGAGCGTGCTTGGTGTCATGTGCCTTTGGATATGCGCTATTTCCCTGAGAAAGGAATCTATTATGCTTTTGTCACTGAGATTGTCGGTAAGGGAAGATACTTGTACTACCATATTGAGGGAGAGGGTCTTACCCTGTCTACCGAAGGTATTGAGGGAAAGGCGACACTACAAGAAAATGCTATATTAATAGCAAGTAGGGATTGCAAGGGAACTTGACTTACTATAAATAAATGGTTAGTGTTTAATTATGGTAAAAAATTACTTGTTTACACGTCATTGTAGTTAACATACACGCCGTTGCTACTCACGTGAAATTTTTCGGCATTTCCCTCCTCCGTTTTTTCATTACCGCTTAAATCTCTTTTCCCTTTTCTTCGTTCCCTTCCTATCTACTCACTTTCCTTTCCTCATTAACACGAATCCCTCAATCTGGCTCCGCACCGCAGCCCTCTTCTTCCCTAATCGTTCCTCCTTTTCTCCTCCTACTCATTCGTGCTAATCATTCTTCCCTAAATATTTAGAGTTTAGGTTTTGATGATTGCTATTTCTACCAAATTGGTACGTAGCATTAATAATTTTCCTTTTCCTAGTAATTTTCTCTAACATACCTCTGGATTACCAAGAGATTTATCTGCCAAAATCAGAGTTTAAATTCAGCTTGTTAACCGCCTGGGCATTTGCAAGTATGAGAGTTTCAATAGTTTTAGCTCCTTACTATCCTAATAATCCGTATACTTCAGAACAAGTTTTCTCTTGCAGGTATTGGTTGTTGTTGGATCCAAATTTCTCTTTTGTTAAAATTGCAGCACCTTATGGACAGGTACGGAAATTCAGTAATTATCTCGTATGTATTAAGTATGAGGGCGAGCTGACTGAGTGTTGTGAGCCCTGAATCGCTGTATTGACTAATGACTAGATTTTCTCTTTTATTTAGAGCACCTCAGCATTGCTGCTCCTACTAGAAAAGTTTTGGCATCCACTAGAATACAATAAAGATATGTTTTTGTTTGTAAAATCTTCGTTTCATGGTATAATGTTTCCTATTTTGAACAGGAGCTGCTTGATTTAAAACAGAAATTAAACAGTGGAACTTAACTTGTTCAAGAGACAAGGAGAAAGGCTGATGATGTGAGTAATAGAAGGAAGAAAATGATTCAGCCGTTGCTTGTAAGTTTGCTTTTCTCATGTTATTTTCACTGAAGCAGTGCTGTTTCTTGCAGGCTAGAAATAGTCACTAGTTTTTATTCAATTTTAAAAATAGTTTTAAGACATTATTTAAGAATTTAACATTTTGTTTGTTTGTTCATCAAATGCTTGTTTTAATGGGATGAGCATAAGTCAAGGCGTAATGAATCAATTGATTTCAAATTACTAGATTCTAGTTTTATTATCATCACCGAAAGGTTGAACAATAGATTAAGTTATGAATTTGTAGCCGCTTTATTCAACTCTTCTAAAATTCCACTAAATTTGAGGAAAACAAACGTCTAAAGTATGCATAACTGCTACATATTAAAGTAATATAAAAAACTTTACGAAATATACCCCCAAGTTACAATATATTATATATGTCCTTGCCTGCATGTTAACAGTTAAGCATATCTACATATGAAGTTCAAAGGCAGACAATGCATGCTAACAAAAATAAAATACATGTGGTAGTAGAGACCATAGCAACTGAAACTATAGAACCTATCCAGTATGAACATATAATGCATATCCCTTCATAGTATACCTAAAGATCAATTATATTATGAAAAAGTTGAGTATCACAGCAAAGTTCCTCTTCATCTTGAAGTGTTTTTTCCATTTTTTCTCTCTCAAGTAATGCTTCAGTTACTTCTGAGGATAAGAAGTCTTTTCCCCTATAAAATACGATGAAATCTTTGTTTCTTGAGAGAATGCTACCTCCATTTAATTTCTGCAATAAGAGACAATTAAAGAAGATAAGTTTGGGGTTAATGAAATAGACAGATAAAACTAAATTAAATATTGGAGAAAAAGGGATGCAACAGTGATGCATGTATCCAAAGATAAGATACTCATTAGACTATCGCTTTTTATTTTTACACTACTGTCATTTTGTATTTCTCGAAAATTATACCTAGGGTGCGTTCTTAACGAAGTGTAACGGAGTATTCGAGCGTGCCATTTGAGCGTGGTACTGTAGCGAGCGTGGAATGTGTTTTAACTACGAACGGGGAATTTGAGCGTGGTATCTGAGCGTGGTATTTGAGCGTAAACTCGAATGGTAGTAATTAAACACTTCATTGGCCGACTTTGGTTGATTCATGGTATCACGGAAATGCGGAATATGGTACCTCATATTTCGATATGGTGGTAAATATCCAGTGTGAAGTGGATAACCCGAATCAACCAAATAATACTGTCCAGCTGGAGGGTTAGGAAAGTTAGAGCTTCTATCGTTTATAACAGCATTAAAAATTCTACTATCATGTGCAGTCCCTTCTCAACCAGTCATAACATACGTAAACTATAAATCGAAATCACAAACCGCTAAAATATTCGTTGATCCAAGATAAGCCAGTGAACTCTGAAGTATTAATCCACGTCATATGATTTCTCGTTCCATTCCGACACAGATAATCCCCGTACAGATCAATCAAATCGTCGTAATCGGAGGATGAATCGAAGTTAGACATTAATCGAATAAGAAGAAAGAGTTGAAGAAGTTGTTGAAGTAGTAGTTGTGAAAGTTGTTAAGGAAGGAGGGGGTGATTTATAGGAAGGAAGGGAAGTTGGAAATCAAGCCATTGGCGTCCGACGCGTCGGACGCCAACGGCTTGATTTCCAACTTCCAGAAATCATCCCATTTGAAAGTGGAAAAAGTGCCGGCGTCCGACGTGTCGGACTCGTTGGACGCCACAAAAATCCCAAGCTTGCCAAAATTTTGCTGCAAACGCACCCCTACTGGTTAACATTTTAATTTCCATTTAAAATATCCCACAGCACAGGTTTCACCTTGATATCTTCAGCCATTCTTACACTGGTCGTAAGCTGGACCCCATGCTTTAAAGCAATCTTTACAATGGAACTACTTTCCCATAGCTTCGCAATAGTTGCAGCCAAACCTTAATGTTGCCTACTTCTTCCTATTCGCGGCTGCAATAACTTAAATGCATACAGTTCGGCAACAAAAAAAGATCAAGATAATAAAGCTCAACTTACCAAGTGCAACATGAGGAGACAATACTCGAGTGAGTCTCCTCAACGCAGTGCCATCTTTATATCCATGACCAGGCCTAATTCCATATGGAAGAACTCTAAAAGGCGGCTTATATCCAGGAATAGTTCCTGGAAGCATATCCGCATCGATAGGAAATGAATCGGGTAGTGCATCCATTTCACTTTCATATTTGATTTCAGCAGGTTGTTCTATGTTTTCTGTGCTCATTGTTTCATTCTCAGAAGATTGGATGATATCTTGCAAGGTTTTTTGATTAATTTCTGTTGGAAAATACAGAGGCTTGCTACATGCAGAAAGCATGTTGAAATAAAAATAGCTGGGGCGACAATGTGAGAGAATCACCTACAAAAAAGTCACACTGAAGCATTGATAACTGCAAGATACTTTGCTGAAATAGCACCATATTGGACGGTGGACATTACAGTTTCGTATTAGCATGTTGGCAGCCTTCCATATGAGAATTGGCTTGAAATGGGTACATAATGGAGGTTTTCAATGTGTTGTATCTACTAGAGCTCCGTGACTGCAATTAGTGTGTATATTATTGTATGATTATGTAGTGTAGATTATTATATATTACTTGTAGTTAATTAAGAAACAATTTTATAGGTTCAAACATTTGTTATTTCTTGCTCATTTGGGTTTGTTAAATTAACAAACAATTGTACTATGCTTGAGTGATAGGCACATAAAACGCTGAAGCAAAAAGTAGTGCAGTAGGAGGAAGTCGCTTCAGTATTGTATTTCAATCGGGAATAATCTGTATGTATTTTACACTAACCGTGCAATCTATCAATCGATAATTCCAATAATCAATTATTTTATATCTCATCTCTGGCAGGTTCATTTCTAAGGATTCTTTAAAAGATAACAAACACAAGAAAGAACTCAAAATTTACAAACACACCTGCAGTTTGAGCTCAGATTTCAAGTATGTTAATTGTGATATGTTTTGAATTGTGTGGATATTAACTTGCCTGGGTCTTTAATAATATCATCAGTCAGCAGTAAGCCTTGATTTCATTATACTCCTACCTGTGTTATTGCAAATGAAATTGGCTTCATTTTTTTTCCTTGTAATGTGTCGTAACCAATATCTTTTGGTGACTTAATGCACAGTGAGGGTAGCTAACAACAAATTTAGCTACTAGCATTTGCTTGGTTGATAGGTACAATCTGCATTTTAGCATGCAGCTTTTTTGTGGCGAGAGCAACTGCACTAATGTTGCTTACCTGGGCGATTTGAACCTGGTATGTCCAACAGAATTTCGGTGAAAACCAGAGGGAATCGAGTGGTAGCATGCAAATTCTCTTGAACTACATTTGGATCACTGATACGCTGCTGCACTGGAATCATTGGCAGTCGTCAATAGTGTAAACGAATCCCTCGTTCCACAATTTTCTTCTTGAAGTCTGCTTACCCTAATACTTACTCTTATGCTTGTAATATCCTATTGGCATTCTCACTTGTACTGACGCTGGTCTTCTCATAACTTTGTGCCCACACCGTTAGTTCATTAGCAAAATTAGCATCTAAGTATCTTTTCTGATAAATTGCTTTTATTTCTATAGGTCTGTTTGCTATTTTTGAACTAAATTTATATAGCTTATTGAACTAAATAAATTGTTCTAAAACTGATACTATTATCTAGCTATTTTTTGTGTGTTTTACAATTTTTAGCATATAAACTGATTATTTACCAGTTTCTTGTTTTAGGGGTTTGAAGGTAAAAGATGTTATCAAAAGGTCCCTTTGTTGCCAGGAATTTGGTGCATAAATGGTGATGTAAGTGATCAGCAGAATATAAGTTATATTATATCATTACAAGTGCAGTTATCTTTGAAACTAAACTCATATATGATGCCACAAAGGTTTATTACATTTATTTTTGTACATTGGTTGCAAGCTTATCCCTCTTTGTTTGAATCGATGTGTGATGACCAGTAAAACAGTCATGCTTGATTCCAATTTGAGACTCTTGGATTCAAAACGGAGTGGTGCATGGTTGGTCGAGGCCAAAGCGTTCGGCTGCATCCGGAAAATAATATAGGAGAAAGAAAGCAGTTCTATCTATAACAGTAGCAAGCGTGTTTTTATTCGGGAAGGAGCAGTGTAGCAATTGGGATGCAGTTTGGATTGCTTGAGAAGTGGGCAGGGGTAAGGATTGTTATGGCAAGAAAACTAGAAAATTCATATACTAATTATTTTTTAAATAAGTGTGTTAGTTATATAATAGTTACCATGCAAATATGAGATCCATATGACTAACAGATTTCAAGCTAAAAGTCTCACCACTTGAGACAATGCCTATGAGAATTCTGTAGGGTGTGAGAGAGGGAATGTCTAGCTTGTTAAAAGTTGAAACCCTATTTGATCAATTTCATCTTTGTGTCACCCTTTTGGCTTGCGGGTATTGGGTTTAGGACTGTTCTACGAGCAGGTTTGTTTAGGTAGAGATTAGGACGGTCTAAATGTTTATTTCATTGAACATGCAAATGTGAAGTTTATCTTCAATTTAATATAAACGTACATAGTTGTATATCAATGAAATGCAGATCTTAAAATTTCTTCTTTTATGAGCATTTCCAAATATTTGAGAAAATGCAGGAATAGAAATTTAAAGTGGTAATTCCTCAACTTTATTTGGAACAAGCATAATTAAACAAATTTCTTTTTAATATAACTTTGTACTGTTTAAATAGTTTTTTGACAACCTTTTACGGTCTAAGAGTGCGTTTTCGGCGATGTCTAAGAGTGCGTTTTTTGACAACCTTTTACTATCTAAGGCTTTAATTTTTGAAGTTTAACATAACAATAGATTATTTTTAAAAGAAATGGAAACAAGATGTTATAACTTTTAATTGCAGGCTTGTTTGAATAAAAATACTCATTTTGTCATTTATGCATATATTTTTTATAATCAGTTTGTTTAATCTGTCATTTTACATATATTATTTTTGACAAATGAGTAATTTTCTTGAAACTGAGCGCTAAGTTTTCTTGAAACTGAGCAACGCTTAATTTCAAGAAAACCGAGCATTACTTAGTTTGTAACTGAGCGCATCACTCGGTTTTCTTGAAACTATTTGCAGTATGAATTAATAAGCATAAGTTGCACTTACCTTATAATCACATAACTATTTGTTAAGCTGGTTAATTGCAGTTGATGGCAAGGTGGCATAAGTTTTTGTTAGGTAGTAAAGGAAGAATGATTGTGGTTGAATGCAAGAGGGTGTGCTGCTAATGGTCTGGAGGAGGTGTTAGTGGTGAAGTAGTAGGGGATTGCATAGGGGTGGCCAGTCACATGGAGCAAAGGGATTGGTGTTAAACTGTGTTTGTGATATTAGCTGTCGACGTTCATGAATATTTTTAGTATGTATTGTTTCGGTTTGTTATAGTCGTATGTATTATCAATATTTATGTTTGAATTTATCATGTATGAAATATTATGGGTATATATATTTTGTGATTTGGCTTATGACTTCATTTGTGTACTTATATTAATGTGACAAGCATGGTTATTTTTTGAATTGTTATAATATATTATTGGAATTAGATATTGTAAACTTTGAATGTTATGGCAGTAAAATGTTGCAATAGAATGTTTTGAATGTTTTTTATAGCAACAAAACGATGTTGTAGTAAATAGTAGTGATTTTTCCATAGCGTATTTCGATGCGTCATAAAAACTTTCAATAGCGTTTGGATGCGTCATAAAAACTTTTCATAGCATGCTTCATAAGTTATAGAAAAACAGTTGCACCAATATGACTTGTTTAAGATGACAACAAAAGTACGTTTTCTATTGCAAAAATTATACGTCATAATATTTACCAGACTTTTAATAACATGTTGATATATGACGTTTATAGAATCGTCATAGAAAGTTTTTATGACGGTTTTTAAACGTCATAAAAAGATCTTTTTGTTGTAGTGTGAACACGTGGACTTTAAGCGGTGACACTTAGGATAAGAAATGCGTCTAATGCAAAGACTCTGAGGATTTTACCTTAAGTATAACACTTATCCTTCATTGTATGGCCATGTATACATTCTGGTTGAGGACAAGGGATGTCCGCCTTCCTCCTCTATAGAGGGAGTACAATATTCTTTGTATTATCTTTTTAGTAGCTAGGTATAACTCATGTATTATATTTTTAAAAAAATAAATACTATATACCAAAAAAGGGAGAAAAAAGCCTTTCTCTAATGGCATACAAAAACAGATTCGTAGTTAATAAACGACTACAAAATATGTAAATGTAAAAAATGAAAAATACAAAAGAGAAAACCAGCCGAGAGGAGAAACAAAAGCAACTAGTTGAATGCCTCCTCGATAAGATGCAAGGACAGAAAGAACGGTCCTAGCAAAGGCCGTAGAAAAAACAGAAGTCTCCAAAATCTGCAATAACAAACAGACGGGAGACAGCAAAGGCGCTATTCCAAGGGATCCCAAAGTGAACGCGTCTAAGGAGCCACCTGATGAAAATACCATCCTACTTTAAGCTACTCTAAGCTATAGCATCAGCCTCGATTACAATGCCAAGTCCATTGGACATCTGTAAATCTAAGACCTGTACGAGTAGAAAACATTATAAAATCTAAAGGGGGGAAGGTTAAATAAGCAATAACAAACAACTGCTAGATTCATCCAATCCCCGCACGCGGAGCTGGGGAAGGGGGGGGGGTAAGATATGATATCTAAAGTGCGCGCCAACCGAATAGAGCGGGAGCCAACAACTCCCTTGAAAGTCCTACCACGGAAGACAAGGAACATGTTGTTCCTTACCTTTCGTATGATAGTCGGAGGGTCCATAGGAGACTTGTCGTAGATGGCCTTATTCCGCAAGCACCAAAGGTGCCAGTAGATAAGACAAGGAATCAGACAAAAAACATAGAATACACAGATTTTCCTGAGATGTCGGGCCACCAGTCTCTCAGTAAATCTTCCAGGGAAGAGGAATTGCCTCGGAATCCAACCAAGTTCTCATGTACTATATTGCATTTGTTACTTGTTGTAATGAAAAGTGAACTAATCACTATAAAAACAGGTTGGCCATACCCAAAAAAATATTAACATCTCTCCTTCTTTTGTTATAATAAAAAATAGTAATAGTAATTGAAATAGCAGTGAATTTTGATTAGAATTTATGGAATCAAATTAAGAGGGAAAAATATTGTAACAACCTGAAACTTTGAAACCAATTTAAAATTTAAGTTTAATCTATTTTGATGAATTTTGAATCGAAATTGCTGATTTTTACTTGATAAAATTTAAAAATAATTTTAAATTCAGTGTTAATGTTTAATTTGACTTAAAACAAGGTCATTAAAATTTTTAAATCAATTAAAAAGATCAGATTTTGGAAATCGACATTTAAAAGCTATATCAATGACTTGAAAAAGGACCATTTTGAAGACAGACTCAGAATCCGACGAAACCACTTTTATTGGATCCGGAATGTCGAAATATGGTAGAATCCAAAATTTCAAGTCAAACGGAGTTCATATGTGAGAGAATGGTATATAACCGTAAGTTGAAAATTCAATCAATTTCCAATTTAAGCTTAAAATAAGGCCATTTTCTAACGGTCTCCAAATTCGACGAGACTAGATTTGTTGGAACCGTAATTGCATAACATAGCGCTATTTCAAATTTAGTAATTTTTGGAATTAACGTGTGGCCGTGAGACTAGAATGAAGTTTGCACGTTGGAATTAATTGTCAATTCATGAATAGTGCATACCCAATTAAAATTTGAAACCTTACTCCCTCTCCCCTCCACTTGGCAATCTCCCCTTGAATTGTGCATACATGACATGTTTTAGGCTTAATTAAGTTTGGTTAAGGCTATACTCTTCTTCCGTTTTACAAAACTCACTTAAGAGCCTGGAAAACTAATTAATGGAAGCGAGCTTCCTTACTCCTCTTCTTTCTCCCCCCCTCCCCCCCCCCCCCCCGCCCTAGGAAGCTACCACCACCTCCTTCCACGGCTGCGCCACCACAGGCCTGGCCGTGGCCCACAATCCCTCCCCTCCTCATCTCTCCTCCTTTAACCCTTCCAAAGCGAGAAAGGTGCTACCTTTAGCCTCCTACTCTAGTGCAACCACCTCTAAGCTTATCTACTTGGCTCTTAAGCGCCATGAGGCACCCCAAACCCATGCCACAGCTCGCGCCTCCGCTGTCCAGATCTGGTTAGAGCTTCCCATGGGACCCACGTGTCCGCAAACCCATAAAGATCACAACTTTCCATCGTATAACTTGTGTTAGCGCGTGTATAAGTGTTGCCGAGAAGTATGGGGGATGATTTGGTGAAGAAAGACACGATTTTTAGCTCGTGACAAAGGTGTGGAGTGTCGACGATGAAGTATCGTGATGTTGGAGTGCTTGTGGTGAGAATTTACTGTGTAAAATAATTAGTTTGCATAGTTAAATCATAAATAAGTTGTTAAATGTGTGGTTGACGTAAATATACAAACTTGTAAAATACGTAACTCTTTCATATGAACTCAAAATTTAGCGATTCTAATTACTTTGGAACCGTGTCGACGAGAGCTTTGCAATG
Source organism: Allium sativum (assembly GCA_030737875.1). NCBI lineage: Eukaryota > Viridiplantae > Streptophyta > Magnoliopsida > Asparagales > Amaryllidaceae > Allium > Allium sativum. Next base: position 51,914,144 of record CM060909.1, on the reverse strand, counting down.
AAATTGATTTGGACTGATTTAGAGCTCATCTCAACTTTTGGCGGAAGTAAATGTCTGATTCAGTCAATCGACCGTTTACAGTTATTTAGCAACAAACAACCAAAGTGAGAACTCTTTCACTCAAATATTTTGTACAGTTATTTATTTTTATAACTGGAAAGATATTGATTGCCAATGCTAATTTTTATTAAATTAATTATCATAAATTGTTATATGGTGCCTGATAGCTCACATCACAGTTGTTTGCAAACCCATGGATGAACGGATGATTATTTATGTTATGATTTGAATATGAATTTGAAATAATTAACATGTTTAAAATGACGTTTAATTATTTTTGGTAGTTGAAATTGGATAAAAAAATCCATTTACAAGTCGAACGGCTTGTTTATGATCACCCGTTTAAATAATATCGATTACACTACACCATAACGGCCAATTGGCAACTCTTATTTTTTTTAACTACCAACACTTATATGTGTTGTAGACTACTGACACTTATATGTGTTGCGGTAGCAAAAATGTGCCACCAAAAATGTGTTGTTATGCTTGGTCAACTCTTATTTTCTAAGGGTAAGTTGCCAAACATAACCCTAATCGGATGCTCAACGCTTAGTCCTCAACACTTATTCCTCCAAGGCCACGTATCTTTCCCTTTTTTTGGATCTATCGTTAAAACCTTATCTTTCAGTTTCTTCATCTGCAGCGGAAAAAAAACATCCATCGACGATAAAATCATGAAATACGCAAATCGAGGTTGCAAGTTCGCGAGTGATTGAAGGAGGTTCGAATTCATTGAGGAGTGCGAGTGGGCTGCCGGCTGTGGTGATTTTGGGGAATAGAATTATCTTTGATTTGAGGTGAGGTTACTCAGGCATTCGGGTGAGATTCGGCGATTAGGAGAGTCACGGTTTAGTTCAGATTTTGTATAATCATCATTATTAGTTCAGATTTTGTATAATCATTATTATTAGTTCAAATTTTGTATAATCATTATTATTAGTTTGATAAACGTAGGTTGTTCATGAAGGCAAAGTCTAGTTGCATTTCCATTGTTCTTGACAGTTGCTTTTCGAGCATGTGGCGGCACCTTGACCGCTGATTCTACCTTTGCCTTTGATGGTGAGTCCGTCTATGTACTGGAAGTCGAGCCATTTTTTCATGTATTTTCCATATATAGGGACTAAATAACTAGGACAAATTGTGCTAATGATGCATAATTGCTACTTTTTCTTTCTAATATCATATAGATAACATGATGTTCTATTATGGTATTTACATAGGCCAACCTGAATTCTCTGATTCTAAACATTTGACTAATTGAATTTGTTGTTGATACTTTAAAGCATTTTGATAACAATCGCTGCACAGCTTACTGCTCTGGCATAAACAAAAAACATCTGCCTTCCTTGGTTATCAGCATTCTCACCTTATAATATTTAATTTTATTTCTCTTCCATCCGAGTGGCTGAGCCTATATATGCATAACTACTAAATATACAATTAGAGCTTTCAGGTAGCTTCTTAATTTAGTTATGAGAAACATATATTGGATCGGTTGCATAACTAGCCTTGATAATCAGGTGCACCACTTGACTGATCTTATGCTTACCACTTCAATAGTTATCCACTGCTGCTGAATATAACCAAACAAATGGCTGCGGTCCAAGTGCTGACAGAAGGACTTGGGCAAACTACAGCTCTTTGCAGGTGCATTCTTGATTCTCAGTCAAGTCCGCTAACTGGTTATGTGATGAAGTAATTACTCGAATCGAAAATGGATTATCAATCTTGAAGCAGATGGATCCCAGGTACATGTATATGCGATGAATCAATTAGAATGTTTATGCACTTCATAATGATGTAATCATATCCATGTATGTTAGTGTATGTATTCAATAATAGTTCTTTAAGTTATGTTAGAAAGTGAGAACTCAAATACGATAACAACTTGGCTGATAACAGTACGAAGAGGAATATAAACAAAAGTGGTTGTTGATTCACCGTTTGATGATAATCATCGGTGGAGGAAATATGGGGAGAAATCGATTTAGAAATGAATACAGTTTAAATTATCTGGTGAGATTGATTTTACAAAAATTCTGCAATAGCAAAGTACTATTATACAAGTAATCTTGGTCAAATAAAAATCTAGTTATAATGTCTGACTCAGCAGTATGCAAAGTACTATCACATAGATCTCGACCTTCGGCCCTCTCGTCCACGTCGAAGTCGTTGCACCCCTCAAACACTGCTTCAAAGGTGAGTATTTCTCACAATTTACTTTATACTAGTATTTTATCGTCAATTTAAACTAAATATGATAGTGTATGCCTTGTTGATTAGCCTTGAGGTTTGTTGGCCGTGAATTTGATAATGTGCTATTATTTGGGTTTTGAACTGCATGATGTTATATTTAAATGTCTAGTTGGGTTGTTTTGGCCATGATTTTAAAAAATTTGTCCCTAAACTTGTCACTTACCTATGAGACTTGGCATCCTTGCCTGTATTTGAGGCCTTAAGTATTGTTGCGGTCACTGTGTATTTTTGGTGCACTGTGCACTTGAGCCCTTGTCACATGCCTATGCTGTGTACATATTACTACACCATTTGACCGTGTACTTAGTGCTTTATTTGCTAACCTTTGTCCATGTTATAATTGTGGCCTAGTTTTCCAGTTAGAACTACTTTCTTCGTGCATTTTATATATTTATATACATAAACCTTGTGTCTATAAGTATATAATATGCGTTTCATAATATGTAGACTCATTTGTAGGTCTCTCCATTTGTATTTATGACTGGGTATATATGGGAATACCAGCGTGTTTATGTATATACATATATATGTTTTATATGTATGTATATATATACCCCACTATTGTTACAAATATACACTCAGTTGCTTTCAAAGATCGGTAGCTAACGTTATTACCTTGCATTATTTGGAAATCTGGACATTGGTTACCATTATGAATTATTTTAATTACATTTGACAATTTGGAGTTTCAAATCCGCCTTAAATTTAATAACTGAAACCAAACATATACTTGGTTTAGAATCATGTTCTGGCTTGTTTTTGTAAACATGAACATCAACGGTTCACGCATTTGTTCATTTAAATATTGTGTTTTTGTGTGTGTGTATATACATACATACATATATGCATTAGCCTGCATATATGCTGTAGCATGCATGCTGGTATTCTCTTGATTCACATGCACTGTCAATGTTCCATATAATGACGTATATTAATAATCATAGCTCCATTATTAAATTGCGTGTTAAATTTTTTTGAGGACAATACATAATAACCTTATTTTGGGTATGTATATGCATATATATTATATGTATATATATCCCCATGTGTAAAAGAAGTATCTCATCATCTGTAGGTCTTGTAACCCATACTAGCAGAATAACAAGTTCAGTTCTTTAGTACACTTTTATACATTCTATATCATTTTCAACATAAATGGAAATGTAGGAACACCCTGTCCTATGCCCTGCATCTTGGAATGCATGCGCTGCTTTGGTACTACGCACACTGCTAATTTGTGTGCCTTGTTTATAAAATCTGAGGCACACATTGGGTACACGTATGCGTGTGTGTGTGTATATATATATATATATATATATATATATATATATATATATATATATATATATATATATATATATATATATATATATATATATATATATATGAACATGGGCATTAAAATGTATATATGTGGGTTGTGTAGAATACATTGGTAAATATTACTGTTAGCCATGTTTGTGGAACTTGAATACATGTCGTCCATATATATTTACCCTGTTGTAAACTGAAATGTACATTTGTTTGACCATGTTTGCCTGGTTCTGCAAAATCGGTAATGCACACGACATATATTAGTTGGGTTAGTTTATGCTAACTACGGATATTTAACATTTGGTTGTGAATGAGCACTGACACAAATTTACTATACCTTGTCACCACATCAAACCTGGTGTACACACCCTATGGCTATTTTTGTTAAGTTGCAACCCTAGAATGCATACTTCACAGTCCCCTATTACCTTGGGTAAACTGAAATTATTTTTCTTCTATGAAACTTGTCATGCACTAACATATTTTTAATGGTATATATATATATATGGTTGTGCACACGCCCTTGTGTATTGAACTTACATGTAATTATATATAATTATGACTACATCATTTTTTAATGAAATATAGAAGAGAAGGGCACCCTGTTGTCATTCCCATACCCTTGCTTTAAATTGAACAGTGCCATTTACTGTTGCTTGGTCCCTTGCGTGACCTCAAACATATGTTTGGCTGTTATGCTTTGTTTGCGTTGAAACCTGAAGTATATATATAACTGGATTTTTCTGCATAAGAGTTGGCCATGTAGATCTAAACCTGGTGAAATTTTGAACGTGAAAACTTGATTTGTTCTCATACCCAATCTCATTGTTTAATATATATATATATATATATATATATATATATATATATATATATATATATATATATATATATATATATATATATATATATATGAGGAGAGTTCCGCTACACCTCTTATATTGCACGTGAACTCTCCCCCTTAATCTCCACCACCCATTTCTCCACTCATTCTCTCTCTTCCCAATGAAAACATGAATTGTAAGTTATTTGATGAGCAATGCTAAGGATACTCGCGCTTTGCGCGAGTATCCTTCACTCGCGGGCCCCCCGGAGATGAATTCAGGGGGTCCATGCCTTTTTTTAAAAAAAATTAATTTTTTTTTGCAGGCCCCACTACTTACTGTAGTGGGGCCCGCGAGTAAAACTCACTCGCTTTTTGCGCGAGTGAGTTTAGCATTTCTGTTATTTGATTGTATAACTAGATTTTTATTTGACCAAGATTACTTGGAAATTCGGACATACTGCTGTTTTGATTATGTGATAGTACTTTGCATACTGCTGAGTCAGACATTATAACACGAATACAGTTTAAATTATCTAATAATCATCGGCTTGTAGCTTTGTTTTGATTATGTGCATACTGCTGTACGCACATCGTGTGTATTGCCCGAGCAGCGTGCGGGATATATATGCAAATGTGCATTCATATGCTGGTGTACCCTGCTCTTTTATTTCCACTTCGCACAATCACTTTCGTAAACGGATTTTAAGTTCTATCTTTTGTGTATTACCTTTTTTGTTGCTGCATTTAGTTGAACATCTGGTTTTGTTTGCATTTTTTTTAATGTCTGACTCATGTCTTTGTAAAGTAGGTCGACCTTACTAAATAGCTGTTAACCTTCATATGTTTTTATTTAACCTTCAAATTTACATAAATTTTGATATTTGCATATTTCCAGTTCCACTGTTATGTTTTCTTTATTATTTACTTATGATCTGTAATGTGAATTAGTCAAACTTTTTATTTGCTCAAACTTTATTCCAGTTCTACTTGGATATGCATAGTTCTATCCTACCAACTTGGGGATCTTATTTTTGTAACAGGTAATTTTTTTTCTATGTTAAACAATCATCTTCTAACATTGCATTTAATATATATACAAGTATGGTGCAACTGAAAGTATCAAACCGAAAACCTCTGAACTGTGACCTTAGGTTGGGTATCGTTAACGCATGATTTTATACGAAAATTCTGTGACATTAGACATTTTATACGAAAAACACACAGATCCTAAGCTTTGATTCTCTGACTGTTGTAATTATCACTTACAGGTCTGAGTAAATCAAAGAGGGAATTAGATATATTTTACGCTTCAGCTATCAACATATTTGGTTACTTTACTATCAATATATTACAAATAAAGTTTTGCTTTCTGTAGTTTTGGTTACATCATAAACTGTAATGATGTTAGACTTCAAGTCCTTCATAATTACATAATGGATGAGAAAATGTATAGCTATACGCAAAACACAACATAATATTGAATTTCGGATTTATTATTACTGAACTTCAGGTCCTTCATAATTTACATAATGGATGAGTAAATTGTACTTCCTAGAACTTACTATATGCAGCAGCTGTCAACACACTTGCACTTTATTATCTTGAAATGCTTCCTCCCACTTCTTAGTTTGCGATGGCGATTCAGTTTGCGAGCTGAGCCGGCGACTCGGTTTGCGAGCTGAGCCGCAGCAGCTCAGTTTGCGAGCTGAGCCGCAGCAGCCCAATTTGCTAACTGAGCCGCAAACTAAGCCGCGGCGACTCAGTTTGCGAACTGAGCCTCGGCTCAGTTTGCGAACTGAGTCGGCGACTCAGTTTGCTAACGCTGACAGTTCCCAAACTGAATCGTAGATTCGCGACTCAGTTTTGTTTTTGCAAACTGAGGCGACTCAGTTTGCAAACTGAGTCGAGCTCAGTTTTTGCAAACAGGGTTGGCGACTCAGTTTTGTTGTTTATAAATACACTTGTTATTTATCAGTTTTGCAATTTGTTATTTTTGTAAAATAGAGTGCATTTATATTTTGTAGGCACTTGTGGAGGAAGAGAAAAAAACAGAATTTGGAATGTAATGGCAACGAGAAAACAAGTATGTGTGACCTTTCTGATGGAGGCTTTGTGATATGGTCCATGTTTCGCCTTCGCAGTGTGTAAAATTCTATGTATCTTTAGTAAAACTTTATATTGTTTTTTATAATTTGAACATGATATTATGGTGTTTTGAAATTGGAAGCATGTAAAAAATATTTGAGCATTATGAGAATGTGACATTGTTGAATTTGGAATATGAAAGTGTACTAAATCTTATACTGAATTGATATGTTGAATTATATATATGATTGGAAATCGTAAAGACATGCTATATTCATTTATAAGTGTTAGCAATTTATGTATGCCAACATTTATAAGTGTTAGTAGGATGATGATACTGACATTTATAAGTGTTAGCAATGAATATGTTTGTAACTCTTATAAGTGTTACCATATCTTATGGTTCCAACATTTATAAGTGTTAGCAATGAATATGTTTGTAACTCTTATAAGTGTTACCATATCTTATGGTTCCAACATTTATAAGTGTTAGCAATGAATATGTTTGTAACACTTATAAGTGTTAGCAGTTACTCTGTTCGTAACACTTATAAGTGTTACAGGAAATTCCTCACACGCCGTTGGTGACACATAAAAGTGTTACAGAAATTATTTGTAACACATATACTTATTGGGAATCCACTGTTTTGGTGTAGTGTTAGAAGATGGAATAAATAAATAAATAAATAAATATTGGTTGGAAACCCCACACGGGTATTGGGATGATATTTGATTGACATTAATCCCAAATGTTTATATTGAATGTTAATCGATTTATTGACAGGCTGATATAAGTGTTAAATAATTATTTAAGGCTTATATGGATGTAAGTGCACTTTGGATGTGAATTGGATGTTTACTAGTTGTTTACAACTATTGTTGAATACATGTGATGTATGAAATCCATATCACTGAAATTATTTGGTAACTGATTGAATCTCATTTCAATCCGGAATAAAACGAATATTTTAATATAATATTCAGTTAACAGTTGAAATTTGGTTTTGATGTCCGATTTTGGATGGACACAAAAATATTAAAATTGACTAAAAAGTGAAATGTGCAATTTTAAGGATAAACAACTGAAATGAATTTTCAAAGATGATTATATATAATTTATAAAAATGGTTTAGAAGAATTTATATTTATAATCAAAATTTATAAATCGAATTCGGGTCTGAATAGAACGCGTCACACAACGACAGTTCGCGAACATCAACCCGTAACTTCAAATTGACATACTGGGGGATCCGACCATCGGATTCTCCTGAAATTGGAACCGTAGTGAAATGGGCTTTCCAATAAAATGAGAATTTTTTATATCCAACGGTTAGATTTCAATTTAAGTCCAAATATGCAGTTCGGTGGCCGACATTGGAAACCGACTGTAAGTGCCTTAATAAAATTATTAAAAATATAAATAAATTATGTAAAATCATAATAAATGATTTGGAAAGATTTTGGATGAAATACTCCAAGTTTGAAAAGATAAAAGATATTTTCATCTGAATGAACTAGTTAACAACTAGAATAGTAATCCAATGATTTTAGATTAACAAATTGGATGGTAATTGGTTTTAACATAACCAGATATGCGAGGGCTTATCTCTTGTATTGTACATATGAGATGAGGAATAAGGTGCCTCCGGTTTTGTTTAGACGCAGAACGGACTTGTAAATGGATTATGTGCCTGACGTTGAATTTCGTTACAAATTGATTGATTGCTATTAAATATATATCTGCTTGGTGGCGGAGAATTTATTCTCTTTCCTAAACCCCTTCTCTGACACGTACGAGCTTAGAGGTTATATATTGGTGGACATCAGTCGTATGGTATGGATTGTCAATGTGGAATACTAAGATGCAATGATCAAAGCTTTTGTTGAAAAGCCAAGCTTCGTGGTTGATGATCAAAGCACGCCTTTAATATAGCCTGGCTTTGTGTATAACGTTAACTCACGAGCCTCACACCTCGATATGAGTCAAAAACGGGATTATGGACTGCATGGAGTGCATGCGTTTCTTTTTAGCTAGAAGTGGTGTCATGGTATGGAGCCCAGACATTTTTACTTATGTGGTTGATGGATTGCGAGGTGCCCTAGATATGATTGATCGACATGCTGACCAGGTGAAAGGTCTGATAGGACCGAGAAACGTATTGTTCAGAAATAACCAATCCACAAACGTTAGATGTGGACCGGCCATGAAGATCTAAGGGTTGTCGATAGGTGTAGTCCTGGACATCTTGTCAGAGCTGATCTGAAACCAGTGAGGAGACATTTCTTGCCTCGACTCATAGATGGAATCCAATTTCCAATACGTGATTTTTTGGTTTTAGTTGTAAACCTAAATGGAGACATAGTAGGATGGGGTACTATGCCGTCTATGATTGATACATTTATATTTGAAGTTGTTTTATACACTATGCACTTATAATAATATCAAAATTATTTGTTTCAAAGCGTACCAAGCATGATTGGCTATTATAAGGTAAAACTCCATCCTTCGGCTTGCGTTACATTGTGTGATAGGACCTGAGTCTTATAATAGCTTCATTTTTCAAAAAACATTGCGTTGTTTAAGTTTGAATGATATTCATGTGAAGTAAACATGTTCCGTGTCATACGGTGTGGTCCCATGATTTTTCCAACCTTTTAATATAAAGTTTTAATAACTGTTTTAAGTTCACACACCAGTCCCATGACTGACTTGGAGTTTATTTTTTTCTCCTAAACTCTGGGTGCCCATATTTTCCATATGGGCAGCTAGCAGTTTTGGTTTTACATATATTTTTATTTTAACAGGATCCTGGTATACAGCTGGGGCTATATTCGGAAAGCTTTGTATTCGTGTATTTCTTTCAGTTGTGTTAATTGATGTATTTCTGCTACACACTGTATTTGTACATTTTTATTTCCATTGCTATGTAATTTATTCTCTGATATTATATTTCCATTGTGTATATTATTTATTCGTACTCTGATATTCTTGTACACTGACGTAATATTGTTGTAACAACAATGAAATGTTCTATTGTTCTGTATTCCTATGCGTCATGTTCTCATACAATCTGCGTTCTCGTTCGGTCTAGGCCGGCCAAGGATTTCGGGTCGTGATAAATATATTGTAAATTCTATTTAATCAAACAAAAATCATAACAGAAGTAGGAACAAGTTATGCATTAGAGAAATTATAGGATTGTTGTTAAGTAAAATTTTATATAGTGATAGGATTTTGGTAATTTCCAGTGAAGAAAAGAGAATCCCAATTTATCCTTTTAAATATTATATGAAAATTTTAAGCGCTTTCTAATCATGCATAAAACTTTAGGACTTTTAAATGAGGTTAGTAGTTACATAAAAATTAATGTCAATGTAACGACCCACATTTTCCGTAAAGTTTAAGCCAACATCTAACAACCCATGTCAACTCAAATTGCATGGTAAAGCAGATAGTTAAGAGAAAGAAATTAGAGGGTGAGAGAAGAAAGAAATATTAGAATAGGAAGATCAGAGTCTCATAGCGGAATGGACAAAATATAATATCAAATGCTTTATACAAAAAGAAAATTGTATATTACAACATCACAGTATACATACATTTCAATACAACACACAATGAAATAATATAATACCAGTAAATATGGCTATATGTCTCGACTCCAGCTCCTCTTCTAAAGCTCCAAGCGAAACCTAACCTGATAATATACTAGGTCTGATCCGAGAATGTTTGAAGCAAAGCAAAATTCACCTGGATCAGTCTGGAATACTTTCAGTGATAAATTCACATGATAAACAAATTGCTTAACTTTAGAAATCATTTGAAAGAAAAGGATAATAGTAAGACCAACCCACACATAAACACGGATAGTTTTCACCTTACCATAACCCAAAACATTTTTGATATACCAAAATCCAGTGATATTATAATGTGTCTATCAAATCACAAATAAATAACCATCTACCAGAACGCTTGCATCTTACGCTCTACATATTCATTATATAATCAAAAACCGCGTAGCGCTTATTGGAGATTGGATTCCAACTATGACAAGGTATTGGACCACCTTCCGATCAATGTACTCTAGTGGGGATACATTGGGGTTCAACAAGAACATCTTGCAACCCGACCATACATGACCAGTCACTCATTCAGCTTGAGTGGACCGAATGTATTATAACCCAATGGTATTAAGGGCCTATCGTTCTTACACGGAGATATAGAAACGAAAGAAGAATGAATAAGGAATTTCTCTAGATGGTGATAATACACCCGGCTAGCCATGGTGCCTACCCGATTTTTGTCATTTCCCGGTTGTGAGGTTTGAGGTCGCGTTTTATTTTTCAGAAAACATCTCATTATCTTTGAATGCCACATCGTCAGATCCATCAAATCACTAACTGACCCCCACAAATACACTCTGGTGTTAAGCAAGAGAATTTCTCCGCCACCAAACTTGTTATATTTGTAAAAATCAACGTACGTGATTCTTAAGGAAATACTCTGTCAGACATTCGTCCATACAAGTCATCCAGGAACAGGATGAACCGAAGGCACCCTCCTACCGCATCCTAGGAATCACCCTATAGATCAGTAGCGAGTAGTCCTTACAATTCATAGATTTCAACCATGACAGAACCACAATGTATATCTGGTTGCAAGTCATAGATTATAAGTGTTCCTTCCGTTTTATGAAATCCGTGGCCTTCAATTGCTCCATCTTCATTTCCTACAAGTTAGTTTCGAGCGCAACGTTGATTCGAAGTGGTTTTGGGTCTAGTTCTCATCCCGGTCTCTTCGAAACAACACGTCAAAGGTCCAATAAGATATTACATTGATAGTTGGGTTTTTAACTATCAATCTCAACAAAGCAATCATCCAATCGGATTGGTCAAACAGTACGATCAAGTATATTGGCAGCTCATGTCTTTTCATTTATTTAAAACTCTTGATCGATTGTTAAAAATCATTTTCTTCATCAACACTTTCATTTCCAATACATCGAAAACACTTACTATAACTCATCCTCTTAAACAATTGTATTTCTCAAGCCCTTCTTTATATTTCTTTATTTTGAAATATCATTAAAATTTCACAATCCATCGCCAAATTATTTCATTTGGAAATATATAATTTGATTTCAACTATTTACTTTCGTCTCCAATTCAAATAACCCTTTTCATTTATTCAGAAAAATTTATCATCACTCACTTATTATTTAGAATAAGTGTATTTTAGACCTAAACCATTCCCAATATCTGGAAAAGAGTGTTATATACAGTACCAAATGGTATAAATAACTTATATTTCAACTTGGCCTAAACAATGTTAATCTACACATTGTTTACTTTAAAGACTCGGTATTTTTAATTATATTTCAAATCTGGCAAATGAATTGGAAATGTTTTTCTTACGAAAATAACAACTTCATTTTAACCTCCTTTCTGTTACAAACTAATATCATCCTTCGATAATAGTGAAGTCATTCAAGTTGGGGTATTTTATTTATCTCTCAGACCTTGATCGACAACGTTCTTATCTCCGAATAGATAGAAGTTTGTAACTAAAAACCCATATTACTTATAACATCAAACCGATGTTTAGTTTCTATTTTATATTAAACTAAACCATGACCTTACTTTGGGAAATCTCGGTCAATTACGACTGTTTTTACTTAATATTAATCTGTAGGTTAATTGCAGCTTTATTCTCTTATAAAAGTTGTAAAAATATTTTTATAAGACCAATTTATAAATATCGATTTATTTTTGAAATACGATTAAAAATATTGCTTCAGTTATAAAAATAAATTTTATAACTTAACTTCATCAATTCGCCTGATGACAAATCAAAGTTTTAACAAAAATGTAAATTTTAGACCGTTCGCTGCAAATCCCTCAATAATTAATGTATATTGACAATGTTGGATTTCAATTCAACGTCAATATTCAAACAGGTTTTAGATGTCAATGATGTTCAAACAGTCCATATATAAATAATATGAAATTAAACAGCATATAAAATATTTTGAGAAATCTGATTGGATCCCTCCAACCTGTTCTTCCCTACATCACAGTCCATTATAATATTTGATAATAATATATGAAACTAATATTTAACACACATCATCCAATACGACGTAATGTAAATGTCGATAATTGATAATCAACCAATAAGTAATCAAGGCATCCAATCATCCAATTGTTATTGTCAACGATAAGTTTAATATTAATATGAATTTAACACATCATAGAATTCCAGAAAAATGTGAGAGTTAACTCACGTTTGTTTTCGATTAACGGTTCGTGCGTCGTTTCGAATAATAAATAGTTATAAACAAATCGAACGATTTGTTTATATACACACATTTGACTGATATTGATTGGGACGATAAATTTTACACATCGCCCAACTGAACAAATAAAATCTGTGTTTGATTGTTTGAAAACCCCACACGGGTAATGGGGTGATATATGACATACACTAATCCCAATAGTTAGTTGTATGTCGATCGATTGATTGACAGACTGTTATAAGCGTTAAATATTTATATTTGATGCTTATACAGTGTAGAACGCACTTTGGATGATGGTTGATGATTTATTGTTGTTGTTATATATGTGTGGTAGAAAATCCATATAATTAACATTATACGGTAATTGATTGGGACTCATTCCAGTTTTGAAATAGAATATTTGAATAAAAAATATTTGAAAAAGAAATATTTGAAATAGAATATTTGAAGATAGAAATATATGAAGCCGTGTTGATTAGATTGACGCCATTTTGACGTGAACGATATTTATATCGATTTTATTCATTTTACAATGAATATCGAAAGTGATTTCAAAATCTGATATTTTGAAAGGAATTGAAATTCGAATTAAATTGAATTGAAATGAAATTCGAATTAAACTGAATAGAATTGAAATTCGAATTAAATTGAATTGAAATGAAATTCGAATTAAACTGAGTAGAATTGAAATTCGAATTAAATTGAATTGAAATGAAATTCGAATTAAACTGAATAGAATTGAAATTCGAATTAAATTGAATTGAAATGAAATTCGAATTAAACTGAGTAGAATTGAAATTCGAATTAAACTGAGTAGAATTGAAATTCGAATTAAACCGAATAGAATTGAAATTCGAATTAGATTGAAATAGAATTGAAATCGTTTTGAATTGAATTTAAAACGTATTGAAAATTGAACTGAAATCGATTTGAATTGAAATCAATTTGAAATGAATTTAAAACGAATTTATAAGGAAAAATTCGATTTTGATTTGAATTTGAAATGAAGTTGAAATCGTTTTGAAAACGAATTTAAAACGATTTATATAATACGTTTTAAAAGGAAATCGACGAAGTATATATTATATATATAATATAGTGGCCTGAATAGAACGCGCCGCGCCGCGGCAGTTCGCGAATTTCGACCACTGACTTCGAACGGATATTGCGGGAGATCCGACCGTCGGATTCTCCTAAAACCGGAACCGTTGGGTTCGTATCGAAAAGAGCTTTCTAACGAATATTAGAAAGTAGAAATCTAACGGTTGGATTTGGAATTATGTCCGAATCAAATTTGGAAAAGGTCGTTGCAAGTGCAGTTCGATGGCCGTTGATGGAAATCGACTGTACGGGCCTTGATAAAATTATTAAAAATAGAAATAATTTGTGTAAAATCATAAGAAATGATTTGTGAAGAATCGGGATGAAAAATTCCATATTTGGAAAGATAAAAATAGATTTTTATCGAAATGAACTAGTTTTGAGCTAGAATTATAATTCTATTTATTTTTAAATAAATAAATTGAATTTGAAAAGGGTTTTAGAAGTAACCAGAATTTCCAGTAATTGAATTGGAATGGATTTGAATCGAAATTGTCTTTGGAATATTTCGATGTTGGATTTCGTGGCGATACAGATATGGTTAAGGAAATTTGAAAGATATATATATATATCGTTATTTCCAATACGATATTTGTTGGTCGTGGAATTTGATATTGAATATAAGCCGATATATTTTCTATTCAGAGCCTTGTATTTAATATCAAATGTGATTTGGGTTTATCGTGAATGGTGTCTTCATTAACACTGTTCTTAAGCCCAGTTGAGAAAAAAATTAAATCTTTTTATTTGGATTTAATGAAGTATACCAATTAAATGATATTTAATTGGAATTGAATTGGTATTGATTTTTGGGTTTATCGTGAACAGTGTTTTATATAACACTTATTCTTTAACCCGATAATTAATGGAATGTGATTTTGGGTTGTCATGAACGGTATCTTCAATAATACTGTTCTTAAACCCAAAGGAGTTTAGAAAATCAGAAACTAACTGGAGATTAGTTAAGTTGAATGGTTTCTGAGGTATTGATCTGATGTTGGTTTCGGCCTTTGGTATTAATACTTAGGGAATTGCTCACTTGCTAATTTACGGTTAGGGACTGATTGAAATGTGATGTGATTTTGGGGTTTATCGTGAACCGTGTTTTAAATGACACTGATTCTTTAACACAGTTAAAGATTAAAACTAAGTGGAGTTCTAATGAATCTTTAATTAGATTGAAAAGATCGAGAATGGAGTATCACCAGTTTTGCTCCAGGCGATAGTTAAATCTTTAATTAGATTTGAATGTGAAATGGTAATTGAATTTACCGATAACACCGTGGTGTTAGATATGAAGTATAACCAGTTTTACTTCATAGGATGAATAGGTTGGGACTGGGAAATTAAAACAAATGATTACTTCGGTAAGGTTCGTTAATCCCGACTAGTTTGAAGTGATATTCAAAAGGAAGATTAAAGAATAAATTTAAAAGAATTTATCTTTGATAAAATTAATGGGAACCTTTCCCTAAGAATGTGAAATTTAGAAACTAGCTGTAGGTTGGCTAAGCAGAGTGATTTCCTGGGTATTGATCTGATGTTGGTTTCGGCCTTCGAGGTTAATATTTGGGGGATTATTCTCTTGATTAATTTACGGTTAGTGACTGATGAATTGGAATAAGGCGTATGTTGTGTTTGTGTAACACTTGTTTATTATATACGCGAGTTATTCGGAAAGACCGGGTTTATCCCATTCTGAATAACTGATACGACGATAAGTCGAAGGTGAAGACGGTGGTTGAAGACCGGAGGTCTTCATGTCGTTTGGATAATTACTGATGATCTTGATTGGCCTGTACACCCAAGAGGAGAGAAACAGTTGGTGATCATGCAGACGTACTTGGAGATTGATGGATATGCGGGGTACTAGGTGCCTCCGGTTTCGTTCAGACCCAGAACGAACTTGTAAATGGACTGTGTGTCTGACATTGGATTTTAGTCCGTGTGATTGATTTCTATTAAATATATATCTGTTTGGCGGCGGAGAATTTATTCTCTTACTTAACGCCCTTCCCTGAGACGTACGAGCTCAGGGGTTATATATTGATGGATATCCATCGCATGGAGTGAATTGCCTGTGTGGCATGCCTAAGTGGTAATTGATCAAGGCTTCTGTTGAAAAGCAAAGTCTTGTGGCATAGCTTTGTGTAACGTTTACTTCGCGAGTTTCACACCCGGTTTGAACCAGAAACAGGAGAGGACATCAGGGAGGGCATGCGTTTCCTTCTAGTTAGAAGTGGCGTTAGTGGTTTTACATGCCCTGACGAGTTTGACTTATGTGGTTGTTGGTTTGCGAGGCGCCTCAGATTTATCGGTGACTATGTGAAGCCGATGGAGTCATTCGTTGGCTCATTTACGCCCCATAGGGCGGGGAGACGTATTGTTCAGCCATAATAATCCACTCTGTGTGGACCGGCCCTGACGATCCAAGGGGCAGTTGCGGCTGTTCCTGAGACACGGGCTAGAGCGTCTCGAATCGATAGAGGACGATCCCTAGCCTCGGTTTATACCATAAATGATAACCCAACTTCCAATACGACATTTTGCGGTTTTGATTGTATACCTATATATGGCGACATGATATATTTTACCCATGCCGTCTATGATTGATACTTATGATTTGAAGTTGTTTTATACAATATGCCCTTATAATAGTATCAAATGATTTGTTTTAAACGTACTAAGCATGTTTGGCTATTATAAGGGTAAACCCTATCCCCTGGCTTGCGTTGCATTGTGTGATAGGACCTGGGTCTTATAATAGCTTCATTGTTCTTTATTTAGCATTGCGCTGTTGTTTTATGCACTGGTATTCTTGGGAGGAAACCCGTTCCGTGTTATACGGCGTGGTCCCTTGATTTATCTAACTTTAAAAATAAAGATTAATAACTGTTTTAGTTCTCACACCAGTCCCATGACTGACCTGGAGTTTATTGTTTTAACCTAAACTCTGGGTGCCCTTATTTTGACACGAGCAGCTAGTAGTTTTGGTTTTGCAGATTTATATTCATAGGATCCTGGTTTACAGCTGGAATGATATCCGAAAAGCTTTGTATCTGTATATCTCCTTCAGTTGTGTATTGTATTATTTTCCGCTGCTATGTAATGTATTGTAATCTCTGATATTTTTCTGTGTAATATTTATTCATTTATACTCTGTATACTCTTGTATCTGATGGAATTGTTGTAATAAACAATGAAATGTTCTTCCGTCCGCGTTCCTTTGTGTGTTGTTCTCGAAGTATCCGCTCTTTCCTTCACGGGGAAGTTACGGGTCCTTACATTTGGTATCAGAGCTTTGGTTTACAAAGCTCAGAGAACAAGACACATTAGAACCAAACGAAAGAATTCATCAGATATTGGATTAGTAATATTCAATGGGAATGACTCGTTAGAGATGGGATCAGTAGTATCCTAGAACGAGTGTGAAGAGTATATTTTTAAAATGAAAACAATTTTTGTTTTGAAAATTTAAATCGTTGTATACGTATTTGAATATTTATTTTATATTGAATTTGGACAATCCAATATATAAAGATTTTGCATATGCGCCTTGCAAACGTATATTCGAAGTTTTAATATACTGGATAGATATAGGATCACACTCTAGTCGCCCGGAGATGATGTTGATAATGACCATGGCATCATCAATATTTATGTTCGTGTTTTGAAAGTGGGATTTCTATATATTCCAATTGACTGGTGTGAGAACCAAAATTAGATAGGGCTTATTGTTGTGATTTGGCATCAAAAATGCGATTTTTAACTATGTATCAAAGTTATGAATTTGAAAAGCTAATCAACTAATTTATTGATGGTTGTGTTGTTTGATTACTGTTTTGATTAATTGAATGTTGAACCGTTAGCCAAATTGAACCAAACATTGAATTGTATTGAAAATTAGTCGCATTTGCTTGCAAATACATGTACTTACACTAAACAGGTCATAGCAAGGAGGCTAGGGAAGAAGAATAAAATTGTTTGCCCGACAAATAGGTACATGTTTACCATAATTTACTGTTTTGTTTGGGTGATGATGATTTTATGAGCCGCTTGGCTTTTTCTTTTTCTTTTTGAGATCAGAGGGCCTGTATGGCAATTTCGGGATTTTCCCGGTGCTCCCGGTGCAGGGGAGGTTATGGCGAAATTTTTCGAAAATTTAGGGTGTTAGCCAAATTTTTGAAATTTTTGAAAAGTTCTTAGAAACTGAAAAGTTGAAGAACTTAAGCCGTAACGAAAATATTGGAAGTTGAGTTGATTAGTTAAACAACTTTCGGCTTCGTTCCTTTTCGGGGACGAAAAGTTTTAAGTGGGGGAGATTGTAATAACCCGGAAATTTGAGCCAATTTAAAATTTTTATTTTGGCAATTTTAGCGAATTTTGATTATTTAAAATGAATTATTTTAAATAATAACAACTAGAAATTTATTTTGAATAGAATTTGAACGTTTATATTTATTCGAATCGTCGTTAGAATATAAATATTTATTTATATATATATAAGGAATTGAAAATGGCGCGGTAGTTCGATAATTCGATTTCAAAATTCAAATGAATATACCGGGTGCAAAATAAACCGGATTATAGTGAAACCAAAAATATTAGAATCTATTTGAAAATATCTTTCCAACGAATCCGAAAGATTGGAATTTCATAACGAGAATCAAAAGATATGTCCAGTTAAAATTCAGAAATAGTCGCTATGGAATTCTGGTCCTTAAAAATGGGAATTTTGCAAACGACCTCGGATTTCGACGAAACCACTATTGTTGGATCCGTGATGTCAAGTTACTGCTAGATTCCAATTTTCATAATTTTTCGAATCAATATGTGAGCGGGGCAAAGGAAAACGCGTTTGACCAGTTTCAGTTGATTTTAATCGACTGGAAAATGGCCATTTTTCAAACGATCTCAGAATTTGACGAAACTAGTTTTCTTAGGACCGTATCGTCAATACGAAGCTAAAAAAAAATTTCGGGAATTTTTCTAGTTAGTATGTGGCCCCGGTAAATTGAAATGTACATTCAAATTCAATATATAGAGTTATATTTTGATTTTGACGAAAACTGATGGAAACAAGCGAATCAGCCTATGATACATATCCCATTGTGTTCGAAATGGGGGTAATTAGCTATGGATAACAGGTGGTGGGCCTCGTTTAGAGGTCGAATAACAAAGTCAACTTTTTATGGAAATAATAAAATATATAAATATATACTTACCTTTTCTCTCTCTCCTATACCTTCCCTCCCCGTCACTTTTCAAAAGAGAAAATCGAAATTAAAAAAAAAGACGATCGCCTCATTCCACGCTCCACCACCATCGCTCCACGCCGGAGGGCCAGCCCCGCCACCTCTCTCTAACACCGCGGCCTCTCTCTCTCCTCCCTGCCTTTCCTCTCCGCTGCGTTACAGCCCCCCCCCCCTTCCGACGCCTCGACTCCCTCCGCCCCCTCTTCCTTCTCCTTCCTCCTTCGAACCCAAACCGCGTCCTTAAGCCCCAAACCCTCGATTCAACCACCTCCAGCAACCCCTCAGCCTCTTCTTCCTCTGATCCCTTTTTCTTTTCTCTTGATCGAAGACCTAGCAATGTAAGTCCTCCAAATTCCTTTTAATTTGGTTAGTAAGGTATGATTTCTTTGCATTGAAAATATATGATCTTTAAAGCTGAAAAATATACGATTTTCATGTGGTAAAAATATAATTTTTATATTAGAGAAAGGTTAAAAATATAATTTCTATATATGTGGAGATATAAAAATATAATTTTTATATGTGTAGTAAAGTAAAAATTAGATTTATATATATATGAAGTGAAAGTAAAAATTCGATTTTTTTTATAAGTAGCGGATTTAAAATATGATTTTTATATAATAGAGAATATAAAAATATTATCTTTATATCAGTAGAAGTAATAAAAATATGATTTTTATAAAGTAGAAGTAATAAAAATATGATTTTTATAAAGTAGAAGTAATAAAAATATGATTTATATAAAGCAGAAGTAATAAAGATATGATTTTTACATTATAGAGATAATAAAAATTCGATTTTTATATATTGAATAGCAAAGTAAAAATTCGATTTTTATATATTGAATAGAAAAGTAAAAATTCAATTTTTATATATTGAATAGCAAAGTAAAAATTTAATTTTTATATATGTAGTGAATACGGATGACGAAAGTGATGAAAGAAGAAACGACGGAGATTTTCTACATAAGAAGAGTCGTGGCGTTTGGATTAGCTAGTCGGTGAGAACTTCTCAGTTTAATTTTCTTTTTCTAGTTAAAATATATACTAGGATGCAGACGGTGTTTAGTAGCTCGCGACACCCGTCGTCCACAGACCATGGACGACTTGTATGCTTGTCTGTTTGATTTTGATGTGTAGTTGATGGTGTGGTGTGATGTGAAATAAAATAAAATATTTAGATAGTTAAAAATATTTAGATAGTTAAAAATATTTTACACATCGCCCAACTGCACAAATAAAATCTGTGTTTGATTGTTTGAAAACCCCACACGGGTATTGGGGTGATATATTACATACACTAATCCCAATAGTTAGTCGTATGTCGATCGATTGATTGACAGACTGTTATAAGCATTAAATATTTATATTTGATGCTTATACAGTGTAGAACACACTTTGGATGATGGTTGATGATTTATCGTTGTTGTTATATACGTGTGGTAGAAAATCCATATAATTAACATTATATGGTAATTGATTGGGACTCATTCCAGTTTTGAAATAGAACATTTGAATAAAAAATATTTGAAATAGAATATTTGAAGATAGAAATATATGAAGCCGTGTTGATTAGATTGACGCCATTTTGACGTGAACGATATTTATATCGATTTTATTCATTTTACAATGAATATCGAAAGTGATTTCAAAATCTGATATTTTGAAAGGAATTGAAATTCGAATTAAATTGAATTGAATTGAAATTCGAATTAAACTGAATAGAATTGAAATTCGAATTAAATTGAATTGAAATGAAATTCGAATTAAACTGAGTAGAATTGAAATTCGAATTAAATTGAATTGAAATGAAATTCAAATTAAACTGAATAGAATTGAAATTCGAATTAAATTGAATTGAAATGAAATTCAAATTAAATTGAGTATAATTGAAATTCGAATTAAATTGAATTGAAATGAAATTCGAATTAAACCGAATAGAATTGAAATTCGAATTAGATTGAAATAGAATTGAAATTGCTTTGAATTGAATTTAAAACGTATTGAAAATTGAACTGAAATCGATTTGAATTGAAATCAATTTGAAATGAATTTAAAACGAATTTATAAGGAAAAATTCAATTTTGATTTGAATTTGAAATGAAGTTGAAATCGTTTTGAAAACGAATTTAAAACGATTTATATAATACGTTTTAAAAGGAAATCGACGAAGTATATATTATATATATATAATATAATGGCCTGAATAGAACGCGCCGCGCCGCGGCAGTTCGCGAATTTCGACCATTGACTTCGAACGGATATTGCGGGAGATCCGACCGTTGGATTCTCCTAATACCGGAACCTTTGGGTTCGTATCGAAAAGAGCTTTCTAACGAATATTAGAAATTAGAAGTTGTTTTATACTTATGATTGATACTTATGATTTGAAGTTGTTTTATACATGTATTTGATCATGTTAACCTATTTGCCCATGTATTTGTTGTCTATGGAATTGTTTCGTGTTGTCGCTTGTTTGGTGTTGTGACCTTCCATATTCCCAACAAAGGACAGTTTGTTGTCGCTTGTTTGGTGTTGTAACAAATACATCGACAAATAGTCATGGGAAACATGATCAAGGCAAACAGTACGAAACAAGTCCTCATGAACCGTAGATGTACACACATGAATTATCAGCGGATCAATCAATTTGTAGAACATTAACAAATAATATTCAGAGTATTTTCATAGTAACAAAAATGGAACACGAAGCCACGATATTCGGAGTGAACTACTCCGATGTATTATTGCTTATGTCATGGCAGTTAAGGTCTGGGCAGGTCAGTATCGTGGCTTTGTGTTCGTGTGTGCATATCGTGTCTCACTATGCATGTGTATGCCACTAAAGAGAGTTCATAAAACTAATGCAAACACAAGTGTCATGGAATTCTTAGCTCATAAGTAAACCAAGAGTCAAGTGTAAAATTATATATACCTGCTCCAATGTCTAAAGATATCGAATCAGGGACTTCGCATGACACACAAACCCACCCACTCCGACTTCATCAAAGGTCTCTGCAAATTGACGATTCAGTTTGGAGGTTTTCTCATCTGGTAGTAGTATACTGTTCAAAACCACTTTTTCATGTGTAGGTGGTACAGCAATCACATGGCATCTGGAGGACGAAGGATCTCGACAGACAGTACCTGTTGGAATAAAGTCGAGAATTTCAAAGGACGGTATTAATAAAATATGCTTAATTTTTTTAAAATAGGAAGACTGGAGTACGTATCCCATACGACTTTATGCACTCACTTTAGAATTATTATCAATAAGGTCAAAGAAAATGAAGCGAACCCATCGTGCATATCAAAAAAAGTTGTGCAAACAAGTTCTATCAAACTCTTTTTAAATTATGCTAACTATATATTACGCAGTAGATTGAAATTTGAAGGGAAGTTTGATTTGTTACTGTTAATAAATACCTGTTGCTACTATGTCTATATCAGCGTTGAGAATTTCACATCGTTGATTGGTTATCACATTGGTCGTATCCTGGATTGGAGAAGCAACACGCTTTGATGCACTGATTTATGTACTGCTGCGTCCTCCATTCGAAGTAGTTAACGGTGCGTGAATTCCTTGATCAGTCAAAGTTCCTACCATGTTGATTAGAACCTCCAATTTTCCATTCAAATTTCCCACTGTGCCCTTCATATCAGTCATCATACCCTCCAAGCTTCCCACCCTCATTTTCAACTCATCATTGTCTTCACGAACATTTTTGAATCGTTTTTGTGCAATAGCACAAGCCTTAACATGCATCTTTGGTATGATGCTCCCAACAGCACAGCTCCTACCCCTTGTATCCCTACCCAACACTTGTGATAAGATATCTTCATACAAAGGCAATTTTTCTTCATCACTATCGGTGATCTTTTCCTTCAGTTTGGCAATTCGATCCTAAGATAAAAGGTAAATGCGTTTACACTAACATTTGATAAGATATCACAATAAACTGCTCGATGTTAACCATAATAACCATAATACAAGTATAAACTTACGAAGTACCTAGACATGGCATCTGATATGGTACCATCTTTTTTCTTATGTGTCTTCTCCCATACTTGACGATGGTTGATATTTGCAGATGGACTTGCAACGATCTGCAATATATTCCATTTCATGTATATTCTCTCCCTTAATTGTGTTTTTTTACTACTGTTGAAAGAAAATGATCAAATAATTTACCAATTCGTGTTCTACTCTAGCGTGACTTTTACGTCCTGCATGGTGGGCATAACTTAGACTGGATCTATTTTTTTGCCTGTCTCCCTTCTTCCGCTCGCTTCAGGCGTTGCTTCATTCTTTACGAACTCGTTCCAATCATCTTGAGCAATTGTAGGTGGACAATTTTTCATCCGTTCTTCTTCATTGTCGAAAATGTCATAATAAGTTGCTCTCAAGCTTTTCTTATATCTCCTAAAAGCCTTGGCCATTCTTTTTGAAAACATTTACTTTGAAAGCGGCTCAATCGTATACATTTTCTGCAAAAATTAAGAGTCAGAGACTATAAAAATAAACTGTAACATTTATATGCTATTTTTCACAAAATTACTACCAACTGGTTCCAAACGTCATCCTTATACGTTTTGGGTACTTCATCCCAACTTGTGTAAGAGATCAGCACATAAGATCGTACTAGTTTACCAAGCGTAGTAGCGACTTTTAGAGCGTTTTCTGAGACTGGAATGCCAAGTAGGTTTTGTTCAACTTGTTGATCTTTCGAACATGATGCATGTGATGATGTGGGATCTTGCGACGTATTTTCCTGCGAAATAGAAGCAACATTAAGAATTAGGACAAACACCATGAATCAGAAAGTGTAAGTCATGACATTCCAAATACATATGATTCCCTGGTAAAAAAAAGCATTCAACAATTCATAAGTTAACACATGAGTTTGGTTAGATCTTCTAGTTTTTCATTGTTTTCCAAAGCTGATTGATAGAGGGTAGGAGACTCAATGTCATCCACATTTGTAGTCAACCGTTTTGGTGTATGCAAAACCACAGACCAGCCGTCATTTTTTAAATCTTTTGAGTAGAACACTTGACTCGCTTCTGATGCAAGAATAAATGGCTCGTCATTCACGTTGTCTATTCTTTAATTTTCCTAAATTAACCATGATCAGGTTTGAAGCGGGATCTATTTTGCAACCATTGATCTTATCCTCGACTTTTACCCAATCACAAAAAAAAATGTTTGCTTGAAATCAATGTAATCCAACTCAAGTATCTGCTGAATGACTCCGTAATACGTTGTTTCTGATTCCTTATAATTTTTATCTTTACCACTCACTCTAAATTTTGTAATTGCTCTCATGCATACACCGCTATCCTGTGTTACCATATGGTCTTCGTGCATTTTCGTGGGAAATAAAAACCCATTCACTTGAGTTGTACATCCCAATAAAGTCCCAAGAGCTGGGTGATCATGGATCGCCTATAACACCTTAGCTCTCATTGTAAACTCGTATTTATTTGATGAATCATATGTAACAACTCCTTCCCATAACTGCTTTAACTCATCTACCAACGGATCTAAATAAACATCAATATCCTTTCCCGGTTGTTTTAGCCCAGAAATCAACAGTGTTAACATTGAAAACTCCCGTTTCATGCACATAGCCGGAGGAAGATTATACGGTACTACAATTACCGGCCAACAACTATAAGGGTTAGTAAGAGAAGCATTCAGACAGAAACCATCTGTTTCTATTCCAAGTGTGACATTTCATGGCTCGACTGCGAATGTTTTGTCAAAACAATTCGCAGCTCCATTGAGAACTGTCACATGGATGACGCATTAAGTTTGGATCAGACTTGGCACGACCATGCCAGGTCATCGAATTTGCTATCCATGGTACAGTATACAATCTCTTCAATCTAGAAATTAATGGAAAGGGTCTTAATGTCTTTCGAGCTACTTTGGTTCCTTTTCTCTTGTCATTAAAAGATGTCCTATATCTTGGTTCATTGCAATTTGTACAAGAAATTCTGCTCGCATTATCTTTCCAGGACAACATGCAATCATTGATGCATGCATCATAAGTTTTGTAATTCATCCCAACTTGATTAATGAACTTCTTCACATCGTGGTATTTCGTCGGCAGCGTTTTACCTTCGGGGAGTAACTCCTTCATTAATTCGAGTAGTGCAGTCACACCATTATCTGAGAAGCTGTATTGGGTCTTCAAGCTATTCAGTTTCACAATGGCATACAGCTTCGTTATCTCTTTTGGACATGAAGGATACGGTGGCTCCTTTGCGCTTTCATAAAGTGGTGTATACTTCTTACTTTCATTGGCCTGCCAATTTCCATCATCCGTACACTGCTCTCCAACATTAGCATGATCAAACAACGGATTTTCAGGTTGAAAATCATGAAATCTATTTGCATCATTGACTAGATCTTCCATCACAATATGTTCAGCCTCGTTAGTACTTGTGGCATTACTAATTGGTTTTTGATTTCCCATCTCCACCCTTTTTCCCCATGTAAATACCACATGCTATATGATTGGATAAAACCCCATCTAAGCAAATGAAAATGAATTTCATCTAATTTGAACGTCTTCATATTTTGGCACCGATTGCAAGGGCATAAATACACTCTTTTCTTACCACCGTTTTCTTCAACAAAACAAATAAACATGTTCACCCAATCAATACAGTATGGAGATCTTTGATTAGATTCACTAATCCACTTTTTGTCTATACTGAATGGCATGTTGCCCGCCTATAAATTCAAAAATTGTTACAACTTACAAATCGCATCAATCACTGGATGTTTTCATTGGCAAGTTGGTTTTTTTTTTGTTTTTTTACTGGAATGAGTATGGCGGTTTAACAAACAAAATTCAAGGTTCATATTCTACATATCCAGTATGACTAGCTAATACAAGGAAATAGATCAAATAACGTGTGCACTAACCATGGTGTAATATGACCAACTGCGAAAACCAACTTTCTTCAATGTTCAACCTTACTTTGTAACCGCCCTTAGATAAAAACCAATAAATAGCTCTCCGGCCTACAACATGTTGAGCATGAATTGAAACAATAGCGCAAAAAATATCGATTACTAGAAACCGAATCAAACGAAAATTTTACCAGCAATAGAGACGCACGATTTGCAGACAATGAAAAAGAAGCAGATTTTAGCAGACAACTATCGGATTTCTATAATTTTTTGGGAGCGATTTTCAGAAATGGAAATAGGGCACGGGATACAATATTAGACGAGGGAAATTAAAAAAAGGGAGGGAGAGAACCCGAAAGCATCACAAATTTGGAGGGATGGGTGTGCTTTTTCGGCCAAAAGTTCTACACAAAGAAGGCACGAATTTGAAATGGTCGATAATCGAGTCAAATTAACCGATCCGGAGCATTCGCGATGAAAGGCCAGATTTGGGGTGCCTGGGGTGGTGCGGATCGCAAGCTGTGGTATGATACGGATGTGAGAATTATCAAATTTGATACGGCTATTAGCCGAATTGTGTACCCGCATCCTTGTGTGCCAAATTCGCTGATATGGTGTAGTGATAATAGATAATAGATATAACTCATGTGAATTAAAAGGATAAAGGCCTAGGCTATCGCATGGCCTAGTCCCAAATAAATAAGAAATGAAATAGGACAAAACCTAAATTATACAAAAGTAATCTACGAATAAAAAAGATAGAAATAAACCGAATGATTTACAATAACAGAATATATTACTGAAATAGGTTGAAGTAGGGATATAAGCAGTAATCAGATATACAAGAATAATTTACGTAAAAGAATCATTGAAATCTGTAAATTACTGAAGAAATCAACAACTGTCATACTATCCAAATAATCCCCAAATTATACTAACCTTGTAATCACAGAAAATACTCACTGGTTTGTGCAATCCAGCAGGCGCTAGTAGAAATTCTCTAGGTCTATGTATAAATATACCCTAATTTATGTTTATAGAAATCTAAATCTAAATCTCAGAACTCTAAATCACAGAACTCCATTATTTAAAAAAAAAAGTTTTACATAGTGGAGGCGGAGATTGGGGAATGAATTAGGGAGAAATATGGTTAGATTATAGCTATATTTAAAATAGAACTAGGGGACTTAGTACCGCTAAATATTAGGTTTAAAACTTGGTCCATCAAATCAGAAGAAGTCTCGAGAAATCGTTCAAACGTTCAAAATCAGCTGTAAGTAACGTGCACAAAAATCGTGCATGTTACAGGGGATGAGTCGACCCACTTGGGGTCTGGGTTGACACAGCTTTGTACTGGATCGCCCCAGTTCCACGTGATTTCTGCGTTAATTAATTATTAATTCATTTGTTTATTCAAATTTCTTTCCTTCTTAATTTCTTCATTTTAAGTCCGATTTCAGTAAATTAAATGTCTATATTAACCAGAATTTTGTAACAGACCCAATGACGCAACCCATGTTGCCCAATTCTCATTATTTTTCTGACTAATATTTATTTTATTAATGTTTTATTTAAATTGCTTTATTAAAACTTTGTGTTGTTACAGCTTTTGATCAGAATGAGGTTCGTGTTTCTCGTAACTTTCCAATGCAACGATTGACTTTGCTTGTTCCTCCAAGCGACTATTATGAGTTACTTTTTGAGGAGTGGTGCTATAGATTGTTGACCGTGCAAGTTGTTATTCTTTTAGATCCTCCACTTCACATGATACATACCATGGCATACGGTACTTATGCAGATATACTGCAAGCACTATATCAGGATGACTATCATCAGTATTTATATCAGCGTGTATACATTTACTACAATATTAATTTGTGACAAATTGTTAGAGATGTACGTCCATTACTAGATGTTGCAGTACGTATTGGTAAAATGAATTTCTTTGGTCCTTCTACATTAAAGTCAGGTATTTGGGCTTCTATTGTGACGTCTTCAAAAGTGAATTATGCATCACAGTTTTACCCACTTCCGCCTCCCCAGCAAGCACGCTGAGCATAGGATCCTGGCTAGTGTATGCAAATAACAATTATATATAGTAGATGCTGCATTGAACAGCTGATAAGACAACACACTACAATGCGCAGATGAAAAACTAAACCCTGCAAATTTATACGGAAATTGAAATACGAAATACGGAAATACGTAAATACCGAAAACGAAAAACAAGCTATTACAACAAGATAATAATCTTAGAATTCAGCGGAGGAGGAGGAGGATTACAAGCCAAGTTTTCTTCCAACTTTCCTAAAGAACTTACTCATTTTAATAGATGTCTTTTTGAATTTCTTACTAAATGATCACTTAAGTATCTTTTGATTCTTGGATAAAATCATTTGGTTTTTTGGAAGGTTTTCTTGGAAGGGTAAGCAGGAAATTAAATGCTTTCTAAGGAAGTGTCTTCTTCCTCTTCTTCGAAATCCATATGATTGGTTTCTTCTTTTTGTTCCAATCTTGCTCGTTTTTGCGCATATGTTTCATATGGATGAAATACTAGTGGAATCTTCATAAGAGAAATGTTTTCAAAATTGAAAAGTTTTCTACAAACTCTTCTCCTTTGAAATCGACACCAAAGTATTTGAAAATAAGTGTAAGATAAACTCCATGGTATAACATATTTTCTTTTGGCGAAATATCCTTTGGAAGAAACTCACATAAAATTACTTGAGTCCAAATAATGTCATAATTCCCAAAAATAGCAAAGAGAGCTTTATTAACTTTCATGGTAGGGTTGTTAAAATTTCCGGAATGAGGGGTGACGGTATGTTGAAGAGTAAGTTAACAATTCTTGCTTTTGGACGGTAAAAACAATTTTGAATTCCATATTTTCATCACTTTCAAAGATATGATGTAAAGTTTCGGAATCAATTTCATTGATTTTAAAATTCGCAAGATTCATTCCCGAATTCTTACAACCCAAAATAGCACGTAAAACTTCCTAATTCAAAACAACTTAAGAGCTTTTAACGCTACTCCAAGTTTCGTTTTCATTTCCTTGATAAAAATTTCGATTCAAGTTTGCATAAAACATTCTAATAAGATTTGGATAGCAAACTTCATTGTTTTCCCGAGAATCAATAAGACTTAAAATTTCATTTCGATGAAAAAGATATTCAATATCATAAGTAGTAAAATCATCGAATATAGCAAATGTTCTCGTGTCGATTTTACCAAAGTTTACATAGCTAATGTAATCTTCGATAGCATCTGGATTGTTGTAGAGGAAGGCTTTGGTAGCCTTGGTCAGGCTTGTTGTGTTTGCGGTACTTGAGGAAGCCATTAGAGAATAGTTTTGAAAAGTTATAGAAATATGAAGAACGGTTTGAATTTTGAAATAAAGGTAGAAAGAGATGATAAGAATAGGTAAATAAATAAGGAATCAAAGGACATGTCTACTGGTAAAGGGAAACCTTTTTAGTACATTGGAGTTGGTGGAAAGGTTGGAGGGACATTCAAGAGTTTGAAATTCAAAAATTTGAATTTCAAAATGCACATATGTCAACATGCACAAATAGATATGTCGACATGTCTTTTGGTTTTTAAAGAGATGTTTTGATTTTTGATTTCTTGATTTATTTATATCATATATTTCTTATGTAATTATTTTAAGGGATAATAATTATTACAAAAATACTTTTTATATTATTATATTACTAAATAATAATTATTTTAAATTTTTAAATTCAAATTTTCAAACAAAGCAAACAATCAAACATGCAAACAACCATTCAAATTTAATATTATTATAAAGGCGTACCTATTTTTTAGATCTGTTCTTCGATTTCTTATAATTTGCGAATTGCTGTGAAACACATATTTGAATTATTTATTTCTTTATCTTCGTCACTAGATGATGAGTCAGAATCATCTAAAGTTGCTGCATACGCTCTTTTCCTCTTCTTTGATAAGGTATCGTTTATCGGCTGATTTTGTTTCTCCGGATATGGATAAAATCTTTTCAGATAGCCTAGTTCGTCGTAGTTATAACGTCTGTCATTATTCGGGATTTCATTATTTTTCTTAGAGTTTCTTTGCTCATTCCTCTTGAAATTGTTTCTTTTTCTGTATCTTAGGAATTTTTCAAATTTCCTTGTCATTAGGGGTTTCTCTCCATCATCATCACTATCTGAGTCAGAATCTTCAATTGATGCTTTAAATACTATTAATTCCTTTTCTGATGAGTTATTTTCTTTTCTTCCTTGCATCTATACTTCAAACGACACTAGATTACCGATTAATTCCTCAATTTTTATCGTACTGATATCATTAGTCTCTTCGATTGCAAGTGTCTTTTGATCCCAATCTGAAGTTAATGAATTCAGAACTTTATGACTTGATCATCCTCAGAATATGTTTTTCCCAAAGCCATTAGCGAATGCACAATCTCTTGGAACCTGCAGCACATATTGGAGATACACTCATTCTAAATCATTTTAAAAAATTCAAACTGATTGGTTAACATGGATATTTTGGTCTGTTTAACTTTGTTTGTTCCTTCATGAGTCACTTGCAAAGTTTTCCAAATTTCGTATGCAGATTTACAAACAGATACCCTTTTTAATTCGTTCCTATCTAGTGAACATAATAAAATATTCATAGCCTTTAAATTGCTTTGTGTAGTGGCTTTCTGATCATTAGTCAATTGTGCAAAATAAACAGTAGGTTCAACAAATTCAGTGTGTGATATTCCAAGTGTCTAACCATAAAGATTGCAAATAAATTTTCAACCTACAAGCAAAACAAGCATAATTGCTCCCATTGAATAGCGATGGTCTAACGGTGGACTGACCCTCTATAAATGAATTATTATTATTATTGACAATTCCTGTGTTGGTTGTCATTTAAACTTTTCAAAATTTCAGATTATGGAAACTTTGAAAACTAATGCTCTGATACCAATTGTTGGGGATGCAAATTAAGATCATAAGACAAATTTAACAACAGAGGGGGTGAATAGTGTTTTATGGAATAAATTAATTTTTTTGAATTCTTTTTGAACTAAACAGAATTCTACGCAAATCACAGATATCACAAACCACAGAATCAACCACAGATGCAGAAAGTAAAATAAGTGGTAGTAAAAGGAAAGTACACCGTGATTTTATATTGGTTCATGACTCCCCTACATTCGGTTCCACACAACGCTAGGTTGATGTGGATTTTTATTAAACAAATCCAATTACAATCCTTGATTTTAGTGCTATAAGATCACACCCCAACTAATTCCCAGTACAATGAGACTTAGCTGATTTTCGGACCACAACTTTACACACAATCGATTTTCGGGACACAATCGCACCTAGTAGATTTATACGGGACACTACTACACCCTTCTCTTATCAGTTTTTGTAGTATTGACAAATAGGACTTGATCTTGCGATTCTTGATTACAAATTAACAACCTATAACTCTTGAGTATCACTTGAATTTCAGAGAGAGTTTGAATTAGAATTGAAAAAGGAGGAGGATGATATAATATCTATGGAAATCGGCAGAGTATAAGCGCAGAAAGTTAAGAAACTAAGAAGAATAATTAGGGAAGAAGAAGATGAAAAGTGATCAAAAATTTCGAATTCTGAAGCCTTTATATAGTTTTTCAACAACCACATCCTTTTAGAAAAGATTAGAATTCAAAAGACATAACTTTTCAAAATTTAAAAAAACAATTTAACGGCTCCTATGTCGACATACACAAACTAGTATGTCTACATCCCTTTGAGAGAAAAAAATTAAATTAAAGCAAGTAATGTCTAAATAAATAATGGAGATTACTGAGTTAAAACAAACTATTTTCCTTTATATTAAAATAGAGTATATTAAGTAAACATATATTTAAAAACATATATTAAAATGATTTAAAATATGATTAAAAACTAAATATAAAATGATATAGAAGTATAAATATAAGACCGAACATAGTAAAACTTAATATAAATAAGGAAATTGAAAACATAAGTAAATATAATGAAATTAGTAATAAATTTGTAAGTAACTTATTTTTTTGGGCAAAGCCAAGTAAAACTTATTTAAATTAGGAGTTAAAATATATTATGTATAATTTAAAAAACAGGAGTTGAAATACATTCAGGAGTTAAAATATTTCTAAAAATAAAGAGGTATAAATTTAAAATAAGGAAGTAATTTTGAAATCATTTGAAAAATAGATTTTAAAAGCTAGGAAGTAATTTAGGAATCATTTGAAAAAGGAATTTAAAACTAGAATTCAGTGCTAACCAAAGTTTTAACAATATATCTAGACACATTTACTCTATATTTCTTGAACTCTTGAATTCTTAGTACTCATGAGTCTTGAATCTTGAACTCTTCGACTTTGATATCTTGATTCTCCGAACTGTACAGTCTTCAAGAATCATTATTTGCATAAGCTTCCTGTATATATATAAATATATATATATATATATATTCTAGATAATAGTGTTTTTATTTATTTTTTAATAATAATAATTAAAACTATGTTGAAACAACGTTGTTGTCATCAAAACCATCGTCATCAACATCTCAGTCTCTAACACATCCTATTATTTATGGTAGCAAAATTGAATTTATTGATGATAATAACCAAGAATTGAGTAGGCTATTTTGTTTAGGATGTTTTATGAAGTCTTTGTTGTTGACCATCTTTCCTTCACTATCCTTAATGAATCTTGCAAGAGTTGATGCAGTTCCGTAGATGAATTCCTCCAATGCATAGCCTTTAACTTCACTTCCAATATGAAATCCACAATATAAAATTAGTTTCATCAAACCAAATCGTGATGAGTTGGCTTTATAGGTTAATTATGGTTTTCAGGCCTTCATCAATAAATTGTTTCTGCAGGTTCGAGGCTCTTTGAGGATTAGATGATGTTAATTTATACTTATCACCTTCTGCTATTTCAAAAGAAAGGTACTTGATCAATAAAATGAACTAGAATCAATCAAAAGATGAAAATCTTTGAAGGAGAAGCATTTTGGATGAATAGTAGTTGCAAGAGAGACCATAAAATGATGTGAATGCTGACGTTAGATCCTTGATGAGACACAAATGCTTAGCTCATTAGAAAATTACAATTTGTTGATGAAAACCTAGATTTCTTGACTGAATAAGATGGCTTCTTCAAGTGATGACTGCAAGTTAATTGCAAAACCGATTAGGAGCCATTGTGGTGCAAAAGAATCAAGTGATGATGCTAAATTAGAATGATCTTTAGGGAAGACACATCTGTTAGGCTTTGATATGCTCTGACACTGTAACGACCCGCATTCTACGCATCAGAGATCGTAGAATATTTATTTCTTATTCATATAAGGTCGTATGGTTGTGTAGCTTTGGGGAACGACTATTGGGGTCATTTCCCATGTTCACGATTTTTGTCGATTTTTAAGTGACAATTTTGCCCCTAGCTGATCTTGTTTCGTCCATAACTTTTGATTGGAAAGGAGTTTTGACCTGAAACCACTTCCATTGGATTCGAATGATGGTTTACATTTCCGTAGAGTGGTCACATGTGAAAGCCGAACTTACCGTTTGGGAGATATGGCTGAAATAAGGTTTGGAAGGTGAAAAACTGCATAACCGGGCCAAATAGGGTGATTAGCAAGAGGGCCCATAACCCATTTCGGGATTAGGGTTATGGGGAGGCTGAGAACAATAGGAAACCGAAATTTATTTCATTTTCCAGCCGTCTAAAACATTTCCCTAACCCTAGCCATGGCCTCCACCTTCTAATTTCATCCCAAATCGCTCTTTAATCAAGGATTAAGCTTAGTAACGCCAAATCAAGGAAGATCTTCACCAAATCAGTGTTAGAGCTGCTATGTTGTCTTGGGAACAATGCCAAATTAGTGGAGTTTTGGTTTAGAAAGTTTTATTTGTGGCTAAGATGAGTGATTTGCATAGTTTCTCACTAGTTACGGTTAATTAGGGGTAATTAGTGTTAATTAGCGAATTTATGCATTATTATATTCTGGAAAAATATTTATAAATTTCGAAATATTGTTTTAGGCCTCTGATAGAAGTTTGGGTTAATTTGGTTAAGCTTTGTTAATCGTAATGTTAGTTATGCTTAAACATGATTAAGGGAAAATATGGGTTTTTGGGTATGTTTAATCCGTTTTAACATATCAAATTGTTGTTTGGGTGTTTGTGGTCAATTCTATATGTTGCTATGACTGTATGGTATGCTTTGGGATTGATTAGAACAGTTAGATTGGTCGAAAACGTCGTCGTATGACGTTAAACAATCGTTGGAAGAGTTGCAGGAAATGGTGCAGGGACCGGATCGGATCGCCCCTCCCCCTCCAACCTGACCCGTGCTCACGAGCAGTTGCCACAGTCCGATCCACTTGTATCCGAACCAGAGCTCCATGAGTCGCTTCAAGGACCACGAACCGAACCGCTCGCCTGAAGAGCACCTCGAACTAGAAGCTCGCGACCGATCTGAAGGGAGAAGTACGAGCCAACCCGATGTTGGAGAGGAGGACCGAACCGAAGCTTGGCATCATGAACCAAATGAAGGAGCCTAGAATCCGAAGCAAGTAACCATGATCCGACCCGGAGGAAAGCACGACCCACGACCCGAACCGGATTGGTAGCCATTAGCATGAACCAAGGATGCACCGAACCGAACCGAGGATGGCTGGAGCATTGATAACGACCGAACCGATCCGGAGAAGACCAAAGCCCGAGATGTAAAGGTAGTCCAAATGAGAAGTTGTAACTCAGGATCCAAACGGGAACCAACGATTTAACTTCATGATTGTACTTTGCTGCGGGACGTGTGCAAAGGGGTTATCGATTCCTATAACTTTGGTTCACCACCGAGAGACGAATTAGTGGCTCATAGTGTTAGTTGTATGGGGTTGGACTCCATTATGGCCCAAAGGATTAGGTGACCAAAGTTGTGGAAATCGTATGCTTTATGCAGTGAGTGAGAGACATGAGGATGGTTGCTATGCTTGATTGTTTGCTATCACTATGACATGCACACCCCCACCCCTTTATCTTGACACCTTATGTTAGTATTACCTTAGAGTATTGTACGTCTTGTTGTGCTGACTCTTTGGTTGCAGGTTCAGGTATGATTTCTTAGAGTATTATACCTGTTATTTGTTCATCTTAGAACCTGTTATTTGTTCATCTTAAAGATGTATGCTTGCTTATCGCTCATACCAGACTTTTGTCTGATCCAGAGTTTTATGTCTCTTCTTATTACTCTGGGTGCTCCTAAACGAGCAGACTAGAGATATGTTAGCTGGTTGTGCACGAGTAGCTGTCCGGAGACGAGCATGAGGCTTACACGTACTATTTCTAGATATTCTCCCTGTGTGGCTACTGGTCACTACTCTGGGCATTAGTAGTGTACCTCTTTTATTTGCTTTAGAGACAGTATTTCAAAGTTGTAATAATTGGATATGAAGCTGTATTTTGAATTCCGCTGCTATGATGATTTAGTTTTCAGCTTCTGCACTGTCTCGCCTGTTTTATGTCAAGTTATGTTATGATTATATTTTATTCCATGCGCTGTGAGATATACTACAGGTCCTTTGTTGGTTCATCATCCCTTTCCTTTTCTTTCTTTGGCGACTGTCCCGTGCTGGTTGGACATTGGTATGACGCATTTCATGGGAAATGTCGGCTGTAGCGGGGCGGGCCGTCACACTTGGTATCAGAGCTCTAGGTTGCGTAGTTAACCTAGGGAAAGACACCAGGGAGAGATAGTACGTATATGAGAGCGCGTATTTGTTATAATTTGGTTTTCAAAAGCTATGTATATATATATATATACTATTAGTATATCTAAGGAAGAAGTCGCACTGCACAGGCACCACTAATGTGACGGCCCGCCCCGCACCAGCCTGCATTTCCTCCGAAAGTGCGCTGTACACATGCTCGACTAGCACAAGACGGTCGTCAGAAGAAAGGAAAGAAGGGAATGAATTAATCAAAGAACCTGTAGAATGTCTCACAGCGCATGGGATAAAATATAATAATAACATACTTGACATAAAACAGGCGAGACAGTGCATAAGCTGATAACTAAAACCAACATCAATCTCAAAGCAGCGGAAATCCAAGTACAGCTTATTACAATTTTCCAGATTTACTGTCTCTAAACAAAAGAAAGCTAAAATAGAAGATACACCAACAATGCCCAAGCAGTGATCTTCAATAACACAGGGAGAATATTATGTATATAGTACGTGGAAGCCTCCTGCTCGTCTCCGGATCATCTACCCGTGCATCACCAGCTAACCTGTCTCTAGTCTGCTCGTGTGAGCACCCAGAGTAATAAGAAGAGACATAAAACTCTGGGTCATACATAAAGCCTGGTATGAGCGATAAGCATCTAAACAGGGAAATAACAGGTATACTAAACCATACCTGAACCTGGACCTGCAACCAAAGAGTTAGTACCACATACCGTACAATACTCCAAGGTGCCATAATAATTAGTGTAAGAATACGGGGGTGGGGTGTGCATGTCAAAATGATAGCAACAAATCATCCGTAGCAACCATCCTCACACCTCTCACTCAGTGCCTAAAGCGTACGACATCTACCACTTTGGAACACTAGGCAAACTGAGGCAACGACGAATCCCGACTTGTAGAAACCCTGCTGTGACCAAGCCAAACACTTGGAGTCATGACCAAACATTTCAATGACCCACTTCATTGGTCATAGCTCTTGGTTCTACCAATGCCATAATGGCCCTGAATCCGCCTTCGTACCTCCTACCATAGTGGTCCAAAGCTATAGGTGTCGATAACTCCTTAGCACGCGTCCCGCAGCAAAGCCCAACCATGAAGTGAAC
Organism: Allium sativum; assembly: GCA_030737875.1. NCBI lineage: Eukaryota > Viridiplantae > Streptophyta > Magnoliopsida > Asparagales > Amaryllidaceae > Allium > Allium sativum. Next base: position 51,877,147 of record CM060909.1, on the reverse strand, counting down.
TCGTTGATTCCCCTCTGAATCTTAAGCTCTAACTTCTCATTTGGACATCCTTTGCATCTCGGGTTTGGTTGAATTGGAGTGGGTCTTCAGAAAAGTTGTCGTACAGTAGCAGCTCTAGAATTCGGTTCGGTTCGGTCACCCATGCTCGGTTCGGTTCGGTCACCCATGCTCGGTTCGGTTCGGAGTACCACCTTCCTCTGGGTTCGGGTCCTTCTCCTTGTCTTCTTTCATTCGATTCGGGTCGGGTACTTCGCTCCGGGTCGGGTCGGGGTCCTCCTCCAGGTCGGGTCGGGTGTCCTTCCCTCCAGCGCTCCAATCCCTAGCTTATTTCTTCACGCATTCCGATCCGATCCCTCCTTGCCATCTGATCCGCGTGGCTTTCCCTCTTGCTAGTTCTCCCGAGTGTCTGCTTCCGATCCGAGCCCTGCATCTCAGTCGATCCGATCTGGCCTCCAGTCACTCTTCCGATCCGATCCGCTCTGCTCCCTAGCTTACTCCGATCCGATCCCCTTGTCCACCCCAACTCTAAGTGAACAGCCTTCCTTTTTGCCAAGCCTTCTCCAGCGACAAGTTCCAATCCAGTTCGAATCCCCTTGGTCAGTTCACAAATCCGATCCGACCCCCTTTCTCCGATCCGAACCGGTTCGGAACCTGCACACTTCTGAAATTTTCCAGCAAGCTTTCTACGCCATTCGACGACGTTTTCGAGCAATTTAACTATTCTAATCAATCATGAAACATACCACAGAGTCATAGCAACATGTAATAGCAACCACAAACAACAACCAACAATTCAAATGAATCAAAATGGATCAAAAGTAGCTAAAACTTCATATTTTCCCTTAAGCACTCTTAATCATGTTTAGGCATACAATTAACAAAACACATCGAAATTATCTCAAATTTCTAACAGAGCCTTAAAACATTATTTTAGAATTTTAAGAATTTTTCCAGAATTTATTTACGTATAAATTCGCTAATCTTCACTAATTACCCTTAATTAACCGTAATTAGTGTCAAAATGATGCTATCACTCACCTTGCCCACAAATAAAATTCTCAGAACTGAAACTCCTCTGGTTTGGGGCGAACACTGATGTCTAACAGCAGCTCTAACCTTGCTTTGGTGCTTTTTCTCCTTAATTTGGTGTTGCTAAGCCTAATCTTCAATTAGAGAGTGATTTGGGGTGTTTTAGATGTAGGAAGCCATTACTAAGGTCTCAAGGAGGTTTGAGGCGGCTCAAAACTGAAATGAAAGTGATAACCTAACCCTAATCAGACCTCCTATACCTCTAAACCCGAAATTCCCCTTGGGCCTAGCTGCTAATCACCCGGTTAAGCCCAATTAAGCTGTCTTTCACCCTCTGAAACTTGTTTCAGCCATATCTCCCAAACGGTAAGTCCGTTTGGCTAATGTGACCACTCTACGGAAAGAGAAACCATCATCCGAAGCCAATGGAAGTGGTTTCAGGTCAAAATTCCTTTCCAGTCAAAAGTTATGGCCAAAACAGTGCCAACTAGGGGTAAAATGGTCATTTAAAAATCGGGAAAAATCATGAACATGGGAAATGACCCCAATAGTCGTCTCCCAAAGTTACACGACCATACGACTTCGTATGTGAAAGAAATAAATATACTACGATCCTATGATGCGTAGAACGCGGGTCGTTACACTCTCCCCCCCTTAATAAATTTCGTCCCCGAAATTCCTTAACCCAAAACATACAAAGGATCCCGCATGCCTAACAACCACATATAACAATCAAACATGCAAAACAAGCAAACAAGCCTATCCTAGCATGCGGAAAAACTAAATCGAAGTCAAAATCTTACCAGACAAAGAGTTCTGGATACTTCTTCCTTACGTCCTCCTCTGTTTCCCAAGTACAATCACTCTCGTCCTCGCTCCACTGTACCTTGACTAGCTTCACCGCCTTCCTTCGAAGTTGCTTCATGTCGTACTCGACAATACGGGCCGGCTTGCGGTTCCCAACCGCCTCGGGTTCTACTTCGAAGTCCTCTAACTGATCAGGTGAAATAGTCATATCTGAGTCGTGAACGAACTTCCTTAGTTGGGAAACATGAAATACGTTATGAACTCCCACCATCTTCTCTGGTAAGTCAATTATATATGCCAAATTCCCGACTAATTCAAGAACAGGAAATGGGCCAACAAACCTTGGTGCCAACTTGCCCCTCCTGCCAAATCGTATTACGCTCTTCAACGGAGAAATCTTGACAAACACCAAGTCGCCAACGGAGAATTTTAGGTCTCTTCGTCTCTTATCAGCATAACTCTTCTGTCTATCTTGGGCAGCCTTCATTCGTTGCTGAATGATCTTGATCTTATCTGAAGTTTTCCTCACCACATCTGGTCCAAGCATAAACTTCTCGCCAGTCTCTATCCAACATGATGGTGAGTTACACGGCCTTCCGTACAAAGCTTCAAACGGAGCCATACCGATACTGGATTGGTAGCTATTATTATATGCAAACTCTACTAGATGCAAATGGTCATCCCATGATCCACCAAAGTCCAATATACATGCTCTCAAGAGATCTTCCAAAATACGGTTCACCCTCTCCGTCTGACCGTCGGTCTGAGGATGATATGCGGTACTGAGATGTAACTCTGACCCTAGAGCCTCTTGTAAGCTCTTCCAAAACCCACTAGTGAACAACGGGTCTCGGTCACTCACAATACTTTTAGGTATTCCATGAAATCTCACTACCCACTTCATATACAATTCTGCTAACTTAGCTGCCGTTCTGGTCGATTTGACTGGTATAAACCTTGCACTTTTAGTCAGTCGATCTACAATTACCCAAATGCTGTCATATCCCGATCTAGTTCTTGGTAAACCATCGATGAAATCCATCGAGACTTGTTCCCATTTCCATTCGGGAATTTCTAAGGGCTGTAACAACCCACTAGGCTTCTTTTGCTCGGCTTTAACTAGCTGGCAATTCATGCACTTGGATATAAACTTCCCAACGTCTCTTTTCATCCCTTCCCAGTAGTAAGTCTGCTTCATATCTCGATACATCTTATTACCACCGGGGTGTATAGTCAGCTTTGAGTGATGACATTCTCTAAGCACTTCATCTCTCAATCCATTGACATTGGGTACAACAAGCTTTCCATTCTTTCTAAGCCATCTATCTCGATCAAGCCCATACTTGTTCATCTCCTCATCGATACCCATCTCTAACTTGGAGATGATTTCCAATAGGTTAGGATCGTCCCTCTGACTAGAGCCGATCCGCTCAATCAAAGTGGGTCTGATCGTCAAACTCGCTAACATTTCTGGATCCAATTCGCACTTCGGTCTGAAATCAAACCCCGCGATATACTCCAGTTGCTTCCATTCAAGAAACATGGCCCCTAAGCTGGCATGTCTTCTACTCAATGCATCGGCCACCGCATTGCCCTTTCCCGGTGTGTATGCGATGTCAAAATCATAGGAAGCTAAGAACTCTAACCATCTCTGCTGACGGAGATTTAAATCCTTCTGGGAGAATAGATACTTTAACGACTTATGATCCGTAAATAGCTCAAACCTTTCTCCCAAGAGATAGTGTCTCCACATCTTTAACGCGAACACGATCGCTGCCAATTCTAAATCATGGGTGGGGTATCTTCTCTCATGCAGTTTCAATTGCCGACTTGCATAAGCTACAACCCTACCGCCTTGCATCAATACAGCACCCAGTCCGGTACCACAGGCATCCGTGTATACCGTCATCTCTTCATCCCCCTTAGGAATGACTAACACTGGTGCGCTTGTCAATTTGTCCTTTAGGCTTTTAAATGCATTCTCGCACCTTTCTTCCCAAATAAAAGCTTGATTCTTCTTGGTCAACTGGGTCAATGGTGCTGCTATCTTGGAGAAACTTTGGATAAACTTACGATAATATCCCGCTAACCCCAAGAAACTTCTTACATCTGTTGCATTCTTGGGCGTAGGCCAATCCTGTACCGTAGCCACCTTTGCCGGGTCCACGGCAATACCATTCTCTGATACAACATGGCCCAAGAACCTCACTTCCCTCTTCCAGAAGTGACACTTAGAAAACTTTGCTTTCAATTGGTGTTTTCTCAACACCTCCATCGCTACTCTCAAATGTTCCTTGTGTTCTTCCTCTGTCCTCGAATAGACCAAAATATCATCAACGAACACAAGGACAGACTTATTCAGCTGGTCTCTGAATACCCTATTCATAAGGTCCACAAAATATGCCGAGGCATTAGTCAGTCCGAATGGCATAACCAACCATTCATAAAACCCAGACGGCGTCCGAAATGCCGTTTTAGCTATACTCTCAGCTTCCACTCTAAGCTGATGAAAACCTGTCGCGAGATCCAACTGAGAAAATACTCTCGCGCCACTCAACTGATCAAACAAATCATCTATCCGCGGTAGAGGATACTTGTTCTTCCTCGTCACTTTATTCAACTCGCGGTAGTCTACACACAAACGAAGGGAACCATCCGCCTTGGTAGCAAACACAACTGGTGCTCCCCATTCAGAAACACTCCTTCTGATAAATCCCTTCTTCAAAAGATCGCTGACTTGCACCTCGAGCTCTCGCTGCTCTCTAGGTGCCATACGGCGAAGTGGCATCACTATAGGTCTGGCATCCTTTACCAAATCAATACGAAACTCAATCTCTCGGTGTGGTGGAAGTCCGGTCACTTCTTCGAAAACATCCGGATACTGGCCAACCACGGGCAAACCTGACAACTCACTATGCGGAATGTCGAGGGAGTTTAGAAAACTAGCCAATACCCCCTTACTGGGTAGACCACCAAACACTATCCTCCGCCCATCATCCGCTCTAGCTGTCACCAACAAGCCCTCACAGTCTACCACCACCCCGTATCTTTGGAGCCAATCTACTCCCAAAATAATGCCAAACCCAGTAAAGCCCAAAACAAAACAATCACAAACAAACATGCATCCATGACTCGATAAGACCACATTGCGACAAATCATGCTAAGACTAGTCGAACCACCAATCGGGTTCGTCACTACTAAAGGTCTATCGACAATCTCGGGCTCCAATCCCAACCTATCTACCAGGTCACTAGATATGAAAGAACTGGAAGCTCCGGTATCAAACAAAACTCTAACAGGAACATCATAAATAGAAAGCATACCTTGAATGACGACACTCTTTCCCTTCTCCGCCGCAGTTGGGGCATTCGACGAAGAAGGAATAGCATTAAGAGCATATGCTTTCACCATTTGCTTTTCCTTAGGGGGTTGCGGACACTTGTCCTTGTGATGTCCCAATTGGCCACAATTGAAGCACTTCCTATCCGCTGGCTTGGCCCGACAATTACTAGCATAATGGCCCTTCTTACCACAGCTGAAGCACTCCACATCTTGCTTATTCTTTTTCTTCTGGCCATTCTTAACCTGATTCTGCTTTCTCTTATTCTGGGAACCACCTTTGCCTCCACCACTAGCTTGTGGCTTTGGCTCATCTGCGGATGCAACCTCAGCCTTCAACTTGGGGTAGAGACTTTCTGATCTTAACGCTTTCCCCACAATCGATTCAAACGTCTCATCGATGTGGTTAATAAGTTTTTCCCCCAAGTACTGATCCAAACCAGTTATGAATTTCTCATTCTTTTTCTCGGCAGTATCAATAAGAGATAACCCGTACTTCGACAAAGTGTCAAATTCAGCAATATACTCCGAGACAGCTCTGCCATTCTGCTTGAGCTCCAAGAACTTCTTAAACAACACTGACTTCTGAGCAGCTGGAATGAACTTCTCACTAAAGCGAGCCTTAAACTGCTCCTAAGTAATCTGATCTTCGGGAGTAGCTGCCTTTATAGCATTCCACCAATTCATTGCCCGCCCTTGCAGCTGACGGGACGCTAGCTTTCTCTTCATCGCATCCTCGATACCCAAATCCTCGAAGATACGTTCGCAACTATCCAACCAATCTTGAACATCCGTAGCCGACTCCGTTCCGTGGAACGGCTTCCCACCAAGGCTAGTATAATCCTTATTCAGCTTGGCGAAGTCGACTCTTGGCGCCTGCACTATTGGACCACCACCATTTCCACCATTGGGAGCTGCCCTCTGAACATCTCTAAGCATCTCTCTCATGAGGTCAGTAAACATCGTCCTCATGTCAGCAGCATTCCCATTATTGGTCCCCCTACCAGCACCTCTAGTATCTCGGCTCATCGTCAATCTGAAAAAGGAAATGATTAACGACTCCATAGTGGTGCTAGTGCAGTACGACTTCATCCTTATACTACTAATAGTATATATATATATATATATAGCTTTTAAAAACCAAAGTAATCACAAATATGCTCTCTCGTATACGTATCTTATCTCTCCCTGATAACTTCCCTAGGTTAACTACGCAACCTAGAGCTCTGATACCAAGTGTGACGGCCCGCCCTGCACCAGCCTGCATTTCCTCCGAAAGTGCGCTGTACACATGCTCGACTAGCACAAGACGGTCGTCAGAAGAAAGGAAAGAAGGGAATGAATTAATCAAAGAACCTGTAGAATGTCTCACAGCGCATGGGATAAAATATAATAATAAAATACTTGACATAAAACAGGCGAGACAGTGCATAAGCTGATAACTAAAACCAACATCAATCTCAAAGCAGCGGAAATCCAAGTACAGCTTATTACAATTTTCCAGATTTACTGTCTCTAAACAAAAGAAAGCTAAAATAGAAGATACACCAACAATGCCCAAGCAGTGATCTTCAATAACACAGGGAGAATATTATGTATATAGTACGTGGAAGCCTCCTGCTCGTCTCCGGATCATCTACCCGTGCATCACCAGCTAACCTGTCTCTAGTCTGCTCGTGTGAGCACCCAGAGTAATAAGAAGAGACATAAAACTCTGGGTCAGACATAAAGCCTGGTATGAGCGATAAGCATCTAAACAGGGAAATAACAGGTATACTAAACCATACCTGAACCTGAACCTGCAACCAAAGAGTTAGTACCACATACCGTACAATACTCCAAGGTGCCATAATAATTAGTGTAAGAATACGGGGGTGGGGTGTGCATGTCAAAATGATAGCAACAAATCATCCGTAGCAACCATCCTCACACCTCTCACTCAGTGCCTAAAGCGTACGACATCTACCACTTTGGAACACTAGGCAAACTGAGGCAACGACGAATCCCGACTTGTAGAAACCCTGCTGTGACCAAGCCAAACACTTGGAGTCATGACCAAACATTTCAATGACCCACTTCATTGGTCATAGCCCTTGGTTCTACCAATGCCATAATGGCCCTGAATCCGCCTTCGTACCTCCTACCATAGTGGTCCAAAGCTATAGTGTCGATAACTCCTTAGCACGCGTCCCGCAGCAAAGCCCAACCATGAAGTGAACTCGTTGATTCCCCTCTGAATCTTAAGCTCTAACTTCTCATTTGGACATCCTTTGCATCTCGGGTTTGGTTGAATTGGAGTGGGTCTTCAGAAAAGTTGTCGTACAGTAGCAGCTCTAGAATTCGGTTCGGTTCGGTCACCCATGCTCGGTTCGGTTCGGTCACCCATGCTCGGTTCGGTTCGGAGTACCACCTTCCTCTGGGTTCGGGTCCTTCTCCTTGTCTTCTTTCATTCGATTCGGGTCGGGTACTTCGCTCCGGGTCGGGTCGGGGTCCTCCTCCAGGTCGGGTCGGGTGTCCTTCCCTCCAGCGCTCCAATCCCTAGCTTATTTCTTCACGCATTCCGATCCGATCCCTCCTTGCCATCTGATCCGCGTGGCTTTCCCTCTTGCTAGTTCTCCCGAGTGTCTGCTTCCGATCCGAGCCCTGCATCTCAGTCGATCCGATCTGGCCTCCAGTCACTCTTCCGATCCGATCCGCTCTGCTCCCTAGCTTACTCCGATCCGATCCCCTTGTCCACCCCAACTCTAAGTGAACAGCCTTCCTTTTTGCCAAGCCTTCTCCAGCGACAAGTTCCAATCCAGTTCGAATCCCCTTGGTCAGTTCACAAATCCGATCCGACCCCCTTTCTCCGATCCGAACCGGTTCGGAACCTGCACACTTCTGAAATTTTCCAGCAAGCTTTCTACGCCATTCGACGACGTTTTCGAGCAATTTAACTATTCTAATCAATCATGAAACATACCACAGAGTCATAGCAACATGTAATAGCAACCACAAACAACAACCAACAATTCAAATGAATCAAAATGGATCAAAAGTAGCTAAAACTTCATATTTTCCCTTAAGCACTCTTAATCATGTTTAGGCATACAATTAACAAAACACATCGAAATTATCTCAAATTTCTAACAGAGCCTTAAAACATTATTTTAGAATTTTAAGAATTTTTCCAGAATTTATTTACGTATAAATTCGCTAATCTTCACTAATTACCCTTAATTAACCGTAATTAGTGTCAAAATGATGCTATCACTCACCTTGGCCACAAATAAAATTCTCAGAACTGAAACTCCTCTGGTTTGGGGCGAACACTGATGTCTAACAGCAGCTCTAACCTTGCTTTGGTGCTTTTTCTCCTTAATTTGGTGTTGCTAAGCCTAATCTTCAATTAGAGAGTGATTTGGGGTGTTTTAGATGTAGGAAGCCATTACTAAGGTCTCAAGGAGGTTTGAGGCGGCTCAAAACTGAAATGAAAGTGATAACCTAACCCTAATCAGACCTCCTATACCTCTAAACCCGAAATTCCCCTTGGGCCTAGCTGCTAATCACCCGGTTAAGCCCAATTAAGCTGTCTTTCACCCTCTGAAACTTGTTTCAGCCATATCTCCCAAACGGTAAGTCCGTTTGGCTAATGTGACCACTCTACGGAAAGAGAAACCATCATCTGAAGCCAATGGAAGTGGTTTCAGGTCAAAATTCCTTTCCAGTCAAAAGTTATGGCCAAAACAGTGCCAACTAGGGGTAAAATGGTCATTTAAAAATCGGGAAAAATCATGAACATGGGAAATGACCCCAATAGTCGTCTCCCAAAGTTACACGACCATACGACTTCGTATGTGAAAGAAATAAATATACTACGATCCTATGATGCGTAGAACGCGGGTCGTTACAACTAAGGAGATGGTTAATCGTTTTCTCTTTAAAGATTGAACGATGAGCCTATATACGAGGAGTACGGGTTCAAGGGCTAACAATAGGAATGTCCCTGATATAAGGACGATGTTTACTACCTTCATGCAAGAGATACTTAGGGATGTTCAGGGAGCAGTCCCTAATGCAGCAAATGGTGGTGGTGCAGCGGTGCAGGCGCCTAGGGCCGATTTCGCCAAGCTTAACAAAGATTATACTAGCCGTGGTGGATGACCGTTCGACGGAATGGAGGCGACTACAGTTGTTCAAGATTGGTCAGATAGCTATTAGCGTATCCTCGAAGACTTGGGTATCGAGGATGCGATGAAGAGGAAGCTAGCATCCCGTCAGCTGCAATGATGGGCAATGAATTGGTGTAATGCTATTAAGGCAGCTACTCCTGAGGATCAGATCACTTGGAATCAGTTTAGAACTTGTTTCAGTGATAAGTTTATCCCAGCTGCTCAGAAATCGGAGTTGTTTGGGAAATTCCTAGAGCTTAAGCAGAATCGTAGGGCAGTCTCAAAATATATTGCTGAATTCGATACTCTATCGAAGTATGGATCATCTCTTATTAATACTGCCGAGAAGAAGTACGAGAAGTTCATAACGGGATTAGATGGGTACTTGGGGGAAAGACATATAAACCATATAGATGAGACATTTGAGTCTATTGTGGGAAACGCGTTGAGGTCAGAGAGTCTTTACCCTAAGCCAAAGGCCGAGGTTGCTGTTATGTCAGCAGAGTAGCCAAAGCCGCAGGCAAGCGGTGAAGGCAAAGATAATTCTCAGAATAAGAGGAAACAAGACCAAGATAAGGATGGTCAGAAAAAGAAAAATAAGAACGATGGAGAGTGCTTTAGCTGTGGTAAGAAGGGCCACTATGCCAGAGATTGTCGGGAAAAGCCTGGTGAAAGGAAGTGCTTCAATTGTGGCCAAGGGGGATACCACAAGAATGAATGTCCACAACCTCCTAGGGAGAAGCAGATCATGAAAGCATATGCTATCAACACTGTTCCTTCTTAGTCGAATGCCCCAACTGCGGCGCAGAAGGAAAAAATGTGTCATTATTCGAGGTATGCTTTCTATTTAAGATGTTTCTGTTCGAGTTTTGTTTGATATCGGGGCTTCCCATTCCTTCGTACTTAGTGACCTGGCAGATAGGTTGGAATTGGAACCCGAGATAGTCGATAGACCTTTAGTAGTGACAAACCCGATGGGTGCTTTGACTATCCTTTGTAGGATTTGTCGTAATTTGGTCTTATCGAGTCATGGATGTATGTTTGTTGTGATTGTTTTATTTTGAGCGTTACTAGGTTTGGCTTGATTTTGGGAGTCAATTGACTCCAAAGGTATAGGGTAGTAGATTGTGAAGGTACTTTGATGACCATTAGAGTGGATGATGGACGAAAGGTGGTATTGGATCGCCCACCTTGTGATGAAAATGATGACGGGAGTTAGGGAAGCAAATGCGCGTTGGACGTACAGTAGTTTGGTTAAGACTGGGTTTGCCATTTACCCTTGACATATGGCATGAGCCGTCGTGCGATCGACGATAGTTTCGCAGTAGGATTGGCGAGGATAGCCAAAGTTAGTTATTGATGCTTGAGTGTTTGGTTGTTTTGCTCGTACCATCTCACGTATTGTCCGAACTCGAAGGAGATGTTCCTTGAGTGCTTGTCTGATATTGGTTTAGGCCTTTGGGGCTTGTGCTTGGGGAATGTCGAGTTCGACTAGGATGGTTTGCATGAGAGATAAATAGTTGTTGTGATTTTCATTGGATGATATCTTGGTTCACTCGGGGAGTGATGTGCATCTCTTAACATGATAGGAATGTTTGATGGTATGGATTGCCCCGAATTGGATTCGATAGGGCTATGAGATGACTCAACTCAGACTCGAGAAGGCAGCAAGGTAATAGATTGAGTCAAGTTAGACTCGAGAGGGCTGCAAGAAAATGGATAGACTTGGGTTGGATTCAAGTTGAAGATGGAGTTGTGGGTAACTCTTTTGATGAGAGTGCCAAGGAATCGTCGATAGTTTGGAGTATTCTAGGTGGACTCGAAGCAAGGGTATCTGGGGACGCCCACTTACCTTAGATCCATTGGACGTGATCTAGTTATCCTTGGAGGATAAACGTACGTTGGACGTGCGGTAGTCCGTTGGAAGCTTAGGCTTCCATTAACCTTTGAGATTGGTTGGACCAGTCATATGGGTATCGACGTATTCATGGCTTTAGAAGGTGATAGATAGGACTTGTTGATAGATGCTATGGTTGCTATGTTTGTTCCAACTTTTCTTCTTTTGGGTAGACTATCACCTATAGGACTCGGCCAATGGAAAATGGGACCAGTTCGTTGATCATGGTGAGATAACGAGTGTAAAGATACTTCACGTTAGACTTGAAGTACGTTTGGACATTGTGAAGTGTTCGTCATTCTTGGAGATTTCGCGAATATAGTAGAGCTTTAAGTTGGACTTGGACTCGTGGGTGGGGTACCTAGATTCACTGGATGAGTCTAGTTCACCTTTAGAAGGTGAATGTACGTTGGACGTGCAGTACGTATATATGTGGGTACCTAGGTTCATTGGATGGCTCTAGTTTGCCTCTAGGAGGTGAATGTACGTTGGATATGCAGTACGAATGTTGGAAAGATTCAGGTTAGACTTGAAAAGACATTTGGAATGTAATTGGGAATTTGATGTATAGAGTTGGATTACCTAAGAAGAAGACCGGAGTGCATGACGTATTTCATGTTTCTCAGTTAAGGAAGTTCATGCATGATTTTGATTTGGTCATTTCGCCAGACCAGTTCTATGATATCGAAGTAGGACCTGAGGCGGTTGGGAACCGCAAGACCGATTCGTAGTGTCGAGGAGATATGAAACAACTACGAAGGATGACAGTGAAATTTGTAAAAGTCCTATAGGGTAATGGTTCTTCCCTTGTTAGGAAACCGCATGCTAGGATAGGCTTGTCGTACTATCATGCATGTTTGATTGTTATGAATGATTGATAGGCATGCGGGATCCATTGTTTGTTTCTTAGTTAAGGAATTTCGGGGGCGAAATTTCTTAAGAAGGGGGGGGGGGGGGGGAGTGTAACGACCCACATTCTACGCATCGGGGATCGTAGAATATTTATTTCTTATTCATATAAGGTCGTATGGTCGTGTAGCTTTGGGGAACGACTATTGAGGTCATTTCTCATGTTCACGATTTTTGCCGATTTTTAAGTGACAGTTTTTCCCCTAGCTGATCTTGTTTCGTCCATAACTTTTGATTGGAAAGGAGTTTTGACCTGAAACCACTTCCATTGGATTCGAATGATGGTTTACCTTTCCGTATAGTGGTCACATGTGAAAAATGCACCGTTTGGGAGATATGGCTGAAATAAGGTTTGAAAGGTGAAAAACTGCATAACTGGGCAAAATAGGGTGATTAGCAAGAGGGCCCATAACCCATTTCAGGATTAGGGTTATGGGGAGGTTGAGAACAGTAGGAAACTGAATTTTATTTCGTTTTTCAGCCGTCTAAAACATTTCCCTAACCCTAGTCATGGCCTTCACCTTCTAATTTCATCCCAAATCGCTCTCTAATCAAGGATTAAGCTTAGCAACTCCAAATCAAGGAAGATCTTCCCCAAATCAGTGTTAGAGCTGCTGTATTGTCTTGGGAACAACGCTAAATCAGTGGAGTTTCGGTTTAGAAAGTTTTATTTGTGGCTAAGGTGAGTGATTTGCATATTTTCTCACTAATTACGGTTAATTAGGGGTAATTAGTGTTAATTAGCGAATTTATGCATTATTATATTCTGGAAAAATATTTATAAATTTCGAAATATTGTTTTAGGCCTCTGATAGAAGTTTGGGTTAATTTGGTTAAGCTTTGTTAATCGTAATGTTAGTTATGCTTAAACATGATTAAGGGAAAATATGGGTTTTTGGGTATGTTTGATCCATTTTAACATATCAAATTGTTGTTTTGGTGTTTGTGGTCAGTTCTATATGTTGCTATGACTATATGATATGCTTTAGGATTGATTAGAACAACCGATTAATCGAAAACGCCATCGTATGGCGTAAAACAGCCGCTGGAAGAGTTGTAGGAAATAGTGCAGGGACCGGATCGGATCGCCCCTCCCCCTCCGACCCGAACCGTGCTCACGAGCTTGTGCCACAGGCCGATCCACTTGTATCCGAACCAGAGCTCCACGAGTTGCTTCAAGGACCACAAACCGAACCGCTCGCCTGAAGAGCACCTCGAACTAGAAGCTCGCGACCGATTCGAAGGGAGAAGCACGAGCCAACCCTATGTTGGAGAGGAGGACCGAACCGAAGCTTGGCATCACGAACCAAATGAAGGAGCCTGGAATCCGAAGCAAGTAACCACGATCCGACCCAGAGGACAGCACGACCCACGACCCGAACCGGATGGGTAGCCACGAACACGAACCAAGGATGCACCGAACCGAACCGAGGATGACTAGAGCATTGATCACGACTGAACCGATCCGGAGAAGACCAAAGCCCGAGATGCAAAGGTAGTCCAAATGGGAAGTTGTTACTCAGGATCCAGAACGGAACCAACAAGTTAACTTCATGATTGGACTTTGCTGCGGGACGTGTGCAAATGGATTATCGATGCCTATAACTTTGGTTCACCACCGAGAGACGAATTAGGGGATCTTAGTGTTAGTTGTATGGGGTTGGACTCCATCATGGCCCAAAGGATTAGCTGACCAAAGTAGTGGAAATCGTATGCTTTACGCACTGAGTGAGAGATGTGAGGATGATTGCTATGCTTGATTGTTTGCCATCACTATGACATGCACACACCCACCCCGTTATCTTGACACCTTATGTTAGTATTATCTTAGAGTATTGTACATCTTGTTGTGCTGACTCTTTGGTTGCAGGTTCATGTTCAGGTATGATTTCTTAGAGTATTATACCTGTTATTTGTTCATCTTAGAGATGTATGCTTGCTTATCGCTCATACCAGATTTTTGTCTGACCCAGAGTTTTATATCTCTTCTTATTACTCTGGGTGCTCCTAAACGAGCAGACTAGAGACAGGTTAGCTGGCTGTGCACGAGTAGTTGTTCGGAGATTAGCATGAGGCTTACACGTACTATTTCTAGATATTCTCCCTGTGTCGCTGTTTGTCACTACTCTGGGCATTAATAGTGTACCTCTTTTATTTGCTTTAGAGACAGTATTTCAAAGTTGCAATAATTGGATATGAAGCTGTATTTTGAATTCCGCTGCTATGATGATTTAGTTTTCAGCTTCTGCACTGTCTCGCTTGTTTTATGTCAAGTTATGTTATGATTATATTTTATTCCATGCGCTGTGAGATATACTACAGGTCCTTTGTTGGTTCATCATCCCTTTCCTTTTTTTTCTTTGGTGACCGTCCCGTGCTGATTGGACATCGGTACAGCGCATTTCATGGGAAATGTCGGTTGGTGCTGGGCGGACCGTCACAGACACCGTGTTAGGATTTAACAAAATTGAATTGAAAGATGTTGTATAAATTGCATTAATTCATTTTATTGTAAGAAATTGATATAGTTTGATAATAATACAATATTATGCTCACACAATATATATAGTGATACAAATAATAGTTCAAACATAATCTATGGATCGTGTTTGCTTCTGCTTTTCGTATCTGTTTTTTACGATGATATATATGTATTATGTTGTTACTTTTATTTCATTATTCTAACATATTTGTATACGAAAATGAAGTAATGTTTAATTTTATACAGCGAAACCATAGAATATCAAGATTTATGTAATCCGGACATGCTGATCAGAACATATTTGTAACTTATATTAGTTGAGCAATTGTGTTTCAAATTAGGTTTTTATCATACCTCTGTTTATTTGATTTAAAAGAGATTTAATTAATTCAAACATTCTATACTGATGTTGTTTTAAGTAGGTGGTAAAAAATCCTGATTTAAGATAGAAAAAATAGCAAGTTTAAACTGGACTTACAATTTTACAGCGCTAATTTTGAAAAAACATAACGATCAAATAGTGTTGTGTGACAAGAGTTTTGTAGTGTCTAAATAAGGTTTTAATTGTGCAATTGTAGACATCAGTCAAGTGGGACGTGGAGACATAAATATTTAAATACCATAGAGGCAAACTACAGATCTGTATGTTGCTTCATGGACAAGGCTAAGAAGTTAGGTAGCTTGTGATATAATATGTAAATTAATAGAGATTTAGGATTGTATTTGTATTTGAAGCTACTAGCACGTAATAAAATTCGACTTGTTTTTAATGTGCTTTTTCTAATACATTGTAACTTATAAATAATATATAAATGTATTTTGCTATATTATTTAAAATAATTAAAACAAAATAAAATAATAATAATTAAAATAATTACTCATAACAAAACAATATGATACATTTTAGATGTCGGTTTCGCATCACAAAAACAAAATTTGGCTGTCTCGTTGGCCATTCCCTTTTGTGCACCTTTCAAAATTTTCTTGCATTTAACACAAAGTAACCCAAGGTTTTGGGAATAGGGACGGCGTGTGCATTTATGAAATGTACGTGAAAAGGGCTTTCCTTGGTAACAAGTTCCAACCGAGCTACGATCTTTCAAGTTTCAACCATCTTTTTTTAAGGATGGATCTGCAATTAACATTATAATTAATCATGACCCCACTTCCAGTGTCATTTTCATTTATAATTTAGCTTAATATTTTATTCAGTGCTAATGCATATTGGTCCAGATAAGTTTTCGCCATGTATCCAAAACCTGTCATTGTTATAGCGGTCAAAGTCAGTGTTAGGATACACGTTTCTTATACTAATTTTAAAATTGCTTACATGCATATCTCAACCATGACTAGTTCCCAACCGAAATTTATTTGATTGTTCTACAGAAAATGTGTGTACACCACTAGAAATTTTTCCTCCTTAGCTCAACCAACAAGCTTTTTTGAGTTTGAGCAAAACAAAAAGCAATGATGCTCGATCGGTTTCCCCTGAATAAATTTAAAAAGATAAAATTATTGAGCATTCAAAGCCCTTGTTTTCATAATCCTATCGTTCGATCTCGAATAACCTTGAATTATGAATTATTATGGTTTGAAATTCAATCAAACCTCAATCATAAATGAATCCAGATCGGATCTTCAAATCATCGGTCTACCCGCCAATTTTGTTAGGTAGAATCACAATTTACTTATTTTATCTTTAATTTATCATATATAATTCTTCCTGATTTTGAACATTTGTATCGCTTTAATGAAAATATATAAATATTGCAAAAATCATAATATCAAAATCTAAAAATCAAACCCAACTCCTTCGGTACTCAACGTTGCAAGCTCCTCTAAAATCACTGCAAGATTTATCAAATCTGCCATAACTAAATTTGTTTTGTTGCACGCTGCTACTATGTGCGCATCTATAGTTTTGTTGGTGCATACAACACGTGTACATGACATTTTTGTGTCAACATTTTTACATAAACTTATTTCTAAATGTGTAAATTTTAAAAAATAAAAAAGACGAGTACGGTTCAACGATTTGACTATTTGAATCATCAAAACATTAAACCTTCAGTCGTCACGACTTGATTCATCATCTGGTTATGAAAACCAAGCTCAGACCTAGTAGGTTTGTATTGATTTATTTGCACATGCGGATTTCTTGCTATGAAAGAAATAAAAGTGGGAAGCAAGTGTATTTCCGCGCGTATATGACATGGAACTATAAAATTGGAGGAGCCTGTTTTGAACACCGTATTGGACAAGGTTAATTTCCGGTGGTATCCAATAAAACTAATAAAACTAAGTAGAATCAGCCAAAACAACGCCATGCTAATTGACGGACACAGCCACTGGTATCCAATGGAAAAGGGAACTTCCCGATTTGTTTAATTATGTAGGCATAATATCCAAGCATACAAATCGTAACCAAATTAGTAGTTAAACATCTAACTGTCAATTAAAACACGACACAAAACCGATGGTATCATCAGTTACATATCATTTACGATATTTAAAACAATAATCAAAACGAACCACATATAAACAATCCAAAAATAACTGAAGAAGCTTACCTGTAACGCCAACTTGATAAATTCAATTATAACCAGTTTAATGATGGCGTGACAAATTTTAGCTGCGAACGGTACCTAATAGTCAATTAGAACACAACACAAAATTGATGATATCATCGGTTGCATTCATTTATTTTAAAACAATAATCAAAACGAACCACATATGAACAATCCAAAAATAACTGAAGAAACTTACCTATAACGCCAACTTGATAATATTCTTCCTACGTTGCCAACAATGACATGCCAAAGCACAGCTAAGCAAAAGTCCAGCTCAATCAAAGCCATCTCTCGTATACCAAAGTCCAAAAAAACCACGCGGTTATCTCTTTACTACATAAACCAACATAACCCTCCATTCCTCCATTATCATCTAAACACAAAAAAATGGTTCATCATCATCGCAAGTAAGATTCTTCAGAGTTCAACCATCTACTTCCGCTCACTCATTCCGAATACTGTAAATTTAAACCAACTCTCCTTACCTTGTCGTTACTCTTCTCTTTTCTCTCCTTCGTCTACATACTCTTTCCAACTTATTCGTTCCTTGGACATATTTCTTCAGATGATCAAGGTGTCGATAACAGCACACCTCCTTGTTCTTTCATGTCGAACAACTCGATTTGTTGTGATCGATCATCGAAAAGAACCGACGTGTGCTATATGAAGGGAGACATACGCTCGGATTATCAATCCAACTCTCTGTTCTTAGTATCCAACAAAACATCCAAGGTTGAAAGGATTAAGCCATACACGCGCAAGTGGGAGCACAACAGGATGAGCACCATTGATGAGCTTGGGCTTCATGTAACGAACAAAAGTGATAATCACTGCGATGTTCGCCATGACGTGCCAGCAGTCATCTTCTCCACGGGAGGGTGCACTGAAAACGTGTATCACGAGTTCAACGATGGATTGATTCCTTTGTACATCACGTCTCGTCAATTCAACAAAAAGGTGTGTTCGTGATACTAGAGTACAACGACTGGTGGATAAGCAAGTACCAAAACATCATATCCGAGCTCTCCGATTACCCCCCAATTGATTTTTCTTAAGATAAGAAAACTCACTGTTTTCAACAAGCAATCGTAGGTCTTAAAATCCATGACGAACTTACATTCGATTCATCCAAAATGACCAACAACGAAACGATTCAGGATTTCAGAAAACTGCTCGATTGTTCGTACAAAGGCAGGATCGACTACATAGAACAGGTCAAGGAGCGTGATACTACACGCAATCCGCCAACGGAGAAGCCGAAGCTTGTAATAGTATCAAGAAAAGGATCCAGAGGGATAGAGAACGAGGAAGAGTTGGAGTAGGGTTTTATGTGGAGGTGCTGAGACCTCGACCGACTACTGAGCTGGCGAAGATATACCGTTCGTTGAACGCGTCGGACGTGATGATCGGAGTGCACGGAGCAGCGATGACGCATATGTTGTTCATGAGGCATGGATCGGTTTTCGTGCAGATCGTGTCGTTGGGAACAGATTGGGCTGCGGAGACTTATTACGGGGAGCCGGCAAAGAAGATGGGGCTGAAGTACGTGGAGTACAAGATAATGGCGAAGGAGAGCTCGCTGTGCAGGGAGTATGCGAAGGATGATCCGGTTTTGGTTGAGCCAGATAGGGTTAACGAGAGAGGATGGGAGGTTACAAAGAAGGTTTATTTGGATGGGCAGAATGTGATTTTGGATTTGGGGAGGTTTCGGAGGAGGTTGGTGAAAGCTTATGATTATGTTCAAAGGGTAAGAGGCGGCCGCAAATTTTTGAGGAGGAGAAGGTTTTGTGTAAATAATACTACGCTTTAGTCTAGAAAATTTTATTGATTGTTTGTGAAGATAAATCATTTTCGTTGGGATCTTTTCAATATGAATATGCTAGAGCTTCAAAAGGTTAATTCTGTAATAATTCAGACTATAAAATTAAAGATCATCGACTCAATTTCCATTGTAACCAATGAACAATGTAAAAGGAACAAAAAGTGATTCTATCAATACCTAGATTTTTTTTTTCTCTCCAGTGTTCTTAGAGAAAATAATAACACCTGCATATTCTCTTTTCACCCCATTTTATACCAAAATGAACTTGTCTTGAAAAGTAAATTTTAACGAAAATATTATAATGTATTATATGAGTTTTGTGTAAAGCTTATATTTGTTGAAAAACAAGTTTTCTCAATGACATCTTTAAGTCTATTAATTTTAATTTTAATTTTATTGTTCATTAATTTTATCATTATCTAATTCTAATTGGATATCACTGTAGATGGAAATCGTATAATTTAGTGTTATATATCTACCGTCAATACGAAAAGATTGAACAAAAGTACAATGATGTTTTGATCACGATTAACAATTGGTGTGATATAAATAGAGAACTAATATAGAAATCATTGATTATGGCATTTTTATTTCTTCTCATTCACCTTTTATAATAGATATTTTGATCAACAAATCTTTATTTACTTTCTCCAAGTGGGAAAGGAAAAAAATCGAGGTGTTAGTAGAAGGAACAAAATAATACTTTTAGTGTCTTAATTGTTTCTCAATACTACTTAGATGTCTACGTATAGGTATAAGCTAAAAAACTCGAAGAAAATTTGAAACGAAGGTTCATTATGTTTTAGCATTCTATGTATAGGATAAAATCTAAAAACGTTATATATTATAATGGTGAAATATGCTAAAAATGCAATTCAATTTTTTTTATGTTGGGATAAGTACAATCATGTAGGATCAATTTAATCCTATGGGGGTGAATAAGGTTTATAACAAAAATCACAAAACAACGTAAAAATCATAGCATAGACAATATAAAAGTAAATACAAAAATAAAAATGACAAAAAATTCACCTAGCTTGGATAAAACCTTGCTTACTGATACCCCTCAAGGTTTCTACTAGAAATTAAACAATTTTATGTTTACAAACACTGTAAACTCGTGAGTTTCGCTCATCTGATTTTGTTAATCCTACGCTTGAAACATTGCCACAACTCAGCCATTGAGTCACAAATTTTCGAATTACGCCACGCATTTGGTAGCCAAGTTAACATTGAATTAATAAAAATAAAATAAAATAAACCTTAAGAAAATTTGAGCCTAAGTTAACCTGTAAACATATATTCATGGCCTATATAAACAAAGAAATGATGTGGCCTTTAAAACTATATTCTCTTTTTCCACTGTTAGCTTGTGTCTTTATTTGCCAAACTAATTCTCCTTACATCAGATATCAATGGCAACCGAATGAAATTTAAGGCTCGAATCGTATTCACTTTATGTGATGCTCGCCAACTTCGTTTAGCATTGCTCGATTGTTTGGTTGCCTTCGGCGCTCTGGTTGATCCTGGTGATGATTATTCGATATTATTTAACCCTTTTTAAATTTAATTCGGTTATCGACTTAATGATGAATTGGACGAATTGTATAGGATCTAAAACTCCATATTTTCAGATTGAATCTTTCTTTGATTTTAAATGATGCCCTTTGATTCTTCTGTTGAATGGTCATGATTCCCTTTATATATATATATATATATATATATATATATATATATATATATATATATATATAGAAACACACACACACACATCTTGGAGATGTTTAAGTACATTTTGAATATGCCATTGACTTGGTATTATATCTCTTATTTTGAGTTTCACTTAAGGTACACATTCAAAACTTATGATTATGACGTGCGTTGCTCCGGCTTCTTAAAGATCGCTGCCTATACTTAGACTATTAATATATATCTGCTTCATTTTCATGTTGTTATGTGTGCATGCCTTAGCTCGAAAGTACTGAAATACTTGACCCTTGTATTGTTGCACTTTTGCACCCTTGTACATATTGCCTTACCGAGCGTAGTGCGATTCTTTTGCTTGTACTTATATACTTAGTTGCCTAGACTATGAGATGCATTTCCCTTTGGCTCTGATTCAACCTTATATGTGCCTCTATATGCATGAGCTTGATAGTCTCTCCGGAAATGCACATTTGCACATCGGTCGCTATGCATTTGTATATGTTAAACAAGTCATTGTCTACCGAATTGTTGCTTTGCATGCCATTGCTTGTTTTGGGTGGATTTCTTACTATTAGGAGCTTTGATGTTTTGATGCATGTTGAACTACCTAGACTTGGTTTGTATTTGTGTCCTTCCCAACCTTATATCTCATGTGTGTTGCAATCTTGTGATGTCTGAGATAATACACATGCCTTATGAACATATGAATGTTTAATTGCACTTTTTCCTATTACTTGATTGCACCAATTTTGGTGCACATTCATAAACCGATATATGCTTTGACTTATGCCCATTTGTACATGTGTCCAGGTTGTTGGGGTTTTGTGCGCAGCGGAAGTTTTGATAAAACACCCAAAAACAAAATGAATCTTTTTCACCCAATCACTTGAAGATGAATGTGATTGAATAACAAACAACAACACAAAAAAAAATCGGAAATATGAACACACGATATTCCACCCAACCACCCTCTTTATTGATTCACCAAAATATTGTTTACAACCGATCTCAACTATCGTTAAACAAACACAACTTGAATCAATAACCTTATTGAGAAATAGGTAGAGAATATCTAATGGCTAAACAATTTGAGGAGAAAGATAATGAAGAACAATGGCAAATTTTTCCACCATATGTAATGAAGATATCAACTAGGCCTTTTATAGAGTGAATTGCTTCATACCCAAGTTTCCTTGGCATCCAAGTAACTTGCCACCCAAAGTATCCTCATATATATCAAATATCTATTTGAATAAGCACCAAATAATCCTTGCCTTCACTTTCAAATATCCCATAAAAGTAGCAACAAATATCTCCACCAAAAATGGATCCACATAGAAAATTTGTTGCCTACAATTTTGTGATTTGCGTATCATAAATCTCAACACTCCACCTTGATACCAAATCACAACATCTCCTCCACTCAACACTAGCCAACTTAGCTCTCACTTTCAACCTTCTTTTCTCAATTAACATCATTACAAACCTCCACCATCGCCCACTAATGGTGCACCTCCCTCATCCGTGCACCACACCAATAGCGATCTTCAAAAGCGTTTGTAATACCACAAAGACCTCCATCTTGTCTTTGTGGATTTCACAACTCGACATCCGTCTTCCGTTTGACATGATCTCTTCATCTTCGGGATCCCTCGACCATCATCAACATCTAGACCCTTGTCGATACCATGATCCTCCACCTTAGGACCATCAGCAGTGACCATATTAACCTCTCCACCTTGCTGTGGACTAGGTTCTTCAACCGTCACCCGCCTTCCACTGTTGACCACTGAACCGACCAAACTATATAGGTTCCCCTCCTCCAAAACTCCTCGCATCATCACACGACCACCCTTCTTCACTCTCAAAACTCCACCTCGAGTCTCATAAGTGCAACCGCGGCGATCTAACTGACCGAGAGATATGAGGTTATGCGAACAAGTGGGTATGTGCCTCACACCGGCAACTTCTCTCTCCACTCCATCATGCATCCGAAACCTAACAGCTCCAACTCCACAAATTGGTAGCTCTACTCCATTGGCCGCCTTTATCATGCCAACACTCTTCTCATACGAAGAAAAACTTTTCACATCTCGACATATGTGAAAACTGGCTCCTGAATCCATCTTCCAAGGCTCCACAACACTAAGTAGGACATCACATGAAGAATTGCCTTCGGTACCTTCAGCAAAGCCTGCCTGTGCCTCATCACTATTATTATCATCTTGCGCCTTCTTCTTCTTCATATCTCGTATATATGAATAGCAATCATTGCGCTTGTGGACTTTCTTACCACAATAATGACAAAAGATAGCACCATTCTTCTTCCTTGTATCTTTACCTAAGTCCCTTGCTACCATCGCCTCAGTTTGAACCGATTTCAACTCCGACCCTTTTCTCCTTAGCTTCTGATTCAAAAGACTGCTTCGAACCGTTTCCAAAGAGATAGTTCCATTAGCATTGGAATTACTCAATGAAACAACCAAAGTCTCCCAACTTTCCGAAAGAGAACTCATCAACAAAAGAGCCTGCAACTCATCATCAAAATTGACCTTCATGTTTGCCAATTGATTGATGACATCTTGAAACTCGTTCAAATGCTCTGCAACAGACTTCTCCTCATCCAATCGAAGTTGCACCAACTTTCGAACCAGAAAAGCCTTGCTTGTAGCACTCTTTGACTCATACAGCGATACTAATTTGTCCCACAACGCCTTTGCGGATTCACAACTAGCCACATGGTGGAACACAGAATCATCCAAATATTGGCGAATCAACGCAATCGCCTTTTTGTCCATTTTCTTCCACTTTCCCTCATCTATATTCAAGGGCTTCTCCCCATTTCCATCAATGAGATCATGCAAATCATTGAGATATAGAACGTCCTCCATCTTCGGCTTCCATATACCCCAATTCCTCCCATTCAAAATAGCCATCTTCGACAACGTCATCATCTCCGACATCAAAAAAATCAATTTTTTTCAAACAAAAAAATCAATTTTTTTTTCCAATCCAACAAACACTCCAAGCTATGCGGTAATCTGAGCTCCGATACCAACTGTTGGGGTTTTGTGCGCAGTGGAAGTTTTGACAAAACACCCAAAAACAAAATGAATCTTTTTCACCCAATCACTTGAAGATGAATGTGATTGAATAACAAACAACAACACAAAAAAAATATCGGAAATATGAACACACGATATTCCACCCAACCACTTTCTTTATTGATTCACCAAAATATTGTTTACAACCGATCTCAACTATCGTTAAACAAACACAACTTGAATCAATAACCTTATTGAGAAATAGGTAGAGAATATCTAATGGCTAAATAATTTGAGGAGAAAGATAATGAAGAACAATGGCAAATTTTTCCACCACATGTAATGAAGATATCAACTAGGCCTTTTTTAGAGTGAATTGCTTCATACCCAAGTTTCCTTGGCATCCAAGTAACTTGCCACCCAAAATATCCTCATATATATCAAATATCTATTTGAATAAGCACCAAATAATCCTTGCCTTCACTTTCAAATATCCCATAAAAGTAGCAACAAATATCTCCACCAAAAATGGATCCACATAGAAAATTTGTTGCCTACAATTTTGTGATTTGCGTATCACAAATCTCAACACAGGGGCACCATAGTACATTGCTTTATGCATTTAAGTTGAGTCCGAGCTGGCTTGAATTTAACCTCATGCACACTTGCACTACATTGAGCCTTCGAGCGTGACCTTTGTAATTGTCCATTAGATTTCATCGAGGTTCGACCTTGTGATATCTATAGTGGCACACTATGCATATCATGAGTTATGTATTGTACTTGGTGTTGTATTCGCTGGTTTTTATGTCTTGTTAGGAGTTGTTTGTGAGGAAAAGGCAGTGTTGTTTCTTGTTTGGCTGTGGTTTCTTGTTGGGCTCAAGGAAGGCATCCGGCTGTTGTGATTTCAGGTAAAGGTTGTCCTTTAATTTTGTATTTTTCTAGTGAGGCCAGCTTGTCAGAGACATGCTCCGGCTGTGAGCTAAAGTAATTTGTTCTGATTATGTGATGTTCTTGGTTGTTTGGTTCTCTCTGGAGCTATTCAGTGTGAGAGGTGACCTTTGTGAGTGTTGACTGCTTTGTAGTAGTGTGTGAAGTGAGCTCATTGTGCCGATTGTGGGCCACAACTTTTTTCACTTGTTTGTGAACATAACTGCTTAGGCAGGTTGTTGTAAGTTCTATTTTAGGTCTTTTATATGCATTTCAATTTCCTAAGCTACACCCTGCTTGGTGAATGACTAGTTTATTCTAGGACTTTTTTGTTGTGACTTAGATTTAGGGCTGTATATCGGACATAACAGTCCATTGTTCGACTCGGTCCGAAGTTATAAGATGTCAGGTTCGTGTCTGTCCGATTTTCTTATAGGACAGAGCTCTGACACACCATCCTGTCAAATCCAAAATGTTCGATGTTTTCTATTGTCTGAATGTTGTCCGTCCGTTGTTCGGCTCATATGAACAGTGTTCGAACTCAGTGCTTGTCTGGTCCGTATCCGTCCGAATCTCTTATAGGACAGATCTTGGACACACCTTCGTCCGGTCCGGTCCGACCCGTTTACACCCCTACTTAGATTTGTAAAATGCCTGTAGCAGGTAAGCAATCTACTTACCTTATGTATATTACTATAATCATTATTTGTTGTAATGAAAATAGTGTTACAGACCGCTATGAAAACCGGTTGACCTTGCAAAAAAAAATAATATTTGTTTAATTTTGATTTTGCACAATCTATATTTGTTTCTTTTTCCATCTTACTGCGTTATTCATTTGGCTGGCATAAAAGATGTCTAGATACAAGCTGAAAGTAGAAGATATCAAATCAAGATTAACAAAAGAAATAAACTCGAATTGGTATGAGTAAGAAAAAAGAAATGTCATAAGAGAGTGTGTAGAGCAAGGAGAGCACAAAATTTATATAGTGAAAAATTATATTATATTTGAGAATTGAATATAATGGAAGTAAATATTGTCTACTGTTTGAAATTAAAATAAAATATCCATTGAATAAAATTGCGACTCAATTACATTGTTCTACAAATATTTATTTAATTTTATGAAAATAAATAGTACAATAAACAAACGCATTTAACGAATATATGTAACAACCCGGAAAATCTGACCCAATTTAAATTTTTTATTTTGGCAATTTTAACAAATTTTGAGAATTTAAAATGGTTTATTTTAAATAATAACGACGGAAAATTTATTTTCGACGACGTTAAAACGAATAAATTTATTTTAATTACATAACGAGCCTGAAATGGCGCAGTATTTCGAAAATTCGATCTCAAACTTTGAATGAACATACAGGATTGAATATAAGTCAGAATTGAACGAAACAAGAAATATTTGAATCTGATTAACGATATCTTTCTAAAGAAGCTAAGAAACTGAGATTTCACTTTATAGAGTGTAGGTTACGTCCAGTTTAAAATTTAAAATAGTCGTTATGGAATTTATATATATTATATATATTTATAATATATATAAGGTCCTTAAAAATGGAAATTTTGCAAATGACCTCTATTTTTGACGAAACCACTTTTGTTGGATCCGGGGTGTCAAATTATTGCTAGATTCCAAAATTCAGAATTTTTGAAATCAATATGTGAGCGTGGCGAAAGAAAACGTGTTATGACAGTTCTAGTCAATTTTGATCGACCTGAAAATGGCCCTTTTTCAAACGGTCTCAGAATTCGACGAAATCAGTTTTGTTAGGACCGTATCGCCAATACGAAGCTAGAAATAATTTTTCTGGAATTTTTCGGGTCCGTATGTGACCCCGATAATTTAAAATGTACGTTCAAATTAAATATATATAGAATTATATTGTAATTTTAACGAAAACTGATCATAACGATTGAATTGGCCTACGTGGCATATCCCATTGTGTTCGGAATGGGGGTAATTAGCAAGGGACGATAGTCGGTGGGTTTGATTTCGAGTTCGAAATAAAAAGGTACTTTTTGAAATTAAAAATAAATAAATTATATATATTAGCCCTCCCTTTTTCCCTCTTCTCTCTCTTCCTTTTAGATCTGAAAAAAAAATTGAAAACCCGTCGCCCAGGCGGATCGCCAGCGCCCCCAATGGCGCCGTCGCAGCCCCTCCTTGGGTGCGCCGCCGCTGGCGGACCCCATCCCCCCTCTCCAATCTCGAGACCCCCAAGAAACTCCCCTGAACCCGATTTTAACCCGCCGCCAACCCTCCCCAGGCCCCACCACGACCAACTCCACCCTCCACCACCTGCCACCCCCGCCTGCGCCCCCTTCTGGCCCCAGCGCCGCCTTCCACCCTCCTATAAAACCCAAACCCGAAGCAACCCCCCCCCGAAACCCTCAGCCTCGCCACCGTTCAGCCCTGGTCGATGCCACCTCGAGCCGCGCTGCTGCCAACCACCTGAAGACCCCTCTACATCCCCCCACCCGACCGCTAATCCGACTGTAAGTTTTAATTTAATTTGTTTAGTTGATTATTTTATTTACTCAAAGTAATTAGAAAAAAAAATGAATGATAAAAATCAGTTTAATATATGTATATAAGATTACATAAAAACGTTATTTTTATTAGGAAGTACTTTTAAATAGAAATAGGGTTTTTATTTATAAAAGATTAGATTTTTATACATGCAACTATATGATTTTCAAACATAGAGAAAATTTTTGATAGAAGAAAAAAAATTAGATTTTCCTTTTTTGAAAGTAGCGATAAAAACCTGATTTTTATATGTAGCGATTACATTTAGAAAAAGATTTGATTTTTAAAACTAAAAAGATTTGATTTTTAAAACTAAAAAGTTATGATTTTTAAATTGGAAAAGGTGTGATCTTTCCAATAGAAAAGCTTTGATTTTTAGAAATAGAAAGACGAGATTTTTAAGAAGGTAAAAACAAGATTTTTGGCGATAGAGAAATATAAACTTTTTTTATATGGAGCGAAATAAAAATATGATTTTTATAGCGTTGAGATAAAAATGTGATTTTTAACATAAACTATGTGAAAACAGATTACGTTGAAACCACGGCGAAGATTTTCTACATCAGAAAAGTCGTTGCGTTGGTTTAGCTTCTAGGTGAGAACTTCTCACTCTAATTTTCTTATACAGTTATCATAGTTTAACTGCTTATGAACTGTTTTCCCGTCGTCCACAGACCATGGACGACTTGTGTGTTTGTTTGATTTCTGTTTGGTTGGTTTGTTTGGACTAGTTAATTGGTTTGGATTGGTTTGTTGGCTTGAATTGGGTTAAGGAAATGAAATGGTATTGATTAGAATTGGTATGAGAATGGCGCGGCCATTAGTAGATTGGGGATAAGGTGAGGCCTAATCCCGGACCTAGTATCGTGCCGTTATGCCGCCGAAATTTTCTAAAAAGTGTTAGAAAAATTTAGCTAAATAAAAATAATATTTTTAGCTTATAACGACGTTAAATAAAATAATTATTGGATTGTTAAAAATAGTTAACACATCCATATACAAGTCGGACGAATTGTATATGCTCGCTTATTTTTATGATATCGATAATTTTACACATCGCCCAACTGCACGAATTATAATCTGTGTTTGCTGTTTGAAACCCCATACGGGTATTAGGATGATATTTGACATACACAAATCCCAATTATGTAAGGATATGTCGACTGATTAGTCGACAAACTGTGATAAGCTTTATTTGTTTATTTTAAAGCTTATACAGTGTAGAAGCACTTTGGATGATGGTTGAGTATTTATTTTGCTTGTTTTATACATATGTGTATGAAATCCATATAACTAACCGTATATGGTAACTGATTGGGTCTGATTCCAGTTCAGAATAACGAATATTTTAAATAAGGAATATTTTGAAATAAAATTCAGTAAAGGATTAAAATATTGAAATACGAGAAGCCGTATTGATTAGAGTTGCGCCATTTAGACGCGAACAATATTTATATCGATTTTATTCATTTTATAACGAATATCGAAAAGGAAAAGATTTCAAAATCTGAAAAATTGAAAATATTATCATTAGAATATTTTAATGGTAAAGGCTATTCAGTTTTCATTTAAAAATGAGGTAAAAGTGGGAATCGTTTTAAAATGAATTTATAAAATATGTTTGAACGATATATATATTATATATATAATATATATATTATATATAATATATATATTTATTTAATGGCCGGAATAGAACGCGTCGCGCCGCGGCCGTTCACGAATTTCGACCATTGACTTCGAATTGATGTTACGGGAGATCCGACCGTCGGAGTCTCCTAAAACCGGAACTGTTGGGTTCATATCGAAAAGAGCTTTCCAACGGATATAAGAAATTTGAAATCTAATGGTTGGATTTGGATCTATGTCCAAATCAAATTGGGAAAGGGTCGTTGTAAGTGTAGTTCGACGTCCGTTCATGGAAATCGACTGTAAGGGCCTTGATAAAATTATTAAAAATATTAATAATTTGTGTAAAATCATAATAAATGATTTGGGAAGAATTGGTGTGAAAAATTCCATGTTTAAAAAGATAAAAATATATTTTGTCGAATTGAACTAGTTTGTAACTAGAATTAAAATCCAGTTATTTTTAAATAAATAAATGGGATTGAGAATGGTTTTTGAGAATAACCAGAATTTCAAATATATGAGTTGGATGGATTTGAATCGAAATTACCTTTGGAATATTTCGATATTGGATTTCGTGATTATACGGATATTGTTATGGGAATTTGAAAGACATATTTTATATCGTTATTTCCAACACGACATTTGTTGGATTCAGAATTCGATATTGAATATAAGCCAATATAATTTCTATTCAGAGCCTTATATTTAATAATAGAATTGGTTTTTTGTTTTGTCGTGAACGGTGTCTTCGCTAACACTGTTCTTAAACCCAATGGAGTTAAGAAAATTAGAAACTAACTGAAGATTAACTAAGTCGAATGGTTCCCTGGGTATTGGTCTGATGTTGGTTTCGACCATCGGGATTAATACTTAGGGAATTGTTCTCTTACTAATTTATGGTAAGAAATTAATGGAATGTGATTTTGGGTTTATCGTGAGCTGTGTTTTAAATGACATTGGTTCTTTAACCCAGTTAAAGATAAGATTAATTTCTTAACTTTGAAAGGTCATTAAGTAATGATTTTTGGGATTAAAACTGAATTAGAGTTTTGATGAATCTTTAATTAGATTGGGATGGGAAGTGATAATTTAAATTATCAAATTTGGGAAAATGATCGAGAATGGAGTATCACCAGTTTTGCTCCTAGCGATAGTTAAATCTTTAATTAGATTTGAACGTGAAATGGTAATTAAATTTACCGATAACACTGAGGTGTTAGATATGGAATATTACCAGTTTTGCTCCAGGTGATAAATAGGTTGGGATTGGGAAATTAAACAAATAATTACTTCGGTGTGGTTCGCTAATCCCGACTAGTTTGGAAAACCATAATATGGCTTGAAATGATATCCAAAGGAAGATTAAAGAATAAATTTAAAAGAATTTATCTTTGATAAAATTAATGGGAACCTTTCCCAAAGAATGTGAATATTTGAATAAAAGAAAATTCAGGATTGGAATGAGGCATATGTTGTGTTTTATAGCACTTGTTTATTATATATGCGAGTTATTCGGAAAGGTCGGATTTATACCCATTCTGAATAACTGATTCGGCAACAAGTCGAAGATGAAGACGGTGGTTGAAGACCGAAGTTCTTCACAACGTTTGGAAGATTACTAATGATCTTGATTGGGCCGTACACCCAAGAGGAGGGAATCAGTTGGTGATCGTCCAGACGTACTTGGAGATCGATAGATATGCGAGGAATAAGGTTCCTCCGGTTTTATTTAGACCCAGAAGGAATATATAAATGGTTGTGTGTCTGACAATGGATTTTATTCTGTGATGATTGATCTTTATTAAATATGTATCTGTTTGGCGGCAGAGAATTTGTTCTCTTGCTTAACGCCCTTCTCTGAGATGTACGAGCTCAGAGGTTATATATCGATAGAAATCAGTCGCATGGCTTGAATTGCCTGTGTGGCATGCGGAGATGCAGTGATCAAGGCTTTTGTTGAAAAGCAGAGTCTTGTGGTTGATGATCAAAGCACGGCCTGTGTGGCGTAGCTTTGTGTATGGCATTAATTCGCGAGCCTCACACCTCGGTATGAGTTAAAAACGGGATAAGGGACGCAGTGAGAACATGACGTTTCTTTCTAGCTATGAGTGGCGTCAATGGTTTTACCGCCCTGACGAGTTTGACTTATGTAGTTGTTGGATTGCAAGGCGCCTCGGATATAGGTCTGTTAGGACCGGGAAACGTGTATTCAGGAATAACCAATCCTCAAACGTAAGAGAGGACCGGCACTGCATGATCCAGGGGTTGCCCAGAGTGTGTTGTCCCGAGACATTTGCTAGAGTGTCTCGAAGCGGAGTACACCCCTTGCCTAGACTCATGATGGAATCCAATTTCCAATACGTGATATTTCGATTTTGATTGTAGAGCCTAGTATTGGCGACATAGTAGCATGGGTTGTTGTGCCGTCTATGATTGATGCATTTATATTTGAAGCTGTTTTGACACTTTATACATATAGTAGTATCAAAATAATTTGTCTTAAACGTACTAAGCATGTTTGGCTATTATAAGGTAAAACCCTATCCTCCGGCTTGCATTGCATTGTGTGATGGGACCTGGGTCTTATAATAGCTTCATTTTTCCAAAAAGCATTTCACTATCTGTTTTATGCACCAGTATTCTTGGGAGGAAACCCGTTCCGTGTTATACGGCGTGGTCCCTTGATTTAATTTATTTCTAAAGTAAAGTTTTAAATAACTGTTTTAGTTCTCACACCAGTCACATGACTGACCTGGAGTTTATTGTTTTAACCTAAACTCTGGGTGCCCCTATTTTCCGCACGGGCAGCTAGTAGTTTTGGTTTTGCAGATTTATATTCACAGGATCCTGATTTACAGCTGGAACGATACTCGGAAAGCTCTGTATCCGTGTATTACTTCCAGTTGCGTTTTGTATTGTTTTTCCGCTGCTATGTATTTAAATGTAATTTAAATCTCTGATATTTATCTGTGGTATAATATTTATTCATACTCTGTATATTCCGTACTCTGATGTAATTGTTGTCAATAGCAATGAAATGTTATTCTGTTTGTGTTCTGATTTGTCGTGTTCTTAGGTAATCCGTGCTTTCCTTCCTGGGGAAGTTCGGGTCGCAACATTTGGTATCAGAGCTTTGGTTTACAAAGCTCGAGAACAAGACACGTTAGAACCAAACGAAAGAATTCATCGGAGATTGGATTAAAAATATTCAATAAGAATGACTCGTTAGAGATGGGTTCAGTAGTATCCTAGAACGAGTCGAAAGAGTGTTATTTTTAGAAATTTTGATTTATTTAAAATTTTGAACCATTATGCCTAATTGTACCAAATATTGAACTGAATGGAAAACTTATCGCATTTGCATATATGTACATGTATATACATTGAACAGGTCATTGCAAGGAGGCTATAGCAGAGGAATAAAATTGTTTGCCCTACAAATAGATACATGTTTATTGTATTTCTTGGGGTTTTTGATGATTTTATGAGCCGATTGGCTAGCCGCTTGGCTATTTCTTTTTCTTTTTGAGATCAGAAGGCAAGGCCTGTATGGCAATTTTGGGATTTTCCCGGGGATCCCCGTGCAGGGGAGGTTATGGCGAAATTTTTCAAAAATTTAGGGTGTTAGCCAAATTTTTGAAAAATTTGAAAAATTTTCAAGAACTGAAAAGTTCAAAACTTAAGCCATAATAATAATAGTGAAAGTTGAGTTGATTATAAAACAACTTTCAGCTTCGTTCCTTTTCGAGGACGAAAAGATTTTAAGTTGGGGAGATTGTAACAACCCGGAAAATCTAAGCCAATTTAAATTTTTTATTTTGGCGATTTTAACAGATTTTGAGAATTTAAAATGGTTTATTTTAAATAATAACGACGGAAAATTTATTTTCGACGACGTTAAAACGAATAAAATTATTTTAATTACATAACGAGCCTGAAATGGCGCGGTATTTCGAAAATTCGATTTCAAACTTTGAATGCACATACAGGATTGAATATAAGTCAGAATTGAACGAAACAAGAAATATTTGAATCTGATTAACGATATCTTTCTAACGAAGCTAAGAAACTGAGATTTCACTTTATAGAGTGTAAGTTACATCCAGTTTAAAATTTAAAATAGTCGTTATGGAATTTATATATATTATATATATTTATAATATATATAAGGCCCTTAAAAATGGAAATTTTGCAAATGACCTCTGTTTTTGACGAAACCACTTTTGTTGGATCCGGGGTGTCAAATTATTGCTAGATTCCAAAATTCAGAATTTTTGAAATCAATATGTGAGCGTGGCGAAAGAAAACGTGTTATGACAGTTCTAGTCAATTTTGATCGACCTGAAAATGGCCCTTTTTCAAACGGTCTCAGAATTGGACGAAATCAGTTTTGTTGGGACCGTATCGTCAATACGAAGCTAGAAATAATTTTTTTGGAATTTTTCGGGTCCGTATGTGACCCCGGTAATTTAAAATGTACGTTCAA
The DNA here is from genome assembly GCA_030737875.1 of Allium sativum. NCBI lineage: Eukaryota > Viridiplantae > Streptophyta > Magnoliopsida > Asparagales > Amaryllidaceae > Allium > Allium sativum. The sequence continues at coordinate 51,843,793 of CM060909.1, read as the reverse complement.
ATTAAATATATATAGAATTATATTGTAATTTTAACGAAAACTGATCGTAACGATTGAATTGGCCTACATGGCATATCCCATTGTGTTTGGAATGAGGGTAATTAGCTAGGGATGACAGTCGGTGGGTTTGATTTCGAGTTCGAAATAAATGGTACTTTTTGAAATTAAAAATAATTACATTATATATATTAGCCCCCCTTTTCCCTCTTCTCTCTCTTCCTTTTAGATCTGAAATAAAAAAAATTGAAAACCCGTCGCCCAGGCGGATCGCTAGCGACCCCCCATGGCTCCGTCGCCGCCCCTCCCTGGGTGCGCCGCTGCTGGCGGACCACATCCCCCCTCTCCAATCTCGAGACCCCGACGAAACCCCCTTGAACCCGATTTGAACCCGCCGCCAGCCGTCGCTAGGCCCCACCACGAACAACGCCACCCTCCTCCACCTTCCACCCCCCGCCTACGCCCCCTTCTGGCCCCAGTGCCGCCTTCCACCCTCCCAGAAAACCCAAACCCGAAGCAACCCCCCCTAACCACCTGAAGACCCCTCTACGCCCCCCCCCCCCTTCCGCTAATCCAACTGTAAGTTTTAATTTTTTTTTTTAGTTTATTATTTTATTTACTCAAAGTAATTAGAAAAAAAATGAATGATAAAAATCAGTAATATATATATATATATATATATGAGATTGCATAAAAACATTATTTTTATTAGGAAGTACTTTTAAATAGAAATAGGGCTTTTATTTATAAAAGATTAGACTTTTATACATGAAACCATATGATTTTCAAACATAAAATAGATTTTTGATAGAAGAAAAAAATTAGATTTTCCTTTTTTGAAAGTAGCGATAAAAACCTGATTTTTATATGTAGCGATTACATTTAGAAAAATATTTGATTTTTAAAACTAAAAAGATTTGATTTTTAAAACTAAAAAGTTATGATTTTTAGAAAAGGTATGATCTTTCCAATAGAAAAGCTTTGATTTTTAGCAATAGAAAGACGAGATTTTTAAGTAGGTAAAAACAAGATTTTTGGCGATAGAAAAATATAAACTTTTTGTATATGGAGCAAAATAAAAATATGATTTTTATAGCATTGAGATAAAAATGTGATTTTTAACATTAACTATGTGAAAACAGATTACGTTGAAACCACGGCGAAGATTTTCTACATCAGAAGAGTCGTGGCGTTGGTTTAGCTTCTAGGTGAGAACTTCTCACTCTAATTTTCTTATACAGTTATTATAGTTTAACTGCATGTGAACTGTTTCCCCGTCGTCCATGGACGACTTGTGTGTTTGTTTGATTTCTGTTTGGTTGGTTTGTTTGTTTGTTTGGACTAGTTATGTAATAACCCGCATTTTTCAGCGATAATAATTAATTTATGTAATTATTTAAATAATGGTTTAGTGAATTAAATGGTCATTTAATTAAATTATATGGAATATTTAGTTAACAGGATAATATATTTAATTCAGAAATAATCAAAAATATTGGAATTCACAATATTGTGTAAATTGGATTATTTAAAATATATAATTCAGTTTAGAGTTGAATTTGAATAATGAATATATTGAATCGACGACATTATAATATATAGTATAAACGAGCGCGTAACGACGCGGCAGTTCGCTATTTGGCGATTCGAACTTTAAACAAGTATACAGGAACCGTTTTAAATCGAATTTCTGTGAAACAAGAAACGTGGAGTTGGTGGAGTATATTTTTCTAGTGGAAGAGAAAAATCAAGATTTCGTCGTGTAGATTTTGATTTATGGTCAAATCAAATTTTAGAAAAGTCGCCGTGGAATTCCTTTATAATTTATAACGATTTATTTATATTTTTAAAAAGGAATTTCCTTATAAATCGAATATCGATTTAATCGGGATTTGAAATATCGAGTTAGAAATTCATATAGGAATATTCTAAAGATGTACGGTATTCCATGTGAATATATGTACGATAACATTTATTTATAAATATTTAATTTAATTGTATTTAAATATATTTATATATTTAAAAGAGTTATTTAGGGCCTCAAAATAGCCAGTTTTGCAAACGACCTCAGAATTCGACGAAACTAATTTTGTTGGATTCGTGATGTCAAATTATTATTAGATTTCAAGTTGTGTGGCCGTACGGGATTTTAATGTGAAAACCAGTCGATAAATCGACCTTTAAAAATACGCTGTGTGAGCAAACGGAGTCGGAATTCGACGAAACCAGTTTCATTGGGACCGTAATGTCGAACTGTAGCTGCATGTCCAGTTTTGTGATTTTTGAGTATCATTTGTGATGATATGGATTTTTAGAGGACGATTACAAATAACGATTAAATAAAAATGAATTTAAAATATTTATATTTTTCTATAAATACACCCCCTACCCCCTTTAACCTAATTCATTTCCTCAGAAGTCAACACAAACCAAAACGCACCGTTGTTCCTTTTCTCTTCAAAACCGTGAGTTTTAAATCCCAAATCAATTCAAATAAAATGCTACATATCATATTGTGTGTGTGTGTATATATATATATATATATATATATATGAGTTGGTATTGATGTATGCTTCAGTCTCATGCCCATTTTTCTGTGTTCGACGGTGGCTACTTCAATGTCGGTTTTGGGCATAAGTTCTAGGGTTGGTGTTCGAACAAAATACAGAGGGTTATAGCTCGAATGGATAATGGATTTGAGTTTATGAAGGTGAGGCACACCTCATGTGTGATTTTGGTGGATTTTGGGGTTAAAAGTGGTCGCTGCCACTGTACAGCTCGAGACAGGCTGAGCGACGCAGGCTTGGGGAGGCCACCGTGGTGTGAGTGAGTGGGATGAGTGGAAAGAGGATGGAAGGAGATGAATATTGGCGATTTTTATTTGAATTTAAATATACTGGTGGAGGAGCAGTTGGTGATGAAAGTACGTTAATGGAGGTCGAAGCTTTTCCTGGAGTTCACGAAGTGGTATTTGGGAAGATGAAGGAAGCGGGCTTGGTAATTAGTTTGGTAATGGGCTTGAGGTAAGGGGCAAAGCCCAATTGAAAGTAAAAATCCGAGTTTTGTTTTAATTAAAAAGTATACGAACTTGTAATGATCATATCTCCATCATACGTAATTAGAATTTCGATGGTTGGATCCGTCAGGATCATATGGACGAACACTTCACAATGGAACTGGTTTGAAGTGGATTGGAGCTCGTTGGAATTTACGGCGAATTAAATTGTTTGAACTGAATCAAACAAACAGTTTATCGTTCTTTAATGATGAACTGCCAAAGTGAGTAAAACTCACCAACTCTGAACAGTTTATATTTTTATAACGTATTTTTAGAACTGTTAAATATTGGTTGATTTTTGTGTGTTGATTGTTTGATTGAACTGTTAGTCAGTTGGTTGGAATATATATATATATATATATTATTAAGTATATTTTGATTCTGTTTAGCAGAATATTTCATATTGAAATGAAATCGATGTTAATTATATTATTTAGCATCTGTGATGCAGGGAAACAGGTTGGAGGGACCTAACTAGGTTCCTCAATTTTTATATTATTGTTCTGTTCATATATTACGTTATATGATGTGATATGAAATCTGTTGATGATTTTATATGTTTGAACAATACTGATCATTGTATACGGTGCGTTAAATACCATAAGGAATACTGGAATGTAAAAAGGGGATTTTCAAAGTGTAATTTGAAAATAAATTATTTATATAAAATCGATGGATTTTATATATAAAAGAAAAGGGATTTTATAAAAGAAATTAATAAAAAAATCAAAGTGAACTCGAAAAGGAGATATTTGTAAAACACTTACAAATGGAATCGTAAAGGAAATTTTATTTATAAAATCAAGGGATTTTATAAAAGGAAATTTATTTATAAAATCAAAGGATTTTATGAAGAGGGATATTTATTGGGAAAATAAATAAATCATATAAAGGATATTTACTTAGAAAGTAAATAGAAATGTAAAACGAATATTTACTTAGAAAGTAAATAGAATTATATAAAGGAAATATTTATATGAAATAAATATAAACAAATATAAAGGGAATCCATATGTGAAACAAATATAAAGGGAAACCATATGTGAAACAAATATAAAGGGAAACCAGATGTGAAACAAATAAAAAGGGAAATTATTTGTGAAAAGGATTTAAAAAGGAAATATTTGTAAACCATTTACAAATAGAATGGAAAAAAGGAATTATTATTTATGAAACAAACAGAGTTAACCAGATAGAGTTAATTGAACATAGTTAATCGAACTAGGATTATTTGAATATTAGTTATTCAATTAGGGTTGATCAAATGTAGTTATTTAAGTTAGAGTTAGTCAAACATAGTTATTCAGGATAAGTGCCATTTCGTATGACTTCTAGCGTAATTCGCAGGGCTGTAAATAGCCTAAGGCGGTCGGATGTTTCCTGAGGGAACCAGGCGTAACCATTGTGATCGCTGCGATATAGAGTCAAGCGAATGGAGTTAAGTAATCGAGTAAAGTAATCGAGTTAAGTAATCGAGTAAAGTAATCGAGTAAAATAATCGAGTTATCGAGTTAAGTGAATCAAGTAAGTTAATCGATGAGAGTTATCGAGTTAAGTGAATCGAGTATGGTTAGTCAAACCAAGTGAGTCGAATCGAGTGGGTTAAACCAAGTTAGTCGAGCCTAGTTAATCGAACCAAGTTAGTCGAGTCGAGTTAGTCGAGTCGATTTGGTCAAGTCGAGTCAGTCGAGTGGGTCAAGTCGAGTTAGTCGAGTCGAGTTAATCGAGTCGAGTTAGTCAAGTTGAGTTAGTCGAGTTAAGTTCGTCGAGTCGAGTAAATCGAATTTAGTTATTCGAAAGGAGTTTATCAATTATAGTTTAATCGAAAGGAGTTTATCGATTATAGTTTAATCGAAAGGAGTTTATCGATTATACTTTAATCGAAAGGAGTTTATCGATTTTAGTTTAATCTAAAGGAGTTTATCGAATTTAGTTATTCGGGAAGGAGTAACCGAATATAGTTTATTCGAAAAGAGAGATTATCGAATGTCGTTTATTCGAAAGGAAGAGTTATCGAATATAAGTTATTCGAAAGAGTGGGTTAATAAAATATGAGATATTCGAAGTGAGTTAATCGAATATTAGTTATTTGAAGGAGTTAATCGAATAGAGATTACTCAAAAGAGAATTATACGTCGAATTCAATTATATCAAATTCGGGAATGTATTATTTACTTTCCGGTTTTTAAAATCAAGATTTATTTATTTATAAATAACTTAGTCGTTAGGTTAATTATTCAAATTAAAGAATAAAAGTTATAATTAAAGTTAGATATTTCGAAAGTAGGGATTTTAACATTATCATTATAACCAATGTTTCAATAAAGAAGTAGATTCGTAAATAGAATCCAAAAGTTACGTAAGGAATTTGTTAAAAGATTAAAAGATAAACTTTGACCATTTCGATGTTAAAATGTTGTTCAGTTAAGGTATGAGAGGTAATTATACCCCAACTTGATTGACTTCCTTCTTAACTGAGGAATGGTAAGGTTTGATCATGAAGGAGTTTTGTAAATGCTTTTCCAAATAAGAAATCAGAAATGTTTCCCGATAAAAGAAAATTAAGAATTTAGAATACATGGAAATAGGAGATAAGTAAATTAATGAACTAAAGAGATAAATGTTAAATGATGATTGATCGATAGAATTTCCATCTGGAAATAATATCGTTATTTGCACACGTGTTTTTCTTTGATAGTTAAATCACAGACTATTAAGGTTTTGACCATTTTAACTTTTATGGAGAGACCGGTTGGATTATTATCCAAAGAACCACTCTGTATTGGCATAAGCGTTGCGAATCATATATGCCAAAGAAATTAAAGACGGAGTAAAGTGAAAGGGCTGTTGTATAAATCTTAGATAACAATTACCTAAGATGGATGTACTGAATAGTTCCTTCGGTTTGTCCAGTCCCAGGACAACTTGAATGGACGAGTGTCTGACAGAGTATATCTGGTAGATCGCGTAAGTTGATCGTTTTCAAACGTATTTACGTTGGTGGCGGAGGTATCCGTTTCTCTTAGCTTATACCCGTGGTATTTTTGAGGAAATCAATTTGTGATTTGACGGGTATGATGATGTGGCATTCAAAGTAAATGAATGAGTAATCTGTTGAAAGATACGTTATGACCTCCAGCCTCATCAACTGGGAAATGACAGAAATCGGGCAAGCAACATGGCTAAGTGGGTCATACCCAAGTAGGGTATATTGTCACCATCTAGAGAATACTCATATTTGTACTTCTTTCAATTCTGTATCTCCCGGGAATGGTTATGTTGGTTTACCAACAGTTAGGTGACAATATATTCGATACACTCAAGTGAAATGAGTGGTCGGTCATGTGTGGCCAAGTTAACAAGATGTTCTTGTTGTACTCTAGTGTATCGCTTCTAGAGTACACTGATCAGAAGGTGGACCCATACTATGTCAGAGTTGGAAATCCATTACCCAATAAGCGCCCTCGGTGTTTGATTGTATTATAGTATGTGGAACGTGAAATGAAAGCGTTCCACTAGATTGATATTACATGTGATTAGACATTATTATAATATGAAAAGAATATTGTTTTAAAAATGATTATCCTTTCCTTTGAAAGGATTGGTAAAGTTAAACAGGTAATTTGAGTTTACTCACACCAGTCATATGACTGACCCGGAGTTTATTTTGTTTTGTTTTCCCTAAACTCTTGGGTGCCTAAATTTGTATGGGCAGTCAAGTAGTCGGGATTTACAGATACTTAAAGAGCTGGAGCAGGAGGCTTCAGAATCATATAGCTATTGATTATTTCAGCTATGTTGTAAGTGTGGTACTTTGAAATGATATGTATATTCAAGTATATATGTATATTTCAAGTTTTGTTATATATTATATGTTATTCGTTCCGCTGTGAGGTTCGTGTTACTCTGATGTTGTGTTGTTCTTCCTCTTCTATTCTAAGTTTCTATCTTATCTATTCTCACCATCTAATTTCTTTCATTAACCATCTGGTTATTTTCGATCCTTGGGTGTTCGATATGTGTTGTATATCGGATAACCAAGATCGACCCTTTCCAGGTCGTTACAAGTTAATTGGCTTGGATTGGTTTGTTGGCTTGAATTGGGTTTGGGAAAAGAAATGGTATTGATTAGAATTGGTATGAGAATGGCGCGGCCATTAGTAGATTGGGGATAAGGCGAGGCCTAATCCCGGACCTAGTATCGTGCTGTTATGCCGCCGAAATTTTCTAAAAAGTGTTAGAAAAATTTAGCTAAGTAAAAATAATATTTTTAGCTTATAACGACGGTAAATAAAATAATTATTGGATAATTAAAAATAGTTAACACATCCATATACAAGTCGGACAACTTGTATATGCTCGCCTATTTTTATGATATCGATTGGGTCGATAATTTTACACATCGCCCAACTGCATGAATTATAATCTGTGTTTGCTGTTTGAAACCCCACATGGGTATTGGGATGATATTTGATATACACAAATCTCAATTGTGAAAGGATATCTCGACTGATTGGTCGACAAACTGTGATAAGCTTTATTTGTTTATTTTAAAGCTTATACAGTGTAGAAGCACTATGGATGATGGTTGATTATTTATTTTGCTTGTTATATACATGTGTGTATGAAATCCATATAACTAACCTTATATGGTAACTGATTGGGACTGATTCCAGTTCAGAATAACGAATATTTTAAATAAGGAATATTTTGAAATAAAATTCAATAAAGGATTAAAATATTGAAATACGAGAAGCCGTATTGATTAAAGTTGCGCCATTTAGACGCGAACGATATTTATATCGATTTTATTTGTTTTATAACGAATATCGAAAAGGAAAAGATTTCAAAATCTGAAATTTTGAAAATATTATCATTAAAATATTTTAATGGTAAAGGCTACTCAGTTTTGATTTAAAAATGAGGTAAAAGTGGGAATCGTTTTAAAACGAATTTATAAAATACGTTTGAACGATATATATATAATATATATAATATATATATATATATATATATATATTTAATGGCCTGAATAGAACGCGCCCCGCCGCGGCCGTTCGTGAATTTCGACCATTGACTTCGAATTGATGTTACGGGAGATCCGACCGTCGGATTCTCCTAAAACCGGAACCGTTGCGTTCGTTTCAAAAAGAGCTTTCTAACGAATATAAGAAATTTGAAATCTTACGGTTGGATTTGGAATTATGTCCAAATCAAATTGGGAAAGGGTCGTTGTAAGTGCAGTTCGACGACCGTTCATGGAAATCGACTGTAAGGGCCTTGATAAAATTGTTAAAAATATTAATAATTTGTGCAAAATCATAATAAATGATTTGGGAAGAATTGGGGTGAAAAATTCCATGTTTAAAAAGATAAAAATATATTTTGTCGAATTGAACTAGTTTATAACTAGAATTAAAATCCAGTTATTTTTAAATAAATAAATGGGATTGAGAATGGTTTTTGAGAATAACCAGAATTTCCAATATATGAGTTGGATGGATTTGAATCGAAATTATATTCGGAATATTCGATATTGGATTTCGTGATTATACGGATATTATTATGGGAATTTGAAAGATATATTTTATATCGTTATTTCCAATACGATATTTGTTGGCTTCAGAATTCGATATTGAATATAAGTCGATATAATTTCTATTCATAGCCTTATATTTAATAATCGAATTGGATTTTGGGTTTGTCGTGAACGGTGTCTTCACTAACACTGTTCTTAAACCCAATGGAGTTAAGAAAATTAGAAACTAACTGAAGATTAACTAAGTCGAATGGTTCCCTGGGTATTGGTCTGATGTTGGTTTCGGCCATCGGGATTAATACTTGGGGAATTGTTCTCTTACTAATTTACGGTAAGAAATTAATGGAATGTGATTTTGGGTTTATCGTGAGCTGTGTTTTAAATGACATTAGTTATTTAACCCAGTTAAAGATAAGATTAGTTTCTTAACTTTGAAAGGTCATTAAGTAATGATTTTTGGGATTAAAATTGAATTAGAGTTTTAATGAATCTTTAATTAGATTGGGATGGGAAGTGATAATTTAAATTATCAAATTTGGGAAAATGATCGAGAATGGAGTATCACCAGTTTTGCTCCTAGCGATAGTTAAATCTTTAATTAGATTTGAACGTGAAATGGTAATTAAATTTACCGATAACATTGAGGTGTTAGATATGGACTATTACCAGTTTTGCTCCAGGGGATAAATAGGTTGGGATTGGGAAATTAAACAAATAATTACTTCGGTGTGGTTCGCTAATCCCGACTTGTTTGGAAAACCATAATATGGTTTGAAATGATATCCAAAGGAAGATTAAAGAATAAATTTAAAAGAATTTACCTTTGATAAAATTAATGGGAACATTTCCCAAAGAATGTGAATATTTGAATAAAAGAAAATTCAGGATTGGAATGAGGCATATGTTGTGTTTTATAGCACTTGTTTATTATATACGCGAGTTATTCGGAAAGGCCGGGTTTATACCCATTCTGAATAACTGATTCGGCAATAAGTCGAAGATGAAGACGGTGTTTGAAGACCGGAGTTCTTCACATCGTTTGGAAGATTACTAATGATCTTGATTGGGCTGTACACCCAAGAGGAGGGAATCAGTTGGTGATCGTCCAGACGTACTTGGAGATCGATGGATATGCGAGGAATAAGGTTCTTCCAGTTTCGTTCAGACCCAGAACGAACATATAAATGGATGTGTGTCTGACATTGGATTTAATTCTGTGATGATTGATCTTTATTAAATATATATCTGTTTAGCGGCGGAGAATTTATTCTCTTTCTTAACGCCCTTCTCTGAGACGTACGAGCTCAGAGGTTATATATCGATAGAAATCAGTCGCATGGCGTGAATTGCCTGTGTGGCATGCGGAGATGCAGTGATCAAGGCTTTTGTTGAAAAGCAGAGTCTTGTGGTTGATGATCAAAGCACGGCCTGTGTGGCATAGCTTTGTGTATGACGTTAATTCGCGAGCCCTACACCTAGGTACGAGTTAAAAACGGGATACGAGACGCAATGAGAACATGACGTTTCTTTCTAGCTATGAGTGGCGTTAGTGGTTTTACCGCCCTGACGAGTTTGACTTATGTGGTTGTTGGATTGCGAGGCGCCTCAGATATAAGTCTGTTAGGACCGGGAAACGTGCTTTCAGGAATAACCAATCCTCACACGTAAGAGAGGACCGGCACTGCAGGATCCAGGGGTTGCCCAGAGTGTGTAGTCCCGAGACATTTGCTAGAGTGTCTCGAAGCGAAGAGGAGTACATTCCTTGCCTAGACTCATGATGGAATCCAATTTCCAATACATGATATTTCGATTTTGATTGTAGAGCCTAGTGTTGGCGACATAGTAGCATGGGATGCTATGCCGTCTATGATTGATACATTTATATTTGAAGCTGTTTTGACACTTTATACATATAGTAGTATCAAAATGATTTGTCTTAAACGTACTAAGCATGTTTGGCTATTATAAGGTAAAACCATATCCTCCGGCTTGCGTTGCATTGTGTGATAGGACCTGGGTCTTATAATAGCTTCATTTTTCCAAAAAGCATTTCACTATCTGTTTTATGCACTAGTATTCTTGGGAGGAAACCCGTTCCATGTTATACGGCGTGATCCCTTGATTTGCTTTATTTCTAAAGTAAAGTTTTAAATAACTGTTTTAGTTCTCACACCAGTCACATGACTGACCTGGAGTTTATTGTTTTAACCTAAACTCTGGGTGCCCCTATTTTCCGCACGGGCAGCTAGTAGTTTTAGTTTTGCAGATTTATATTCACAGGATCCTGATTTACAGCTGGAACGATACTCGGAAAGCTCTGTATCCGTGTATTTCTTTCTGTTGCGTTTTGTATTGTTTTTCCGCTGCTATGTATTTAAATGTAATTTAAATCTCTGATACTTATCTGTGGTATAATATTTATTCATACTCTGTATATTCTGTACTCTGATGTAATTGTTGTCAATAGCAATGAAATGTTCTTCTGTTTGTGTTCTGATTTATCGTGTTCTCAGGTAATCCGTGGTTTCCTTCACGGGGAAGTTCGGGTCGCCACATTATATATACATATATATTATATGTTTATTATCATTAAGCAAAAATCATAAGCGTTATACTCAGTAATTCCTCCCTTTTGATGATAACAAACATATATTAAGACTTATAATTTAAATAAATGTATTTGGTGTGATGTGTTCAAGCCTTCCTATTAGATTCCCCTACAAAGATGTGTTTAATTGAAAGTAAAAAATTTATTTTAAAAATAATTGCAAAACAACTTTTGAATGATAAAAACGCTCTTAAATATCATTAAGGATATAATACTTATCCATCAAAATCTTAGATAGTGTTTGGTTTATTTGTGTTTTGAGTTTTCAACGTTAATTTCGAAAGACGAGGAGGTGTAAAGGATAACGGAGGTGGCGGACTAAAGGCAAAAGGGATAATGGAGGGGATGGAAGGATAGTGGATGGTTGAATTTGTCATCGTTCTTCTATCGTTTCTTAAAATACGGAAAATTATAAAAAGTTATTTTATGTTTTGTGTGTTAACTTTGTTTTGTAAAATTATCGTTTTTCACGATATTTGTGGATTGTTTGTACTTCTATACGTACGAAGAATTAAAAAAAGGCACCCAACAAAAACCGTGAAATCTGCGAAAAGGTCGAGATTTAATAGTGTTTGCGACTGACTAGATAGGGCTGTCAACGAATACTTTCGGATACGGATAGTGCTATATCCGTATCCGTATCCGAAATCATTTTCGGATATCGGATATCCGTATCCGCGGATACGGACGGATATCGGATAATTATCCTATCCGCCAACGATCGATAAATCAAGAAATATAAATGATTTTTTTTGCTTTAACATAAATGTTTTTCAATTCCATTGATCACTAAAGTGTTAAAAATAAACATATATGATGAAATTAAGTAGAGTTGAGTAGCTAATATGCATTTAGTGCATATAATATAAACCTTCAACTTAGTATAGTAATAAATAAATCTGATTAAATGTACTAAAATACGTATAATTTTCGGATGCGGATTTCTATGTATCCGTATCCGCATCCGTTTTTTCGGATATCGGATATTTATCCGCTTTTCGGATACGGATGCGGACGGATGTCGAATTTTTCGGGTATTCATTGCCAGCTCCATGACTAGACCTAAATAGCGCTAAATCCGCCTTCCCCAATCTCCCCAAGCTCCAAATCGACTGCGCTCTGTCTGTTTCACTTTGACTCCTCTCCTTCTTCCACATCTCTTCGTCCTGACCATAGCGAGGAAGAAAAGGGGCTCTGATTCCTTGTTAGACCCGCCTTTAAACTCTACCACGAGATCTAGCCGCACCTTCAGCTCCACAAATGTTCGACCATTCAACGACGTGACCCCTACCTGATCGATTCTACGCAGATGCCTGCTTTTGGTCATCAGGCGCCTGCTTTTGGTCAGGCTGTTACTGGTTTGGCATCCGGAAAAGTATACACTGATTTGTTTGATTCTGCGCATGAATCAAGTTTGGGTGACTCGGCTTTTATCGCGAATGCAGCTCCTTGCCTGCAAACATCTGTAATGGTGAACCTTAATCTTGTAGTCCTTTCTCCTAATTCTGTCCTTGGTAGTGAAACTAGTTTGGGTGTTGAAACGACATTGAGAATTGAAACTGGAAGTGTGAATATACTTTCGCATAAGACACATGTTACTTGGTTGGATGGTAATTAGCACAGTGCTATGTCGAGCAGTGCCTCAGCTTCACGCACGACTGATGCTCGACAAAATGGCTCCTCAAATTGTGAGTTGCCTTGCATTAGTGTTGTTAAGCTAATTTGGACCTCGTTCTTTTCTGTCGTGTAATGCCAGTGTACACATTCCCCAAGTTTTTGATTACATTGAGGAAAACGAACTTATGGTTCCTTCGCCAGACGTTCTTCAAGCTATCTTTGAGCACTAGAATGGATATCTTATTGGATTTTTCCTTGATTCAAACCCATCTTATACCGTTGTCAATGAGAGTTGTTGCCAAGTTTGGAGACTACATAGTGTTCCAGGTGTCCACTATGATTATGATATGTTCTTTAAATTTGCAAATGCTTATGAGAGATGGCGTATTCTTGAAGCAAAACTGATCATAATTGAAGGTATACCTTTCCTTGTTACATCTTGGAGTCCATCTGTACTCAGAGCGAAGGTACATTCCTGTTCGAGCGCATTTCTCACACATCCCTTTCTAACTTGCAGCCCTTAATTGAGCTTGGTTGATTTGCTGTACTAGTAGGTAAAGTTATTTTCTATGATGCCAACACAGTGGCTAGGAAGAGATTGGCTTTTGCCAAGGCTCTGATTCAAATTATGCCAAATAAGCTGTTACCTTTAGTTCTTAAGTTTTGAGTTGCTGAAGGTATTGACACTACAAGAAAAACTGGATATCCCGACGCTCTTAAACGTCGGAATTTTGTCGGGAAAAGTAACTCCTGATGGAATTACCGATGAAATAAAATCATCGCTATATTTAGCATCATTAAATTTTTCGATGAAAATTCCCGACATTCAATCCTTGAAAACGTCGACTCTTAACGACGATTTTGCGATGTTTTTTTATGAAGATCGAAAATTCTATGATGGATTTAGCGAAACCACAAGGAAAAGTGATTAATGTACGAACGCCGGTAAATTCATCGGAAAATACCAATGAATTAGCGATCAATAGGACAATTTTTTTACTTTATTTTTTTGAAGAATTTAGTGACGAATTTCAGTAAAACAATTTCTAGTTATCACACTGGCACTTGTATTTGTACTCTGCAGTATATCACACATTAGAACCTTTTCTATTGGTTTCATTTCTCCACCATATTTCATATATGGATATATGCTATCAAATTAGCATTGTTTTAAGCAATATTCCAATATTCTATAAACAAAAAATCATTCCACAAGATGATAAGATTTCTAAAATTAAACAACAATTCAAAACTCACATAAATAACCAAATAACATCAAGTAGTAAACAACTATTAATCACACATAGCCGAAAGTAGCCAAAATATGAAATATATCATATACATTGCTAATTCAATCAGCATTTACACTCAAGTTTGCTATATTTTACATGTAAAAAAGCTTTAACAATACAAAAATAGGTAAATGCTAGAACAAACAAGAACTGGCATATCTGATGCAAATTTTTTAAAGGAAAAGGTAAAAGCAGAGTTAATGACAGCAGTGTTGGAAGTTTTGTAGGCCATTATCCATGTAAAATATTTCTACGATAGTACGTGACACTTACATGGGACTAAGAACACATTGATTTCCTGATCTTGAGCAAAACACCAATGCAAGCATTCATGGAGGAGAGCTTTCTATAAGTCCAAACACCTGGAAAACATAAGAATCATGACTGTATGTTAGATCTAGTGATAAAACAAAGTAAATGTAAGAATTCCTAGCATTTTGTATATATACTATCCATCTAAATTTATCCATGGATAGATCCTGCTATTTACTTTAATTTTCCTACATCACAAGCAAACCAAAATTCAGGCCAAACCTGCAAATCTGGCTCATAATCTCTTACCTCATTAGAACTGTTTATACCACAACATAATAAGAAGAGTTGTTAAATCGTATTAATCTTTAATTTATAACTTGCAGGTCAATCAAACTGGATTAATTGTCACTGTAAAATGTTACTGAGGATTTTTTTGAGGCATTATATGTAACTAACCCTCAATACTAGTATTATATTAAACATAATTACAAAGAAATAATAAAACAAGTCGAAAGTTAGTCAAACATACGGTACATATAGAGCATCATGTTTTATAATTCTCACATTCACCTAAAATAAGTCTAAAGTTAGTTCAACTAAAATTCTATAATTTTCATACGAACGGTCTTGAATATGAAAGCATAGAATGTTAGATATAGCAAACAAACTAACCCAGTCGTGAAGTGAGAACCTCGTGCCTCCCTTTAGTCGTATGCCAAACTAGAGTATACATGCCGACAGCCAAACCTACACCATTACTTAACCAGTTCAGCTTGTATGATGTATGAATATTTATATTTGTATGTGTGCAGGATAACGTAAGCAAAATCTCATACCCCACTAGAAGGATTCTTTCTTAGTATTCTTTAGCTACAAAAAATTATTAGAGATAATCAATAGGTACTATATTAATTCCCAGTGTTCATTACATATATACAATGCTAATGATATAATTCTTCTATAACTATAAATAAATATAGATTTAGGAATTGACAATTCATAATACGAAAGAAAGCATACACATGATGACATTTAAACTCAAGAGAAAGAAGAGAATAAACTGATTTAGCTCATCATTTCTTCAAGGGTTTTCTTGGAGCTCTCTCCTGAGAATTAATACAGTTTCAATAATCAATATTCAGTTCTTCTAAATATATCGCAGTAAATCAGCTTTATAGAATGATAAACAGGGCACATGATATTACCACTAAGGTCATGAAATTTGTTCCTTTTGGCTGTTGGAATTTCTGGCACTTCGGTCGAATTAGCACATGAATTTCACTCGATTTCATGTTCATCCTTAGATATATGTACCATATGTTTGATATTTGCTAGAATGATAAGAACTCAACATGACATTAGTACTGATATTTGCTATAATAATAAAATATGATAAAATAGTAGAGCAATTAAAGCCATTAATTAGTTATTAAAGTTATAGTATAATCGACATTGCATTCATCAAAAGTTAGCCATACAGTTGTTAGGATTCAATTTTCAATTGAGTAGTGGTTAAAAAAAATGGCAATTTAACCATACAAATAGTCAATGTACTAAACTATATTCGACCAACTTTCAACTTCAAAACCATTACTCTTCACAAGAAGACTGGAGATGATTAAATGTTTGTATGAAGTTAAGTGTATTTAGTTACCTTCTAAGTGTATGCAGTTGCTCTTGATCTTTATGCCACATCTAAGCGTTCATGCTAAGAGCATGTTTAGTCACCATTAATAAGTAGCTAAAACAATTTATAAATTATTTATTTCTAGTGTTATGTTGTTAAGAACTTAAAAGAAGTGATACAAGCATCAATTAAACATTAGAGAATATATAAGAATGAATGCCAATTATCAAGTGATTTTTTTGGGTAAAATAAGTAATCATAACCTTAACCTTAGAGAATATTCTTGCCACTAAGGGTGAAAAACTATCCTAATACACCATGGGTTATTTTTACATATTGGAAGATATCATATATAAGAAAAAATCAAAGGTAAATAGACATATATACTCAAATTCACTTATTTTATGCAGTAATGTATTAGTACTGTTTCAAGAAGAAACCCGCCTCAATTACAGTATCAGTTAAACATGGTATTTTGTTTGATCAATCATAATGTTAAGATTATAAAATGCCCAATAATTTATGATGTGGAGCAGTACCTAACTAAAGTTTAATTTGTAGGCCAATACAAACGAACGTATCTACATGCGTTATGCCTACTTATTTATATGCCTCTTTATGTGGGCGTGTGTAAACATTACTGGGATATGAAAAGAGAAACCTATTATGATCAACACATAGTAACTGATTAATTGGTGGTATAACAGAAAAATTCTAATGCAGAAGAAAAAAAATGAATATTGTCATTTATGTGATCATTCAGAATCTGTCATCAATATCCAAGCGTTGTCAACGAAACATTATAAAATATATATAAAAAAAAAACAGATCAACAACAGAATAAAAAATTATCGAAAATAGTGAAAACATGGATATAAGTGAATAAATTAGGACATTGCGAATGAATAATTCACTCGTGCGTAAAGAAGATGTATATTCCCAGTAGAAGCAAAAAAGCTGAATAGATATTTAATCTGGAAACTCCCAATAGCAAATAAAGTATTGAATTGTTTAAATGAAAATTACATTAATGAAAATGTAATGGATTGAAAAAATTAATGATTCCTGAAGAAATATAGTTGAAGTGAAATCCTTTAATTATATGTTGAACAATTGGCAAAGCTGTAGACATAGAAGGTAGGCTTTAACTGGCAGGCATAATGCAAGTGTCAATTATATAATATTAACTCAATGTCACTAAATTTGAGATTCCTTACTTAAACTGGCTGAAGAAACCAAAACAACATAATACTTGAGAAAAAAAAAATCAATTTCTCTATGTTTGAGAAAATAATATATGTAAAACCGTTAAGTGTATGATAATTAAAAGTTACTATTACAATTTGACTTGTTATACAGTATTTGTTAATCTCACTAATCAATGTCTGCCCTGATTTTACAATGCAAAAGAGGAAGCAAAGACCACCATGTGTGAAAATAACCTAGAATAGAAAATAAGAAGTGATGTTTGATGAAATATACAAATTGTTTCATTTTTCACCTTCCAAAATTTAGGTTAATTTTTTCTTTCCATAAAAATGCAACAAATTATTGGTTATTGGGATTATAAACCCTTATAGTACTTGCAACCATACTGGAAGCGGATTCAACTTATTCCCTGTGTTGAGAAATCAACCCAATAAATGAATTTAGTACAGAAATAACAACGCATGTATAGTTCTGGAAATTTTCAAATATACGCACATGCTCACACATACTTATGTATATACATAACAGTTCTTATACTTTTTAACACGATCATTTATATTAAAACTAAGTTTTATGGTAAAATGTCAAATAATAACTTTTCACTATCAACAACTCCTACGTATAAACTATACCAATATTTTGTAAACATAAAAGGATAGAATATGTATGAAGCTCCAACAGAAACCGAAGTTGGAAAAAAAAACCATAGAATAAGAACTGAACCAAGCAAGTTGATCTAATGGCATATGTTAAGCATATCAAGTCAAATAACAACTTTTAAAAAGGAATTAATCTGCATCTGCATGATAACAAACAATTAAGTATAAGTATACGCGTGACACCCAAATCAAAACATAAGAAACCGTAAAATGCTAAACAAAAAGTTGAAATTGTCAACCTGAAAATTTATGAATTCCGACGATGAACAAAATAACAATTTCCTCAGCCCTCGAGTAAATCGCCGATGATAGAAGTTTACTGGTCTTTGAATCGGAAGTTGAAAATTCTATAAACGAATATTGTAGGTTTATGTGGAAAGTGTCGAATGGAAAGATGAGGTATTAACGTTTTTAGAGTATTTAAGATTTTGAAAAGGGAAAGACGTATTCAAAGACAAAGATTGTGTGTACAGTTAAGGCTTCAAAAAGTAGAAGATTGTTGCAAGGTTGAGCCTAAGTCCATATAATTATTTGGGAAGATGGAGAAATCTATACCACTAGCCATAAGAAGCGAGATTGAAATAGAAAAGAAGAAAAGCATACTCTCAGAAAACTAATTATTGATAATGCGGTTGACGAAGAAAAGTCCTTACGGTTTCGCGTGATGGTTGTGCAGGTCACGTGGTAGTAAACTATAACGATAGTTCCTCCTTTCCTATTTAAGTAATATATTCATTTAAAATTAATTAAAAAACACTTTATCATAATAGCAATTGATGACTTTAAGAGTGATTTTTTGGGTAATTATGTTAACCTCTCAAATCTCAATATTAGCTTAAATACCCCATAATAGAGCATATGGTACATATAGAGCATCATGTTTTATAATTTTCATATTCAAGACCATTCATATTCACCTGAAATTCACTCGATTTCATGTTCGACGTGCATGTAATATTGTTTGGGTTCGTTGGTCACAGTAACATTTTGTACCATCTCTATAGCTAAGATCTGATATGGACTAACACCTAGGTAGATGACATCCCATAAGACCATAGATGTTTGAACCATTCAGACACTTTCTATACGCCTACGTCAGCTAGTCATAGTGCTACTACATAGCTTAATTCTGTACTGAGAAACAATTGCATTTGCACTGACAACAAATTCAGTAGACTACTGTGTACTAAGCAGAAGTGGGCATCATTTGGAAGGCATGAATTAATTGTATTTGTTGTAGTAGATGTATTAGAGCGGTTATATTTACAATAGTATAGTCTGCCGACCAGATATGCTTTGGTTCAGTTCTCAAGGCAGATTGTGGATTTTGCAAGAGTAGTCAAATAAAGAAGCAACAGTTTTTGGATGGTAGCGATTATTGAAGCACAAAATTAAACATGAAGTTTTCATTATGTTAATTGTGATCAGTGAATTTGTTTGTGCTCAAGTAGAAGCTGAAATTCAATAGCATATCTAGTAGTTGAGATTTCATTATGTTTAATTTTGTGTTTAAAATAAATAGAGGTTTTTTTGGAATGTTCTCATGTTATGTTGAAAGGAAACCACATTATTTTGCTAGTTACAATGCTAAATACAACTAGGATTTTGTACAGTGTAAAACTGAATACAATGCTAGTTGTGTTTAACATTTTCCTCAAAAAATAATTACCATAAGCTTCAAAGTATCAGAAGTCCCAATTAAGTGGGAAGTCTTTTCTATCAGTAACCTATATACCTGCTATCGACCTTGCAAATAGTAGCCAAGAGAATTTGGGAAAGAAAATAAGCAATGCAGTACATGACCAAATCGATAATTAGGGATTCAACGAGGATTTGGGAGAAAAAATTAAAAGCAGGTAACATAACTGATGGGTACGATCGAAGAGCATCAAGTGATAATGACTGAACGAAATAACGAATACCCAAGTAAAAATACCAAAATCAAAACTAGAATTGGAATAAAAACCAATGGCAGTTTAAGACAACAAAATAGAAAATCACCTAAACGAGGCAAAGGCGAAAATGGATCAAGAACGAGGGGGATGGGGAGGCGGAGCGAAGAAACGACTTAATGACGCGAGGCGCTGCTTTAGTGAGGAAATAACCCTAATTGAAAGAGGAAGACGAGTTTTAACGAGGCGGTGGCCCTAATTGATAGACTTAGAATAGCGGAATAACAACGCGAGAAATTGAATATGCAAAACTAAACATGAAATTACAATGCGCCCACTTCAGATTTATTAATTTAAAAAATAACCAGACCTTCTAGCGGTTGTAAATGTTGTCCCGCATCACAACGAAAAGTATATCCAAGTAATGTAAAATGACTTGTTTGGTATTGTGTAACTCATTGAAAATATATTTAAATATTGTAAAAATATTCGACATATACGTTGGTTTGCCTGTTCGACAAGATGAAATTTTCAAAAAAAAAAAAGGTTTATATTTTAGTTTTGCTATACTAGTAGTCTGTCGCAAAAATGTCACGATACCAACAGCTTTTGCGATGTTTTTTCTCAATTTAGTTGGGTGGCGTCAACCATTGCTATTGTGTCGGTGTTGCATTGCGATTTCCGATGTTTTTTTTATTCGTTGGCGTTTAAGCGTCACTATTGACAATGTTTCTTGTAGTGTGATACAGAAGTGCATGTTCCTTAAAAATGAAAGCCAGATATTTGCATTAGATGTCAATCCTTCGGACATATCATTGATACATGCCATACTCAGCTTGATGTTGTCCCTATTCCTTTTCAGAACAGGACCATTTTCCCCACCCTGTAGCTCATATTTGGGTCCTGAAAGCTAAGCAAGTTTATGACCATGTTGTCACTACATCTGAAATTGGGTATGTTATTCATCCTCCTCCGCCAGTTGATGTTCCTATTGTTTTCATTGACACTGTTGATGCCACCGAGTCGGTTGTTTCTGATGTCATTGAGTTGACCCCATCACCATGCCTTCCCTCCCGCTAGATGTTCTGGTTACTTCGGAGAATCAGTTGTCCTTGACTGGGTTCTCCTATTTGATGGATTGGTCAGGTCATGAGCGTGCTTGGTGTCATGTGCCTTTGGATATGCGCTATTTCCCTGAGAAAGGAATTTATTATGCTTTTGTCACTGAGATTGTCGGCAAGGGAAGATACTTGTACTACCATATTGAGGGAGAGGGTCTTACCCTGTCTACCGAAGGTATTGAGGGAAAGGTGACACTACAAGAAAATGCTATATTAATAGCAAGTAGGGATTGCAAGGGAACTTGACTTACTATAATTAAATGGTTAGTGTTTAATTATGGTAAAAAATTACTTGTTTACACGTCATTGTAATTAACATACACGCCGTTGCTACTCACGTGAAATTTTTCGGCATTTCCCTCCTCCGTTTTTTCATTACCGCTTAAATCTCTTTTCCCTTTTCTTCGTTCCCTTCCTATCTACTCACTTTCCTTTCCTCATTAACACGAATCCCTCAATCTGGCTCTGCACCGCAACCCTCTTCTTCCCTAATCGTTCCTCCTTTTCTCCTCCAACTCATTCGTGCTAATCATTCTTCCCTAAATATTTAGAGTTTAGGTTTTGATGATTGCTATTTCTACCAAATTGGTACGTAGCATTAATAATTTTCCTTTTCCTAGTAATTTTCTCTAACATACCTCTGGATTACCAAGAGATTTATCTGCCAAAATCAGAGTTTAAATTCAGCTTGTTAACCGCCTGGGCATTTGCAAGTATAAGAGTTTCAATAGTTTTAGCTCCTTACTATCCTAATAATCCGTATACTTCAGAACAAGTTTTCTCTTGCAGGTATTGGTTGTTGTTGGATCCAAATTTCTCATTTGTTAAAATTGCAGCACCTTATGGACAGGTACGGTAATTCAGTAATTATCTCGTATGTATTAAGTATGAGGGCAAGCTGACTGAGTGTTATGAGCCCTGAATCGCTGTATTGACTAATGACTAGATTTTCTCTTTTATTTAGAGCATCTCAGCAGTGCTGCTCCTACTAGAAAAGTTTTGGCATCCACTAGAATACAATAAAGATATGTTTTTGTTTGTAAAATCCTCGTTTCATGGTATAATGTTTCTTATTTTGAACAGGAGCTGCTTGATTTAAAACAGAAATTAAACAGTGGAACTTAACTTGTTCAAGAGACAAGGAGAAAGGCTGATGATGTGAGTAATAGAAGGAAGAAAATGATTCAGCCGTTGCTTGTAAGTTTGCTTTTCTCATGTTATTTTCACTGAAGCAGTGCTGTTTCTTGCAGGCTAGAAATAGTCACTAGTTTATATTCAATTTTAAAAATAGTTTTAAGACATTATTTAAGAATTTAACATTTTGTTTGTTTGTTCATCAAATGCTTGTTTTAATGGGATGAGCATAAGTCAAGGCGTAATGAATCAATTGATTTCAAATTACTAGATTCTAGTTTTATTATCATCACCGAAAGGTTGAACAATAGATTAAGTTATGAATTTGTAGCCGCTTTATTCAACTCTTCTAAAATTCCACTAAATTTGAGGAAAACAAACGTCTAAAGTATGTATAACTGCTACATATTAAAGTAATATAAAAAACTTTACGAAATATACCCCAAGTTACAATATATTATATATGTGCTTGCCTGCATGTTAACAGTTAAGCATATCTACATATGAAGTTCAAAGGCAGACAATGCATGCTAACAGAAATGAAATACATGTGGTAATAGAGACCATAGCAACTGAAACTGTAGAACCTATCCAGTATGAACATATAATGCATATCCATTCATAGTATACCTAAAGATCAATTATATTATGAAAAAGTTGAGTATTACAGCAAAGTTCCTCTTCATCTTGAAGTGTTTTTTTCCATTTTTTCTCTCTCAAGTAATGCTTCAGTTACTTCGGGGGGTAAGAAGTCTTTTCCCCTATAAAATACGATGAAATCTTTGTTTCTTGAGAGAATGCTGCCTCCAGTTAATTTATGCAACAAGAGACAATTAAAGAAGATAAGTTTGGGTTTAATGAAATAGACAGATAAAACTAAATTAAATATTGGAGAAAAAGGGATGCAACAGTGATGCATGTATCCAAAGATAAGATACTCATTAGACTATCTCTTTTTATTTTTACACTAGTGTCATTTTGTATTTCTCGAGAATTATACCTAAGGTGCGTTCTTAACGAAGTGTAACGGGGTATTTGAGCGTGCCATTTGAGCGTGGTACTGTAGCGAGCGTGGAATGTGTTTTTAGCTACGAACGGGGAATTTGAGCGTGGTATCTGAGCGTGGTATTTGAGCGTAAACTCGAATGGTAGTAATTAAACACTTCATTGGCCGACTTTGGTTGATTCATGGTATCACGGAAATGCGGAATATGGTACCTCATATTTCGATATGGTGGTAAATATCCAGTCTGAACTGGATAACCCGAATCAACCAAATAATATTGTCCAGCTGAAGGGTTAGGAAAGTTAGAGCTTCTATCGTTTGTAACAGCATTAAAAATTCTACTATAATGTGCAGTCCCTTCCCAACTAGCCATAACATACGTAAACTATAAATCGAAATCACAAACCGCTAAAATATTCGTTGATCCAAGATAAACCAGTGAACTCTGAAGTATTAATCCGCGTCATATGATTTCTCGTTCCATTCCGACACAGATAAACCCCGTACAGATCAATCAAATCGTCGTAATCGGAGGATGAATCGGAGTTAGACATTAATCGAATAAGAAGAAAGAGTTGAAGAAGTTGTTGAAATAGTAGTTGTGAAAGTTGTTAAGAAAGGAGGGGGTGATTTATAGGAAGGAAGAGAAGTTGGAAATCAAGCCATTGGCGTCCGATGCCAACGGCTTGATTTCCAACTTCCCGAAATCGTCCCATTTGAAAGTCGAAGAAGTGCTGACGTCCGACGCGTCGGATTCGTTGGACGCCACAAAAATCCCAAGCGTGCCAAAATTTTGCTGCGAACGCACCCCTACTGGTTAACATTTTAATTTCCATTTAAAATATCCCATAGCACAGGTTTCACCTTGATATCTTCAGCCATTCTTTCACTGGTCGTAAGCTGGACCCCATGCTTTAAAGCAATCTTTACAATGGAACTACTTTCCCATAGCTTCGCAATAGTTGCAGCCAAACCTTAATGTTGCCTACTTCTTCTTATTCGCGGCTGCAATAACTTAAATGCATACAGTTCGGCAACAAACAAAGATCAAGATAATAAAGCTCAACTTACCAAGTGCAACACGAGGAGACAATACTCGAGTGAGTCTCCTCAACGCAGTGCCATCTTTATATCCATGACCAGGCCTAATTCCATAAGGAAGAACTCTAAAAGGCGGCTTATATCCAGGAATAGTTCCTGGAAGCATATCCACATCGATAGGAAATGAATCGGGTAGTGCATCCATTTCACTCTCATATTTGATTTCAGCAGGTTGTTCTATGTTTTCTGTGCTCATTGTTTCATTCTCAGAAGATTGGATGATATCTTGCAAGGTTTTTTGATTAATTTCTGTTGGAAAATACAGAGGCTTGCTACATGCAGAAAGCATGTTGAAATAAAAATAGCTGGGGCGACAATGTGAGAGAATCTCCTACAAAAAAGTCACACTGAAGCATTGATAACTGCAAGATACTTTGCTGAAATAGTACCATATTGGACGGTGGACATTCCAGTTTCGTATTAGCATGTTGGCAGCCTTCCATATGAGAATTGGCTTGAAATGGGTACACAATGGAGGTTTTCAATGTGTTGTATCTACTAGAGCTCCGTGACTACAATTAGTGTGTATATTATTGTATGATTATGTAGTGTAGATTATTATATATTACTTGTAGTTAATTAAGAAACAATTTTATAGGTTCAAACATTTGTTATTTCTTGCTCATTTGGGTTTGTTAAATTAACAAACAATTGTACTATGCATGAGTGATAGGCACATAAAACGCTGAAGCAAAAAGTAGTGCAGCAGGAGGAAGTCGCTTCAGTATTGTATTTCAATCGGGAATAATCTGTATGTATTTTACACTAACCGTGCAATCTATCAATCGATAATTCCAATAATCAATTATTTTATATCTCATCCCTGGCAGGATCATTTCAAAGGATCCTTTAAAAGATAACAAACACAAGAAAGAACTCAAAATTTACAAACGCACCTGCAGTTTGAGCTCAGATTTCAAGTATGTTAATTGTGATATGTTTTGAATTGTGTGGATATTAACTTGCCTGGGTCTTTAATAATATCATCAGTCAGCAGTAAGCCATGATTTCATTATACTCCTACCTGTGTTATTGCAAATGAAATTGGCTTCATTTTTTTTCCTTGTAATGTGTCATAACCAATATCTTTTGGTGACTTAATGCACGGTGAGGGTAGCTAACATCAAATTTAGCTACTAGCATTTGCTTGGTTGATGGGTACAATCTGCATTTTAGCATGCAGATTTTTTGTGGGGAGAGCAACTGCACTAATGTTGCTTACCTGGGCGATTTGAACCTGGTATGTCCAACAGAATTTCAGTGAAAACCAGAGGGAATCGAGTGGTAGCATGCAAATTCTCTTGAACTACATTTGGATCACTGATACGCTGCTGCACTGGAATCATTGGCAGTCGTCAATAGTGTAAACGAATCCCTCGTTCCACAATTTTCTTCTTGAAGTCTGCTTACCCTAATACTTACTCTTATGCTTGTAATATCCTATTGGCATTCTCACTTGTACTGACGCTGGTCTTCTCATAACTTTGTGCCCACACCGTTAGTTCATTAGCAAAATTAGCATCTAAGTATCTTTTCTGATAAATTGCTTTTATTTCTATAGGTCTGTTTGCTATTTTTGAACTAAATTTTTATAGCTTATTGAACTAAATAAATTGTTCTAAAACTGAATACTATTATCTAGCTATTTTTTGTGTGTTTTACAATTTTTAGCATATAAACTGATTATTTACCAGTTTCTTGTTTTAGGGGTTTGAAGGTAAAAGATGTTATCAAAAGGTCCCTTTGTTGCCAGGAATTTGGTGCATAAATGGTGATGTAAGTGATCAGCAGATTATAAGCTATATTATATCATTACAAGTGCAGTTATCTTTGAAACTAAACTCATATATGATGCCACAAAGGTTTTTTACATTTATTTTTGTGCATTGGTTGCAAGCTTATCCCTCTTTGTTTGAATCGATGTGTGATGGCCAGTAAAACAGTCATGCTTGATTCCAATTTGAGACTCTTGGATTCAAAACGGAGTGGTGCATGGTTGGTCGAGGCCAAAGCGCTCGGCTGCATCCGAAAAATAATACAGGAGAAAGAAAGCAGTTCTATCTATAACAGTAGCAAGCGTGTTTTTATTCGGGAAGGAGCACTGTAGCAATTGGGATGCAGTTTGGATTGCTTGCGAAGTGGGCAGGGGTAAGGATTGTTATGGCAAGAAAACTAGAAAATTCATATACTAATTATTTTTTAAATAAGTGTGTTAGTTATATAATAGTTACCATGCAAATATGAGATCCATATGACTAACAGATTTCAAGCTAAAAGTCTCACCACTTGAGACAATGCCTGTGAGAATTCTATAGGGTGTGAGGGAGGGAACGTCTAGCTTGTTAAAAGTTGAAACCCCCTTTGATCAATTTCATCTTTGTGTCACCCTTTTGGCTTGCGGGTATTGGGTTTAGGACTGTTCTACGAGCAGGTTTGTTTAGGTAGAGATTAGGACGGTCTAAATGTTTATTTCATTGAACATGCCAATGTGAAGTTTATCTTCAATTTAATATAAACGTACATAGTTGTATATCGATGAAATGCAGATCTTAAAATTTCTTCTTTTATGAGCATTTCCGAACATTTGAGAAAATGCAGGAATAGAAATTTTAAGTGGTAATTCCTTAACTTTATTTGGAACAATCATAATTAAACAAATTTCTTTTTAATATAACTTTGTACTGTTTAAATAGTTTTTTGACAACCTTTTACGGTTTAAGAGTGCGTTTTCGGCGATGTCTAAGAGTGCGTTTTTTGACAACCTTTTACCGTCTAAGGCTTTAATTTTTGAAGTTTAACATAACAACAGATTATTTTTAAAAGAAATGGAAACAAGATGTTATAACTTTTAATTGCAGGCTTGTTTGAATAAAAATACTCATTTTGTCATTTATGCATATATTTTTTATAATCAGTTTGTTTAATCTGTCATTTTACATATATTATTTTTGACAAATGAGTAATTTTCTTGAAACTGAGCGCTAAGTTTTCTTGAAACTGAGCAACGCTCAATTTCAAGAAAACTGAGCATTGCTTAGTTTGTAACTGAGCGCGTCACTCGGTTTTCTTGAAACTATTTGCAGTATGAATTAATAAGCATAAGTTGCAGTTACCTTATAATCACATAACTATTTGTTAAGCTGGTTAATTGCAGTTGATGGCAAGGTGGCATAAGTTTTTGTTAGGTAGTAAAGGAAGAATGATTGTGGTTGAATGCAAGAGGGTGTGCTGCTAATGGTCTGGAGGAGGTGTTAGTGGTGAAGTAGTATAGGGAATTGCATGGGGGTGGCCAGTCACATGGAGCAAAGGGATTGTTGTTAAACTGTGTTTGTGATATTAGCTGTCGACGTTCATGAATATTTTTAGTATGTATTGTTTTGGTTTGTTATAGTCGTATGTATTGTCAATATTTATGTTTGAATTTATCATGTATGAAATATTATGGGTATATATATTTTGTGATTTGGCTTATGACTTCATTTGTGTACTTAGATTAATGTGACAAGCATGTTTTTTTTTGAATTGTTATAATATATTATTGGAATTAGATATTGTAAACTTTGAATGTTATGGCAGTAAAATGTTGCAATAGAATGTTTTGAATGTTTTTTATAGCAACAAAACGATATTGTAGTAAATAGTAGTGAATTTTCCATAGTGTATTTCGATGCGTCATAAAAACTTTCAATAGCGTTTGGATGCGTCATAAAAACTTTTCATTGCAAGCTTCATAAGCTATAGAAAAGCGGTTGCACCAATATGACTTGTTTAAGATGACAACAAGTATGTTTTCTATTGCAAAAATTACACGTCATAATATCTACCAGACTTTTAATAACATGTTGATATATGACGTTTATAGAATCGTCATAGAAAGTTTTTATGACGGTTTTTAAACGTCATAAAAAGATCTTTTTGTTGTAGTGTGAACACGTGGACTTTAAGCGGTGACACTTAGGATAAGAAATGCGTCTAATGCAAAGACTCTGATGATTTTACCTTAAGTATAACACTTATCCTTCATTGTATGGCCATGTATACATTCTGGTTGAGGACAAGGGATGTCCGCCTTCCTCCTCTATAGAGGGAGTACAGTATTCTTTGTATTATCTTTTTAGTAGCTAGTTATAACTCATGTATTATATTTTTTAAAAAATAAATACTATATACCAAAAAAGGGAGAAAAAAGCCTTTCTCTAATGGCGTACAAAAACAGATTCGTAGTTAATAAACGACTACAAAATATGTAAATGTAAAAAATACAAAAGAGAAAAACCAGCCGAGAGGAGAAACAAAAGCAACTAGCTGAATGCCTCCTCGATAAGATGCAAGGACAGAAAGAACGGTCCTAGCAAAGGCCGTAGAAAAAAAAGAAGTCTCCAAAATCTGCAATAACAAACAGACGAGAGACAGCAAAGGCGCTATTTCAAGGGATCCCAAAGTGAACGCGTCTAAGGAGCCGCCTGATGAAAATACCATCCTATTTTAAGCTACTCTAAGCTATAACATCAGCCTCGATTACCATGCCAAGTCCAATGGACATCTATAAATCTAAGACCTGTACGAGTAGAAAACATTATAAGATCTAAAGGGGGGAAGGTGAAATAAGCAATAACAAACAACTGATAGAATCATCCAATCCCCGCATGCGGAGCTTGGGAGGGGGAGGGGGGGTAAGATATGATATCTAAAGTGCGTGTCAACCGAATAGAGCGGGAGCCAACAACTCCCGTGAAAGTCCTACCACAGAAGGCAAGGAACATGTTGTTTCTTACCTTTCGTATGATAGTCGGAGGGTCCATAGGAGACTTGTCGTAGATGGCCTTATTCCGCAAGCACCAAAGGTGCCAGTAGATAAGACAAGGAATCAGACGAAAAAACGTAGAATACACAGATTTTCCTGAGATGCCGGACCATCAGTCTCTCAGTAAATCTTCCAGGGAAGAGGAATTGTCTCGGAATCCAACCAAGTTCTCATGTACTATATTGCATTTGTTACTTGTTGTAATGAAAAGTGGACTAATCACTATAAAAACAGGTTGGCCATACCCAAAAAAATATTAACATCTCTCCTTCTTTTGTTATAATAAAAAATAGTAGTAGTAATTGAAATAGCAGTGAATTTTGATTAGAATTTATGGAATCAAATTAAGAGGGAAAAATATTGTAACAACCTGAAACTCTAAAACCAATTTAAAATTTAAGTTTAATCTATTTTGATGAATTTTGAATCGAAATTGCTTATTTTTACTTGATAAAATTTGAAAATAATTTTAAATTCAGTGTTAATGTTTAATTTGACTTAAAACAAGGTCATTAAAATTTTTAAATCAATTAAAAAGATCAGATTTTGGAAATCGACATTTAAAAGCTATATCAATGACTTGAAAAATGACCATTTTAAAGATAGTCTCAGAATCCGACGAAACCCCTTTTATTGGATCCGGAATGTTCAAATATGGTAGAATCCAAAATTTCAAGTCAAACGGAGTTCATATGTGAGAGAACGGTATATAACCGTAAGTTGAAAATTCAATCAATTTCCAATTTAAGCTGAAAATAAGGCCATTTTTCTAACGGTCTCCAAATTCGACGAGACTAGGTTTGTTGGAACCGTAATTGCATAACATAGCGATATTTCAAATTTAGTAATTTTTGGAGTTAACGTGTGGCCGTGAGACTGGAACGAAGTTTGCACGTTGGAATTAATTGTCAATTCATGAATAGTGCATACCCAATTAAAATTTGAAACCTTACTCCCTCTCCCCTCCACTTGGCACTCTCCCCTTGAATTGTGCATACATGACATGTTTTAGGCTTAATAAAGTTTGGTTAAGGCTATACTCTTCTTCCGTTTTACAAAACTCACTTAAGAGCTTGGAAAACTAATTAATGGAAGCGAGCTTCCTTACTCCTCCTCTTCCCCCCCCCCCCCCCCACACCGCCCTAGGAGGATACCACCACCTCCTCCCACGGCTGCGCCACATCAGCAGGCGCCACCACAGGCCTGGTCGTGGCCCACAATCCCTCCCCTCCTCATCTCTCCTCCTTTAACCCTTCCAAAGCAAGAAAGGTGCTACCTTTAGCCTCCTACTCTAGTGCAACCACCTCTAAGCTTATCTACTTGGCTCTTAAGCGCCATGAGGCACCCCAAACCCACGCCACAGCTCGCACCTCCGCTGTCCAGATCTGGTCAGAGCTTCCCATGGGACCCACGTGTCCGCAAACCCATAAAAATCACAACTTTTCATCGTATAACTTGTGTTAGCGCGTGTATAAGTGTTGCCGAGAAGTATGGGGGATGATTTGGTGAAGAAAGACACGATTTTTAGCTCGTGACAAGGGTGTGGAGTGTCGACGATGAAGTATCGTGATGTTGGAGTGCTTGTGGTGAGAATTTACCGTTTAAAATAATTAGTTTGCGTAGTTAAATCATAAATAAGTTGTTAAATGTGTGGTTGACGTAAATATACAAACTTGTAAAATACGTAACTCTTTCATATGAACTCGAATAGTTACTTTGGAACCGTATCGACGAGAGCTTCGCAATGAAATTAATTTGGACTGATTTAGAGCTCGTCTCAACTTTTGGCGGAAGTAAATGTCTGATTCAGTCAATCGACCGTTTACAGTTATTTAGCGACAAACAACCAAAGTGAGAACTCTTTCACTCAAATATTTTGTACAGTTATTTATTTTTATAACTGGAAATATATTGATTGCCAATGCTAATTTTTATTAAATTAATTATCATAAATTGTTATATGGTGCCTGATAGCTCACATCACAGTTGTTTGCAAACCCATGGATGAATGGATGATTATTTATGTTATGATTTGAATATGAATTTGAAATAATTAACATGTTTAAAATGACGTTTAATTATCTTTGGTAGTTGAAATTGGATAAAAAAATCCATTTACAAGTCGAACGGCTTGTTTATGATCACCCGTTTAAATAATATCGATTACACTACACCATAATGGCCAATTGGCAAATCTTATTTTTTTCAACTGCCAGCACTTATGTGTTGTAGACTACTGACACTTATATGTGTTGCGGTAGCAAAAATGTGTCACCAAAAATGTGCCAACACTTTTATGTGTTGTTATGCTTGGTCAACTCTTATTTTCTAAGGGTAAGTTGCCAAACATAACCCTAATCGGATGCTCAACGCTTAGTCCTCAACACTTATTCCTCTAAGGCCGCGTATCTTTCCCTTTTTTGGATCTATCATTAAAACCTTATCTTTCGGTTTCTTCATCTGCAGCGAAAAAAAGCCCTCCATCGACGATAAAATCATGAAATACGCAAATCAAGGTTGCAAGTTCGCGAGTGATTGAAGGAGGTTCGAATTCATTGAGGAGTGCGAGTGGGCTGCCGGCTGTGGTGATTTTGGGGAACAGAATTATCTTTGATTTGAGGTTACTCAGGCATTCGGGTGAGATTCGGCGATTAGGAGAGTCACGGTTTAGTTCAGATTTTGTATAATCATTATTATTAGTTCAGATTTTGTATAATCATTATTATTAGTTTGATAAACGTAGGTTGTTCATGAAGGCAAAGTCTAGTTGCATTTCCATTGTTCTTGACAGTTGCTTTTCGAGCATATGGCGGCACCTTGACCGCTGATTCTACCTTTTCCTTGGATGGTGAGTCCGTCTATGTACTGGAAGTCGAGCCATTTTTTCATGTATTTTCCATATATAAGGACTAAATAACTAGGACAAATTGTGCTAAGGATGCATAATTGCTACTTTTTCTTTCTAATATCATATAGATAACATGATGTTGTATTATGGTATTTACATAGGCCAACCTGAATTCTCTGATTCTAAACATTTGACTAATTGAATTTGTTGTTGATACTTTAAAGCATTTTGATGGCAATCGCTGCACAACTTACTGCTCTGGCATAAACAAAAAACATCTGCCTCCCTTGGTTATCAAAACTCTCACCTTATAATCTTTAATTTTATTTCTCTTCCATCCGAGTGGTTGAGCCTATATATGCATAACTACTAAATAAACAATTAGAGCTTTCAGGTTGCTTCTCAATCTAGTTATGAGAAACATATATTGGATCGGCTGCATAACTAGCCTTGATAATCAGGTGCACCACTTGACTCTTATGCTTACCACTTCAATAGTTATCCACTACTACTGAATATAACCAAAGAAATGGCTGCGGTCCAAGTGCTGACAGAAGGACTTGAGCAAACTACAGCTCTTTGCAGGTGCATTCTTGATTCTCAGTCAATTCCGCTAACTGGTTATGTGATGAAGTAATTACTCGAATCGAAAATGGATTATCAATCTTGAAGCAGATGGATCCCAGGTATATGTATATGCGATGAATCAATTAGAATGTTTATGCACTTCATAATGATGTAATCATATCCATGTATGTTAGTGTATGTGTTCAATAATAGTTCTTTAAGTTATGTTAGAAAGTGAGAACTCAAATACGATAACAACTTGGCTGATAACAGTACGAAGAGGAATATGAACAAAAGTGGTTGTTGATTCACCGTTTGATGATAATCATCGGTGGAGGAAATATGGGGAGAAATCGATTTAGAAATGAATACAGTTTAAATTATCTAAAGTACTATTATACAAGTAATCTTGGTCAAATAAAAATCTACTTATAATGTCTGACTCAGCAGTATGCAAAGTACTATCACATAGATCTCGACCTTCGGCCCTCTCGTCCACGTCGAAGTCGTTGCACCCCTCAAACACTACTTCAAAGGTGAGTATTTCTCACAATTTACTTTATACTAGTATTTTAACGTCAGTTTAAACTAAATATGATAGTGAATGCCTTGTTGATTAGCCTTGAGGTTTGTTGGCCGTGAATTTGATAATGTGCTATTATTTGGGTTTTGAACTGCATGATGTTATATTTAAATGTCTAGTTGGGTTGTTTTGGCCATAGTTTTAGAAAAATTTGTCCCTAAACTTGTCACTTACCTATGAGACTTGGCATCCTTGCCTGTATTTGAGGCCTTAAGTATTGTTGCGGTCACTGTGTATTTTTGGTGCACTGTGCACTTGAGCCCTTGTCACATGCCTATGCTATGTACATATTACTACACCATTTGACCGTGTACCTAGTGCTTTATTTGCTAACTTTTGTCCATGTTATAATTGTGGCCTAGTTTTCCAGTTAGAACTACTTTCTTCGTGCATTTTATATATTTATATACATAAACCTTGTGTCTATAAGTATATAATATGCGTTTCATAATATGTAGACTCATTTGTAGGTCTCTCCATTTGTATTTATGACTGGATATATATGGGAATACCAGCGTGTTTATGTATATACATATATATGTTTTATATGTATGTATATATATACACCACTATTGTTACAAATATACACTCAGTTGCTTTCAAAGATCGGTAGCTAACGTTATTACCTTGCATTATTTGGAAATCTGGACATTGGTTACCATTATGAATTATTTTAATTACACTTGACAATTTGGACTTTCAAATCCGCCTTAAATTTAATAACTGAAACCAAACATATACTTGGCTTAGAATCATGTTCTGGCTTGTTTTTGTAAACATGAACATACACGCAACGGTTCACGCCTTTGTTCATTTAAATATTGTGTTTTTGCGTGTGTGTACATACATACATACATACATATATCCATTAGCCTGCATATATGCGTGTAGCATGCATGTTGGTATTCTCTTGATTCACATGCACTGTCAATGTTCCATATAATGACGTATATTAATAATCATAGCTCCATTATTAAATTGAATGTTAAATTTTTTTGAGGACAATACATAATAACCTTTTTTTGGGTATGTATATGCATATATATTATATGTATATATATCCCCATGTGTAAAAGAAGTATCTCATCATCTGTAGGTCTTGTAACCCAGACTAGCAGACTACCAAGTTCAGTTCTTTAGTACACTTTTATATATTCTATATCATTTTCAACATAAATGGAAATGTAGGAACACCCTGTCCTATGCCCTACATCTTGGAATGCATGCGCTGCTTTGGTATTACGCACGCTGCTAATTTGTGTGCCTTGTTTATAAAATCTGAGGCACAGATTGGATATATGTATGTATGTATGTGTGTGTGTGTGTATATATATATATATATATATATATATATATATATATATATATATATATATATATATATAGAAGTAAACAATCCAAATAAAAAGGTTATTACCTTAGACAAACAAAAACACATATGTTATATAAAGGATAATAATTATACACATAAAGTACATTCAGAATCCGAACATATGAACACAATTA
Organism: Allium sativum; assembly: GCA_030737875.1. NCBI lineage: Eukaryota > Viridiplantae > Streptophyta > Magnoliopsida > Asparagales > Amaryllidaceae > Allium > Allium sativum. The sequence continues at coordinate 51,809,370 of CM060909.1, read as the reverse complement.
CAGATTTAATTATAGAATTAAGTAAAAATTTAAATCTCTATAATGAAAAACACTATAACCTCATGCAATTAGTCCTTGAAGGAATAATTGAGAAAAATAAATTACTAAAACAAATATCAAATAACCAAGATTATTTGAAAACTAACCTACATAAAATAGACTATTTTGAAATAACCCTTAAACAACTCACAGAAAAATTTAAAGTTATAAAACTAAAAGAGTTCCCCAATAAAAATGATATTATAAAACTCAAAAATTTAATGGAAGAAAATAAGCCTAAAGATATTGAAATACATTCTAAAGAATTAATAATGAATTTAAAAGAACAATTTGACTTACAGATACAACAGATTGAAAAAATGTTAGAAGAAATAAAAAACTTAATATTAAGTTAATGAGTTACGAAAACAAATATTATCAAGAAGCAGTTAAATTCGTAGAAGCAAACTACAAATTCACAGACCCAAATATAAATGTAGGATATAACAAAGATGAAGTTTCAGGAAAAAGTGATAAGATACAAATATTGCAGAATAATATAATAATAGCCATGCTAACTCAAATACAAAACAAAATAGACAATATCCAAAAACAAATGTTTGATATAGACAAAAATGGTAAAGAACAAGAATACGAAATAAATAAGCTTACAGAAAGCTTACATAAGATGAATTTAGGACCAAATGATCCCACAACACATATTACAAGTAGAAAAACTAAAATTAATTTCCTTATGTATAAAAAATTTGACCAAATATGAATAATAGAAGACTATCTTTTACAGGACCATCTAGGACAATAACAGATAGACCAACAGAATCAAATAGTTTATCACCCACAGGTTGGATTGATAACATGTTAAGAAGAACTAATAATACACAAGCTCAATTAGAAGAAATAATTGACTTAGACAGAGACATAGAAATATTTTCGAACAACCAATTAAACTTTCTAAATCCTAGGGAAATCTATAGAACAGGACTATTTACAACAGTAACAGGACTATACAGACACCATAGGGAAGAAATACTTTCTATCCCAGATGGAACACAACAAATAATAAGTTTAATGTCACAAGAGGCTATAAAACAACTAAAAATCCAGAAATATAAATTAATCCACTTAGGACTAATAGTCATAGGCATAAGAGGATTAGTTAGACAAAAAGTTGGAACAAAGCTATTGTTAATACTAATTGATGATAGACACCAAGATATGGATAAAGCTATATTTGGAATGATGGAAGTAGATATGAATAATAATATAGGTATTGTTTACATAGCTCCAAATTTTAGTATGACAATAAATGATTTTTACAAACATATAAAAATAATAATACAATCCAAAGGATTTGAAAACTTTATAGGAAAAAATATTTTATTAGATATAACATTTTTGGGAAAATGTATGTCCAGATATACACCAAAAATAAAAATAAGATTAGATAAGGTAATAGAAACCTTAAACTCCACAGGAATAAGTTTTATAAAACCAATGGAAATAGATTCCTCTATTCTTGCTGGTCATGAATGGAAAATAGAAAATCCTAAAAACACAACAACAACATTAAAACCAAATGATGTTGTAACATATAATAATTTAGACAAATCCATGTCTATAAGATTCAGAGACTATGGACCATCAAACCAACAAGAAATTGAAACTGATGAAGAAACAGAAGAATTAAACAAAAGAATAAATGGATAAAATAATATACCCAAAAGAATTAGGGATGGTTCTTGAACCATCCGAAATATATGAATTAGAACAAACCTTAAGGTCAACAAACCAAATAAATGAAAATACATTTGTTTACATAGATGACGAGAATAACATAAGGATAAGAGAAATACATAATCTTGATGATTTCTTAGAAGATTCAAGAAGAGACAATAAAGAAACCATAGAACACAGTATTCTAGAAGATATAATATCAGAATTCACTGAACACATGGAGCTAGTTGACCATGAACAAACTGCTAGTTCAGGAATAACATATCCAAATAGAAATCAAGACCAACCAATGCCTTACGATGTAGGACAACCACCTAGACAACAAGTAGAACCATACACAAATGAAAATAAAAATATAAGAACAACTGGAAAAAGAATACCAAATGAAACTTCCTTTTTCAAAAATAACTCGGTTATCCTAAATGTAACAGAATGTCATCCACAGCTGCTAGATACTTATCTAGAACAATGGACTGCTGCTATAGCAAGAGACTATACAGCAAGACATACGAATATTAATTCTGGTGAAGAAATGATAAGAATAGCAGAAAATTACTTAGGTGACATAGCTAAAGCTATATGGGAAGCATACAAGAAAAACTTTCCAGATGAAATAAACGTTCTAGTAGCACAAGGAAGCAATATATATAATTTTGCTTATTCAATACATAGGATAATAACAGGAAGAGAAGTAAATACAGGAACAACTATTAGACAACAAGAAGCTATGCGTGACCTTGAACAAATCCAATTACTAGATTGGAAATACATAATAAAATTCTTAAAAGAATTTTTACATTATGCAACTATTTCAGGAAATTATTACAGTACTGAAATAGGAAATAGACTATTTTCCAAATTACCAGGTGATTTGGGAAAAGAAATACATAGGTCTTGGATAGAATGTTACCAAGATAAACCGGAACATCTTCCTAAAGGATATGATAACATAGGAATAAGAATAACGCATATAATTTCAGAATTAAAAAAGAAATGCACATATATACAAATCCAAAGAGAGTTAAAACAGAAAAACTATGGATTTTGTGGACAAATATATACCCCACAACAATATGGAACAAGAAATTACAAAATAGACAATAAACCCAAATTTAAGAAAAGATATGCTAAAAAATATTATCTTAGAAAATCAAATGCTAGAAAACCTTATCTAAATAAAGAAAAACATGTGAGGAAATACAACCCCAGAAAAACATATACAAATACCATTACATGTTTTGCATGTAATCAAACAGGACATTTATCCTCTTCTTGTCCCAAAAAACATAATCTTTTTACACGTGAATCAAATCTTGTTGATTCAGTTAAAGAAGACTTACTAGAAATTGCTTCTGATGTCTCAGAAACATCAACAATATATTCAATAGTATCTCTAGAAGGATTAGAAGAAGAAGAACAAATAAGTTCGGCAAATTATACACTAATTAATGAACTAACAAATTTTGAAGAAAACACACCAAATGAATATATGTTTAATATGGTTAATAAAGACATATGTACCCATAGCTTCAAATTTAGAATGGGAACAGATACAACAAAATGTGAATTTTGTCCTTGGTATCCTGCATTTGACAAAAGATATAAATGTACAGAATGTACCATGGAAATATGTCAAATTTGCGCAAAAAATAAATTTAACATAGAACCACCAAGAGAAAACAAGATAATATATACAGATAGAAATAAGATAAACGAAGAAAGAATAAAAATCCTAGAAGAAAGGATAAATAATTTTGATTTAGAAATTGAGGAAATAAAAATAAAAATACATAATATTGATAAAGGAAAAATAACAACTAGTGAGGAAGAACTAATCACAGATAATAATCTAAACAATATTGATATACCAATCAATATTCCATTAATATGCAATACAGGAAATTTGAAAGAATTAAGAGTTCCAACAAAAGTAAATATAAAAGGAACTGAAATAAAAATTTTAGCATTTATAGATACAGGAGCTACTAGTTCAACTATATGTTCTAGTATAATACCTCTAAAACATGTCACGAAAGCAGAAAAACCAAAACAAAGTATGCAATTTGACGGAACTACAAAAATATGTACAGATATAATAAAAAACATAAATATAAGTTTTACAAATACTTGTGATGAATGGTCACCACAATATAATATAAAACAAGTATGGGTTCTAGAACTTAACTTAGACGGAATAAAACTAATTCTAGGATTAGATTTCTTATTAAGTGATAATGGATCTTTTTCATTTAACAAAGATTATTTACAAATTTCAAAAAAGACTACATTAACCCCAATACTATCAGAATATGCAATAGAAAAGCATAGTGGAAATAACAAAGATAATAGACAAAAAAAATGCAATTGCCCAGTACCAGGACAATGCAATTTACTAATAAAAGAAAACGAACTAACAAATACTAATGCAGAAAATGAAGAAATAAAATATGATGAATTTGAAAGCTTAGAACTTACTCTAGATTTAATAAACCCAAACAAATTAAGTAAAATTTTACTAAGTACTGACGACATAAACCAAATTATTAGCAAACTTGAAAAATTAGAAATCATTGGAGAAAAACCACTAAAATATTGGGAAAAAGATTCTATTTATTGTAAACTAGATATAATTAATCCAGATATTACAATCAAAACTAGATCACCCAAATATGATAACTGGATGATGGAAGAATTCAAAATGCACATAGACATTTTAAACGAATTAGGAATTATAAGAAAGACGGATTCTAGACATAGAACATCAGCTTTTATAGTACAAAAGGAATCTGAAAGAAAAAGAGGTCAAAGTAGGATGGTTATGGACTACACAAGATTAAATGACAATACAAATGAAGACGGATACTGCATTCCAAATAAAGATGTACTAATCAACAAAATACAGAATAACTATTGGTATTCCAAGTTTGATTTAAAATCAGGATTTTGGCAAATAAAAATGCATCCAGAATCAATACCTTGGACAGCCTTCACTTGTTCAGAAGGACATTATGAATGGCTCGTCATGCCATTTGGACTAAAAAATGCTCCACAAATATTCCAAAGAAAAATGGATAACATCTTTAGACATTGTAGTAAATTTACATGCGTATATATAGATGATATACTAGTTTTTTCAAAAACAAAAAAAGAACACATTTCACATTTATATACAGTATTTAAACTTTTTGAAACCCATGGACTAATAATTTCTAAAAGAAAGATTGAATTATTTAAAAATACAATTGATTTCCTAGGAGTAAAAATAGGAAAAGGACAAATAGAATTACAACCACATATATCCAGGAAAATATTAGAATTTCCAGATAAAATAGAAAATTTAAAACAATTACAGTCATTTTTAGGATTAATAAATTATGCTAGACCATTCATACAAAATTTATCCAAATACACTGGACCTTTATATAATAAAGCAAGTCCCAAAGGCAAAAGAGAATTTAATAATGAAGACATAAAACAAATCCAAAAGGTAAAAGAACTAGCAAAAAATCTAAAACCATTAACCTTACCTTTATCCACTGACTATTTAATCATAGAAACCGACGGCTCCTCCTTAGGATGGGGAGGAATATTATTAAGTAAAAAACACAAAACAGACCCTAAATCTACTGAAAAAATTTGTAGATACACTTCAGGAACATATAAAGAAAAGGGTTATATGACTTCATTAGACTATGAAATACTAGCAATAATATATATTTTAGAATCATTCAGGCTTTTCATAATATCACAAAAGGTAATAACAATCAGAACAGACTGTGAATCCATAGTAAAATATGCAAATAATAAAAAAGAAAAAAGCATAATAAATAACAGATGGTTAAAGTTCAAAAATGCAGTCTTAAATTGTGGTGCCCAAATCATTTGGGAACATATCAAAGGTAACTTAAACATACTACCAGATAAATTATCAAGACTGTTTATTGATATTCTTGAAGATTGTGATTCTTAAACAGGGAAGACGAAACAAAAATGTCTCACACAAAACCAATGACAAATAGCGGGTTATTTCTGAAGACATACAAACAAAACAGATTCAACACAAATGTCCATCTAACTGAAGAACAACAGTCTATATGCGACAACATATGGAACTTATCCACAACAGGAGCAGACAACAGTAGAAAACTCAGTATCTTATACACTCTTGTTGACATGTTCACAAACAAAGAGAAAAAGAAATTCACACATTATGGCCTGTTTAATGGACCAAGTGCAGGTATATATATCTCTTGGGAAGAAATGATACCAAGACTAAAAGAACTTGAACAACTCCCCAAGTATGGGATACCAATTTTCAAAGGATATAACGATTATGAGACAGCAAAGGAAGCTATAGAAAAACAGCTTGGAAAAGACTACATAGTCTCAGATAGCATCAAACAATTACAAATTATAGCTTCAGGAGTAAACATAAAAGAAGAAGACTTAACCCCTACAGAATTGAGCCTGAGGCCCAAGACATCATTTGCAACAATAACAGCCAAAGAAGTACAAAAGGGAAAAATGGTCCAGCTTGGTCGTATTCCACAGATTACTCCAACACAAACAAAAAACAAGACAATCTGTTTTCCTGAAACCTTCAACAGAGAAATACATTTCCTACAGACCACAAAAGAGCAAAATGCCACCACATACAAAGAAATCTATTCATTATTGACAAAGATCTCTACACAGAAAATCCCTGGGTTTAAGATTACATGGGAAATAATAAAAAACCAAAATATCCCATGTACAAAACAATTTACAGATTGTAAAGATTTTTCCACAGATTGCAGGTGCACAATAATTGCATCCATGCCTCTTATAAGCCTGAGACTCTCACAATACAAATATCTAGTACACAACAAATTCACTCTGGATCCTGCCACTTTACTGAACTACGGATTCATCAAAGAACTATACCTAAATGGATGGCATCAGACAGATTTGCCAGAACCGCTCAATTCAATCACAGATTATTTCACAGAGATTCTTGATACAGAACTACATCTTGGGATTACAACAGTCCCTCCTCATTATGGAAATGACATAATAGACCCATCAAGACATATAATCAAAATCAAAGCAGAAAACTTTGATTTAGATTTTCCGATTTGGGAAGAACATACAGAGCTAACAGATAAGTCTACACCAAAAATGAATGAACAACAACATTATGAAAGGTACCGTGCCTACATAATAGGAAGAAACCTAAATTGGGAGAACACAGACAAAACAAATTTCAAGCTATATGCAGAATCACAAGTAACAAAGATATACATATCAAGACAAATAGAAGAATTTGGCCCAGAATATAGGCCTTTTGACATCTTTCATCCCAGGCCCAACACCATAAATATCTACAAAAAACTACAAACAAAACTTCCAGAAGACAATGGATCTACAAGCAGCAAAGAGATAGAAATGAAAAAAGAAATCCCCGACATAATGTGACAGCACTAATTGGTGGACAGCTATAATGTGACAAGCACTAATTGATCTACCTAAACAAAGGACATACGTGGAAAGGCATTCCATATTATTCTCCACGAAGCTTCATAGTGGGAAGATACTTTAAGATATAATATTACCCACGAGCACACATGGTAGAATAAAAAATTAGTAGTGGAAATGTATGCTGTAATATTATTAGCTGTATATAGACAGCTGTGTGTTTATTTTATGTGTGTAACCGGGTGCATATGGCTATAAAAAGCACCCATATCTTGTAAGAAGGATCATCGAAGTTTGTAAAAATAGTTGTAAGCATTAAGAGTGAAATAAAAATTTCTTATGCAATCTCTGTTCACATATCTTTTAATGGCGTTCTCTGGAAACATGAACTAAACATATAAGGCGTGGATCAAAGAAGAAAAGTAAAGCGGCCTCGGTACGATCTTTATCTTAAATATTTACATGCTTAAGTGTTTTATTTATTATGTTCAGGATTATTCTTTATAACAAATTTCAAAAGACGTAAGCTTGTTTAAGGAACTAAGTACCCTTTTTAAGGCATTAGTCATGAGGACGTTAGCCGTTTAGGGGAAGTCGTTCTTAGAGTGAAAAGGTGAGAATTTGCTATACTAAGAGTATCCTGATAGTTTTTAAAAAAAACACTAATCCATGTTAGAATACCGTCATAGTACCCGCTTTACTTAGTATTCTCTGATTCATGTCTTCCTGTTCAAATTAAATCATCAAAGCAAAATTACGAATTTACTAATGGAGTTTTTACAAAACCATTTAGAAGAAGAATTTCTTACAAAAATAATTTTCGTCTTAAAAAATACAGACTTAACAGAGAAAGACCAGTACACTATTGCAAACATATTTAAAAGCAAATATACAACTGAACTCGTAGATTTAACAGACTCTTGCTTAAACCTACTAAAAGTACTAAATGAAGTAGATATTTTTCATTATCTTAATAGAACACAAAACAAAAATATAATTTTAAGTCAAAGATTTTTAGATTCGTTTCATCGAGAATGGACAAATCTTATAGAACAACAAGAAGAAAGAAACAGATCCACAGATTATGATTATGATTTTGATATGGATCTGTATCATGATCTATAAATGCTAGGACAGAAAAAATTTCAGGAGCCTAAACCAAAAATTAGAAGACTCTGAGAAAAGAAGGAGTTCCTAATTCCCGGTTTAGACATCCACTTAGTGCACCCTTGGGTTTAACCTACAAGCTGCCACTAAGGTAAAAAAAAAAAAAAAAAAAAAAAAAAGAAAAAAAAAAAAGAGTATTATTTCGAAAAAATTACTAGATTACACAATCAATATAGTATTATTCTACATAAGCAGACAGAAAATAAAAACAAGTACTCCACAATAAAAATTTATTGGTATCTATAGCATAATTCTACAGCACACATATGCATTATTACTATTCATTTACAAATACTATTCACCTGAATGCTATTACTAAATGCCTCTAAAGAAAACATATAATTACTCTATTCTACATATTATTACTAATATCTTAGAACTATTTATAGATATGACTTTATATTTAATTGGTACTATAGTATATCTAGTAGAAACGCTAGATATACTAGACATACCATTACATGAAATGACCAAATCTTATTTCTTTGAAGAACTGGATTTCATATACCATGGTCTATGCACAAGGTTTTTATAAATCACTATTTATATATATCTGTCCTATTTATTGGTATCAGAGCTTAAAAGATTACTAGGCCCAATCAATACAAAATAAAACATGAATTATAAAAAATTCAGCTATTTGAATTTAGAAGTAAACAATCCAAATAAAAAGGTTATTACCTTAGACAAACAAAAACACATATGTTATATAAAGGATAATAATTATACACATAAAGTACATTCAGAATCCGAACATATGAACACAATTACAGATTTAATTATAGAATTAAGTGAAAATTTAAATCTCTATAATGAAAATATATATATATATATATATATATATATATATATATATGAACATGGGCATTAAAATGTATATATGTGGGTTGTGTAGAATGTATTGGTAAATATTACTGTTACCCGTGTTTGTGGAACATGAATACATGTCGTCCATATATATTTACCCTGTTGTAAACTGAAATGTACATTTGTTTGACCATGTTTGCCTGGTTCTGCAAAATCGGTAATGCACACGACATATATTAGTTAGGTTAGTTTATGCTAACTACGGATATTTAACATTTGGTTGTGAATGAGCACTGACACAAATTTACTATACCTTGTCACCACATCAAACCTGGTGTACACACCCCATGGCTATTTTTGTTAAGTTCCAACCCTAGAATGCATACTTCACAGTCCCCTATTACCTTGGGTAAACTGAAATTATTTTTCTTCTATGAAACTTGTCATGCACTAACATATTTTAATGGTATATATATATGGTTGTGCACACGCCCTTGTGTATTGAACTTACATGTAGTTATATATAATTATGACTACATCATTTTTTAATGAAATATAGAAGAGAAGGGCACCCTGTTGCCATTCCCATACCCTTGCTTTAAATTGAACAGTGCCATTTACTGTTGCTTGGTCCCTTGCGTGACCCAGGGCCGGTTCTGTTGTTTGGGATGGCCTAGGCGAGGTTAGGAAAATTGAGTACTAATTCTTGCATTGCCAAAAAATAACCCAAGCAGAGAAGGTATGAATGATTTTCATGAGCTATATAATCATTCAAAGAGAGGGTGAGGAAGAAAATCAGTGCTATATGCGAAGGAAGAGAAGAAATCTGAAAGATGGGGTAGAAAAACCACTTGCACAAGCAATATAGTCATGCAAAAGAAGCCAAAAACAAAACAGAACGAAAGAGCAGCGAACTAGCTGACAGTCAGAATCGAGCCCAGATCCAATTACCAATCATATACATGCACAACCAAACAACCAACGCAGTATTAATGTCTTATTTTAAACCATCAACTTATATATTTAGACCATAATGTTCATCTTCACCATCCTCCTCCTTGATGGTTGCCCCATGGAGGTGGGTTGCCCTAGGCAGGCGCCTGCTCCGCCTAGCCCTGGAGCCGGCCCTGGCGTGACCTTAAACATATGTTTGGCTGTTGTGCTTTGTTTGCGTTGAAACCTGAAGTATATATATAACTGGATTTTTCTGCATATATAAGAGTTGGCCATGTAGATCTAAACCTGGTGAAATTTTGAACGTGAAAACTTGATTTGTTCTCATACCCTATCTCGTTATTTAATATATATATATATATATATATATATATACATGAGAAGAGTTCCGCTACACCTCTTATATTGCACGTGAACTCTCCCCCTTAATCTCCACCACCCATTTCCCCATTCATTCTCTCTCTTCCCATTTCAATATTATTTCTTAGTGGGAAGAGATAAAATGAGTGGGGAATGAGTGGTGGAGATTAAGGGGGAGAGTTCACGTGCAATATAAGAGGTGTAGCGGAACCCTCCCCTATATATATATATCCTTGCTGAGTTGGAAACATGAATTGTAAGTTATTTGATTGTATAACTAGATTTTTATTTGACCAAGATTACTTGGAAATTCGTACATACTGTTGTTTTGATTATGTGATAGTACTTTGCATACTGCTGAGTCATACATTATAACACGAATACAATTTAAATTATCTAATAATCATCGGCTTGTAGCTTTGTTTTGATTATGTGCATACTGTTGTACGCACATCGTGTGTGTATTGCCCGAGCAGCGTGCGGGATATATATGCAAATGTTGTTGGAATTTAGACATAGAGAGGAGGATAGAAATAAAACGTAGAATAAATGAAAGACTACATTTTTTATTATTTCAATTTTCTTCATACAACTTAATTACAAATGAGAGAATACAACTCTTTTATAAGATAGCCAAGTATCTAGAGTCTTCTTATTCTAGAGTTTTCTTTTATTCTCTAATTTCTACTTTCCTCAACAAAGCAACTGTTATAATTCTCCATCTGATAAATATAAAATTTCTTACCATATATTTTAACTTTCCCTTAATACAATAATTAACTTTATTCCATAGTGTTTCCTATTAAAACCAAATTTATTTATTTCCTTAAAACCAAGTTTATTTCCAACATCCTCGCTTAAACTTGGTTTTACTACTTCAAACAGATTCCTTGATTCGAAGCACTTTCTCTTCGATTTGTGATGCACTCTCTCATCACCTTCAAAAATTAACGAAGCACTTTCTCTTCGATTTGTGATGCACTCTCTCATCACCTTCAATTTTTTTAAATATTGGAGCACTTTCTCTCCATGGTGCACTTTCTCACCCACAACTCTAAAATAAAATTTCTTCCATGACCACTTGTGCCATGTTCTCTTTCTCTTCATTTGGTGCATCAACATCTTCTACAATATCATCTTCGATCTTCTTCTCAGTCTTCTTCTTCATCTTTGATCTTCTTCCTCTTAATCTTCCTTCTGATTTTTTTTTTTTTGATCTTTTTCTCACTCTTCTTCCTCTTAATGTTCCTTCTGATTTTTTTTTTTTTTTTTTTTTTTTTTTGGCTTCCTAGAGATCTCTCTATCCTCCCTCGTTAACCTAGCTCTGATACCATGTTGGAAATTTTGATATAGGGAGGAGGAGATAGATAGAACATAGAAAAATTGAATGACTACATTTTTTTATTGCTTCACTTTTTCTTCATACAACTTAATTACAAATGAGAGAATACAACTCTTTTATAAGATAGCCAAGTATCTAGAGTCTTCTTATTCTAGAGTTTTCTTTTATTCTCTAATTTCTACTTTCCTCAACAAAGCAACTGTTATAATTCTCCATTTGATAAATATAAAATTTCTTACCATATATTTTAACTTTCCCTTAATACAATAATTAACTTTATTCCATAGTGTTTCCTATTAAAACCAAATTTATTTATTTCCTTAAAACCAAGTTTATTTCCAACAAATGTGCATTCATATGCTGGTGTACCCTGCTCTTTTATTTCCACTTCGCACAATCACTTTCGTAAACAGATTTTAGGTTCTATCTTTTGTGTATTACCTTTTTTCTTGCCGCATTTAGTTGAACATCTGGTTTTGTTTGCATTTTTTTTAATGTCTGACTCATGTCTTTGTAAAGTAGGTCAACCTTACTAAATAGCTGTTAACCTTTATATGTTTTTATTTAACCTTAAAATTTACATAAATTTTGATATGTGCATATTTCCAGTTCCACTGTTATGTTTTCTTTATTATTTACTTATGATCTGTAATGTGAATTAGTCAAACTTTTTATTTTCTCAAACTTTATTCCAGTTCTACTTGGATATGCATAGTTCTATCCTGCCAACTTGGGGATCTTATTTTTGTAACAGGTAATTTTTTTCTATGTTAAACAATCGTCTTCTAACATTGCATTTAATATATATACAAGTATGATGCAACTGAAAGTAGCAAACCGAAAACCTCTGAACTGTGACTTTAGATTGGGTATCGTTAACGCATGATTTTATACGAAAATTATGTAACATTAGACATTTTATACGAAAAACACACAAACCCTAAGCTTTGATTCTCTAACTGTAGTAATTATCACTTACAGGTCTGAGTAAATCAAATAGGGAATTAGATATATTTTACGCTTCAACTATCAACATATTTGGTTACTGTACTATCAATATATTATAAATAAAGTTTAGCTTTCTGTAGTTTTGGTTACATCATAAACTGTAATGATGTTAGACTTCAGGTCCTTCATAATTACATAATGGATGAGTAAATGTACAGCTATACGCAAAACACAACATAATATTGAATTACAGATTTATTATTATTGAACTTCAGGTCCTTCATAATTTACATAATATAATGGATGAGTAAATTGTACTTCCTAGAACTTACTATATGCAGCAGTTGTCAACACACTTACACTTTATTATCTTGAAATGCCTCCTCCCACTTCTTAGTTTGCGATGGCGATTCAGTTTGCGAGCTGAGCCGCAGCAGCTCAGTTTGCGAGCTGAGCCGCAGCAGCTCAGTTTGCTAGCTGAGCCGCAGCAGCCCAATTTGCTAACTGAGCCGCAAACTAAGCCGCGGCGACTCAGTTTGCGAACTGAACCGCGGCTCAGTTTGCGAACTGAGTCGGCGACTCAGTTTGCTAACGCTGACAGTTCGCGAACTGAATCGCAGATTAGCGACTCAGTTTTGTTTTTGCAAACTGAGGCGACTCGGTTTGCAAACTAAGGCGACTCGGTTTGCAAACTGAGTCGAGCTCAGTTTTTGCAAACTGGGTCGGCGACTCAGTTTTGTTGTTTATAAATACACTTGTTATTTATCAGTTTTGCAATTTGTTATTTTTGTAAATTGAGTGCATTTATATTTTGTAGGCACTTGTTGAGGAGGAGAAAAAAAAACAGAATTTGGAATGTAATGGCAACGAGAAAGCAAATATGTGTGACCTTTCTGATGGAGGCTTTGTGATATGGTCCATGTTTCGCCTTCTCAGTGTGTAAAATTTTATGTATCTTTAGTAAAACTTTATATTGCTTTTTATAATTTGAACATGATATTATGGTGTTTTGAAATTGGAAGCATGTAACAAATATTTGAGCATTATGGGAATGTGACATTGTTGAATTTGGAATATGAAAGTGTACTAAATCTTATATTGAATTGATATGTTGAATTATATATGTGATTGAAAATCGTAAAGACGTGTTATACTCATTTATAAGTGTTAGCCATTTATGTATGCCAACATTTATAAGTGTTAGTAGGATGATGATACTGACATTTATAAGTGTTAGCAATGAATATGTTTGTAACTCTTATAAGTGTTACCATATCTTATGGTTCCAACATTTATAAGTGTTAGCAATGAATATGTTTGTAACTCTTATAAGTGTTACCATATATTATAGTTCCAACATTTATAAGTGTTAGCAATGAATATGTTTGTAACACTTATAAGTGTTAGCAGTTACTCTGTTCGTAACACTTATAAGTGTTACAGGAAATTCCTCACACGCCGTTGGTGACACATAAAAGTGTTACAGAAATTATTTGTAACACATATACTTATTGGGAATCCACTGTTTTGGTGTAGTGAATTAGACGATGGAATAAATAAATAAATAAATATTGGTTGGGAACCCCACACGGGTATTGGGATGATATTTGATTGACATTAATCCCAAATGTTTATATTGAATGTTAATCGATTGATTGACAGGCTGATATAAGCGTTAAATAATTATTTAAGGCTTATATGGATGTAAGTGCACTTTGGATGTGAATTGGATGTTTACTAGCTGTTTACAACTATTGTTGAATACATGTGATGTATGAAATACATATAACTGAAATTATATGGTAACTGATTGAATCTCATTTCAATCCGGAATAAAACGAATATTTTAATATAATATTCAGTTAACAGTTGAAATTTGGTTTTGATGTCCGATTTTGGATGGACACAAAAATATTAAAATTGACTGAATAGTGAAATGTGCAATTTTAAGGATAAACAACTGAAATGAATTTTCAAAGATGATTATATATAATTTATAAAAATGGTGTAGAAGCATTTATATTTATAATCAAAATTTATAAATCGAATTCGGGCCTGAATAGAACGCGTCACACAACGACAGTTCGCGAACATCAACCCGTAACTTCAAATTGACATACTGGGGGATCCGACCGTCGGATTCTCCTGAAATTGGAACCGTAGTGAAATGGGCTTTCCAATAAAATGAAATTTTTTTATATCCAACGGTTAGATTTCAATTTAAGTCCAAATATGCAGTTCGGTGGCCGACATTGGAAGCCGACTGTAAGTGCCTTAATAAAATTATTAAAAATATAAATAAATTATGTAAAATCATAATAAATGATTTGGAAAGATTTTGGATGAAATACTCTCCAAGTTTGAAAAGATAAAAGATATTTTCATCTGAATGAACTAGTTAACAACTAGAATAGTAATCCAATGATTTTAGATTAACAAATTGGATGGTAAATGGTTTTAACATAACCAGATATGCGAGGGCCTATCTCCTGTATTGTACATATGGGACGAGGAATAAGGTGCCTCCGGTTTCGTTTAGACCTAGAACGGACTTGTAAATGGATTATGTGCCTGACGTTGAATTTCGTTACAAATTGATTGATTGCTATTAAATATATATCTGCTTGGTGGAGAAGAATTTATTCTCTTTCCTAAACCCCTTCTCTGACACGTACGAGCTTAGAGGTTATATATTGGTGGACATCAGTCGTATGGTATGGATTGTCAATGTGGAATACTAAGATGCAGCGATCAAAGCTTTTGTTGAAAAGCCAAGCTTCGTGGTTGATGATCAAAACACGCCTTTAATATAGCCTGAGTTTGTGTATAACGTTAACTCACGAGCCTCACACCTCGATATGAGTCAAAAACGGGATTATGGACTGCAGGGAGTGCATGCGTTTCTTTATAGCTAGAAGTGGTGTCATGGTATGGAGCCCAAACATTTTTACTTATGTGGTTGATGGATTGCGAGGTGCCCCAGATATGATTGATCGACATGCTGACCCGGTGAAAGGTCTGATAGGACCGAGAAACGTATTGTTCAGGAATAACCAATCCACAAACGTTAGATGTGGACCGGCCATGAAGATCTAAGGGTTGTCGATAGGTGTAGTCCTGGACATCTTGTCAGAGGTGATCTGAAACCAGTGAGGAGACATCTCTTGCCTCGACTCATAGATGGAATCCAATTTCCAATACGTGATTTTTTGGTTTTTGTTGTAAACCTATATGGAGACATAGTAGGATGGAGTACTATGCCGTCTATGATTGATACATTTATATTTGAAGTTGTTTTATACACTATGCACTTATAATAATATCAAAATTATTTGTTTTAAAGCGTACCAAGCATGATTGGCTATTATAAGGTAAAACTCCATCCTCCGGCTTGCGTTACATTGTGTGATAGGACATGAGTCTTATAATAGCTTCATTTTTCAAAAAGCATTGCGTTGTTTATGTTTGAATAATACTCATGTGAAGTGTACCTGTTCCGTGTCATACGACATGGTCCCATGATTTTTCCAACCTTTTTATATAAAGTTTTAATAATTGTTTTAAATTCTCATACCAGTCCCATGACTGACTTGGAGTTTATTGTTTTCTCCTAAACTCTGGGTGCCCATATTTTCCATATGGGCAGCTAGCAGTTTTGGTTTTGCATATATTTTTATTTTAACAGGATCCTGGTATACAGCCGGGGCTATATTCGGAAAGCTTTGTATCCGTGTATTTCTTTCAGTTGTGTTAATTGATGTATTTCTGCTACGCACTGTATTTATACATTTTCATTTCCGTTGCTATGTAATTTATTCTCTGATATTGTATTTCCATTTTGTATATTATTTATTCGTACTCTGATATTCTTGTACACTGACGTAGTATTGTTGTAACAACAATGAAGTGTTCTATTGTTCTGTATTCCTATGCGTCATGTTCTCATACAATCTGCGTTCTCGTTCGGTCTAGGCCGGCCAGGGATTTCGGGTCGTGATAAATGTATTGTAAATTCTATTTAATCAAACAAAAATCATAACAGAAGTAGGAACAAGTTATGCATTAGAGAAATTATAGGATTGTTGTTAAGTAAAATTTTATATAGTGATAGGATTTGGGTAATTTCCAATGAAGAAAAGAGAATCCCAATTTATCCTTTTAAATATTATATGAAAATTTTAAGCGCTTTCTAATCATGCATAAAACTTTAGGACTTTTAAATGAGGTTAGTAGTTACATAAAAATTAATGTCAATGTAACGACCCACATTTTCCATAAAGTTTAAGCCAACATCTAACAACCCATGTCAACTAAAATTGCATGGAAAAGCAGATAGTTAAGAGAAAGAAATTAGAGGGTGAGAGAAGAAAGAAATATTAGAATATAAGAATAAGAAGATTAGAGTCACATAGCGGAATGGACAAAATATAATATCAAATGCTTTATACAAAAAGAAAATTGTATATTACAACATCAGAGTATACATAAATTTCAATACAACACACAACGAAATAATATAATACCAGTAAATATGGCTATACGTCTCGACTCCAGCTCCTCTTCTGAAGCTCCAAGCGAAACCTAACCTGATAATATACTAGGTCTGATCCGAGAATGTTTGAAGCAAAGCAAAATTCACCTGGATCAGTCTGGAATACTTTCAGTGATAAATTCACATGATAAACAAATTGCTTAACTTTAGAAATCATTTGAAAGAAAAGGATAATAGTAAGACCAACCCACACATAAACACGGATGGTTTTCACCTTACCATAACCCAAAACATTTTTGATATACCAAAATCCAGTGATATTATAATGTGTCTACCAAATCACAAATAAATAACCATATACCAGAACGCTTGCATCTCACGCTCTACATATTCATTATATAATCAAAAACCGCGTAGCGCTTATTGGAGATTGGATTCCAACTATGACAAGGTATTGGACTACCTTCCGATCAGTGTACTCTAGAGGGGATACACTGGGGTTCAACAAGAACATCTTGCAACCCGACCATACATGACCAGTCACTCATTCAACTTGAGTGGACCGAATGTATTATAACCCGATGGTATTAAGGGACTACCGTCCTTACGCGGAGATATAGAAACGAAAGAAGAACGAATAAGGAATTTCTCTAGATGGTGATAATACACCCGGCTTGGGTGCGACCCAACTAGCCATGGTGCCTACCCGATTTTTGTCATTTCCCGGTTGTGAGGCTTGAGGTCATGTTTCATTTTTCAGAAAACATATCATTATCTTTGAATGCCACATCGTCAGATCCATCAAATCACTAATTGACCCCCACAAATACACTCTAGGTGTTAAGCAAGAGAATTTCTCCGCCACCAAACTTGTTATATTTGTAAAAATCAACGTACGTGATTCTTAAGGAAATACTCTGTCAGACATTCGTCCATACAAGTCATCCAGGAACAGGATGAACCGAAGGCACCCTCCTACCGCATCCTAGGAATCGCTCTATAGATCAGTAGCGAGTAGTCCTTGCAATCCATAGATTTCAACCATGACAGAACCACAATGTATCTCTGGTTGCAAGTCATAGATTATAAGTGCTCCTTCCATTTTATGAAATATGTGGCCTTCAATTGCTCCATCTTCATTTCCTACAAGTTAGTTTCGAGCGCAACATTGATTCGAAGTGGTTTTGGGTCTAGTTCCCATCCCGGTCTCTTCGAAACAACACGTCAAAGGTCCAATAAGATATTTCATTGATATTTGGGCTTTTAACTATCAATCTAAACAAAGCAATCATCCAATCGGATTGGTCAAACAGTACGATAAAGTATATTGGCAGCTCATGTCTTTTCATTTATTTAAAACTCTTGATCGATTGTTAAAAATCATTTTCTTCATCAACACTTTCATTTCCAATACATCGAAAACACTTACTATAACTCATCCTCTTAAATAATTGTATTTCTCAAGCCCTTCTTTATATTTCTTTATTTTGAAATATCATTAAAATTTCACAATCCATCGCCTAATTATTTCACTTGGAAATATATAATTTGATTTCAACTATTTACTTTTGTTTCCAATTCAAATAACCCTTTTCATTTATTCAGAAAAATTGATCATCACTCACTTATTATTTAGAATAAGTGTATTTTAGACCTAAACCATTCCCAATATCTGGAAAAGAGTGTTATATACAGTACCAAATGGTATAAATAACTTATATTTCAACTTAGCCTAAACAATGTTAATTTACACATTGTTTACTTCAAAGACTCAGTATTTTTAATTATATTTCAAATCTGGCAAATGAATTGGAAATGTTTTTCTTACGAAAATAACAAATTCATTTTAACCTCCTTACCGTTACAAACTAATACCATCCTTCGATAATAGTGAAGTCATTCAAGTTGGGGTATTTTATTTATCTCTCAGACTTTGATCGACAACGTTCTTATCTCCGAATAGATAGAAGTTTGTAACTAAAAACCCATATTACTTATAACATCAAACCGATGTTTAGTTTCTATTTTATATTAAACTAAACCATAACCTTACTTTGGGAAATCTCGGTCGATTACGACTGTTTTTACTTAATATTAATCCTTAGGTTAATTGTAGCTTTATTCTCTTATAAAAGTTGTAAAAATATTTTTATAAGACCAATTTATAAATATCGATTTATTTCTGAAATACGATTAAAAATATTGCTTCAGTTATAAAAATAAATTTTATAACTTAACTTCATCAATTCCCCTGATGGCGAATCAAAGTTTTAACGAAAATGTAAATTTTAGACCATTCGCTGCAAATCCCTCAATAATTACTGTATATTGACAACGTTGGATTTCAATTCAACGTCAATATTCAAACAGGTTTTAGATGTCAATGAGGTTCAAACAATCCATATATAAATAATATGAAATTAAACAACATATAAAATATTTTGAGAAATCTGATTGGATCCCTCCAACTTGTTCTTCCCTACATCACAGTCCATTATAATATTTGATAATAATATATGAAACTAATATTTAACACACATCTGCAATACGACGTAATATAAATGTCGATAATTGATAATCAACCAATAAGCAATCAAGGCATCCAATCATCCAATTGTTATTGTCAACGATAAATTTAATATTAATATGGATTTAACACATCATAGAATTCCAGAAAAATGTGAGAGTTAACTCACGTTTGTTTTCGATTAACGGTTCGTACGTCGTTTCGTTTAATTTTAAACAAGTGTTTAAAATTATAGGAAATTCCAGCTGTATCTAAATCCATCCGAACTAGCTCAGCAGCATAGTCTTCGTCTCCACGATTTCAACGGATCCATATTCGTTGAATTCTGATAACACATGAATAAGTTATATCTATTTCTAATTGATACACATTTAAAATTTTATTTGTATAAATTAATTTAGTTATTAACTTAATAGAATAATGTTTTAATGCCTAAATACTTGCTTAATGATAATTAAGCACATTTCAATCTTCTTCCTCATATACTCTTTCCTATTCCTGGCTTCGACGTTTTGCTCCTCTGACAACTTTCCACCCACCACCATTCCGATCACTGGTCCACTAACATGCTTCACCAGTGACTGTCAATAAACCGACCATTTGACCGGATCCCCCACGTGCTGCTGCTCCAACTTCTACCTCACTTGAATATGCTTGCTACACTATATCTCACATTCCCCTCTATATACTTCTTCTTCCCATGCAATGTTCCAGTATGACAAATTTTTTTCCTTTTAAACAGTAAGGCCGAAGCCATGCACAGATCAACAAGCCATGTTCCAGGCAAACGTGCCTTACATGAATCCACCGAAACTTTCTCTTGATTTTTTTCTAATAAATATATAAAAGCCCAACCCAACAACCCTATGCACAAGCCCATGTCTTCTCTACGTTGTAACAGATAAGACGCTTTAGCTGCCCACCTCCTATATATCATCTCCTTCTCTTTTAAAACAACCGAACCCCCTCCCCCCTCCCCCCGGGTAGCCTTCCTTTTCCTTTTGTTCAAACCGTGACTTCCCCAAGCCTCCACCTGACGTCGCTTCTGCCCCGCCACCTCGTGCGTCCGTCCAAGCCATTCCACCACCCAGACCGCCAACCTTACCCGTGGAACCACCGCGACCTCTGATGCCCCATCTCCGATCAACGGAGACCCTCTGTCTACACCTCGACAGAGCCCACTTATCATATGTACAGTGACCACGCGCGACACGTTGTCGCTGAGTATCGCCAAAACGATTTGGCAAACTCAGATCTGTTGGATCTAGAACAACCCTAGAGGGGGGTGAATAGGGTTTTTCACAGTTTAACACTGAGTTAAAAAACTGACAGGATATTAAATAATAAACAGATCACAGAATACAGTAGAAATAAAAAGCAGAAAGGAAATAACACACAGAGATACCCAGCTTCGGCAAAATCCTGCCTACTGCTGCATTCCTAAGGTTTCTACTAGGTGTTAAACACAGATCCCGCTTACAAACCCTGTAAACTCGCGAACTTCTCGCTCCTGTCCTAACCCTATGCTCAAAACCCTAGACTAACCGATATCCTCTCGATCAGATTTTCCCGTATTACAAACTCGTAACACGTAACCTAGATTTTACAGACTCTAGCAACTGTCAGTCAATTCCCTGACTGATTCCCCCTAGATTTTACAGACTCTAGAACTGTTCGTTTTTTTTTTACAAAACAAATTAAAAAGAAACAATACAAAACAAAATAAAAACTAAAAAGAGAAACTCCCCTTCAAATGTTGACCGACCATTTTCATATTGGTGCACACTCTCTCATACTCCCGATCACTTTTGCTTTCTTCGTGGAAATAAAAATTGCCGTTGGGAAAAATAATTCTAGGGTTCTCTGATGATTTCCTAACTCAAAATAGATTGCTTGAATGATGGAATCAAATTCTCTAAAGCTCGAATCTTTGTGACTTGATGCTTCGATTGATTTGGGAGTTGTACTGATCGAAAACCGTGAGTTCTTCTGATTTGATATTTCGATTTTTTTCAACTATTTTTGCTTGGGTATTTCTATACATAAAGCCTGTGATGAGTGGTGATAAATAGGATTTAAAAAAAAATCCTTAATTGCTCTGATTTCACAAAATAATGACTCAACTGATTTTGGTTGCTTTCCCCTTTTGAAAACCCTCGATTTGAGTTGATGAATTGAATTTGGACAACTTTGGCCTTTTACAAAAAAAAGATTTTCTCTACTTGAATTCGGTTGATTGAAATGTATTTCCTGAAAAAAATATTTGTTGCCTTTTGTTTGTGAACTAAATCGGCCTCTTGAAAATACTTACATGATTGTCTGGACATAAACATTTGTGGCCCCTTGCGATTGTAAATGCACCCATCCATGTTAATATAAATCTTGCCAGTAATGCGGTGTGGATGATATCTTGTTTCCTTAAACTATTCTCTGCATTCATTTGCCATGACTGTTTAATTCTGGAAATAAAAAAAATGTTCTCGTTGTCCCTTGCTTGGTTGATGGATTGCCATGAATCATATGCCTGAAAATTGGAAACTAAATATTATCCTTGCAAGATTTTCTGTGACCTTTTAACACCTTAATGCTGATTCAAAGCCTTGTTGATTCATGGGAATATTTGAATGAGTTTTATGTGCCAATTGTCCATTGATTCATGCCACCATCATAACTTTCCAGAAACCTGAAACTTGTATTATACCTGGAAATTATCTTGTCATTGAATAAACTTCACTATGCATTTTCTGGAGAAAAAAAACTTTCTTGCTAAACAAAAAAAAACTTTCTAGAAAGCATTGAAAATTGAAAATTGAAGTTTTGTGTATTTCCTTATTCAGACACATTTATGCACAACTTCACTGTTGAACACTCTATTTTGAATATGAACCATTTTCTGGTTTGCCCATACTGACTTGAACTGTCTTGCTGAACCCATGCTATTGTGGTTGCTCTTGTACATCACTGTTTGTTCAGCATCTTGACATTTGCTTTGCTGTCTGGTCTTGCCTTGTGCATGTCACTAGTACAGTCATATATTTGCTGTTGAGTTTTTGTGCTTCACTTTTGACAATGCTGTTGCACCATTTACTTGTCCATTGCTGTAGCCTAGAAACTGTGTGCATGAATTGAATTTATATTGGCTCGACTAACTTGAGAGGAAATGTTTTCATGTATGACCACTCCCTTGAAACATGGCTGAAAATGCTTCCTTGTACATGCACCTGGCATTCCTGACTTGTTGCATCACCCCAGTACCACAATGTTGTTGTCATGTTATTTATTTGTATCACCATATTTTCTGATTTGAAAAGCTGTACCATGACTTGTGTTGTTTTGAAATTTTCTGCATAGACCATTGTAGTTCACTGTCTTGAACCTGAAATGAGTATGCTTGCACCACCTTGGCTTGCTGTGTCGAGCTTGAATACTTGAAACACTTTCTTTGACTTGTACTTGCATTTGTTCTCTTGACCATTTTGATGTGAAAACTCCACTGTGTTGCATTGACCCATGTTTTCATGTCTTGCTGCATATGTTTCCTGTTGTTATATGGGAGTTGTGTGCCAGCTCATATGCGTGCAAGAAAGGGGGCTTTGTTCCGACCGTTTGTTTGCAAACTCAAAAACTATTTCCTGCTTGAGTACTTCCATCACCTGCCTTGTATACATGTTGATCACTTGTATTTGATCACCATGATCATGTATTTCTTTGCTCTTGCTGTACAGAGTTTCATCCCCTTGGCACTAGGTGTTAGCTGCACCCGTTTTCATTGTTGCATGAATACTCGACCACTTTTGTTTTGTTTGGTCTTCATTGTGCTGAACCTTGTTTTGAACTGAACCATGTTGTTTTAGCTTGTTGTATATGAGCATGCTCGACCATATGAATATTGTTGCACTGAGTCGAGATGGTCCATGTGACTATTCCTCGGTTGCGCGCTGGATTGGCGAGGCAGTACACATGTGTATATAAATACACGTGTGTATATGCAGCCATCCAGACGAGTTTCCCTGTCCCTACATTGATATATATATATGTTGTCTGCCTTGTGGTATTTACAGTGTATCACTGTGAATATCACAAGTTGTCTAGACACAGTCGGAAATATCAGATCGAGTCGGAAAAATGATGAGAAACACACCAAAATTCTAAGGCAAATAAATTTTTAAAATAAAAATTATATCACCTAGAATTTTGAATATTATTTCTATTGCAGTGTACTCTGTGTGTGTGTGTGTTTCATACGGCAGGTAATAAGACTGGACTGACTGAAGGCTATGAAGATTGAAGACAAGATGATTCAGTGTGTATATACGTGAATGTATAAACAAAAATGCCTGTATATGAAAAAAAATGTAACAGAGTGAATGAATGAACTGTAGTGAGAAGCTGTGTATATAATGAAATTGATTATACTGTAATGAATATCAGTGGAATGTAAAAATAGTGGAGTTGTAAATATGTACTGTTTTGATTGTTGAAATATTATATTTATTAAAATACTGTTTGAATATTTAAATTCATGTCTAGTAGTATTTTATATAAATATTATATTTCTGTTTGTGATAAAGAATAACAGTACAATAACAAACACATTTAAATTAATATTTATTTGGTTGTTATCATCAAACAAAAATCATATAATTGTGTATACAACACCGTTATATACAACAATCTCCCCCTTTTGATGATGACAAACAAATAAAAGATTTTGAGCACAATAAATGTGTTTTGCAGAGAATATTGAACTTCCCCTATTTGTATGCTCCCCCTACAACCAAACTCCCCCTATAACTGTGCATGAGTGTAAATTGAATGAATTTTCAAAATTAAAAATATTTATAAAATATTCACTCATAAATCAAAATCTCAATCGATTCTCCCCCTTTTGTTATCATCAAAAGGATTAAGAATTTAAAATATAGATGAAAAATATAATATCGCTTAAGAGGAAGAACGGTCATCATAAATCTCAATCAGTCAGACAAAAATCATAATAAACTGAGAACAGGTGGCATATTTCACATTGTAGAACGATGGATTTACAATGAAATTTATTAAAATGAAAAGAGTTATAAAAATATGAATTTCAATTATTTTCAAAAGATTTTATAAAAAAGAAGTTCAAAAACAATGACGGATTTGGACTATAATTAATAATTCAATTTAAGTGACAAAATAAAAT
Organism: Allium sativum; assembly: GCA_030737875.1. NCBI lineage: Eukaryota > Viridiplantae > Streptophyta > Magnoliopsida > Asparagales > Amaryllidaceae > Allium > Allium sativum. The sequence continues at coordinate 51,784,400 of CM060909.1, read as the reverse complement.
ACTCTCAAATCCCAATAGCTATCAATCAACAAATCATAATACGTCATAAGATTTCAACACATTTCACAAATAGACAATGGATTGATAGGCTGGTTTTTATAAACACCAAGGAGAATTCCATATAAAAATTTATTTAGCCAATTTATTGCTTTTTTTTTATTTAAGAGCACATTGACCACGCATAACCAGAGCTTGGATTTTTAAATGAGGTAAGTCGCAGCTTAAATTATAAGTTGTCTCTTAACCATGCATGACCAGAGCTTGGATTTTTAAATGAGGTTAGAGACACAATTATATATTAATTATATATATTTATCATTTCAACTTTAAAAGGAAAAACTCCTCGGTATATAAAACCAATATATGGATGATAGAAAATGGGGAAGGTATAGAAATGGACTGTGAAATAAATTTCTAAATTAATTATATTATGAAATATGCTCGACTGTAACAGGATCATTGAAAATTTTCAATTATCACTTATTCTGAATAATAACATAGTCCAATTTCCATCACAAATATTTTCACTGTTTATTCAAGATGATTTTTTTTATTATTACAAAAAAAATTAAACTCTCCACATTAATATAAAAAACATGATGGATGACAAAACGATGATAGATAAAGAAGATGGTCGTGAAATAATTTCCAATTCAAAGATATTATTATAAATGTTCAATCATCATGAAAATTTTAAATAGAATCTCCTCTTGTTGTGAAATATATTGCAGTCATAACTCATCACAATTTCAAATTCTGATAATAATGTTGATGAATTATAAATACAGTTCAATTTGGATATTCATTTCAATTTCTGAATGAATAAAAAATAAATAATTTTAAAATTGAAAATCAATTACAAGAGGAATTTAAAATGATTTATACAAGACAAAAATAGTGTGTGAGATCCATACAAGATGAAGATTCAAAACAGAGAGATGAGAAAAAATATATGGCACTTCTGATACCAATTGATGTCTCTATTTATGATGATTTTAACACGACACTGGAGATGAACAAGGACATTACAGACAACAGAATTTCAATCACAAGGTCCAAGCAAACAAGACAACAAATTTTGGCACATTTATCAGAACAGCAGCTGATTCCAAAACAAACATTTTCCAAAACAATATCAGAGCAACACGGAAAATAATTTCAAATCATACTTGTCAAGATGACGGTCACATAAGATGATTCATGATCCAATGATTAACCGTTTATTTGAAATCATTTGAGGAATATGAAATTCTCAAGATTCAGTGAATCAATCACACCAGAATATTAATTTCAGATTCAAGATATGTGTGTGATTCAATAAATCAATAATTTCAAATGATTTTAAGCAAACAAATATTTAAATTAAATAACCATGAAATAGTAGAGAGATTTAAGACCATTTCTTCAAAGAATTTTCAAAATTATCTCTGACAAGTATAAGAGAAATTTCAGATCATTTACATCAAGTCTGAAAGGTATTCATGATAAAAAAAATAAAAAAATTTATTTGAAATCACTTGAATCAATGTCAAGTTTGAGATATAATGAATCAGCCACACAAGATTGATAAGTTTAAATTTATGAGATGTGTGAGATTTATAATATCAAGAATTTCAGATGATTTCAAAAAAACAAATTTCAAAATAAGACGATCATGAATAAATATAAATTTCACATTGTATCACTGAGATTCAAGACAATTTAGAATATCCAAGTCAATCTGAAAAATTAATGAGATTATCACAACTGAAACTAGTAATGTGTTGTAATGAGTATAACATTTTAAGCTTTTCTAAAATGAATTAGAAGAAACTCAAAACAGCAAAGCTGTGTGAAATTCCATTAAATTTTCAGATCTTCAAAATTTAAAATTTAAACTAACAGTGTTCAAGATATGACAAGAATATATCAACACTGTTATGAATTCATAAATCAGAAAATAAACTTCAAACCAATTCCAGATATTTACAAGTTTAAATACTAGACCTGGAAATGATTAAAAATATCAGAGTTTTATACACATGAATTGAATTTCCAGAAAATATGAATTCTACAATTGGAAGTTTAAGGAAGCCCAGAATGAAACAAAAAAATGGCAGTGATAAATCAAAAAAGAAAAACAGAAACAGAAAGTAGATAGAAGGAGAAATAAACAAGAAAATAAAAAAAAATTACAAAGGTGAGTTTGGAGATCATACCAAAATCCAATGTAAATCAGTATCTCTAACTCAACCGATTTGGCTAAGGAACTATGAATGGTTCAATGATATGAGGCAGTGTGAAACCAGTTTCTCTTTTGCAAAGTAGTTCCTCAGCCGCTTCTGGTACCTAACAGTTTAGAGAATCGAGTGGTCTAACAAAATTTGTAAAACCACTCACAGCTGTATTCATATGTTTTGGTACCCAGACTTGTTTATATAACAAACCATTAGAATTAACTTTCGTACACTTAGGAACCCAAATCTGTTTGAACTTAATGAAGTCTGTTTTAATTTTTGGGATCCAAGAATGTTTAAATGGTTTATTATAAAATGATTTCTCATCACGGTTTTGATTCAAAAATCCTTTGAAATTTTCAGAATTCAAATTTTCAAAGCAGTTCTTTCCAAAGAAGTTTGAGGGATTTTTCAAATCATTTGAATTTTGTTTTTCCCAAATCCAAGACCACTTCTATTTCCAATAGGATTTTGATTTTGCAACAACATATTCAATGATTTTTCTCCATTAGAGAATTTATCCAAAGTTGATTCTAATCGTTGAATTTTGGATTTAAGATCACCGTTTTCTTGAATTAAATTTGAATAGCGATTGTTAGTGATCTTTCTATCAGCATCATGTTGTTTCAAAATCAAATTTTCAGTTTCGAGTAATTTTATTTTGGCTTGGGACTCAGCAATCTCAGATTCAAACTTAGTTTGCTTTTCAAATTCGGATTTTTCAAAATCTTTGAATTTTCCAATTTCCTTTTCAAAATCTTTCAAAATTGACTCATTTTTCAGCAAACTTTCTTTTTCAAAAATTTTACGTTTGGAACTGGGCAGTTAAAGCGCTCAGTGGTTCCATAGCGGTGGAGGTGCAAAAAGGTATAGCGGGAATAAAGCGAGGAAATAACGGGGATATAGCGGAGGCGCAAAAAGGTTCATAAAATGTGAAACCAAATATATAAAATTAATTAATTATCATTCTCATTATATGTGTAGAAGAAACTAACATTAATTAATCATATATAGTAGAATCAAAGAATATCATGGTTACACACATTAGATTTGATGATTATAATAGATTTCTGAAATATATCGGACAATAATGCTTTAAAATTAGCTCTTTACACTAACTTTATTGAACTTTTTAAAAGAGAATTAGTCAAATCAACCTTTATATATTAATATTGCAAAAGCGGATGGTAAAAAGCGTTGATTTAGCGGACGTAGCGGGTAATAGCAGGTCTACAAGCGGATCTACTATTCATCAGCGCTGAATTGAAATAGCGTAGCGGTTGAAGAGCGCTACATGCTATAGCGGGGATATTGCGGGGCTTTAGCGGGGCTTTAACTGCATAGGTTTGGAATTAATATTATCTAATTCTTTTTGCAAAGAATCGTTTTTATAAGTTAACTCATCTTCATTTTGTTTCAAAATGATAATTTCTTTTTCAATTTTCTGAATATTCATATTAAGATGAGTTAAATCATTTTTCAAATTGAAACAATTCTTGCAATCGAAGTTTTCAAATTTTAATTTCAACATATTATTTTTACATCGTAACTCAGAATTTTCAGATTTCAGAATTTTATTTTTCCGTTGGAGACGATTAACAGTTTTAGTTAAATCATTACAACGAGAAACCAATTTTTCATATGAAAAATTTCCATCATCTGGATCATCATTAATAGCTCCAGTTAAGCACATATCTGAATCTGAGTTGGCTGTTGAGGGTTTTGAGCAACTGTCAGATTTTCCGTACAACATGTTGAGAGTTCTCCAGATATCCTGCACAGTTAAAAAATGAGAGATAAATTTTAATTGATCATTACCAAGATAGGAATAAATAATATGCATAACACGAGCATTTAAAACCTTGTTCCTCTTATCTAACATATCTCCCAAATTTTCAATAAAATTCCAATATTCAAAATTAATAGATTTTAAATATAATTCGAATTTTGATTTCCATTTTAAAAAATCTGTTCCATTAAAAATAATTGGAATATAACTGGACTGACTCTCTATGGACTGACAACTAGGAATCACCATTTCTCTAGAGTTAAACAAAAATACCTGCTCTGATACCACTTGTTGGATCTAGAATAATCCTAGAGGGGGGGGTGAATAGGGTTTTTCACAGTTTATCGCTGAGTTAAAAATTTGACAGGATATTAAATAATAAATATATCACAGAATACAGAAGAAATAAAAAGCAGAAAAGAAATAACGCACAGAGATACCCAGCTTCGGCAAAATCCTGCCTACTGCTGCATTCCTAAGGATTCTACTAGGTGTTAAACACAGATCCCGCTTACAAACCCTGTAAACTCGCGAACTTCTCGCTCCAGTCCTAACCCTACACTCAAAACCCTAGACTGACCGATATCCCCTCGATCAGATTTTCCCGTATTACAAACTCGTAACACGTAACCTAGATTTTACAGACTCTAGCAACTGTCAGTCAACACCCTGACTGATTCCCCCTAGATTTTACAAACTCTAGAACTATTCGTTTTTTTTTACAAAACAAATTAAAAAGAAACAATACAAAACAAAAACTAAAAAGAGAAACCCCCTTTCAAATGTTGACCGGCCATTTTCATATTGGCGCACCCTCTCTCATACTCCCGATCACTTTTGCTTTCTTCATGGAAATAAAAATGGCCGCTGGTAAAAATAATTCTAGGGTTCTCTGATGATTTCCTAACTCGAAATAGATTGCTTGAATGATGGAATCAAATTCTCTAAAGCTCGAATCTTTGTGGCTTGATGCTTCGATTGATTTGGGAGTTGTATTGATCGAAAACCGTGAGTTCTTCTGATTTGATATTTCGATTTTTTTTCAACTATTTTTTCTTGGGTATATCTATACATAAAGCCTGTGATGAGTGGTGATAAATAGGAATTTAAAAAAAATCCTTAATTGCTCTGATTTCACAAAATAATGAGTCGGCTGTTTTTGGTTGCTTTCCCCTTTTGAAAACCCTCGATTTGTGTTGATGAATTGAATCTGGACAAGTTTGGCCTTTTACAAAAAAGAGATTTTCCCTACTTGAATTCGGTTGATTGAAATGTATTTCCTAAAAAAATATTTGTTGCCTTTTGTTTGTGAACTAAATCGGCCTCTGGAAAATAGTTACATGATTGTCTGGACATAAACATTTGTGGCCCCTTGCGATTGTAAATGCACCCATCCATGTTAATATAAATCTTGCCAGTAATGCGGTGTGGATGATATCTTGTTTCCTTAAACTATTCTCTGCATTCATTTGCCATGACTGTTTGATTCTGGGAATAAAAAAAATGTTCTCGTTGTCCCTTGCTTGATTGACGGATTGCCATGAATCATATGCCTGAAAATTGGAAACTAAATATTATCCTTGCAAGATTTTCTGTGACCTTTTAACACCTTAATGCTGATTCAAAGCCTTGTTGATTCATGGGAATATTTGAATGAGTTTTATGTGCCAATTGTCCATTGATTCATGCCACCATCATAACTTTCCAGAAACCTGAAACTTGTATTATACCTGGAAATTATCTTGTCATTGAATAAACTTCACTATGCATTTTCTGGAAAAAAAACTTTCTAGAAAGCATTGAAAATTGAAGTTTTGTGTATTTCCTTATTCAGACACATTTATGCACAACTTCACTATTGAACACTCTATTTTGAATATGAACCATTTTCTGCTTTGTCCATACTGACTTGAACTATCTTGCTGAACCCATGCTATTGTGGTTGCTCTTGTACATCACTGTTTGTTCAGCATCTTGACATTTGCTTTGTTGTCTGGTCTTGCCTTGTGCATGTTACTAATACAGTCATATATTTGCTGTTGAGTTTTTGTGCTTCACTTTTGACAATGTTGTTGCACCATTTACTTGTCAATAGCTATAGCCTAGAAACTGTGTGCATGAATTGAATTTATATTGGCTCGACCAACTTGAGAGGAAATGTTTTCATGTATGACCACTCCCTTGAAACATGGCTGAAAATGCTTCCTTGTACATGCACCTGGCATTCCTGAGTTGTTGCATCACCCCAGTACCACAATGTTGCTGTCATGTTATTTATTTGTATCACCATATTTGCTAATTTGAAATGTTGTACCATGACTTGTGTTGTTTTGAAATTTTCTGCATAGACCATTATAGTTCACTGTCTTGAACCTGAAATGAGTATGCTTGCACCACCTTGGCTTGCTGTGTCGAGCTTGAATACTTGAAACGCTTTCTTTGACTTGTACTTGCATTTGTTCTCTTGACCATTTTGATGTGAAAACTCCACTGTGTTGCATTGACCCATGTTTTCATGTCATGCTGCATATGTTTTGCAAACTCAAAAACCATTTCCTGCTTGACCACTTCCATCACCTGCCTTGTATACATGTTGATCACTTGTATTTGATCACCATGATCATGTATTTCTTTGCTCTTGCTGTACAGAGTTTCATCCCCTTAGCACTAGGTGTTGGCTGCACCCGTTTTAATTGTTGCATGAATACTCGACCCCTTTTGTTTTGTTGGTCTTCATTGTGTTGAACCTTGTTTTGAACTGAACCATGTAGTTTTAGCTTGTTGTATATGAGCAAGCTCGACCATATGAATATTGTTGCACTGAGTCGAGACGGTCCATGTGACTACTCCTCGGTTGCACGCTCGATTGGCGAGGCAGTGCACATGTGTATATAAATACCCGTGCGTATATGCAGCCATACAGACGAGTTTCCCTGTCCTTGCATATATATATATATATATATATATGTTGTCTGCCTTGTGGTATTTACAGTGTATCACTGTGAATATCACAAGCTGTCTAGACACAGTCGGAAAATCATATCGAGTCGAAAAAATGATGAGAAACACACCGAAATTCTGAGGCAAATAAAATTTTAAAATAAAAATTATATCAACTAGAATTTAGAATATTATTTCTATTGCAGTGTACTCTGTGTGTATTTCATATGGCAGGTATGAAGACTGGACTGACTGAAGGCTGTGAAGATTGAAGACAAGATGAGTCAGTGTGTATATACGTGAATGTATAAACAAAAATGCCTGTATATGAAAAAAAATGTAACGGAGTGAATAAATGAACTGTAGTAAGAAGCTGTGTATATAATGAAATTGATTGTACTGTAATGAATATCAGTGAAATGTAAAAATAGTGGAGTTGTAAATATGTACTGTTTTGATTGTTGAAATAAAATATTATATTTATTTAAATACTGTTTGAATATTTAAATTCATGTCCAGTAGTATTTTATATAAATATAAATATTATATTTTTGTTTGTGATATAGAATAACAGTACAATAACAAACGCGTTTAAATTAATATTTATTTGGTTGTTATCATCAAACAAAAATCATATAATTGTGTAAACAACACCGTTATATACAAAAGATCCACCCCTTTACCGTCTCGACGTCCCTCGGTCCTTCCCGAACTATCTCCTTCAGCGAGTCAGCCTACATGACTTCTTCGTTCCTGACGCCGAACATGCTCGCCATTACGTTGTTCAGCGCCACAGTTTTGCAGATGGCCATGGCAGGAGACCACACCAGTGAATGAGCAACTCGAATTCTTCCAAACTTCATGATGGTGAAGCTTAGGTCTAACGAGACCATGAAATCCAAACGTATTTGATTTTAGTTGAAGCACAAGGAGCATGTTTTTCTCAAATATGATTTCCAGAAAATTATGTGGAGGGGCGTTCGAATAGGATGGAGAAAATGAAAGTTTTATTTTCTATTTTAGTTTGATGTTTTGAGAATAATGTAGCAGGTGGTTTTTAAGAGAAAGAAAAGAAGCCTTCAAATTTTTATATACGACTGCTTGAAAATGAGGAAGGCTGATGGTATTATATATACAAATATCTTATATTATAATATGCCGACAGCCAGTAGAAAGCACATGAATTCCGATCGTTCGAAAAATATATGAGCGCATAGGCACGACGACAGGTTTATTAAATTTGAGGTGACCAAAGACTTTTGTTATCGAGGTGACCAAAGATATTTTCCAGAAAAAAACCAACGATATTTTTACGAAAGCGACTAACGGTATTTTTACGAAGATGACTAATGATATTTTTGGCGTACAATGCTCGATGTCCACGGTTCGTATGAACCCATACAAACTCCGGTCGTAACGAAATTGGAAATCACATAATATTTTAATATTTCATACATAATGGAACTGGTTTCGTTGAAAACTGATTTCGTTTAAAAATTAACTATTCTTAAGTTACATATCGAATCGATAAATTACATCGATTTCGAACAATCTATTAATAACAAACTATTATTAATATATATATATATATATATATATATTCAAAAAAAATTATATATAACTTCAAACTAACCTATCATAGATTTTAAACTCAACATATTGAATTTCAAGTTCAAACGATATTCAATATGATAAAAATGCCTTTTATTTATATAAAATAAATCATTATATTTTATTAATAAATTTCATAGCGACTATTCGAAAATTTGATTTGGACATAAAACAAAATCTACAATACGAAATTTTGATTTTTCTCCTCCATAAGAAAATTATTATCCAATAGATTCGGACGTTTCTTGTTTTGACGAATTTCAACTTATTTTGGATCATGTACATTCATTTAAAGTTCAAAACGTAATATTACAAACTACCACACCGTTGCAGCTCATTCTATAATTAAATTATAAACTAAACATTCAAACGTCATTTAATAAACGAATTCGTTAATATAATTCGATTCTAAACTGAATTAAACCCTTTTATATTGCCACTTCATATAAAACTGCAAATCCAATATATTCCCAATTTTTTTGGAATAAATTATTATTTTATTATTTATGTTAATAAAATATTCAACATAATTGAATTAAAAGTTATTTATATTTCAAATCGACATTTAAAACCATTTTTAAATATTCAAATAAACGGTTGAAAATCCAGGCCGTTACAGTCAAGTACTTTCTAACCATGCATCACCGTGAAAACTTTTTAATGTGATAAAGAAATATTAGAATATTTATGCCCCCTTATTAGAGTCACATTCAAACAAAACCATGAGGAATTTTAAACGAGAATGGAATCATATATACAAAGAATAAAGTAATTCACCCATGGATAACCTCGTGGTTATATAAATGAGAGTAAATATTTTAGAGTAGAATTATTTTACAAAAAAAGGTTTCCTTATTTTGGGAAACTAACTTCTGCACACTATATTAAATTACAGCGGATAGATTGAAAGAAATGTGATAGCGATAGAAATTATCATTGAATTAGTACAAATTTACAAATATTCAAAATTTTGTTTAATTTTTATGAAATTTTAAATTACACTTCATCTTGTTATGAAATATAACTTAGTCATTATATATTATTTTCAAAAACTAATAATGATTTTGGTATGTTTCAAAAAGGATTCAATGACTTTCATTTGTAGAGTAATTTGCCTATGAAAATAAGCAAGACTACTTTGAACCAAGTAAAAACCCAATTCATGAAAAAAATGTAAAAATTAATTATTTTCAGGGACTCATTGAAAATTAGTTCAAATAGATGCAAATATATCAAAGACTATAGGTCATTCTGGTATATGTAACGACCTGCATTTTAACGATTGGATATTTAAATATTTTATTCAAATATTAATTGTTAATTATCCAGTTGATAGTTTCAAAATGGGATTTTCCAAAAGCCATCGAATTTGTACTTGGGACCAGTTCCATTGTGTCCAGATTGTTTGTTGCATGAAAAATGAGTACTTGGATCATTATACTTCGAGTTTAGACCATTGGGTAGTCATATCGATCTCGAAATACACCTAAATGGCCGTTCTGAGAGCATAGTGTCGGATTACGACTAAATCTATATTTTTGGAATCGTAGCAGTGTGTTGTTTCACACCATCAAGTTTCATAGCGTTTGGGTGTACCGTTTGGTTGTGCGTAAATAAAATGTACGTCAATTTTTGTGAGAAACTAACATTGTATAATTCGAGTTTTGAAGGCTAACTTCTACATACGATCGATTTAGGTCTCGAGACTGGTCTCATTGTTTTTAAAAGATGTTTTTACATAGATGACTGGGGAAGGCACGTGTTAATTGAAGTTCGCTGGTTTTGGGGCCTAATTTGCGAATTAAATATTATAATTATATAAACCCTTCATTCTTGTTGGCCTCATTATTGTTCACTACCCTTTTCTTCGTTAATAGTTACTGTTTCATTTTAAAATGGATGCCAGTCCTGTATTAGTTCAAAAAAATATAATCGGTCAATCTACTTAATGAAAAATCGCAAAATCAGCTTCGTTGAACTCATCTCTCGATTCTCCACCGATTAATACATATTTCTCATGACCCAGCTCTAATTTGTGGGAGGCCGAAATGGGGGACCGAACCTAGGGTTTCAGTTCAAGGAAGGTGTGGGAAGCGAGGGTCGAATCCGGTGGTATCGTTGTTCTTCTGTCATCGTATAACATCAACTTATGCTCTATATTTTGGGTGCGATCACCATATACAGGACGCAATATTTTTACTATGTTGAAACATGAGGGACAATGAGTTTTTCAGAGGAGATCCGGCCATGGTGTTTTGAGTATGAGCATGCCAAGTTTTTGAAGAGAAGTCCAACGGTGCTAACGTAATTGGATTCTTTTACCCCTAGCTCCATATCATTTAATTTGTGCACACGTTGGAATCAGTTTGACAATGTATAAGGCGTGACCTGTAAGTGTTGGAGAAGAAAGGATTAGCTATAGGTAATTAAGTTAATTGATTTTAATTGATTATGTTTAGCTAATTTAATTATTAATGTAATCGCCAAACTTATACCATGTGTATCTTTTGCGTAGGAGGTCAGATTTGGATACGGTTTCATGGGTTGGACTCGTATTGACGAGCTCTACACTTTAGAGCTACATTGGACTGATTTGGTTGATGTGAGTGATATTATCTCTCATTGGACTATATTTGTTCGTAAAAAATAGATTTGACGTTTTAAATTGTTTTCTATTTAAAAAAACGTAATATTTAGGTTAGCTGAACCTAGTAAATAATAAATAAAAAGATTAAGTAGTTTAAGTAGATTTTACCTGATTATCATATTTTACCCGTTTTTGCGCTATTACGCGCTATCTACATGTTTATGCACTATTACGCATTATTTTTGACCATACTATTAGATATAGACTACTTGGACACTTATTTCGCTTTGATTTCTATAGATAGCTTCTATTTTATTTATTATTGCTATTATGGATATTTGTATGCTAGTTTAAAAATTTGTATGACTATTGGTTGCATGGTTGATTTTTTTGCTTAGTTTAGATTAAAATGATGTTCGTAGGCGATCTAGTATTAGGAATTATTTCATTCGTTAGAGTTTGGAGTGATATCGATCAAGTGCACATGTTGGTGTATATCGATTGAACGCACAAGGATGGTAGACTCGAATTGGCGAGATATATTCTCGATTAAGCTTCAGAGCGTTTAGATGGATCTGATGACGGGACAACATTGGAGCTGGGTGGTGGATTTGAAGAAGGAGCAACACTAGAGCTTGGTGATCGACCTGAAGATGACGAATGAACTTGGCAACAAGTTGGACTTCGCGGTGAATGTGTAACGTCTTCCTTAGAAGAGTATTTAACTAATTTTGATTAAATACGTGATCCGAGTAATCGTTATCGATTAGTATCAAGTGGTCGGTATAGATTACCATTGTTATTGGTCATTTGGCTAATTTGACATGGACAATGGTGCAATTTTGAGGAATAGGATATGAAGGTTATTTCTATAGCGATTTCGACACGATGACTCTTTGATTAGTGGCTTTGGTTTGAGATGAGGACGTGTTGCTTCTATGAAGTGATTCGTCATTCGACGGCGATGATTCCAAGATGCAGAGCAAGGCAGCTGCGATGGGTTAGTTTCCCCCGAGATGGAGAAAAGATGACATTAAGTCGTATTGATGTGACTGTTAGAGAGAGAGAGGGATGAGAGACACATGATGAAATCCTATGAAGTACGATGACCATCGGGGATAGTTCCCATATTGTGACGACTTCGGATGAGAGTCTTTTGGACAGTCCGGTGATGGATTATGCTACGGAGAATGTGTGTAAAGAGAATATCAATAACGCACGATTTTAGCTATTACTCATAAAGCAGGGGTAGTGGGTATGATGTCCATTTTGACCAGATGGGTCATCCTAGTTTTCGACGATGGGAGACTTATGGCATTGAGGTGGACCGGACGGGTCCTTACCTTTAGGACTTACAAGTGGGTACAACCTAGGTCCTAGCCGATCGAGTGGCATGGATTTGAGTATCTTGGAAACTGAGCATTATCGTATATCCAACGGACCGAGTGAATAAATGTGAGGATTGATGCTATGCTTGCTTAATCATATATTACCTTATGGGAATCATGTGACGTAGGTATCATCGATTCAGATATCTAAACACCCCTAGTATTATGATGTAGGATACACCCTTGTTATTATCATAAAATAGTGTATATATATTATATGTGCTGACTTTGTTGATCTAGGGACAAGACAAGTGTGGTTCTCCATACCCTCCGTGTTATATATACTATTATGACTTTTACAGTACTTCGAGATTTGTTATCGCTCACAACATACTTTTGTCAGAGCCAAGGTTTTATTTCCCTCTTATTACCTTTTGTGCTCATCGACGATGCTGATGAGTAGACTAGGTGACAAGAACAATTATTATTATGAGCTATGCAGTTAGACTAGTAGAAGGCTATGTTTTACATATTTATCATTGTATCATTATTGTTTATTCTGCTGTGAAGCACTATGAAGCCTTGATAGTGTTATATATTCTTGTTGGGACAACTTATCAATTTGATTTTATGTATCTCTTGTATAAACTCTATTACTGTTCTGTATAATTGTATGGTAATGTATACTCTGACTATATGGTTTATATAGTTATTATTGTCTCGTCTGTTTTATATTTGAGATTGTTTATTATATGTTATTCGATGCATTGTGAGATATACGACAGGTTCTGTGATTGTGTTTATCTTCTCTTCTTTCTGTTGCCTTTTATTTTCTTCTTTTTTTTACCTCTTTTCCCTTCCTTTCTACAATTTCTTTCTCTTAATGGTCGCTTTACATCGATCGGGTGCTTGTACAACGCAAAACTTTAGTGGTGAGCACCGGTGGTGTGTAGCGGGTCGTCACAGTATAACTAAAACATATAAAGAGCAAGATATCATGACATATAAAAAAACATATTACAGCTGAAACAATTAATTTGTTGATTAAATCTTTTTAGAAGAGAATCATGTCAAAATATCATAGTAAATCATAATATCAGTACATCTATTGTCTCAAACCATTCAATCAGATTAGGCGTGCTTATAGCTCGAAAATACTCACTTGTATCCCGAAAATCAAGTGACTGTATTTGTAGCTCGAAAATCAGTAGGCGTGCTCATAGCCTAGGAACCAAGCAGGTGTGCTTATAACCTGAAAATCAGGTGAGTGTACTCCAAGCTCGAAAAACTTAGAGATATGTCTTATAGTCATGAAATCGAGGCTATATTGATTTTTGCCTTCTTCCTGCTCAAAGATTCGCATTTTGAAAAGAAATCTGTATAAGAATTGTATGGGACCGGATGAAAAAAAACTAATGCAAAACTCCTATGTGGTCTCTTAATTCTCTACCTTTTCTTTATTGCATTTATATTCAACCATGTTTGCATATGTGATTCTTCATTCTGTTTTGTTTAATACTAAGTTTGAATGGATTTTAAAAAGATTCATATAAATTAAAAATAATTATTCACCCCTTCTAGTGTATAAAATCCATTCTTCTACTATCAATATTTGGTATCAAAGTATTCAGTTTTTCAAAAATTCATAATTTAATTTTTGAAAAGTTTAAATGGTAAGAAATATTAGTACTTTTTCTAGCACTTCTATAGAATAATAATGGTGGAAATTTAGTATGTCATCCTTTGATATATTTTTATTTAATCGTTGCGAAAAGTTACTTGATGTTTTGAAAGGTATAATTGTGAGAACATTTGTGTTATATAGCTAATGGTGAACATACACCTAACAACCAATCATCATAAATCAAAAAGGACAAATCGATGCTGAACAGTGGGTGCTCAAGACACATGACAAGAAATCTGAATATCCTGAAAGATATTATTAATAAAGACGGAGGATTAATTAATTCTAAAAACAGTTCTAAAGGATATGCGATATGCATTGACAATATTAGTAATTCTTAAGCTCTTACTGTTTCCAATGTTTTGCTAGTTAGGAAATTAAAACACAACATGTTAAGTATTAGTTAATTAAGCGATACATGTTTTGAAATTAATTTTGAAAAGGATAAGTGCAACAATAAAGATAATTAGTCAAACATTATCTTAAGCATGAAGGTTTTAAATGATAATTTTTGTCTTTTGGCTAAGTGACCCTTAGATTTAACATAAAAGATTTTATCATTTAAATTTTAAATGTAAGCATGCACTTTTTAGGGTTTTTGCCTAAAATGAGTTTTGATGTTGATAAATTATACTTTCTTTTCAACAAGGAGAAAAAGTTATTTTGCATCAAATAATATGATTTTTTTTACTTCTTATCCTCTTGAACTACTTTATCTAGATCTTTTTGGATGATTACAAATGCGATTGATAAATCATAACAGATATGTTTTTGTAATTATTGTTTTTTTTTAAATTTACATTGACAATTTTTTTAAACCTTAAAAGAGATACTTTTAAAGTGTTTAAAATCTTAACTAAAGGAATTGAAAATCAAATATCCGCTAAAATTAAAACAACAAGCAGTGAAAATCGAGGAGAATATAAAATGAGAATTTATGTAATAAGAAAGGAATTACTCGTAACTTTTCATTTTCAAGAACACCTCAACAAAATGGAAGTAGAACGTAAGAATAGACCTATTTAAGAGCATGCTAAAACTATGGTCTACATAAAAGTTTTTGGGCTGAAGCAGTTGCTATAACATGTTATATTTTGATATAATTTTTAAAAGATCTTCAACCTAGAAAACACCTAATGAATTGTTACAAAACCATTATCTTATTTTAGACTCTTTAGTAGTAAATATTTTATATTAAATACTAAAAGTTATTTAAATAGATATGATGCTAAAATAGACAAAGGAATTTTTATTGGACATTCAAATAGAAATAAATCATACAAAGTTTTTAACATTAAAACTATAACCATTAAAGAAACATTGCATGTAATAATCCACAACCACATGATCCCCAATTCACGCAAAAAGAGAAAGCCTAAATCCAGTGAAGCATAAGTAGTTTGTTTGGTATCCTACAAATAAATATGTATATATATTTAAAAATTGGTACGCTCTATTATATTCTGAAATAATAGTGCAAAGCAAGGTTAATATACAAACCTGCTGAAAACTATAACAAACAAACTAGAAATAAAATATGAAATACATGAGCTAAATTAAAAACAGAAAGAAGATGAGATAGGCCCATAATAAGATATGCTTTAACCAAATCCCGCTTTTACGTGCATCTTCCTTACACTTCACCTTACAGCTAGAAAATTTCTCCACAACTCCAAATAGTTTGCAAAGTATAGTCCACATTGTCAACGTTCCCAGGCCCATAATATATAACTCACACGGGAATAATCTAGAATTTAATCATAAGTAAGCACATAGCAAAATATTGGCAATTTAAAGTCAAGTGCCTCTAAATGGTCCAAATCTTGCATTCTACTTAACCTACAAACTTGTTTTAAGGACGGAAAAGAACTATTATTATGGTGGCTGGTAAGTTATATACTTTATACATAACACTACATATATTGTCTAAATACCATATTTGCTATATTGAATTTATTAATGTCATTGGGACTTCATCATAATGCATATCGCACCCATATGCTTATCGGTGGTTCTAACCTAATAAATTATAATCATATAAGTATGTAAATGTATCCTCTTGGACTACCTTCATCCTAAATAACACCCATAGTATCTTTCGTAATCACCGTGTTGGGATTTCACTATTTCCCTACGAAAGTACAATAGCTACATGTGTATTGGACGACACATGAATGCTTACACTACAAAGGTCCTATCGTATAATACAGAAACCTATAAGCTACATCCGTAGTGGATCGCCATATGCCTACATTACAGATGTGCACGCCATCATTCCATCTTAAGCTTTCTAAATTCCACTTATGGAAATCCAATTAGGGATTAGATTCTATAATCTGTCTCTTCTTCGCAACCATCCTTTTTTAATTTGGTAGGCATCTCTTGATATGGGTTAACAGCCTTGCCTTAAACAAACAATCTAAATAAACCATGTGGAGTTGCATAGCCCCTCCAGGCGTCTCGATAGCAAAAGACCATCTTGACACCCATACCTTTCCTTATTCTTACTACCGGATCGATGATGGCCCGTAATACTACGACAACTATCGTTCTGGGTTTCCCCTAACAGGCACCGACCTATTTTTCGCATGATTACTTAGCCATTCATTGACCCTTTAGACTGCCTAAGGCAGTCAATGAAATATTCCCTTACAGGCCTTGCATCTAATAGACCTCCTTTATGCATACATTTGAAGAAAACATCTTGAGGTATTCCTTTTGGTTATATAATCTCCTAAAGGATCCGTATTGGACCACACATGACTGCATACATCCAGGTATCTTTAGATCGTACTTAAATACATCATATGGAATTATTGTTGTACTTTCATTCTTTATTAGGCCTTATGTCTAACTCCTTTTCTTTATACATTTAATTCATCTTTCATTAATATTTTCATTATATATCTTTTATTTCTCTATCATTGTGGCCTCTACCTATAATAAAGAGATGGTAGTATCTACCAATCATAATAGTCGTTAGATTTTATATTATCCACCTGTCACATTCATGATGGTGGCCACCTGTCGTGATAGTCACTATTTTTTGTTAGTCCCTTGCCTATCATAAAGAATGATAGTCATAAACCTATCATGAAAGTGTTTGTATAGTCTTTACCGATCATGACAGTGCCTTTGTCTTTCCTACCTATCATAATAATGATAGTCATTTATCTATCATGAAAATGCCTATATATTCTTTATCTATGATGATAGTGCCTTTGTCAATATCTTACTATAACTGAAGTTATAATTCAAATCCCAGGTGTTAAATTTGGGCCTTTACATTACTATTATAATTTAGTATAATTTATAATAATCAGTTTCATTTGTACGTCATTTTCTTTTACTTTGATTCACCAAGTATTAAATTTAGTCATTGTCTTTTTATTATATCTTTCCCCATTAGCCTTTCTTATTCCTCTCAATATTTTTCTTCATGGAGTTAGTCATATTTCAGTAAGTTAATAAATGAGATTTCTATAGATTATTCCCATATTTCAATATAAAGTCAGACTTTGCATGATTATTCATGATTACAAGACGTCTTTTCTTTTATCGTGGAGTAGGCATTAGAAAATGCAGTTATTATCCATATTTTGTACTTCCCTTTTTCTTTCAAAATTCTATTATTTTTGTAATTAAGCTCATTACACTTTCTTAATTAATATGGAAATTTTCTTACTCTTACCAACAAACTAAATCCATACTAATTTTCCAAAAAGAATTACATGTAGATTTATTTGGTTCGTCTTATAATTCTAGTCATATTTTTTGTGAATTCTCATTAAACAGATAAGTTCATAGTTTTTCGGTCGTCTAGAATTATGCACGGATTCAATCGTTCTTACATTAATATTTTTTGCACAATACTATAATTAAATCTAGGGCTTACAGTTTGAAATCTAGCCTTTCCAAATGAATCATTTACCATAATCATCTTTCAAATGTCATAATTCTTATCACTAAATGTAACAAATCTGGTTTTGATCACTCGAGCAAGTAAAATTTATAAAGTTGTTTGTAATTTAAAAGTGGAGAAAATAAAATATGAACTTAAAATGGGGGAATTCATATAATTATTTAAGTTGATTAGTCAATGGGTTTTGAGTTGATATGTGGATTTTGTTGGTTTTATAGTAACCGAGTCTAAATAGAAGATAAAAGAATTTAATTTAGCCTTTAATTATTAAATAAAAGTGCAAAATTATATGAATCACTCACCAATAGAGCTGTCAAGTACATCGATTCTTCTTGGAATTTAATTCATAATCTTCAAGATGCATCATATGGTAGAATTATGATTTTATTTGATCTTAATTCCTACTCATTTTCAAAAGTAACTTCTTCAAGTCAACACATCCACTGCCACTCTATTTATTTACCTACTACTACTTCCGATTACATCACTTTCATCTATGCTCTCAACTTTGCGAATGCTAGAAGTTCTCTATTTCAAATGCTACCTTGCCTGAGCCAAAACACACACCCTTGGATTGTGTGTGGACACTTTAACATCCCACTCAAGTTAACTGGTAGAGTTGGAGGAAACCCTATTTCTATATCTGAAATTAGGCCATTAAATATTGCAATCTCTAATTGCTAATTAGTGGCAATCAAAACGACCAAAGTTTCCTTTAAATGGAACAACAAAGGAGAAGAAGGTGTTCGTAAATTTTCTAATATTGATCATGCGGTTGCAATGAGGCTCCCTTAAGCAAGTGGCCTACTATCCTGAATAACATGCCTGTTTGCATGCTATCAGATCATTCACTTCAAATTATTCACATGGGAAGCATAGAGCTCATTAGAAAGCCTAGCTTCAAATTCTTCAACTCCCGGATCAAATTTTTTAATATTGTAAGTGAAGCGTGGAACAAACTTTTATATAGGAACCTATGTTTATCCTTCACAAAAATTAAAAGCTTCTAAATAGATTTTAAATGACTGGGCTAGATCCAAATTTGGAAAAGGCAGTTCTCAGTTTGATCACTAGAAAAACCTTCTTGAGCGGATTCAGATCAAAATGCTTGATGAAGTTGACAATCCCAATCTTACTAGTCAAGAAACTTTCTACTTCCAGAAGCTCAAAGATGCACTATATAATGAATTCATCATGAAAAAGAAAATAATAATCCAAATTGAGGTGGAACGATCAAGGTGATAGGAATTCCACATTTTTCCATGCTACTCTTAAGGCTAAAAACAGTCAAGAAAAAAATTTGTCCCTATTATTGACAAGCATGGGAAAGTACAAGACAATGAAATAGGCATTCAAAATGCTTTTATTCAATCATTTCCTAAATTATTTGGTAATGAACTCAACTTTTCCCCTAGGTTAGATGATATTAACCCCGTGATCCAACCTAAACTAAACCATCACAATTATGATCACCTAGGTTCCTTCATCACTGAAGCTAAAATTAAAGAAGAAATGTTCCCTTTAAATAATTTTCCTAGTGGAGTCCTAGTGGCTTCAATGCCCCTTTCCTTGTGCACGGTTAAGGAATTGTATGGTCCAATGTATACAAAGCCATTCTAGACTTCTTCAAGAACGAAAGAATGATGGACTCTTACAATAACATTGTAGTTGACTTAATCCCCAAAACTAAGAATGCAAATAAAGTTCATGCTTTAAGGTCTATTTCCTGTTGCAACACCTTTCACTAGTGCATAACTAAGGTAATTTCCAAACTCTAGTCTGTCCTTCCTCGTATTATTTATGCTAACCAATCTGTCTTCTTCCTTAAGAGAAGTATTTTGGACAACGTAATGCTTGCGCATGAGCTTCCTAAAGGGTACAAAACCAATAACATATCCCTTAGAGCTATGTTAAAGATTGATATTAAAAAGCCTTTGATACTTTGTAGTGGAATTCCGTAGTTAGAATAATGATCTATATGTGTTTTCCTCCTAATATCATCACTTGGGTTTATGCTTGCATGTCTATGAATGACGTTCTGATCAAAATAAATTGCAATACTATGTGATTTTCAAGAGTTAGCAGGGAGTGAGATAAGGTGACCTCGTATCTGCTTACATATTTATGATTTTTATGGAACTTTTACTAAGATTGCTTGATGAACCCGTTGACAAGAAATTGTTTAAACTCCACCCCTGTAAAGAGTTCATTAATCCCATATTATCAAAAAAGTAATTGGCTATGTGATGGGTAAACATCTTAGTTTATAGCCAGGATCTTGGTTGACAAATATTCGGATATAGGACTTATCCAATACTCCCCCACATGTGTAGCACATCGCTATCACGTGGAGATCATAGGATGATATGTCAGACAAGCAAATCATTCCCATCGGATTTATCCAACACACCCCCCCTCCACGTGTAGCACATCGAGACAAAAGCATGGGACAAGCAAATCAAACCCGCACTGTGTGGCTCTGATACCATGTAAAGAGTTCATTAATCCCATATTATCACAAAACCAATTGGCTACGTGAAGGGTGAACATCTTAGTTTATATCCGGAATCTTGGTTGACAAATCTCCCGATATGAGACTTATCCAACACTCGCCCACATGTGCAGCACATCGATATCACGTGGAGATCATAGGACGACGTATGTCGGACAAAAAAACATTTCCATCGGACTTATCCAACAACCACAAATGTAAAGAGTCTAGAATCACTTCCCTGCTGTTTGCTTATGGTATCATTATTTTCTATAAACTTGACATACTAACCATGTAGAGCATCATGTCCACTCTTGATAAATTTTATGCTATTGCAGGCCTTTAAATTAGTATAGGAAAATATGAAATTTAGCTAGCTAGCTGTAATGATGCTCTCTCCATTCAAATTCTTGAGATTTCTAGTCTTAGAAGTAATGTTTCCACATCTCCTATCTCGGTTTCCCCTTGTCACTTCTAGAATCACCACAGGTCAATGCCTGCCTTTGTATGACAAGATAACTTCTAGAATGGAGTGTTGTCTTAGCAAAATGCTCAGTGAAGCAGGTATTTTAACCCTCATCAAATATGTTGTGATCTCTATGCATGTGTACTGGGACCGAACTTTAATTCTTCCTATTAAGTTGCTCAGTATTATCAAGACTACTTTCATTAGATCTTTTTGGAAAGGTAATACCACGCTAAGTATATATCTCCTATTTCCTTTTCCTATATAGAAAAACCTAATAACAAGGGTGGTCTGGATATTTATAACACTAGGGTTTGTAATAAAGATACTTTTGTTAAACACCTTGACAACTTTTTGGATCATAACAATGGCATTTGGGTTTCCTAATCATGCAGTGACATTATAAAAGATAACAAATTCTAGACTATGTACGTCCCTTAGAATTTAAGGTAGACTTGGAAATGTATTTTTAAGTTAAGAGATATTTTCTTCCCTATATCAAATATGTATTTAATGCTTATGACACCACCAAATTCTAGGATAACATGTGGCTAGACTTTGGCACCATCCTTGATAAAACTCTCTCCTTTCAAGAGAAGCAATAATCTGGAGTTCATACTAATGCTATTATGGCTAGTATCATGCATGGAAACAATTTCATACTGCCAAGTTCCTCCAATCAGAATATCATTGTGCTTTGGAACAAGATACACTCTTTACCGATTAGTTCCTCTGATCATCCTAAAATTATATGGAATTGGCTAGGTGAGAAGTTCAATATTAAAAATTTGTACAACGTTATGCTCATAATTAAAGAGATGATCTTTTACAGATGACACAAAGCTATCCGGAAGAGGGATACAATGCTAAAGAGAATCTCTACTTGTGGAAGGTATTGAACAATGCTCTTCTCACCAAAGCCAAGCTCGTCAGTGTGGGGATGTTGGTCCCTATATGTCGTGAGTTATGTGGCGAAGAACCAGAGAAAGTGGAACAATTTTTTTTTGAATGCAAGGGGACTAATATGTTGTGTTATGACATAATGCAAATGATGGGAAGAGGGAATGTACTGCATGACAATCTTCTGGAATGGGATTACATTCACAAAGAAGCGAATCGTGGCAATGAAAGATCGAGACACTTTGTCTTTGTCCTTAAAAAAGTATTTACTCTTGGATTGGAAAGCCATAATTTCCTTCTTTTTCAAGCTTGAGAATGCAATGTCCTTTGCGCAACTCAAAAGACAAGTTAAGCATGAAATTCGTGAAGGCTTGAGGATGCTCAATTTCACTTTTTATCCAGGGATTCATGCAAGTTATTATCCTTCGATTTTTGGTGTCGTTGTGTTTTTTTATTGTTTTGTTGTTGGTTTTCTCCGTTGGTTGATATGTCGTGTTGCCGAGTACTCGTTTTCCTTTGTTTTCCTACTTTATTTTTATTGTATTCGTCTATGGTATATCAATAAAGTGAAAGGAGTCCACTCAACCACGTCGGTTTTGCCACTAAAATTGCAAAATAAAAAAAATAAGGTTTTAAAAAATTTATAATATACTAAAAACATGTGTAAAAGGATCCTATTGCCAAAATACAATAATTTTGTAAACTATAGTTAAATGGAGAATTTTGTTGTAAAAATAATATTTTTAAACTTGATTAAGTTGCAAATAAAATTATAATAAAAGAACTACTGGTTAAAAATCAAAATTTAAGTGTTTAAAATATTCTAATGTAGTTTTTACATTTGTTTTAACAAGTAAATGAATTTTTTGTAAGTTTGGATGTAAAAATTTTTATTTCAAATATAATGTAAATGTAAATTTTAAGTGTGTTAGTATCTAAGAAATCATGTTTAAATGAATAATTTAGTGTTAAAACATGTTAATAATTGTGTAAAAATGGGTTAAATATATAGTTAATAGCTTAACTAACTTAAACATGACCATGCTTAGCCTATTAGATGGATTTTAAGTCCAAAACCCATGATATAAAATTAAATTAGAATTGGCCTGAAAAGAAAGATACGTACAAATCTTCTTCATCCTTCTTTCTCTTCTCTATGAAAACTTGAGGAAGAAAATTTTACAATCCCTCTTCCAAAACTTACAAATCAAAGTCATTTCACAAATTAAAAAGAAAGGGAAAATTTGTGGAAGTGAAACCTAACGAATAATCAAGCACTAACAAGAAATCCATCCATTTGGTTTTTGGAATTAGGGAAAAAGAACTTACAGTAAATGTTCATGTGATTCCGTGTCTAGGCATTTCAATCTTACAAGTTTCGGAACCTTAAAGCTATTATCTTTGCAAGATAAAATTGATGTAAATCATTGCTAATCCATTCAAGGTAATTATTCACTCACACATCTAGTTTAAACTTTCTTACATGTCAATAACCTGTTGATTTCTCTTGCTAGTTTCTATATACTGTAAATAAGTTTACGATTTTATAGTTTTCATTAACTATTTGTAGTGTATTGATCTTTGAGAAGACATTGATTCATGATTTTTCATAGAAACCATGTCAAAATTGTTTTGGACTATGTATATTTCTCTTGTTGTGTGTTGAAAACCATTTTCAAAATCAACATAAAAACATATTAAACTTAGTTCATAAAATCAATATGAAGCTG
Source organism: Allium sativum (assembly GCA_030737875.1). Classification (NCBI taxonomy): domain Eukaryota; kingdom Viridiplantae; phylum Streptophyta; class Magnoliopsida; order Asparagales; family Amaryllidaceae; genus Allium; species Allium sativum. Next base: position 51,760,736 of record CM060909.1, on the reverse strand, counting down.
AAAGTTGTTCTTCTATTAAGATGCAACCATAGGTCGACCTTTTTCTAGTAGGTTTGAATTATAGGTCGACCCTAAGCTAGGTCGACCTAGCGCTTGAAATTTTGATGCCAGGTCGAGCTGTTTATTTCTGTACATTTGGTGCTTTAATTTTGAAACTTTGGTGCTTTAATTCCTGCATTTTTTGCTGAATATTTTGATGATCCTTAGTGATTGGTATATGCTAATTTTAAATGGCTTACTCCCATATATTGGAAATCCAACATTAATGTCAATTCGTACTTCGAATTGACAAGTTTTTATGTGTTTTCATATGTCGGTTTCATTAAGTTTCTATCTGATTGTGCACGTATTTCAAAGAAATTCTTGACATAAAACCAACTTTGGATATAAACCTTCCATAAATCAATCTAAAAAATATAACTATTTCCAAGCAAATTTATATGAGCATTTCGACTATAAAGAGCGTTTAAAAGAAATGTTTTTGAAAATAATTTTATAACATGTTTTCTCGAAATAAGTATTTTCTATATAAAATTACATGTTTTTGCACTGTTTGAGTGAACAAAAAAGTGATTTAAATGGAATGATAGAACTTGTGGTATGATACACGTGCGTTTATTATATCAGATAATTTTGGACTTGTTCGATTGAAGCTACAATAGTGTGGAATTGACTGAATCGTAGTAAATTAATAAGTGAGAACGTGTGGTATAAGACACATTGCTATTACCATTCGGGTTACTATTGAGAAGTTTGTGACACATTTTATGGATTTTCAAGTCACATGTAGTATATAGATCTTCGGGTTATTGTAGTATATAGACTTTTAGGTCATTGTAGTATATAGACCTTTGGGTCATTTATAGGACTTCACCCAAATGTGGATGATGGACATACGACGTAGTGTAGACTCGCCACCGGCGATATGGATCATTTTTTATATTATTACGAGATTTCGTATTTTCTTTTTCGATTTCTAGAATTGATGATTGTTAGACCAAAAAGTGGTTCTAACACCCAAATTGACTAAAAACAGAATGAAATAAGATCAAAAATAAAATAAACACACAGAATTTATAATGGTTCGGCAAAGAAAAGCCTACGTCCACTTGTTAATCACTATTATCAATGATATTGTTGCAGTTACAATGAGATATTCACTCAATTTCTCTCATAACTCACATACATTCGCTCGATTGTCTAAAAACAAATGTTGAAAGACGATTTGGATTATCCGGGAGTGCTGAAATTCGAGTTATGAAGGTGGTTGAACTCTCAAAGTGCCAAAAAGATCCTTTTCTTTGTCTCCAGACGGGGTATTTATAGGCGAAAATTCGCTCAGAACCCGATCCGGATCGGAGCCATGTGTCATCCATCCCATTAGCTTCGGGTTCGGATGGATTTCTGTGTTGACAGCGCATCAGAGTAGTGGACGTTGTGGGTAGGAACTGGTCATAGCCGCTCCGAATAACCAGGCGATCATGCAAGAGAATGACGTGGAAGATGGGTTCGGATCGGAAGAGTGTACAGAAGGGGTTCGGATCGGGGTATCCAATCTGATCCGGTTTTGTCCCAAGGCTAAGTCTTCGTTCTCTTTCACTCCGTTCCGATCTGTCTTCGTAGCAGGTAGCTCTCCGATCCAACTGGAAGTAGGTTGCTCTCCGATCCGAACAGCTGTGCCTCTCTGATTCCAACAGCAATAGTTCACCGATCCGAACAGCAAACTTTATCCGATCCGAACCGCTACATTGCTTCGATCCGACCCGCTTCAGTGCTTCCCAAGTTCTTCAATATTTCACATCTTGACTTTGTGTTACCCAGTTCACAAAGTGGGCTAACATTTTGCCCCCTCAAAGGATGCTTCTGTTGGAGACGGAGCATGCTTTGACTATCATTGCACAACGCTCTTCGAGGTAATTTTTCTTTTGATTTTCCTCGTGTTTTCATCTTTTTCTTCAAATTTCAATTTAATTTGTTGATGAGCTAAAGAATTCGGTTCGGTTCGGATTCCGATCCGAACAGACTCCTTCTTCTTTCTATTTTTCATTGGACTATTGAGCCAAACTTTGCTTCTGGACTATCGATCCGATCCGAATAGGGGCTATGCTATTGGACTGTCGGTCCGATCCGAATGGGGAGACGAATGGACACTCTACTCCTCTATATAAGCTGAGTCTTCTTCCTTCTCTCACTTTTACTGTTTTACCGCTCCCCAAGTTCTGCAAAACGAAAAAACCTAATTCCTGAAGCATCGAAATTCCTTTTAATTCTCGAAGTGATTACATCGGTAGGTTACAAAACTTTAGATAATTCCTTCTTTAATTGCTCTCGATTCGGATTCGTAGATAATTAGGACGATTTGAGTATGAAAATTGGACGATCTTGACACCGTGACCCCCCCTTTCGTCATCGTCGTTAGTAGCCTCGTCGCCATCTCGAGGTTGTAACGGAGGGGATTAGAGTCAGTTGTTGCATGTGCCAGCGCATAAATGCTTGGCTTTGATTTGGGTGGTTGACACGAGTCTGGCTTTGGCGTTGGCTAGGGAGGAAAGAGGATGGAGGAGAAGAAGAAGATAGTAGGGAATCGGTTCGGTTCGGAGGGATATGGAAGGTGAAAAAATAAGGGAAAAAGGAAGGAAGTTCAGGAAGTCGGACCGGGTCGGGGCAAGTTAAGAAAAGAAATCCAGGAGATCGGATCGGGTCGGAGCAAGCAGTTAAAGAAGGGGGAAAGGGAGCTTACCTAACCGGATTGGGTCGGACCGTAAGATAAAAGGAGGAGAAGTATGACTATGTGATCCGATCCGAACCGTCAGGGGACTCTACCTCCGAACCGATCCGATTTTGATTTCTGAGTTCCACAGTTTATCCGAGCCCAAGTCGAGGCCGCATCCCCGATCCGATCCTCATGAACGCGCCCGAACCGAACCGAAGAGCAGTTCACCTTAATGCATAAAAACTCGTTTAACTGGCCCAATCAACTTTTGGCATAATCTTCAACCTAATGGACAGTTAGGATAGTGCCTTGCGAATGTAACTGGACATCAAGAACTACTTCAACTCTTTATATTTTGCCAAACTTTATCGTCGCACCTTTAAACATTTACTTTACACTTTTCGCATACACTGTTTACACTTTAGTTTGCACACATGCACGGGGGGATACGGGCTAATTTACTCTAATTTGTGCTATTGCTTCTTCAATAGTTTTATGACAATGAGACCCAGACGCTCTTCCAGACTAGCCGAGAAGAAAGAAGCCCCAGAAACTTCCAACAAAATTACTCTCGAGGACATATCTTCTCCGTCGGAACCAGAATGGAACAATGAGGGTTCAGACTACGAAGTTGGAAATTGTGAAAGTGATGAGGTGTCTTCGGAGAATGAAGTTTCTCTAAGTTTGAAGAGGAAGGGGGGATCGGTGACGACCGGGCTCCTGATGAATTTGAATCGGCTAGGATATTGGAATCACCCCCAGATTCTGTTGAATCAACAATCGACAATGACCGACTTATCCGAATTTGTTTAAAGTACGGGATAATGAAAAAGGACACTCTAGTGCCTTCGAGGTCTGACCGTCCCCACAACCCTCCAGAAGGATATATGGCAATCACCCGGTTGATGTGCATGGTCGGTGTTATCCCTCCATTTTCTCCCTTCATCGTAGATTTTCTAACACAAATGCGGATTGCCCCCATGCAGCTGCATCCCAATTCCTATGCCTACTTACACACTTTATATATAGCATATCGTGAGATCTTAGGCATAGAGCTCACTTTCGATGACGTTCATTTCTTCTACAACTTCAAGCATCGGACTCGAGAAACTCCTTCTTTTTGCTATTTTGAGTCTGTTCCTAAGAGAAAGATAATTTCAACGCCATTCAGTAGTAAAGCTGGAGATTCCAGACTGGAATGGTTTTACGTGAAGCGACAACCTGGGTGTGCCAGGAGATGGACGAAATCAAGTAAAGCATTGATTACCTACATCTTGGCTCTATACATTCAAGTCATCGCCTTAACTCATTTTTCTTTTTGTTTGCAGTCGACAATCCAAAACAAATATCAGACCAGGTGTTCTTTGACCGGATGCACCAGCTCCTCAATGGCGGTCAAAAGTTCCTGACTATTGAGGAAGTCCTTAAGGACGAATACCTTCATTTTCATGGGTTGCTATCCGTTTTTCGTAGTATCGGTCATGGGACGGCTCCATACGTATATATTCCTCCAGTGGATGTAGTCCCAGAAACAGGAGAAGGTTCAGGAGCTCCTACAGTGCCTATTCAAACTTCACCTTCTCCATCTTCTACTCAAGATGACGAATTGGCTAACTTGGCCGAAAAGCATCGTGAAGGGTATACTGCTCCTGAGGATGCTACTTCTCTGGAAAAGTCAACGTCCTTCAAAGAGTCGCCACTTGATGCTTCCGAGGGAGATGTCCCTAGTAATGATGACCCATTATTTCAGGGTTTGGGGGATCTCCCCTTACCTGAAACTATATACACTTCAGAGGATTTTAGGAAGGATCCTTTAGCCTTCACCTCTTCTGAAGAGACCACTCCTGCTAAGGCCAAAGAGCCTGCCCGTACTAGTCTAGCTTCGGACTCGGGTTGGTTGGGGGGAAACACACCACTTAGGACACACTTTACACAATAGCATTAGCATTCATTGTACCTTTCTCTCTATGAAACTACTGATTCTGAATTTCATTTGTCTTATTGTGCAGGCACGATGTCCCGATCTTACTATGATATCAGGAAGCTCCGCCGCAGCATGTCTAATCCACCTCAGGATATCGAGTATGATCGCCGCGATGATCGCGGTAGGGAGGAAAGAAGGCCTTATGAACCCTATCGCTCTCGAACCTCACGTTCCCGCTCTCCCGTTCGGTCGGACCAAGAGAAATATAGAGGTTATCAAAGTCGTAGGGAAGAGGACAGGCCACAATCGAAAGACTCCACCTCTTCCCACGAAAAGCGCAGCAGGGAGAGAAGTCCTCCAAAAGATACCGAGTCGCGAAGTAAACGCAAGGTCCCTGCTACTAAACGGCCTAGGACAGATAAAGAAACTATTGAATCCTCCACACACAGGAACACTGAATTGACGATTCCCGCTCCTCCACCACTAGATGCGGAAACTGCAATCAAGCGGGCGTATTTGGAGGAGCAATTTCCCGAACATTACTTCGAGACTTTGACTTTTTTACCTGCCCTCGAACCTATTTCTTCCAAGTGGGCAGACGAGGCCAAAGCAAAGATAGACGCGGTTGAAAAACAGTATTCTGAAATGTTCAAATATTCATACAACCTTTCCAGAATTATTCGTACTCTAATCACGAATGCTGATTCAATGCAAAAAACCGCGGAAGAAGATGCAAAGGTCTTAAAGAATCTAGGAAAAGATTTAGAGGACACACAGGCCCAGCTCGCTGTTGCTCAAAGGGACGCTTCTAATTTCAAACAACAATTTGAAGACATGCAAAAACGTTATCATGATTTTCTTGAATCTCACACTCAAGAGCATTCTGAGTTAAAAAAGCAAGCTGAAGATGCTAAGTCAGATGCCGCTAAGACGCGCCTTGCTTACACTGACATCGAACGGAAAAATGCCGAGCTAGCAAAGAGGAATGCTGAGCTAGAAAAGAAAAATGCTGACTTGGCTTCAAAGCTACTGGAGGCAGAGAACAGAGCTGCCCTAGCGGAGGGCAACGTTGAGTGCGCTATCAAATCTGCGGAGGAGGCCCGCAAACAACTGTCAGAGGCGGAGGCAGAGATTCAGGGTTTCGGCGAATTAATGATTGAATTCTTCGCACATATCATCCGTCGCCGGAACATTTCTTGGATTGAGGATTATCCATCTACTCTAGTCCAAGTGTGGAGTCAAATCGTTGAGTGGGAAAAAGAGGAGCTCAAGGTTGATTCCATCGATGAGGACAAGCTGATGGAGAAATACTTAAGAGATGATGAGCCAGAACGCCTGGCTGAAGGGCGCCGCCTCATTGCTGATGCTATGGAAGAAGAGAAGCGGAAGGCTAAACATAAGAACGTTCCCGAGGCTGGTTCCTCTTCTACTGCCCCCGCAACTTCTAAAGTGGAGGGGTATGATCCTGAAAACCCGGGAATCCCTTGAACAACTCTGCTATCCCCTATTCCCGAAACGACATCAGAGACAGCAGTTACTCCTGCCGAGAAATCTTCGGAAGGTATCCCTACCTTTTCTCCTCAATTCGTCAAGGCTATTTCTACCTTTCGCCACGTGATTAAGCAATCGATGAAAAACCCATTATTTTCTCCTGAGTTGATAACTGTTGCTTCTCACTCTATAGGTATTGAGCCATCCGGAAAGACAGATGTGACTCAGGGAGCCGCCTCTGGGGCAGAGCCTACGGACAAGGTAAAAGGAGGGAAGGACAAGGCTGCTCCTATAGACTTGGGAGAAGGAAGTGAGCCGACTAAGGCTGACATTCCCCATGATGAAGAAATGATAGCAGCCTTAAAGGATGATGGCGGTGTCGGAGGACATGAGGAAGATCCAGAGGTGGCGATAGTCGGGGAGTCGAAAAGTGCAGATGATGTTACTTTGGCTGCAATGAAAGCTGACCAAGATAAACGCTTGCAGCTAAAAGCTGAAGACATAGACCCTGAAATCTTCAAGCCTCTCGCAGTTGTGGATGCGGGATCAAGGTTAGTTGTTAAGCTTTCAACTAGATCTATTACAGAGGAACACGCTAAAAAATCTTCTCTTGATTCCAGTGCTCCACCTTCCGGGAAGAAGTCAACCGGTTCCAGCACCGCATCTTCAGGAAAGAAAAAATCAAAGCGCATCTTGACTGAAGCCGAGAAAGAGGCGAAGGATGCGGAGAAAGCCGCCAAGAAGTCCAAGCCTCACTCGAAATCTAAATAGTGGGTTGTCTTGTGTCGTTTTAGCATTTAGTGAACCAACGATTGCTGCTACAAGGGTGGCTCTTGCACCTTCTTTTTTAGCTTTTTTCCTGTAAAAATTCATTCATTCGTAAATAAAAAATAATTCATTTTCTGCAATGTAGTAGTTCTGCACTTATGTAAAAATGCCTGTCATACTATAGTTATGAAATGAAGTTACGGAGGGAGGAAATATGTGTATACATATATGCCCCCAGTCAATCTCAAAAAATAATTTAAGGCTTAATCAAGTAATCTGAATGCTCCCGATTTTCTGACGGGATTGCCTTTTTTGTGTCGTCAATGCCTGCCGTTTTTTCTGGCATTTCTTTTATACTCTCCTGTCTTATACTCAGGTTAGAGTTCTTACTGAGGCGATCTCTTGTCTGGGTGCACCTTCATGCCTCAGAGGACGTCGTCTTCCCGTCCTTTTATACTCTCTCTCTCTCTCTGGAGAGTTAGAGTTCGAACTTAGCAATCTATTAATTCCCCGATCCTTCAGCGGGGAAGGATCTCTTTCTCAACGCTCAGTCGGAGACGCTTTTATACTCTCTCTCTCTCTCTGGAGAGTTAGAGTTAAGAATGTCGTTTTCTCATTCTTTTATGTCTTGTCGCACAAATAGTCGTTGTGCTTTTTCTTATGTTTAAACTGTTTTCAACCTTTTCAGGTTTCGAAACATCTTATAGTCCATAATCACAACAGAATAGTCGATGAATGTATATATAGAATGCATAAAAGTAAATAACACACGATATTTTTATAGTGGTTCGGCTAAGTCGTAGCCCACATCCACTTTATAGTCCTTTATTCATATCATTAGATTTTCCTAAGGCAAGTCGTGCCTTATTACAGAGTTCATAAGAAAAATAACAAAGAGTACAACATTTCTAATCCAAATATCGCATCAAGTGTTGGGCATTCCATGCCCTAGGGACTTCTTCGCCATCCACGGTCGTTAACTTGAAGGTTCCTTTTTCAAGTTTCCGTTGGATGACAAAGGGTCCTTCCCACTTTGGACCGAGGTGAGGAAGGGATGGAAAGACTCTCTTTAGCACCAAATCTCCTGGTTCAAAAGTCCTAAGGCGAACTTTTTTGTCGTAATAGAGTGCCATCTGACGTCGATGTCTTGCCGCACGCAAATCCGCTTCGTCCCTTTTTTCTTCGATTTCATCAAGAGACTCGAGTAAGAGTGCCCGATTCGTCATCGGATCATAATACGTCACTCGGTGGGAAGGGACTTCAAGCTCTACTGGAATTACTGCTTCTGAGCCAAAAGAGAGAGAGAAAGGGGTATGACCAGTAGCCGTCTTAAATGTTGTCCGATATGCCCACAAAGCTAAGGGCAATTCGTCAACCCATTTTGCCTTTGCGCGCTCTAACCGTTTCTTGAGGATGGATTTTATTACTTTGTTTATTGCTTCAACTTGCCCGTTCGACTGCGGATAAGCAACCGCAGTGTATCGCTTGTCGATCTTATACTTCTGGCAGAAATTTCTGAATTCAGTACCATCGAACTGGGTTCCGTTGTCAGTTATAATGGTCCTGGGGATCCCGAATCGGCATATAATATTTCTAACCACGAAACTTATCACCTTTCTTGCCGTGATTTTGGTTAGGGGCTCAGCTTCCACCCACTTCGTAAAATAGTCCACAGCGACTATTGCATATTTCGCTCCTCCTTTAGCAATTGGTAGAACTCCGATGATATCAATTCCCCACGTGGCAAATGGCCAAGGACTCACCATTGATTTGAGTTGGGTCGACGGTGCTCTGGGGATTTTGGCGAATCTCTGGCACTTATCGCAGCGTCGTGAATAATCAGCTGCATCTTTATTAATCGTGGGCCAGAAGTATCCATATCGCAATATCTTTTTCGCTAAAGTCTGACCTCCTGTATGATCTCCACACTCACCTTCGTGCACTTCTCTTAGTACACGTTTGATGTCGTCGTGTGCTATACATCGTAACAGGGGCATAGAAAATCCTTGCCTATAAAGAGTATCATCTTGCATGACATATCTGGTAGCCTTGCGAACTATAGCCCTTTTCTCACTCTTCTTTGATGGGAGTGTCCCATTCTTAAGGAAGTTCTAAATTGGGGTCATCCACGACTCCTTCTCCGGTTCCGCTTCGAAGGCGAACTCAATTTCCATCGGGCTCAAAGCTTGGCGATTCCAACGTTTCAATTGGAATTATTTCCGTCTCTTCTGGATTGTCGGAACTAGCTAGCTTTGCCAGCCTGTCCGCCTTCTGGTTTTCTGCTCTTGGGATATGTGTTATATTATACCGCTCCAAGTTGCTTAATAGCTCTCTCACTTTCCCGAGGTAGGCGATAAGTCGAGGTCCCCGAGCCACAAATTCCTCTCGCACTTGGCAAACAACGATTTTAGAGTCACAGAGTATGTCCACCATTTTTATTCCAAGGTCTTTAGCAAGCTTCAGCCCGACAATCAGGGCTTCGTATTCAGAGTCATTGTTAGTCACCGAAAATTCTAATCGTAGAGCGTAATATAGCGACCGTCCCTCAGGAGTGACTAAGACGATTCCAGCTCCGGACCTTCGGGCGTTCTTGGCTCCATCTGTGTATAACATCCATGGATCTATCTTTAACTCATCTTCGGACTTGACCACTTTGTCGTTGATCACTTCCTCCTCTGGGATAGTGAACTCTGCTATAAAGTCTGCCAGAGCTTGCCCGCTGATCGACCTTCGTGGTTGGAAATTTAAATCAAACTGACTTAATTCTATATTCCATTTGATCAACCTTCCCGATGCCTCGGGTCTCTGCAACACCTGCCTCAGGGGCTGGTTAGTGTATATGGTTATTGGATGAGCTTGGAAATAGTGACGAAGTTTTCGGGATGCGACTAGGAGGCTGTAAGCGAGCTTCTCAATCTTCGGGTAGTTACGTTTTGCCGCTGCCAATTTCTTGCTTACATAATATACTGGCCTTTGCACTTTGTCCTCTTCTCGAACCAAGGCTGTGCTAACGGCGTGACCCGAAACTGCCAAGTAAACAAATAACTCTTCGTGATCCACCGGTTTTGACAAAATCGGTGGTTTTTCTAGCAATTCCAATAAATTTCGAAAGGCCTCAACACAGTCTGGAGTCCACTCGAAGTTCTTCTTTCCCCTTTTAATCAAATCAAAAAACGGAACGCATTTGTCTGTGGCTTTGGAGATAAATCTACTCAACGCGGCTACTTTCCGTGCAAGACTTTGGACGTCTTTAATTCTCCTTGGCTCTTCAATGTTTCTAATTGATGCTATTTGGCTAGGATTGATTTCAATTCCTCGGGAACTCACAATGAAGCCTAGAAATTTTCCCGATGCCACTCCAAATGAACATTTCAAAGGATTCAACTTCATCCGATACTTTCGCAGGATACCAAACATTTCCGCCAAGTCTTGCGTATGGCTGGAGGACTGTTTCGATTTGACAAGCATATCATCCACGTAAACTTCCATAGTCTTCCCTATTTTATTATAAAACATTTTGTTCACCAAGCGTTGATAAGTGGCTCCGACGTTTTTCAATCCGAATGGCATTACAACATAACAATATAACCCCAAATTTGTAATGAAGCTCGTATGTTCTTGATCCGGTACGTGCATAGGAATTTGGATGTACCCAGAATATGCGTCCATGAAAGAGAGAAGCTCATGACCCGCTGTCGAATCTACAAGCTGGTCAATCCTGGGAAGTGGGAAACTATCTTTTGGGCAAGCTTTGTTCAAATCTGAAAAATCAAAGCAAGTCCGCCACTTTCCATTCGGCTTCTTTACTAAGACGGGATTCGATATCCGGTCGGGATATGTCGAATCTCGAATAAATCCGTTCTGTTTCAGCTTCTCCATTTCTTCTTTGAGAGCAACCGACCTCTCGGGGCCCAGCATACGTCTCTTTTGCTTCACAGGCGGATGTTTCGGGTTTACATTTAGTGTGTGACTTATGATGGATGGCGATATCCCACACATGTCAGCGTGGGTCCAGGCAAACACGTCCAAGTTCGCCTTCAAGAAGTCCGTTAGTTCTTTGGCCCGACGTGGATCCAATTGAGATCCAATCTTCAAAACTCTTGTTGGATCAGCTTCATCAATGGGAATTTCCACTGTCGTTTCATTAGGAGTTGCATTTCTAGTCTCTGGCTCCTCGTCTTTTCTGGGATCCAGGTCTTCAGGCGTTCCTTTGGGCAACTTCTTCGGGGTTGATCTCTCTAATTGCTATGCTGAGCCCCCCTTTGGGGGAGGCGAGGCATCTTTACTCTCGATGTTAAGTCCTTTCATCAACATCTTTAATTCGGCAACATAGCAGGCCCGTCCGGAAACTTGATCCCCTCTCAATACTCCAGTTCCTGCTTCAGTTGGGAACTTAAGCAATAAACACCAAGGGGCGATGCAAGCCCTGAACTCAGCAAGGGCAGGCCTCCCCAAAAATGCATTATAAGGCGAATCTACGTCCAAAACTACGAACTGAGGCATCCGCACTCTTCGGCGTTCTCCTTGCCCCAAGGTTACGGGCAATTCTATGTACCCCATGGGAGCTGTTGACGCCCCGTTGAAGCCTCTGATCCATCCTTCACATGGCTTTAAATCTTCAGATTCAAGCTTCATCTGATCGAATGACTTTTTAAATAAAATATTAACAGAACTTCCGTTGTCTACTAACACCTTATGAACCAAGGCCGGCCCAATGGTGGTAGTAATGACCAACGGATCATCAGTGGGTGATTGGATCCCAGTATTATCTCTGCTGCGGAATACCATGTCGTCAAACATTGTCTTCTGTTGTTTTATGGGGACGATATCTTCCCAATCATCACCTTCATTCACATCTACATGCTTGGCAGCATTTACATATTGATCCATTGCTCTAAAGCTACGGATTGCTGGGTGAGGTCCACCCACTATGGAGTTGATAACAATTCCCTTGCCTTTCTGCTGCGCTGTAGGCTTGGGAGCAGATTGAATCAGTTTTGGAGCCTGCTCTCCTTGCCCCCTGTCCCTCGGGGCAACCTTATACTCATCCAGTTTCCCTTCGCGTAGCAGCTTCTCAATCACATCTCTCAAATGCCGACATTCATTGGTTGAATGCCCATGAGTTCCATGAAACAAACAAAACTTCCCAGTTGCCATTTCTTTCTCTGTTGAGTCACGAGGTGGCGGTCTTTTATATTGCAAAACATTGTATGTATCCAGGTAAATGTTCTCCAGAGTGTCGTTCAACGGTGTATAATTCTCATAAGTCTGGAATAGGGGCCTTTTGCTAGGATCACTTCCCCTATTTCTATTTCTTCTGTTACCGTTCGCATTACGGTTATTGTTGTTGCCCCCGTTTCCAGAATTGTCGTTTCCACTCTTGTTTCCCACATTCACTTCAACTTTTCCGGAACTTTCCCCAGACTGCTTCACGGCGACGTTACTCTGAACATTTTCTTTTGAAGCCGCTTCAGACTTTCTCTTTCGGTTTTCCCTGGCCTATTCTCATCTTAAATAAATATCGGCCTTTTCATAGAATATCTCTCTCGTGGAGGGTGTCTTCCCAGAAAGGTAATCTCCAAACTCGGATTCAGGATCAACTCCTTCCTTTAATGCCATCATGATGGTGGGCTCATGCGGGTCACTAACTTCAGTCACAGCTAAGTTAAAACGATCAAGATATGACCTCAAAGACTCTCCTGGCGCCTGCTTAATTCTTGATAGTTCAATAACACTTTTGGACTTTCGGGTATGGAGTCGGAACTGATTCATGAAACGTTCGCTCAATTCCCTATAATTCGATACCGAACGAGGGAGAAGTCTGGTAAACCATAACAGTGCCACATCTTCTAAATAGATCAGGAATGCCTTACACTTCACTGCATCAGGAGCAGCAACAGCATTCATGAGCCACGAATATCGCATCAAATGCTGCCCTGGATCAGTTCTCCCATTGTACTTGTCCATCTGTGGCAGGTTAAAACACCGAGGAAACTGAAAGTCGAGGATGTCGTCAGTGAAAGGAGTACGGCTCCGCTCAATGCCATAATCTTCATTGGTATAGTTCCGGCTCTCGGACATAATCTGGCGCACCATTGCCTGTACATCAGCATTAGTTAGGGGTCGTTCAGGTTCCCTGGCCCTGGTATCCGGGTTCCTTCTGGGCTCTCGTTCATGAGACGCCCTTCTTCTTTGAGCTGCTTCTGCTCTACTCCGTTCCCTACGCTCCCGGTCGATCTCGGGAGGAGGGGACTGGAGCCTTTGCCCCTGAGTGGGATCATTGTTTCCTAGTGCTCGTGCAATATCCTTGTGAGACCCCAAAGATCCGAATGTCAGCTGCTCCAAATTCTTAGGTCGTTCGAGCGGCCTTCGTTCACGGGGCCGCTCTTCCTCGGAAGAAGAAGACTGATCCACTGGTGTGTGACGGACCGGGGATGGGGTTCTCTGTCTACGGAGTTCGCTAATTTCCCTGCTCATGAGTCTCATATTTTCTTGCATAATGAGATTGGTGCGCTCGTGGATCTTCATAGCCTCCCTAGTACTCTCAAGCATGTCAAGTAGGCGCGAGAAATCTCCTTGAGTAATGGGCGTGGATGGATTGACCTGATCATTGACCCTGGTGGATGGAATCGGAGCATTTGTAGGGGCTCGAGTAGAGGTTCCAACATCACCAAGTGACGGGTCGGTTCGGAGATGGGAAATCGGGTCGGGTCGGAGCTGGGATGCCTGTTCGGGTCGGAGCTGGAAAGCCAGGTCGGGTCGGTGTAGGGCAAATTGCTCGGGTCGGTTCAGGTTGGGGGAATGCACTGCTTCAGAATCTCCTACCCGGATCGGATCGGAGCTCTCCCCCTGAAGGCGGTTCGGGTTTCCTGTATCGGTTCGTCCTGCTGCTGAGCTCTACCCACGAGACCTTGTCACGACCACATTTTGCTGATCTTCGCCAACTCCATTTCCTCGACTAGATTGAACTACTTTGCCTTTTCCTTTGGCCATGGTTCTTCAACAATCAATTCAACAAATATCCAAGAGCGTCAAAACTTGAGGATTAACTTCTTTAAACTCAACGGTCCAAAAAGTAGAACGATAATCCCGAAAAACGAAGAATTCAGATGGTTCTCAGTGAAAGCACCAAAATGTTAGACCAAAAAGTGGTTCTAACACCCAAATTGACAAAAAACAGAATGAAATAAGATCAAAAATAAAATGAACACACAGAATTTATAGTGGTTCGGCAAAGAAAAGCCTACGTCCACTTGTTAATCACTATTATCAATGATATTGTTGCAGTTACAATGAGATATTCACTCAATTTCTCTCACAACTCACATACATTCGCTCGATTGTCTAAAAACAAATGTTGAAAGACGATTTGGATTATCCGGGAGTGCTGAAATTCGAGTTATGAAGGTGGTTGAACTCTCAAAGTGCCAAAAAGATCATTTTCTTTGTCTCCAGACGGGGTATTTATAGGTGAAAATTCGCTCAGAACCCGATCCGGATCGGAGCCACGTGTCATCCATCCCATTAGCTTCGGGTTCGGATGGATTTCTGTGTTGACAGCGCATCAGAGTAGTGGACGTTGTGGGTAGGAACTGGTCATAGCCGCTCCGAATAACCAGGCGATCATGCAGGAGAATGATGTGGAAGATGGGTTCGGATCGGAAGAGTGTACAGGAGGGGTTCAGATCGGGGTATCCGATCCGATCCGGTTTTGTCCCAAGGCTAAGTCTTCGTTCTCTTTCACTCCGTTCCGATCTGTCTTCGTAGCAGGTAGCTCTCCGATCCAACTGGAAGTAGGTTGCTCTCCGATCCGAACAGCTGTGCCTCTCTGATTCCAACAGCAATAGTTCACCGATCCGAACAGCAAACTTTATCCGATCCGAACCGCTACATTGCTTCGATCCGACCCGCTTCAGTGCTTCCCAAGTTCTTCAATATTTCACATCTTGACTTTGTGTTTCCCAGTTCACAAAGTGGGCTAACAATGATTATTGAATGTTTTCGCCATTCTGATTGATGTTGGCCTTATATACACAGCCTATGAGCTATTTTGTGATTTTTAATATGGAGATTACATTTTGTTGCTTTGAACTCCCATTCGAGTTCTATATGATGAGATTTTGGCGATTTCCATCTGGATATTTTATGTGAATTAAGATTTACTATACTATAGCCTTATAACTTAAGCTATTTGTTGTCGATGGAAGTATTATGTTTGTTTCTATCACATTAATACATGTAACCTATTTGTTGGCTTAGATGATCTTATTTCATGTATTTTATGTTGATTCGTGCTTAAGTTGTTCCTTCTTTATTGATAGGAATTAACACTCTTGTGTCTTTATGCTTCACTTATCATGCTCTGATCATCTTGTTTAAGCTAGACTGACCTGTGTATTTTATGTACTCGGGTCAGACCAAGTTATTTCATGTTAGTTACTCAAATAGTGGATTCCTGCTTTGCTTTGCATCCACATTGGATTAACCTACTAGAGGCTAGTACCCGATTTGAGTAGTTGAGCGTTATGTTTATTTATATTCATTTTTAGGATGTGTTGTATTTGTATATGGTCCCTAAGAGCCATTTGTTTATATGACACATGTGATGTTGTTTTTCTACTGTCTCTATATATGTGTATTTTGTTAGTTGTGATGTTATTATCTTTTGTTCTGAATAGATCTTTAGCCATTGCAGTTTGTATTAAATTTGAATCGGTATATCGATCCTCATAAGGTAAGAAACAAATTGAGCATCCAAATGACGTATTTGATACTCACTTAAAACAAAGATTATGTATGGCCACTCTTATCCAGCCCTTTTCTATGCACTAGCTGATAACATTACTTATTAATTCTCTTTGTCAGTGTGGGTCTCGAGGTGGGATGTCACATTAAAATTAAATGGGAATCTAATGATATAGTATCATTATAACAAAAGGTATACAAATTTTCTGCTCATGTAAAAAGCATTCCAAATCTCCAGATCCAGTCCTAATATCTATATCCATTATTTTGTAATTCCCTATTTATACTTACTAATTGATATATATATATATATATATATGTGTGTGTGTGCGTGTGTGTGTGTGTGTGTGTGTGTGTGGATCAGAATAAATTAACATAATGGAATAGAAATCAAATTTGAGATTTTACCTTATTTGAACAACTTTCTGATGTGAACGTTCATCCTAAATTTTATAATCTCTTTCATTAATACGTATCAGTAAACATAAATCTGATTCTATAATTTCTAAAGTTTTAAGGAGAAAAAAAGTGGTGGGTTTCCGCGCCCGCTCAAATAAAAATTGCTTTTGAGTTTAGCCTTTTTCGTTTGTTTATAGAGGTTCAAATCAGCGTTGTTTGTATAGTGGAAAACGATAGAAATTCATCTATTCAACACAGGACCAAAATGCGGTTAAAAACCATGTAACGGTCAACCATTCCCCGTAGGCATTGACCACTTCGGTTGACCTAGCCTAGGGGAGGTCGACCGTTGCCTAGTTTATATGCGTGTTTTAATGCATAGCATTTGCTAATATCTATTATATATTTATTGCATACGAACATTACCTATTTCTTAACTTAAATTATATTTAACGTTCCATTTGAAGTGATTTCTTTCCTTTTTATCATACCTTTGAATTCAAATTTTAAACGCACTTTAAGTTTGGAATTCTTATACATGCATATGCAGATGAGCATAAATATATATGTACACGTTTAGGTATATAATTATTTTTCGGTACTAAAACTTCAAGCGATAATAACTTTTCGGTTCGAACTTCGTTGAAGAATAATATATATGTAATTGATCAGAAAATCACCATGAATACAATGGTATAAGTTTCATGGTCAAATTCTAATAATTCCAAGAATGCCTATTTTCTCAGTTTGTCATTTAAATTATATTAATTATTCACTCTAAAAATATGGGTGTTACATTCTCCTACTCTTTAGGAATGTACGTCCTCGAAATCCAATAAGAATAAGATCATGTAAACCTTGGAACATTGCTTTTTACATTAACATCCATTAACCGTTCATCCAATTTTTCAACCATCCGTGCAACACATCACACTTCATATGACATGTATGAGCATAAATTTCTAAGTAATACCTCATATATTAATGTTTCCTTTCAAAATATTTTCCAAAAATATGATGCAGACATCCTAAATACACTAGAAGTTCAATCTTTAAAGACCAAAAATAGTGTTTCATCCAATTCTCCCCAGTTCTACTGAATATAAGCGTAGTTACATCAATTTTTGCATCCAAACTAATCATCCAAAGTCTTAAAATACAATTTCTAATATTTGAATTTATAAAAATTAAATTTTCTGAAATTGGTTTCTTATGCAGAAAAAGATATTAATGGAAAATTCCATATTTTCCATTGCTTTATTACATTTCCTTCTTCCCATTCTTGAAACTTACCTCTGTGCCCCTATTACAATCCTATCTTTTCCAAGTACAGATTACATAAGAAAGAATTTCATTTCAAATTTTATAGATTTGCTCTTTCAAGTTTCTCCCTTTTTCATTGTCGCAGTCGTCTTTATCGTTCTTATTTTGAATTTTCTTTTTGCTTTCCAATTCTTAAATTTTTATTTTTCTCTGTTGGTTAAGTTATATGTATATATTCTTTTAGAGGGATCATTAGAGAAACACATAAAAAGAAGATTGCAATAATGAACACTGATTTCATAATAATTAATACAAACTACTTACATGCATATATGAGTACATACTGCTTCTGCTTGAAGAAAAAACACGAATCCTAATACATAGTCCTACTAATCTATAATAAATCCATAGGACTAGGATGCCTAAAGCTAGATCCTCCCCTACAAAGCAGAGTCCTAATCATAGAGTTAAGACACCCTAAATGTTGCTCTTGCCTCATCTATCCCTCCAATAGCTCATGCTACGTGTGAGTAACCCCTTACTGCTCAATCTTCATCTGCTTCAGTCGACGGGATCGATAGGGTCCTCGCCTCCACTATAATATCCTCAGTCCTCACTCCCTTGGTTTGTAGCTTGTGTATCCATGGCTGATAACAGTGCATCAGTAAAAGCTATCTGAACCCCTTTAATTTCCAACATAAATGTCACATATCGGGGTCCACGATCTTCCTATAAACTAAAATTGAAAAGACGTACTAGTCGCAGATAGTTGTCCCCACTACAACAAATACTACATTTTAGAACATTGAATAAATGTTGTCAATGTATTTCAACAACGTTTATCATAATGTTGTTACATCCACAGTTATGAAAAGTAGGGTCCTTTTAACAACATTTACCTAAACGTTGTACAAAACGTTGTAGAAGAGTTAGTTATAACAAAATATAAATATAGTGAAAACACAAGAAAAAAAATTAAAGAATTATATACCATATTGTTAGAATGTTGTGAAATATTCAATTACAACATATTTCAAATGTTAGGACATGTTTTTTTTTTTACGATGATACTTATATGTTATGTATATGTTTTTTCGATGATTTTGAAACAATGTAATATAATTTCAACAACGTTGTTTACGTATTGTAGAATAATCATTCACGTCATTTAGTAGAAGTTGTGTACTAGTTTTTTAACTATTTTTAAACGTAGTATTTTAATCTTTAATCATATTTAATGAACATTGTAAATACAAATTAGACGACATTATTTAAACGTTAATCAAACTTCATGTACGTCGGTTTTCGAACATTGCAAACCAAAGTTTTACAACTGTGTTTAACCGTTATAATTTGTGTAACCATCATGATTGCAAACCGTGGTAAATATATTATCTACGACATTGCTTTAATATAAATAAAAATACAGTTATATCATACAATAAACGTCGTGCTTTCATACGTTACAACTAATGACAAGTGTTGTGTTTTCATACATTACAACAATTGACAACGTTGTGCATATATATACAAATGTTATACCTATATTTGCATGTTATACCTTACATTTCAGCAAGATCTACACATCACAACAATATGTTTATTATAATCACAAATGTTATTAAATATCCAACCATAAATATTCACAAACATCGTATACATGACGAAATATTGGAACAACTACTGATTTACTAATAGAAAAATCTATTGTATAGGTTATCACAAAACATCATCTCGTGTGCACGACAAGCATTTATGGATAAATTGGAACAAAGATGATACTATTTCAACTGGAAATACGATGACAGAAGCAGTCCTCTTCCAAAAAGCAAATTTATTCCCATATTATCTGCAACATAAGATTGTCATCAACCATTAATTTGTTTACTGTAATAAGACAATTAAAAAAAGGTGTACACATGCTATGACAATTAAAAAAAAACTGTGTGCATGGGACTTTTTTACTGAGCATGATTATTTTCTTTCCATAATTACATTTTCCACATCTTCCTAGCCTACCACCGTTTACCGAAAAGTGAAAACTGAATAAGTGACGTTTGAGAAATTGAACTACAAATTACACTCAAAGGGCCAAAGTCACACAAACTCATCTACTCATTTGCTTTTTATTCAGCAACTCAAAATCAAATGCATCAATAATGGGAGCCGACCAAAAGGACGAAAAAACCGACCAGCCTCTTCCTAAAAACCCACTTCCTACTGCACCAATGCAAATTCCAATGCCAGCTCCAATGACAATGAAGCAGATGAACACCCTGCACCCAACGACGCGTCCACCGACGGACTACAACCTCATCGAAACGAACCCCCCCATCGCCGAATGGATCCGCACCCGCAGCTTCATATCTGAAATGTTCGCATCCAAACCCGACAAAATTTCCTCCACCTACAACCTAGTCGAGAAAATGCACTTCTTGTACGTCCATGTCGTAAAAGCACGAGACTTACCCGCACCAGACCTTTCCGGATCCGTTGACCCATATGTCGAGGTGAAACTTGGAAACTATAATGGCGTAACTAAACACGTTGAGAAGAATCAGAACCTAGTATGGAATCAGGTGTTCGCCTTTTCCAAAGAGCGGCTCCAGGCTCACTTTCTAGAAATCGTAGTTAAGGACAAGGATCTAATGAAGGATGATTTCGCGGGCCGGGTCGGGTTCGACATGGCAGAAGTTCCGGTTCGGGTACCACCCGACAGCCCGCTCGCTCCGCAATGGTACAGACTGGAAGACAAGAGGGAACAAAAATGGTAAAGCCGAGTTAATGCTTGCAATATGGATGGGCACTCAGGCTGATGAGGCCTTTCCGAATGCTTGGCATTCCGATGTGCATTCCGTTTCCTTATCGGATCTTGCCCAGACCCGATCCAAAGTATACTTTTCACCTAGATTGTGTTACTTGCGGGTGCATGCCATAGAAGCACAGAATTTGCTGCTTTCGGATGGATCCAGGCCACCCGATGCGTACCTCAAAGTGCAGCTAGGCGGACAGACAAGGCGCACACGTCCGTGTAACACACGATCTGTTAACCCGATATAGGTTGAGGAGTTGGTGCTTGTGGCCTCTGAGCCATTGGATGAACCTTTGGTGATTACCGTAGAAGATCGCGTTGGCCCAGGAAAGGATTACACCATTGGTGGAGTCGTTTTGCCAGTGTCAGCAGTTGCCCACCATAGAATTGATCACAACAAAATGGTCGAATCCCGATGGTACAATCTAAGCAGACCAAAGAATGTTACAGTCGAAGAAGGTGAAGAGAAGATGAAGGAAAAGGAAAAGTTCTCCAGCAAGATTCATCTACGTATATTCCTCGATATCGGGTACCACGTGCTCGACAAAGCATACACATAACATCCTAGATATATAAACATACACATAGCATCCATAAACTCAGTAGATTCCCCTTGTCTTTGAGTTCTGTCCCGCCTTTCTCTCAAAGGCTAAGTGCACCAATAAGCCGCTATGCCTATACTTATTCCAAATAAAAGCATTATTGCATCTGAGCCCAAAGTATGAAACATTGACAAGTATGTGTCTGTTTTCTTGCAAATATAGTAAATCAATCCACATGGTGTATATTAAATAATAGCATCCAGTTGAATCAAATTCTATTCTCAGCCTGAAACACGGCTTCTAATCATGGTCAAACCCTTCTGACCAGCTCATCCCAAGGGATCAAGTTAACCCAATACTGAACATCTAATAGCTACCTGTATGAAGGCCAAAAAATTGAAGCTACCATGCACACACCGGTACTCAAGAATAGGTCGTTACTACCATAAAAACACAAGTGAAATCCTATACCATAAATAAATCAAATATCATTACATGTTTAGTCATGAAGAGTCCAAACCAGGTTGCTTTCTTCTGTGCTTAGTGATAACCTGCACCGACAAACTTTTGTCTTCTCCTATCATTGCACGTTTGTCTTCTCTTATAACAATCAATTTTGCTAGTTTCTGCTAATATCGCATACTATAACAATCAATTAAGCCAACTGCTCCAAGACTCTTCGTAGTCCCGGAAAATTTCTTGATAGATTCAGTCCCTGATATAATTGAAGGAATATCCACATAGAAGAAATTTTCCTTCCACTTTCCTCTTGTTCAATAGGTCAGGGTTAAATTTCACCACTGAAGAGTCAATAAATGCATCATTTTCATCTGCCTTTTTCAGCATCGGAGATGCCATTTCAAGCGAGGTATTTCTCATTACATACTTATGTTTTTCAACGTCTAATTTGCTCTTCTCAGTATCACTTTGAGCAACCAACTTGCTAAGCTATTCACATCTAATTTCAAGTTATTTGCGTTTACAATCCAATTGTGACTTCAAATTCTACGGGAATGGTCATGAGCTAGGCACTGCATCTTCTGTATTCCTATATTGTAAGCCTGAAGTAGGGACTCTTTCTCTTCCACTACTTTACTTGAATACATATCAGTTCATTAAAAATCCCATGGACATAAATTAAAAAAATGAACATGATGAATTTATGTCCATGGGATTTTTAATGAACTAATGACTAGTACAGTTCAAATTTCACACTGAAGAGAAACAGATCCGCATCCTCAATTTTCGATTAAACTCCCAGATTTTCCTAATATTTCATAGATAATTTATGCCTACATATCAAACTTTTATCGTTCAAATATGGGTTTTCTAGTTGTATGAAAGAGTATTGGATTCCACCCAATTGCTTCAGGATTAAAAAAAAAGGATAAACGTGAGAAAAGGTTGTATAAAGATGGGCTATTCGGTATAAGAGTCCAGAAGGCAGGAAACTTGCAAACGAGGATTTGTTGGGCGAAACAGTGAGGCACTTTTCACATGAGACCAACACCCTTTTTCTTGGCTTAATTTATACACAGATAAAGCTTCTCTTTCAAACAGGCTTCGATGAAACAGTGAGGATTTATTTATTTATTTTTAGGGGACAAATGAAGGTTTCGTCCTTATTTAGTAGTTCAATGAAATACACAAGACACGCCCTCTTTGGCTCTTAAGATATTAGATGCCTGGCCAATTTATGCTAAAAGAAAGCCGGGG
The DNA here is from genome assembly GCA_030737875.1 of Allium sativum. Taxonomy (NCBI): domain Eukaryota; kingdom Viridiplantae; phylum Streptophyta; class Magnoliopsida; order Asparagales; family Amaryllidaceae; genus Allium; species Allium sativum. Next base: position 51,738,363 of record CM060909.1, on the reverse strand, counting down.
AAGACCACAAACGTAAAGTTCCTACAAACTGAAACTTTTTAGAAAACAAAAAAGTCTAACTAATGTTTAACAACTTCGCTTGTTTAACTTCTCCTGGATTTCAGGCTGTTATGTTGCTTTCATGTGATGGCATTTATCTTAAATTACAACATTTTTTTAAACACTACCCTTAACTCTGCAGTTACCAAGACAATGTTTGGTAATTTAAAAGATTTTGTCATAGGTAAGTAATTGACTGCTAGGATAATAAGATGACCTTATACTGACTCATGTAGGTCGAACTTGTTGTAGATTAGAGTCCTGGAGCATCTATGAAACTTGAAAACATGTTTCCATAAATTCGGCATGATAATTGCTGATGTTTTCATTAGACAAAAACGTACAGAGAATAACTAATACCCAAAAAACATTAACGAGTATGTGCTAAAAGCTTTTAAAATAAGAAATTTTGCATGAGACTGAAGGTTATGATTATAAGGACTTACACTAACCAGGTCTTCAGCTTGCATCAATGACCAGTTTACCATACTTCTATTATATACTGCAAGCCCTACAAACATGGAACAACGGATGGATTAGCATATATAAGCAGTTATAGTAATTGTTGCAACATATAGGAAACAAAAAACCGTAACAGCAAACAATAGCGTGGATCAACGTTCACCTGCAATGTTTACTCTTAGTTGACATTTATAAAACACTACAAAAGAACCATGAGATGCTTACAACTAATGTTTAACCTAATATTCAGTATGTTGTGTAATATAGTGTTACCTAATGTGTGACTTACAGCGTGTTGAATTTTGTAGATTTAACATTGCTACGTACTAATTAATTTTAATACCACGAGTAACATAAATCGATAAATATTAGTCAGCACCCAGTCTCGTTTATATTCATATTTTGCATGTATTCATATCTAATTAATTTATTTCATTATGCTGTTACTCTTACCTACTTCTTATAAAATACTAAATGAGAAGCATAAGAATAAATCCCGTAAAAGATAAAGGTGCAGATCAGCAGTATTTAAAATTAACAATAATGATCTAATTTAGGAAGTTTATGCAATCGTGTACACGTGCAAGTTTTAAAGAAAATGAAAAGTGATCTATATTATTTTCAACGTAGCCTAAAAATCATAATCCAAATTTGTCATGCACATCATATGATAGACATAACATAGATTTTTTTTTTCTTTCAAAAAACAGCATGATTAACTAAACGTATAACAAATAAAAAAGTTATTATGCATGTTACAACAACCTAAGCTGAATAAAAGAAGAAGAAGAAGAAAAAAATCATCATACCAATGCACAATGATTTTGGATTGATAAGTTTTGACTATGCTACGATGGAGCCATTAGCTGAACAATGGAAATAAGAGAAGCTACACTAGTATGCCTTCATGACCCTTTCTTTCAAAGCCATCATCTTCTTCCAAAGCTTCATCGAGTTGTCATATATCCAAAGGTTGACAACTTATATAGGAATCCTCCTTCCACATTTCTAATTCAAGAAATTCTCTAGACGGTGGTTTCAATACAACATACCAGTTAGAGGCATCAGAATCTCTTGAGTAGAAAACTTGTCTAGCTTGTGAAGCTAAAATAAAAGGATCATTCTGGAATTGATTTTGAAATTGGTGAAGATTAGCTAATATAAAACCATCTTCCATCTTAACACCACGATCAGTATTAGCCCAAGCACATTTAAATAAAGGAATTTGCATAATATGGTAATCTAGCACAATAATTTGTTGAAGAACACCAAAATAAGCCTTTGAATTTGTACTTATATTCAAATGTGAATCACTCACGCCAGTTGCTTCAATCATTATACCACTATTTTGGGTTGACTTTTCAATGCACTAGATATGAAATCTGCATCCATTTATAATATAACCAGTATATGTAGCCACTTGTCTTTCAGGACCAAACGATAACCATTTTATCTTCTCAGAAACATGATTTTTTGTCTTAATCTCCATTTCAACCTATATAGTAAGTTAAAATCGGCTATAACAATATTGTAAGCACATGTGCTTTTTACATATGAGGCACAAATACATGCAAAAATAATAAAAATCAAATTAATAGAATCGTACCTTTTTGTGAAACCAATCACAAAAAGTAGCTGAATGTTGATTCCAAAGCAATGTTTCATTCATGATCAAGCGATTGTCTAAATGCTTCAGTTCGTCCATATGCTTTCTAAAATATAAAACAGTGGCATAACTTATAAGTATTACATTTTTTAACGTATAATTTAGTTTATCGGATCTCATTAGACTTGCTTCTCATAAGACTGCACTTCTGGCATATTAAAAAGCACATAACGATGTGCAATTTTAAGCATTTCATTAGACATGGCAACATGTTTTTCTTTACTAATTGGACGTCCGATATGTGAAGCATTATTTTCAAATTCTTCATTTCGACCATGCTTCGCATCTATTTCAACATTTTGTTTCACATAACGCGAACAATATCTCATGCACTCTTCAACAAGATAACTCTCTGCTATGCATCCTTCAGGACGTGAGGGATTTTTAACGTAGCCTTTCAGTATTTTCATGTATCTACAAAAGAAAGGGGTGATTATCAAAAAGATTTCATTTCAATTTATTATTTATGTAAAATTATTTACCCATACATAGTATATCTTTCTGTATGCAATATACTTTCTATTGCTTTCTACTTTGGCATAGTAATATAAAAACTTCACATGACATTGTCATTTGTACACTGACCAGTTTTAAAAAAATAAAATATATTTCAACTTCTAGCTACATTTGACGGAGTTTCGTTAATAAAATGGTTCTCATGCGTAACTCAATATGATAAATAATTATGCTTTATAAATCAATGACAATTATAGAATTTGTCAATACTTTTGATCTATATCAGAGTAAATGCATCTAATCATCATCAAAATTTGATATTTATTTCATTTCAACAAGGTAGAAGGATTTTAATTGAATGATGAATCCTATATGAACTATATAAGATAGTTATACAAAACAAAAAGTGATAATATGTCACCTTTCAAATGGATACATCCACCGATATTGTACAGGACCACACAATCTTACTTCTCTCGTCAAGTGAATAGTCAAGTGTGTCATAATAATAAAAAATGATGGAGGAAAAATCTTTCGAACATGCACAATATCTCAGCAACTTCATTTTCAAGATGCTCCAACCTATTTCGATCTACTATTCTTTGGCATATTTCGTTAAAAAAGGAACACAACCGAAATATTGTGTTTCTCGGACCCTTGGGTAAAAGCCCTCTCAAAGCTACAGGTAATAATTGTTGCATTAAAATGTGGCAGTCATGAGATTTCATTCCTATTATGTTATCATCCTTTGAGAAGCATTATCGAATATTAGATCCATAGTTGTCAGGCACCTTTAACTTTCTGAATCGATTATAGAAAATTTGTTTTTCTTGCATTGTTAAGGTGTATTGAGCAGCTGGAAGGTATGTCTTTCCGCCTATTTCTTGTGGATGCAGCTCTTTTCTTATTCCCATATGTTGTAGATCCTTGCGAGAGTTTAGCCCGTCTTTTGATTTCCCTTTTATGTTCAAAATTGTTCCGACTAGACTTCACATATTTTTTTTCAATATGCATTACGTCCAAGTTGTGACGTAGCAGCAAATCCTAAGCACGTTATAAAATTTTATCACTCGCTTTTGTGTGAAAAAGAATTAAACTGGAAATTCAAAGATGAAACAAATGTGTAATAATGATAATTGTTTTTACCATCCAGTAAGGCGGCTCGAAGAAGATGGACTTCTTTTTCCACATGTAAGTGCTTCTATCATACGCGGCTTTTTTCTTCTTTTGGTTTTGTCTCTTTCTCTTAGCAACTCTGCCATTATTCGTGTTCTGTTCTTTTACTTTCTTTCCCCAATGATTTTGAATATTACTTACAGATTTTAACACATTTATACCACTCATTACCGTTGGCTTGCCTCGTTCTTCGACTTTACCATCAAACCAACTTTTTCTTTTTCGAAAAGGATGATCCGAAGATAGAAACCTTCTATGGTGCATGTATACACACTTACAACTGAAAGGTAACCACTCTGACAATGTATTAACCCCACAAATCGGACATCCGGTCCTACCTTTGGTTGTGCAACCAGCTAGATTGCCATAAGCTGGAAAATCATTTACAGTCCATAGTAAAACAACATTCACCTTGAAATGGGTCTTACTAAAGGCATCATACACCTCCACACCATTATTCCATAACTCCTTCAAATCATCTATCAGCGGCTCTAGGTAAACATCGATGTCATTACCTTGTCACAAAAATAAATAATTTTTGATAAGCTTGTCAATTCGAACAACATGCGAAAAGTAATACTATGACATAAGTTTTTTTTTTGGGACTTCAAAATTTGTATTCCTCAATCAGAATAAAAGCGAAAAATTCAATTCATCAATCAAAAGTATAAACACCAACAAGATAATTTCTTTTAAGTAGATCGCAATATTAATACATGCAAGAACTTCCATGAGAGTGTAAAAAAAAGGACAGAGTTTACCTGGTTGCCTAGGGCCTGGAATCAACAAAGATAATATCAGATTTTCTTTTTTCATACAAGACCATGGAGGAAGATTATACGTGACGAGTACAGGCCAACAACTATAAGTTGATCTAGGATCGGTGAAAGGGCTAAATCCATCAGTTGCAAGCCCAAATCTCAAATTTCTTGGATCAGAAGCAAAATCGGGCCATTTTTTTTCATTTTTCTTCCAAGCCAAAGAATCGACCGGATGTCGTAATTTTTCATCTTCGCTTTTGTTCATAACATGCCACCTCAATTGCTCTGATGTTTCTTGAGATTTAAACATTCTTTTAAGTCTAGGTATAACTGGAAAGTATCTTAGTACCATAACTGGAACATTTTTCTTCTTATTACCATTGTCGCCTTTTTTGTACCTTGAAAAACCACATTGTGGACATTTATCTAAGTTCACAAAGTTTTTTCGAAAAAGACAACAATCATTCTCACAAGCATGTATTTTTTCATAATTAAGATTAAAACACTTGAGAAACTTTTTAATCTCATAGTTGCTTTTAGGAAGCAAATTTTCATCTGGTAACATATGGTCATGTATCGCCTTCAAAAGTTCATTAAAACTCTTAGTTGATAATCCATTCTCAGTTTTAATTCGATATAAAGCTAATGTGGCAGAAATCTTTGTAGATTTTTTAAAGCCAGGATACAAAGGAAGTAAAGAATCTCCTATCATATCATCTTGAATGATGCTTGGATCGTTCAAAATCACTTCATCGTCAAAAGCATCGGCGTATAATCTATATGTATCCAAAAATTCATTATCTTCACAATCATCTTCAACATTAATATGTCGTTCTCCATGCAAAATCCATGTAGTATAAGTTGGGTCCATACCATTACAAACTAAATGCTCAAATACAGCATATCCAAATAGATGAGCACCCAAGTTACGACATTTTGAGCACGGACAACTGATTTTATTAACTTGTTCCATGGTTTCAGAACCAAAATTCGCATTTGTGTTCTTAACAAGTTGCTCATTGTACTTTAAAGCTTGGTTAATGAAGTTCCAAGCTCCTTCTCTATATTCGCTTGTGACTCTAAAACGTAAAATATTTTTTTTGAGACATGAAACAGCTAGTACTAACAAAAATATATCGGTTTACTGAAATTGTATAGTACAAACCTGGGTAGATGAACCCAAGACTTCTCTAGCCCATTACAAAATGGTGGCATATTATTTTCGACTGCAAAAAAAAATATAGCTAATTAAATTATTTAGATGTTATATGTTATTTAGTCTACATAACGGTAACACACATGAAAGTTATTCAAAGAACAAGTAGAACCTTTACATGATTTAATTCTCTAAAAACAGGTACTTATAGCCATACAGGAAAAAACAAAAACAAACATTTTCAGCACGTGACATTTGAATTTATAATGCTCCTACCCAACTCCAAATGAGAGGCATAACATTCTTCTTCATCAAAGGCATGTGTAGAAATAACAACCAGAAAATATCTATAGAAACAACAACCATAAAATATTGGAATTTCTTGAAACATGCCATATCTATCTTCCAACTTGAACGCAACATATATTATATAGTATGTAGCCCGTGCCGGTGGCACGAATATAAATGGTTCTATTAAATCTGCAAAGTTGCATATTGTGCTTTATGCGTGGATTTATCAAACTAAATATTATTATGCATAAAAAAGAGAATGGAACAATAATATGTTATTGAATTAGGCCTAAATCAATGAAAATGTTCCACATATCAACGTTTGGATATTGTAACTTGAATGAACCGAGTGCCCTTTACCTCTTGTTCTTGTACATGATGAAACTGTATTTCAATTAGCGTAATCTACTTCTGTTTGATTTAACGAAACACACTTTGGACTTGTACATGATGAAAGCGTGTTTCAATTAGTATAATCTACTTCTGTTTGATTTAAGGAAACACACTTTGGACGCAAGATTTACAATTAGCGTCTTTAGCTAGAATTAAGAGTTCGGAAATCAGAAATAAGAGTCCACATGCAGAAACTAGATTAATTAGTTATTACTAGAATTAATTTATTATTATAATCGTCATTAGTAATTATTCTACCTAAATGCTATTAACTATTATTTTAAATTAGGTGAAATGTATAAATTAGTTATGATTAGTAAACAATCAGTGCAACTTCATTAAATAATAAAATAACATAGCTTTACTTCAAAATACAACCCCATCGGTTAAAATGTTTTAAAATGCAAATGGAGAAAACCACTATTTGTTTAGCAGATAAAAATTAAACATCAATTCAATTGTTCAATTTCGTAATGCAATACAAATGTTTGTTTATTTTATTTTCAACTGGACAAAATGCTCATTTTTAACATATAAAAGCTATTATTTGCGAGCATAAGACGTAAAGCAACAAAAAAAAGAAAAAAATGTTGCATTTAACAAATGGTTGCATAAAATTGAGCACATATCCATGGAGAGCAATAATCAACATATAAAAGCTATTATTTGCACATGTATTATGAAAACTTGTAGAGGTTAATGTATGTATGTATGTGTGTGTGTGTGTGTGTGTGTATGACTCATATATTGAGACCTAGCATTGAACATAAATTCATTTTAGATGCTCCTTGTATATATCATACTTGGCAAATATCCAATACGTACAACTTGCCAGCATGTATTTTTCTATGATTAAAACATTATTCAAGAGCATTAATTAAGCGGATGATCCACATGACAACAGACGTAAATTTAAGGAAATATTTACCCAATTAACAATAGTCTTACACATAGCAAGAGCAAGGAATAACACTGATTATAATAGTTGATAAACTAAAAGTAATTGCCATTTGTTGTCAACCATATTAAAAGAGCTGTTCAACTTATGCCTTAAAATAGGCCATCATTTTCACTAATGTCATTTTAACATATATGATAATATGATTGCATAGTTGGCTGCTTAAATTGAGAACAACAGCATTAATACAGTAGCATGGATTATGAATACTTACAACTATAAATTAATCAATCCTAAATGGGAATATATTTATGAAAATAAATGAGCAGGATGCACCAAAGCTACTATGCAATTACTGGACAAAATAATACCAAAGTATTCATTGCCTACCGAAAATGTACATCCAGTAACGGCGAGTATCAAAAGAAACTAACGGAATAATGAATTTAATTAAAAAAGTAAATGAACAAGGTGCCATTATAATAAGTACCATGAATCTCAAGGTCTCATGCACTCATAGAAGAATGGAAAACGTTACAATTATGAAAAAGCAAAAAAAAAAAAAAAAAAAAAAACCAAACACACACATACACACACCACGTTTTCGTTCATACGGTGAAAACAATCATAGAAGGAATTCTTTTTTGTCCAATTTTAAGTCTAAACTCTATGAAAATTGGTAAAAGATATTTTTCAACCTGTAATAAATATGGTACAACCAATTACATTATAAACAAATGGAAGAAGTTAAATTATTAAATATGAAACAATATGACAAATACTTCCAGGTTATTCAAGTTGAAAATGACAAATACTTTCAGATTATAGTAATGGATTTCAACATTAACATAGATGCAAAGATTTAAAAAGTGACTCATGTTCCCATGTTTAAAGAAAATAATAATTGAAGGTGAATGAATTTTAGCGAGAATATAAGTGGAACATGCCATTTGATTCAAATGATTAAACATAAAGTATCATTCGAGAATCAAGAACACATAAATATCGTGCCAAAGTTGTAAACGCTCAATTAAATCTTGCATTTACCTACCTTATCAGCAGCTTTATGTTATAGAAAAAAAATGTCTATTTTACTTAATCACCGGATCTCCTTGCTTCAGAAGCAAAATATTGTAAATAAAAAAGATCTTTTCATGCACAATTACAAAATTAACTACGTAATAAATGCAATTCAGCTAGGTGATTTGCTCATAATTGATTGGAAACGTTGATATGTCAATGAATGTGAATATAATGCGTGGATACAAAGAAAAGAACAATCATAGATTAAATGTCAATAAGCCATCTATATTAAAATACTTAACAGCATAATACAAAAACACCTTTACAACCTAATACATAATACACTTCCTCAAATTTCCAACCCCAGTAATCAGTGTTACAATATTGTTAACGTAGGTAATGTGAGGCTTTGGCAAAAAAAATATTCTAAATAAGTAATAAAAATAATCGATGTGATGGAATTGAATTCATGATACAAAATTTTATATAAAAATCTTACTTTCTTTCATGAAATCCTTTAAAACGATGAAATTAAAATAGGTAATAGGAAGCAAATAAGGGCATAGTTTATTTCCATAGCACTGAGACTGAAGATGACACATGATAACTTCAATTAAATCTTGCAAAACACTACTTTAAATACTTAATAATGGTGTCTGTGTAAGATATATTAACTACTAAAAGAACAAAAAAACATAACATAATAATATACAGAAATTTCAAATCCTGAAGTAATCACAGCAGAATGTTTACAAAAACTACCAGATTTCAGCATATGACAACCATTATGACATCTCCTATTTGCAAATGTAGAGTTGAATGATAAACAAATGAAATTTGCCCATCCAGCAATCCAGGTTCACTTAGCTTTAAATTTAGCTTAACAAACATAAACTTGCATATCAAAAGCTTTTATGTGTGTGTATCTAACATAGTGTAAACCTTTGTTTACACATGTTAGATTTCCCAAATTGATTATTAGATATTGTGTAAAGCGTTATCAGATTTTAATATTCCAATGCGTCTGCATGAAGTTATAATATGGATAATGGACTAAACACACTACGTAGAGAATTATCGGATATCAATATGCAAATGCATCTGCAGAAAGTTATAACATGGACTAAACATTAACCAAGTACCATATTTATGTCTTTCGATTAATTATGAGACAAAAAGTTTCGGCTAAACTATAATTTCTATATACAACATTGTTAAATCAACATAATTTCTGCAAATGCATCTACAGAAAGTTATAATATGGACTCAAACTGTCTGCAAACATGCTGTTGAGAAATCCCACAATCTTCAGAAAAAAAACTATGCATAGTTAAAGACTTTCCAAGTAAATATTACATTTTCAGATACTGGCAAAAAGCAGCCAATGTTTTGTATAACAGTTTGTAATCAGATTAAAAAGCAGCCAATGTTTTGTATAACAGTTTGCAAAAATAATAGTGACAATCAAGGATTATACTAGCGTCCTGGTTTGGAGATTGAAATGCTAAGATTAATGTATGGAAATTCGTTTAACAGTCTGTAATCAGATTAAATAGGGGATTGTTAAAGGGACTCCACTTTTGTTTAAGAGGAGGACAATTTTAAGGGGACTCCACTTCAAAAAAAAAGTGTTAAGAGAGGGTTTGGTTTTTTTATTTTAGAAAAAATATGGACTAAACTACCCCTTGTCACAACATACAATTCACTATCGTTCTTTTTATATTTCGCGCTGATTTGCATACGCACGAATACAATTTCTTATCACTTCCAAGGTGCAAAAACATCTGCATCTCAATTAATGTTCCAATTATACATATTCAATCAAATTTATTAATGAAAGTATTTTAAATTGAACCATCGAATTCCAAAATGATATTCATTAACTTACCTGATTTGATATCTTTTGATCACCCACACAACTTTCTTATGCCTCCATTATGTTAACTATATCCCATTTGTATTTCATTAAATTGTGCTCATTATTTAAGGTTTAGCTTTTAAAATTTACAATGAATAAGATTATGGGGTTAGTATTGGAATTTTTAATTAAATGTTTAAGGGATGGCTAATCTTTTTGATCCTCCCCTTAACAATTGAACAATAATTTAAATTTTGTCCTCCCCTTAACCAAAAGTGGAGTCCCTTTAACAATCCCTATTAAATATGCCTTGTACCCAGCTAGGGCTGGAGGATAGGTAGACATAAATAAACCTTGCACACGAAATCAAACTTAAAATAAATCTTAACATAAAAACCAGAAAATAAAAACCATAATTAAAAATAGTAATACTCAGAATAAGTTAATACTAAGACAGGTGAAGTGCCGACGTCGATGAGTTAAGAACCCGACAATGGAGACTGAAATAAAAAGAAAGAGGGGCGGAGAAGGGAAGTCACCTTCGCTGGAAATCGGGTGTGCAGAAGAAGTCGATAAACGGAGGCTTGAGATTGAGTGGCGGAAAGGGAACGGTCATGCCCGTGCAGCGCGATTCGACACTGATAATAATCGTTTGTTCCGATTTGAGCTACTGTTGATAGCGTCGATGTTTTCAAGATGGCGGGATTAATGCTGGAAAAATTAGATCGAATTTTTGGGAGAGAGGGAGTGAGCAATTTGGGATCAATCAGGAAGCAGCGGATGAAAAATTAGGCAACTGTGTTAGGCGGTCCAAATATTCTTTTTATAATAATTTTGTCTTTGAAAAATAACACTTCTGCATATTGGAATATTGGAATTTATGTGACACAATATAGTAATATACATTTGACTACCACTTGCATATCCATATTGGTTGGTTTTCTAATATGAATAAATCAACTGTTTTTAAAAAAACATTGTGTGTTTATTTTAAATTTTTGAGCGGCTATTACTGGTTGTTAACGGATTTTTATTATTATCGTATGAATTCAAACTCAAATTCAACCGTCAATAAAGTTTACCGTTTCGGACAGGGCACTGGCTTCTAGGTCACAAAGCGATGCGCCCGGTTCTCGAAAATGTCTTCAGAAAACACAAAGCGATTCGTCGCAGTCGGGATTCTTCTTATTATCAAATATTGGTTTTATTTGGGAAAAAAAAATCTTAGGTTTAAAGGGAGAGTTCGGCGGCATCGATGGTATAATGGTCATAGACAAAAAGTTGTGAATGCATAGATTAGGAATTCTTTTGTATATATTAAACAAAAATACCATCAAGTGAGTTGCTGTATACTTATCTAGTAATTATTAGTATGTATTCCCTATATGCCTCTAGCATATACAAGTAATGTAATGCCAACAATTGGAGAGCGTTACATACTCTAATTTCAAAATGAGTCGTTATGCAGTCTCAATGTTTCTTGATCATGAATATTTAAAATAGCATATATGATAAATTTGTTGAAATTAATGATTCAAATATTAGTGGAGAAGGAAAGAAATTGATTGATTGTCAATCAATTATTTGGCTTGTTTATGGAAAGGGATAAGAGGAAGATTTTTTTTTTAGAAGAAAAATAATTAATAGGCCAATCAATCAATTGATGAAGAAAGGGAAAGAGATTGAGACCATAATTATGCCATCCATTTATGCTCCAATCAAATCAAGGAAGATATTTATTTTTCTTCATGTCCTAGAAACTTCTATTCTTTATCTCCAAGAAATCCCTATATAATTAGGGGTCATGTTATTGTATGAAAAAAAAAAAGAGTAATCCACCATTAGTCTTCTCTCTATTGTAATCTGTTGTACTCATTTCTTCACTGAGAAATAAAGGTTGTTGGGTCTCCGTGGACGTAGGCAAAGCCGAACCACGTTAAAAATTGGTGTGCTCTTTCCTCTATTTTTGTTCTCTCTATAAATTTGTGCCACTTGTTTTTATTTTTGGCGTTGTTGAAATTGTTGACAGACTAGATCATTAGGTTAATTCGTATTCCGCTGCCCAAATCTCTGATTTTGCACTACAGATTGGTATCAGAGCCAGTCGTCCTGTTCAAAGACTTTTTCAACCATGTCAAATTCCGCAAAGAATAACGGTGGTAGAAGCGCTACAAATTATGGAGTTGCTAGATTTGATGGAAAGGGGGATTTTGGCACATGGAAGATGAAGATGGAAGCGGTGTTGAAGAAAGAGAGGACATTTAAAGTTGTCTCAGATCCAGAGAAATTGAAGAAATTACCACCTGAAGAGTTAGAAGAATTGGAAGAGGATGCTCTTACTACCATCCAACTTAGCCTTTCTGACGAAGTACTTAGAGAGTTTTCTCATGTGAAAACTGCTAAGGAATTGTGGGATGCTCTTCAGAGAAAGTTCTACGACAAGTCTCTCACCAACCGCATCATCTTACAGCAACAACTTTATTCTTTCAAAATGAGGCCTGGAACAGATGTATTTGCTCATATAGATGCCCTCAACACACTTGTCATGAATCTTCGAGCAGCTGATGTAAAGATTGAGGATGAGGCGCAAGCTGTTATTCTTTTATGTTCTTTGCCTGCAGAGTATAACACCTTTGTTAACTCTATGATCTATGGGCGTTCGTCTATTTGCTTGGAGGATGTGAAGACAAATTTGCATAATGAGATGTTGAGAGGAAAGTTGGCAAGCATGAGCATGGAGAATGATTCTGAAAGCCTTGTTGCACAGAGAGGAAGAAGTCAAAGTAGACCCAAATATGGTGGAGACAGAGCTAAGTCCAGATCTCAGTCAAGAGGAGCTCGGAAGGGAGTTTGTCATTATTGCAGAAAACCTGGACATTATATTGCAAATTGCCCCAAGTTGGAGAATAAAAACAAAGCTGTTCCCCAGAAGGCTTCAGCATCTACGGCGGAGACATCAGATTCAGATAATGATCCTGGCATTTTTACAGCCTCTGCCTCTCCTATGAAGAGCACTATGTGGATTATTGACTCGGGTGCATCCTATCACATGACACCGGATAGGCACGTTTTTTCCACTTATCGTCAGTTTGATGGAGGAGAGGTTCTCATGGGAAATAATGCTGCTTGTCGCATGATTGGTATTGTAACAGTAAAAATCAGGATGTTTGATGGTGTTGTTCGCACTTTATGTGATGTCAGGCATGTGCCTGATTTAAGGCGTAGTTTGATCTCCATTGGAGCATTGTGCAATTTTGGCTTAAAGTGTGTAATAGAAAAAGATTCATTAAAAATTACAAATGGCTCATTGATAGAGATGAAAGGGGTAAAAGCTGGAAATCTGTATTTGCTGAAGGGTACAACTGCTGTTGTGGAGTCTGCTTCAGTTATTGATTCAGTTGATTCCGATTCTACCAGATTGTGGCATTTTCGTATGGGCCACATTGGAGAGCGCAATTTAGAAGTATTGAGAAAGCGAGGCTTGATTGACGGTGTTCATCATTCAAAACTTGACTTTTGTGAAGGATGTGTACTTGGAAAGCAGACGAAGGTTTCTTTTAGCATTGCAGAGCATAAGTCTAAAGATGTTTTAGAGTATGTTCATACTGATGTTTGGGGCCCCGCACCATGCCTATCTTATGGAGGAGCCAGGTATTTCATTTCATTTGTTGATGATTTTTCTAGAAAAGTATGGGTTTACTTTATGAAGTCCAAAGATGAAACTTTTGATAGGTTTCAAAGTTGGAAATCTCTTGTTGAGAAGCAGTCTGGAAAGAAAGTGAAGGTTCTTCGTTCAGATAATGGTGGTGAATTCACTTCTCAAAAATTCATCAAAATTTGTGAGTCCGAGGGAATCAAAAGACACTACACCACACCAGGAGACCCTAAGTCAAATGGGGTTGCAGAGAGAATGAATCGGACTTTGTTGGAAAGAACTCGTTACTTACGGCTGACTGCAGGATTAAATAAGAGATTTTGGGCAGAAGCATTATCTACGGCGGTTTTCCTTATCAACCGCACACCTTCTACCGCCATAGATATGAAGATTCCTGAAGAAGTATGGAAGGGAGGGCTTGTATCATATTCCTTTCTCGGAGTGTTTGGTTGTCCAGCTTATGTGCATGAGAGCAAAGGGAAGTTGGATCCAAGATCGCGCAAGTGTATTTTTCTTGGTTATAAGAAAGGAATTAAGGGTTATAGGATGTGGTGTCCTACTACCCAGAAGATTGTTACTAGCAGGCATGTTACATTTGATGAGAAGGCTATGTTGAAGGTGGAGCCTTCTTCTTCAGTTAATGATGATGTTGAGAGGACAAATTCAGAATACCAAACACAAGGCAGATCATCAGACTTCCATACAAGTAAAAATGGTGATTCAGATGACACCGTGGTTGATAGGGAAGAGATAGAAGATCAATCTCAAGGTGGAGCTCAAATTCAAACTCGACCAACGAGAGAGAAGAAAAGACCTACATGGCTTGATGATTTTGTGGGATTAAGCATTGAAGATATTGACTTTGATGACATGGCAGCTTATGCATTAAGCATATTTCATGATGAACCAAGAGACTACAAAGATGCCATTAGTTCAGTTGATAGCTCCAGTTGGCTAGTAGCAATGGAGGAGGAGATTGAGTGTAACGAACCAGAATTTTAGGGCCAATTTAAAATTTTTATTTTAATGAGTTTAAAGTATTTTTAATGATTTATTTATTTTAATCGAAGTTAAAACAAGAAAATTTAATAAATATATAAGAGGAGTTTAAATTAAGCACTGCAGTTTGGAAATTTAATTTTAAACTTTGATTGAATGTACAGGATCCAAATGGAAACGAATTTTGGTGAAATAAAAAATATTTAAATCTGTTTCAGAATATCTTTCTAATGAATCCGAAAAATTGAAATTTCACTTTAAAATTTATGAGTTATGTCAAAATTAGAATTTAGAAAAGTCGCTATGGAATATATATATATATATATATATATATATATATATATATATATATATATATATATATAATATATAAAGGTCAGAAATTGCCACTTTTTACATACGAAGGAATCGGCACTTGAAACCACTTCCATTGAGTTCAAAATGACGTTTCTGCATTGAAAAACAGTAAACACTTATATGTTTCGAGTTTCAAAAAATATTTGTTTAAAAATGTATTTTTTATATTAAATATATTCGCCTTGAAAATAGCCATTTTTCAAAAAGTCTCAGAATCGAACGAAATAAATTTTGTTGGATTCGTATCGTCAAAACAAAGCTAAAAATGATTTTTTGGTAATTTTTAGAATTAATATATAATTATAATTGATTTTTCAGCATAAACGGGCAAATTTTTGACTTTAAAAATTCATTAAAAATTCAAACGGGCTCAGAATTGAACGAAATTAATTTTCATAGGTCCACAGCATCAAAACATAGCTAAGTATATTTTTCGAAAATTTTTGAAGTTAATTTGAGACCTCGGTGAATTTTCACGTACGGTACACATTAAAATATTAATAAAATAATGTATTTATTCCAAAACTCATAGCATACCTCGGAACTGGACCCCGGGACATAGCCCATTGTGTTCAGAAGGCCTCAAAACCTTAAGAACGACAGTAAGCGGGCCTAAATCGGAGTTCGGACCAAAACGGGCCTTAACGGGCTAATTACATAATTAGTTAACCCTAATATAATATTATAAAATTCGGATTTTACTGTTCATCCTCCATCTTCAGCCGACACCTCTTCATGCTGAACCCATCATGGCTGAAAACTTCAAACCCTCATAACTCTTTCATTTCTCAACGAAAATTAGCGTGTGAGTACACGTTTCGAAGCTCTCGCCGAGCTCTTCGATCTCCGACAAGTCCCGTCCCTTTCCGTCGCCTGAGCCGCCCGCACCGAAGCCTCAAAACCGCCGCCGTTTTCTGTCCGCCGCCCCCTGTAGGTCCCGCCGCACCTCACCACCTTCTGGCCGTGCATAGACCTCTCGTAGCCGGTCCTTCTCCAACAAACGGCGTCCAAAACCGTTCAGTAAATCAAAAGTTATCGGGATTTGAAGTTTTGAACAAATTCTGAAATGAGGTATGCTTCAGATTTTGCGACGCTTTTAAGCGTTGCTGCAGCAGTTGTTAAAAGTCTGTTTGATTTAAAACATTGATAACTTATGCATACGAACCCCGTTTCTGAAAATTTCAGATCCGACATGACCGTGAGGACGAGTAGTATTTGCTGAGACCGATTGGAGCGTTCTGAAAATTTATTTGGATTTATTTTAATTATTATCCAATCAAAGGTGAGAGTTCTATTTATTTATTTATTTATTTAAATAAAAATAATTAACTGTGATTGTGATTTTCCTTTGATCCATTGCTGAACGCTAATTGATTATCGTATGTGATTGATCCTGAATTGTCATTGATACGTAGATCTATTTGTTTGATAATCGTCGTGTTGATAATAATGATATCATATTTGTTAAGAATAATCACATCATGATTGTTAAGGTAGGATTGTTGAAAACACATATATCACTTTATATGTCCTTGTTGAAATAAAACTGGCGACATAAACAAAGTTATTCTTTTTATTTGTTTTGATTAGGTATTAGAAATGTTTCAACATAAAATATCCTTATATGTTAATGTGAAACGTTAGAAAGGAAGCAACATAAAAATCATATTTTTATGTTAATATGAACCAATAGGAAAGAGTGTAGGTAAAAAGGATATATTTATTGAAATATGAACCATTAGGAAAAAAAAAGGGGTAGAAAATAAGGATTTCATTATTATTGTAATGGGAATCACTTTCGTTGACATAGAATAGAGGTAACAAGAATACGATTTTTGTTAAGTAGAAATGTTTAGCAAATAAAACTTTCATTTTATTTGTAAAGTTAAAATAAGAAAATAAACACCGTATGATGATTGACATTTTTTGTCAATGTTTATATAAGAAAATAAACACCGTATGTTGATTGACATTTTTGTCAATATTTTAAAATAGAATTTGTCGCCATTTGAGATAAGTATATTTTTGTTCATTTACAAAATAGAATTGGCCGCTATATGTAATGAACTAATATTTTGTTCATTATTAAAATAAGAAAAGCACCGTATGTTAATGAACAATATTTTGTTCATTATTAAAATAAGAAAAGCACCGTATGTTAATGAACAATATTTTGTTCATTATTAAAACAAGAAAAGCACCGTATGTTAATGAATAATATTTTGTTCATTATTAAAAATAAGAATATGGCACTATATGAAATGAACTAATTTTTGTTCATTATAAATTATAGAATACGCCACCGTATGTTGATGAACGCTATTTTGTTCATTATTAAATTAGTATTACACACTGTATGTAAGAATGACAAATTTTGTCAATATTAAAAGTAAAATTTGCCACTGTAGGTTAAATGACAAATTTTGTCAATATTAAAAATAGGATTTGTCACTATATGTTAAATGACAAATTTTGTCAATATTGAAATAGACATTATTCACCGTATGTTAATGAGCAACTTTGTTAATATAATGTTCACCGTATGAAATTAACATTTTTATTTAATGTTATTATAAAGAATGGTCATCTTATGATAATGACATTTGTGTCAAATGTTGATAGGTAAGAATATAAAATGATATTGTATGTAAATAGTATTTTTGGCAAATAAAAATACAAAATGGTCATTGTATGAAAATATTATACTTGTCATGTTAGAAAATAAGGAAATGCATGGTATGTAAAAATAGTATTTTTGTTATTGTAAATAAATAGAAAGAGTTAAAATGTGGCATTATGTAAACTTACATTTTCTAAATGTGAAGTGAAGAAAACAGAGATTTACATTTTCTAATGCAAAAGATATAGTAATGATATTGGGAAATCTATATTTTCTAATGATATTGGGAAATCTATATTTTCTAATAATATTGGGAAAAATATATTTTCTAATAATATATTTTCAATGTTATAAAAGGGAAAATGAAGTGTATGTACAATTTAACATCATTCACAATGTTAAATAAAAGGAAAATTCCACCGTATGATAGTTACACTATTTTATAATGTTAAGAGTTAAAGAACTTGACCGTAGGAAGTATATACATTATTTATAATGTAAAATAAAAAGAGAATTTACATTGTAAGATAATAAACATTTTTTTATGTATATAAAAAGGGAATTTACCTCGTAGGAAAAGAATTAACATTATTTATAATGTTAAATAAAAGAAATGAAACTGTATGTAAGAATTAACATTATTTATAATGTTAAATAAAAGAAATGAAACTGTATGTAAGAATTAACATTATTTATAATGTTAAATAAAAGAAATGAAACTGTATGTAAGAATTAACATTATTTATAATGTTAAATAAAAGAAATGAAACTGTATGTAAGGTTTAACATTATTTATAATGTTAAATAAAAGAAATGAAACTGTATGTAAGGTTTAACATTATTTATAATGTTAAATAAAAGAAATGAAACTGTATGTAAGGTTTAACATTATTTATAATGTTAAATAAAAGAAATGAAACGTATGTAAGAATAACATTATTTATAATGTTAAATGAAAGGTAAGGAACTGTATTGAAACATTAACATTATTTATAATGTAGGTAAAAGGGAACTTACACCATAGGAAAGTGTTCATTATTCATAATGAAATTGGAAAAGAAACATATAAAGAAATGAATGGGATGGCACATTATAATTTACATTCTTAAATGAAAATTATAAAGTATAAAATAAATAATAATGAATTAAAAAGGGAAGAATTATCGTCTAATCCTAAACTACATTGTCATGTAAGTAGAAAGGTGAAAGTTAAGAGAAATGTAAGCTGCACGTAGGGACGATAAACTAAACGAATTATTTATATATATTTATATATATATAATTATAATATAACGAATCGAGCGCAGTAGTTCGTGTTTTGAAATCGAACTTTTAAACGAATATACCGGAAGATCCGACCGTCGGATTTTCCCAAAACTGAAACCGCTATGACCGTCTTGAAAAAATCTTTCCAACGATATAAGCTACGCTAAAATCCAACGGTTAGATTTTGAGGAAAGTGAAAAACAAAATTGATTGGAAACAGCGCCAAGGTCGCCCTTGACCTGAAGCGTCGTTAAATAAGGAAATTAATTATATTAAATAATTAAGGCAAGAATTAATCGTTATAAAATAAAATAATGATATGAAATATGTTTTTCTCAAAATATATGAATGCGAGATTATTTGGAAAGACCGGGTTAATCCCATTCCAAATGATCGTACGATTTCAAGAATTCAAGTATGAAGACGGCGTATGAAGACCGTAAATCTCCCCTCGAATGGACAACGATCAAGACTCTGAATTGGTTTGATCCCAATTCAAGGGTCGGGATAATTGCCCAAACGTACGTGTTGATTTCACGGGTTTGACCCTAGTTCAGACCTAGAGCATGGGTATAAATGGATAGTGTGTCTGACATCGTACCCCACAAAATATTATGTTGTTGATATTCAGTTAATATATAAACGATTGGTGGCAGAGAATTTATTCTCTACTTAACACCCGTTTATATAGTGACGGAAGATCAATAGTACGGTATGGAGTGACGGTGTGGCATACTAAGATGCAATGATCAGGGTTACTTGTTGAAAAGCAGAACCTTGTGGTATGAAGAACATGACTTCACGAGCCTCACAAACCGGTAGAGTCTAAAAAGGGGGAAGGGAACGCAGGGAAAGTAGCACGTTTCTTTCTAGTTAGTAGTCATTTTACTTTTGGAGGATGATGAAATGAGGCGCCTCGGATAGGTCCTATAGGACCGGGGAACGTGTGCTTAGGAATTGCCAATCCTCTAAGCTGTATGTGAGGACCGGCCCTGCAGGATCCAAGGGTTAACTGCGAGTAATCCTGAGACGTTAACTAGAGCGTCTCGAATCGGTAAGGAGTCCTCCCTAGCCTGGACTCATGATGGAAACCCAAATTTCCAATACGACCCCGACGGATTTGATTGTATTACTAGTATTGGAGGCATAATATATGGTACCTATGCTTCCTAGGATTGATACTTATAATTTGAATTGTTTTGAAACCATATACACTAATAATAGTATTAGTTACGTATTTGGCGTATTTAGCATGTTTAACCACCATAAGGTAAAACTCTATCCTCTTGGTGTGCGTTGCATTGTGTGATGGGACCTGAGTCTTATGGTGGTTCCATTTTTCAAAAGACATTGCGTTTTGTTACGTTTTACTTATCTGTATTGACACTATAGTTATGCACGGCAATCCATTGGTACAACCCGTTCCGCGTTAGCGGCGTGGTCTTTGGATTTGCCTTATTAGTATAAGTTATTTAAGAATTCTCACACCAGTCCCACGACTGACCCATAGTTTGTTTCACCTTTTTGCAAACTTGGGTGCCCTCTCTTCTACACGGGCAGCCAAGTAGACAGGTTCATTCTTTGCTTGGAGCTTTTCTTTGAAGCTGCTTATTTTCTCTCTCTTGGATTCTGCTTGGGAGAAGAGGTGATGACTTGGAGCTTGAAGACTTTTTGTTTCTATTGGCATCTTTTCTTTTCTTTTTAGACATCAAACTTATTTCTTTTCTGCAAACTTGTTGTAATAATCTTAGTTTTCTGTGACTGTGGAATTTCTGTGATTGATGACATTATATTTTTCCGCTGCTATAATGTTATTACTCTATGAATCTCCTTTGCTATATTGTATCTGTGTTCTGTTTTATTGTATTTATGTTGTATTCCATATGATTTCTCCTTGCTTTCACTTGTGGAAGTTTGGGGTTATCACAGTTGGTATCAGAGCTTTGGTTTACAAAGCAGAGTACAACATATCTATAATAATTCGTTTACATAGAATCACTATATTCTATGGCGAACAGTTCATGAGATACATAATAGCCAGTCACTTTATCGTCATCTTTTCATTCATCCTTCGATCTTTTAGAATCACCTTTTCTGTTGTTTTGACTCTTTCCTTGATCATACGTTCGAAGAAGACTAAGAGAAGTGGCGATGCTCAATTGGCACAT
Organism: Allium sativum; assembly: GCA_030737875.1. Taxonomy (NCBI): domain Eukaryota; kingdom Viridiplantae; phylum Streptophyta; class Magnoliopsida; order Asparagales; family Amaryllidaceae; genus Allium; species Allium sativum. The sequence goes on along the minus strand of CM060909.1, from coordinate 51,717,119 downwards.
GTGTACGGAGGAGCGAAAGGACCAACTTCTTCGGTGGAAGGCCTGATGTTATAGGCGGTACTATTTCTATTAAAACGTTTCAACATTCTCTGTGTTTATTCTTCCTCTTCTCCTCTTTTATTTTCTTTTTCCTTTTCGGGGACGAAAAGTTCTTAAGTGGGGGAGATTGTAACGACCCAAAATTTTAGGGCCAATTTAAAATTTTTATTTTAATGAGTTTTAAGTATTTTTATTGATTTATTTATTTTAATCGAAGTTAAAACAAGAAAATTTAATAAATATATAAGAGGAGTTTAAATTAAGCACTGCAGTTTGGAAATTTAATTTTAAACTTTGATTGAATGTACAGGATCCAAATGGAAACGAATTTTGGTGAAATCAAAAATATTTAAATCTGTTTCAGAATATCTTTCTAATGAATCCGAAAAATTGAAATTTCACTTTAAAATTTATGAGTTATGTCAAAATTAAAATTTAGAAAAGTCGCTATGGAATATATATATATATATATATATATATATAATATATATAAAGGTCAGAAATTGCCACTTTTTACATATGAAGGAATCGGCACTTGAAACCACTTCCATTGAGTTCGAAATGACGTTTCTGCATTGAAAAACAGTAAACACTTATATGTTTCGAGTTTCAGAAAATATTTGTTTAAAAATGTATTTTTTATATTAAATATATTCGCCTTGAAAATAGCCATTTTTCAAAAAGTCTCAGAATCGAACGAAATAAATTTTGTTGGATTCGTATCGTCAAAACAAAGCTAAAAATGATTTTTTGGTAATTTTTAGAATTAATATATAATTATAATTGATTTTTCAGCATAAACGGGCAAATTTTTGACTTTAAAAATTCATTAAAAATTCAAACGGGCTCAGAATTGAATGAAATTAATTTTCATAGGTCCACAGCATCAAAACATAGCTAAGTATATTTTTCGAAAATTTTTGAAGTTAATTTGAGACCTCGGTGAATTTTCACGTACGGTACACATTAAAATATTAATAAAATAATGTATTTATTCCAAAACTCATAGCATACCTTGGAACTGGACCCCGGGACATAGCCCATTGTGTTCAGAAGGCCTCAAAACCTTAAGAACGACAGTAAGCGGGCCTAAATCGGAGTTTGGACCAAAACGGGCCTTAACGGGCTAATTACATAATTAGTTAACCCTAAGATAATATTATAAAATTCGGATTTTACTGTTCATCCTCTATCTTCAGCCGACACCTCTTCATGCTGAACCCATCATGGCTGAAAACTTCAAACCCTCATAACTCTTTCATTTCTCAACGAAAATTAGCGTGTGAGTACACGTTTCGAAGCTCTCGCCGAGCTCTTCGATCTTCGACAAGTCCCGTCCCTTTCCGTCGCCTGAGCCGCCCGCACCGAAGCCTCAAAGCCGCTGCCGTTTTCTGTCCGCTGCCCCCTGTAGGTCCCGCCGCACCTCACCACCTTCTGGCCGTGCATAGACCTCTCGTAGCCGGTCCTTCTCCAACAAACGGCGTCCAAAACCGTTCAGTAAATCAAAAGTTATCGGGATTTGAAGTTTTGAACAAATTCTGAAATGTGGTATGCTTCAGATTTTGCGACGCTTTTAAGCGTTGCTGCAGCAGTTGTTAAAAGTCTGTTTGATTTAAAACATTGATAACTTATGCATACGAACCCCGTTTCTGAAAATTTCAGATCCGACATGACCGTGAGGACGAGTAGTATTTGCTGAGACCGATTGGAGCGTTCTGAAAATTTATTTGGATTTATTTTAATTATTATCCAATCAAAGGTGAGAGTTCTATTTATTTATTTATTTATTTAAATAAAAATAATTAACTGTGATTGTGATTTTCCTTTGATCCGTTGTTGAACGCTAATTGATTATCGTATGTGATTGATCCTGAATTGTCATTGATACGTAGATCTATTTGTTTGATAATCGTCGTGTTGATAATAATGATATCATATTTGTTAAGAATAATCACATCATGATTGTTAAGGTAGGATTGTTGAAAACACATATATCACTTTATATGTCCTTGTTGAAATAAAACTGGCGACATAAACAAAGTTATTCTTTTTATTTGTTTTGATTAGGTATTAGAAATGTTTTAACATAAAATATCCTTATATGTTAATGTGAAACGTTAGAAAGGAAGCAACATAAAAATCATATTTTTATGTTAATATGAACCAATAGGAAAGAGTGTAGGTAAAAAGGATATATTTATTGAAATATGAACCATTAGGAAAAAAAAGGGGGTAGAAAATAAGGATTTCATTATTATTGTAATGGGAATCACTTTCGTTGACATAGAATAGAGGTAACAAGAATACTATTTTTGTTAAGTAGAAATGTTTAGCAAATAAAACTTTCATTTTATTTGTAAAGTTAAAATAAGAAAATAAACACCGTATGATGATTGACATTTTTTGTCAATGTTTATATAAGAAAATAAACACCGTATGTTGATTGACATTTTTGTCAATATTTTAAAAGAGAATTTGTCGCCATTTGAGATAAGTATATTTTTGTTCATTTACAAAATAGAATTGGCCGCTATATGTAATGAACTAATATTTTGTTCATTATTAAAATAAGAAAAGCACCGTATGTTAATGAACAATATTTTGTTCATTATTAAAATAAGAAAAGCACCGTATGTTAATGAACAATATTTTGTTCATTATTAAAATAAGAAAAGCACCGTATGTTAATGAATAATATTTTGTTCATTATTAAAAATAAGAATATGGCACTATATAAAATGAACTAATTTTTATTCATTATAAATTATAGAATACGCCACCGTATGTTGATGAACGCTATTTTGTTCATTATTAAATTAGTATTACACACTGTATGTAAGAATGACAAATTTTGTCAATATTAAAAGTAAAATTTGCCACGGTAGGTTAAATGACAAATTTTGTCAATATTAAAAATAGGATTTGTCACTATATGTTAAATGACAAATTTTGTCAATATTGAAATAGAAATTATTCACCGTATGTTAATGAGCAACTTTGTTAATATAATGTTCACCGTATGAAATTAACATTTTTATTTAATGTTATTATAAAGAATGGTCATCTTATGATAATGACATTTGTGTCAAATGTTGATAGGTAAGAATATAAAATGATATTGTATGTAAATAGTATTTTTGGCAAATAAAAATACAAAATGGTCATTGTATGAAAATATTATACTTGTCATGTTAGAAAATAAGGAAATGCATGGTATGTAAAAATAGTATTTTTGTTATTGTAAATAAATAGAAAGAGTTAAAATGTGGCATTATGTAAACTTACATTTTCTAAATGTGAAGTGAAGAAAACAGAGATTTACATTTTCTAATGCAAAAGATATAGTAATGATATTGGGAAATCTATATTTTCTAATGATATTGGGAAATCTATATTTTCTAATAATATTGGGAAAAATATATTTTCTAATAATATATTTTCAATGTTATAAAAGGGAAAATGAAGTGTATGTACAATTTAACATCATTCACAATGTTAAATAAAAGGAAAATTCCACCGTATGATAGTTACACTATTTTATAATGTTAAGAGTTAAAGAACTTGACCGTAGGAAGTATATACATTATTTATAATGTAAAATAAAAAAAGAATTTACATTGTAAGATAATAAACATTTTTTTTATGTATATAAAAAGGGAATTTACCTCGTAGGAAAAGAATTAACATTATTTATAATGTTAAATAAAAGAAATGAAACTGTATGTAAGAATTAACATTATTTATAATGTTAAATAAAAGAAATGAAACTGTATGTAAGAATTAACATTATTTATAATGTTAAATAAAAGAAATGAAACTGTATGTAAGAATTAACATTATTTATAATGTTAAATAAAAGAAATGAAACTGTATGTAAGGTTTAACATTATTTATAATGTTAAATAAAAGAAATGAAACTGTATGTAAGGTTTAACATTATTTATAATGTTAAATAAAAGAAATGAAACTGTATGTAAGGTTTAACATTATTTATAATGTTAAATAAAAGAAATGAAACGTATGTAAGAATAACATTATTTATAATGTTAAATGAAAGGTAAGGAACTGTATTGAAACATTAACATTATTTATAATGTAGGTTAAAGGGAACTTACACCATAGGAAAGTGTTCATTATTCATAATGAAATTGGAAAAGAAACATATAAAGAAATGAATGGGATGGCACATTATAATTTACATTCTTAAATGAAAATTATAAAGTATAAAATAAATAATAATGAATTAAAAAGGGAAGAATTATCGTCTAATCCTAAACTACATTGTCATGTAAGTAGAAAGGTGAAAGTTAAGAGAAATGTAAGCTGCACGTAGGGACGATAAACTAAACGAATTATTTATATATATTTATATATATATAATTATAATATAACGAATCGAGCGCAGTAGTTCGTGTTTTGAAATCGAACTTTTAAACGAATATACCGGAAGATCCGACCGTCGGATTTTCCCAAAACTGAAACCGCTATGACCGTCTTGAAAAAATCTTTCCAACGATATAAGCTACGCTAAAATCCAACGGTTAGATTTTGAGGAAAGTGAAAAACAAAATTGATTGGAAACAGTGCCAAGGTCGCCCTTGACCTGAAGCGTCGTTAAATAAGGAAATTAATTATATTAAATAATTAAGGCAAGAATTAATCGTTATAAAATAAAATAACGATATGAAATATGTTTTTCTCAAAATATATGAATGCGAGATTATTTGGAAAGACCGGGTTAATCCCATTCCAAATGATCGTACGATTTCAAGAATTCAAGTATGAAGACGGCGTATGAAGACCGTAAATCTCCCCTCGAATGGACAACGATCAAGACTCTGAATTGGTTTGATCCCAATTCAAGGGTCGGGATAATTGCCCAAACGTACGTGTTGATTTCACGGGTTTGACCCTAGTTCAGACCTAGAGCATGGGTATAAATGGATAGTGTGTCTGACATCGTACCCCACAAAATATTATGTTGTTGATATTCAGTTAATATATAAACGATTGGTGGCAGAGAATTTATTCTCTACTTAACACCCGTTTATATAGTGACGGAAGATCAATAGTACGGTATGGAGTGACGGTGTGGCATACTAAGATGCAATGATCATGGTTACTTGTTGAAAAGCAGAACCTTGTGGTATGAAGAACATGACTTCACGAGCCTCACAAACCGGTAGAGTTTAGAAAGGGGGAAGGGAACGCAGGGAAAGTAGCACGTTTCTTTCTAGTTAGTAGTCATTTTACTTTTGGAGGATGATGAAATGAGGCGCCTCGGATAGGTCCTATAGGACCGGGGAACGTGTGCTTAGGAATTGCCAATCCTCTAAGCTGTATGTGAGGACCGGCCCTGCAGGATCCAAGGGTTAACTGCGGGTAATCCTGAGACGTTAACTAGAGCGTCTCGAATCGGTAAGGAGTCCTCCCTAGCCTGGACTCATGATGGAAACCCAAATTTCCAATACGACCCCGACGGATTTGATTGTATTACTAGTATTGGAGGCATAATATATGGTACCTATGCTTCCTAGGATTGATACTTATAATTTGAATTGTTTTGAAATCATATACACTAATAATAGTATTAGTTACGTATTTGGCGTATTTAGCATGTTTAACCACCATAAGGTAAAACTCTATCCTCTTGGTGTGCGTTGCATTGTGTGATGGGACCCGAGTCTTATGGTGGTTCCATTTTTCAAAAGACATTGCGTTTTGTTACGTTTTACTTATCTGTATTGACACTATAGTTATGCACGGCAATCCATTGGTACAACCCGTTCCGCGTTAGCGGCGTGGTCTTTGGATTTGCCTTATTAGTATAAGTTATTTAAGAATTCTCACACCAGTCCCACGACTGAACCATAGTTTGTTTCACCTTTTTGCAAACTTGGGTGCCCTCTCTTCTACACGGGCAGCCAAGTAGACAGGTTCATTCTTTGCTTGGAGCTTTTCTTTGAAGCTGCTTATTTTCTCTCTCTTGGATTCTGCTTGGGAGAAGAGGTGATGACTTGGAGCTTGAAGACTTTTTGTTTCTATTGGCATCTTTTCTTTTCTTTTTAGACATCAAACTTATTTCTTTTCTGCAAACTTGTTGTAATAATCTTAGTTTTCTGTGACTGTGGAATTTCTGTGATTGATGACATTATATTTTTCCGCTGCTATAATGTTATTACTCTATGAATCTCCTTTGCTATATTGTATCTGTGTTCTGTTTTATTGTATTTATATTGTATTCCATATGATTTCTCCTTGCTTTCACTTGTGGAAGTTTGGGGTTATCACATTGAGTCTTTGCACAAAAATCACACTTGGGATTTAGTGCCACTTCCTTCCGGCAAGAGAGCAATTGGATGTAAATGGATCTATAAGGTGAAAGATGGCGGCAATGGTGACTTGAGGTACAAAGCAAGATTAGTGGCGAAGGGTTATGTTCAGAAGAAAGATGTGGAGTTTCATGATATTTTTTCTCCAGTCGTTAGACATACTTCCATTCGCATTCTTTTGGCATTGGTTGCTCACTTTGACATGGAGTTGGAACAACTAGATGTCAAGACAGCATTCTTGCATGGTGATCTTGAGGAGGACATTTATCTACAGCAGCCAGAAGGGTTCATTGATAGCAGCAGGCCAGGTCATGTTTGTAAACTTAACAAATCTCTTTATGGCTTAAAACAGTCTCCTAGACAGTGGTATAAGAAATTTGATAAGTTTATGATCTCACATGGTTACTCTAGAAGCTTTAAGGACCAATGTGTCTATTTTAAAAATTGTAATGATGATATCATCTATTTGTTACTTTATGTTGATGATATGTTGATAGCTTCTAAGAGTATGTCAAAAATTTCGGAGTTGAAAATGGAGCTCAGTAAGGAATTTGAGATGAAAGATTTGGGAAATGCACAAAGAATTTTGGGGATGAATATTCAGAGGGATAAAAAGCAAAGAGTTTTGAGGCTCACTCAAACTCAATACATCGAGAAAGTCCTATCTCGATTCGGTATGGAGAATGCTAAACCGGTGGCTACTCCATTAGGCTCTCAATTCAAGCTATCCAAAGATATGTGTCCCACATCGGATGAAGACAAAAGGGATATGTGTAATATTCCTTATTCTAGTGCGGTTGGAAGCCTTATGTACGCTATGGTATGCACAAGGCCTGATTTAGCTCATGCAGTTGGTGTTGTCAGTCGATATATGTCTAACCCAGGTAAAGAGCATTGGCAAGCAGTGAAGTGGATACTCAGATATCTTCGTGGCACTTCTTCAGTTGGCTTGTTATATGGTGGAGTAGATGGAGACATCTCTCTTAGAGGATACTGTGATTCAGATTATGCTGGGGATAGAGATGGACGGAAGTCGGTGTCGGGCTATGTTTTTACACTTGGCATAGGCCCGATTTCGTGGAGATCAAAGTTGCAGTCAATCGTAGCTTTGTCGACTACCGAAGCAGAGTTAATGTCGATTGTGGAAGCAACAAAGGAAGGATTGTACTTACTTCAGTTGTTGGATGATCTTTCAATGGAGCAGCGGACAGTGGAGCTATTTTCAGATAGTCAGAGTGCGATTCATCTTGTTGAGAATCAGGCTTATAGTTCACGGACGAAGCACATTGATGTTAGAGGCTTCTTTCTTATGCTTGAGGAAGAACGAAGCAAGATCAAATTATTGAAGGTGGGTACATCAGATAATCCTTCAGATATGATGACCAAGTCACTTCCAAAGGACAAGTTTGAGCATTGCTCAAACTTGATCAGTTTGCTTCCTGTTACTTGAGCGCCATGGGGCGCTGGGCCCAACAACTTCTATGTTGATTGTTGAAGATGAGTTAATGAATAAAGATTGCCATATTTGAATCAAGGTGGAGTGTTGAAATTAATGATTCAAATATTAGTGGAGAAGGAAAGAAATTGATTGATTGTCAATCAATTAATTGGCTTGTTTATGGAAAGGGATAAGAGGAAGATTTTTTTTTGGAAGAAAAATAATCAATAGGCCAATCAATCAATTGATGAAGAAAGGGAAAGAGATTGAGACCATAATTATGCCATCCATTTATGCTCCAATCAAATCAAGGAAGATATTTATTTTTCTTCATGTCCTAGAAACTTCTATTCTTTATCTCCAAGAAATCCCTATATAATTAGGGGACATGTTATTGTATGGAAAAAAAAAAGAGTAATCCACCATTAGTCTTCTCTCTATTGTAATCTGTTGTACTCATTTCTTCACTGAGAAATAAAGGTTGTTGGGTCTCCGTGGACGTAGGCAAAGCCGAACCACGTTAAAAATTGGTGTGCTCTTTCCTCTATTTTTGTTCTCTCTATAAATTTGTGCCACTTGTTTTTATTTTTGGCGTTGTTGAAATTGTTGACAGACTAGATCATTGGGTTAATTCGTATTCCGCTGCCCAAATCTCTGATTTTGCACTACAAAATTACTCGCAATACAATGTTTTGTAACTATTATCACAAAATATATTATGTATGGTTTTCCTATTTGATAAACTTGTAATCAAATTAACAGAAAGTATCTTTTATTTTGAACAAATTCGTCAATGGGTTGTATGTATGTGTGTGTGTGTATATATATATATATACCCAAAAAATACGAGCCAATTTAAAAATTTTAATTTGGTTATTTTAATGAATTTGGAGGAATTGAAATAAAATATTTCAATTCAATAACAAGTTAGAAATAGTGCGGCTGTTTAAAAGTTTGAATTCGAACTTTGACTGAACATACAGGATGCAAAATAAAACGGATTTTAGTGAAACCAAAAATATTTAAATTTGTTTAAGAATATCTTTCTAACGAATCTGAAAAATCGAAACTTCATAGCGGGAATCAAAAGTTATGGCCAGTTGAATATTCAGAATGATCGCTATAGAATGAATATAGCCCTTGAAAATATACATTTTGCAAACGACCTCCGTTTTCGACGAAACCACTTTTGTTGGATCCGGGATGTCAATTTATTGTTATGTTTCAAATTCCATAATTTTTGGAATTAATATGTAAGCGTGGCAAAGGAAAATATGTTTGATTGATTTCAGTCAAATTGGATCGACCAGAAAATGGTCATTTTTCAAATGGTCTCAGAATTCGACGAAATCGGATTTGTTGCGACAGTATCATCCCAACATAGCAAGATAAATTTTTCGGGAATTTTTAGAATCAGTATGTGGCCCCGGTAAATTAAAATATACGTTCAAAATAGAATTTGAATGTTTTATATTTTAATTTGAATAATAACTGACTATAATAGTTGAATGGGCCTACGAAACATATTCCATTGTGTCCGGGATGGGGGTATTTAGCTAGGGGCAATAGTCGTTGGGTTTAAAATGGAGAGTTCGTATGGAGAAACACTAATTTTTGAAATAAAATATATATTGACCAATCATATTTTTCCATTCATTAATTAATTTTATAAAAAAAATCAAAAAACCCTCGTCTCTCTCCAGATCGAAGGCGAAACCCGTTTCCTCTCTTCCCGTCCATTTTCCGGCCAAACCACCACGAATTAACCCCAGCCCCTTTGGAACTTTTTGAAGCCCTTCTCCTCCTCTTCAAATCCATATAAAGTAAATGGTGACAACTTGGTGAATAGTTGCTATATTTAATTTCCCTTTTCATTAAGTAAACGGTGACAACTTGGTGAACTAAAGAGGGAACGAACACGTAGGGATTGGGAAATTGAAACGTAAAAAGACGGGTCCGATTATTAATTAAATTGGCCTGAAAGGTTAGCACAAAAAAAACGAACGATTTTTTAAATTAAAAGTGAACGAATGGAAATCTAAAATGGAACCAATAGTTTTTAGTTTGAAAAAGAAACCAAAACTTAGAAAGAAATACGTTTTAAATTTGAGAAGGCACAGGATCGTTTTCAAAATAAAATAAACAGGGAACAAATGGATTTGAAATTTTGACAAAAACGAACACAGTTATGGCATTATATATAACGAACAGTTTTGTGAATCAAAAACTGAACGATTAAAGGATTTTAAATCTTAGATTATGATTATCGTTCGAAAATTCCTCCAAATCAAGGGGCTTCTGTCTTGCATGCAGACCAAACAAGGAAGCCGGTCCAAGGTAAATCGAAATCTTTTAATCTAAATTCCAGATCTGATTTTCCTATGTTTAATTCAAATAGTAAGCCTGATCTGAGTGATTTATCTTCGATTAAGCCTAAGGCTTGGATTGATGTGGTTTCCAAAAATAGATCCCATTAGAATCAATCAAATTGAAATTTTATGAACCTTCTGTTAAGGATAACATGAGAGTGGTTGTAATAGAGGAAGAGCTAGTAAGAACAGGAGTTAAAGAGACATGATATTTTGGAAGATAGGTGCCATGACAAACACATGTCTGATACTGTTGTTAATATCTCGGCAACTCAGATTAATAAAGATGACAATGAAAAGGGGATTAATATAAACAAACAGGAGAATGCTTCCTTGGCTCCAATGTTAGAAGATCAATCAAATTCGAAGGGTGATAAATCTGGAAAGGCCATAAATTGTTGTTAACGGATTTTTACTATATCGTTCGAATTCAACCGCCAATAAAGTGTATCATTTCATACAGGACACCCCCTCCTAAACCACTACAACCTGACCGGTCAACTCGAAGGTTCGCTTTTAGAACTAAATTCGTTGATGATTGACCCATGGAATTGAATTTGAAAACCAAATGTAAAGTTTAAATTTGAAAACTTTAACGTATTGTTGTTAAAATATTGAAAAAAATTAAACCTCAATAAATAAAAAGCATGTAACATTGCTGATCTGCTTTTTGGCATAAGGAACGGACGAAAGGTGGATCATGTTTGTTAATCTTTCTCTTTGATTCGGGATTGTCTATTTAAAATACATGTAATCCATCTTTTAGTCTCTCATTTCATACCTTTGGACCAAAATTTTGAACTTTTTAATGGGCTTTAAACCCGGTTTAAGCTCAAATAAATATTATTCATTAACAATTATTATTTACCAAGTTTCCCTGGTTAAAGAATTCGACTTTTAGTTGTTTTGAGTTGATTGTGATACAAACCCAATATAAATGAGGAGACGAACCATCTCTTGGGTTATAGTTCACTTCCAACAACTATTTAAGCCAACAATGGTCAATTGATAGAGTTGGGCCATAATTTGACTTTAATTAAAGCAAAACTTCCATAAGATTCACAGTATTCTCAAGTCCAGATAACCGTGCAAGTTGGTTAAATTGATATTTTGTCGTATCTTACTTATATACTAAACAACATAAAACTATCGAGTGAGTTGTTCCATACCATTAATCAAATTAACTAAACCAAATAACATATTATATCAAGTGTATACTAAACATAAAGTATCTTTTATTTCGAACAAATATCAACGGGTTGGATATATATTTCGAGTATTATAGCATATAGTTACTTTACCCCTACATCTTAAATATTTCGAACGACTCAGATTTAGAGAGAAAGATTAGCAAATTTCTCAGGCTCGTAATATCCTTGTACAATTTATTCTATAGATAGTGATACAATAGAGGTGGAACCGTATAAAACTCCATTTTAAGCTTACAAGGGACATTTAAAAATAATATGATTTACAAATATATTTTTTGTTAAAATTTTATTTATTTATTGTAAAATATCAACTTTTTAAGTTTGAATCGATATTCCTATTATTATTTAACGGAGAACGAATTTGTAAATAAAGTTTTGTTTATTAGATCTTAATTTTAAAGCGATGTTAAAACTTGTTAACATTTTTTATTGATGATGTTTTATATTTGTAGATATACTACAACTATTAATAAAGGTATATTAAGATTTAAAAATATTTATAGATCATACTATTAGTTTAAAATTTATTTTGATGTTTTCAACATCTTTTTTATTCGGGCTTGACTTTTATTTATATTATTAACTAATAATTTATTTGATAGATCATATTTTAAGTGAGTATAATATTTGATAGCATTTGTAAATAAACGTTTTGTATTTGTAGATGAATGTTTTGAACTTGAAAAAAAAAATATGTTATAATATCTTATGATTTTTAAGTGTGACTCTTAACTTCTATTATTCATCAACGAAAAAAGAATATATATATATATATACACACATATATATATACATATATATATATAAAGATTATTGGTAATTAGATCCTATTTTTAAGCGATATTAAGACTTGTTAATATTTATAAATGAATTTTTTGAATTTATAAATAAATTTCATGTGGAATATCTTATTTTTGAGTGACATTATGATCTAATAATATTTCTAAATTGATATGTTAAATTAGTAAGTGAAATTTATTTTTAAGATCCTATATTTTTGCAATAATAAGTTTATAGTATATAATGGCATTTTTGATAGTTCATGTTTATACCAAAAAAGTGTGACACTATGATCTAATTTACTTAATTATCTCCACTTTTGTCTCCTTAGATCTCTCTCATTTTAAATATTCTTCAGCATGTTATTTTTTGATGTTCAACTAAGATTAAAAAAAAAACTAGGTTTTTTAATCTTTTTTAAACCACACAATGCAACGGTCGGTTTCCCACCATTAGAGAGTTTATTTTTTCATTAATCATATTTTTTAATGTTTAACTTGCATACTGTTTTGAAAAAAAAAATCATCTTTTCCAAAACAAAAAAAAAATCCTATAACATGTCTATAACATTTCTTCTTAAATCTCTTCAATTTACTATACTTAATATTAACTGGTCTAATTCACTTAAAATTCTTAATATTTGTCTCCGTAAATCTCTCAAATTTTAAACATTATCTATCACATTATTTTTTGATATTTAACAAAGATTAATGAAAAAAAATAGTTTTCTTTTATTATTCGATCTAACGGCCGGTTCCTCACCGTTGTACAGTTGTACTAGTTAAGTTAATCTTCTACTAAAAATTCACTACAAACAAAATATATTTCCAAACATACTTTTACTTATAATACATATCGTTTGTTTTGTACAAGCGTTTACTTAAGCATTGTAAAATTTTAAATTTATAACATTAATAATTCAAATTATGAAAATTCAAAATTTAAATCTTCAACTTTTGAATTTAAAAGTATAAAATTTTAAATTTTAAACTTTTGAACACATTAATATTGAAAATCCAAAACTTCAAATCCGAAAATTTGAAATGTAAAATTTGAAATGCGAGTTTAAAAGCTGTACAAAAATTATACTAAATAAATAATAGTTGATTAATAAATATCAACTATCATACGTGTTTAAATGTTGCAAACCTGGGGAACTATTTTTTATATTTATGCACGCTCGTTAACGCAACAAATTTTTTCTTTCTTCTTTTTTTTGCGCGAAACACAACCGCACAGAGTGACAGATCAATAACTTTGTCCAGGGCATCTCAATTGCGATTATGGCGGCATGTTTTGGAGGGTTATGGAGGCATAATCGACGCTTAATTCGGCCACTCAATCACGTTCTGTATTCCAGTATAAAGTTCGCTTCTCCAAGATCAACCCTGCGAACGATCTGGCTCGATTTCTCCTTCACTCCAGGCACGTGTAAGTCTGATGTTTCTTTCTTCTTTTGATATTAGGTAATCACGATGTTAGTTTCAAACGGTACCAATTGATGTTTTTAATAGGGTTTACAATTAATTTGTGATGTTTTTGGTAGAAGTTTATGGTTTGCTAGTTCCAAAGTCTATCTGATTTCTTTGATTTGGTTCAACCATGTGTTGCTAATTTGTTTTCCAGTAGGATTTCTATAGATTTTAGGTTAGGAAAGTTAATTACATTTCTTATTCTTTCTTAAATCGTTCAATGTTTGTTATTGTTCCGACTTAATCTTCTGAACAGTGTTCTGTATATGCTGCAGTACCGTAGTAGTTCAAATACATCTAAATTTAAGACAGTAGGTATGACTCACTGGTTTTTGTTCTGAAGTTAGCTAAAGTGGGATAGGAAATATTTTATGTGAATCACCAAACGGTCATTTCAAACTATTACTCAACTCATATGCAACGTTAATAAAATTTTGTCGTATGATGCATATTTTTACCAAGTTGTATCTTCATATGTGATAACTATTGGCAGATATTGTTTGTCGGTTATTATATATGATGTTCAAGTCATTGGAAAAATTTAGATTGCTGTTAATTCCTAAGATACTTAATTAATAAGAGGTTTTGATGGAATTTTTGTTTGCATGGGAAAAACTATTTGAAGCAGTGATCACCTTCAATTGGGATTAAGGACCGTGGGTTTCATGCATAAGCACATGGAGGTAACTACTGCTTTAATATGCTAATTTATATTTATATTTGTATACCATATCACTGACAACGGAATTAAAATGGTTTAAGCTTGCCAAAAAAATAACTCGTTCGTCAAAAAGACTACAACCATCACCAATAGACGTTACTGGAGTCCAGGAGGGCATCAACCAAGAGTCACGCTTAGATGACTCGCTTGACGTAATTCACTGATAATACACAACGCTTCTCTTTGTTAATGGTTTTTTTTTCATATAAATTTAAAGTTTATTTAATAACTAATGTTGCAGAAATCAAAAAGTACTGGAAAGCGGACCAAAAGACCACAGCCTTTGCATTCAAATTCCGCTTTGCTTGATGATGATAACATTCAAGAGTCCAACTTAAATGATTCATCATTGCCAGATGACACAACAGTGGAAAAAAATGACCCTAACAAAAAGGACAAGAACCCTGAAGTCCAAAAGAAGAAACGTAGCAAAACGAAACTCAAGGGTTTAGGAATCCAAAATTCATGTTGTGTAGGCATAAATGTGGATTTTAATGAAAAGGGGCAGCCAATATGCCATAATTCTATTAAATTAGCCTCTTTCATTGGTGCGCTAGTTCGTGATAAAGTCTCAATACTTTGTGATGATTGGAGAAAGGTTCCTGCAGATCATAAAGACAACCTTTGGGCACTTGTGGTGATAAGCTTAGTACTATCTCTCATTTTTCCCTCATAGTTGCATAGTTCAGTGTTGGTATCTTGTACTACACCTATATCCAATAACATATGCAAGGCAAAAAATGATAATCTGAACATAATATAACAATCAGATTAGATCATATCATAATATTTTCATTACTGTTCAGTAATTGCAGTTATGTATTGGAAAAATGACAGTTCTACAATGATACTAATCTTCAATAAGCCCGTATATCTTCTTCATGTGTGAGTGTGAATACCTTATATGCGTCATTGCTAAAATTTTGAGGCTGGTTTGGAGCTCTCATAGGAGGCCAATAGGTGTTACTTTAAGAAAGATGAACCTTATTTTGCTTTTTTATTTTTACCTCTTTTGTAATATATGTCAGAATTATAGTAACAGCTAAGGTTTGAACATACCTGAAGTACTAGTAATGAACTGTATCATGTTTGGCTTTGTTTTACTCCTAAAGGTAGTTATTTTCCTGATGCATGTAACAGTTTCACACCTTTAAATTCTGTATAATGCCAAATAAGTTATTTAGCATGATATATATATTAGTTGTATAATGTATGTAAATGTTTTTATATAATGTAGCCGCTCTGTTATTTGCATTATAGGATAAAATAAATATACACCAGTTGTTCAACTGGAAAGATCTAACTGAATAAATATATGTACGCATATGAATGTACGCTCGCATCCGTGTGTGTTTGTGCTTAATATTATATTTGATATTGATCTTATACTTATGTTTGTTACAGCAAAGGTATAACTTGGATGAAGCACACAAAGACTACATATTGAAGAAAATGTCAATTTGTTTGAGAGAGCATAGATGCAATGTGGGGAAGGATGTAGCACAAGCTCAGCTGTTGGGTCAGGAAGAAAAATTCAAAAAACTTGCTGAGTTAAAACCTTTGAATTTGATCGATCATGAATGAAGTGAATTCATAAAGACCAGACTTTCAGTAAAATTTCAAGTAAGTTGAAACCATCCATAAATGAGTGTAATCTTTTATATTACTATTAGATAATTATTATTTAGTTCATGTATACATGATGCGCCTAAACATTTTTATGAATCGACATGGCAAACTGGACAAAAAATATAATACCATAATTCTAGTGTGATAATCAATTATTATAAATCCTAGTACAGCTAAATTTTACATATAATGCTTGAGGTGTTTCAGTTATTGGAAACCATCACTCGCTTACTTTGTACTATGAGAAATTCTTAGTTCTTTTGATATACATAGTCAAATAAATTTGCTTGTTTGTAAAAATATCAGTTAGGTGACATGCTACCATTTAACAATCTGTTCATTTTTTTCTTCTTCCTATTATAGCTGCTTACTGTTGTTTTCTTGAAAACTTTGTAATATTTAAAATGATTCAGTAAATAAAAGTGAAAAAGACTATATATTCAATCATTTCCAAAATTGTTACTTGCTTGTATTTTTCCCAAACTGAAATCTATAGTCAAAATTTATGTTTAGAGCGGCAAAATAATAATAATAATCATACTCACCAAAATCACAAATAAATTGAAAAATTTTGTCATTTTTTAAACATAACTAGCATTTTGAAGTTCTTATATTTGTTGGATAAATTCATTTTCTTCTTCACATTACAAATGGAAAGAAAACCGTTTTATTCTTTTTCCTTATTTGGAATCAGGTAACCTAAAAGAGAATGATTTAAGAATAAGGGTTCTGTAATCGAAGTCTGTCATTTGTCAAAAACTAGTTGATATAAAAATAACAATTTTAGAGTTGTGGTTCCTTGCTTGGTTCACTCAAAACACTCCTTCCTCACAAAATAAACGGCAGAAGCTTTACTTCTTTTTTTTTTTCCTTTTTTTTGGCCCTTCGTCAAGTGGAATTTGGCAGCGAACCATCCTCAAACACATGCGTTCCTGCCCTTTTGTTTTTTTCTACGATTTTCTCCTTTATTTTGTATTCGCTTAACTGTTTTTCTCATCCCTGCTGATGCCCAAATGTATGCAATGCCCTGTGCTTAGGCCCAGTATGCACTGGGTTAAATTCCGCTACATTCACAGACAAGTGTTAGTATTAGCAGCAAAACGATATTTCAGTATAATTTGAAAGGAAAAAATATTTTGATGAATTCTTTTGATATAGGCCAAAAGTGTTTTGATGAAGAAAGTAAGGGAAAAACATACTCAGCCACACACGATGAGTCGACGAGGTTACGCAAGATTAGAGCAAAAATTGGTAAATATGCATTTTGTACAATTGTTGTTGATATTGTTTCGTTAATACATTCGTTTGTTAAAATATAGCTACATAATTTTATCCATGAAATGTTGCAGAAGCAAGAAAAGCCAGATGAAGAAATAACTAGAGTACTCTTATGGACTGAAGGGCGCTTAAACAAGGATCGAAAACCCACAAATAAAGCTGTTGAAGAATCGATGGTAAGGAAAACACATTATTATTTATATAATATAAACTAATGTAAAAGTAATATTAGTTCAAAATTTACTGTTTATATTTTTTATCATAGGCAAAAACAAATAACGTAGTCTTATTTGAATTATTCATATAGAACCCTTCATATTTTGCATGCCTAACAATCAGTTGATATTATCCAAAAAAAAAATAGAGCAGTATAACAGCTTACAGTCCAAAAAACCAAGACTATCACTCAAAGATGATGCCCTTTCAAATGTTCTTGGCAAAGACCGGCCTGGTAGAGTGAAAGGGCTTGGATTTGGAGTTACAATGTCAAAATTGAAAGCTCAAGCACGTACCAATAAAATGATGCTCACACTAGAAGAAAACGTGAGGGAACTGCGGGCTAAGGTGGACATGTTGTTGCAAGTAAGCACGGGAATTTTTTTTCCATGCTTTGCCATAATTTGTTTAAAACTATTGTCTCTTTTTTTTCCGTGTTCATGACAGTCAAATCATCAAGCTGATAATAAACACTTCCCTGAGCTTAATAATTCTATGGTAAATATTAAAATAATGCAACCTTATTCTATCTTGGTTTAAATTGTTCCCATTTAATGAACTAGTATAATTTAATTTATAGTCCAAGCAGTCAAACGATGTTGAGAACCATTTCAGCTATGAAAAAGTTGGACCAGCTGTTTCACATGACCCGGCGTTTGGAACTAAATGCAAATTAATGAGCTGGTATAAGAAAGGGGAAGTGGTGGCTGAAGGTGTAATTTTCTCCACAAATCCCTGCGATCTGGTTCACTTCAAACCTCTAGGACTTGATGCTTGGAAAGTATCTGTCGATTACGCTAAGGATGAAGAAGCTTATTTGTGGCGAAGTACAGATGAATTTAAAGTTATTGGAGATGCTGTAGGCTCTACGGTTGCTTGGAGCAAGGAGTTCATCAATTTAGATCTTTCTTCGTAACCAGATAGTAATTTAGTTCTCGTAATAAAGTACTTGAATTAGGTTGTTTGATTTGTTTTTTTCATTTTAGGATGTTTGATTTGGTTTTTCAGTTTAGAAAGTTTGTAATGTTTTGAAGTTCTTAGATGTTCAACCAACAATTTGCATATTTTAATTTCTAGGTTTCTTCAATTATTTGTTCATGGCATTTCTATTCTAATTAATTCAGGTCATAAAGATGGTATTGAATAGCATATGATGTGTTTTCACATATGCTTTTTGGTTCTGCTATTTTCCGTTTGGTCCGATTAGCAAGTTCATGTATAGAGATATGTCATGTGCATTTATACAACCTCATAGTCTTGATTATGCTAACTGTATTTTGTTGTGCATTTTATACGACATTGTTTCTATGGAAAACTTTGTTTCTATGGCATTTTATACAAAGCCAAACAGGCAGGCGGAGCAGCTGTGCGGGATACCAAGGAGACCGTGGTGCACCACATTTTTGCTACATGACTGCCTCCTGACGACAGACTCAAAATCAAACTGAATTATTGAGGTTTGGAGGAACAATTTTCATTCAACCTTCTACCGAATCAATGCTCGCATTTATTGACTAACTGGAGGTGGCAAGAAATCGAATCCAACAAACTTTTATTGGACCCATGGTGTTCAAACAGAATTATTTTCAGGTATTGCTTATTTGCCGTCAATAACTATGATTTATAAATTATAATTGTTCTGTCTATTAAATTTTTTTGCTACAAATATAGTACAACGCAAATTTTGAACTGTTATCTTATTTTTATTCGATTAGGTATTGCCACCCTATTAGATTATCCCAATGACAACTCTATATAAGTACGGAAAAATTGGTTTTGTTTGTGTGAAATATGCTTCTTGCTGGAAATCTTGAGTGGACTGTAAGGAGAAAACAAGATTTATTTCAACTGCATTTTCTCATTATTTTGCAAATACAGTAATACTTTTATTTGACTACAGCGTCTCAGCCCCTTTTAAGTGACATACACACACACACACACACCCCTGTTCACAGTCACAAAGTTGAGAAATCTAGGAGATGCTTAGCAAATTTGATGGATGGTCCTTTGATATATTAGCTTAAAACAAAAATTTCAGGCAGTGCATTTTCTCTTTAACTTCCTCCAGCGATCGAAGAAGCATGTAATTATTTACGTATATCCAGTTGCAAATAAGCGTGTTCATATAATTTTTGTGCAACTGTATTATTAAGTTGTAAGCTACTTTCCATTTTATGTTAATAGTAAGTAATTATATTTTAGCATGTACTGTATGTGGTAACCTTTTGTAAACTCATCTAATAAGTTCTTTGCTTGTATTTTTATGTGCATTTAGTTTGGTTTGTATTGTAGATAATTGGTTTAAATTGTAGATAATATCTCATGGACATTTTCAGAAAATTTAGACGAAATGGAAAGAAAATAATTACTTGCATATTTGACAACATTTTGTCCTACTGCACAATTAACATTTTGTCTATGTTTAATTTGAACAATTTATTATTGGCTTATTTCTTTAATTATATCTTACCCACTTTGTAACTTCACATATAATTTTCCTGGTCTATTCTATGTTTTTATTGCATAATTGATTCTGCTTTTAATCTACTACCTTAATTTCATATATTAAATCATTTATGCATAACAGCTTAGTAATTATTATATTCATACGATTTTTCTTAACTGATTTGCTTTCGTTACATATTACTTTCCTTTTAACACTTATTTGCATTAATTACGACTTTTTAATCTGGTATATGCGATAGCCTTTATTGCTTACTAATGTAGTAAATATAATTCTTACACCATATACATGCATTAGTTGATTTACATTACAGTCAATATTAATGTAGACAATTAACTAAATTGAAGATGTATGGGAAGAAACTAATTAGTTGCACCATGTGCAAAATACAGTGTTATCGGTCTATTTATTTGAATCATGTGTTACGCACTATACAAATTATATGTTTACACTGTGATTGTTTCCATGATTCATTGCACAATCAAATCATCTTTAACTAACTATCCTAATTTCATACGCATACCATTTATGCTCAGTCAATTCAAAAATCATAATCCAGTATTTAGTATAGTTTACTGCAGTTGATTTGATTATGTTCCACATTACTTTCCCCTTTATCTTATGAATAAACATATACTATTTTTTGATCTGTTATATATGGAAATTTTTTATACTTACTAATTTAATAATTTCTATGTTTACTGCAGTTGTGATGTTCGTTCTTACATACGTGAAATTTATTGTCATGCTAGCAGTAAATTTAGCGTGAAATTTTGCAGTAAATTTAGCATGAAATGGCATAGTGATACCAAATTTGTTGTCATGCTTGCAGTAAATTTAGCATGAAATTTATTGTTTAAAGGGACTTAAATATGCTATTTACCTATTTTTAGACGTGGCTAATGCTTGTTCTTGCTTGCAGGCAAGTGAAACCATCTTTTGACATGCTTGAGAATGAAACTGAAGTTCATCCAAAATGGTATTTTATTAGCTATTGGCAGAAGATCTGGGATTATAACAAGGCTGCATAGATTCTTGTTTTGCTCTCGTCCTTTTGTTTTCTCGTACTGTATGCCTTCATATTGATTATGAGCTCTCCTTTGTCATTGTTCCTTCTTTAATGATATGATTGTTGTTCAAATTTTTAATTTGATCTTTTTAAAGATTTCATGCAGACCATGATGTAACTTTTGTTTATGTTACTCAATTCAAAGAACATGAGATGTATTGAATAATTTACCATATATAATAGTGCATAAAGCATGTTCATTTCAGAGAACATCAAATGTACTGTTTCATATTTGTTATTTCTGAAGTGTGTGGCTTATCCTTTTACTGTGCTGTTTCAGCTACGCATCTGCATGCATTTCCTTCATTTTTCTGGTTTATATGTCCACAAGATAATTGCTTTAGTTTTTGTTTATAAATTTTCTATCTTCAGGCTAAATGTATTTTTCTCTACAATAAGTAAACATGAGGATGTCCTTGTTACGACTTTAGATTTTAAAATGATCTTTAACTAGTTTTCAATGTCATATTATTTCAATTGATTTTAAATTTAAATAAGCATAATTAGTTGACTATAACTGGTTTAACCGACCGAAAAAACCGGTATTTTTTCGGTTTGGTTATTTTGGTTTTCAAATGAATTCGGGCGGTTTGGTTATTATTTATGGTGACTTCCCTCCTTTGCCCTCTACTCTTGTACAGTATTTGTTCTTGTCGTTCGGGTTTGGCCAAGCTGTTCTTATGTATTCTGGTTTAGTAAATAAAGTTACCCCTGTTCAAAAAAAAATGTAAATTTGACATGTCCAGATAAATGTGATTAGCATTTATTGTTTGCATTTTAGGTGTAACATTTATGGCTAGAAAAAGAGAAACATGCCAAATGATGTTGTAATATTACCTGCTGACTAATCTGGTTGAACTGAAGAGTAGACTGAGATTTGACCCGAAACTTTAACGATACTTTAACCTATAGTCCAGTTGTTTTATCGATTGTGTTCTTTGACTCGATCGTAAAGTGGAAAACTTTTGAAACTGAATTTATCATATCACATGCATCTGCTTAGAATTTGTAAAATGAATAAAAGAAGTTTCTATTTTTGAATGTAATAATGCAGGCAGGACAGAAAAATTGTCTTAATAAAAGCAAATTAAATGTCATCTCTACCTTTTTCTATGAAATGATGAATTCGTTGTCTAGTATCTACAAGCTTTTTTTTTTCTCAAATTTTCATGTTTTATTTTCAACTTCTGATTCATTTTTTAGTGTTTTAATTTTTGAAATACGTACTTTATATACTATATGCTTTTCGAATTTAAAATTAAAAAATTAAGAAAACAAAGATGTGGTTTCATACACGTAAATCAAGTTCATTATTTTTCTCAAAATTATGAAAACAAATATATAAATCCTTTATACCAGATCAAACATAACAACTGAAATAAAAGAGAAAAGAGACCAGCTTTGGATTTGGATAAGATATGGTTTCAAAAAATAAAATTATATGGATCCAGTTCATTATGGAAAATAATATTTAGAATCTGGTATCATATCAATTCGTATTGTAATAGAAAAATCAAACCACTATCAAACAAAGCAGTAGTTAGACCAACAGTTTGTTTCGTTATTATCAATACTTAGTAATGTGGATAATAACTTGTTATAGTTTAATTAACAGAATAATATCCGGTATGTTTTTTAAATTTCATTTCAAAATAATTAACATAAACAACCATTATGAATGATGATACCTTCATGTGGATTGGAGAGGTCACCACAAGCCTAACTAGACTTTGATATTATTTATATCCTAGAGCCTTAGTTGAAGAATTGAAAGTTGTAGGGCATAAAAATGAAAATGTACAATAAACTATATGAATGAGTGATAAAAAAACATCTGTTGTAAAAGAAAAGAAGCTTTACGATATGAACTAGCTTTATTAAATATGATGTACTTTGCAATTTCGAACGAACATCATCAAACGTAAAGTATATGACTACAACAATTTTGTCTTAGACCAAAAATTACAACAAGAAGTTTAAATATGAGAATTAACATCACTGATAAAAATTTGTTAAATAAAATATCTTTAACAACATAAGATAGACATCGTCATAAATATGAATTATCATAGCATTATATGAATGTTGTAAATTATATAAAAAATAAAATTTACAATTTTTTTTTTTGTTGTTTAACTTTGAGTTTACAACGTTTGGTAAATATCGTTGAGTACTACAAATTTACAATATTTAAAAAATGTTTTTGTATATGCATGTTTCAATAACATTACATATATGTTATGATCAAAGTATATATAAAACAATGTACAAAAGTCATCGTTAAAAATTATTTTTGACGACAGTTTAAACAAACCATTGTAAATAGTCTTATTTTACAACATTTATATTGTAAATAACCTTTCATCAAAGTGTTTGGAAGAATCTATTACGACTTTTTTCTTAACAAATGTTATGAAAGGTTCTATGATTTTACAACACTTTGATGAACTGCCGCAGAATCAATGTTGTAAAAGGGTGTTTTTGTTGTAGTGCCCACTTGAAAGTGGCATGCCAAAGGATCTCGGCTAGTCCTGCATACGCAAAGAGCTTCTCTAACTGCACTTCGGCAAAAACTCCAAAATGAACTACCCTACCCTAAAGAATAATGTTGTTGGCGGTCTCCATATATGACAAGATGGTGCTCCTACCCCGACTCCATGCTATGTCTTGAGGTGTCAAATGGGGTAAAAGTTCATTTAGGCGTCCCCTATATGGCATGGTGAAAAATGATCAAATTTCAGAAAATAAGTATGGAAATAAGTATCTCTGGAGGTGCTCTTCGTTATGGATAATCTTTAAGGTGATTAGACGGAAATTTAGCCGAATTTGAATTGAGGAAGTGGCAGTAAAGAGCTGACTTTTTGGTTTTGGGTTTGGGTTGTAGGTGAATATAGAGTTTTTTTCAAATATATATATATATATATATATATATATATATATATATAATTCAATTAGAAACCTAACCTCGTGATTTTATAAGGCATATATGTTATTTTTCAGTTCGTTTCTTTCATTAAGGATATAGCAGGAATAGGGTAATATAGCAGAAATAACTGGATATATGGGAAATAGTGGAATATAGGTGGCTTAAAGCAGAGAGGCTATATCAGAGGCTATTTGGGAAAAGCGTAGCTACAGTAATCCGCTACGGGATATAGCGGGGAATTAACTGCACAAGTTTTAGGAGGCCGGAGGAGGAAGGTGATGAATGAATGAACGTCGTCGTTCATTTTCTAATATAAAATCCATGGGCATGGGTGATTGCTTATCGTAATCGGTCATCCTCTATGGTCGACCCATATTCGGGGTCGACCTGGGCCCTTAATTTTTTTTTCTTATACGCCTCCTTCCAAGTATAGATTATCCTAACTAGTCCTAAATGATCCATTCGCTGTTACGGCTCACCCAAAAATTCCAAAGTCTACTTTACTTTCTAAGTAGAGTCTTCATGTCTTTAACATTTATGTTGTGTCCTTATTCCAAATCCACACCTTAACCTTTGCACTCATAGTTCCTTTATCCATCCTACTTATATTATCCAACCCTATAAATCATTAGTTTTCAAACCAAGTTTACTCTTTTTTCATCTCATTTGAAATCATTTTATAAAATTCAATATTTTATGGGATTTTGAAAGTATGTATTTTAATCTAAATTATAGTAATTTAAAATCTTTAATTTCTAAGATCCATATATGGGGTCAGAATTAGGGTTGGCTTATAGCCTCTTTTCCCTCTAATGCATTTCCTTTCCAAATCCTACTATTCTTTAAACAATTTTTCTCTTAAGTCTGCCTATCTTTGTTCAATACTAAAATCCTTTCCTTTTTCACTCAAACACAATTGCTTTTCCCGTTAATCTTATAGAATTTCTATATTTCCAATGCCTATAACATATGGATATTCAATTATTTCTTAATAATTATGCTTATTGTACATTATAACTTAATTGTTACTCAAAGACCTTACACCCTTGGGTTCCCTTAACCCAATCTAAAAAATATGTACAAATTTATTCTCTAAAGCTTTCTATATGTTACTCCCCTATAAATGGGATTTCTAGGATCATAGTATATATATACCATATTCATATTTTTAAGAATACAAATACTAATTTCATTCCCTATATTTATATGATCTGCTAACCTAAGCTATAATACCAAATGTAATAACATACACATGCACTAGTGGTCCCAAATTAGCACAAAAGGAAAAATCCCAAGTACACTAAAGTACGAGTAATTTGTTTGCTATCATGAAAGCAAAACGAAGATGTATAAGTGTGTGTGTGTGTGTGTGTATATATATATGTGTGTGTGTGTGTGTGTGTGTGTGTGTGTATCAGAACTCAAGTAAATAACTCGCGATGAAATAATCTAGAATATAATCATAAGTGAGTAATTACAAAAATGTTAACAGTTTCAAGTCAAGTGTCTCTAAGTGTCCAAATCTCGTCTTCTACCTAACTTACTGGCTTGTTTTACATAGGGAATAAAACTATTTTTCTAGTGGCTGGTAAGTTACATGCTTTTATACATAACATTATATATACTATATGCTTACCATTTTTGTTATATTAGGTTTATTAGTATCGTTACGTTGGGATCTCATCACTACACAGATATCACACTCATCTACTTCTCAGCAGATATAACCAAATAAACAATAATCATATAAGTATATAAATGTATCCTCTTGGACTACCTCGATCCTAGATACGACCCATATTATCTTTCGCAATCACCTCATTAGGATTCCACGATCTTACTACGAAAGAGAAGAAGCTACATTTATAGTGGGATGCACATGATTACCTAAACTACAAATGTCTTGTCATATGCTATGCAAATGCCTAAGCTACATTCGCAAAAGACCACCTTATGTCTATATTACGGATGTGCATGTCATTGTTCCGTCTTAAGCTTTCTGAATTCTGCTAACGAAAATTCAATTGGAATTTAATTCTATGGTATGTTTCTTCTATTAAGGCTGGGCTTTGCACAACCACCCCATTTTTAATTAGGAAAGTATCTCTTGGTACGAGTTAATAGCCTTTCCCTAAGCTGTGACGGCAAGGAATTTCGCTCGGTCCGAACCAGTCGCTAAACCGATCCAGGCCGTTCGAAACGCCCTATCGTTTGAGAACAGGACACAGCAGAACTCATACAGAAGAACATTTCATTGTATATTACAACAATGCATCAGATTACAAGAATATACAGAGCATAAATGAATCTTACACAGAAATATCAGAGATTTAAATTACATTTAAATACATAGCAGCGGAAAATAATACAATACACAACTAGAAGAGATATACGGATACAAAGCTTTCCGGATATCGTTCCAGCTGTAAACCAGGATCCTGTGAATATAAATCTGCAAAACCAAAACTACTAGCTGCCCGTGTCAAAATAAGGGCACCCAGAGTTTAGGTTAAAACAATAAACTCCAGGTCAGTCATGTGACTGGTGTGAGAACTAAAACAGTTATTAATCTTTATTTTAAATCATTAGGTAAATCAAGGGACCACGCCGTATAACACGGAACGGGTTTCCTCCCAAGAATACCAATGCATAAAGCAAACAGCGCAATGCTAAATAAAGAAAAATGAAGCTGTTATAAGACCCAGGTCCTATCACACAATGCAACGCAAGCCGGGGGATAGGGTTTTCCCTTATAACAGCCAAAGAATGCTTGATACGTTTAAAACAAATCATTTGATACTATTATAAGTGCATAGTGTATAAAACACTTCAAATCATAAGTATCAATCATAGGCGGCATGGGTACCATATATCATGTCGCCATATATAGGTTTACAAATAAAACCGCAAATGTCACGTATTTGGAAATTGGATTTCCGTCTATGAACCGAGGCAAAAGATAGTCCTCAACCGATTCGTGACTCTCTAGCCCGAGCCACAGGATCAGAACGCATCAACCCTTTAGATCGTCAGGGCCGGTCCACACGGAGTGGATTATTATGCCTGAACAATACGTCTCCCCACCCTATGGGGTGTAAGTCTGGTCCGTCAGCCGACCAGAATGCATTCGGCCGAAACCGATATAACCGAGGCGCCTCGCAACTGCAACAACCACATAAGTCAAACTCGTCAGGGCGTGTAAAACCACTGACGCCACTTCTAGCTAGAAAGAAACGCAAGTCCTCCCTGATGTCCCTCCCGTTTTTGGTTCATACCGGGTGTGAAACTCGCGAAGTAAACGTTACACAAAGCTACGCCACAAAGGCCGTGCTTTGATCATCACCACAAGACTTTGCTTTTCAACAGAAGCCTTGATCATTTGCATCTTAGCATGCCACACAGGCAAACCACTCTATGCAACCGATATCAGTCACACAGAATGAAATCCAATGTCAGACACACAGTCCATTTACAAGTCCGTTCTGGGCCTGAACGAAACCGGAGGCACCTAGTACCCCGCATATCCATCGATCTCCAAGTACGTCTGGACGATCACTAACTGTTTCCATCTTCTTGGGTGTACAACCCAATCAAGATCATCAGTTATCACCCAAACGACGTGAAGACCTCCGGTCTTCGACCATCGTCTTCATCTTCGACTTATCGTCGTATCAGTTATTCAGAATGGGATAAACCCGGTCTTTCCGAATAACTCGCGTATATATTCTAAAAGTGTTACACAAACACAACATACGCCTCATTCCAATTCATTAGTCACTAACCGTAAATTAATCAAGAGAATAATTCCCCAAACATTAACCCCGAAGGCCGAAACCAACATCAGATCAATATCCAGAAAACCATTCTGCTTGGCTAACCGACAGTTAGTTTCTAAATTTCACGTTCAAATCTAATTAAAGATTTAACTATCGCCTGGAGCAAAACTGGTGATACTCCATTCTCGATCTTTTCAATCTAATTAAAGATTCATTAAAACTCCACTTAGTTTTAATCTGTGACTGGGTTAAAGAATCAGTGTCATTTAAAACACGGTTCACGATAAACCCAAAGTCACATCCCATTAATTATCGGGTTGAAGAACAAGTGTTATTTAAAACACTGTTCACGATAAACCCAAAAATCAATATCGATTCAATTCTAATTAAATATTATTTAATTGGTACACTTCATTAAATCTAAATAAAAAGATTTAATCTTTTCTCAACTGGGTTCAAGAACAGTGTTAGTGAAGACACCATTCACGACAAACCCAAATCACATTCATTAATTATCGGGTTAAAGAACAAGTGTTATTTAAAACACTGTTCACGATAAACCCAAAAATCAATATCAATTCAATTCCAATTAAATATTATTTAATTGGTACACTTCATTAAATCTAAATAAAAAGATTTAATCTCTTCTCAACTGGGTTCAAGAACAGTGTTAGTGAAGACACCATTCACGACAAACCCAAATCACATTCATTAATTATCGGGTTAAAGAACAAGTGTTATTTAAAACACTGTTCACGATAAACCCAAAAATCAATATCAATTCAATTCCAATTAAATATTATTTAATTGGTACACTTCATTAAATCTAAATAAAAAGATTTAATCTTTTCTCAACTGGGTTCAAGAACAGTGTTAGTGAAGACACCATTCACGACAAACCCAAATCACATTCGATATTCAATACAAAGCTCTGAATAGAAAATATATCGGCTTATATTCAATATCGAATTCTACGACTAACAAATGTCGTATTGGAAATAACGATATACATATATATCTTTCAAATTTCCATAACAACACCTGTATAATCACGAATTCCATCATCGAAATATTCCGAAGACAATTTCGATTCAAATCCACTCCAATGTAATCATTGGAAATTTTGGTTATTTTCAAAACCCTTTTCAAATTCAATTTATTTATTTAAAAATAAATAGAATTATAATTCTAGTTCAAAACTAGTTCATTTCGATAAAAATCTATTTTTATCTTTTCAAATATGGAGTTTTTCATCCCAAATCTTCACAAATCATTTCTTATGATTTTACACAAATTATTACTATTTTTAATAATTTTATCAAGGCCCGTACAGTCGATTTCCATTAACGGCCATCGAACTGCACTTACAGCGACCTTTTTTCGAATTTGATTTGGACGTATCTCCAAATCCAACCGTTAGATTTCAAATTTCTAACATTCATTAGAAAGCTCTTTTCGATACGAACCCAACGGTTCCGGTTTTAGGAGAATCCGACGGTCGGATCTCCCGCAATGTCCGTTTGAAATAAATGGTCGAAATTCACGAACTGCCGCGGCGCGGCGCGTTCTATTCAGGCCATTATATTATATATAAAATATATATAATATATATTTCGTCGATTTCTATTTAAAACGAATTATATAAACAGTTTTAAATTCATTTCAAAATCTATTTCAACTTCCATTTCAATTCAAAGCAAAATTGAATTCTTCTTTATAAACTCGTTTCAAAATTCATTTCTGTTCAATTCAAATTTCAATTCAATTTGAATTCATATTCAATTCAATTCATTTCGAAATCGTTTTCAATTCAATTCATTTCGAAATCGTTTTCAATTCAATTCATTTCGAAATCGCTTTCAATTCAATTCATTTCGAATTCGTTTTCAATTCAATTCATTTCGAAATCGTTTTCAATTCAATTCATTTCGAATTCGTTTTCAATTCAATTCATTTCGAAATCGTTTTCAATTCAATTCATTTCGAATTCGTTTTCAATTCAATTCATTTCGAAATCGTTTTCAATTCAATTCATTTCGAAATCGTTTTCAATTCAATTCGAAATCGATAAAATCGATATAAATATCGTTCACGTCAAAATGGCGTCAATCTAATCAACACGGCTTCATAAAGTTCTATTTTCAAATATTCTATTTCAAATATTTCTTTTTCAAATATTTCTATTTTAAAACTGGAATGAGGCCCAATCAATTACCATATAAAGTTAATTATATGGATTTTCATACAACACATGTATAATAGCCTTGAAAAATAATCAACCATCAACCAAAGTGCACTACACTGTATAAGCATCAAATATAGATATCTAATGCTTATAACAGCCTGTCAATCAATCGATTGACATATTTAATCAATCAGGATGAGTGAACTTCCAATTTCATCCCAACACCCGTGCGGGGTTTTAAACAATCAAACACATATTTTATTTGTGCAGTTAGGCGATGTGTAAAATTTATCGACCCAATCAACGTCATTCAAATAGGTGTACATAAACAAACCGTCTGGTTTGTAAATGAATATTTATTTATTCACATTCACGTTAAAAATTATATTTTTAACGATAATACATTTTATTCCAACATATGAATTTCTATTCAATTCATTTATTCAATAAAAATGATATTTTTATTTTTCTAACATATTTTAGAAAATTTCGGCGGCATAACGGCACGATACTAGAAACGGGACAAGGCCTAGCCTTATCCCCGGTCTAGTGAAGGCCCACGCCATTCACACATCAATCAAATCAATTCGTTATGCAAACCACAAAATTTGGAGTAAGAGTCTAACCTAGCCTTACTCCTTCGCCTTATAACGGCGCACGTCTAATCCTAACCAATTTATCGATTCGATTTTTTTCACACCACAAACCACATTCAAACCAATATCGCAATCAATCACCAAACAGTCAAACAAACAAGTCCATGGTCTGTGGACGATTGTGTCGGGTGCTACTAAGCACCGTCTGCATCCTAGTATATATATATATAACTAGAAAAATAAATTGAAAGGTGAGAAATTCTCACCGAAAGCTATCCAAGCTCCACGGCACTTCATTTGCAGAAGTCTTCCTCGTTATCGCCTCTTCGTCATCTTCGTTGCTGCTTTCACTACATATGTAAAAATCGAATTTTTACATCGCTATTCAATATATAAAAATCATATTTTTAGTTCGAAGTTCAATATATAAAAATCGAATTTTTATTTCAAAGTTCAACATATAAAAACTATATTTTTCTTTCGAAGTTCAATATCTAAAAACTATATCTTTCTTTCGAAGTTCAATATGTAAAAACTATATTTTTCTTTCGAAGTTCAATATGTAAAAATCGAATTTCCATTTCAAAGTTCAATATATAAAAATCGAATTTTTAGTTCAAAGTTCTATATATAAAAATCGAATTTTTATTTCGCCATTCAATATAAAAACTAATTTTTATTCTTCGCTTTCATATATAAAGATCTAAATTTTCTTTTATGTAAACAATATAAAGATCATATTTTTATTTCGATTTAAACAATACAAAAATTATATTTTCAAAGCAAATTCATTTTTAAAAACCATAAAGTAAAATCAGTTTTTATTTTTCTACAAATATAAAGATCTGGTTTTTCCTAATACAAAAATCTGAACTTTTATAAATTAAAAATCTAAATTTTTATAACTTAAAAATCCTAACTTTTATATATTAAAAATCCTAACTTTTCAGTTTTATTACTTTTTAAAAATATCAGTTTTAAAACCCTAAGAAAAATCAGTTTTTGCCCTTTTAAAAAAAATCAGTTTTTCTAAACTTTTATAAAAATCAGTTTTGAAACTTTAAAAAAACCAAATCAGTTTTTATTTTCTTTATAAATCAGTTTTATACTATTTAAAATAAATAATAAAAAAAAACAGTTTTTAGTTTAAAAATCATTTTCAAATCGGTTTTTAAATTCTGATTAAATCACTTTTTAAACTCTAATCAAATCACCTTTTAAACTCTAATCAAAAATTTCAGATTAAAAATAATAAATAATAAAAAAAATAAAATAGAATAACTTACTTTTTTTTTTTTTAACTGCGAAGAAGGGGGGGGGCCAAGGGGAAGCCACGGTTGCTGCTGGCGGTGGAGGGCGAGCTTGGAGCTGTGGCGGCTTCAGCTAGGGTTTCAGGGCGGGTTGCGGTGGTTGCGTCGAGCCTTGGGGGAGGTTGCGTCGGATCAGGGGGGCGATTGGGGTTCGGGGTCCTGGGATGCTTCGGGCATCGCACAAGAGGAGGGGAGGGGGTTCCAGTCGGCGGTGGGGGATCGATCGGAGGAGCGACGAGCTCCTCCGCCCCCTTTTTTTCTCGTCTTCCTCCTTCTGTTTTTTTTTTTTTTTTTTTTATTTACTTTCGGTTCTGATTTGAGAGAGGAGGGGGGGGGGTGTAAATATATATATATATATAATAATAATTATTATTTTTCTTTAAAACCCTAATGTTGACTTTACGTTTCAACTCAGATTTGAACCTGCCGACTATCGTCCCTAACGTTTCACCCCCATTCCGAACTCAATGGGATATGCCACGTGGGCTGATTTGACTGTTTGAATCAGTTTCCGTTAAATTTACATTTAAATCACTATATTGAATTTTAAACGTACATTTCAAATTACCGGGGTCACATACTAACTAGAAAAATTCCAGAAAAAATATTTTCTAGCTTCGTATTGACGATACGGTCCTAACAAAACTAGTTTCGTCGAATTCTGAGATCGTTTGAAAAATGGCCAATTTCCAGTCGATTAAAATCAACTGAAACTGGTCAAACGCGTTTTCCTTTGCCACGCTCACATATTGATTCGAAAAATTATGAAATTTGGAATCTAGCAATAACTTTACATCCCGGACCCAACAAAACTGGTTTCGTCGAAATCCGAGGTCGTTTGCAAAATGTCCATTTTTAAGGGCCTGAATTCCATAGCGACTATTCAGAATTTTCAACTGGACATATCTCTCAATTTTTAAAGTGAAATCTCAGTTTCTTACATCCGTTAGAAATATATCATCAATTAGATCCTAATGTTTTTGGTTTCAATAAAATCCGGATTGTTTTGCACCCGGTACATTCAATTGAAGTTTGAAATCGAATTATCGAACTACCGCGCCATTTTCTATTCCTTTTATAATTATATATAAATATTTATATTCTAACGACGACGCGTATAATATATACGTTCGAATTATATTCAAAATAAATTTCTCGTTGATTTTATTTAAAATAATCCATTTTAAATAATCAAAATTCGATAAAATTGCCAAAATAAAAATTTTAAACTGGCCCAGATTTTCGGGTTGTTACAATCTCCCCCACTTAAAACTTTTCGTCCCCGAAAAGGAACAAAGTCGAAAGTGGTTTGATTATTCAGCCCTACGCTCGGTCTGGCTTCTATTCTCCAACTCTTTAGTTTCTGAGAATTTTCTAAAATCTCAAAAATTTGGCTAACACCCTAAATTTTTGAAAAATTTCGCCATAACCTCCCCTGCACCGGGAGCATCGGGGAATTTCAAATAGCTTCCCCGGTCCTTCAGATCTCAAAAAGAAAAAGAAAAAGCCAAGCGGCTAGCCAATAGGCTCACAAAATCATCATCACCCAAACAAAACAGTAAATTATGTAGTAAACATGTACCTATTTGTCGGGCAAACAAATTTTATTCTCTGGCTCTAGCCTCCTTGCTATGACCTGTTCAATGATATATATGTATGCAAGCAATTGCGACCAATTTCCATACAATTCAATATTTGGTTCAATTAGGCTAAATGGCTAAAAATTAGCAAACACATAAACAAGCAACAAAAACATCAATCAATTAGTGAATTAGAGTTTCAAATTCATAATTTTGATACATATACAAAAATCATGTTTTTGATGCCAAATCACAACAATGAATTCTAGTTATATTAGTTTTGGTTCTCACACCAGTCTAATGGAAATATATAGAAAATCACACCTTCGAAACACGAACATAAGTTCTGATGATGATCGATCAATCATCAGAACCATCTCCGGGTGTCTAGAGTGTAATCCTATATCTATCCAGTATATTAAAATTTCAAATACACGTGGATCAGACGTATACGCAAAATCTATATATACTGGATTGTCCACATAAATATAAATAAATAATCAAATACGAATAATTGATTTTAAATTTTCAAAACAAATTTGACTTTCATTTTAAAAATATACTCTTCACACTCGTTCTAGGATACTACTGATCCTATCTCTAACGAGTCATTCTCATTGGATATTGTTAATCCAATATCTGATGAATTCTTTCGTACGGTTCTAATGTGCCTTGTTCTCTGCTTTGTAAACCAAAGCTCTGATACCAACTGTGACGGCAAGGAATTTCGCTCGGTCCGAACCAGTCGCTAAACCGATCCAGGCCGTTCGAAACGCCCTATCGTTTGAGAACAGGACACAGCAGAACTCATACAGAAGAACATTTCATTGTATATTACAACAATGCATCAGATTACAAGAATATACAGAGCATAAATGAATCTTACACAGAAATATCAGAGATTTAAATTACATTTAAATACATAGCAGCGGAAAATAATACAATACACAACTAGAAGAGATATACGGATACAAAGCTTTCCGGATATCGTTCCAGCTGTAAACCAGGATCCTGTGAATATAAATCTGCAAAACCAAAACTACTAGCTGCCCGTGTCAAAATAAGGGCACCCAGAGTTTAGGTTAAAACAATAAACTCCAGGTCAGTCATGTGACTGGTGTGAGAACTAAAACAGTTATTAATCTTTATTTTAAATCATTAGGTAAATCAAGGGACCACGCCGTATAACACGGAACGGGTTTCCTCCCAAGAATACCAGTGCATAAAGCAAACAGCGCAATGCTAAATAAAGAAAAATGAAGCTGTTATAAGACCCAGGTCCTATCACACAATGCAACGCAAGCCGGGGGATAGGGTTTTCCCTTATAACAGCCAAAGAATGCTTGATACGTTTAAAACAAATCATTTGATACTATTATAAGTGCATAGTGTATAAAACACTTCAAATCATAAGTATCAATCATAGGCGGCATGGGTACCATATATCATGTCGCCATATATAGGTTTACAAATAAAACCGCAAATGTCACGTATTTGGAAATTGGATTTCCGTCTATGAACCGAGGCAAAAGATAGTCCTCAACCGATTCGTGACTCTCTAGCCCGAGCCACAGGATCAGAACGCATCAACCCTTTAGATCGTCAGGGCCGGTCCACACGGAGTGGATTATTATGCCTGAACAATACGTCTCCCCACCCTATGGGGTGTAAGTCTGGTCCGTCAGCCGACCAGAATGCATTCGGCCGAAACCGATATAACCGAGGCGCCTCGCAACTGCAACAACCACATAAGTCAAACTCGTCAGGGCGTGTAAAACCACTGACGCCACTTCTAGCTAGAAAGAAACGCAAGTCCTCCCTGATGTCCCTCCCGTTTTTGGTTCATACCGGGTGTGAAACTCGCGAAGTAAACGTTACACAAAGCTACGCCACAAAGGCCGTGCTTTGATCATCACCACAAGACTTTGCTTTTCAACAGAAGCCTTGATCATTTGCATCTTAGCATGCCACACAGGCAAACCACTCTATGCAACCGATATCAGTCACACAGAATGAAATCCAATGTCAGACACACAGTCCATTTACAAGTCCGTTCTGGGCCTGAACGAAACCGGAGGCACCTAGTACCCCGCATATCCATCGATCTCCAAGTACGTCTGGACGATCACTAACTGTTTCCATCTTCTTGGGTGTACAGCCCAATCAAGATCATCAGTTATCACCCAAACGACGTGAAGACCTCCGGTCTTCGACCATCGTCTTCATCTTCGACTTATCGTCGTATCAGTTATTCAGAATGGGATAAACCCGGTCTTTCCGAATAACTCGCGTATATATTCTAAAAGTGTTACACAAACACAACATACGCCTCATTCCAATTCATTAGTCACTAACCGTAAATTAATCAAGAGAATAATTCCCCAAACATTAACCCCGAAGGCCGAAACCAACATCAGATCAATATCCAGAAAACCATTCTGCTTGGCTAACCGACAGTTAGTTTCTAAATTTCACGTTCAAATCTAATTAAAGATTTAACTATCGCCTGGAGCAAAACTGGTGATACTCCATTCTCGATCTTTTCAATCTAATTAAAGATTCATTAAAACTCCACTTAGTTTTAATCTGTGACTGGGTTAAAGAATCAGTGTCATTTAAAACACGGTTCACGATAAACCCAAAGTCACATCCCATTAATTATCGGGTTGAAGAACAAGTGTTATTTAAAACACTGTTCACGATAAACCCAAAAATCAATATCGATTCAATTCTAATTAAATATTATTTAATTGGTACACTTCATTAAATCTAAATAAAAAGATTTAATCTTTTCTCAACTGGGTTCAAGAACAGTGTTAGTGAAGACACCATTCACGACAAACCCAAATCACATTCATTAATTATCGGGTTAAAGAACAAGTGTTATTTAAAACACTGTTCACGATAAACCCAAAAATCAATATCAATTCAATTCCAATTAAATATTATTTAATTGGTACACTTCATTAAATCTAAATAAAAAGATTTAATCTCTTCTCAACTGGGTTCAAGAACAGTGTTAGTGAAGACACCATTCACGACAAACCCAAATCACATTCATTAATTATCGGGTTAAAGAACAAGTGTTATTTAAAACACTGTTCACGATAAACCCAAAAATCAATATCAATTCAATTCCAATTAAATATTATTTAATTGGTACACTTCATTAAATCTAAATAAAAAGATTTAATCTTTTCTCAACTGGGTTCAAGAACAGTGTTAGTGAAGACACCATTCACGACAAACCCAAATCACATTCGATATTCAATACAAGGCTCTGAATAGAAAATATATCGGCTTATATTCAATATCGAATTCTACGACTAACAAATGTCGTATTGGAAATAACGATATACATATATATCTTTCAAATTTCCATAACAACACCTGTATAATCACGAATTCCATCATCGAAATATTCCGAAGACAATTTCGATTCAAATCCACTCCAATGTAATCATTGGAAATTTTGGTTATTTTCAAAACCCTTTTCAAATTCAATTTATTTATTTAAAAATAAATAGAATTATAATTCTAGTTCAAAACTAGTTCATTTCGATAAAAATCTAT
Organism: Allium sativum; assembly: GCA_030737875.1. NCBI lineage: Eukaryota > Viridiplantae > Streptophyta > Magnoliopsida > Asparagales > Amaryllidaceae > Allium > Allium sativum. The sequence goes on along the minus strand of CM060909.1, from coordinate 51,680,155 downwards.
TTTTATCTTTTCAAATATGGAGTTTTTCATCCCAAATCTTCACAAATCATTTCTTATGATTTTACACAAATTATTACTATTTTTAATAATTTTATCAAGGCCCGTACAGTCGATTTCCATTAACGGCCATCGAACTGCACTTACAGCGACCTTTTTTCGAATTTGATTTGGACGTATCTCCAAATCCAACCGTTAGATTTCAAATTTCTAACATTCATTAGAAAGCTCTTTTCGATACGAACCCAACGGTTCCGGTTTTAGGAGAATCCGACGGTCGGATCTCCCGCAATGTCCGTTTGAAATAAATGGTCGAAATTCACGAACTGCCGCGGCGCGGCGCGTTCTATTCAGGCCATTATATTATATATAAAATATATATAATATATATTTCGTCGATTTCTATTTAAAACGAATTATATAAACAGTTTTAAATTCATTTCAAAATCTATTTCAACTTCCATTTCAATTCAAAGCAAAATTGAATTCTTCTTTATAAACTCGTTTCAAAATTCATTTCTGTTCAATTCAAATTTCAATTCAATTTGAATTCATATTCAATTCAATTCATTTCGAAATCGTTTTCAATTCAATTCATTTCGAAATCGTTTTCAATTCAATTCATTTCGAAATCGCTTTCAATTCAATTCATTTCGAATTCGTTTTCAATTCAATTCATTTCGAAATCGTTTTCAATTCAATTCATTTCGAATTCGTTTTCAATTCAATTCATTTCGAAATCGTTTTCAATTCAATTCATTTCGAATTCGTTTTCAATTCAATTCATTTCGAAATCGTTTTCAATTCAATTCATTTCGAAATCGTTTTCAATTCAATTCGAAATCGATAAAATCGATATAAATATCGTTCACGTCAAAATGGCGTCAATCTAATCAACACGGCTTCATAAAGTTCTATTTTCAAATATTCTATTTCAAATATTTCTTTTTCAAATATTTCTATTTTAAAACTGGAATGAGGCCCAATCAATTACCATATAAAGTTAATTATATGGATTTTCATACAACACATGTATAATAGCCTTGAAAAATAATCAACCATCAACCAAAGTGCACTACACTGTATAAGCATCAAATATAGATATCTAATGCTTATAACAGCCTGTCAATCAATCGATTGACATATTTAATCAATCAGGATGAGTGAACTTCCAATTTCATCCCAACACCCGTGCGGGGTTTTAAACAATCAAACACATATTTTATTTGTGCAGTTAGGCGATGTGTAAAATTTATCGACCCAATCAACGTCATTCAAATAGGTGTACATAAACAAACCGTCTGGTTTGTAAATGAATATTTATTTATTCACATTCACGTTAAAAATTATATTTTTAACGATAATACATTTTATTCCAACATATGAATTTCTATTCAATTCATTTATTCAATAAAAATGATATTTTTATTTTTCTAACATATTTTAGAAAATTTCGGCGGCATAACGGCACGATACTAGAAACGGGACAAGGCCTAGCCTTATCCCCGGTCTAGTGAAGGCCCACGCCATTCACACATCAATCAAATCAATTCGTTATGCAAACCACAAAATTTGGAGTAAGAGTCTAACCTAGCCTTACTCCTTCGCCTTATAACGGCGCACGTCTAATCCTAACCAATTTATCGATTCGATTTTTTTCACACCACAAACCACATTCAAACCAATATCGCAATCAATCACCAAACAGTCAAACAAACAAGTCCATGGTCTGTGGACGATTGTGTCGGGTGCTACTAAGAACCGTCTGCATCCTAGTATATATATATATAACTAGAAAAATAAATTGAAAGGTGAGAAATTCTCACCGAAAGCTATCCAAGCTCCACGGCACTTCATTTGCAGAAGTCTTCCTCGTTATCGCCTCTTCGTCATCTTCGTTGCTGCTTTCACTACATATGTAAAAATCGAATTTTTACATCGCTATTCAATATATAAAAATCATATTTTTAGTTCGAAGTTCAATATATAAAAATCGAATTTTTATTTCAAAGTTCAACATATAAAAACTATATTTTTCTTTCGAAGTTCAATATCTAAAAACTATATCTTTCTTTCGAAGTTCAATATGTAAAAACTATATTTTTCTTTCGAAGTTCAATATGTAAAAATCGAATTTCCATTTCAAAGTTCAATATATAAAAATCGAATTTTTAGTTCAAAGTTCTATATATAAAAATCGAATTTTTATTTCGCCATTCAATATAAAAACTAATTTTTATTCTTCGCTTTCATATATAAAGATCTAAATTTTCTTCTATGTAAACAATATAAAGATCATATTTTTATTTCGATTTAAACAATACAAAAATTATATTTTCAAAGCAAATTCATTTTTAAAAACCATAAAGTAAAATCAGTTTTTATTTTTCTACAAATATAAAGATCTGGTTTTTCCTAATACAAAAATCTGAACTTTTATAAATTAAAAATCTAAATTTTTATAACTTAAAAATCCTAACTTTTATATATTAAAAATCCTAACTTTTCAGTTTTATTACTTTTTAAAAATATCAGTTTTAAAACCCTAAGAAAAATCAGTTTTTGCCCTTTTAAAAAAAATCAGTTTTTCTAAACTTTTATAAAAATCAGTTTTGAAACTTTAAAAAAACCAAATCAGTTTTTATTTTCTTTATAAATCAGTTTTATACTATTTAAAATAAATAATAAAAAAAAACAGTTTTTAGTTTAAAAATCATTTTCAAATCGGTTTTTAAATTCTGATTAAATCACTTTTTAAACTCTAATCAAATCACCTTTTAAACTCTAATCAAAAATTTCAGATTAAAAATAATAAATAATAAAAAAAAATAAAATAGAATAACTTACTTTTTTTTTTTTAACTGCGAAGAAGGGGGGGGGCCAAGGGGAAGCCACGGTTGCTGCTGGCGGTGGAGGGCGAGCTTGGAGCTGTGGCGGCTTCAGCTAGGGTTTCAGGGCGGGTTGCGGTGGTTGCGTCGAGCCTTGGGGGAGGTTGCGTCGGATCAGGGGGGCGATTGGGGTTCGGGGTCCTGGGATGCTTCGGGCATCGCACAAGAGGAGGGGAGGGGGTTCCAGTCGGCGGTGGGGGATCGATCGGAGGAGTGACGAGCTCCTCCGCCCCCTTTTTTTCTCGTCTTCCTCCTTCTGTTTTTTTTTTTTTTTATTTACTTTCGGTTCTGATTTGAGAGAGGAGGGGGGGGGGGTGTAAATATATATATATATATAATAATTATTATTATTTTTCTTTAAAACCCTAATGTTGACTTTACGTTTCAACTCAGATTTGAACCTGCCGACTATCGTCCCTAACGTTTCACCCCCATTCCGAACTCAATGGGATATGCCACGTGGGCTGATTTGACTGTTTGAATCAGTTTCCGTTAAATTTACATTTAAATCACTATATTGAATTTTAAACGTACATTTCAAATTACCGGGGTCACATACTAACTAGAAAAATTCCAGAAAAAATATTTTCTAGCTTCGTATTGACGATACGGTCCTAACAAAACTAGTTTCATCGAATTCTGAGATCGTTTGAAAAATGGCCAATTTCCAGTCGATTAAAATCAACTGAAACTGGTCAAACGCGTTTTCCTTTGCCACGCTCACATATTGATTCGAAAAATTATGAAATTTGGAATCTAGCAATAACTTTACATCCCGGACCCAACAAAACTGGTTTCGTCGAAATCCGAGGTCGTTTGCAAAATGTCCATTTTTAAGGGCCTGAATTCCATAGCGACTATTCAGAATTTTCAACTGGACATATCTCTCAATTTTTAAAGTGAAATCTCAGTTTCTTACATCCGTTAGAAAGATATCATCAATTAGATCCTAATGTTTTTGGTTTCAATAAAATCCGGATTGTTTTGCACCCGGTACATTCAATTGAAGTTTGAAATCGAATTATCGAACTACCGCGCCATTTTCTATTCCTTTTATAATTATATATAAATATTTATATTCTAACGACGACGCGTATAATATATACGTTCGAATTATATTCAAAATAAATTTCTCGTTGATTTTATTTAAAATAATCCATTTTAAATAATCAAAATTCGATAAAATTGCCAAAATAAAAATTTTAAACTGGCCCAGATTTTCGGGTTGTTACATAAGCAAACAAGAAACCATGTGGCATTGCATAGGCCCCTCCAGGCATCTTGATAGTGAAAAATCATCTTGGCCCAAGAGGCATAACTCATGTCCTCCACTGTTCTCGCCATCTAATTGATGATGTCCCATAATCATGCGGCCACTATCCTTTTGGGTTTCTCCTAACATGCATCGATCTATTTATCACACGATTACCTAGCCATCCATCGACCATTTATACTGCCTAAGGCAGTCAAGGAAATACCCCCTTGATACATTGTTACAGTCCTTACCTTTTATGGACCGCCTTTATGCCTAAATCTGAGGAAAACATTCCGGGATATTCCTTCTGGTCATATAATATCTTAAAGGATCTGTGATGGTTTACACATTACTACCGACATTTAGACTCATTTAGGTCGTACTTAAACGCATCATATGGAATTACAGTTGTGATTTCATTCTTCATGAGACCCTATGTCTAGCTCCCTTCTTTATCGTTTATTTCGTCTTTCATCTACATTTTCATTCTTTATATTTATTTCATTGTTTTATCATTATCTTTTTCTTAAGCTTATACCATTATAAAGATATTATAGTCATTATCTACCATGATGGCTGTTGTTTTTTAAATTCTCCACCCATTCCAGTTGTGATAGTGCCTACCTGTCATGTTGGTCGTTGTCTTTTATTTAGGCCTCCACCTATCATAAAGAAAAGATAGTCATACACCTATCAGGAAAATGTCTGTATAGTCTTTACCTATCTTGATAGTGCCTTTGTCTTTTTTACCTATCATAATAATGGCAGTCACCTACCTACTATGAAAGCGCCTGTATAGCGTTAACCTATCATGATGTGCCTTTGTCATTATCTTACTATAACTAAAGTTATAATTCAAATCTCAAGTGTAAAATGTGGAGCTTTACATTCCTATTAAAATTTAGGAAATTTACAATGGTCATTGTTCATTTATTAGTCATTTTCTTTTACTTTAATTCACCAAGTATTCAACTTAGTCATTGTCTTTTCATTATATCATTCCCCATTATCACATTTCTCATTTCTCTCCATATTTCTATTTTTGAAGTTACTCATATTTCAGTAAGTTAGTAAATGAGATTTCTATAGATTATTTCCATATTTCAATATAATGTGAGCCTTTACGTGACGATTCGTAATTACAAAATCTTTTTTCTTTTATTTTGGGGGTAGGCGGTACATGTTAAAGATGAGCATCAAGGATCTTAAGGTAAAACTAACACTAAAGGGAGTGGTGAATAATGTTTTAAAGAACTTATAAAAATTTTAATCAATTATCAATTACTTGAACTACTATATGAATCACAGAATGAATATCACAACAGAAACAATCACAGATGCATATATAAACAAAAATAAAATGCAGAAATGGAAAGGACATACCAGATTTTTATAATGGTTCGGATTGCTCCTGCGACCAGTCCCATACAACGCTGGATTGCGCAGAGTTTTATTAATATTAGTATTCAATTACAACACCCTAGATTTCATGACTACAAGGTTAACACCGCTCCTTTTCCAAGATTTACGGGCTACAAGGAACACACCCTATCCTTTTCCTTAATTTCAGGGCTACAAGGAAGACACCCTCATGGTTATTGATTACAATTGCCCTAGAACTCTTGAGCAGCACTTCCAAACATAGAGTATTTGATAGAGATTGAATAAAAGAAGAATGATGTAATTTGTATTGAAATCGAGATAGTATAAGTGTAGAATCTTAGAAATTTAAGAAGAATAATGGTAGTATGTAAAGTTGGAAAGAATGAGGTATTAAAAAATTTCGAAAATGAGGCCTTTATATAGTGTTCCAAGAGACACAACCGTTTCAGAAACGTTTTAAAATGAAAAGACAACTTTTACATTTAAATAAAATGTGACGGTTATATGTCGACATGTACATATGTGTATGTCGACATATGTTATATATTTTTAAATTTTAAATCATTTTTAAAGTATTTAAACCAATATATATATTCTGGAAATGTCTGAATAAAACTAGTTGTTTAAAATATATTTTTCAAGTAAAAAAACATAGTAAAATATAATTTAAACATATGATTTAAAAACTATATATATATATATATATATATATATATATATATATGATATAAAACTTTATAATATAATTATAAAACTATGTAATATATATAAGCATAAGAAACTTAGGAAGTATATTTGAATAATAAGTCTAAAATCAAATTTGAAATCAATTTGAAAATAGTTTTAAAATAAATTTAATCAATTTCAAAATAGTTTTAAAATAAATTTGAAAAGGAATAACCTGAAAATATAGTTGGAGTGCTATTAAGAGTTTTACAAACTAGTCAGTCTCTATTACTCTAATAATCTTGAACTCTTGATATCGTGATACTCACGAGTCTTAATTCTCCTTTGAAATCTTTAAATCTCTTAAAATGTACAATCTTCAATATCTTATCATCTACATATAAATCCTATATATACATATTTATATTCTAGATAAAAGTGTTAGTATATATTTTATAGGATAAATTGACACGATTAATCCTAAGTTTAACATTTCTTCCCATATTAATCCAGAGTTTGGATTATTTTTAGTTAATCCCAAGTTTGAGGGGTCCCTTCCCATATTGATCCCAGTAACCTATTAACCTGTTATATCAGGTTATTGTGCTTTAACTTCCCCAAGATAATAGTTTGATACATTTTTGCAGACTTTACTTTCATTACTCCCTTAAACATTTCTGATTTGCAATTCTGTGCAATTTATGTACATCTCTATATCTATTACATCTCTGTGTGCATTTCAAACTTTCATTCGCCTTCTACTGCTCCGTCCTTACCATCGCCTTTCCGACTATAGCACTATATTCCCTAACTACCAGAACTTGAGCTACTTCCTTCCATCACAGTCAGCTAGTGACCACCTCTTTGCATCGACACAACTGCCATACACAATAACCATTTGCCACCTGCTCTAACACCTAACATTGATCATCTACAAGTTCACTACACTCTGCCTCTTCACCAAACTATAGATACTCAACTGTCAAGTTACCCAAAACCACTTCACTAACAACCCTCAGTACACAACTTCACCAGGCAATACCACACACAACCCAATCATCTTGAGACAACATCTATCACATTCCAACCATTTCCTGGGACTCCTCCAACAGTCTAAACTTCAGTCACTACCACAATGCCTCCCCATATATAATCAGGAAGCTACCGCAATTTAACTGCAACACCAGAACTACCGCACCTCCTTATCTCCTTATTCCTCAGTCGCCACATTCAATCACCAAAGCAATTACTGCTTCGTCGATTACAGTCCTTCCCTTATCAACTGCAAGTATGTACTCCTACCAGACCGCAAACATACAACAAACCTAACCACCTGCAAACATATATCAAACCAAGAAAAAAATCACCAACTACTCTTCACGCGACCAAGCAATCACCAGACTCGATACCTAAAATCGCGAACCACTACCAAAAATTGGTTGGCAATCACCTAACAATCTATGAAATTCACGACCAAATTGTTCACCAAAAACCCAAAACCAGCCTCCTTTACATCACAAGCTACTACCATCTTCAACCTAAGATTTCAGATTTTGATTGAATTCGAATTTTGATTGAATGCATAAAACGCAATACCAATAATTCGGATTTTGATTGATTCTGAAAATTGGGAGCCAGATATTTCCGATAAAATTCCAACTGCGAGTGTGTGGTCTTGATTCCTAAAATATTGCCATTTTTAAGTTTTGTTGAAATGAGTGTGTTAGACTTATGGGTCTTATTTAATTCTGGTTGATGGCCGAACTGTCCGACGGGGGCTTTGACGAAGGAGCGACGATGTCGATGAGGGATCCGAAGTCCTAGGAGGAGAAGGTTGGGGTCGAGGTGTCGAGAGTTGGCGGTCTGTGATGGCGGAGGAGGAGACCTCACCGTCGAAGGAGAAACGTCGTCATTTCTTAAGCATTAGGGTTATTGGGAATTGGGGTTTAATTTAACGTGAATGAGAAAGTAAAACAAAATAACCTTCTATAATAGGTTAATAGGTTACTGGGATCAATATGGGAAGGGACCCCCAAACTTTGGATTAACTAAAAATAATCCAAACTCGAGATTAATATGGGAAGACACGTGAAACTTGGGATTAATCATGTAAATTTAGCCTATTTTATAACCAATAATGATAATGATTGAAACAAGGTTATTGTCATCGAAATTTCGTTCTTCAACAGTACAAAATATAGCAGTTACCCCTAATTTGTACCTACAATATTTCTAATCTGAATCCTGTTACTTTTCTTGTAATTACGCTCATTGAACTTTCCTAGTTGATATAGAAATTTTCTTACTCTTTCCAACAAACTAAAACCTTACTCATTTTTCAAAGCGGGTTATAGGTAGATTTCTTTAATTCATCTAATAAATCTAGGCATATTTCTAGCTAATTCTCATTAAAGAGATAAGTTCATAGTTTTCAGTAAAGTCCATATCTTTTACTTAAGTCTAGAATTACGCACAGATTCATCCGTTCCTATATTCATATTTTTGCACATAACTATAATTAAATCTAGGGTTTGCAGTTTAACATCTAGCTTCCCAAATGAATCGTTTTCCATAATCATCTTACGAATGGCACAATTCTTATTAGATAACTGAATGAGAATCTACTGACACTATATATCGTTATGAAATAAGATGTATAATTTGTCCATTCATCTCAAATCATTCCAAATCTCTAAATCTAATCCAGATCTAATCCCAAAATCGATATCCATTCTTTTGTAATTTTCTATTTGGACTTACAAATTAAATATGTATTGATCTATAAATTTTTGGATCAAAATAAACTAATGTAATTGAAAATAACACTACAACAAAAATACCTTATTACAACGTCCATTTTACAACGGGCACTGGCTTCCCGTTGTAATAGAATTCTATTACAACCGTCACTTTATGGACCATTGTAATAGATGCATTTACAAAACCATTTTACAACGAGAATAGACAACCCACTATAATAAAAAGCTATTACAACGGCCGTTTCAGGGCAGTTGTAATAGATATTCTTTACAACGCTCTTTTTACAACGGGTGAAAACTACACGTTGTAATAGAGCTATTACAACGGTCTTTTCATGTCCGTTGTAATAGATGTCTATTGTAATATTATTAATAATTATTAACTATAATTTTATATTACTAACTAATCATTAATAGTCTTATATTATTTATTAATATTTAATAACTAATCATTAATAATATTATATTATTTATTAATATTTAATAATAATTATTAATATTTAATCATTAATAATAATTATTAACAATAATATTAAATTATTTATAACATCATTGTAAAAGTAATAATATCTACAATGTCTACCCGAATAGCTATAAAAAAAAATTAAATGATGTTTTCTTTATATTATTGTTTACATATATTAGATTCCATTCAATGATGTTATATTACTTATATTATTGCCTTTAACATAACTATAATATTACAATGATAATTACCCATCATTAATAATACTATATTATTTATTAATATTTAATAATTAATCATTAATAATATTATATTAATCATTTATAACTTGTAATAATTAATGATTATTATTAAATAATCAATAATTACTAGTTATTATAAATAATTAGTATTCCAACAAGCTTAACTTTACTTTTCAGTTACAGGAAAATAGTGTGAAGGACAAAATTAAAGAAAAATTTAAGCACAAGGACAAAAGGCCAAAATTCTAACCACAAGGACACTTATTAGTGTAAAATGGAAAATGATAGTGGGCCCCTGAATTCCATGATTTACACTAGAAAGTGTCCTTATGGCTGAATTTTTGGCCTCCTGTCCTTATGCATAAAATTTTCTCTAATTTTGTCCTTGTGGCTAAAAACCCCGTTATAAATATCCTGAATTTCATCATTTGGGACTATAGGTTGGAGTCGATAAGTAATAATTTAACTATTTGATAAAGCAGTTTATTAACGTATTTTGTAAATCTGAAGCCAAGAGGATCTTCTTACTACTGTTTTTTTTAGTACTGAATCCGAATTCCGTCTGATATATCTCTACCTTCAAGAAGATTCTAACTTTGAGGTCTGCAATAAGCTCAAATGGGAAACCAGTCAAAATGTTTCCCAAGTGTAATTAAAAAAGATACATTGGATTGGTATCTTGGTTTGGTTTACATTGTAGCGGTTGCAGCTATATGGATTTCTGCCAGCGTTCTTGTTCAGACTGTAGTAGATGGAGTCTCTCCTAGTAGCATTAAAGTGAAAGTTGCTCTCTCGGTCAAACCAAACTGTAACTCAACAGCAATGTCGAAGAGTTCAAGCGGTACTAACGATCAGGGTAAGCAGTTCTGTCTTGAAAAATCAACAGAGCTGATGGTGATTAAAGGCAAAACGGGCTTGTTCTTGAACGGGAAGCCTAGAGTGAAACATTTTAAGATCAACAACAACCTCGAGTTCAAGGTGAAGAGATCTAAAGTTCACGGTTTGGATCGCTGTGTTCTCAAAGATGCTGATAAGAAGTCTCTCCTAACTATTCAAGAGAAGGTAAATTCTTCAGTTTATTGATCCATTGTTACATTAAGTCATTATTCCTTACATTAAAAGAAAGCCTCTATTTTATGCTGACTTTGTTTTATTATTTATTTTTCAACTCTTTAATCAAGGTATCAACTGGGAATAAGGAATGGCAAGGGTATTTCATGTTAAAAGTCCTCTGTGGTCAAAGATAAAACACATGTAGATGTGTTTTTGGCTGCAAACATGAATGAAAGTGCATGAAATTTTAAGATCAAAGGGGATTACTTCAACTGTTCTAGTGTGGTATATCTTGGTGATTCCTCAAAAGTGGTTGCCAAGGTAATATATGTTTCCTTTTTACTGAAAATTGCAACTAACTTATGTGTAATTAGACTTCCACATATATGCAAATTGTTTATGTAAATTCAGTTTATTTATTTTTCATGCATCTTCCTTTGTTTTAGATGACCAAAGAGTCAGCAAGTGGAAATGGAGTCCATGAGAAAGAGGCCTTTTAGAACTTCAATCCATTTCGGCAGTCTTGTGCATGCCATATTCAGAGCCTGTTTCCTCACTTTCGCGTTGATTTCTGAACCATCACAAGGAAAAACACAACATCCGTAACATGTCTGTCATTGCTCATGTCAGTCATTTTCCATTGTAAATGTTGGATCTAGATTAACCCTAGAGGGGGGGGGGGGGTGAATAGGGTTTATCACAATTTTTAACTGAATTAAAATTCTAACGAGATATTTAATAATAAACAGATCACAGAATATAGCAGAAATAGAAATGCAGAAAATAAATCACACACTGATATACCCAGCTTCGGCAAAACCCTGCCTACTGCTGCATTTCTAAGGTTTCTACTAGGTGATAGAACAGTTCCCGCATACAAGACCATGTACACTTGCAAACCCTGCTCCTATTCTTACCCTACGCTCAAAACCCTAGACTGACCGATATACCCTCGATCAGATTTCCCGAATTACAACCCCGTAATCCGTAATCCTAGAAATTATAGACTCTAGTTGACTATCAGTTAACCCTTAACTGAATTCTAGAATTTTACAGACTCCAGAAAACTATTCACACAGATTTTACAACAAATTAAAATAACACAAAAAAAAGGAAAACAAACTAAACCCTAGGAATTTAAAATAAAAGGGTCATCCCCTTTTTAACACTTAGAAACTTGGCCGACCTCATTTGAATTGGTTCCACCCTTTTGTTCATTTGATCCCGTTCACTTTCCTTTTGAGGAAATACAAAAATGGCGGCGGCTCTGAAATCTTTCTAGGGTTTCTCTCCGACTCCAAATCAATTCAACTGCTTGATGTATGGATTAATTTCTAAAGCTCGATGCTTTGTGGCTTGATGCTTCGATTGTTGCTTTCTGATTTGGAGGGATTTTCTCTTGATCGAAAAACAAAGGATTACCAAGTGAGTTTCTCTGAATTCTCTTGCTTTGAAAAATGGTTGAAATGATTTTTTTTTGTGTGTGTTTCCAATATCTAGTTTGCCTGTGATGATATGCGTGTAATATAGGGTAAAATAAAACCCTAAAATAACTCTCTGATTTCGCATTAGTGGCTTGATCTGATTGCGTAATTGTTGGGCTGATTGATGTGTAAATTTCCTCTGTTTGGTTTTCGACTTTGAAAGGGTTTTGCAAATTCAAATCGGCTTGCCCCATTTGCTTGATTGATTCCATGCGTGATATATTCACTGGCCTGTTTTAGTTCCACTGTGTATTTGAAAAAATTTCTCTCTTTTTTTTATTGATTTAATCACCTCGGCGTTGAAATAGACTTGATACAATCTGACTTGAAATGGTTTCCTCTTTTGATTTGGCTGATTGATTTCAGTTTCTCTCTTTTGCTCTATAAAACCCAGATTGAAAAATTTATTTGTTTCCTGAATCTGATGTATTTGGTCGATTATATGGCATCAAAGAATTTGAACATTTCTGGAATGTTTTAAAAACTTGCCAAATATATTTGTTGTGTGATTTAACCTGAAATACCTGAGGTCAAATAAAACATGCCTTATGTGCGAATCTGGAAACATTTAAATTCCCATAGCTTTCACTGCTTTCTGAAAATACTTAGAACACCAAACTGTTTGCCTTGATTAAAACATGCCTTGAATTTCTTTCTAAAAAAAACTTTGCCCAAATGTTTTGAATTGATTGATCAAAAACGGGAAACAAATTCTTGGCTTCTTGAACTTCCTTTGCGTGATTTCCTATCTTAGAAATCTTTTGCAAAATACTCTTGAAATAAATTAACACTTGCCTGAAATCCACATTGTAATTTTCTAAAAACTCATCAATCCATGTATGAACACATTTCTGAAACAAGAATTCTTGAACATGCCTTGATTGCTCTCATTTCTGGAATGCAATTAAAATCATGAATTCAACTCTGCTTGACATTGTAAAACACTGACCTTGCTGAACTGATTTTATAGTTGCTTCATTACTTCCTTGAACATGTTGCTGTGCGTGTTCCTATTTGCATCTGAACCATCCTTGCAAGTTGAAATCTGAACTGCTTGTGTGTTGACTTGTCACTTGACTCGACCATTTTGCTAGCTTTGTTCTAGACTGTGCCCTTCATATACATGTATATGCCCCTTGAACGTGTATTGATCACCATGCATTGCTGAGTTGTGTTCCTCCTGAGTCACTTTCGAGCATCCCTTGACCATGAATTTGCTGTTGCATTTTTAGTTGTTGTCATGAAACTTGAACTGGCTTTGTATGTTGCTTATGTGTTGAACTTTTGTACATGCATGCTGAATCATTCATGTTGGCATTTTGTTTTGGTATTTGCAATTTGACCTGAACTGTTTTGACCAAAGTGATCTGCCACCAAGCTCGACATTTGAAAGAATACATCCATTCATGAATGCCGATTCTGCATTGTATGTATGAATAATTTTGTGCACACCTATTCATGCATGAATGTTGGCTCCTTCCTGTTTTGTCATACTTGTACACCATCACTTGTGCTGAACCATTTGAAATCTGCACTGTCTTGCCTCAATGTTGTGCTGACTTGAAGCTCGAGTCTGAATTGACCTTGTTCACGTTGAAAATTTGTTGCTGTTTTTCACTTTTGCCACATTGCTTTGATTCTTGTATGCTGAGTACTATGTAATGCATGCTTGACCACCATGTTTATGTTGACTTGTCTCATCATTGCTGAACTGATTTTCATCTTTCTTCTTTGATTTGATTTTCCCATCGAGGATTGTGCACTGAGTTGAGCAGGTCCATGTGGCTACTCCTCAGTTGCTCGCTGATTGGCGAGTCAGTGCACACGTGTATATTTATACACGTGTGTATATGCAGCCATCAGACGAGTTGTCCCTGTCCCTGCATTGAGATATATATATATTGTCTGCCTTGTGGTATTTACAGTGTATCACTGTGAATATCACAAGCTGTCTAGGCACAGATTTATGGTTTTATACATCAGATCAAGTCATGAAAAAGGATGAGAAACACACCAAAATTCTGAGGCAAATAAAATTTTAAAAATAAAATTTATATTCGCATATATTCAGTATTATTTCTATTGCAGTGTGCTGTGTGTTTCTGTTTCATGTGGCAGATGAGGATGACTGGACTGACTGAGCTGATGTGAAGATAGAAGACTGAAGATAAGAAGACAGTGTGTATTGTCAGTGAATGTGTCAAAGTGTATGCATGTAAATATGAGTGTTGAGACTGTACGTACAAAATGAGTGACTGAGTTATTCTATAATGAGGAGCTGATATGTATATGAAATGTATTGTATAACAAAGATGTACAAATAGTGGAGTTGTTAAGATTTGTATGTTTGAAAGTTTGAAATAAAATACTCTATTTAAATAAAATACCGTGTGAATATATGAATGACTGTTCAGTCGTATTCTATTTAAATATAAATATTATATTCCTGTCTGTGATGTATTTATTGAAACAGTACAATAACAAACACATTTCAAATAATAAATATTTGGTTGTTATCATCAAACAAAAATCATATAATTGTGTATACAACACTGTTATATACAACAGTAAAGAGTATGTTCTACTGTTTATATCTTGTATAAAATCTGAAGCAAGAAGCCAAAGACTAAAACTATAGTGAGAGTGTGAGTGATTTCGTACGTGTACATAAGTGAATAAGTGTGTAGTGAGGAGTCAATGTATACGAGTGAAAGGTAGTGAAGAAGTGTATGTACAAATGATTGTGTAAATAGAGGTGAAGCACTATGTGTACTATTTAAAAGTGTAATAAATATTTATTTGAATAAACATTTGTTTAAAAATAATTTTTGAATCAAATATTCAATTCTTGTAAATATTATTAATATTATGTGTAATATTCAAATCCATTGCAACTTTCAGTATTTTACAACGGACGTTAATTGTTGTTATAGAAGATATTACAATGGTCAATACATGTTGCAAAAAGTATTACAACGGGCTGCTATTCTATTTAAGGAACATACAACAACAACATAAGACCGTTGTAAAAAGTCTATTACAACTTCCTGTTACCACGTTCATTGCCCATTGTAAAAGATGACATATTACAACATGGCTTGATACAGCGGGCGAGCTGGCCGCTGTAAAAACCCTATTACAACAGGCATTGCCCGTTGTAATAGATCCGTTTTGTTGTAGTGTAAATAAGATTTAGAATATATAGCTTTCTGATGTGAACTTCCATCCTAAATCACTCTAATCTCTTACTTCAAGTCATCTTAGAAAACCTAGATTTAATTTCTATAATTCCTAAAGTTTTGGAGAAGGAATAATAGTGGCAGGCTTTGGCGCCTATTCAAATAAAATTGAATTTGGAATTCACTCTGTATGTTCATTTGTAGAGGATTAAATCGGCGTTGCCCATACGATGGGAAACGATTTAAATCCATCAGTTTAAACCAGGCTCAAAACACAGTTAAAAACCATGTAACAACCAACTGATCCCTATATGCGGTTGACCACTACGTTTGACCTAACTTTAGGGAGGTCGATCATTGCCTAGTTTATACGCATGTTTTAACACTTTGCATTTGTTAATATTTGTTATATATTTACTGCATATAAACGTTATCCGTTTCTTATTAACTTGAATTATATTTAATATTTCATTTAAATTGATTTCATTCCTATTTTACTATACCTTTGCATTTCAAATCTCAAATGCACTTCAAATTTGGAATTCTTATACGTGCATAAACATATGAATTATATGTTTATGTATATAGTTATTTTTCAATACTAAAACTTCAATTTGTCATTTATATTATATTAATTATTCATTCTAGAAAATGCTTATTTTTTCAATTTGTCATTTATTAAATCGCCATGAACAAAATGGTATAAGTTTCATGATCAAATTCCAGCAATTCCGAAAATGCTTATTTTTTCAATTTGTCATTTATATTATATTAATTATTCATTCTAGAAACGCAGGGTGTTACATTACATATTTCATTGATGAGAAATTTAAAACCAATAATGATTATTAGGACGAAGAAGTAAATAGTAATAATGAAATCACAAATAACGAGATTACTAGCATTGAAAATAGCAGTACCGAAGATGTATATCACAAATAACGAAAATGGCGATACTGAAAACAACAGTAATAGCGAAATCACTGTTAACGAGATTACTAGTATTGAAAATGACAATACCTGCTGATATATGCCACTATAATTTTGCACCTCAATTGTTATAAAACCGCTAACCCCTCTCCACAACTCTGGTGTTAAATCAGCCTTAGGATCCATTCTTCCATGATCAACAAATATGACCCACCAGATATGCTAGCATCCATTAATTACAGAATTCTGCCCGGGATCCACCATGTCGGTTTGTATGTAGAGGGTTATTACTCTCGTTAGAGCCATAACCCAGCCGTCTTTAAAGGGAAAATAGTCCATTACTAAAGCCAAGTTGGAGTCATGATTAATGCATTGCGTGCGTGTGAAAACATACTCGCGCCCCCCTGAGAGGAATTCATGTTGTAAATTTTCCAAATTAGTTTTGTGATATGGGTTTGTTTTTTGAAGAGGGAAGCAAGAATGGAAGAAGATAAGGTGTAGGGGTTAGTCCCACATTGTAGAATATAAAGGAGTTTGTCTCTATATAGGTAAAAGCTTGATATATGATATCAAAAGAAAGAAGAGAAGGAGCTATAATACAATGGGCCTTAAACATGAACTTGGCATAAACAATAATATTTAAAATGTCAAAAGATGGGCCTTGGGCCTTGAGGCTCTTGGGGTCTCGCGATCCATTAGGCCACGGAAACAAATCAGTCGACAGGCCGAAACTCTACCAGTCGACCGTTTTGGTCTCTGGTTAAAAACAGTCGACCGGTGACATTTGGGCGGTCGACTGGTTTCAACCAGAAGGGATGCGACGCTTCAAAAGCGTTGCAAAACTGAAAGGGTGCATATGTTAATTTCAAACAGAAATGACTGTTGCAATTAAACAGTTGCAACGCTTGGCTAATGGATGCCTCCACTCGTCACCTATATATAGAACTGTGCAAAATCATTTGAGATATCTGATTTTCGATCTTCTTCTTCTTAATATATTCTGCAACACCATTGTACTGTTGCAAAACAGTTTTGTCCGAAACACTTCTAAATTGTTTCAAATCTGAAAGTGTTGCAGAATAGCAAACTTCTTCTTACTCTTCTTTCTATCTTCGATTTTGCATCATCAGAAATATAAATTTAGGGTGTTCTTGGTCGGATCAAAGTCGTACAAGCTTTAAATCCGATAACGATGTTTCAAGGCTTCATTGAATCCTGAAGTCAATAGTTCGATAACCCTTTTGTACCTGGTGGGTTGAACTATTGTCTGAAAGAATTTGCTATGCAAATCCTTGAAGTCAGAAGTACAGCAGTTATTCTCCTCCATTAGCATCTCAAACCACAAAATCCCCAACAAAATTTTAGACAATAACTTTAACCATGGAAGGTTTGAGCGCGTTGCAAGTGATGAATCAGCATTTGACGAAGTTAGAGCGATTTGATGCAGAGAACTTCACTCGTTGGCAAGAGACCATGAAATTCTACCTGATCACAGTCAAATTATTTCATATTCTCGAAGATGGATTGGAGAAAATACCAGAGGAAACTGATAAGGATAGTGCGGAACTAAAAGCTAAAAGGGCAAAGCGCAAAGAGGAAGATTTTCTATGCAGAGGGCACATTCTAAATGCACTGTCTACTTCGATATACAATGCTCACAGGACCTTGGACACCGGGAAGGCACTCTGGACTGCACTAGAAAACAAATATCACATTTCTGAGGCAAGTAATAAAAAATTTCTTATATGCAATTTTATGGATTTCAAAATGGTCACCAACAAGTCCATAATTGGACAAGTAAGTGCAATTCTACTGTTGGTAAATCAACTTAAGGATGCCGGTATTGATCTCCCTGAATCTTTTGTTGTTGGAGTTATTATTTCGAGGCTCCCAAATTCTTCGAATGATTATAAGAAAAAATTAAAACATGCGGAAACGGATTATGATTTAGACGGTTTACAGCTTCATCTTCGTATTGAAGAGGATTCTCGTAAACGTGAACTAGATGATAATCCGCAAACTGAGTCTCAATCTAAGGCTAATAATGTTGAAATTAGCGATAAGTTGAAGCCTAAGAATGAGACACAGTTTAAAAAGAAAGGTAATAATTCCAAGAACAAGAAGAAGGGTGACTGTTTCTATTGTCACAAAGCCGGCCACTATGCCCGAGACTGTCGTCTTCGGAAGAAACAACAAAAAGCGAATGTGGTCAAAGAAAAGCTTGTGGCTGTCGTACAAGATGCGAACTCCGTTAGTGGGATTGATAATGATTGGTGGCTCGATACTGGAGCGACTATTCAAATTTGCAAAGACCGTAATCTGCTCAAGACTTACGATGAGAATAATGGAGAATCCAGCGAAGTAACTGGTGCGAATAAAGTTGCAAGCAAAGTTCTGGGAAAAGGCACTATTGAGTTGACATTCACCTCTGGGAAAGTTCTTGCTGTAGTCAATGTATTTTATGTACCTAATATGTGTAAGAATTTGATTTCTGGATACCTTCTTAACAAAGGAAGATTCAAAATGGTGTATGACTATGATAAGTTAGTGTTGTCCAAGAACAACAAATTTATTGGACAGGGATATTCTTGTAACGGCATGATTAAGTTGAATCTAATGAAGAAATCTTCTGCTTATATTGTTGACTCTGTTAATTTATGGCATAATAGATTAGGAGATGTTAATTATAAGACACTTAGAAATATGCATAAATTAGGATTGATTTCTGATTGTGATTTCGAATCTATTTCTAAATGTGAAATATGTGTTCAAGCAAAAATACATTGGAAATCCTTTAAATTGTTGAAAGGAAAACTAGTTTGCTTGATTTAGTATATAGTGATGTGGGTGACTTAAAGAGTCATATCACCTATGGTAGTAACCAATACTATATAACATTTATTGATGACTATTCTATATATGCTTATGTATATCTAATGAAATCTAAAGATGAAGCCTTTGATAAATTCAAAATTTACAAAGCAGAAGTCGAAACACAATTAGGAATCAAAATTAAAGTGTTACATTCAGATCATGGTGGTGAATTTTTTCAAATGAGTTTACTTTGTTTTGCGAACAAAATGGTATTATTGACCAATGTACCGCCCCTTATACACCACAACAAAATTGTGTCGTTGAGAGGAAAAATAGAACTTTAGTAGAAATGGTTAACGCCATGATCATAAGTTCTAATTTACCTTATAACTTATGGGGAGATGTTATATTATCTGCATGTTACATTTTAAATAGAGTACCACTTAAAAAGAATAATATTTCTCCGTATGAATTATGGTTTAATAGAAAACCTAATCTTACTAGACTTAAAGTTTGGGGTTGCTTAGCATATGTTACCAAACCCTAAACGACTAAAGTTAGGTAATAGAGCTTTTAAGTGTGTTTTCATAGGATATTCTCTTAATAGTATAACCTATAGATTTATGATTCTTGATACCTTAGAAGTCATAGAATCTGTAGATGTAGAATTTTTTGAAAATCAGACTATTGAGAATCCATTAAGATCAACTAGTCCAGAACCAACTGAGACTAATGATACAAATGACGATGAATATGCACCTGCTCAAAACAGCAAGGAAGTGTCAGTACCAGATGATAGTACTAAACACAGGAGAAGTAAAAGAGCGAGAATAGAGAAGGACTATGGTCGTGACTTTATAACATATCTCGTAGAAGGCAATAAGGACGAAGTCCTTAATGTAACAAGATATGTAATGAACGTAGATGATGATCCCAAAACTTATTCTGATGCTATGAATTCTAGAGATTCTAATTTCTGGAAAGAGTCTATCAATGATGAGATGAATTCCATAATGTTAAACCAAACTTGGGTATTAAGCGATTTACCTCCTGGTGCCAAACCTGTAGGATGTAAATGGATATTCAAGAAAAAGTTGAATACAAATGGATCCATTGATAAATTTAAAGCTAGATTAGTTGCTAAGGGATATAAACAAAGAAAGGAGTTGATTATTTTGATACATATGCTCCGGTGGCTCGCATATCTTCGAAACGCTGTTTAATAGCACTTGCATCAATTCATAACTTGGTCATACATCAAATAGATGTAAAGACAACTTTTCTAAATGGAGATTTAGAAGAAGAGATATAAATGGAACAACCTGAAGGTTTCATAACCCCAGGCCAAGAAAAGAAAGTTTGTAAATTAGTTAAATCTCTTTATGGCCTGAAGCAAGCTCCCATGTAATGGCATGAGAAGTTTGATAAAGTTGCACTGTCATTTGGATTCATTGTTAATGATGCAGATAAATGTATCTATATCAAATCGGATAACAACGGTTATGTTATAATATGTTTATACGTTGATGACATGCTGATATTTGGTTCCAATATACCCTGTGTGAATGAAACTAAGAAGTTTCTATCTTCTAAATTTGATATGAAAGATCTGGGAGAGGCTGATGTAATTTTAGGAATTAAAATCATTAGGAAAACGGGGGAGTTATTACTAACTCAATCTCATTACATTGAGAAATTCCTAAAGAAATATGATCACTATAATGACAAACCAGCACCAACTCCTTTAGATCCAAGTATAAAATTAGAAAAGAACACTGGACGTACCATTTCTCAATTAGAATATTCCAGTATTATTGGGAGTCTTATGTATGTTATGCATTGCACTAGACCAGATATCACACATGCTATAAGTGTATTGTGTCGATTTACGAGTAATCCAGATTTCGAACACTGGAAAGCCATTTCCAGAGTATTAGCTTATTTGAAAGGAACCATACACTATGGTTTATCTTATAAAGGATATCCTGCTGTAATAGAAGGATATAGTGATGCATCTTGGAACAATGTAGAATCCAAATCCAAGTCTACGACTGGTTGGATATTTACATAAGGAGGTGCTGTTGTATCTTGGGCTTCCAAGAAACAAACTTGTATATCTGATTCAACCATGTTATCAGAATTAATTGCATTAGCAGGCGCATGTAAGTAAGCGGAATGGCTTAGAAATTTGTTAGTAGAAATCCCATTATGGAAGAAGCCATCTCCAGCAGTCTTGATTAATTGTGATAATCAAGCAACGATATATAATGTTTCTAATAAAACATATAATGGAAAGTCTAGACATGTGAGTCTAAGACATCACATGGTGAGACAGTTACTCAAAAGTGGAGTTATAACTGTTGACTACATAAAAACGAAGAAAAACTTAGCTGACCCACTTACTAAGAGTCTTCCAAAGGCTATGGTTTCTATAAAGTCTAAAGAAATGGGACTAAGGTCTGTGAATGAAGATTGATCATCCTTAACAAAAACCCAACTTGTGTCTTGAAAAGGATAGGCAAAGTTCAATGGGTACCAACAAATTAAGGAAATGATTATGGAACACTAAATCAATAATCCCATAATGTTTAGTGTTGGATTCTGCAAGAACAAAGGATGGATAAATATCCTTAATAAGTGTCAAGAAATACTAAAAGGTGTCTCACAGAAACACTTTAAGTGACTTACCTATATGAGTATGGAAATCAGGTCGTTTCCTAGGAAAGTAAGACCGCTTTCTAAGTAGACTCATGAACCAGGATTTAAGCACATGGCAATTAACGTGCTGAGCAATACAGAACACTCTAAATAAGGAATACAACATGTGTGATGGTTCCGGTTTTATCATTAAGGGATACTTGGTTCAAGATTCGTTCACCATAGAATCTCGACAGAGCTTTGAACGGTTTACACTAAGTAAAAGTTCAAATCCAAAAGGTACTTTTATTTATGTGTTGTTTCCACGATGATGCAAATCTTGATCTTAGAACTACATAGGCTTGATCCCACTTGGGTATGTATGAAGTCACACTAGTGATTCAGCCGTCCACTTTAATTTATTTTGAAAATTGGGGGAGATTGTTGTAAATTTTCAAAATTAGTTTTGTGATATGGGTTTGTTTTTTGAAGAGGGAAGCAAGAATGGAAGAAGATAAGGTGTAGGGGTTAGTCCCACATTGTAGAATATAAAGGAGTTTGTCTCTATATAGGTAAAAGCTTGATATATGATATCAAAAGAAAGAAGAGAAGGAGCTATAAGACAATGGGCCTTAAGCATGAACTTGGCATAGACAATAATATTTAAAATGTCAAAAGATGGGCCTTGGGGCTCTTGGGGTCTCGTGATCCATTAGGCCGCGGAAACAAATCAGTCGACAGGCCGAAACTCTACCAGTCGACCGTTTTGGTCTCTGGTTAAAAACGGTCGACCGGTGACATTTGGGCGGTCGACTGGTTTCAACCAGAAGGGATGTGACGCTTCAGAAGCGTTGCAAAACTGAAAGGGTGCATATGTTAATTTCAAACAGAAATGACTATTGCAATTAAACAGTTGCTTGGCTAATGGATGCCTCCTCTCGTCACCTATATATAAAACTGTGCAAAATCATTTGAGATATCTGATTTTTGATCTTCTTCTTCTTAATATATTCTGCAACACCATTGTACTGTTGCAAAACAGTTTTGTCCGAAACACTTCTAAAGTGTTTCAAATCTGAAAGTGTTGTAGAATAGCAAACTTCTTCTTACTCTTCTTTCTATCTTCGATTCTTGCATCATCAGAAATATAAATTCAGGGTGTTCTTGGTCGGATCAAAGTCGTACAAACTTTGAATCCGATAATGCTGTTTCAAGGCTTCATTGAATCCTGAAGTCAATAGTTCGATAACCCTTTTGTACCTGGCGGGTTGAACTATTGTCTGAAAGAATTTGCTACGCAAATCCTTGAAGTCAGAAGTACAACACTTATTCTCCTCCATTAGCGTCTCAAACCACAAAATCCCCAACAATTCAGAGGGCCAGCGTTGTTTTTTTTTTAAATTAGATGGCTCCACTATTTCCTCTATAGCGGGGCCCAGCGACAGAGGGGCAGTCGTGCTTTTGCGCGACTGTCCCTAGCAATTTTCTTAATGCATAACGTAGTATTGTAGTGTGTTAATGACAAATGATGAATATCAGTGTCACGATTCTGAAAGTAATTAAGGACTGTATTAGGAAACAAACTACAATCATTAGAGTTTCCTATAGAAACACTATGATTCATCATTCTCACATATAGGGGATTAGATTGATCCATTGCTTATATGTTATTTAATGATTTTCTCTTACTATAGATACTGATAATTTGACACTAGAGATTGGTTGCGTGATCATCTTCCCATTTGAGATAATCAAACATGAGACATGTGACAGGTGTGTTGCCTATCTACGACAGCGAAGATTTACTGTGTTGCTTGTGTGTCATTCTCTCATGGAAAAAAGCAAAAGCCTACGGCTAAGAAATCTTTTTGTATGATTTATTATTTCAATACCCCGAGACCATTTAGTCGATAATTTTACCTCTCTAAAGGTTGTGAGTCAACATAAATGGTTTTGTGCACCGAGTATTTTGAAGTTTATCGAGTATATGTTTCATGAGATTTATTGTGTATCACAGTATTCATGTTTGTATATGATAATGGGTTGCATGTATTGGACCTATATTGTATTTTTTTGAGAGACAGTGGGTGTTAGCTCTTTTTATAAACCAACCGGTAGCTGTATATGCTATCATTACACATTATCGTTACATTCATATTTCTTATTTTATATTGTGTATTTCTCTATCTCGACAATTAATACCTATATCGAGAACGCATGGATGTGACACATGAGATTTGTAATGCCTTCCATGTTAGCTTAATCAAATGTTTAAGTGTGATAGCTAAGTATCACCTCATTTTCCATATTATCACACAGTATTACCTTGTAAAACTCTTGATTAAAATGAGTATGGAAGTGAAAAGTTGACCCATCTAGAGATTTTATTTTGAACTTCACTACGCCAAATCCTACATACAACTCTTCAATCATATCATCATAAATATAAAATCACTAACAAATGAAATAGGAAAAAAAATACTATAAAAATCAATGGAAATTTTACCATATCGAATTGAGTATAATGAAAATTATTGATAACCAAAGTGGAAGAAACAAAATAAAAAATAGAATTTTGAATTCTTTCCTCAAAAATCGAAAGGTTGAACCAATGTAGAAATTTATTTCGTGTTAGTAACTATATTAATAGTAGCTGAAACTATCACAGTATTGAATCGAATGCAAGACTAATTTTATATCAAAATGAATGAAGACTATTAAAAAGATAGTTGTGTTATAATCAACATTAACATGCGCTGGCAATTTCCACATACATATACAAAAAAGAGCTATGCTATGAGCACTCTCGTGTTGCAAGCAATTGAAAATGCTTGTTTTTACCATTGGTTGAATTCAATTTAGGCTCCATTTTTTTTAAGGGAAAAAATGCTTAATGTTTAACTAAATAATCAATCAGTGGTTGTTAGCTTGTTTGATTTCAAATAAGCGTTTTCATTGAGTTTTTGTATTAACTCAGCTGAATAAACGAAATTTTAATGTTTTTTTCTTTTCTTTTTTGCAATGCAAATTTTAATGTTTATTGGAAGTATTTATTATTTGCTGCAATACATTTTTTGATTATATTCATATACGATATAACATGTAATTGTTTTATAAAGTTTTTTTTCTAATTATATCAAACAATTTTAAAAAATTTACACAACATCAATTTTGTTGCCAATTTTATCTGCTTCTATGGTAAGATGATTATCTATTATTTTGTTTCAATTTTAATTTTATGATATCGTTTTCAATCATAGAAATATAATAAAAACTATTGACCTTTTTATTTTACTAACAACCTAATAATGTTTGCATACAATTTGAAGTTACAATATGGTAATTTATAAATTGGTTAAAAAGAATGGAGATGAACAAAAATAAAAATATTTAATGAAGGCTAGAAAAAATTATAACAAATAATTTCGACAACCTGAGCAGCATCAGTGAATCTTAATTATAAATGAAAACTTATATAAAGTTTACAATCCATATGTGCAAAACTCAACATTTTAAGTAACTATTAAAAGTTGGACTCATCCGGTATTTTGGTAATAATTTAGGGGATTGTTAAAGGGACTCCACTTTTGGTTAAGAGGAGTATCATTTTCATTTTATTTTAAAATTGTTAAGAGAGGTTAAAATAAATTAGCATTTCCTTAAACATATTAATAAAATTTCCAATACTAACCCTATATTCTTCATTAATGCAACCTTAAAACATAAACTCTAATTTAATTCTGCACATAGAAAAATAATAATACATGAAACATAAACGTTTTGCATACATGAAAATAACATATTCAAGCATTGTTTACTTTAGTTTTCAGTATCAAAGTAAGCATAGAACACAATAACAACAAATAAACACACTAGCCACAAACGAAAAAAAAAGAGTAACAACATACACATATGCTTAACACAGCATGAACATAAGCATAAATTCACTTAACAAACATTTGTTTTAATGTTGAAATATATACACTATTTTAATGTAATTGACAAATCATCTCATAGTGATGTTGTTTTTCTTATCAAACTATAAGATCTAAACCGTAACACACTGTATTCACCTTCGAACAAAATGCAAACTTTCGATGATGAACGCGCAAACGAACGAAATTCATCTGCTTTCTACAAATTATATTCATCCTTTTCAACAAAATCTAAAATTTCAAAAAGGAGATTTATCAACGTTTGAATTTTTTTTTTTTTTTTTTAACCTCGCGGCGTGTTTGGATCGAACTGAGATTGAATTTTGATCGATAAGGTTTAAGGGATGATGAGGCCGGGTACTTTAGTCTATATTTTATTTTATTTTTAAAATTTCATACCCTCCTTAACAAATAAAAAATATGATGGAGTCTCCTTAAATTTATCCTCCCCTTAACAAAAAAATGGAGTCCCTTTTAACAATCCCCATAATTTAAGGCCATACATTGAACACATATAAATAACAATCCGTGAAAATATTAACTAATAATTCAAACTCAACATTAGTTTTTTCAATCAAACTTTCATAGTATATATCTAGGTCATTAAATTTTCATAGTATATATTTATGTCATCACAATTTACATTATTTGTCTGTTTTTACTTGCGTACAAGGTATAAACATAAAATAAGACGATCTAGTATGTTTTGTATGTCAATTATAAGGTAGAATAAGCAATTCAAAATTCGAAATATAATATTGTCAAAGTAGCAAGTTATGCTCACAAAACAAATTTCTAAACAAACAATGTTTTAATTGTTTAGCAATCAACATCCGACCTAAAGCATTCAGCACTTTAATCGAACGACACCTTAGCTTGTCTCGCATTAACCAAACAGTGGATACCACTACCAACTCACAACGAATTTTTGAGCAAGTACCAGCAAGGTTGCTCTTGAATCAACTGATCCTTAGCAAGGATGAGCAGTCGAACGTGCAAAGGATTGACGGATGTCATAATCAGAAAGGCATGCAGTTCACTAGGTTAATTTATTTATTTTTAATTTTTTAAAAACCACATCCATTGAAAGGCAAATTAATAATGTGAAAACAAGTTATCAGTAAGTAAACAAGCATTATCATGCACTTTCGAATTGACAATTAAATCTTCATTTGCACCATTCCAAATGACAAGGCAAACTCCACCAGCTTCTCTTTCTGCATTTTTTACTTTCTCATTCCACGCTTGTAAAAAATTTGCCGTTCCCAGCACAGAATTTGCAGTCATGTATTGCTATTTATATATAAAAGAAAACAGAGTTATCTTCTTTCTTCGGATGTCTGAGTTTCACAGGCATGCAGCTACATATCACTTTCTTCGCCAAGAGGCCGACAAATTTATCAAGCACAGACACCAGTACTGCCTCAAATTCCTTCACTTGTTTATCGATTGCGTCCATCTGATGAACATATATACTCTTCAAAGTTATTGTTTTTCTCATTTAGTTTTTCCACGTAAACCGTTAAACCTGAAGCCATGTCACCAAAGTGGTTATATTCTTCTATCATTCTGCTGTTCATTTTCTCCAAACGCAATAGCTTGTTGCTTGTTTCCTGAAATGAAAAATACGTATCAATACTTAAGTCTTTAAAGGTGTTATGTGAATTGAACATACTAATATCGAACATTGAAGAGAATAGTTCTACTGCAAGCTGTAGGAAATAGCAGGTTAACAACTTGCCCAATGTTTAAAAAACATCAGGCATCAGGTGAGTGATATGGTATAATGTACGTATATAAACACATGCAATAGTTCGTAATTGAGGGCATAAAAATAGTTCTTGGAAAAGTGGACAGCATGCTATATTTTTTAATCCGAATAACTGAACATAGAAAATAGGTACACATGTTTTAATTACATTAGTTTTTAAATTTTAATTACATTAGTTTTAATTAAAATTCAAATAAACAAACAAATAAATTATAGGACTTGAACTTCAAAATTTAAATTAACTGTGTGTTTATTTTGAGAGTTAAGTAATGTTAATGTCAGAAAAAAATCAGAACAACGTAAACGAAAATAAATTCACTGCGCCCATAAAAGAAGGGCAGTCGACCCACCATTATAAGGGTAGTCGGTCGTAGCGGTTGATTGGTACCCTATAGAGGTCGACCGATTAAATCACATACAATGTCGGCTAGGGTTTTGAGAAATGCATCATACATTTGAACAAACGAAATCTATTTAATTAATGCATTCTTTTTTTAAACGCACCGAATTAATTAAATTAATGTGTTCTCTTAATCTGACGGGTCTCGATCATTAAGAGCATCTATAAATAAGAGCCAAGCCCCCTCTCATTTTCATTCACAACTTCTTGAGAAAGAAACACTACAACGTTATTCTTTCTCTCCAGATCTAGAAATTATCTTTAGTGATTAAGGTTAGGATTCTCCTTCTTTTCTTCTTCCTCCAACTTCCTTTTCCTTTATGTTTTTTGGATCTGATAAAAGTGTGTGTGCGTATGTGTGTATTTGTGTGTGTGTGTGTATCATTTGTGTACATAATATATTTATGTGTGTGTGAAAGAAATTCTAGAGGAGACCGTAAGGCAAACAAATCTAATGGACAAAGAAGCAAATTCATTGTTGTTCTGTGAGTGGAATCTTAAATATTTATTTTTCAATAGTTTTATAGCTTATTTTCACATATTAGATTATGTCTAGGAATTTTGGAGATTTATGAAAGCATTATAGATAAAACATCCTCAAAGTTTCTTTTATTGCGAAAGTCAATTCTTTGTATAGATCTTTTATGTATATGAACAGCTCTGATGAGATTTGATGTCTATATGGTTTTTATTTGTTTCTTAGTCTATTTTACTTATTCCCTTCTAATCTTTGTTTATTTTCTTTTCTTTCAATTTCTTCATTAAACAAGACTCGGGATATGGATCTATTTTATATTCTAGATCACTTGTTTTCATATAAAATTTTGTTTGATTTTACTTTTTAAAAAGTAAAACAGAATAGTTGAAATCCTGAATTTGAAATTCATCCGATCTGTAAGATAATTTTACACACCCATTATTATTGTTATTTGATTTCTCGCCTTATACGCGAGAAAACTCATTATTGTTACAATGGGGATATTTTTTGAATGTTTATGGAAAATTAGCGAAAAATGACTTATAATGTTTTAGGGAAGAAATTAATATTCACTACAACAAAACTTAGTTTACATAGCTAATACTTTCAGCGTTTTTAGGTTGAAAGCTGTAAAAATTACATCTGTCAATCCTTGTTCTTCGTTTTAACGCTGATAAAAAAAAAAAAAAAATTAGGTTTGTCTCCTAAATGTTTTTTCGGTTCCCCCCACAATTCCATATTTTCATCTATTTGCGCGGCATTCTTTTCCTCTCCCGCGGTTTCCATTTTCCCCTAAGTTAATTTCGATTTTCATCCCTTCATTCTCCACGCAGATTTCTCTTTCTCCATCCGCGGTTTCTTTTTCCTCGGCGATTTCCTTTTCCACTTCGATTTCCCTATCTGCGGTTGCCCTAAACCCGATAGATTCCCTTCCCCCTTCGGCCTATATGTGGTTGAGCTTCCTTCGGTGGAGAGTAGGAACTTTGGTGAGCGTCTTTTAGGCTTACTTTCATTTCGATTTCGAGTAATTGCTTATCATTAAATCGAGTGTAAAGATAACCTATTTTTCACAAAACTTATTGTTGTTAGTGCAAAAATTAAAAATCTGATAATATACAGTGGGTACCATATGTGTAATAAGTTTCATGGTACTTGTATCTTTTCTGATCAGAGAATTGATGCTCGATGTGTAGGATTAGGAATGCTAGAAGAAATGGTTGGCCTTAGCTGTGTTGTATAGGTTTGAAAAGTGATAACTTTGTTTTATGTAATCATGTCTGTAGGAGTAACAGTATTGAGTAACCGCATTGACGTATTCATGTTTTAGATACATCAAACGTTGTTAAAAAAAAAATCGTCGCTGTTTAATAGATTTGGAATATAGTTATAGCTAGTATTTTTAAATCATGGTATGTTCTGGAAGTGGTTATGATAGTTCATTAATCAGGTGATTCTGCTCATTTGTTGCCCAAAATCTTAGACAGTTGATTTTCTGAGCTGAAAGTAAAGTATTCCTTTTGTTATATCACAGGACGGAGTGTATTTATTTGTGATATTCCTGCTTAGTCTGTTTTTTGCTTTTCATTTTTGGTTTTCCACCGTTACAGTAGATGTAAAAAGTAAAAACCATGCTTTAAATTTCAATGTTTTATCTCGAGTTATATATATTATCTTCTTAGGAAAGCCTAAATTAATGGTGCTTTACTTAGTCAGTACAAAAAATGAGGCCTTTCTGATTAAACCGAACGAAATATATATCAAATTGTCAAATGGGTTTAACGAAGACAATAGAGCCGTTACAATAGAGCCGTTAGAGTGTGAACACGTTTTTATCATATTTAGCATGCTTTGTCATTATCTACTAGCCGTTAGGCTCATGCATACTTGGTATATTTAATACTAGCCGTTAGGCTCATACATATTTGGTATATTTTGTACTAGCCGTTTGGCTCATAGCACTATATATATGTGCTCTTTGTATCATGTTTTGCATCAATAAAAATTGCAATTGTTCCTCTCCAATAACTCTCCTCATCATTCCTTAATATGGTATCAGAGCCAAATTGCCGAAAGGCTTAATCATCAAGCAGAAAGTTGTTTTTGTTTTATGGCCAACAACAATGAAGTAACCTCCGCCGTTTCAGAAAGCATGGGGTACAGCGCTCCACCTAACCATCATGACCTGATTAAACCAAAAAGCCAAATTATCACCACATCTCTAGACGAAGACAATTACATTCTATGGAAATATCAAGTAGAGATCGCTTTAAGAGGGTATGATTTACTATAGTACATTAATGGGACAATAACAGTCCCACCAGCGATGATAACCAATTCGGAAGGAGAAATTGTGCCTAACACAGACTACTCAAAGTTTCAAAAACAAGACAGCCTCCTCTCCTCATGGCTCCTATCGTCAGTAAGTTCGAATTTATTATCACAAATAGTTGGATGTAGCACGTCTTATGAAATATGGAAAACAGTTGAACAAATTTTCAGTTCACAATCAGCTGCTAGAATCATGCAATATAGAAGGGAATTACAAAATTCTAGAAAAAAGGAGGCAAGCATGAAAGAATACTTAGGAAAAATTAAAAATCTGTGTGACAAACTAAATGCTGTTGGCCATAAGATCAGCGATAATGAGCAAATCCTATTTATTATTGGTGGATTAGATGAAGAATACGAATCTCTAGTAACTGTGCTAGCCACACAACAAACCTTACCTGATTTATAGTTCGTTCGATCAGCACTCCTTGCTCATGAAGGCAGAATCGACCAAAGAAAAGCAACACAAAATAAGTTCTCTGTCAATTATACCACAGTCAGAAATAAGCAGATACAAGGAGATAACAACAACTATCGTGTGAAATGTCAAATATGCCAAAAGTTTAGTCACATGGCGAACAAATGTTACTTCAGGTATAATTCAGACACAAGTAGACAACAGGCAAACCAAAATTACTCTTCACAAAGAAGAGCACAAGCAAATATGGCAACAACAGGGAATTCAACTCAAAATAATAATAACGCAAACCGAAGACACAATGCTGTAGATAATGATGAAGTAAAAAATAAAGACAATGGCTTCGAAGAATGGTACCCTGACTCAGGAGCGACTCATCACATAACTAGCAATCTTCAAAATTTAAAAATTGGGAGCAGAAATTACTCAGGTATGAGAAATTTGCATATGGGTAATGGTAGTACTGCTAGTATCACACACATAGGCAAAGGGGCTATCTTTGGGAAAAGACAACTCAAATTAAACAATCTTCTTAGGGTACCTACGATTAATAAAAATTTGTTAAGTGTATCAAAATTTGCCAATGACAATAATGTTTACTTTGAATTTCATCCTAAGTTTTGTTTAGTTAAAGATTCCCTAAATCATGAAATATTACTTCGAGGTAACCTATACAATGGTTTATACAAATTCAAGAATGCAAACTCAAGTGGAGAATTCTGGTACAATAATGTAGATGCTAGTAGTGACAATGACTGTATTAGGAATAGTTGCAATAACGTTGATTATGACAATAATAGCAGTGAATGTAACGTGATTAATTCTTGGCATGTAAAATTAGGACATCATAATCTAGAAACTGTTAAGACTGTTCTGCGTAGTAATAACATTCATTATAAAAATGTACCTATCAAACACACATGCACGCACTGCCAACTCGGCAAGAGCCATAAGCTCCCTTTTAGTGATTCTGAAAACAGCTATAATGAGCCACTGGAACTTATAGCCGCTGACTTGTGGGGACCCGCGCCTCTAAATTCATATCAGGGACACAGGTATTATCTTTCTTTTGTGGATGCTTATTCTAGATATACTTGGATATACATGCTGAAAACTAAATCAGAAGTTTGCAATACAGTTATGCAATTTATAACTCATGTCGAGAAACAAATGAACAGTACTGTTAAGGTTGTTCAGACAGATGGGGGAGCGGAGTTTAAACCTCTAACTAATTACTTTCTCAAAAGAGGGATCAAACATAGATTAACTTGCCCGCATACGTCCGAACAAAATGGTTTAGTCGAAAGAAAACATCGACACATAGTAGAGACTGGTCTAACTTTGTTATCACAAAGCTCATTACCCATGAAATATTGGAATGAAGCTTTCTACACATCTGTATTCCTCATTAACAAGTTGCCAACCAAAGTCTTAAACAATAAAAGCCCTCATGAAATGATATACAATGTTAGACCAGAATATGGTTTTCTGAAAGCCTATGGGTGTCTATGTTTTCCATGTTTGAGAGACTATAACAATCATAAACTAAGCATGAGATCAAGCCCATGCACATTCATTGGGTATGCACAAAACCAAAAAGGCTATAAGTGCATGGACAAAAATGGAAAAATATACGTTTCTAGACATGTGATATTTGATGAAAACAAGTTTCCTTATGCAGAAAAGCAAATCGGCAAAAAGGACGGGGAACAAAGCATAAACAATAACATACGGTTCGAGCCATTCATTACTGAACCACCTTCAATTGAAAGAAATGAAGAGCAAAAACGCACAAGCAATTTAAACACCCAAGAAGAAACTATGGATCGAACAAATGAGCAAACCAATGAGACACACAATGACTCAGAAGATACAAACATACATCAAAACATGCAGTATAGTGAAGATACAGAAAACAACAACCATGTTGACACTACCAGCAACAATGATACACAACAGCAAACACCACCACAATCAACTGGACATAACATGATCACCAGGTCAAAGAGAGGCATCTTCAAATCCAAAGTATATAATATTTCTGCCAGTGAGATCGAACCATTGAATTTCACTCAGGCTATAAGATCAAATAAATGGAAGGAGGCAATGAACACTGAATATAAAGCTCTCATAAAAAACAACACTTGGAGCTTAGTGACTCAACCAAAACACAAAAATGTGATTGGTTGTAGGTGGACATACAAAATAAAAAGAAAAGAAGATGGATCTATTGACAAATACAAGGCCAGATTGGTTGCAAAAGGTTACGCGCAACAATTTGGCCTTGATTTCAATGAAACTTTTTCCCCAGTCATAAAACCCACAACCATCAGAATTATACTAACCATTGCTCTAAACAAAGGATGGAATGTGAGGCAACTGGACGTCAACAATGCTTTTTGGAATGGGGAATTGACTGAAGAGGTATACATGCAACATCCTGAAGGATATGGTACTGGTGATAAAGTATGCAAATTACACAAAGCAATATATGGCTTAAAACAAGCTTCGAGAGCTTGGTATGAAAAGCTAAAGTCAACTTTGTCTAACATGGGTTTCTCACAAGTTAAATCGGACAATTCTCTATATATGAAGAAGGGCATACATGGAACTGTGTTCATTCTAGTATACGTTGACGACATGCTAATAACAGGAGACAACAACGAAGAAATAAACAGAATCGTACACAAGCTGGATCAAAATTTCGCCATTAAAGACTTGGGGGAACTAAAAAAATTTCTTGGAATACAAGTGATTAGGAAAAACAATGGTGAATTAATATTATCCCAACAAAATTATATCACTGAAATACTGCAAAGGGCAAATATGCACAAGGCAAACCCATTACCTACGCCTATGATTAGTAACCTAAGACTATCTAAGCATAAAGGAGAAGCTATCGACAATGCCAAACAATATAGAAGCATAATAGGAGTGTTACAATACGCAACTATTACTCGACCAGACATATGCTACAGCGTCAATAAACTCATTCAATACATGCAGAACCCTTTATCAGAACATTGGATGGCATTAAAGAGAGTGTTACGATACTTACAAGGCACAAAACATTACGGCATATGCCTAAATTCAGAAAAGGAACTTAACTTGCAGTGCTTTAGCGATGCCGATTGGGCCAACGATATTGACGATCGAAAGTCTATCTCAGGATATTGCGTTTACCTCGGTTCCAATATCATTTCCTGGTGTACGAAGAAACAACAAACCACATCAAGATCTAGCACAGAGGCTGAGTACCGTGCACTGGCAAGCGCTACAGCCGAAATAATGTGGATAGAGTCACTGATGGAGGAGCTTGGTTTCACTCCAAGACGAAAGCCGGTCATTTGGTGCGATAATAAGAGCACGGTATCTTTATCTCTAAACCCTATTCAACATTCAAGGACGAAACATCTTGAAATTGATCTCCACTTTGTGAGAGAAAGAACGCAATCAGGAAGACTTGCAATATGTCATGTGCCCGCATACTATCAGAGAGAAGATGCTCTCACAAAGGCCCTTTCGACCAAAAATTTCATCAGAATGAGAGAGGAACTTCGCGTTATCAGTGCAGGCGGAAGCCAGAATGAGCGAGGAAACCCTAGTTCGAACTGAGGGGGCATAACGAAGACAATAGAGCCGTTACAATAGAGCCGTTAGAGTGTGAACACGTTTTTATCATATTTAGCATGCTTTTTCATTATCTACTAGCCGTTAGGCTCATGCATACTTGGTATATTTAATACTAGCCGTTAGGCTCATACATATTTGGTATATTTTGTACTAGCCGTTGGGCTCATAGCACTATATATATGTGCTCTTTGTATCATGTTTTGCATCAATAAAAATTGCAGTTGTTCCTCTCCAATAACTCTCCTCCTCATTCCTTAATAGGGTTTGCCCTTCGTATGGTTTTCATATATATATTTAGTCGTGTTTCATGGAATTAGTTTCCCTTAAACAGTAAACGTCCTCCTTATTTGTAAATATATGCATTATTGACTTTCTTAAATTGTCTACATGTTCTCTTAAATTGTTTTCGTTATTCAATGCATCCTTAGAAAAATTAAGTCCTGATACCATCATTAAAGGGAACATTAGGTAAGCATTCCTCTTTTTATAGAAAAAATAGTCATACATGCTTTTAAATTTTGAAATATAAATTATATTCTTATGATTATTTATCTCAAGTAATGCTGTTTCACATAAGCAACTATGAAATGTTAAATCAAACCGAACAAGTTATTGTTGATATTCAAGCGCATATTCACAGGGTAAATATTTGCCTTCATATAAATAGAATTGTCCCCGACATGTGTATTGGAAGTCCATTCCACTGTCTTAAACAAATGAATTTCTTTCAACTCCAATTGGAAGTTCATTGTTTTGCAATAACTTGGCGCGTTTGTCACACCCAAATATGCCTTACAGTTGTAATTGCCCTATCAACTAGGATAATAATTTTTTGGCTTATGCTTAGGGTCATTGCATGTGGATCACAATCAAGGAAAATTGAAGAAAAGTGCGGCCAGTTTTAATGCGTTTCAAGACATCTTGCATCATTTTGGCTTTCCTAGGTTTTTTTTATCAGCTAGTGCATTAGTGTCTACATTATCAACTCCATATTATACTGCTATTTATTTTGAGAGAGCCTCAAAACTCATATTCGTGAATATGCCACCTTTCGTCCATATCGGCCTTCACCACTTTTGCTTTATGCATATCCTAGTGTCATATTTTGTTGATTCACATGCCAAGCCTGCACCGTTATCTCATGATGCTTTCTGCTTATGCTTCTCTAATTGCAATGGTATATGTACAGATTATGCATCCCCAATTAATCTATTGTGTACCCAATTGTGCAAATCGGCATTGCTTATGCTATGTCTCATGCATCTTTACTCATTCTTGGCCACATTGTAGCTTTCTTTGGTCTTTTTTTTTATGGATATAAAACATTCTAACACTTCACGAAATTTTACTTTTTTCGGAGTATATATTTCATGCATGATATGATTCATGCACTAAAACCAACACACATGATTATAGTAAAGTATCCACAGTATTTGGTTTCATACTTATTGCTTCAATTATTTAATAAGTCAGTTATCTGATGTATCAAAAATTATATATGGTTACGAATCATCATCTAAACGAGGCTTATTTAATTTGCAGTTGAGAAAGTGCTTTTGGATTTGAAACCTCTTTTTCGGAGGATAAATTTCTAGTTTCAGATGCTGTAGGAATCAAATCAGAAGATTTGCAGGTATCATCATTGCATAATATCTTTGCATTCGTTCGCCTTCCAAGTTTCTCTCTGCCAGCATGTAGATACTAGGGATTGACAATTTGAGAGTTTCTCCTTTTTTCACTTCAGGAAGGTATATATACCATGTTTAGGAAGATTTTACGTCCATATGAGAAATAACTGAGTGAGAGTTATGCTCAGAGTTGGGAACGTGTTGATATTAGCTTTGGAACGACGAATCTTTAAAATTATGGTAGAAGAAATATGATTGGAATATTTAATGCTTTTCAGAGATATAGCACCCAACGACTTGATGGCAGGTATGATTAGATAACGTGCCTAGCAATTTATAAATTTACAAAGACATGGATAGGAGTTACCATGAAGATTGTTGTTGAAGCTAGATCGGATTAAAAAGAGAAGTTTTATTTAAGTGCAGAGTACTAAATTTTAACATGGTCGGATTGACTGTCTATGCATGTTCATAAAACGCGGTACAAAGTATCTGCGATTAGGATAGTCTATTTAGGTGCAAATTTGTTGGGATTAAGACAAAATATGTTTGCAGAGAGTCTTTTGTGTCTTCTAGTTTGCACGCAAGCATTTTGCCCTGCATTAATCAAATTCATATTACTGGTCTAATATTAAATCCTTTTTTTCGGCCGTCTCATATTACTGGTCTGATATTAAATTCATATTACTGGTCTGTATGGCCTCGTTATTTATTGACCGGTATGATTCCACTTTGACAAAGTATACTGTGAACCCATAAATATTCGGAAATGGGAAGCTCTGTTTGCACCTACCATGTAGTTACAGGCTTTTAAAACATAGTCTTTTGCCAATTACCAAAGATGTTTTGTCGTGACCCATATGTTCTGCATGCTTGAAACACGAGCTGCACCTTCCAAACTGCTAAGCTAGTTGGAAGAATGGCCTAGTTACTTGCACCGTACACGTATAGCTAGTTATGTATCTATATGTATGATATCTGCATACATGTATTACTGCATACATGTCCTACTGCATGCATGTCTTACTGCATACTGCATTCATATAGCTACATATATACTTAGAATGTTCTTTGCATGATATCTTTTAATTGCATAAAAATCAGAAAGTAACTGCATTTTCTATGGCATGATGTCTTTCAAATTGCATTCCTAGTTTGGAATTTGTACATGTATGAAACACATTCAGGTGAGCGATCCTAGTATAGGCTGAGCAAGAATAGAAAACTGAAATGCAGTTCCCATTGTGGGCTTAAGAAATAACAGAAAACTGACTGGAATATTGATTTTACTAAGGAGAAACCTATTAGTAATATTGCAAGCAAAGCAACTTAGGAGGTAGATGAAATAAGAATGAGTTAAGAAGCATGCTGCAGAATGGTAAGGTTATAGAGCGGCTGGCATTGTAGTTGCTTATAGGACAAAACATGTAAGATATCTTACACAATCCTTTTTCTCCTTGATTTTATTTATTATTACTACTACTTTTTTTTTACTGCTTTAAGCACATATTTCGACATGATATGTAGTTATCATGGTAAAGAGTATATGATTCTTCTCTATATAAATTTGAAGTGGAACACATGTTTGTTGGCTATTTTAAACATTAAATTGTGGGTGTATGTGTTGTTAGTATAAGTACCACTCAATTATGGTGATTCACCATGTTGATATTTGTTAAAGAATTGCACTGGATTCACATTCAAACTGCTAATGTCAGTAAATTTGCAAGTAGCATTCTCTTTGATGTTAAACAATTAAATTATTTTGTGCTTTAGCTAATGCATAAAAAACCATGCTCTTGCATGGTTTGACATCTAAATTATGATTAGCCACCTTTAGCCACTTTATTTTAGCAGTTGCGCTAGTTTGCTTTTCAATTTTATTGACCTGAAAAATTGGGGAAGGCTGAATGTTGATTGAGAGGATTAATGGAGCATTTGAAAATTACAAAAATTCCATTAAATGCATCAGATTAAAGAGACATAATAACATTATATATCATTTGTGAGAATCACATTTCTACTGGGTCAGTGGTATGTCTATGAATGGTTAGTGTAGCACAATTCTAAGTATATATGTAGCTTGGACCCGCTTATTGGGTAGTGTCCACCTGGTATTCTATCAAAATAATTCATTTTCAATAGAACGGCCGTATAATCCAACAAGAATTTTTGTTTATAGCCATCGATAAGTGTTGAATTAAGCAATTCCTTTATTTCAAAAATTTATGTTATTTTAGATCCAACACGAGTATTAGCAGTGGATACTCTCGTATGCTTTATATGTTGCTTAACCATATAAGCGTATTTGAAGTATGCTTTTCATTTAATGAAAACATGTCAAACTTTGTTTTTTCAATGATGATTGACAAACATATGTCCGAGTTATGCATTTACTTAGTGCAGCTATTTAGTATAAACTTGGTTCAGCCACTGAGTTTTAACTTCACAATTTCACTACGTGCTTGTGCAATGAGTGAATTGTTGTGTAGTCTCATTGAGTGGAACTCAATTCTCAACATTGAGCTAAACTCAGCGACAACCCTGAGTTGAACCCAACTTAAAGAACCATGCTACATAGTAAATTAAATTCTGTTTGATGTGGTATAAGGTTTTCCGCAGTTTGTAAGAACGTTTTTTTATAATTATTTTTTTACTTTTATGCTTTTCTATGCAGTGCAATTTTTTATACCTTTTTTAAAGTTAGTCCTTAAAATTAAATCATTTCATTATGACTTTAGCATTGGATCAATCTTCACAGTAACCAGGTCCCCAAAATCAGGGAAATTGCTGGTTATTGTTTGTGTATGAAAGGAAAGGAGAATGCAAGAAATGGTGCAGATGTTGTCGGGGCGGAGCTTTGAGATAGTGAACTTTGAGGTATGTGAATTTAATTATATAGGTTTGTTTTCGTGCAAGTGACCATTACTATAATATATTACGTGTTGACTTTTGCACTGCGTCATGATTGCCTTCTTGTATAGAAAATGTTCTTCACTTTCAATACTTTCATGACTGAAACTCAAATTTTTTTTAAGGTTGAGACTGAGCTGTAATGTTGTATGCATGTGCAGTTAAAATAAGTGAATAAACTAAGCTGCGGTTTTAAAAGGAATATGTTACCATGGTTTTGCAATGAATTAAACCCGTTTCTTGACTTCTGTAGGGTATATCTTTGTCAGAGTGCTCATATTAGTCGGAGTATTCATGACCACTACAAGCAACGCTTTAAAATAAATAAAGATTAGCTTTACTGGATTTATAGTTATTTCATATCTTATATCGTACGAGATCTCGGATGAAAAGTCAAAGATTTATATCATATTCACATTTTAGAATACTACAAAGTTCATGATTATCCCAAAGTATGTTGTTTTGTTTAAATTGATTCATACATGCAACCACACCGTTTATTAATCACTAATAAAAATTTTAGTTAAATTTAACTCATCATGCTTCACTCATGGTTTCTTATGCAGGATGATTAAAAGTTTTAGTATTGATGCTTTTGTTGTTAAAAATAGTTATTGCTAATGCCTTCCCATCATTTAGAATTGCTTACTACATTGGATCGTAATAACCAATAATTAGTCCATATTTCTCATACTTTACTAATGATTTACATATCAGGACCTATGATTGATGCTATTATTTAAACATCTGTTGGAATGAATGAGATGATTGGAAGTGTTTTCATTGCTTTGAAAGGGAAATTCACAGTTCTCTATTCACGAAGAGTGGAATTCACTTTTTATTACCAGTACCAGTGGAATGGGTGTATACTCTTGCGGTACTTTGTTTTGTCTATGCCATAAGGGGCTATGAAGTGCCACCTATAAAGCTACAAGTTTGCTATGGTAATAACTTATGTTGATATATTTTGGTTAATTATTTATGTTTTTGCCTTTTATCAATGAATTTGATTTATTAATCGTATATGCACATTATGTGTTCTTTAAACTTGATCCATGGTCTTGTGTATTTTCCACTCATTATTCAGTTATAATGTTATTCTGTTTGTTTTGATATTATTCCGGTATATCTATGCAGTAAAGAATTGTTGTACTTTATGCTATATAGAAGTATGGTACATGAGTAATGAATGAGAACTTAAATACATTTTATACTGCTTTTTCTTTCTTGTAAAAGCACTGTAAAAAATTGAATCTGATTATTTAAACGATTGACAACATGATACAACATTAGAACATTTCTGAGTAACGTTAATAACGTGGTGATGATGATTTGTTTGCAGATATGTTTAATTATTTTATGTCAGTACTCTACTAGCTTATAGGTTAGGTTGTAAGTCTCATTAATAATTATATTTGTATTTGCATCTTTTTAGAACAACATGCATTGATATTTTCAAATTTGTTATATTGAGGCGATGATGATTTGCATATGGAAATGTTGAATTGCTTTGTGGATTATCTATCCGTTTGTTAATCAGCTCTGAAAAAATGGATTCAGTTTGTGCATAGTTAGTAGAAGGCGCTAGAACTTGGTTATAACTTGATTATTTTTATTACTCTTATTTAAGGCTTTCAGTATGAGAGATATCTGATGAATATTATACAGTAAGTAGCGAATACGATTTTAGCTCAGAACATAAGTTGTTAATTTTTGAAAATTTAACAGATCTTTTTTTGTACATGCGTTCGCATATGCTCAAATGAATCTTATTATAGTTTCGTTTCGCATCAGTTTTACATTAACCCGTTTGGTTTGGCTTAAATAAACCGTTTTTGGCTTTTCGAAAGCCAAAATGAAAAAATTATCGCTTTCAAAATGGCAAAAAAAATAAAATCTAATTAAGTCCATTCAAATTGGAAGTAAGCTTTCTATTCGAATCTTCCCTCAGTCTGTTTGTAAGCATATCATACTAAGTTGGAGGTTTGATTGTTTTGCTTTAAATAAGTATACTAAAATTTTAATTACATTTAACATTGTAACTTACTAGTTTTTGGTTATGAGCCACGTTCAGTATTGCCCATTGTTGTCTGTGCTCTTGCCGATGACGCTGGTTTTATGCCGCTGCCAAAAATTAAAGCTTTTGCAAGCAATGCTGTAAGATTTTATTTCATGTTAGTTTACTATGTTGGGGTCGTGAATGATTTTTTTTCATTTTGTTATGGGTTAAATTTTCAGTTATTATTATTATGATGGCAATGCCATTTTTGGGACAAATTTAGACATGGTTGGGTTTGGTACCTGCATCAAGACAGAACTTTCATTTCAGTTATTATTATTATGATAACTGTATGTAACAGTATCTATTATTATGTTTTTTGTACTGAAATTAAGAAAACTACAAACCGACATTTTTTTTAAGAATTACCAAAGGAGTTTATTGCATATACCAAGTTCTATACATAGGCAACACAGGCATACCTTACACATTGTTATTTGATATATGTATTTTTATAAATATAATAACAATCACTCAATGACTCACCATATGCAAATATGTAGGATGTTGCGTAATTCGTGAAACTTGCTCACCGTTCGGGTACAGAAATGGATAATTAAAGAGAAGGTTGGCCATTGAATGATGGTGCAAACAAAACATTACTTAAGATTGAAGCCATGGAACTTAGTGCAGCTTTCAGAATATCTTGTGAACATCTAGGCTTAACAATACTTTTCACCTTATCGAGATATTCTTGAAGCTTTTTTATCCGACCCATGTAATCTTGGTCTTCCACACACAAGGTAATGGCCCTTGCAGCAGCACCTGGACCTTCAAATTGAATGGGACTAGGATTTCTATGCATGTCATCCATAAGAAACTTGAAGCTTTCCGTCTTAACAACTTGTAAGCTTTTTCTCTCAAGTCAATAGTAGCAGGATAAGAGTAGGTTTTCCAATAGGATTGGAGACTTGGCCACGCAAATACCTCTTCACAGTCATCATTGTTGTTACTAGAGTTTCGCTATATTGGAAAAATATGATTCTCAGTTGCAAAATGGTTGAAAGTTATGAGTGGCAATTGATGACAGCTAAGGTAACCTGTTGCAATGTTTAACGGGTGTTGTGTGAACTTGGATTATGTAAATTTTAGTTATAAACGATGTCTTTGTTTATGATATTGTGTTAAATAGTTTATGTAAATGATTAATGGTTATGTGATTATATAGCTTTTTATTTGAACATGCTTTTGCTACTAGTTGTTTGAAGTATATTTAAATGCAGATCATATGCATATTTGTAAATACTGTGATAGTACAGAAGGATATTAATGATGTATAAATCAAAATAACAAAAGATGGTCATGAGGCTGGTGCTGTCATTACTCTTGAAATTCAATAACAACATTTGTATATTGCTGTTGAATGTATAAAATACAAGAGCATATGATGTTGACAGCAACATGTAAACGTTGTTAAAAGTTTATAACAGCGTTTATTAACTGCTGATAAAATGGAGAGTAAACCAAATAAAATGTTTCAGAACAAAATATCAACGCTGTGATAGTTTATAACAGCAATCTTGGGAATGCTATAAAAAGTTGTTTAACATCTTATTATAAACGCTGTAGTATATAATTTTCAACAGCGTTCTTTTAATGCTGTCAAATATTATGTATCTACAACAACATGTCGTTATACAACATTTCTAACAACGCTGTTATATCATATTACAGCGTTTTTCAAACGTTGTAAAAAGCTATTTTTGGTGTAGTGATTATAGTGTTAGAACCGGGCATATAACTCGTTCACATGAATTAATGTGAATATACTATTTATTTACTTAACATATCATTTATTCATATTATACAATCTTTTATTTCATTCCTTATTTATCCTCCGTTGGGTTAATTTAATGAGATGAGTGATAAACACGCTAATTTATGGGAACATCTTCTTATGATAAGTAAAACGAGGACGCGTGGTTAGTCATCTTTCTGTAGGGTAAATCTGCCAACCTAATCTGCTACCAGTTCCTACGAAAGATTAGATTAATGTGAGATGTCCCAACATTATAGGTTATGTCGAGACGAAGGACTTGCTTCGAGATTAAGATATTAAGTGGTTGGATCCGCCTTTGGGAATATTAAGTGATTACGACTTACCACTTTCCTTATGGATTTATCCTAAATAGTACGGGAGGTAATCAGAGGATACACCCTCATAGGGTATCAAGTGATCAAAGTGCCCGTTTTTTTCTTATGAAGTGTTAAATAGACAAAATGAGTTAGGAAAATGATATCTTTGGAAGGATTCGCTTCTTATTGGATATCAAGTGATTGAGTTAGAATCGGTCCAGATATAAGTATTAAATAACCAAGGGGTTTGCCTATCCTAAAGGAAGTATTAAGTGGCTAAAAGATTTCCGTATAATGTTAGCTCGACGGTAATGAAGGGTCCACCTTGAAAAGGTCTTAAATGGCAAAGGTCTGACTATCCCGTAAATATTAAGTGATATCTTGCACTATTAGATGTGTGTGTGTTGGGTATGGGTTACGGATCTAATTATGGTTATGGATAACGTATTAAGTGACCAGATGAATCCATCTAAGGGTATTGAGTGATCATGAGGGCTCACCTCCTTCCTTACGTAATGAAGGTATTAAGGAGATCCACCCTTTTAAAAAGATACTAAGTGATCATAGGATCCGCCTCTTCCTTATAATATTGAGTAGACGATCTCGTAGCTATTATTGTTCTTCGTAAACGTATTCTTTCTTGATACTTACACTGCCAAAGTACTATAAAAGCAAGGTTTAAAATTTTATTTATAGAATTTATTGTTCTGACTCGCTCCTCATAACATGAGTTGGGATGACATTTCAGGATAATGAAGCTTGAAAGACAAAAGCGTTTACTGATGGCAGCGACATGTTATTTTATGCTTATTCTTATGTAGCCATAAAATTATATATAAGAGATTTCTTTATAAT
The DNA here is from genome assembly GCA_030737875.1 of Allium sativum. Classification (NCBI taxonomy): domain Eukaryota; kingdom Viridiplantae; phylum Streptophyta; class Magnoliopsida; order Asparagales; family Amaryllidaceae; genus Allium; species Allium sativum. The sequence continues at coordinate 51,635,908 of CM060909.1, read as the reverse complement.
TTTATCATGGTTTTATGACTTTTGTAGTCAGACAAGTTTGTGTTATCTATGATTTCAAAAATAAAAGAGTACATATTTAATATTATATTTTGATCCATCTACAGTGAGTTCTAATCGCATGATAGTTGCTTTGTACTATTTGTTTCTTTTATCACCCAACAGATTGTCTTAGACCTGTTCTAACTTTCGTTAGGTCTTTTTTGAATCGAATTTTAGACTCATTCCAATGTGGACTGTTACAGTTGGTGTTAGAGCCTAAGTTACCCTATCAATGAAGAAAAAATATATGTATAAGAGACATATATGTCATTTTGACAAAGGTTTTCAAAAGGGGGTGTGTGTGTGTGTGAAACAATGGTTAATTAGTATTAAAGATCCATGGGAAAAAACGAGCCTAGGTCCAAAGCAAACATATACAAGTAGATTTTTTTTTAAATAAGTACACGTGTACAATTCAAAGAAGATAGAAAGATTGAACAATTAATGCTCTGCCACCCAACTTTCTCATATTATATATTCTCTCGCAAACTTCAGAAAGAAACCCAAAAGAGGAACTGCAGTGATCGATAATCCCACGATTCGAAGATGCCTTTTTCTACCAGTCCAATACTGGCAAGTTGTCGTCTCTTGATCTTCCTTATAATGATTTTACATTTTTTCTATCAATTTGTTGATCATTTCTTTGTTGTGTTTTTTGTTCTGAAAAAATCTTCAACTCCTCTCCTTCCACGAATGATGAACTGTAGTCGTAATTGTAATTCGGTAGACTTCCTTTTCCAGATCCGAGCCGCTCCAGGACTTCAGGTATGATAATTCATCTTCTAGGGTAATGGTAGAATTGTTGACGTTTGATTTAGTTTTAATAGCTAGCATGATTTTTATGTTGTATTCAAAACTGAAAAATAGATGGTTGTGTGTTTCGTTTGCTCTTCCACGTAATTTGCATGTCAAATCCACATTGAATCGCCACAGTCTGTCTGCCGTCAAGAGTCTGTAGTTGATGGCTTTGTAAATAGAAAAAGCCATCTTAAGGTTGTTTGAATTGGATCAGATGTCTTCATCCCAATCTTCAGTATTGTGAATATTTCTAATGGCTTCCTAGACTGATTCAATTGAGAAGATACCATCTTTCTTCAGTTTCCATTTCCAAATTGTAATGTAACGATGGTCGGATCAAAACCACTTTTACACCAGCATAAGGAGCATGCATGACACACACATTGTTGTAAAAAAAGAAATCTCCGATGTTACATGTCTACTAACTCATATTTATGCACACCATCTCCAATTTATTTCGCAATGTAGGACTCTACAAATCCAACCCGTCATTCCCCTTAACAAAATGCGAGACAATCCTAACAGTCTCCTTTGACTCGCATCCCCTTCGAGTATTTAGAGAGCACTGCCTTGTTTGCACAGCCCAGTCCGTAACCTTCGGCTCCGATACCACTGTTATGTAACGACAGTCGCATCAAACCCCCTTACAACAGCATAGGGCGCACGTATATGAGTTGCATACCAATTCATATTTATGCACACCATCTTCAATTTATTTCGCAGTGTGGGACTCTACAAATCTTATCTGTCATTCCCCCTTAACGACATGCGAGACAACACTAACACAAATACCATGTACGAGGTTGGAGATGATAGTAATTGGCATGAGTTCTTGAGTTATAGCTTGCATGTAACTTAGGTTGCTCAAAGCCCACCTACCATTGCTTATGATTTATCAACTTTGAAATCGTAACCACTAGTACACGTTAGGGTATCCCAGCCCAGTTTAGCTATTAGGGATTTCCCGTTAAGCCACGGGTCCTTCCAATGACTGGCGGTTTTACCATCAATGAAATTTCTTTGAATAAGAATTTTAAGTGAGTCTCTACTGGCTAAAATGTGTTTTGAAATTGCGGATGCGTTGATGTCACTTTGCATCGTCCACAAATTATCTTTTACATTTATGTTCCTCATCCAATTAGCTCATAAAATGTCCGCAATGATAATTTTCCAAGTGTGTTTAAGGCCATATACCTTTTTGAGCTCTTCCAGGTTTATAAGGCCCACTACTCCTTCATTCTTTAGTCAGCAAAGAATGTTGTAACTAACTTTGTGGATTCTCTCCCCTTCCATATGAAGTTAACACAGACTGAGTTCACCTTCTCAATAGAACAGTCACAAATTTGACGCTTTTGTATTTAGAATCTCACTTTAGCTATTAATATTGTGTGGACAAGTTCAACCCTCTCAGCGAAAGAAAGGAGCTTCGAACTCCATCCATTTATATTCTCCCTGATTTAAGATACAAGTTTCCTACACTCCTTATCAGTAATAACATTAGTCAATGAAGGGACACCTAGGTACTTAACCAAAAGTGGACCTTCAGGCATCTTCAAAATGTCCGATTTTTCTTTACGGATTTTATTGAAATAGCATCTCGGCTTGTGGTTATTGACATTCAACCCAATAGCTTTCTCCAAATCAGAGAAAAACTACTTTATGGAAAAAACTGCATGTTTATCAAACTTAGTAACAATAATGAGGTCATTAGCATATAGAAGATGACGAACAAAACGATTTATTAAATCTTGCACGTGTTCACAGAAATACATGAAAGATCTCCAAGATTTTGTTTACATAAAACCATGGAAAAAACACTAGAAAACAACAAAAAATACTACTTCTTTTCTGTTGAAACAATCATGAAATCCACACAAGATTTCATTAACATTCTATTCAACAAAATAAAGTTATATTGACACTTGAAACATGCATGAAAACTTCACGAATGAAAAGTCCACAAAACTTGCACGAAACAACACGAGATCACAAAGAAAACAAGCAGAACAACCTGGGCATTTTTGATCAAGTTATCTTCAGAATCATAGAAAACTCAAAATAGAAAGCTTATAGAACATATTAAGAGCTTTCCAGATCATCCAAGATGATCGAATTCCAATAAGAAATGAAAAGAGAAAGAAAACCCTCAACCTCTTTACTGTTAATTTCAAAAAGCCTCCAAATCACCTTAAATCGCAATATTCTGTAGTTATAATCAAGAGCAGCAGGAAGAAAGGCCTCTTCTTCATAGCTTTTGAGCCTCCAAGTTCATCAATCTTCACCGAATTCACAACAAATCTTGCTGCAAATAATAGGTGAGAGTTCCCTCACACCTCTAACTTAATTCAGTTGTGTTTTGTTTGGGATTTACGTGAAATCTGAAAATTTAGTTGAATTTGTTCATACAAGTTTTTGCTGTCCATATTCTAACTGAAACCAATTTGAGCATAACTTTCTCCTTTCTAGTCGGAATCTAGAAATTTTTGAAGTTCTAGAAAGCTCATCATTCAAGCTATAACTTTGTTGTGTTGAGTTTTGTGGGATTTCGATGTTAAATTGGTGTAAAATGTGTTTTTCCTCGCTGCTCTGTCGTAGACAGCAGGCACATATTCAGGCTGAAACGAATTTGTGCATAACTTTTTCGTTTCTTATCAGGATTCGATTATTTTTGATGTTCTGGAAAGCCTGGAACATGATCTAAAAGTTTCATGTGTTATGTTTTCCATGATTCCGTAGATAACCTATTCAATTTTGTTCTTTTACATGACTGACCTGAGAATAAGTTCGACATTAGCAATTCGTTATAGCTGAAACGAAGTAGGCTTGTGGGTACAGAAAGGTTGAAAAAGGCCCCTGTGACAAGCAATCTCCCTCTGAAGCGAGAAATACTCTATTGCAATGGCAAAAAAGTAGGGTAAATGGTGATCCCCTGGTCTAATGCCACGGTTGTTGTGGATAAAACTTTTAGGACTACGATGTATTATTATAGAAATTATAGGAGTCAAAATGTATTCACGAAGTAAGTTAGTGATAGTTTTGGGAAACCCCATATAGACCATCGTATGGATGGCGAACTCCCTATTGAGTTTGTCATACGCTTTGTGGAAATTAATTTTGAGACAAATTCTTTCACCCCTTTTTTGTTGGAATGTCTAATTAATTCGTGAGTCAGTAGGGAGTATTCCGATATGTGTCTACCCTTAATGAATGTCGATTGACATTTGAAAATAAGTTAAAGGAGGAATTGAGTGATTCTGTCACACATGATCTTGCTGAGGACACACACACACACACACATGAGGAGCGTTCTGGGACGTCCATGTTTTACAGCACCCCTATCCATTCGTGAGCTACACCAATCCAAATTCAACGAGAATTTGTAGATGTTCAACCCACATATATATTATCATCTATCCAAAATTTGAGCTTGTTCCGACATCCGTGGAATAATATATTTGATGTTTAAATTTAATGGTTCGAATAAATGTCTAAATGGTGAATAATTGAGCTAAGATTTTGAAAATGTTACGAATGTCGGAACGAACTCAAATTTTAGATATATGATAATATATATGTAAATTGAACACCTACAAATTCTCGTTGGATTTATATTGGTGTAGCTCAGGAACGGATAGGGGTGCTAAAGGGATGCTGCAAAACAGGGGTACCCCGGAACGCTCCTTTATATATATATCATGCTGCAACATGCAATCGACCTATAGTCTTCAATTTTGCTTGGTTTATTAATTTTTGGAATCAACCTTAGAAATGCGTGGTTTATTTCTTGCACCAATTTACCTTTAACGAATGCTTCTTGCGCTGCTTCAACTAATTTTCTATTTAATTGGTTCCAATGCAGTTTGAAGAACTTAGAATTTCAGCTATCGAGCTCTGGACTTAAATTGTCATGGGTAGAGAATACAGCCTATCTAACTTTCTGTTTAGTTACTGGGAATGTCAGCAGATCAACCCAAACATCATTGATAACCCTCCTGTAGTTTATGTGTGGTAAGTTTTCAGAATTTACCCCATTACGTAATTCAGCGTAGCTGGCTATAGCACTCTTCAAATTCTTGAATACTTGTCACTGGCTCCCCATTAGCATTTAGAGCATTAAGCGAATTGTTGTAGTTTTTCCAATACGACATTATTGGTATAGAAAATTTCATAGCATTCATCCCTTTACGTAAGCCACTTCTCCTTGGCTTTCTGTTTGAGCTCAGCTGCATGTAATTGTAGAGCCTTTTTTCAGTTTTTCTTGCTTGATAAGATATTGGAGGAAGATCGACTAAACCTCATTTTTGCTACATCTCAATGTCTCCTTGATTTCAACTACATGTTTAGATTCAAATAATCATACTTTCACTCTCATATCATTGAAATTGGTAAGAAGAGAGGAATTGAGATGTAGCAAAAATGAGTCTTATATGTATAAATTAGTTAATTAATTTTTGATTTGCGCCTATCTTTATAGATTCCGCCTATAAATATAACTTCGACCATATTCCAAAAGGATGGACGAGACGACTATGAATTGAAAAAAAAAGCAAATATTTGCCTATACACCAATTTTTCATGAAGGGTCGTATTTGTGGACCATACCAGGGAGAATTTGACCTCAACTTACAGAAACACCCTAGAAGTTGAATACTGATTAAATTTAAACTTCTTTACCATTATGGACTCTTTAGATATACAATAGGAATGGAAACTGAAGATGAAAGGGTGGTAATTCGCAATTTAATAGGCAATAAATTAGGGGTGTAATAAATTAATGACTCATTATGGGTACTTATGGAAAAGATAAGGAAGGAATAAATAGAAAGAATCCAAATAAAAAATAAATGTCTGATAGGTTTGACAACCAATTAAAATAGACAAAATTAACATTTTATAGGTAGTAAATAAATGTGCATGGCTTTAATTAAATATGAAAGTAAAGATTTTAATAATGGAATAAGCTTCCATAGAAAGGAATACATTTATTTCTATAAAGAGGTAATTAGGTATTTTAGATAAAATAGAAAGATTTAAAGTAAAGAACAAATTTAAACCCTACCCCTTAAGAAATGATATTAATTTGAAGTTAAAAAAGGAAGAGCTCCGTCTACTAAATACTCAATTTAAAATATGTTGATTAAATTAGAAAAGTTTCTAATTTTTTATTCCTTGATATGAAACATACGTAATAAACTTGGAAGCCCTTTCCTCTAAAAGGAGGCTTTATAAATGGAAACAAAATTCTATTTTGAGGTCTAGAAATAGAAGCAATTTCAATGAAAAAACCTTTTGGAAAATAATTTGATAAAAAGGGTTTCTTTGAAAATTCCCTGAAAAGTTTGGCAGTGTCTTTAGAAAGGTTTTTAAATGAAAATCATTTGGGTTAGAAACTTTTGACGAAAAGTAAATTTAGATGGTTTTTAAAACTTTACCACAATTTGTTTGTAAAAAATTAAAAAAAAAGATTATAAATTTTAAAAGATAGGTAAAATATTTTGATAATTTGGAAGTCAAATTAGAATTAGAAAGGTTCCATTTATTAACTCCTCGAACTAAAACTTTTGTTGATTGAATTAGAAAATTTTGCAACTTCCACTATATTTTCTATGTAATATTTTTTAAAGTCTTATTCCCTAAAAAAGGCTGTATAAGTGAAAATAAAATATGTTTTGAAATTTAAAAATAAAAATACTTTAACATAAAGTTCCTTGATTTGTAAAATTCTTTTCGAAAAGATCCTTAAATAAAAATATTACAAATTGAGGATTTTTGGTAAATATGAATATGATTTCAGATATGTATCACCATTGGTTTTTAGTAAGATTGAAAAGTAACACAATCTTAAAAGTAAAGTTCCTTTAAAAACAATTTGGTGGATGATTTTAATCAATGATTTGAAAAGTTTTCATTTGCTAAACTTTTAATTTAATTAAAAAGATTCCCGCTTTGATTCCTTGATTCCTCTACTTTTCATACAATTTTTCTTAACTTATAAATATGGAGACTCGTTCTCTAAAACTCTTCAAGGGATGTATAGATAATATAACACTTATTTTGAAATGGAGAAATATGAATAAAAACGAAAGGAATGTCTATAAGGTAATGTTGAAAATAATGATCAGAGTTTAAACAGCAATAGAATTGAGATTTATGATGTAATGACCCGAAAATCCGGTCCAATTTGAGCTGACTAAATAACACAAGTCCAACCCCAATTACACTGGAAAATCAGAACATTAATAGAAAGAAGACAGAGGGTGAGAATAGATAAGATAGAAACTTAGAATAGAAGAACACAACATCAGAGTAACACGAATCTCATAGCGGAACGAATAATATATAACATATGTAACATAACTTTGAAATATACATCTGTACTTGAATATACATCATTATCAAGGTACAACACTTGCAACACAGCGGAAATAAACTATAACTATATGATCCTGAAGCCTCCTACTCCAGCTCTTCTAGTATATCTGTAAATCCCGACTACTTGACTGCCCGTACAAAATTAGGCACCCAAGAGTTTAGGGAAACAACAAATAAACTCCGGGTCAGTCATGGGACTGGTATGAGTAAAACAATTTAAAACAGTTCGAACAAGTAAACGATATCTCATAAGACCACACCGTATAACAGAACAGGTTTTTCCCTTATGAGAATCCAAAGTATCTTTATATCAAAAGCCTTTTGATATTATAATAATGTCTATCAACTACAATATAATAATCATCTAGCAGAAACGCTTTCATCTCACGTTCTACATATATGGTATACAAGCAAAACCGCAAGCACGTATTGGGTAATGGATTTCCAACTATGACAAGGTATGAAACCACCTTTCGCTAGTGTACCTCTAGAAAGGAATACACTGGGTTCAACAAGAACATCTTGCAACCCGGCCACACATGACCGACCACGCATTTCGCTTGAGTGTATCGAATGTATATCACCAACGGTTGGGATCAGCAACTGTTTCCCGAACGGGACTGCATCAACAATAGATTTTTAGAAGTAAATGAAACTCTAGATCAGGTGATTATAAACCCTACTTCGGTGCGACCGACTTAGCCATGTTGCCTGCCCGATTTCTGTCATTTACCGGATGATGAGGCTAGAAGCTACGCTTTATCATCACATCAGATTCACTTTGAATGTCACATCGTCAAATCCATCAAATCACCGATTGACGTCCTCAACCATACATTATGTGTTAGCTAAAAGAAGTTTCCTTCTCCGCTTCCACTCTTGGTACAGTTGGAGAAATCAATATACGTGATCTTCTGGAAATACTTTGTCAGACATCCGTCCATACAAGTCATCCAGGAACAGGATGAACCGAAGGCACTATTCTGTAAACAGGATAGCCCTTGCATAAATCCGTCTTCAATTTCCTCTGGCATATATGATTCGCAACGCTTACGCCAATACAGAGTGGTTCTTTGGATAATAATCCAACTGGTCTCTCCGTATTAACAACGTTAAAATGGTCAAAACTTCGATAGTCTGTGATTTAACTATCGAAGAAAAACAGGTGTGCAAACAATGATATTATTTCCAAATGGAAATTTATATCGATCAAACATCATTCAACATTTATCTCTTTATTTCATTAATTTACTTATCTCATGTTTCCCTATATTCAATATTTCTTATTTTCTAAATTTGGAAAATATACGTTATTAACAATGGAAAACATTTCCATTTCTTGTTTTCTTTATTAGAAAACATTTGTGGTTTCTTATTTGGAAAACATTTCCAAAGCTTCTTCATTGGACTTAGACAGATGTTTAAACAAACCATCGCGATGCCAACTCAAACCATTTCCTTTAATTAGTAAATTCACTTAACCATCCTTTACTATCGAACCTTAACCATTCCTTAGTTAAAAATGAAGTCAATCAAGTTGGGGTAACAGACCTTAATTGAACAACGTTTCTAACCTTGAAATAGACAAAGTTCACCCTTCTAATTCTTTAACAAACTTCCTTACGTAACTCTCTTTCAAATCTTTTCTATTCGATAATTCTTTCCTTCGATAAGGTATATTCGATAACTCTATTCAATTTATTATGTTCACTCAACTCTTTTGATTTAACTTTAACTCTATTCATTTAACTTCTATCGAATAAACTATATTCGATAACTCATTTAATTCTATTTGAATAAACTATATATTCGATTAACTCCTTTTAACTCGATTAAACTATTCATTTATAAAGATTTACTTTTAGTAACGGTTCTTCACTTTACAAATGATTTCCCTTTTTTAATTCTATTCGTAAATGGTTTTACAAATATCCCCTATTCAATCTCATTTGTAAATGGTTTACAAACATTACTCTTTCTGATTGATTTGTAAATGGTTTACAAACCTTCCTCGTTCTAATCTATTTGCTAATGGTTTTACACTATTTTCTTTTCAATCCTATTTGTAAATGGTTTACAAATATTTCCTTGTATATCTTTATTTATTCTACTCTAGTTATTTCCTTTTTCTATTCTATTTGTTTTATCAACATTTTTCCCTTTTATAAAACTTTATTCGTTTTATAAACATTTCCCCTTTTATTTACTTTCGAAATATTTCCTTTTATAAAATCTATTGATTTTATAAAATTCCTTTATTTCAATATACATTGAAATAATTCTTTTTACATCCCAGGGTCTTTTATAATATTTAAAATATCGAATAACAAGGATCGATATCATTCCAACACGCATAATCCATAACAGATTATATAACACATCATATATCACAATATATGAAAAACAGTAAAATAAATGTTGAGGAATCCAGTCGGATTCCTCCAACATGCTTCCCTGCATCCACAGATGTTAAACAATATAATATAACATCACGTTCATTTCAATATGATATATTCTGTTAAACAGAATCAATATAGAAATTCAACTAACTGACTAGCAGTTCAATCAAACAGTCAACACACATTTAATCAGCCAATATTTAACAGTTCTAAAAATACAACATGAAATTATAACTGTTCAAAGTTAGTGAGATTTACTCACATTGGACGATCATCGTTGATAACGATAACCATCACTCGATTTGATTTAGATGGACAATTTATTTTGCCACAAATTGCAATGAGCTACGATGGACTTCCAGTCAGTTCCATTGGGTAGTGTCCGTCCATACGATCCTATCGGATCCTGTTTCGTTGAATTTGGTTGACGTAAGACAAAGTTATGATGGTTACACATTTATATATGTTCTAAACTAAAATAAATAAACCAATTTATTATCCTTTTGGGCTTTAACCTTTTATATTTCCTCTTCCGGCCCACCAACCCATTTGCAGGCCCAAACCCGTTTTCAAAATCCACACCCGATTTCAATTCTTCCCCAAATGCTGAAGGAAAATCCCGTTACTCAGAGCATTTCCAACATTTGAACCCGTAAACCAAATCGCCATTTCCCCAACGTCCGACGCCTCCTCTCTCACCCATCTCTCCACGACAACCACTGAAACCACCATCATTCTACTCCTTGTTTCAGTCTCCATCATCTCATCACCACAAGATCGAACTCGACTACACCCATTAACTTTCGTTCGCACAATCCCTTATGAAAACCGCCGCCCATGGTGGATCGGAACCTCCATCAGAACAGAAAATCAGTGTGCCCCGACATTTCCTCCTTCCCCTTTGAACCACGCAAGACTAAATTTTCAGTTTGCTTCGGGAATCAAAACCCTAGCTTCCAGAACTAACGCTGTACAATTTTTCCAAGCAAACTAAACCACTCTGAACCCCTCTAAACTTACACCAACAGAAAGAGGAGCCTCATAGGAGGATGAATATACAAGTGGTTGGATTTAAGGAATTTTATTTTCATTTCTTTGATTTTAAATCTCACGCCATTTTTTTCTTTTTGCTTTGAGGATGAAATACGACAGTGCAAAAATGAGATTAGGTTTAGAAAAAGTTAAGAGGGGTATTTATAGAGGATTTATATTATTTTTATATTCAAATTCTTTATTAAATTATATTCAACTACTATTTATATTTGCCCTTTGAAATTCTTGTAATCACACATGACATCTAAAAATCACGAAAATTGGCATGCAGCTATAGTTTGACATTACGGTCCCAACGACACTGGTTTCGTCGAATTCCGACTCTGTTTGCTCACACAGCGTATTTTTAAAGATCAAATTATCAACTGTTTTTCACTCTAAAAATCCGTACGACCACATACTGACTTCAAAAATCACGGAAATTGAAATCTAGCAATAATTTGACATTTCGAATCTAACAAAATTGGTTTCGTCGAAATCTGAGGTCATATGAAAAACTGGCTATTTTTAAAGCTCTAAATGACCCATTTAAATATATAAATATATTTAAATATATAAATATATTTAAATATATAAATATATTTAAATATACTTAAATTAAATATAAATAAATTTATATTATCGTATATATATTCACAGTGGAATACCATACAACTCCAGAATAATCCTGTATGGGTTTCTAACTCGATATTCACTTCTGGGTCAACCCGATATTCGATTTATATTGAAATTCCTTTCTAAAATATAAATAATTCCTTTATAAATTATAAAGGAATTCCACAGCGACTTTTCTAAAATTTGATTTGGACATATCTCAAAATCTACACAACGGAATCCCATTTTTCTCTTCCACTAGAAAGATATACTTCACCAGCTCCCAACGTTTCTTGTTTCATAGAAATCCGATTTAAAACGGACTCTGTACATTCAGTTGAAGTTCGAATCGCCAAATTACGAACTGCAGCGCCATTTCGAGCTCGATTTTAATTATAATATAATTATACGTTCAAACTGTCGTTCAAATAATATATTCGTTATTCTACTTCAATTCTAAACTGAATTAAATATCACAGATGATCCAGTTCACACCATATCGCCATTTCAGCCAATTCTGATTATTTTAGAATTAAATATATTATTTAATTTACTATTTTAATTAAATATTCCCAGCTATTTAATTAAACCACCATTTAATCCACTATATCACTATTTACATAATTAAATAAATTAATTATAATACCTCTGCCAATGCGGGTCATTACATATGATGTATGAAAGAAGTAATAAAATAAGGTATAGGTTATCTTCATCTACTCGTAATAAAATTATAAAGTGTGTTTCTGACTATTTATGAATAAGTTGAATGTTCTGCAAAAAGAAAAAGCATTTGTGTAAAGTTTTATATGTTTTTTCTGAATTTGATAAGGACATTATTATACTTGACAAAGAAAAGGTATTTTGTCAAATAACATTAGAATTTAAACAATAAATATTACGTACTCTTTAAATGGTATAACTATTATTTTGAATGATAATTAAATTTAATATCTTTTGTGTTTAAAAAGAAAAAGTACAATTAAAAGGAAATTTTTCATAGCTCCTTTTTAAAAAAAACTAGGGATATTTCGAATGCTAATATATATATATATATGTGTGTGTGTGTGTGTGTGTGTGTGTGTGTGTGTGTGTGTGTGTGTGTGTATATGTATACATGTATATATGTATGTATTGAAAAGTTTGACTTTTATTGAATAGATTTTGGCAAATATGTTTTAATGTCATAAAGGCTTATTTTTCAGAATAAGTTTTGATGAAGGAAAATTTAAAAACAGAAATGGTTTTATTTATATTTAAAAATAAAGAAAATTTTGAATTTTGATAAGGATTTCAAGTTTTACTTTTTCAAAGACGAGATACTGAATTTGGTACTTCATGTTATAAGTACTGCAACAAATGAAGTAGCAAATGTTTATTCTCTGATTGTACAAATATATTATACTGCATTTTGTATGCGAAAACTATGGTTTTTAAAATGAACAATTTATGGAGTATACGGACAATGACTTAGGTAGAATAGACTAAGTATTTTTTATGATGTAGGATAGAAATGAAATATGCAATCTAATTTGGGTATTTGAATCAACCCCAAAATCTCAAATTGGAGAAGTTGGTAGAACACAAAGATATAAATCCATGAATGGGTTGTGTAACACCCCGAATTTCGGTTAATGCTAAAATTCACTAATTACAGAATAAATAATCTCAGATGTGAGAATTGGGGGAAACGGGCTGCGCCATTGCGTTCGTCTCGGAAAAATACGCGAAATAGAGTCCGAGTTTTCGACAATCGGAGTCCGTATGGCCCGGTTATGGCCCAATGAAGTTTACAGAAAATTCAAAGTTCATAACAGATTTAAAATTCAGGTTCAAATTTCGAAATTGGGGCCATTGGGCGCAGGAGGGAAAAATTCCCGCCTAGCTACCCAAGTCGACAGCCCTGTCGACTGGACAGTCGACTTGGCTAGGACCAAGTCGACAGCCCTGTCAACTTGGATGTCGACAGGGGGTGCTCGGCCAGTTTAACCTGGTGCACCATTTTAGGGTTTGGCTGTGTTTTGGGCTGTTCTCTAGAAGCTTCCGAGATCTGATGGTCCTAATCTAATTTAGGGTTAATCTAATGGCCTAAAACACTTGCCTAATCTATAAATACACCCTAAGCCTACCCTAATTCATACTAAAAATAGATTCAAGGGCCTCATGCCGTCAAATTAAAACTAGAAGGAGCCTCCACCAAAGTTGAGAGGAAGTTAGCATCTCAAATCAACTCTAAGCAAGTTCTAATCCACTCTAGCAACTTAATCTTCCTCATTGGAGTGCTAATTAGTTATTTGTGAGTTCCTATGCCTTTAGCAAGCAATTGCTAAACTAATTAGGATAGGATATTAGGAGGCTATGGATGTAAATGAGGATCTATGCATGTTGTGGTTGTCATATGTTATAAGTTCATATGCAAGTTTGTCTCTTTTTATGATATGACATGTTATGCAAGTTCATATGCAAGTTTATATGCAAGTTCATATGCAAGTTTGTCTCTTTTTATGATATGCATAACATATGCAAGGTTGCCTCTATGTATGACATGTTATGCAAGTTCATATGCAAGTTTATATGCAAGTTTATATGCAAGTTCATATGCAAGTTTGTCTCTTTTTATGATATGCATAACATATGCAAGGTTGCCTCTATGTATGACATGTTATGCAAGTTCATATGCAAGTTTATATGCAAGTTCATATGCAAGTTTATATGCAAGTTCATATGCAAGTTTATATGCAAGTTCATATGTAAGTTCATATGCAAGTTTATATGCAAGTTCATATGCAAGTTTGGGTTAATGATTTATGCTAGTTGGGTTTAATGTTATGATGCAAGTTGACACCTTTTAAACCCATGTAAATGCCAACGTTGTGCTAAGATTGAACCCATTACATTTATAATGAGTCTTCCCATTTATATGACATGTCATGAGAACGAATTACGTGGGAAACGATGGGGTTAATATGCATGTTAATAGAAATGTGTAAAGTTGGTATGCTTAAGCATAACATAAAATGAATGGACATAATTGGGAATTTACCTATTAAGTTAGGTCTACCCATATTATGGAGTTGGGAATTTACCTATTAAGTTAGGTCTACCCATACTATGGAATTGGGAATTTACCTATTGAGTTAGGTCTACCCATATTCTTAAAAATGTGTAATTAATTAGGGATAATTAATACAAATTATGGGGGTGATTAATTAGGTGTAATTAATCAACTAAGGCACGAGGTTGGACCCTTTTGTAGCGGAAGTCTGCCCGGAACCGACCGGCAATCCAGCAGCTACAAATGATCGGCCCAATGTGAGAGGTCTTAGTCATAAATTAAATACGTGATTAAAGTAAAGACACGAGGTTAGACCCTTTTTATGAAGGAAGTCTGCCCGGACCCAACCGGCGTATCCAGCAGTCATAAAAGATGGTCTAATGTGAGAGGTCTTTATGAGGTCATGATCTTAATTAATTAATTAAGAAACACTTAACCATATTAGCATGTAGAGGGACATGAGGGGTTAAGTGGGTGCCTTGGGTGGCATGTGGAAATCTAGTGGTTGCCTTGGGTGGCAATAGAAAATACGATTAGAATACTTAACCAAAGTGGAACATGTAATTAAAACATGATTAAAGGGTTAAGTGGTATATACTAGAAATGACAAGCTTAGGTGGGTAGCTTGTGGGGGCCCATTTCAACCAATATCCCAAACGTATCTTTGTGGGCTCGACCCAAGTCGAGGACGGGACATGCATATTGGGCTTGACTATAAGAGGCCAAAACGGGGTAGCGGTGGCAACGCAAGTCCAACGGGTTTCATATGCGTGTATGGACCCGGGCTGGTAGGTAAGACGTTGTTGCATCGTGTAGATATAAGCCGTGCACCATTTGTTGTATCGGGTTGCCACTATGGGGAGTTATACACCCCATTGTGGGGCCAGCACGGGTATCTACGGTAGGGAGCCGATCGCTTGGGAGTAGTGGGTACACCTAGTGGAGATAGGGGCAGACGGCACCTATGTAGTCAGCTAGGGGTACACGAAACTACTGGGTAAATTTTCCAAGTCCTTGGGAGGGATCAACCTTTAAGTAGGAATGACTGGTGTGGTGCAGTGTAGTAATTATCCTTGGGTGGGTAAATGCGTCTTTATCGTTATCTTAGTTCATTCTAAGTCTGATTGGCTACTGAGTGTAGTCATTTATCCCCAGTCACACCGTACCAAGTTATATCATACCCTAATTACTTTAATGATTGCATTGTTAAAGTTATAGGACTCGCTCAGACTTATGTCTGACCCCGTTGTTTTTATCTTTTTCCCAACCCTCAGGTTCTCAGAGTGGGCCCAGCACGAGTGGGCTTTGATCAGGCTGCTTTTATTACTCTCTTGGAGCTTGGACCCTAGATGTAGAGCTCAGCTTACCCTTTTCTTTTATGGCTATCAGTTCATGTATTGGGATTATGTATTTTTATTTATCAGGATGGATATTTTGTACTTGACTCTTATTATGGTTTTGTGATGTAACCAAACATGTTTTACTTTCCGCTGCAATGAAATGATGTTTTAAATTTTCAAGTATTACTTATATCTGTCTTGCTGTAATTTCTCTGTTCTATATTCACTTAAAATACTCCACCGATGTTATGGCATTCCCTTAGCGAGTGATCATAGCGGGAGTGGGGTGTTACACGCGGTATCAGAGCAAAGGTTACCGGAACAGATAAAATTTTTAGAAAACTATTTTTCTAAAAACATTTTTGGAAGAGATATTTTCAAAAACATGTCTTTAAAGAGAAAAGTTTTTGAAAGAAAAGCATAATCCCCCATAGCCGTATCTTTATCTTTCGAATTCTCCGTTTAGAATCTTTCCTTTTTCGTTTCAGCATGGCTGAGGATCTTAACTTTCCGGAGGGTGTGACGATACCAGTATGGTATAGGAGATTGATGGAGGCTAGGGCCACCACTGCGGGTCCAGCAAATGTTCCTCCACCAACCGTAGCACCCGATCTTCCTCCTCCCCCTCCTCCTCGCACGGATACTTTTGCTAAGACTTGTAAGGAATTTAAAGCTATGGGAGGGAAACCTTTTCAAGGATCTGAAACTTTTGTGGAGGCTAGAGATTGGCTTAAGGAGGTGGAAGAGTTGATAGATATCTTTGAGATGGAAGAAGGAAAGAAAGTCAAGTTAGCTGCTTGGTTAATGAAGGGAGAGGCCTCATTCTGGTGGGAGGTCACTAATGGAGAATGCCCCGTTGACTCTTGGGCGGATTTTAGGCAAAGATTTGTGGCAAAGTTTCTCTCAAGGGCGGAGGAAAACTTGTATATGGAAAGATTCTTGACTCTAAAGCAAGGAAATCTCTCAGTGAAGGAATATGTCAACAAGTTTAATCAATTGGCAAGGTTTGGCCTAGACATGGTGAATACACCGGAGAAGAAGGCTTTGAGGTTCGTGAAAGGCTTGAATGAACCGATGCATGGATTGGCTATGACTCATATCCCTATGGGGGCCACCTTTGAGAAGCTAGTTGACATGGCACTCATGCATGAAGAAGAGAAGGGTCCCAATGCTAATAAGGCACCCGAGAAGAAGGGAGATCAAAAGAGACCTCAGCAACAACAGCAAAACAAAGGTGGGAAAGGCAACGGTGGCAAGGGGAAGAAGAAGTGCTTCAATTGCGGGATACCAGGCCACATAAGCAAAGATTGTCGAAAGAAGAAGAAGACTGGCTGCTATAACTGTGGCGAAGCAGGGCATCTAGTGAAGGATTGCCCTAAGAAGGGGCAAAGGACGGGATCTACCTCAGGAGGACAGGTGCAAGCTCTTATGGCACCGGGTCAGGCTAGGGGGCAAGTACAGGCTCTCGCGGTTCCACAGATTCAGGAAAGAGGTAAAACTATTTCCGTTGAAAGTCTGGTTTTTCTATTTGATCATCCTGTCCGTACATTGTTTGATTCTGGCGCATCGCATTCGTTTATCTCATCATCATTAGTTGAGTCACTGCACTTAGACACCAGTCTGGTAGATGATCCCTTGGTTGTTTCAAACCCAATTGGGGGCTCCACTTATTTGTCTATGATATGTTTGGGTTTGAAGATTTCTATACTTAGCATTGAGTTTAGATGTGATGCTTTTGTTTTGGGCTTCACGGGATATGGGTTGATTTTGGGCATGGACTGTTTATCCAGTAATGGTGCCGTTCTAGATTGCGAAAGGAGAGTTGTTAGGCTCATGACCCGCTTGGGTAACACTCTCGAGATCTCTTGTAATCCCATGGATTCTGTTATGCTAAGTTATCTTGAATCGCTTGACGCTTCGGTCGAGAGTTTGCAATCTGTTAGAGTGGTCCGGGAATACTCAGATGTGTTTGAGGAGGTGAAGGGCATACCTCCGAAGCGGGAGATTGACTTCCGAATATATCTGGTGGATAATGCTAAACCTGTATCTTTACCAGTGTGCCACATGGCTCCTCGTGAGAGGAGGGAACTCCATAAGAAAGTAGGGGAGTTGCTTGAGAAGGGGTTCATAAGACGAAGTATATCGGAGTGGGGTGCTCCAGTAGTTTTTGCTACGAAGGCGGATGGGTCCCTCAGACTTTGTGTAGACTATAGAGAACTCAACAAGCTCACAAAGAAGAATAGACACCCATTGCCGAGGATTGATGATCTTTTCGATCAGTTGGTTGGCGCTTCAGTATTTTCTCAGTTGGACTTAGCCACGGGGTTTCTTCAGTTGAGGGTGGCTGAGGATAGCATAGACAAGACTGCCTTTAGGACTCCGGATGGTTTCTATGAGTGGCTGGTGATGCCATTTGGGTTGACGAACGCCCCTGCATACTTTGTTGATTTGATGAGTAGGGTGTTCAGGGAGTTCCTTAATAAGTTCGTGGTGGTCTTTGTGGATGATATCTTAGTATTTTCTAAGAGTGAAGAAGAGCATGCCCTACATCTTAGGGAAGTGTTGGAGACTCTTCGAGTGCATAGCCTTAACGCTAAATTCTCTAAATGTCACTTCTGGAGGAAGGAAGTGCGGTTCTTGGGGCACGTGGTCTCCAAGGAAGGGATAGCTGTGGATCCCGCGAAGGTAGTGTCCATCCAAGATTGGAAGGTTCCTAGAAATGCCACCGAAGTAAGAAGTTTCTTGGGGTTGGCGGGTTACTATAGGAAGTTTATCAAAGACTTCGCGAAGATATCAGCCCCATTAACCCGCTTAACGAAGAAGAATCTTGTTTTCACATGGGACGTAGATTGTGATGATGCGTTCCGACGGTTAAAGAGAGCTTTAACCACTGCTCCAGTTTTATTGTTGCCAGATGGGAGTAAGCCATTTGTTGTCTATACCGATGCTTGTGGGACAGGACTGGGCGTAGTCTTAATGCAAGAGGGAAGGGTAATAGCCTATGGTGGAAGGCAGTTGAGGGCACATGAGAAAAATTACCCTACCCATGATCTAGAGTTGGCTGCTATTGTTTTTGCGCTTAAGATATGGCGCCATTATCTTCTTGGTGAGAGATTCGAATTGTTCACTGACCACAAATCATTGAAGTACTTGTTTTCTCAGAAGGATTTGAATTTGAGACAGCAAAGGTGGATGGAGTTCTTAGCATCCTATGATTTCGAGATAGCGTATACCCCTGGCAAGGGTAACGTGGTGGCGGACGCCTTGAGCAGAAAAAGGTTGTCCTTGAGTCCATTGTTCGTGGAACAACGAAGCTTGGAATTTATCTCGATGTTTGATTTCAGACCTTCCATTGACTATATACCTGGTTTGCTAGCATCCTTGGAGGTCAGACCTACTCTTTTGGGGCGGATTGGAGAAGCACAGAGGGACGACCCACAGTTGGTTGAGTTGGTAGAGAAGCTCATAAGGGGGGAGTCGTCCAGCCATTTGAGTAGGTACACCCTAGACGATAGGGGGTGCTTGCGTAGAGACGGTAGACTCTGTGTACCGCAAGACGAGGGTTTGAGGAAGGCTATTCTTGATGATGCACACCGTTCTAGGATGACCATTCATCCCGGTGGGGACAAGATGTACCAAGACATGAAGCGGGTTTTCTTCTGGGCCGGTATGAAGAAAGATGTGGTCGAGTATGTCGCTCGATGCTTGGTGTGCCAACAGGTGAAAGCGGAGCAAAAGAAACCAGGTGGGTTGCTTCACCCATTGAAAGTTCCGTAATGGAAGTGGGATAGCGTCTCGATGGATTTTATTGACGGGTTACCCAGATCGAGAAAGGGTAATACGGGAATTTGGGTTGTGTAGACAGACTTACTAAAAGCGCCCATTTCATACCTGTGAAGAGCAAGAGGACTGCTCCATGGCTAGCTTCAGTATATCTTCGAGAGATAGTTCGATTGCATGGGGTACCCTCTAGCATAGTGAGTGATCGAGAACCTATCTTCACTAGCGAGTTCTGGAAAAGTTTGCAAGAAGCAGTGGGGACTCAATTATGTCTGAGCACCGCATATCATCCTCAGACGGACGGCCAGACTGAGAGGGTGAATCGTGTCCTAGAAGACCTTTTGAGGCTTTATATCTTAGATTTTGGAGGTACATGGGAAGAGCATCTTCCATTGGTGGAGTTCGCATATAATAACAGCTTTCAGTCCAATATTGGTATGGCTCCTTTCGAAGCTCTTTATGGAAGGCCTTGTCGATCACCTACATGTTGGTGGGAATCTACGGATAAGATCTTGCTTGGGCCTG
The DNA here is from genome assembly GCA_030737875.1 of Allium sativum. Taxonomy (NCBI): domain Eukaryota; kingdom Viridiplantae; phylum Streptophyta; class Magnoliopsida; order Asparagales; family Amaryllidaceae; genus Allium; species Allium sativum. The sequence continues at coordinate 51,615,953 of CM060909.1, read as the reverse complement.
ATATGGTTAGGGAGACTTCTGAGAAGATTGACTTGATTCGAAGAAGGATGAAAGCAGCGCAGGATAGGCAAAAATCTTATGCGGACAAGAGGAGGACGGATCTGGAGTTTGAGGTTGGGGACATGGTCTTTGTCAAAGTGTCTCCGTTACGAAATGTGGTTCGCTTTGGATCTGTTGGGAAGTTAGCACCAAGGTTCGTAGGGCCGTTTCCTATTAAGGAAAGGATTGGACGGATGGCATATAGAGTGGAGTTGCCCGACAGACTTAGTGGTGTACATGATGTATTCCATGTGTCACATTTGAGGAAGTGCCTACATGAGACCGCAGAGGTGGTAGAGCCGAGCTTGCTTAGAGAAGTGGAAGTAGAGCGTGATGCGACTATTCGACGAGCTCCTACTCGCATCCTTGGGTCAGAGACTAGGAAATTGAGGAATCGAGAGGTTCAACTAGTCAAAGTACAATGGGGAGAAGATGAGGGCAACGCCACTTGGGAGACGGAAGCGAAGATGCATTCATTGTACCCATTCCTTTTTGAGGGTATGTCCTTTAACTTCTCCTTTATCGTTTGTCTAGTACTTATCTTATCTTTAGTATGTCCTCTCGTTAGTACTTATGACCTTTAGATAGGGTAAACCTATGGTTGAAACATGTGTTTGAGACATGTTATGGTTGATGGATGCATGTGGATGCAAGTGTTTGCTAGTGGTTGCTCGTGGATGCATATACACACACTCTAGACACTAGATCGGCTCAATCACTTCATATTGCATATTGCATATAATTGTGTGTGGGTAGCTATATTTATGGATGTATAATGATTGTGTTATCATATGGATGATGCATTTTGGTGAATGATTGTGCACTCATGTAGATATTGTATGTGTCGATAGGGTTCTCTCGCATACATAATGGATGCATGGCACTATCATGGTTTGCATATGTTCATACATTAGATAGGGAACATATACACACACTTTTTGCATATGCTTATACATCATTAGAAATTGTTTTAAGGACAATGGATGCCCGTGTTTGATGGATTGAGTAGATGGTTGTTTGGATGGTAGGATATACATTCTCCTTAGCTTAGAGATTTCGGGGACGAAATCCTTTAAGGATGGGAGAATGTAACACCCCGAATTTCGGTTAATGCTAAAATTCACTAATTACAGAATAAATAATCTCAGATGTGAGAATTGGGGGAAACGGGCTGCGTCATTGCGTTCGTCTCGGAAAAATACGCGAAATAGAGTCCGAGTTTTCGAGAATCGGAGTCCGTATAGCCCGGTTATGGCCCAATGAAGTTTACAGAAAATTCAAAGTTCAGAAAAGATTTAAAATTCAGGTTCAAATTTCGAAATTGGGGCCATTGGGCGCAGGAGGGAAAAATTCCCGCCTAGCTACCCAAGTCGACAGCCCTGTCGACTGGGCAGTCGACTTGGCTAGGACCAAGTCGACAGCCCTGTCGACTTGGATGTCGACAGGGGGTGCTCGGCCAGTTTAACCTGGTGCACCATTTTAGGGTTTGGCTGTGTTTTGGGCTGTTCTCTAGAAGCTTCCGAGATCTGATGGTCCTAATCTAATTTAGGGTTAATCTAATGGCCTAAAACACTTGCCTAATCTATAAATATACCCTAAGCCTACCCTAATTCATACTAAAAATAGATTCAAGGGCCTCATGCCATCAAATTAAAACTAGAAGGAGCCTCCACCAAAGTTGAGAGGAAGTTAGCATCTCAAATCAACTCTAAGCAAGTTCTAATCCACTCTAGCAACTTAATCTTCCTCATTGGAGTGCTAATTAGTTATTTGTGAGTTCCTATGCCTTTAGCAAGCAATTGCTAAACTAATTAGGATAGGATATTAGGAGGCTATGGATGTAAATGAGGATCTATGCATGTTGTGGTTGTCATATGTTATAAGTTCATATGCAAGTTTGTCTCTTTTTATGATATGACATGTTATGCAAGTTCATATGCAAGTTTATATGCAAGTTCATATGCAAGTTTGTCTCTTTTTATGATATGCATAACATATGCAAGGTTGCCTCTATGTATGACATGTTATGTAAGTTCATATGCAAGTTTATATGCAAGTTTATATGCAAGTTCATATGCAAGTTTGTCTCTTTTTATGATATGCATAACATATGCAAGGTTGCCTCTATGTAAGACATGTTATGCAAGTTCATATGCAAGTTTATATGCAAGTTCATATGCAAGTTTATATGCAAGTTCATATGCAAGTTTATATGCAAGTTCATATGTAAGTTCATATGCAAGTTTATATGCAAGTTCATATGCAAGTTTGGGTTAATGATTTATGCTAGTTGGGTTTAATGTTATGATGCAAGTTGACACCTTTTAAACCCATGTAAATGCCAACGTTGTGCTAAGATTGAACCCATTACATTTATAATGAGTCTTCCCATTTATATGACATGTCATGAGAACGAATTACGTGGGAAACGATGGGGTTAATATGCATGTTAATAGAAATGTGTAAAGTTGGTATGCTTAAGCATAACATAAAATGAATGGACATAATTGGGAATTTACCTATTAAGTTAGGTCTACCCATATTATGGAGTTGGGAATTTACCTATTAAGTTAGGTCTACCCATACTATGGAATTGGGAATTTACCTATTGATTTAGGTCTACCCATATTCTTAAAAATGTGTAATTAATTAGGGATAATTAATACAAATTATGGGGGTGATTAATTAGGTGTAATTAATCAACTAAGACACGAGGTTGGACCCTTTTGTAGCGGAAGTCTGCCCGGAACCGACCGGCAATCCAACAGCTACAAATGATCGGCCCAATGTGAGAGGTCTTAGTCATAAATTAAATACGTGATTAAAGTAAAGACACGAGGTTAGACCTTTTTTATGACGGAAGTCTGCCCGGACCCAACCGGCATATCCAGCAGTCATAAAAGATGGTCTAATGTGAGAGGTCTTTATGAGGTCATGATCTTAATTAATTAATTAAGAAACACTTAACCATATTAGCATGTAGAGGGACATGAGGGGTTAAGTGGGTACCTTGGGTGGCATGTGGAAATCTAGTGGTTGCCTTGGGTGGCAATAGAAAATACGATTAGAATACTTAACCAAAGTGGAACACGTAATTAAAACATGATTAAAGGGTTAAGTGGTATATACTAGAAATGACAAGCTTAGGTGGGTAGCTTGTGGGGGCCCATTTCAACCAATATCCCAAACGTATCTTTGTGGGCTCGACCCAAGTCGAGGACGGGACACGCATATTGGGCTTGACTATAAGAGGCCAAAACGGGGTAGCGGTGGCAACGCAAGTCCAACGGGTTTCATATGCGTGTGTGGACCCGGGCTGGTAGGTAAGACGTTGTTGCATCGTGTAGATATAAGCCGTGCACCATTTGTTGTATCGGGTTGCCACTATGGGGAGTGATACACCCCATTGTGGGGCCAGCACGGGTATCTACGGTAGGGAGCCGATCGCTTGGGAGTAGTGGGTACACCTAGTGGAGATAGGGGCAGACGGCACCTATGTAGTCAGCTAGGGGTACACGAAACTACTGGGTAAATTTTCTAAGTCCTTGGGAGGGATCAACCTTTAAGTAGGAATGACTGGTGTGGTGCAGTGTAGTAATTATCCTTGGGTGGGTAAATGCATCTTTATCGTTATCTTAGTTCATTCTAAGTCTGATTGGCTACTGAGTGTAGTCATTTATCCCCAGTCACACCGTACCAAGTTATATCATACCCTAATTACTTTAATGATTGCATTGTTAAAGTTATAGGACTCGCTCAGACTTATGTCTGACCCCGTTGTTTTTATCTTTTTCCCAACCCTCAGGTTCTCAGAGTGGGCCCAGCACGAGTGGGCTTTGATCAGGCTGCTTTTATTACTCTCTTGGAGCTTGGACCCTAGATGTAGAGCTCAGCTTACCCTTTTCTTTTATGGCTATTAGTTCATGTACTGGGATTATGTATTTTTATTTATCAGGATGGATATTTTGTAATTGACTCTTATTATGGTTTTGTGATGTAACCAAACATGTTTTACTTTCCGCTGCAATGAAATGATGTTTTAAATTTTCAAGTATTACTTATATCTGTCTTGCTGTAATTTCTCTGTTCTATATTCACTTAAAATACTCCACCGATGTTATGGCATTCCCTTAGCGAGTGATCATAGCGGGAGTGGGGTGTTACACGTGGTATCAGAGCAAAGGTTACCGGAACAGATAAAATTTTTAGAAAACTATTTTTCTAAAAACATTTTTGGAAGAGATATTTTCAAAAACATGTCTTTAAAGAGAAAAGTTTTTGAAAGAAAAGCATAATCCCCCATAGCCATATCTTTATCTTTCGAATTCTTCGTTTTGAATCTTTCCTTTTTCGTTTCAGCATGGCTGAGGATCTTAACTTTCCAGAGGGTGTGACGATACCAGTATGGTATAGGAGATTGATGGAGGCTAGGGCCACCACTGCGGGTCCAGCAAATGTTCCTCCACCAACCGTAGCACCCGATCTTCCTCCTCCCCCTCCTCCTCGCACGGATACTTTTGCTAAGATTTGTAAGGAATTTAAAGCTATGGGAGGGAAACCTTTTCAAGGATCTGAAACTTTTGTGGAGGCTAGAGATTGGCTTAAGGAGGTGGAAGAGTTGATAGATATCTTTGAGATGGAAGAAGGAAAGAAAGTCAAGTTAGCTGCTTGGTTAATGAAGGGAGAGGCCTCATTCTGGTGGGAGGTCACTAATGGAGAACGCCCCGTTAACTCTTGGGCAGATTTTAGGCAAAGATTTGTGGCAAAGTTTCTCTCAATGGCGGAGGAAAACTTGTATATGGAAAGATTCTTGACTCTAAAGCAAGGAAATCTCTCAGTGAAGGAATATGTCAACAAGTTTAATCAATTGGCAAGGTTTGGCCTAGACATGGTGAATACACCGGAGAAGAAGGCTTTGAGGTTCGTGAAAGGCTTGAATGAACCAATGCATGGATTGGCTATGACTCATATCCCTATGGGGGCCACCTTTAAGAAGCTAGTTGACATGGCACTCATGCATGAAGAAGAGAAGGGTCCCAATGCTAATAAGGCACCCGAGAAGAAGGGAGATCAAAAGAGACCTCAGCAACAACAGCAAAACAAAGGTGGGAAAGGCAACGGTGGCAAGGGGAAGAAGAAGTGCTTCAATTGCGGGATACCAGGCCACATAAGCAAAGATTGTCGAAAGAAGAAGAAGACTGGCTGCTATAACTGTGGCGAAGCAGGGCATCTAGTGAAGGATTGCCCTAAGAAGGGGCAAAGGACGGGATCTACCTCAGGAGGACAGGTGCAAGCTCTTATGGCACCGGGTCAGGCTAGGGGGCAAGTACAGGCTCTCGCGGTTCCACCGATTCAGGAAAGAGGTAGAACTATTTCCGTTGAAAGTCTGGTTTTTCTATTTGATCATCCTGTCCGTACATTGTTTGATTCTGGCGCATCGCATTCGTTTATCTCATCATCATTAGTTGAGTCACTGCACTTAGACACCAGTCTGGTAGATGATCCCTTGGTTGTTTCAAACCCAATTGGGGGCTCCACTTATTTGTCCATGATATGTTTGGGTTTGAAGATTTCTATACTTAGCATTGAGTTTAGATGTGATGCTTTTGTTTTGGGCTTCACGGGCTATGGGTTGATTTTGGGCATGGACTGGTTATCCAGTAATGGTGCCGTTCTAGATTGCGAAAGGAGAGTTGTTAGGCTCATGACCCGCTTGGGTAACAATCTCGAGATCTCTTGTAATCCCATGGATTCTGTTATGCTAAGTTATCTTGAATCGCTTGACGTTTCGGTCGAGAGTTTGCAATCTGTTAGAGTGGTCCGGGAATACTCGGATGTGTTTGAGGAGGTGAAGGGCATACCTCCGAAGCGGGAGATTGACTTCCGAATATATCTGGTGGATAATGCTAAACCTGTATCTTTACCAGTGCGCCACATGGCTCCTCGTGAGAGGAGGGAACTCCATAAGCAAGTAGGGGAGTTGCTTGAGAAGGGGTTCATAAGACGAAGTATATCGGAGTGGGGTGCTCCAGTAGTTTTTGCTACGAAGGCGGATGGGTCCCTCAGACTTTGTGTAGACTATAGAGAACTCAACAAGCTCACAAAGAAGAATAGACACCCATTGCCGAGGATTGATGATCTTTTCGATCAGTTGGTTGGCGCTTCAGTATTTTCTCAGTTGGACTTAGCCACGGGGTTTCATCAGTTGAGGGTGGCTGAGGATAGCATAGACAAGACTGCCTTTAGGACTCCGGATGGTTTCTATGAGTGGCTGGTGATGCCATTTGGGTTGACGAACGCCCCTGCATACTTTGTTGATTTGATGAGTAGGGTGTTCAGGGAGTTCCTTAATAAGTTCGTGGTGGTCTTTGTGGATGATATCTTAGTATTTTCTAAGAGTGAAGAAGAGCATGCCCTACATCTTAGGGAAGTGTTGGAGACTCTTCGAGTGCATAGCCTTAACGCTAAATTCTCTAAATGTCACTTCTGGAGGAAGGAAGTGCGGTTCTTGGGGCACGTGGTCTCCAAGGAAGGGATAGCTGTGGATCCCGCGAAGGTAGTGTCCATCCAAGATTGGAAGGTTCCTAGAAATGCTACCGAAGTAAGAAGTTTCTTGGGGTTGGCGGGTTACTATAGGAAGTTTATCAAAGACTTCGCGAAGATATCAGCCCCATTAACCCGCTTAACGAAGAAGAATCTTGTTTTCACATAGGACGTAGATTGTGATGATGCGTTCCGACGGTTAAAGAGAGCTTTAACCACTGCTCCAGTTTGAGTGTTGCCAGATGGGAGTAAGCCATTTGTTGTCTATACCGATGCTTGTGGGACAGGACTGGGCGCAGTCTTAATGCAAGAGGGAAGGGTAATAGCCTATGGTGGAAGGCAGTTGAGGGCACATGAGAAAAATTACCCTACCCATGATCTAGAGTTGGCTGCTATTGTTTTTGCGCTTAAGATTTGGCGCCATTATCTTCTTGGTGAGAGATTCGAATTGTTCACTGACCACAAATCATTGAAGTACTTGTTTTCTCAGAAGGATTTGAATTTGAGACAGCAAAGGTGGATGGAGTTCTTAGCATCCTATGATTTCGAGATAGCGTATACCCCTGGCAAGGGTAACGTGGTGGCGGACGCCTTGAGCAGAAAAAGGTTGTCCTTGAGTCCATTGTTCGTGGAACAACGAAGCTTGGAATTTATCTCGATGTTTGATTTCAGACCTTCCATTGACTATATACCTGGTTTGCTAGCATCCTTGGAGGTCACACCTACTCTTTTGGGGCGGATTGGAGAAGCACAGAGGGACGACCCACAGTTGGTTGAGTTGGTAGAGAAGCTCATAAGGGGGGAGTCGTCTAGCCATTTGAGTAGGTACACCCTAGACGATAGGGGGTGCTTGCGTAGAGACGGTAGACTCTGTGTACCGCAAGACGAGGGTTTGAGGAAGGCTATTCTTGATGATGCACACCGTTCTAGGATGACCATTCATCCCGGTGGGGACAAGATGTACCAAGACATGAAGCGGGTTTTCTTCTGGGCCGGTATGAAGAAAGATGTGGCCGAGTATGTCGCTCGATGCTTGGTGTGCCAACAGGTGAAAGTGGAGCAAAAGAAACCAGGTGGGTTGCTTCACCCATTGGAAGTTCCGCAATGGAAGTGGGATAGCGTCTCGATGGATTTTATTGACGGGTTACCCAGATCGAGAAAGGGTAATACGGGAATTTGGGTTGTGGTAGACAGACTTACTAAAAGCGCCCATTTCATACCTGTGAAGAGCAAGAGGACTGCTCCATGGCTAGCTTCAGTATATCTTCGAGAGATAGTTCGATTGCATGGGGTACCCTCTAGCATAGTGAGTGATCGAGATCCTATCTTCACTAGCGAGTTCTGGAAAAGTTTGCAAGAAGCAGTGGGGACTCAATTATGTCTGAGCACCGCATATCATCCTCAGACGGACGGCCAGACTGAGAGGGTGAATCGTGTCCTAGAAGACCTTTTGAGGCTTTGTATCTTAGATTTTGGAGGTACATGGGAAGAGCATCTTCCATTGGTGGAGTTCGCATATAATAACAGCTTTCAGTCCAGTATTGGTATGGCTCCTTTCGAAGCTCTTTATGGAAGGCCTTGTCGATCACCTACATGTTGGTGGGAATCTACGAATAAGATCTTGCTTGGGCCTGATATGGTTAGGGAGACTTCTGAGAAGATTGACTTGATTCGAAGAAGGATGAAAGCAGCGCAGGATAGGCAAAAATCTTATGCGGACAAGAGGAGGACGGATCTGGAGTTTGAGGTTGGGGACATGGTCTTTGTCAAAGTGTCTCCGTTACGAAATGTGGTTCGCTTTGGATCTGTTGGGAAGTTAGCACCAAGGTTCGTAGGGCCGTTTCCTATTAAGGAAAGGATTGGACGGATGGCATATAGAGTGGAGTTGCCCGACAGACTTAGTGGTGTACATGATGTATTCCATGTGTCACATTTGAGGAAGTGCCTACATGAGACCGCAGAGGTGGTAGAGCCGAGCTTGCTTAGAGAAGTGGAAGTAGAGCGTGATGCGACTATTCGACGAGCTCCTACTCGCATCCTTGGGTCAGAGACTAGGAAATTGAGGAATCGAGAGGTTCAACTAGTCAAAGTACAATGGGGAGAAGATGAGGGCAACGCCACTTGGGAGACGGAAGCGAAGATGCATTCATTGTACCCATTCCTTTTTGAGGGTATGTCCTTTAACTTCTCCTTTATCGTTTGTCTAGTACTTATCTTATCTTTAGTATGTCCTCTCGTTAGTACTTATGACCTTTAGATAGGGTAAACCTATGGTTGAAACATGTGTTTGAGACATGTTATGGTTGATGGATGCATGTGGATGCAAGTGTTTGCTAGTGGCTGCTCGTGGATGCATATACACACACTCTAGACACTAGATCGGCTCAATCACTTCATATTGCATATTGCATATAATTGTGTGTGGGTAGCTATATTTATGGATGTATAATGATTGTGTTATCATATGGATGATGCATTTTGGTGAATGATTGTGCACTCATGTAGATATTGTATGTGTCGATAGGGTTCTCTCGCATACATAATGGATGCATGGCACTATCATGGTTTGCATATGTTCATACATTAGATAGGGAACATATACACACACTTTTTGCATATGCTCATACATCATTAGAAATTGTTTTAAGGACAATGGATGCCCGTGTTTGATGGATTGAGTAGATGGTTGTTTGGATGGTAGGATATACATTCTCCTTAGCTTAGAGATTTCGGGGACGAAATCCTTTAAGGAGGGGAGAATGTAACACCCTGAATTTCGGTTAATGCTAAAATTCACTAATTACAGAATAAATAATCTCAGATGTGAGAATTGGGGGAAACGGGCTGCGTCATTGCGTTTGTCACGGAAAAATACGCGAAATAGAGTCTGAGTTTTCGACAATCGGAGTCCGTATGGCCCGGTTATGGCCCAATGAAGTTTACATAAAATTCAAAGTTCAGAACAGATTTAAAATTCAGGTTCAAATTTCGAAATTGGGGCCATTGGGCGCAGGAGGGAAAAATTCCCGCCTAGCTACCCAAGTCGACAGCCCTGTCGACTGGGCAGTCGACTTGGCTAGGACCAAGTCGACAGCCCTGTCGACTTGGATGTCGACAGGGGGTGCTCGGCCAGTTTAACCTAGTGCACCATTTTAGGGTTTGGCTGTGTTTTGGGCTGTTCTCTAGAAGCTTCCGAGATCTGATGGTCCTAATCTAATTTAGGGTTAATCTAATGGCCTAAAACACTTGCCTAATCTATAAATACACCCTAAGCCTACCCTAATTCATACTAAAAATAGATTCAAGGGCCTCATGCCGTCAAATTAAAACTAGAAGGAGCCTCCACCAAAGTTGAGAGAAAGATAGCATCTCAAATCAACTCTAAGCAAGTTCTAATCCACTCTAGCAACTTAATCTTCCTCATTGGAGTGCTAATTAGTTATTTGTGAGTTCCTATCCCTTTAGCAAGCAATTGCTAAACTAATTAGTATAGGATATTAGGAGGCTATGGATGTAAATGAGGATCTATGCATGTTGTGGTTGTCATATGTTATAAGTTCATATGCAAGTTTGTCTCTTTTTATGATATGACATGTTATGCAAGTTCATATGCAAGTTTATATGCAAGTTCATATGCAAGTTTGTCTCTTTTTATGATATGCATAACATATGCAAGGTTGCCTCTATATATGACATGTTATGCAAGTTCATATGCAAGTTTATATGCAAGTTTATATGCAAGTTCATATGCAAGTTTGTCTCTTTTTATGATATGCATAACATATGCAAGGTTGCCTCTATGTATGACATGTTATGCAAGTTTATATGCAAGTTCATATGCAAGTTTATATGCAAGTTCATATGCAAGTTTATATGCAAGTTCATATGTAAGTTCATATGCAAGTTTATATGCAAGTTCATATGCAAGTTTGGGTTAATGATTTATGCTAGTTGGGTTTAATGTTATGATGCAAGTTGACACCTTTTAAACCCATGTAAATGCCAACGTTGTGCTAAGATTGAACCCATTACATTTATAATGAGTCTTCCCATTTATATGACATGTCATGAGAACGAATTACGTGGGAAACGATGGGGTTAATATGCATGTTAATAGAAATGTGTAAAGTTGGTATGCTTAAGCATAACATAAAATGAATGGACATAATTGGGAATTTACCTATTAAGTTAGGTCTGCCCATATTATGGAGCTGGGAATTTACCTATTAAGTTAGGTCTACCCATACTATGGAATTGGGAATTTACCTATTGATTTAGGTCTACCCATATTCTTAAAAATGTGTAATTAATTAGGGATAATTAATACAAATTATGGGGGTGATTAATTAGGTGTAATTAATCAACTAAGACACGAGGTTGGACCCTTTTGTAGCGGAAGTCTGCCCGCAACCGACCGGCAATCCAGCAGCTACAAATGATCGGCCCAATGTGAGAGGTCTTAGTCATAAATTAAATACGTGATTAAAGTAAAGACACGAGGTTAGACCCTTTTTATGACGGAAGTCTGCCCGGACCCAACCGGCATATCCAGCAGTCATAAAAGATGGTCTAATGTGAGAGGTCTTTATGAGGTCATGATCTTAATTAATTAATTAAGAAACACTTAACCATATTAGCATGTAGAGGGACATGAGGGGTTAAGTGGGTACCTTGGGTGGCATGTGGAAATCTAGTGGTTGCCTTGGGTGGCAATAGAAAATACGATTAGAATACTTAACCAAAGTGGAACATGTAATTAAAACATGATTAAAGGGTTAAGTGGTATATACTAGAAATGACAAGCTTAGGTGGGTAGCTTGTGGGGGCCCATTTCAACCAATATCCCAAACGTATCTTTGTGGGCTCGACCCAAGTCGAGGACGGGACACGCATATTGGGCTTGACTATAAGAGGCCAAAACGGGGTAGCGGTGGCAACGCAAGTCCAACGGGTTTCATATGCGTGTGTGGACCCGGGCTGGTAGGTAAGACGTTGTTGCATCGTGTAGATATAAGCCGTGCACCATTTGTTGTATCGGGTTGCCACTATGGGGAGTGATACACCCCATTGTGGGGCCAGCACGGGTATCTACGGTAGGGAGCCGATCGCTTGGGAGTAGTGGGTACACCTAGTGGAGATAGGGGCAGACGGCACCTATGTAGTCAGCTAGGGGTACACGAAACTACTGGATAATTTTTCTAAGTCCTTGGGAGGGATCAACCTTTAAGTAGGAATGACTGGTGTGGTGCAGTGTAGTAATTATCCTTGGGTGGGTAAATGCGTCTTTATCGTTATCTTAGTTCATTCTAAGTCTGATTGGCTACTGAGTGTAGTCATTTATCCCCAGTCACACCGTACCAAGTTATATCATACCCTAATTACTTTAATGATTGCATTGTTAAAGTTATAGGACTCACTCAGACTTATGTCTGACCCCGTTGTTTTTATCTTTTTCCCAACCCTTAGGTTCTCAGAGTGGGCCCAACACGAGTGGGCTTTGATCAGGCTGCTTTTATTACTCTCTTGGAGCTTGGACCCTAGATGTAGAGCTCAGCTTACCCTTTTCTTTTATGGCTATCAGTTCATGTATTGGGATTATGTATTTTTATTTATCAGGATGGATATTTTGTACTTGACTCTTATTATGGTTTTGTGATGTAACCAAACATGTTTTACTTTCCGCTGCAATGAAATGATGTTTTAAATTTTCAAGTATTACTTATATCTGTCTTGCTGTAATTTCTCTGTTCTATATTCACTTAAAATACTCCACCGATGTTATGGCATTCCCTTAGCGAGTGATCATAGCGGGAGTGGGGTGTTACAGGTTGTAAGTTAAATTGCCTTAAATAGCTTAGAAATTTGTATACGCATATGATTGCACTAGCGACTAGATAAATTTATATAAATATAGCATAAATAATGATAAGAATTTATAGATAGTAATTACAAATTTAAAAAGCGATGAGTCTGTAATTAATGATAGGGAAAAAAGGATACTAACGAGGACAAATTAATGAAATTCATTTTTTGGCATTTACGGATGGTATCTAACTGATGAAGATATCCTGAAATCTACATAAGGAAAACACGATTAAAAAAGATAAATGAGATAATCCCAAATTTTAATAAATCAGATGAAGAAAGGGATGGACAACATTAAAAGAAAGGATAATTTAGAAAATTGGCAATAACGGAATGATATATTTAGAATATCCATTTTAGTTCAATAAATGATATTATAGCTTCAACACCATTTATATCGTTTGGTCATAAAAGATAGCTTCTAGGGAATGTTTCTTTATATTTTAAGGTTGTAATCGCTAATTGTCTCTCTTAATTATTAAATAAAAGTAGTGTAAGAAACATAGCCCTATTTGTGCATGTGTCTACTGGGATTTAAAACCACAATATACATATATATAGGAAAGTACGCAAAATAAGGAAGTTTTATAGGGATACTTAACTAACGACAAACCATAAATAGAACTGTGTACGTTACTGAGGATTTCAATCCTAAAAAACATTTTGGAAAGAATGGAATGTCTGCCCACAGGAAAAAGGGATTAAATGCATGAGGTTGTTCAAAGTATTTTCAATTGAGCAAGTAAGAAAAAGAATGTTGTATAATTCTTCGTTAGAAACCTTATGACTGCAGCTTCTCATGTTCGCTTTCATGGAGTCGCAGTTAACATTCTTTCAGGTATGGACCTTTGGTTTACTAATAAATTTGAAGGAGTTAGCCAGTAGTCTTAGAACAGAGCTTTAGGAATTTGTTATATTTTAGGACAGCTCATCATCTAAAGACTAACATATTGAAAGAATAGATGAAACTTGGAGGATACATGGAAGAGCATGCATCATGAATTTTTAAAGACATTAGGAGCAGTACTTATTTTTTTTGGATTAGCATGGTCACCATTTGTCAATTGGTGTGATACTCTTGAAGCATTTTATGGAGACCATACAAATCGCCAAACTGATGATAGAAAGCCATCAACAAATTTCTACTCAAACCAACATTGTGTCAACTGACTTTAGAAAAAGTTGAAATTGATTAGGCAGCTACTGAAGGTTGTTAGACTTGGGTAATCGAAAAAGTTGGCACCGGCCTCATTGGTCGTACCCAATATTAGAAAAATAAGAAAACTTACTAGTTGGTTGTCGTGCATGACGCTTTTACGTATTTTGTATTTAGTAAGATACCTTCACAATATAGCAACTATAGGTAGAGCCTGTTCAACATGAGGGATTAAGACGGAGTCATGGGCATCTCTTTCCACTACAGACATTATGGAGCATGGAACTACGAGAATCTGCGTAAAGAATCAGACTGGCTCGAGTACATTGAGGAGAAACATGAAAAAAGAAAATTATTCTAAGTTTTTCTCTGGTAATCTTTTTTATTTAAAATTAGGATTCGGTTGTATCGTGGTTGCTAGATCGGATGGCAGGTGATAGCTACCACACTATTTCACTAAACAATGTGCACTCACGTATAATAGTTTTATGCATAATAGAGTTTTCCATACATACTTGCATCACAATTACACTTTTATGTTAGGGTTGAGTTCATTTAGAATGTCTGCAATGCATAATCACACTACAAAATTGGCTGGGTAGATGGATGCAATTTTGAGATGGGTTGTTGGCCCAATGAAAGATGTCAAATACGAAATCCTTTTTAAGGGAAGAGAATGCAACGTCATGTGAACTCAACCCTAAACAGACATAGGAAAATATAATAATAATAACTAATTAATAAAAAGATCAGATACAAAAATTTTACAAAAAACAAAACAAGACCACTGTTGACGTGGGAAATTGGTTATTCGCACACGTCAACGTCCGAGTGTAAGTTTAATCGTAAACTTATAATCTGAATATCCAAAGACAGTGAAATGTAAAGGGAACACATAGCTTTTATAGTGATTCGGTACTAACGTCTACGTTCGTTCCATAGTAATCATTCATCCCAATACTGTCGATTACATAGCTTGTACAAGTTCGGACAATTTGTTTATACAAAGTTGTACAAATGAATAACAAATAACTTGTTAATTCATAACTTTGACAAAAATGCCCTTCTTCTACGTTGAATCAAAATGTGAGTCAATGTCCAAAAGTAAGAAAATATGTCCAAAAGCATGGCAAAAGTTCAATTGAATGCCCAAAAATTGTAGACAAACATTTATGTAACATTTAGAAATTCTGGCAATGTCCAATAACCATGAAGATCATGATGGCATCATGGGCCATGGCAGCCATTAATGGTGTTTGAGAGCTCTTATTCCGTATGCCGAAGTGTAGTAGAAGTCCAAAAAAGTCAACCCTTAAGGTATGTGAGTTTTGGAGGCATCAGTACGAATTTCATATCCCAAGGGGATGCGAAATTCGCATCCCGAAAACTTAGCCAAAAAATTAAGTTGAAGCCAAAAAATCATATCCCGATGATGTGTAAATTCGAATCACACAAAACAGCTGAGCACGCTGTGTTAATCAGGCAAAAAAACCTGATCCGCACGTGAAAAACCGCCTTGCCAAATTCCCTTGGAAAATACCAACTTCGAATCCCATGCCAACATCCAGAAAATCGTATCACGAATCTCCAGCGCACGCACGTGGAATTTAGTATTCAGGTCGTGTTGCTCAGGAGATTTTCGCATCATCAAAAATTGTATTCGTTCCTTTGCCACTTTTCCTATCTGCTTTCCATGATGCGAACCCGGGGAATTCGCATCCCAGCCTAAGTCGATCAATGATTTTCGAGTTGCCAAATTCGCTTGGCAAAATCGCAACCATGCCAAGTCATTTTTCCAAAATACGTATCCTCGATACAGATACGAATATCTGAGGTGAAATCATGATGCGCTCTAAGGGAAATTTCACATCTCGGCCGGATGCGAAATTTGAGGGATGCAAACCCTTGAATCCAAGCCAAATCCGAGTTTTGCCGAGCCTGGCACACACACGTGAAAATCTGAGTGTTCACCGTGTCGATCACCTGAAAATGATGTGCTAGATTCACCAAATTACCAAATGCCTAATTTTGATATCGTGAGTTGCACAAGTCATTTCTAGTAATTGTGTCATGCCGATCAGCTGTTTTTGAGTGCGCGAAAGCTGAATTTGCCAAAATTCATATATTTTTCATAATGAGTTTTGCCATGTGATCAGACCGATACGCTCAAGGATTTTGACCCGAGTCGATCACGTGTTTTTACCACGCCGGATTTTCCAAGTTTATTAACGACGATTTCGCGAATCGACGCTATTTTCGACCTTTTTCGAACACGTCGCGACTTCGACCAAATTGCTTTGTGTTTTCTGATGACGTTCTCGAGACTTGAGCGCGTCGGAAACCATAATCTTAACGTGTGACTGCTTTGTCAGAAAGTTGATCAACACTTTGCACTTTATAACGTATCTTTCTTGATCGAAAAAAGATGTTTTTTGCGAGAAAACCCGAAATTCGAAAACAAAAGCCAGGAGAAGTCTGAAGCGAACATCTATAACAAAAAAACCAAAGAGCCACGATCACGTCAGATCGTATTAATCAGAAAACCAAAGCCAATAAACTAGAAATCCGCGATCGCACTAGATCGTATTAACCATAAAACCAGAAAGCCTGAAATCTAATGAAAGCCGACAATCGCTTCAGGTCACTTCTTGAGGGATAACCAGATAACCAAACAACCAAAATAACCAGAGTAACTAGAATAACCAGATGAGTTCGAGGCGGCCTTGCCAGGGCAAGACCAAAAATAACCAGAATAGTCCAAGGTGGTCTTGCCAGGGCAAGACGACCAAGGAAAGCCAGAGAAGTCGAAGACGGCCTTGCCGGAGCAAGACGACCAAGGATAAGCCAGAATCTGTGGGTCAGAGTCCTTAAAGTTTGCAATCTGTAACACCCCACATCCTTTAGTGTCACTCACAAAGGGAATGCACTAAGTTCTGTGGAGCATTTAGGATAAAAGATGCAGATAAATTATAAGACAGACAAAATTAAAACAGCGGAAAATAAAACTTTACTTTATTGATAAAATAGTTTGTACAACAATTGTTTTCCAATGTCAGAGTATCATCTGTCTTACAAAATAAAGAAGCATAAAATAACATTTACATTCCCCAATGTAGCATAAGCCAGCCATAACAGCAGAAAAAGAGAGTCCAAAGCACTTTGTCAAAGAATCTTCGAGCTTGGGAAGAGTGACGGTCCAATCTAACCAGAGCTATACTATTCCCTCCTTAACTTCCTGGGGGGCAACGGAAGAAAAGAAGACGAAAGGAAACTGGGTCAGACATAAAGTCTGGTAAGTTCAGTTACTTCTAGCATGTGAACAAGGAAAAACAACACGACATGAATTAACCGAATACAAGACAATACCATGATGATAGGGCCAACAAGATAGGATAAGATTAACACAAGATATGCTAAGACAAGATAAAATGGATATGCTTTAATACTTTCTCCGCTTCGCTATTAACCTGTTATTATGGTTTCTATGTCTCTGCACCACCTATCTAGTGTCCCAACTAGTAATCTGTCTAAAATGATAACGCGATCCCAATCCCAGTAACTGTGGTTGCCTTTAGGCGTACATTTATTATTTATTACCTAGATCTAATCTAGGGTTTTATATCAAAGTGCTTCCTAGATTCCACTCGGGTTTACGCGGCTTATCTAATGCTTCACAGATTCAGGGTTTATGCCACCTAGGTCTAACTAGGGATTACGCTACCTATCAAACGATGCCCCTAGTCTAGGACACACTACCTAGAGCGGTATATGTTCCTAGACTTTCCCCACGTATGTGTCGCGAATTGTTTATCGCTGTCTAGGTGCACATGTCCTGAATTGTGCGACCCGAGTCCCGTGGTAGGGCTGCTCTAGAAACACGGAACTCGGTCGGGAGCTTTCAGATATCTGCCGGTGCAAATACTAAGGTCTGTTTTTCCAGTGGCTTTGGTCCCACTCGACCCCTCTCTCAACTAATGAAAGGCACACCTTGAAAAATGAGAACTATACGCAGGCCCTCTATGCCCCCACTAACCTATGACCATCCTCACCCATAACTAGATAGCAAGTATATGGTCTTTTGGAGTTCTCTGCCTTTCCGCTTTACATATCTCGATTGACTCAAGATGGTAGGTAGACGACGAGTCGCTATCACAGGGCTACTGGTCTCGCCGAATCACGCTGGTCCATCCTAGTCTTTAGGTTGCCATATATTGCAACCAAGGCATACCCTTGGTCCTTCTCACGCAGACCTTAACCTCTGTGAGCCCAGGCGGATCATCTGCATTCTTACAGAGGGATACCAAGAGTACCCTTACGTCCCTTCGAAGCCTCGGGCTTCGTAACCCAATTCGTTGGTGCCTTCTTTAAGATCAGATGGACGATCGCTCCTCTTCGTGTTATACTAAGGATTACCACTTAGTTTTTCTAACTAAGGCTTACCACTTAGTGTATTGAATCGTAGTTTTCTTAACTAAGGTTTACTACTTAGCCCTTTTTAACTAAGGTATAATACTTAGTTCTCTTTCTCGTCAAGTTGGATTGGTTAAGTGTCATTAGTCGATACAAGTTAACTTAACCTATTCATTTGTCATGTTAAACTGGTTAAGTGTTACCAGTAATTCACGTTGACTTAGCCCTACCAGCATCAAGTTATATTGGTTAAGTATTTACTTAACCCTACCCATTCATCTTGTATTGGTTAAGTGTTCCTTTTTAACTTAACCTTGCCTATCTGTTTTAACTAACATGTTATAACGGTTAAGTGTTCCCTTAGTTAACTTAACCCTAACATTGGTTTAATTAACATGTTCTAATGGTTAAGTATTGTCCTTTCATGTTTTTAACTTAACCCTATTCATTTATCACACTCTGATGGTTAAGTGTTCAAGCTTACTTAACCCTACGGTCTAGTCCAGCTAACATATTAAATTGGCTAAGTGTATTAAATTTACTTAACCCCAACCTCTAGTCTAGTTAGCATGTTAAATTGGCTAAGTGTATTAACTTTACTTAACCCCCCACTTTCTAGTTTGGTTAACATATTAAATTGGCTAAGTGTTTTTCTTAGTTACTTAACCTCTACAAATCTTGTCTTGTTACCATGTTAAGTTGGTTAAGTGTTCTAGTTAACTTAACCCTATCGTTCTAACTTAACTGTGTTAAGTTGGTTAAGTGTTCCTATGGACTTAACCCTCCCATTCTAGCTTAACTGTGTTAAGTTGGTTAAGTGTTCTTATGGACTTAACCCTCCCATTCTAGCTTAACTTTAATTGTCTTATTAAAGCACCAGCCACTCACATTAGACATGTATTGTTGTGGCTGCCGGTATGCCGGTTGGTTCCGGGCAGTCTTACGCCACAACTCAGTCTAACCTCGGGCCTTTATCGGGCTCAATGCCTTAACCTCCCACATTGGATAGGTATTGTTTTGATCACTGGACAGTCGGGCGGGTCCGGGCAGGTTTACATCACAACTCAATCCATCCTCGGGTTAAGCATGTTCGTATTGTCTAAATTTACTTTTCTCATTTATGATAAATTCTATAAGTAAATTTTCCCTAATTTACCTCCATTATTACACTTTTAATGTACATTGTCAACATTTATTATTATGGCCTATTTTCCCTATATATCATATTTATAGTTTTTGGTATGTAAATTATACCAAATTAAGTGTCACTAACCATGATTATTCTAAACATGACAATTACTCACAATCATGACTATATTCAAAATTTGTGTTAATATACTTATTATGCCAAATTAACTTTAATTGACCCAATTTTGATTTAACATCCTAATTTACAGTTTATGGCAAGACTAGAATTATTATTCTAGTTTACGCCTAAAACTTAGCTTACTTGCCAATACTAAATTTAATATGTCAAATTACATATTCCATAATTCATGTCAAATTTTCAAATTTGCGTTCTAATAAACATGCCATAATACATGTTCTAAATTATGTCAATCATAATTATGTTCATGTTGCACATTATGCCAATTTCCAAGTTTACAACCATGTTTAAGTCAAATTTATGATTTGCCCAAATCGTATTCCCATCGTTCGTGTAATCGTGATTTCATCCTAGATTATAGATAAATCTAGATTCGTGGATAAAAAGGGAATGAACCAAAATGCCATGAAATGATAGACACAATGACTGGCAGAAGATGATAATTCACTAATCACAGATCTAACAAATTACACTGAATAAATTGATTAAAGCATCGAAGGCCTATAGATCTGATAATATTATGACATAAAAAGGGTTGAACAAATAACATAGGTTCAAGTATATGGGTAGATCTAACTTAATAGATAAATTCCCATAATCAAGATCCAAGGATAATTAAGAATAAACTGAATAGATAATCAAGTTTAGATCCAATCTCATAGTCATAATCCTAGGCAATAATATCATGTTCATGAATCATAGGTAATTATCCACTATTGTCCTTGTCATAGTCATAGGCATTGGTTTATGCCCCTAGTCAAAGGCTTATGTTCATAGTCAAAGGCTTATGGTTTCAAAGGCCACAGTTCCATAGTCATAATCTTAAGCATTGGCAATTTAGTCACAATGTGTTCTAGGCCATAATCAAGAATCAGATCCAAAGTCATAAACAAGCACAGATTCAATGAAATGATAAGGCATATTTCTTATATTCTTTTAATTTCATGTCACAAATAGAAAAGGCGTTCATATCTAAAAAGTAACCGACTTACATTGATTGGATCTAGAAAAGAATAGAAAGATAGCATTGCTTGAATCCGTTGAATCTTTACTTGAATCCTAACTTGTTTTGAATCTTCTCTTGACAAACTTGAGCAGCATATCCTCGTCTTGATTTATATTTTATTTTAATTTATTTATTTATTTAGATTTAGAGGAAGAAGAAGAAGCCATGTCCATCAAGAATTTGTGCAGCATAAGGTTAGAAAAGAATGGTGCAAAGAGAAGGAGACTAGGGGGTTGTTTATATAGGATTGCAAGTTAGTTTGAGCTGTCGATGAAGCCAAGGTTAATCAAAGCCATTTGTTCTAAAGAGAAGCCAATTATGTTCACAATTACTTTCTTAATGTACATTATTAACATTTATTATTAAATTTGTATGCACATTAGGTACGTCCCCCCTTTACACATTTATTATTAAATTTGTATGCACATTAGATACATCTCCCCTTTACACATTTATTATTAAATTTGTATGCACATTAGATACATCTCCCCTTTACAAATTTATTATTAAATTTGTATGCACATTAGATACATCTCCCCTTTACACATTTATTATATTAAGCATTGGTTATTCTTAAATTAGTAACTTTAGTGTTAACAGAAATACGGGGTGTTACATTCTCCCCTCCTTAAAGGATTTCGACCCCGAAATCTTCAAGTCAAGAAGAATGTAAATCCTACCATACAATCATCCATCTACTCAACCATCAAACACAGGCATCCATTGTCCTTAAAGACTTCTAATGCTTGTATGTTCATATGCATAGTGTGTGTACATGTCTTTATCTAATGCAAAATCAGGCGGTCTACTGATTCA
Source organism: Allium sativum (assembly GCA_030737875.1). Taxonomy (NCBI): domain Eukaryota; kingdom Viridiplantae; phylum Streptophyta; class Magnoliopsida; order Asparagales; family Amaryllidaceae; genus Allium; species Allium sativum. The sequence continues at coordinate 51,594,791 of CM060909.1, read as the reverse complement.
GTTGACCTCCTTTATGCAAATCATGTCAGTGCCATGCGTCCAATATGTATGCAAATCCTAATGATACATATTATTTCTATATGAGTGCACAATCATTCACTCAAATGAGACATCCATATGATAACACATTAAGTTCAATTCATAAACAAATACATATATGTAAATGAAATATGAAGGCGTCTGAGCTGATCTAGTGCCTAATACGTGTGTATATGCATTCACGAGCAACCACTAGCAACCATTCGCAACCATCAACCATAACATGTTTCAAATACATGTTTACATCCAAAAGGGTTTCTACCTAAGGATCGATGATATGTCCTAGAGGATATACCTTAAAAGCTAGAAACTAGTATGCATAGAATTCCTAGAAAAAGAAATCAAGGATGTACCCTTAAGAAAAAGGGTATGAGGCACGTATGCCTTATCTTCAATCTCCCGTATCACGTCTTCTTGAGCTTTACTCAACTGTACCTTAATAGATTTAACTTCACGATTGCGAAGTTTCTTGACCTCCATTTCCAAAATAAACAAATGTCAACCATGATACTGAGTGTATATACTAGGATGATCAGAGGTCTCTCCTCTTAGCTTATCCATCATGCCATAACTATGTAACGACCCAGAAAATCTGAACCAATTTAAATTTTTTAAATTGGCTAAAATAATGGATTTTAAATATTTAAAATAAATATTTTAAATAATGGCAATGAAAAGTGAGTTTGAATCGACAATTGAAAGCGAATATAATTAATTCTAATTATAAATAAGGCCTGAAATGGCGCTGCAGTTTCAAAAATTGAATTCAAACTTTATCGGACTGTACCGGGTGCAAAACAAAACGGATTTTAGTGAAACCAAAATTATTTAAATTTGTTAGTGAATACCTTTCTAACGAATCTGAAAAATTGAATTTTCATAGCGGAAAGAAAAAGTTATGGCCGAACGAATTTTCAGAAAGGTCGCTATGGAATTTATATAGCCCGTAAAATTGACCATTTTGCATACGATCTCGGAATTCGACGAAACCACTTTTGTTGGATCCGGGATGTGAAGTTATTGCTAGGTTTCAAATTTCATAATTTTTGAAGCTAGTATGTGAGCGTGGTAAAGGAAAATGTGTTTTGGTCAATTGTTGTTAAATTGGATCGACCAGAAATGGGCCTTTTTGCAAACGGTCTCAGAATTCGACGAAACTAGTTTTGTTGGGACCGTATCGTCAAAACATAGCTAGATTTATTTTTCTGGAATTTTTCGAATCAGTTTGTGGCCCTGGCAAATTGAAATGCACGTTCAAATCAAATATTGAATGTTTTATATTTTAATTTGAAGGAAAACGGACTGAAACAGTCGAATGGGCCGTCGAAACATATCCCATTGTGTTCGGAATGGGGGTAAAACGCTAGGGACGACAGTCGTTGGGTTTCGATTGGTGGTCGTGGCAGAAAACCCCTTTAAAACCTCCTTGACCAATCAAAATTTTTATAAAAAAAAAAAAAAAAAAAAACTCACTTTCTCTCTCCCGATTTGAACGGCGGCTAGCCTCCAAAGCTTCCCTCCCCGTTTCCGATTGCCACAGCCACTTTCAGCACCTCCGCCAGTTGAACTTTTTGAAGCCCTCCTCACCACCTTCGAATCCATACCCAATTTGACCTCCACCGTTCAGTGTATGACGAGATCGAGGCCCTCAAAGACCGCAACTTCGACGCGCCGTCGAGCCCTCCTGGCTGCTTCGATCGGAATACCACTGGTGGCGTTGGGTGCGTGCCTCGGAGCTCTACGACGCTGCGAAGTCTGATTCTCCTCAAGATTCACGGATTAGCCGATAATTGAAAACCTAGTTTTGAAGAAAACAAAGAGGTATACGGCCATGTTAATTTTCAACAGTTTAAAAGTGTTGCAATCTTTGAAAAATCATATCTTTTTCGTTCGTTAACGAAATTCGATGAAACAGCAAACATCGTGTCCATGTGGACGTCTTCTACATTTTAGAAGAGACCGCATATTTTTCTGAGCCTTCTGCTATTTTTGGTGGAGTGGAACCCAATGTGAGATTTCTAATTTATAAACGATATGGAAAACGGCGATGTATAAATTATATGGTCGATGTATGAGTTATATAAGCGTTGTACACCTCATGTATAAGCGTTGTATAAGTTGTACGTTCGATGTATAAGTTATATATGCGTTGTAAAAATTATATATGTGTTGAAATAGAAGTGAATTGCTATATATAAATATATATATACGCCCCTCGTCCACAAACCATGGACGATATTTATTGATTGTGATTGGTGTGAAAATTGATTGATAGCGAATGGTTGTTTGGGATTGTTTGTGGTTGGTATTGATTGATTGCGGTTGAAAAATACCCATTTGTGGTTGAGAAATATTTGGTTGAAACCACATAGGATTAGTTTGTGGAAATGGAATAAATATATACATGCCGCCTGCGTGCGAACTAGATGCATGATTCCCATTGTCAAAAACCGCGAGGTTTTAAGGTAGAGCGAGGAGCCGTACTAGGGACGGTCCCGGTTTTAACTACCCTGCCGTTATGCTGCCGAAATTTTGAATAATATTCATGTGTTTGAATTATTTTCACTTGCTGAAACTATATTTATTCATTGAATAGAAAACCTTCATGTGTCCAATCGATATTCATTCGTTGATTAGAAATTCATGTGTTGAATGGTATTCGTGTTTTAAATATAAAAATCACATTTTTATCTATATATAGAAACTATAGAAAACCTTCATGTGTTGAATCGATATTCATTCGTTGATTAGAAATTCATGTGTTGAATGGTATTCGTGTTTTAAATATAAAAATCACATTTTTATCTATATATAGAAACTATAGAAAACCTTCATGTGTGGAATCGATATTCATTCGTTGAATTGAAATTCATGTGTTGAATGGTATTCCTGTTTTGAAATAAATTGTTTTACAATAAAAATCCTATTTTTATCAACTATATGGACTATGTAAAATAATCTCGTTTTAAAAAGAAATTGTTTTATAAGAAAAATCCTATTTTTATTACCTATATAAACTATATAAAATAATAGTGTTTTGAAATGAATTGTTTTACAATAAAAATCACATTTTTATTATATACATGAATTGTTAAAATGCGAAGTGTTAAAAATAGCCACTCGTTCAAATAAATATGCATGAGTTGAAATATTCATTAATTAGCTAATGATATGATTTTTGCCTATGCATACAACATTAGAATGAATGGTGTTTTTGAACCAAATAGAATCAAATACGAAGTTGAACGGAAAATGATAAATGATAAGAATTGTATATATGTACATGTATATTTATTGAACAGGTTATAGCAAAGGGGATAGAGAAGAGGAATAAAATTTTGTGCCCGACAAATAGGTACACATTTACTGTTTTGTTTGGGTGATGATTTTATGAGCCTGTTGGCTAGCCGCTTGGCTTTTTCTTTTTCTTTTCGACATGAGACGCCCGTGTGGATATTTGGGAATTTTCCCAGCCCCTCCCGTACAAAGGAGGTTATGGCGAATTTTTCCGAAATTTAAAGGCGTTAGTGAAATATTTGAAATGAAAACGATATAGGAATTTTTGAATGAACTATATTTATATAAATATATAGATATAAATAAAATTAAAACGAAACGTGGCCGTGCAGTTCACATTTTGAAACCGTGATTTCAAACGATTATACCGGGAGATCCGACCATCGGATTTTCCCGAAATCGCAACCGTTGGGTTCGCTTTGGAAAAATCTTTCCAACGACACCAACTTTGTAAAAATCCAACGATTGGATTTTCTGGAATGTTTAATTCAAATCTGAAGAAAAACAGCGCCAGAATCGATTATATATATATAATTATATTTAATCGAATAACGACGCTGCAGTTCGTATTTTGAAATCGAAACTTCAAACGATTGTACCGGGAGATCCGACAGTCGGATTTTCCCGAAACTGGAACCGTTGGATTCGTTTTGAAAAGACCTTTCTAATGATGTAAATTTTGTGAAGATCCAACGGTTAGATTTTCAGATATGTGTAAATCAAATCTGAAGAAAAACAGCGCCACGGCCGCGTTATGGCCCGAAGCGTCGTTTTGAATAAATTGGCTATTTTAAAATAAATAAAATAGCGATAAATCGTTATAAAATATCATAAACGATATGGAATGGAAATAAGCTGAATTTGCTCGATTTATGTGGCTTTTGATGGTTGAATGTGTTTGGTGTGAAAATTACATTAAAGAACAAAATTGGTGTTGTCGAATGAATTAACCATTGAAATAAATTGATTTGAAATTCTAAATATACGTGAATTATTTGAAAAGGCCGAGTTAATTCTCATTTCAAATAATCGTCCGACGATTGAAAGTCGAAGATGAAGACGGTGGTCGAAGACCGGAGATCTTCACCTCGTTTGGATGGTAACCGAGGTCCTGATTAGGAGGCATCCTGAAATATGGATAATGAGTGGTGATCGTCCAGACGTATGTGGTGATCGATGGGTTTGCGAGGTATTTAATGCCTCCGGTTTCATTCAGACCCAGAACGGACTTGTAAATGGAATGTGTGTCTGACATTGGATTTTATTCTGTGTTGATTGATCTCTGTTAAATATACATCTGTTTGGCAGCGGAGAATTTACTCTTTTTCTTAACGCCCTTCTATGAAACGCACGAGCTCAGAGGTTGTATATCGATGGACATCGGTCGCATGGCATGAATTGCTAGTGTGGCATGCCTAAGTGGCAAATGATCAAGGCTTCTGTTGAAAAGCAAAGTCTTGTGGTGATGATCAAAGCACCGCATGTGTGGCGTAGCTTTGTGTATAATGTGAATTCGCGAGCCTCACACCCCGGTATGAGCCAGAAACGGGAGAAGGACCTCAGGGAGGGCATGCGTTTCTTTCTAGCTAGGGTGGTGTCAGTGACCTACCAGCCCTGACATTTATATACTTTTCACCTATGTGGTTGTTGCTATTGCGAGTTGCCTCGGTTAAATCGGACGATCCGGGTCCGATGGAGCCATTTGTTGGCTCATTTACACCCCAAAGGGTGGGGAAACACAGTGTTCAGGAATTTTAATCCACATCGGTGGACCGGCCCTGACGATCCAAGGGCCCACCTGTGTCTGGGTCTTGAGACACGGGCTAGAGCGTCTCGAATTCGGTAAGGACTATCTTTTGCCTTGGTTCAGGACGGAAATCCAATTTCCAAATACGACATCGTGCGGTTTTGACTGCATACCTATATATGGCGACATAGTGGTATGGGGCATTAATGCCGTCTATGATTGATAGTTATGATTTGAAATTGTTTCAAAACATATAAACATTAGCAATAATATCAAATGCCTTTGTTTTATTCGTATCAAGCATATTTTGGTCGTTATAAGGTAAAAACTCTATCCTCCGGTTTGCGTTGCATTGTGTGATGGGAACTGAGTCTTATAATGGCTTCATTTTTATAAAAAGCATAGCGATGTTTAAAAGAAAGATTTGTTTTAAAGCACTGGCAATCCAATGGAGTAAACCCGTTCCACGAAAGTGGCGTGGTCCTGTGATTGGCCATATTATATATGGGTTGAGTAGATTTCTCATACCTGTCCCATGACTGACTCGTAGTTTGTTTCACTTTCAAACTCGGGTGCACCTTTTTCTACACGGGCAGCCTTGTATTCAGGTTTAGCTGGTTCTTTCTGGATAGCTGGAGCTGAAGATGGATTCTATCATTTATCTCTTTTTATGCTGTTCAACTCCTATTGTACATATTTTGTTTATTTCCGCTGTAGACATTTATGTATAGCTGAATTGTATTTGTACTAAGTAAGATCCTATATACTGTGTAACTCTGATGATTACTTTTATCCAGTATATTCTATTGTTCATTCTCTGGTGTATTTATTTAATCCTGTTCTGTTATTATCTGTTTCTGTGTTATATTCCATGGATTACCCTTGCCACCGTCAGTACGGGGTTTGGGGTCGTCTCAAACTATGAGGGTCAAAAGGTCACTACGTACTTTTTACCTCTCTTAAGGTTAGTCCTTCTCTATATAGAGTGTCTGCCACAACTATTCATCTCTCAAGCAAACCATCCTAGTCGAACTCGACATCCCTCAAGTACAAGCCCCAAAGGCCTAAACCAATATCAGACAAGCACCCGAGGAATGTCTCCTCCGAATTTGGACGATCTACGTGAGATGATCTAAGCAAAAACAACCAAACACTTGAGCACCAGTTGGGATCTTTTACTATACAAGTACTAAGGTGCAGAGACTCAACTATGGAAGCAAATATGAACAAATGGGAAGTGCTAAAACCAAAAGAAAGAGTACAAACAGAAAAGCTAGACTCTTCCAACAGAACTTTACTACCTTTCTCCTAGGTACGCTTAGTGGTGAAAGCATGTACTTGCCCTTCTGAAAATCTTGTCCTTTGTTCTTAATTATATGCCCTATTCTGCCATAGTAAAGATACTTCCTCTTGTTTTACGTTTTATAATCCCTTCCTCCTTCGTGAGCCAAGTCTACATCCATGAATTCCTCATCCTTGGGTTGTGCTCCTTAGCCAAACTCCTCATCCTCTTTCGTGTGTAATCATGTTGACAAATCTCTCGAAAGCTGCCTCCATCGTACAGAAAACCCTACTAAGCTTGAAAGAAAACTAGCTGCAGGTGAAACTACTACAGTTATAGATGGAAGTCGGGCACTACTTCGCCCTTCGATGGGGTTACCTCCCAGAAAGCTAGGAGCCCCAGAGACTCAAGAAAGAAGGGGACAAGAATTCAAACAGAGAATCAGAAGATAGTGCGTATGGCTTTTGGGGAATATGCCTTTAAAACAAAACTTTTCTTTTGAAAATGCTTCTTTTAAAACTATTTGAAAATAATAAAAAAAATTTCAAATCTTTTATCTGATCCGGTAACCTTCAGCTCTGATACCAAGTGTAACACCCCACATCCTTTAGTGTCACTCACAAAGGGAATGCACTAAGTTCTGTGGAGCATTTAGGGTAAAAGATGCAGATAAATTACAAGACAGACAAAATTAAAACAGCGGAAAATAAAACTTTACTTTATTGATAAAATAGTTTGTAGAACAATTGTTTTCCAATATCAGAGTATCATCTGTCTTACAAAATAAAGAAGCATAAAATAACATTTATATTCCCCAATGTAGCATAACCAGCCATAGCAGCAGAAAAAGAGAGTCCAAAGCACTTTGTCAAAGAATCTTCGAGCTTGGGAAGAGTGACGGTCCAATCTAACCTGAGCTATACTGTTCCCTCCTTAACTACCTGGGGGGAAAACGGAAGAAAAGAAGACGAAAGGAAACTGGGTCAGACATAAAGTCTAGTAAGTTCGGTTACTTCTAGCATGTGAACAAGGAAAAACAAAACGACATGAATTAACTGAATACAAGACAATACCATGATGATAGGGCCAACAAGATAGGATAAGATTAACACAAGATATGCTAAGACAAGATAAACTAGATATGCTTTAACACTTTCTTCGCTTCGCTATTAACCTGTTATTATGGTTTCTATGTCTCTGCACCACCTATCTAGTGTCCCAACTAGTAATCTGTCTAAAATGATAACGCGATCCCAATCCCAGTAATTTTGGTTGCATTTAGGCGTACATTTATTATTTATTACCTAGATCTAATCTAGGGTTTTATATCAAAGTTCTTCCTAGATTCCACTCGGGTTTACGCGGCTTATCTAATGCTTCACAGATTCAGGGTTTATGCCACCTAGGTCCAACTAGGGATTATGCTACCTGTCGAACGATGCCCCTAGTCTAGTACACACTACCTAGAGCGGTATATGTTCCTAGACTTTCCCGCGTATGTGTCGCGAATCGTTTATCGTTGTCTAGATGCACATGTCCTGAAATGTGCGACCCGAGTCCCATGGCAGGGCTGCTCTAGAAACACGGAACTCGGTCATGAGCTTTCAGATATCTGCCGATGCAGTTGCTAAGGTCTGTTTTTCCAGTGGCTATGGTCCCACTCGACCCCTCCCTCAACTAATGAAAGGCACACCTTGAAAAATGAGAACTATACGCAGACCCTCTATGCCCCCACTAACCTATGGCCATCCTCACCCATAACTAGATAGCAAGTATATGGTCTTTTGGAGTTCTCCGCCTTTCCGCTTTACGTATCTCGACTGACTCAAGATGGTAGGTAAACGACGAGTCGCTATCACAGGGCTACTGGTCTCGCCGAATCACGCTGGTCCATCCTAGTCTTTAGGTTGCCATATATTGCAACCAAGGCATACCCTTGGTTCTTCTCACGCACACCTTAACCTCTGTGAGCCCAGGCGGATCATCTGCATTCTCACAGAGGGATACCAAGAGTACCCTTACGTCCCTTCGAAGCCTCGGGCTTCGTAACCCAATTCGTTGGTGCCTTCTTTAAGATCAGATGGACGTTCGCTCCTCTTCGTGTTATACTAAGGATTACTACTTAGTTTTTCTAACTAAGGTTTACCACTTAATGTATTGAATCGTCGTTTTCTTAACTAAGGTTTACTACTTAGCCCTTTTTAACTAAGGTATACTACTTAGTTCTCTTTCTCGTCAAGTTGGATTGGTTAAGTGTCATTAGTCGATACAAGTTAACTTAACCTATTCGTTTGTCATGTTAAACTGGTTAAGTGTTACCAGTCATTCACGTTGACTTAACCCTACCAGCATCGTTGTTTGTACACATATTTTCCTTTGATAGTTAAATGACCGATTATCAAATTTTTTGACCATTTCCGTTGTCAATACGGAGAGACCGAGATCAGATTTATTATCTGAAAACCACTCCGTGTGGACATTAGCGTTGCGAAATAAAATATAATGAAGATAATTGAAGACGGAGTTTGTGCAAGGGTTGTTCTGGCAATCCTGGGTAGAAATTGCCTAAGATGGGTTTACAGAATAGTGCCTTCGGTTTGTCCAGTCCCATGACAACCAGTATGGAAGAATGTCTGACAGAGTGTACTTAATAGATCGCATAAGTTGATCTCTTCAAACGTATTTACGTTTGGTGGCGGAGGAACTCGTTTCTCTTAGCTGTATACCCGTGGTATTTTTGGGGAAATCAATTTGTGATTTGGCGGGTATGACGATGTGACATTCAAAGTGAATAAATGTGTGATCTGTCAGAGATAAACGTGGCCTTTAGCCTCACAACCAGGTAATGGTATAAAAATCGGGTAGGTCGCATGGCTAAGTGGTTAGCTGCCAATTAGGGTGTACTGTCACCTGATCTAGAGAAATTCCATTTACTTCTATAATCTATTTTGATGCTGTCCTTTTCGGGAAATGGTTGTTGATCCCAACCGTTGGTGATAATACATTCGGTACACTCAAGCGAAATGAGTGACCGGTCATGTTTAGCCTGGGTTGCAAGATGTTCTTGTCGAACCCAGTGTATTCCCCTCTAGAGATACACTGTCGGAAGGTAGTCCCATACCTTGCCAGTTGGAATCCATTAACCAATAAGCGCATTACATATTATATATGTGGAATGTGAGATTAAAGTGTTTCCACTAGATTGCCATTTATTTGATTTAGACATTATTATAAAATCAGAAGAGTATGAGTTTTAAAACAATGTTTTGGGTTATCGTAAGATAAAAACCATCCGTGTTTATATGTGGATTGGTCTTATGATTATTCTTTCTTTTAAAAGGATTTTAAGAGTTAAACAAATATTTGGAGTTTACTCACACCAGTCACATGACTGACCCAGAGTTTACTTTGTTTTCCCTAAACTCTTGGGTGCCCAATTTTGTATGGGCAGTCAAGTAGTCAGGATTTAAAGATACACTAGAAGGAGCTTAGAGTAGGAGGCTTCAACAGCATTTTATAGCTATTTTTTATTTCTGTTGTGATGTAAGTGTTGTACTCTAATATACAAATGCATATTTGTGTTTCAAAGTTATATTGTATACTATATTTTGTTTGTTCCGCTGTGAGATTCGTGTTACTCTGATTATGTTCTGTTGTGATCTTCTTCTTCTATTCTTATTTTCTATCTTATCTATTCTCACCCTCTAATTTCTTTCTATTAACATTCCAGTATTTCCTATTTGAATAGTCGACATGGTGTTGTGTGTCAATTTTCCAAGTCAAAAATTTCCCGGGCCGTTACATCGAATTTTCAAACTACAGCACCATTTCAGGCTCATTTTATAATAAATATAAAGTTATAAGTTCTATCTTCACTTAAAATAATTTTTTCTTCGTTTATTCTCAAAATAAATCGATTAAAATATTCATTTTTCATTAAAATCAATTATAAATAAATTTTAAATTGGTTCCAAAAATACGGGTTGTCATAGAAGTTGTGTTAGTAGTACCAGGATTGACTTTGCTATGGAATTTCATGTGCTAAGGGATCATCGATACTCAGGTCCAACGGGTACTTGGGAAGAAGGGATGGCGGGTATGTGGTTCATTTGGACTAGGTGCGAGGTCCTTTTCTCTTAGTGCGACGAGATTGTTTCCAATGGTGGCACATACTTGGATCTGGTGTGGGCTCCTCGACCTGGGTCATACCAATTGGTATAACTTAGTTCCTGACCAACTGGGTGACATGGTTTCAATTATCTAGGAACGGAGGCGTTATCGTATGTCCAATGCACTAGGTGAGTGAATGTGAGGATGGATGTTATGGATGTTTACTTATTTATCACCAGTTAGTGCTTAGAGATCTGTCACACCCTCTTTATATGATGTTTATCCCAATATAGCATATATTCATTGTAAGTTCTAACTCTGTAGAAATAGGGGCATGATAGGTATGATTCTCCATACCTTCCATGCCTATATACTATTATAACTTGTACAATATTTTAATATTTGTTATCACTCACATCAAACTATTGTTTGACCCAAGGTTTTTGTTTTCCTCTTATTACCTTGGGTGTTCATCGACAATGCCGATTACCAGACCAGGTGATAAGTACATGTATTATTCGAAGCTGCACAAGTGGTTAGCAAGATGCGACGTTTTACATATTTATACTTGTATTCTTATTGTTTATTCCGTGGTGTAATAATGTAGAGCTTTGACAATGTTATTTATTCTTATTAGAGATAGTTTACCAGTTTGGTTTATTTTTCTCATATATAAACTCAATTACTGTTATGTATAACTATATGAGCATGTATGCATTGATAATATGGTTTATATAATTATTATTGTCTTGCTTCTTTTATATCTGTGATTGTTACTATTATATATTATCTGATACGCTATGAGATTAACGACCAGTTCTATGATCGCATTTGTGTTCTATCAGGTTTATTTATGTTCACTTCTTTCTCTTCTCTTATATTTTCTCCTTTTCTTTCTCCTTCCTTCTCTTTTCTCTAATTTATTTCCCCCGACGATCGCTTTACATGGATCGGTGTTTGTACAACGCAATAATTGTTATAGGAGCATCGATGGTGTATATAGCATAGCATTACATGCTTGTATTAGGATTAAGCCACTTCTATAGAGTTCATGTTAAAATTTGTACAAATATCACTATATCTGCATATTGGAAGATCCAAATGGGAAAATCGATCTACAAATGCGTAGAGCCATCCATCATCTTTGATTGTTATCTCGGGTAGCGAAAAATTTACACCACTAGATCCAAGAAAATGATGTGACGTACGCCGACGAGTTTTGTTTCGATCATATTTATCATTTAATTATCTAAGCTTGAAACTTACATGAGAAATCCGATAAACAAAATATATAGTAATATTTATGTAAACACTTACCTAAAACCTCTTTCCCTCTCTCACTTTACTATTTCATTTCTAGTAAAAAAGAAAATTATTGCCTCCCTCTCTAATACTTTAAAAATTAAATTTATAAATCCGCTCTATTATAAATCACAAAAGCATATTCGTGAGATCGTATGAAGGAGAGCTTTTTGTTGGTTGTGATGGTGACATTTCGGTTGTGATTATGTTCGAGGTTGGGTATGGATGCGTGATTAGGTTGGAGGTTGTATACGGACGTGGATCCAAGGTTATTTTTTTTGGAACTTGGAGGTGAGATAAGCGAAACATTGAATACCATTGGATCTCTCTTCACGAAATGCACCATTCCACCAACTTTGGTCGACTCTGGTGCACAAAGGAAAAACCAATTCACGCATCCATAAGGGAGAGCTACATTTCAAAAATTTATAGAGATGACCGAGCTTCGTCAAGTTGGATCTATATCGAAGTGCTCGGGTAAAGGAATTAGTTGGTGAAGATGGGTATACCATTTCATTCAGTAATCGTGGAGGAATCAAAGATAAAATGTCATGGAATTTAGGTTTATACTTGTGCATGTGCATAAGTATGCATGACCCAGAAACGGTAACAAGGGAACTATGTTTTGCGATTTGATTAGGTAATTAGTGTAATATTACCTAATCAAATTAAAATTTTATAAAATCCATATCTTTTACATACAAGATCTATTTTGCATGTGGTTTCTTTTGTTATGTTTGTATCGGATAGCTCTTCGACTTGTTGTTTGATTGTCATCTTTTATTAAGGTAGGTGATATTGCCCCTCAAAATACTATGATTGTTAGTATAGTGTAAAAATGATGTTTAAAAATGATTTCTAACTTTAAAATGTGATATTTTAATACATTAAAACTTGTACATTATTTTATGGAAGATTTGAAAAGTCTTTTAAAATGGCTTTACGTAACAACCCGCATTTTACACCTCAGAGGACCGTAGAATATTTATTTCATCATCGTATGAGGTCGTATGGTCATGTAACTTTGAGGGACGACTATTAGGGTCATTTCCCATGTTCATGATTTTTGCCGATTTTTAAATGACCGTTTTGCCCCTAACTGATCTTGTTTTGGCCATAAATTTTAATTGGAAAGGAGTTTTGACCTGAAACCACTTCCATTAGATTCGAAAGATGGTTTACCTTTCCGTAGAGTGGTCACATGTGAAAAATGTACTTACCGTTTGGGAGATATGGCTGAAATAAGGTTTGAAAGGTGAAAAATTGCTTAGATGGACTAAATAGGGTGATTATCAAATGGGTCCATTACCCATTTCGGGATTAGGGTTATGGGGGGCTTAGAACAGTAGGGAAACAGTGTCTATCTCATTTTTCAGTCGCCAAAAACATTTCTCTAACTCTAACAATGGCCTCCACCTTCTAAAATCAACCCAAATCACCTTCTAATCACTTCCTAATCGAAGATTAAGCTTAGCAACATCAAATCAAAGGAGAATCGCACCAAATCAAGATTAGAACTTCTGTGTCACCTTGGTATTCGCGCCCAAACAGAGAATAGTTCAGCTTTGGAAGTTTATTTGTGGCTAAGGTGAGAGATTTGCATAGTTTCTCACTAATTATGGTTAATTAAGGGTAATTAGTGTTAATTAGCGAATTTATACATGATTAAATTCTGGAAAAATATTTATAAATTTCGAAATATTGTTTTATGCCTCTATTAGAAATTTGGGTTAATTTGGTTAAGTTTTGTTAATCCTATCATTAGTTTTGCTTAAACATGCTTAAGGGAAAATATGGGGTTTTGGCCATGTTTGATCCATTTTATCATATTAAATTGCTGTTTTGATGTTTGCGGTCACTTCTATATGTTGCTTTGACTATATGGTATGCTTTGTAATTGATTATCACAGTTAGATTGGTCGAAAACGCCGTCGAATGGCGTAAGAACTATCGCTGGAAAGTTGCAGGAAATGCAGGCAGGGACCGGATCAGACCTCCCTTACCCGACCCGAACCGTTCGTGGACATTTCCCCCGACCCGAACCGGAAACCACAATCGGATGGAGGAAGAAGCTCAAACCCGAATAGGAACTTTACACCGACCCAAACCCAGTGGATGTCACGACCCGATCCGAACCATGCTTGCACTCGTGACCAGGAGACCCACGAACCGAACCATGGACGAGGAAGAGTTGCCAGGCATGGACCCGATTCGAACCAAGCTAGACGAGGAGCCTGACCCGAACCGGGTTGTTGACCACGATCCGAACCGGGAGTTGGACCATGAGCAGACTTGGGAGTGTACTACCGAACGGATCCGAAGCAAAGTGAAGAGGAAGGACCGAACCGATCTGGAGATGATAACCAATAACCCGAGATGCAAAGGTAGTCCAAATGGGAAGTCTATACTCAGGATCCAGTTGGGAACCAACGAGTTAACTTCATTATTGGGCTTTGCTGCGGGACGTGTGCTAAGGAGTTGTCGACGTCCATAACTTTGATTCACCACCGAAAGACGAATGTTAGGCTACGTATCAGTGCAGTGGGGTAGTTACTACTCCATGGGGCAGAGTGATCGTAGCATGGCTATGAGCCAGTGCAGTTGAGTCATCATGACTTCATGGGGCAGAGTGGTCATAACAAGGACTAGTGGCTATGGATCAGTGCAGTGGTGTCATCATGACTCCATGGGGCAGAGTGATCGTAGCAAAGTAATGGGTGGTCAAAGCAGTGGATATTGTATGCTTTACGCACTGAGTGAGAGATGTGAGGATGGTTGCTGTGGTTGTTTATTTGCCATCACTATGTCATGCACACCCCCACCCCCGTTATCTTGACACTTTATGCTAGTGTTACCTTAGAGTATTGTACATCTTGTTGTGCTGACTCTTTGGTTGCAGGTCCGGGTTCAGGTACGGTTTAGTATACCTGTTATTGTTCTGTTTTACCAGCTTATCGCTCATACCAGACTTTCGTCTGACCCAGAGTTTTATGTCTCTTCTTATTACTCTGGGTGCTCCTAAACGAGCAAACTAGAGACAGGTTAGCTGGTTCTGCACGAGTAGCTGTCCGGAGACGAGCAGGAGGCTTCTATGTATGATATATAGTTATTCTCCCTGTATTGCTGCTGGTCACTACTTTGGACATTAGTAGTGTACCTTTTCTTGTTTTGCTTTAGAGACAGTTTTAAAGTTGTAATAATGGTAGTTTTGGAACATAAGTTGTATTTGGATTTTCCGCTGCTATGATGATTTGTCTTCAGCTTATGCACTGTCTCGCCTATTTTATGTCAAATATGTTGTTATTATATTTTATTCCATGCGCTGTGAAATATGCTATAGGTTCTTTACTGATTCACCGTTCCCTTTTCTTCTCCATTTCCTTTCTTTCCAACGATCCGTCCTGTGCTTGCTGGACATATTATATGGAAGTGACAGCTGGTGCGGGGCGGGTTGTTACAGTTGGTATCAGAGCTCTAGGTTGCGTAGTTAACCTAAGGAAAGACACTAGGGAGAGATAGTATACGTATATGAGCGCGCGTACTTGTTATATTTTGATTTTCAAAAGCTATATATATATATAGTATTAGTATGTCTAAGAATGAAGTCGCACTGCACTAGTACCAATATGGAGATGGCTAATTGTTTCTCTATACAGATTGAACAATGAGTCGAAACACCAGAAGTACGATGAGGAATCCCACAACTGGAGTTGAGGAAGGATCAGGTTCAGGGGCAAATGAAGCGAATGTCCCTGACATAACGACAATGTTCACTGCTTTTATGCGGGAGATGCTTAAGGATGCTTGGGGAGCAGTTCCCAATGCTGGTGATGGTGGTGGTCCAGTAGTGCAGGCGCCTAGGGCCGATTTCGCCAAGCTGAACAAGGATTATACTAGCCTTGGTGGGAAGCCGTTCCAAGGAACGAAGTCGGCCACGGATGTTCAGGATTGGTTGGATAGCTGTGAGTGCATCTTTCAGCACTTGGGAATAGAGGATGCCATGAAGAGAAAGCTAGCATCCCGTCAACTGCAAGGACGGGCAATGAACTGGTGGAATGCCATTAAGACATCTACTCCCGAGGATCAGATTACTTGGGATCAGTTCAAGACTCGCTTTAACGAAAAGTTTATCCCAGCTGCTCAGAAATAAGAGCTGTTTAGGAAATTTCTGGAGCTTAAACAGAATGGCAGGGCAGTCTCGGAGTACATAGCTGAGTTCGACACTTTGTCGAAGTATGGATTATCTTTAATTGATACGGTCGAGAAGAAGAACGAGAGGTTCATAACTGGCTTGGATGAGTACTTGGGGGAAAGGCTAATAAACCACATTGACGAGACTTTTGAATCCCTTGTGGGGAAAGCTTTGAGATCATAGAGTCTTTACCCTAAGTCAAAGACTGAAGTTGTTGCTGCATCTGCAGAGGAGCCAAAGCCGCAGGCAGGCGGTGGAGGCAAGAATGATTCTCAGAATAAGAGAAAGAAGAACCAGAATAAGGATGGCCAGAATAAGAAAGGCAAGAAAGATGTTGAATGCTTTAGCTGTGGCAAGAAAGGCCATTACGCTAAAGAATGTTGAGCAAAGCCGGCGGATAGGAAGTGCTTCAACTGTGGCCAAGTGGGACATCACAAGGATAAATGTCCACAACCGTTGAAAGTGAAGCAGATTGTGAAAGCATATGCCATTAGTGTTGTTCCTTCTTCGTCGAATGCCCCAACTGCGGTGGAGAAAGGAAAGAATGTCGTCATTTAAGGTATGCTTTCTATTTATGATGATCCTATTCGAGTATTGTTCGATACCGGGGCTTCCCATTCCTTCATATCTAGTGACCTGGCAGGTAGGTTGGAATTGGAACCCGAGTTAGTCGATAAACCATTAGCTGTGACGAACCCGATTGGTGGTTCGACTAGCCTCAGTATGATTTGTCATAATTTGGTCTTATCGAGTCATGGATGTATGTTTGCTTGTGATTGCTTTGTTTTGGGCTTTACTGGGTATGTCATTATTTTGGGAGTCGATTGGCTCCAAAGATATGGGGTCGTGGTAGACTGTGAGGGTTCTTCGGTAACTATTAGAGCAGACGATGGGAGGAGGGTAGTGCTTCGTAGCCAACCATGGGATGGAGTCATGGCTAGTTTTCTAAATTCCCTCGACATCCCGCATGACGAGTTAGCAGAGGTTCTCATTGCTGGCCAGTATCCGGACATCTTCAGGGAAGTGATCGGACTTCCACCACACTGAGAGATCGAGTTTCGTATTGATTTAATGAAAGATGCCCGACCTATAGTAATGCCACTTCGTCGTATGGCACCAAGGGAGCAACGAGAGCTCGGGGTGCAAGTCAGCGATCTTTTAAAGAAGGGATTTATTTGAAGGAGTGTCTCCGAATGGGGAGCACCAGTTTTGTTTGCTACGAAGGTAGATGGATCCCTTCGACTGTGTGTGGATTATCGCGAGTTGAATAAGGTGATGAGGAAGAATAGGTATCCTCTACCGCGGATAGACGATTTGTTTGATAAACTGGAAGGAGAAAGAGTGTTCCCCCAGTTGGACCTCGCGACAGGATTTCATCAGCTCCATGTGGCATCTGAGAGTATAGCTAAGACAGCACTTCAGACGCCGTCTGGATTCTACGAGTGGTTGGTCATGTCATTCGGGTTGACCAATGCACCGTCATATTTTGTGGATCTTATGAATAGGGTACTCAGAGATCAACTGAATAAGTTTGTTCTTGTGTTCGTGGACGATATCTTGGTTTACTCAAGAATAGAGGAAGAACACAAGGAACACATGAGGATAATGATGGAGGTGTTGAGAAAACACCAGCTGAAAGCAAAGTTTTCTAAGTGTCACTTCTGAAGGAGGAAAGTAAGATTCTTTGGCCATGTTGTTTCAGAAAATGGTATCATTGTGGATCCTGTGAAGGCACCGACGGTACAAGATTAGTCTACGCCCAAGAATGCAATAGACGTAAGAAGTTTCTTGGGATTAGCTGGATATTATAGTAAATTTATCCAGGATTTCTTCAAGATAGCGGCACCGTTGACTCAGTTGACTAAGAAGAATCAAGCTTTCGTCTGGGACGGGAGATGTGAAAGTGCATTCAAGATTCTAAAGGAGAAGTTGATGTGTGCGCCAGCGTTGGTGATTCCTAAAAGGAATGAAGAGATGACGGTACACACGGATGCATGTGGTACCGGATTAGGTGCAGTATTGATGCAAGGATGTAGGGTTGTAGCTTATGCTAGTCGGCAATTGAAACCGCATGAGAAAAGATAACCTACCCATGATTTGGAATTAGCAGCGATCGTGTTCGCGTTGAAGATGTGGAGATATTACCTCTTGGGAGAACGGTTTGAGTTGTTTACTGATCATAAGTCGTTAAAGTACCTCTTCTCCCAGAAGGATTTAAATCTCCGTCAACAGAGATGGTTAGAATTCTTGGCTTTATATGATTTTGATATCGCATATACACCCGGTAAGGGCAATGCAGTAGCTAATGCCTTGAGTAGGATAAATGCCAGCTTAGGGGCTATGTTTCTTGAATGGAAGCAACTGGAATATATCGCGGGGTATGATTTCAGACCCAAGTGCGAATTAGATCCAGAAATATTAGTGAACTTGACGATCAAACCCACTTTGATTGAGCGGATTGGTTCCAGTCAAAGGGATGATCCTAACTTATTGGAAGTCATCTCCAAGCTAAAAACGAATATCGATGGGGAGATGGACAAGTATGGGCTTGATCGAGATGGATGGCTTCAGAAGAATGGGAGACTAGTCGTACCCAATGTCGACAGATTGAGAGATGAAGTGCTTAGAGAATGTCATCACTCAAAACTGACTATACATCCCGGTAGCGACAAGATGTATCGAGACATGAAGCAGACTTACTACTGGGAAGGGATGAAGAGAGACGTTGGGAAGTTTATAGAAAAATGTATGAATTGTCAGCTAGTCAAAGCCGAGCAAAAGAAGCCTAGTGGTTTGTTACAACCATTGGAAAATCCAGAATGGAATTTGGAACAGGTCTCGACGGATTTCGTCGACGGTTTACCAAGAACTAGATCGGGTCACAATAGTATTTGGGTAATTGTGGATCGATTGACCAAGAGTGCAAAGTTTATACCACTCAAGTCGAATAGAATGACAGCTAAGTTAGCTGAGTTTTATATGAAGTGGGTGGTAAGATTTCATGGAGTACCAAAAGGCATTGTGAGTGACTGAGACCAGTTGTTTACTAGTGGGTTTTGGAAGAGCTTACAAGAGGCTTTAGGGTCAGAATTATATCTCAGTACCACATATCATCCTCAAACCGACGGACAGACGGAGAGGGTGAATCGGGTATTAGAAGATCTCTTGAGAGCTTGCATATTGGATTTTGGTGGATCATGGGATGATCATTTGCATCTAGTAGAGTTTGCATATAATAATAGTTACCAGCCCAGTATTAGTATGGCTCCATTTGAAGCTCTGTACGGAAGACCGTGCAACTCACCGTCGTGTTGGCTAGAAACCGGTGAGAAATTCGTGCTTGGACCAGATGTGGTGAGAGAAACTTCAGATAAGATCAAAGTTGTTCAACAGCGAATGAAGGCTGCCCAAGATAGGCAGAAGAGTTACGCTGATAAGATATGAAAAGATTTGAAGTTCTTCGTTGGCGACCTGGTGTTTGTCAAGGTTTCTCCGTTGAAGAGTGTGATTCGATTTGGCAGGAGAGGCAAGTTAGCACCAAGATTTGTTGGTCCATTCCCAGTTGTGGGGCAAGTTGGTAATTTGGCATATAGAGTTGAATTACCAGACAAGATGGCGGGAGTTCATAACGCATTTCATGTTTCCCAGTTAAGGAAGTTCATGCACGACCCCAATATGACTATTTCACCTGATCAGTTAGATGATATCGAAGTAGAACCCGAGGTGGTTAGGAACCGCAAGCCGATTCGTATTGTCGAACACGATACAGAGCAACTTCGAAGGAAAGCGGTGAAACTAGTAAAGGTTCAGTGGGGCGAGAACGAGAATGATTGTACTTGGGTGACAGAGGAGAGCATTAAGAAGACGTATTCAGAACTCTTTGCCTGGTAAGATTTTCATGGCGATTTAGTTTTTCCGCATGCTAGGATAGACTTGTTTTGTTGTTATGCATGTTTAATTGTTTGTAAATGATTGATAGGCATGCGGGATCCATTGTTTGTTTCTGAGATTAAGAAATTTCGGGGGCGAAATTTCTTAAGGGGGGAAGAATGTAACAACCCGCATTCTACACATCGGAGGATCGTAGAATATTTATTTCATTGTCGTATGAGGTCGTATGGTCATGTAACTTTGAGGGACGACTATTAGGGTCATTTCCCATGTTCATGATTTTTGCCGATTTTTAAATGACCGTTTTGCCCCTAGCTGATCTTGTTTTGGCCATAACTTTTAATTGAAAAGGAGTTTTGACCCGAAACTACTTCCATTAGATTCGAATGATGGTTTACCTTTCCGTAGAGTGGTCACTTGTGAAAAACAGACTTACCGTTTGAGAGATATGGCTGAAATAAGGTTTGGACGGTGAAAAACTGCTTAGATGGGCTAAATAGGGTGATTAGCAAATAGACCCATAACCCATTTCGGGATTAGGGTTATGGGGGGGCTGAGAACAGTAGGGAAACGGTTTCTATCTCATTTTTCAGCCGCCAAAAACATTTCTCTAACCCTAACAATGGCCTCCACCATCTAAAATCAACCCAAATCACCTTCTAATCACTTCCTAATCGAAGATTAAGCTTAGCAAAATCAAATCAAAGGAGAATCACACCAAATCAAGATTAGAACTGCTGTGTCACCTTGGTATTCGCTCCCAAACAGAATATAGTTCAGTTTTGGAAGTTTATTTGTGGCTAAGGTGAGTGATTTGCATAGTTTCTCACTAATTATGGTAAATTAAGGGTAATTAGTGTTAATTAGCGAATTTATACATGATTAAATTCTAGAAAAATATTTATAAATTTTGAAATATTGTTTTATGCCTCTATTAGAAATTTGGGTTAATTTGGTTAAGTTTTGTTAATCCTATCATTAGTTTTGCTTAAACATGCTTAAGGGAAAATATGGGGTTTTGGCTATGTTTGATCCATTTTATCATATCAAATTGTTGTTTTGATGTTTGTGGTCACTTCTATATGTTGCTATGACTGTATGGTATGTTTTGTAATTGATTAGCATAGTTAGATTGGTCGAAAACGTCGTCGAATGGTGTAAGAACAGTCGTTGGAAAGTTGCAGGAAATGTAGGCAGGGACCGGATCGGACCTCCCTTACCCGACCCGAACCGTTCGTGGACATTTCCCCGACCCGAACCGGAAACCACAATCGGATGGAGGAAGAAGCCCAAACCCGAATAGGAACTCTACACCAACCCGAACCCAGTGGATGTCATGACCCGATCTGAACCATGCTTGCACTTGTGACCAGGAGACCCACGAACCGAACCATGGGCGAGGAAGAGTTGCTAGGCATGGACCCGATCCGAACCAAGCTGGACGAGGAGGCTGACCCGAACCGGGTTGTTGACCACGATCCGAACCGGGAGTTTGACAACGAGCAGACTTGGGAGTGTACTACCGAACTGATCCGAAGCAAAGTGAAGAGGAAGGACCGAACCGATCTGGAGATGATGACCAATAACCCGAGATGCAAAGGTAGTCCAAATGGGAAGTCTATACTCAGGATCCAGTTGGGAACCAACGAGTTAACTTCATGATTGGGCTTTGCTGCCGGACGTGTGCTAAGGAGTTGTCGACATTTGTAACTTTGATTCACCACCAAAAGACGAATGTTAGGCAACGTATCAGTGCAGTGGGGTAGTTACTACTCCATGGGGCAGAGTGATCGTAGCATGGCTATAGGCCAGTGCAGTGGAGTCATCATGACTTCATGGGGCCGAGTGGACATAGCAAGGACTAGTGGCTATGGATCAGTGCAGTGGTGTCATCATCACTCCATGGGGCAGAGTGATCGTAGCAAAGTAATGGGTGGTCAAAGCAGTGGATATCGTATGCTTTACGCACTGAGTGAGAGATGTGAGGATGGTTGTTGTGGTTGTTTATTTGCCATCACTATGTCATGCACACCCCCACCCCCGTTATCTTGACACTTTATGCTAGTGTTACCTTAGAGTATTGTACATCTTGTTGTGCTGACTCTTTGGTTGCAGGTCCAGGTTTAGGTATGGTTTAGTATACCTGTTATTGTTCTGTTTTAGCAGCTTATCGCTCATACCAGACTTTCGTCTGACCCAGAGTTTTATGTCTCTTCTTATTACTCTGGATGCTCCTAAACGAGCAAACTAGAGACATGTTAGCTGGTTGTGTACGAGTAGCTGTCCGGAGACGAGCAGGAGGCTTCTACGTATGATATATAGTTATTCTCCCTGTATTGTTGTTGGTCACTACTTTGGACATTAGTAGTGTACCTTTTCTTGTTTTGCTTTAGTGACAGTTTTAAAGTTGTAATAATGGTAGTTTTGGAACATAAGCTGTATTTGGATTTTCCGCTGCTATGATGATTAGTCTTCAGCTTATGCACTGTCTCGCCTATTTTATGTCAAGTTTGTTGTTATTATATTTTATTCCATGCGCTGTGAGATATGCTACAGGTTCTTTACTGATTCACCGTTCCCTTTTCTTCTCCATTTCCTTTCTTTCCCACGATCCGTCCTGTGCTGGCTGGACATATTCTATGGAAGTGGCAGCTGGTCCGGGGCGGGTTGTTACATTTTAAGTCACATCAAAGCTTTTTTATTGACGAAGTTGCTGGACTTAAGCTGTTTTTTGTAATAGTCTCACATTGGTTGTTTTAGATGTATTATATGCATTGTATATGTAATATTACAGCTATGCGTAGGCCATTATATATTTTTGTATGCTTTTTGGATGATGCTTGGCTTTTTAGTTTGGTTGGAAATACCATTCATATGCGATATAGCACTACGAAATATCCCATAGGATATAACTTGGTGCATATATTTTGTGCATACTGACCAACCTAAAGGCAGAAAACGATGGAATTGGACATGTGTTTCGGACTTTGGAATGGACAGTAGACATTTTCATTTGGTTTGTACCTATATTTTGTTAAGTACATGACCAAAGTGGTCATCATCGACTGCTCTAGAATGATTGATATCAGATCCATTGATGATGGCTAATTTGTTTAATTTTGATGTGTACAATAGAGAGGCCTCGAATGCATAATGTGATGGTTCGTTCATTCAATATTTGATTTGGATGTCATAGCTCTTTGATGAGATGTTTCTATGGTGAAGTAAGGATGCGATGCTTTGACACAATGGCACGTGATAGGAAGTATGGAATTTAGTGATGGATAACTACACTTCAAGGCATAAAGCACAAGGCTTTGGGTTAGACCTAGGGGATCATATCAGGGTAAGGGAGAAATGATGATATTCTATGACTGATGAGGATTATTGAGAGTCGTTACAAGTTTAGCACCATAACGACGGGAGTTGTGTAATTATCCAAAGTATGAAACCTAGGATGAGCTCTTCCAAGGATAACATATGAAATGAGATAGTTGATAGTCAGATGTTTTGAGCTGTGCTCGTAAAACAATGGTATATGGGGATGTGAACATAGTCTGTTGATGTTAGGACCTAATCTACAAGTACCGAAAAGTTGGCTGATGGTACGACCTAGGTAGGGCACTACACTAGAGTCTGTTGATGTAAGGACCTAGTATGTGCAATAGAGTTGTTGATGTTAGAACATGTCATACCCTTGACTATTTGATAGGTAATCTTGTTCTATTTTACTCAGGATATCGATTCGAGAACTGAAAAACTAAGACATCGAGTAGTCTTTGATGAGGTCACACGATTATCGTATATCCACGCAGTAATTGGGTTAATATAAGAATTGATGATGGTTGTTACATTTTCTTTTGTTGTTTATCACCTTAGGAATGTCACATAATAGATATACGATTGACATAGACCCATTAGTACCTTAACGTATTGTACACTCATGATGATTAGACATATAGTAGCATATCATTGACGTTATATGCTACCACTTTGTTGTTGGAACCGTTGTGATTAATCCGATTCAAGTCCACTTGAATCAAATATCTAAACCACAAGCACTAGCGGAAGACTAGACCATTGTTAGAATCGCAAAAACAACCAAAATAATAACTCTAGTCACTAAACAATGATCAACCAATCACGAACAATCCAAATCTCAATCACAAGCAAGGAACTAATGACAATAGTAGCAAAAATTAATCACACATGGATTTATAGTGGTTCCACTAACATCTTGTTAGTGTACATCCACTTTGGAGAGAGTATTTTATTACCATGATGAAAGGAATACAAGAGATTGATCCAATGATCACTATATTTCAATAGAGAAAAGAGTTTGAGGAGAACAGAACTGAAGAATTGCAATTAGGTTATAAACCCTAATTAAACCCTTGAGAACAAACCCTTGATTTTGATCAAGTCTCCAAGCTCCCCTTTTTGAACCTCATAAAATAGCTTATATAGAGATAGGCCAATTACCCAAATTGCCCCCAAGTCTTCACAAATCAGTTTACCAAGTTTCCAACCCGAAACAACCCACAAACCTTGTCAGACGTCTGTCAAGGGAGCCGACAGACGTCTATCCCTCCTAGGGAATTAATTGGGCTTCAGCACTCAGCTCAGACATCTGTCCCCAATATGACAGACGTCTATAGGAACTCTTGGGAAAATTTCCATGTATACTCAGACGTCTGTCATACCCTATGACAGACGTCTGTCGCTCCATCCAGCCGACACCAAACACCACTTCGGCTCTAACTTTTGCGCACGAGCTCCGATTGCGAACGGTCTTCTCCGATGTGAAGTTATCTTCATCCTTTTCAATCCAAGATATAGTATCGCATACTTCAACACTCCACCTCGATAATATAACCATCTCAACTCCAAACTCCAATGCGCCCAAGCATTTCCTTCTACCTTCAACCAAGCAAGCTTGAATGTTTTCCCAATGAGCTCCGGCATGGCCACCACCCATTGCACTACATCAACGAGTTCAGGCAAAGCCCCCTCCCGCCAATGAAGTGTTGAAAACATCCAACTCCTAAACTAGTCTCACCAAAAGACAATGTACACGGGAGTGAAATGAGTACTTACCATGAAGATAGATTTTCAATCTCTCACCGCTATTCCTTTCCATCAACACAAACAAAATCACTCTCTCCACCCGTGGCACCGCGTGGCACCTAGCAACTCAACAAGCGAATTAAGTTCGAGCAATGCTCAAACTTCCCAAACGGCAATGCTTTAGTAAACATATCCGCCGCATTATCCTTTGTGTGCACTTTCCGAAGGTATACTAGCTTACCCTCATCCATGGCTACAAGAAATGACTCTCTCACCTCAATATGCTTGGTCCGTGAGCTAAACGCCAAATTCTCCGCCAAATGTTTAGCACTTTGGCTATCACATCAAACATCGATACTCACATGTTCGAAACCCAAGTCACACAACAATCGCTTCAAGTAGAGTGCCTCCTTGGCTGCTTCCACAGCGGCAATCAACTCTGCCTCCGTAGTGGATAAAGCAACTACGGTTTGCAATCTCGATCTCCAGCTAATGACTGTCCCGCAAAGTGTGAAGACATACCCGGAAGTTGATTTCCTCCGATCCCTATCACCTGCGTAGTCCGAGTCACAATAACAAACCAACTTGCAACTCCTCTCATCACAACCACCAAAGACAAGACCATGAGATGCTATGCCTTTCAAGTATCTCAATATAGCATTCACGACTTCCCATTAAACAACCAAACTCCGCAAAGTGTGAAGACAAGACCATGACGTACATTAAACAACCAAACGCACTTGCAAATGTCACCTTGCCATATAAGCCTTGCCTTTCTCCCCGATTGGTGATCCCTTATCCGAAAGCTTCATATGCAAAGGTAAAGTTGTATTTAACGCCTTTGCGTTCCCCATGATAAACCGGCAAAGCACTTTCTTAATGTACTCCTTTTGAGTCAATCTTAACTCAAAACGCTTTCGATCCCTTCCAATTTCCATGCCTAAGATTTTCCTTGCTTCTACATGATCTTTCATTTCGAATTCCGATTTCAAAAGCATCTTCAACTTGTTGATTTCATTTTTATCCTTGGAAGCAATGAGCATATCATCCACATACAAGAGTAAATACACCAAACAATCATCTCCCAACCTCTTGAAATATACACAAGCATCCTTGATGCTTCGACGGAAGCCACTTTCTAGCATGAAATGATCAAATCTCTTGTACCATTGTCTAGGCGATTGCCTCAACCTATATAGTGATTTCTTCAACTTGCAAACCATTTTAGACATACCATCTAAAACAAATCCTTCCGGTTGCTCCATGTAGATGTCTTCATCCAAGTCTCCATGCAAGAAGGCGGTTTTCACATCAAGTTGCTCCAATTCCAAGTCATAGATATCAACTATGGCTAGTAAAACCCGGATAGAAGTATGACGTACCACCGGTGCAAAAATTTCATCATATTATTTTCCTTTTCTTCGTGCAAATCCCTTTGCCACTAACCTTGCTTTGTACCTTCCATCATCCTTCACCTTGTAAATCCATTTGCACCCTATAGCACGATTTCCTTGAGGAAGGGGAACCAATTCCCAAGTTTGGTTCTTCATTAATGATTGCATCTTTTCCTCCATGGCGCAAATCCACTTCGAGCTCTCTCTCGACTCCATGACGTCATCAAGGTCCATCTGCTCATCTTGAACTACATTGAGACTTGAGAGCATAGTCCAAATGATCACAAAAGCTAAGGTAGTTCCAATCACCATATCTTTCGGGAGGTCTTATTGCACGTCGACCAACCCGAGTAGCAATACTATCACCCAAACCCTTTTCGGCTCCACCTTGAGTTGAAACTTCTCTAGTATCATGGACATCACCAACATCACTAGAGGAACCATGTGGACTATGTGATGTTCCATCAACCGCATCAACCCCACGAGCTTCTTCTTCAACTCTACTACCACTTGGACAGAAGGTGGGAATGACTTCCTTCTCCTTTGATTCACCATGAACCAAATCTGGAACATCCTATGAGCACTCATTCTCCTTGAATAAATCCGACTCATCAAAAGTGACATGACGAGAATTTACAACCTTCTTCATTTCCGGATTCCAAATCCGATAGCCTTTCACGCAGTCCGTGAAACCAAGCAAGATACCCTTGAAAGCTCTAGCTTCAAGTTTATCATTCCCCGGATCATGCACGTAAACTGGGATACCAAACACACAAATAGATCTCAAGTCAACACTCTTCCCTTTCCACACTTCCTCCGAATTTTTGTTATCGATGACCGAGCACGGAACGATTCACGATATGCACCGCGGTTGACAAAGCTTCAGCCCAAAATCCCTTAGACAAACCTGATGTCAATCTCAAGCATCGAGCTTTCTCAAGTAGAGTTTGGTTCATTTTCTCCGCCACTCCACTAGATTGCGGATCTCCTGGTGTAGTAAAATGTCTTCGGATTCCGTGATGCTTACAATACTCCAAGAATTCCCGGGAAACATATTCGCCGCCATTGTCGGTCCTTAACACCTTCAAAGTCTTACCACTCTCATTCTCAACAAGAGCCTTCCACACTTTGAACTTAGCAAATGCCTCCGACTTGGCCTTCATTACATACACCCATACCTTTCGAGACAAATCATCAATGAAAGAAATATAATATCTTGTTCCTCCCAAAGAAGCAACCGGTGCCGGTCCCCAAACATCCGAATGAACATACTCAAGAACCTCCTTTGAGTTATGCTTGCCTACATCGAATGATACCTTTGTTTGCTTCCCCATGACACATTCCTCGCAAAACTCTAGTTTGTTGAAGCTCTCACCATTTATCATCTCCCGCTTCCGCAGAATATCCAAACTTCTCTCTGAGACATGACCCAATCTCAAATGCCACAACCGTGTCGCATCCAAGTCACGAGAACAATCAACACCCACACAAGTCTCACCTCCTATGGTCTCACCTTGAAGCAAATATATACCATGAGTCTTAGCACCTTTCATAACCACAAGCGCCCCCTTCGAAACCCTCAAGCAATCCTTCACGATAGTGATCTTGCATCCTAGAGAATCCAATTGCCCCAAAGATATAAACGACGTCCTAAGTCCCGAAACATAGCGAACATTAGTGAGCATGCGAACTACTCCATCAAACATACTTATTTGCACGGAGCCAATACCCATCGACTTGCAAATAGCACCATTTCCCATAGCAATTGTATTTCCCTCTTTGACTTCATTAAAAGAAAAACATTTTCTATTTGGCGTCATATGATACGACGCATCCGAATCGAGAACCCATTCGCTACCCGAAACAACCGATGCTACCGCCGTCAACACATTCTCATCCATCTCACCATTCCCACTCTCCACCGCTAGGGATGAAGACGCTACTTCCTTCTTATCTTTTCCCGGACATTCATTCTTCCAATGTCCCGGTTTCTTGAAAATAAAGCACTTGCCATTTCTTTCTTTCGATTTACCTCTTCCACTGGGCTTTCTCGATTTAGAACTCCCCCGGTTTCCTTTCTTCACATTCTTTTCTTTCTTCACAAACAACTCGTGACCACTACTAGCTCCACTACTTCCCTCACTCATCTCCTTCATTTGATCTCTTAACTCCTCACTAATAAGACATGTCTTGACATCATCAAGAGTCAAAGTATCCCGACCATAAATTAAACTATTTCAGAAACCCGTATAACGGTCCAGCAACGAACATAATAATATCATCGACTTTTGCTCTTCCTCAATCTTCAAATCAACGACCTTCATCTTCATGAGCAAGTCATCAAAGGCATTCAAATGTGCCTTAAGCGTATTACCCTCCTTCATCTTGAAGGTGAAAAGCGTCTGCAACAAGATCAAACGGTTAGTGAGTGATTTCTTCATATATAATTCCTCTAACTTGTCCCAAATACCTTTAGCGGTCGTCTCACCACTAATTTCGGAGATCACATTCTCCCCCAGAGCAAGTTGAAGAGTAGTGTAAGCCCATTGCTCCATCTGCTCTCTCTCAACATCCAAGATATCATTTGGCAATAAGTGAGTATCAAATACCACTCGGTGCACCCGATTCCACCTAAGAACCGCTTTCATTTTTCATTGCCACTTCTCAAAGTCATTATCACCATTCCACTTGTCAATTACCAATTCAGAGCCCGATGCCGCATACGAACACCGTACATAAGGCCCACACTATTCGGACTTCCGGTTGAAGGACTTACCGAGCTATTATCCGTTTCCGGCATTTTCACAAACACCTAACACGCACCAATTGCTCTGATACCAACTGTTGGAACCGTTGTGATTAATCCGATTCAAGTCCACTCGAATCAAATATCCAAACCACAAGCGCTAGCGGAAGAGTAGACCGTTGTTAGACTCGCAAAAACAACCAAAGCAATAACTCTAGTCACTAAACAATGATCAACCAATCACGAACAATCCAAATCTCAATCACAAGCAAGGAACTAATGAATAGTAGCAAAAATAAATCACACAAGGATTTATAATGGTTCCACTAACATCTTGTTTGTGTACATCCACTTTGGAGAGAGTATTTTATTACCACGATGAAATAAATACAAGAGATTGATCCAATGATCACTATATTTCAATAGAGAAAAGAGTTTGAGGAGAATAGAATTGAAGAATTACAATTAGGTTATAACCCTAATTAAACCCTTGAGAACAAACCCTTGATTTTGATCAAGTCTCCAAGCTCCCCTTTTGAACCTCAGAAAATAACTTATATAGATATAGGCCAATTTCCTTCTACCTTCAACCAAGCAAGCTTGAATGTTTTCCCAATGAGCTCCGGCATGGCCACCACCCATTGCACTACATCAACGAGTTCAGGCAAAGCCCTCGCCCTCCAATGAAGTGTTGAAAACATATAACTCCTAAACTAGTCTCACCAAAAGACAATGTACTCAGGAGTGAAACGAGTACTTACCATAAAGATAGATTTTCAATCTCTCACCGCTATTCCTTTCCATCAACACAAACAAAATCACTCACTCCACCCATGCCACCGCGTGGCACCTAACAACTCAATAAGCAAATTATGTTCGAGCAATGCTCGAACTTCCCAAACGGCAATGCTTTAGTAAACATATCCGCCGCATTATTCTTTGTGTGCACTTTCCGAAGGTATACTAGCTTACCCTCATCCATGGCTGCAAGAAGTGACTCTCTCACCTCAATATGCTTGGTCTGTGAGCTAAACACCAAATTCTCCGTCAAATGTATAACACTTTGGCTATCACATAGAACATCAATACTCTCATGTTCGAAACCCAAGTCACGCAACAATCGCTTCAAGTAGAGTACCTCCTTGGCCACTTCTGGAGCAGCAATCAACTCCTCCTTTGTAGTGGATAAAGCAACTACGGTTTGCAATCTCGATCTCCAGCTAAGGGTTGTCCCGCCAAGTGTAAAGACATATTCGGAAGTTGATTTCCTCCGATCCCTATCACCGGCTTAGTCCGAGTCACAATAACCAACCAACTTGCAACTTCTCTCATCACTACCGCCAAAGACAAGACCATGAGATGCTGTGCCTTTTAAGTATCTCAATATAGCCTTCACGGCTTCCCAATGTGATTTCCCCGGATTAGCCATATACCGACTAACCACGCCGACGGCATTTGCAATATCAAGCCTTGTACACATCATGGCATAGATTAAACTACCAATCGCACTTGCAGATGGCACCTTTGCCATATAAGCCTTGTCTTTCTCCCCGATAGGTGATCCCTTATCCGAAAGCTTCATATGCAAAGGTAAAAGTGTATTTAACGCCTTTGCATTCCCCATGCTAAACCAACAAAGCACTTTCTTAATTACTCCTTTTGAGTCAGTCTTAACCCAAAACGCTTTCTTTACCCGTTATTCCGTATAATATAGCGGTTTTTGTATTATTTTGATATTGTTTGTCGCTCACATTAGACCGTTGTTTAATTTGAGACTTTATGATTTGCTTATTATTACCTTCTGTAATAAGTAAACTATGTAATGAGCGTAAAAAATGCATGGAGTTCTATAAATGGACTTACAGGAGGCGATGCTTTCACATACTTATGTTTGGGCTTATTATTGTATATTCTGCTATGTAACATTATGAAGTCTTAAATGTGTTTGACTTTCTATTATTGTTAGACAGTTTATAGTTAAGTTTAATTTTCAGTTGCATAAACTCTAGTACTGTGTTGTATAATTGTATGAATATGTGTACTATGATTATGTGGTTCGATTATGTGGTTCATGTAGTTGTTACTATTATCGCTAGTTTAATATCTGTAATGACAATTATATTATGTTGATACATTATAAGATACATGATATGTTATGTGATTGTGTGATAGGGTCCTATTTTCTTCTCTTTTATTTTCCTTTTTCACTCTTTTCCTTGATAATCATCCTACATCGATCGAATGCCACATCATCGCACTATTTAGTTATATGAGAATTCGAGGTGTAGGGCAGTCGCTATACCACCTCTTTCATTTCGCGGGAGGTATTAACTAAAAAAAAGATTAATGCGCAGAAATATGATGAAAGCACAAGTTCGGCTGATAATAAAAGCAAAGGCATGAGATACACAACGAAAATTTTACAGCGGTTTGATATAATCTCTAGCTAATATCTGCTTCTATTTGTTTTATTAGTTGTATCTCACCAGATTACAACTAGTTTCTTTAGGTCTAGTATTACAATAAAGTTTAGAATGTTTGATAAAGAGATATAGTAAAGAGAATTTGGTAGGTTAACGACAGAGAGCCTCCAGAAGGTACCTTTTTAGTCAAAGGTATGCTAGTATATATATAGGGGTAGAAGAGACATTGGGTGAGAAGCTTGTCATCAACATATTACAATTATCGGTCCAAAACAGCATAGGAGAACTCAAGGACATCCGATTTGAGAATACAACTTGGTACCGAGTAAAATGACTTGGAATTGAGTCATTTCTTTAGTTGAAAATGACCCAACTCCTCTTGCATCATTTCTCAATCTCTAACTGAACGTCTCCCATGTCTTTCCTCTGGCAGGTGGTTGATATTTGTGATAGTTCCTTCATTGTTTGGACCGCTTGACTAATTGATCAGTCTTCTCTTCAAACTAGATGATTGTTCATTAAAACCCCATCCAAATACTTGAGCACACACTACATGATTAAGGAGTAAGTCAGATTGTTAGCGAGTCGCTTTGGAGAAATAAAATTACTTAGTACCAAGTTGAACAACCTCTTGTCGCGTTGTTTCTTTAACCTATATTATGTTAAAATTTGTTCAAGTCCCTTCATTGCTTCTTCAAATCATGCCTTCCAATTTTCAAATCATTTCATCTTCATTTCGATGTTCTAATTATTTTTAATATCTGCTTCCAAGTCTATCAGTCTGTCATTGTTTCAATCTTCTAAATCCAACTGAAACATGTATCGGCTAAAAGGCAGGTACAACAGGGGCGCCGCTTATGTTGTATAGCCAATGACATTTAATTGAGGATGGAAGGCATGCAGTGGATGTTAAAGTATGCGATACTATATGTTAGATTGAAGAGGATGAAGATAGCTTCGAGTCGGAGGTGATGGTTCGCAAATCGAAGTTCACATGAGAGAGTTATGAGCTGAAACATGCAGGTTGTCAGCTGGCTAGAGCGACAGACGTCTGTCGTGGGTACGACAGACATCTGTGACTACAGGGTGGATTTTCACGAGTGTTCCGACATGCTTCTGTCATCCCATGACAGATGCTTGAGAGAGGGACAGACGTCTGTCATATTGGGGACAGACGTCTGAGCTGAGTGCTGGAGCCCAAATAATTCCCTGGGAGGGACAGACGTCTGTCGTCTCCCTTGACAAATGTCTGACGAGTGTTTTGGGCTGTTTCGGGTTGAAAACTTTGTAAGTTGATTTGTAAAGGCTTGGGAGCAATTTCGGTAATTAGCCCATCTCTATATAAGCTATTTTCAAAGGTTCAAAAGGGAGAGCTTGGAAAACTTGGTTTGGGGGATCAAGGGTTTATTCTCAAGGGTGAATTAGGGTTTATAACCTAATTCCAATTCTTCAATTCTATTCTCCTCGAACTTTTTTCTATTTTGAAATTAGTGATCATTGGAACAATCTCTTGTATTCCTTTCGTCATGGTAATAAAATACTCTCTCCAAAGTGGATGTACACTAATAAGATGTTAGTGGAACCACTATAAATCCTCGTGTAATTCGTTTTTACTACTTTAGTCATTAGTTTCTTGCTTGTGATTGAGATTTGGATTGTTCGTGATTGGTTGATCTTGGTTTGTGACTAGAGTTATTGTTTTGGTTGTTTTTTGCGAGTCTAACAACGATCTAGTCTTCCGCTAGCGCTTTGTGGTTTAGATATTGGATTTGAGTGGTCTTGAATCAGATTAATCACAACGGTTACAACAGTTGGTATCGGAGCAATTGTGGTGCTTGTTAGGTGTTAGTGAAAATGCTGTAAACGGATAATAGCTCGGTAAGTCCTTCAACCGGAAGTCCGAATAGTGTGGCGCCTTATGTACGGGGTTCGTATGTGGCGTTGGGTTCTCAATTGGTAATTGACAAGTGGAATGGTGATAATGACTTTGAGAAGTGGCAATGGAAAATGAAAGCGGTTCTTAGGCGGAATCAGGTGCACCGAGTGGTATTTGATACTCACTTATTGCCAAGTGATATCTCGGATGTTGAGAGAGAGGAGATGGAGGAATGGGCTACACTACTCTTCAACTTGCTATGGGGGAGAATGTGAACTCCAAAATTAGTGGTGAGACTACCGTGAAAGGTATTTGGGACAAGTTGGAAGAACTTTATATGAAGAAGTCGCTCACTAACCATTTGATCTTGTTGCGGACGTTTTTCTCCTTCAAGATGAAGGAGGGTAATATGCTTAAGGCACAATTGAATGCCTTTGATGACTTGCTCATGAAGACGAAGGCCGTTGATTTGAAGATTGAGGAAGAGCAAAAGGCGATGATATTATTGTGTTCATTGCCGGACCGCTATACGGGTTTCTCAAATAGTTTGATCTATGGCCGAGATACCTTGACTCTTGATGATGTCAAGACGGGTCTTCTTAGTGAGGAGTTGAGAGATCAAATGAAGGAGATGAGTGAGGGAAGTAGTGGAGCTAGTAGTGGTCATGGGTTCTTTGTGGAGAAAGAAAAGAACGTGAAGAAAGGAAACCGGGGGCGTTCTAGATCAAGAAAGCATGGTGGAAGAGGTAAATCGAAAGAGAGAAATGGCAAGTGCTTTATTTGCAAGAAACCAGGACATTGGAAGAATGAATGTCCGGACAAAGATAAGAAGGAATTAGCTTCTTCTTCCGTAGCGGTGGAGTGTGGGAATGGTGAGATAGATGAGAATGTTATGACGACGGTAGCATCGGGTGTTTCGGATAACGAATGGGTACTTGATTCGGGTGCGTCGTATCATATGACGCCAAATATTAATTGTTTTTCGTCTTATGAAGTTAAGGAGGGAAATACAATTGCTATGGGAAATGGTGCTATTTGCAAGTCGATGGGTATTGGCTCCGTGCAAATAAGGATGTTTGATAGTTGTTCGCACGCTCACCAATGTTCGCTATGTTCCGGGACTCAGGAAATCTCTTATATCTTTGGTGCAATTGGATTCTCTAGGATGCAAGATCACTATCGAGAAGGATTGCTTGAGGGTTTCGAAGGGGGCGCTTGTGGTTATGAAAGGTGCTAAGACTCATGGTATATATTTGCTTCAAGGTGTGACCGTAGGAGGTGAGACTTGAGTGGGTGTTGATAGTTCTCGTGACTTGGATGCGACAAGGTTGTGGCATTTGAGATTGGGTTATGTCTCGGAGAGGAGTTTGGATATTCTTCGGAAGCGGGAGATGATCGAGGGTGAGAGTTTCAACAAACTAGAGTTTTGCGAGGAATGTGTCATGGGGAAGAAAACAAAAGTATCATTCGATGTAGGGAAACATGATTCAAAGGAGGTTCTTGAATATGTTCATTCGGATGTTTGGGGACCGACACCGGTTGCTTCTTTGGGAGGAGCAAGGTATTGTATTTCTTTCATTGATGATTTGTCTCGAAAGGTATGGGTGTATGTAATGGGGGCCAAGTCGGAGGCATTTGCTAAGTTCAAAGTGTGGAAGGCTCTTGTTGAGAATGAGAGTGGTAAGACTTTGAAGGTGTTAAGGACCGACAATGGGAGGTATTATGTTTCCCGGGAACTCTTGGAGTATTGTAAGCATCGCGGAATCCGGAGACATTTTACTACACCAGGAGATCCGCAATCTAATGGAGTAGCGGAGAGAATGAACCGAACTCTACTTGAGAAGGCTAGATGCTTGAGATTGACATCGGGTTTGTCTAAGGGATTTTGGGCCGAAGCTTTGTCAATCGCGGTGCATATTGTGAATCAAATTCCGTGCTCGGCCATTGATAACAAAATTTCGGAGGAAGTGTGGAAAGGGAAGAGTGTTGGCTTGAGATATCTTCGTGTGTTTGGTAGCCCGGTTTATGTGCATGATCCGGGGAATGATAAGCTCGAAGCTAGATCTTTCAAGGGGGTCTTACTTGGTTTCACGGACGGCGTGAAAGGCTATCGGATTTGGAATCCGAAAACAAAGAAGGTTGTAAATTCTCGTCATGTCACTTTTGATGAGTCGGCTTTATTCAAGGAGAATGAGAGCTCATCGGACGTTCCGGATTTGGTTCATGGTGAATCAAAGGAGAAGGAAGTTATTCCTACATTCCGTCCAAGTGGTAGTAGAGTTGAAGAAGCTCGTGGGGTTGAAGCGGTTGATGAAACATCACATAGTCTGCATGGTTCCTCTAGTGATGTTGGTGATGTACATGATACTGGAGAGGTTCCGACTCAAGGTGGAGCCGAAAGGGGTTTCGGTGATAGTATTGCTACTCGGGTTGGTCGACGTGCAATAAGGCCTCCCGAAAGATAAGGTGATTGGAACTACCTTAGTTTTTTTTATCATTTGGACTATGCTCTCAATGTATTCCAAGATGAGCCGATGGACCTTGATGACGTCACGAAGTCGAGAGAGAGCTCGAAGTGGATTTGCGCCATGGAGGAAGAGATGCAATCGTTAATGAAGAACCAAACTTTGGAATTGGTTCCACTTCCTCAAGGAAACCGTGCTATAGGGTGCAAATGGATTTACAAGGTGAAGGATGATGGAAGGCACAAAGCAAGGTTAGTGGCAAAGGGGTTTGCACAAAGAAAAGGAAAGGAGTATGATGAAATTTTTGCACCGGTGGTACGCCATACTTCTATCCATGTTTTACTAGCCATAGTTGCGATCCATGACTTGGAGTTGGAGCAACTTGATGTGAAAACCACCTTCTTGCATGGAGACTTGGATGAAGACATCTACATGGAGCAACCAGATGGGTTTGTTGTAGATGGTAAGTCTAAATTGGTTTGCAAGTTGAAGAAATCACTATATGGGTTAAAGCAATCGCCTAGACAATGGTACAAGAGATTCGATCATTTCATGCTTCAAAGTGGCTTCCATCGAAGCATCAAGGATGTTTATGTATATTTCAAGAGGTTGGAAAATTATTGTTGGGTGTATTTACTCTTGTATGTGGATGATATGCTCATTGGTTCCAAGGATAAAAATGAAATCAACAAGTTGAAGATGCTTGTGAAATCGGAATTCGAAAAGAAAGATCTTGGAGAGGCAAGGAAAATCATGGGCATGAAATTGGAAGGGACCGAAAGCATTTTGAGTTAAGATTGACTCAAAAGGAGTACATTAAGAAAGTGCTTTGCCGGTTTAGCATGGGGAATGCAAAGGCGTTAAATACACCTTTACCTTTGCATATGAGGCTTTCGGATAAGGGATCGCCTATCGGGGAGGAAGACAAGGCGTATATGGCAAAGGTGCCATATGCAAGTGTGGTTGGTAGTTTGATGTACGCAATGGTGTGCACAAGGCCCGATATTGCAAATGTCGTCGGGGTGGTTAGTCGGTATATGGCTAATCCGGGGAAATCGCATTGGGAAGCCGTGAAGGCTATATTGAGATACTTGAAAGGCACAACATCTCATGGACTTGTCTTTGGCGGTAGTGACGAGAGGAGTTGTAAGTTGGTTGGTTATTGTGACTCGGACTACGCCAGTGATAAGGATCGGAGGAAATCAACTCCTGGGTATGTCTTCACACTTGGCGAGACAACCATTAGTTGGAGATCGAGATTGCAAACCGTAGTTGCTTTATCCACTACGGAGGCAGAGTTGATTGCCGCGGTGGAAGCGACCAAGGAGGCACTCTACTTGAAGCGATTGTTGTGTGACTTGAGTTTCGAATATGAGAGTATCGATGTTCGATGTGATAGCCAAAGTGCAATCCATTTGATGGAGAATTTGGCATTTAGCTCACGGACGAAGCACATCGAGGTGAGAGAGTCATTTCTTGTAGCCATGGATGAGGATAAGCTAGTATATCTTCGAAAAGTGCACACAAAGAATAATGCGGCGGACATGTTTACTAAAGCATTGCCGTATGGGAAGTTCGAGCATTGCTCGAACTTAATTCGCTTATTGAGTTGCTAGATGCCATGGGGTGGCACGGGTGGAGAGAGTGATTTTGTTATGAGTTGATGGAAAGGAATAGCGGTGAGAGATTGAAATCTATCTTCATGGTAAGTACTCATTTCACTCCCGAGTACATTGTCTTTTGGTGAGACTAGTTTAGGAGTTGGACGTTTTCAACATTACATTGGCGGGTGAGGGCTTTGCCTGAATTCGTTAGTGTAGTGCAATGGGCAGTGGCCATGCCAGAGCTCATTGAGAAAACATTCAAGCTTGCTTCGTTGAAGGTAGAAGGAAATGCTTGGGTGCATTGGAGTTTGGAGTTGAGATGGTTATAGTATCGAGGTGTAGTGTTAAAATATGCGATACTATATGTTGGATTGAAGAGGATGAAGATAGCTTCGAGTCGGAGGTGATGGTTCGCAAATCGGAGTTCGCACGAGAGAGTTATGAGCTGAAAGGTGCAGGTTGTCGCTAGCTGGTGCGACAGACGTCTGTCGTGGGTACGACAGACGTCTGTGACTACTGGGTGGATTTTCCTGAGAGTTCCGACAGACGTCTGTCATCCCATGACAGACGTCTGTCATCCCATGATAGACGTCTGAGAGAGGGACAGACGTCTGTCATATTGGGGACAGACGTCTGAGCTGAGTGCGGGAGCCCAAATAATTCCCTGGGAGGGACAGACGTCTGTCGTCTCCCTTGACAAACGTTTGATGAGTGTTTTGGGCTGAAAACTTTGTAAGTTGATTTGTGAAGGCTTGGGGGCAATTTCGGTGACTAGCCCATCTCTATATAAGCTATTTTCAAAGGTTCAAAAGGGAGAGCTTGGAAAACTTGGTTTGAGGGATCAAGAGTTTATTCTCAAAGGTTAATTAGAGTTTATAACCTAATTCCAATTCTTCAATTCTATTCACCTCAAACTCTTTTCTATATTGAAATTAGTGATCATTGAAACAATCTCTTGTATTCCTTTCATCGTGGTAATAAAATACTCTCTCCAAAGTGGATGTACACTAACAAGATGTTAGTGAAACCACTATAAATCCTTGTGTGATTTATTTTTGCTACTTTAGTCATTAGTTTCTTACTTGTGATTGAGATTTGGATTGTTCGTGATTGGTTGATCTTGGTTTGTGACTAGACTTATTGTTTTCGTTGTTTTTGCGAGTCCAACAACGATCTAGTCTTCCGCTAACGCTTTGTGGTTTAGATATCGGATTTGAGTGATCTTGAATCGGATTAATCACAACGGTTACAATAGTGGATTGTCTTTGATGGTTGGTCGATTCTTATGTAGGATACAAGCAACCTTCATAGCTTGGTTAATACCAACAATAACACAAGGAAGTAAGAATGTGCTATGATGAATAGGGATGTCAATGGGCGGGTATAGGGTCCAAACCTGCTTGACTCGTCCCTGTTTTGACCCATTTAGACCCGCCCCATAGGGTCTTCGGGACGGGTGGACCCGCGACCCGCTTTTGGAGGTCCGGGTCTAGCGTCGGGTCTGGGGCACGGCTAACCAGCCCCAACCCGAGCCGCATGATTGAACCATCATTAAAACACTTTATAACTATAATGGTTACTTGTTAATCTTCTTAGGTATACGTTTTTATAACTTGAATATTATATTTTTTTCAATCAACAAACTATAAATTTTTTAAATTAATAAGTTGCATCAATGATAATCATAAAGTAATAAATGCATACATTTTGAACTATTATCTTACAACTCATTTTATTATATTCTCTTAACATTGTGAACACATTATAATATGTATATAATTTATTATTTATTGATAAAAAAATATAAGTATATAAATTTGTGTACATTAGAACACAATATCATCGGGTCGTGGGGCGGGTCGGTTCTAACCTGACCCGTATGGATTTCGGGTACGGGGCGAAATTCCAGACCAGCACCGGGTATACGGGGCGGAGTTTAAAAAGTCTAAGTAGGGTTTGGGCACGAGAAATCCGCCCCAACCCACTTCATTGCCATTCCTAATGATGACACATGACGTGAAGCCAAACTAAGACTACGACTCACCTTTCAAGAGAATTTGCATTTGTATTGGATTGAGCGGTGGAACGCAACGCATGAATAGAATTTGTAGAGGAGAAAATATGTGACTAAATGGAAAGAATATGTGACTAAATGGAAAGAATATGTGATTAAAATGAATATCAACAATAGATTCGTGTCTCTTGGATGTTTTGCTTTATTTCACATTTACGCATTTACACCGTGGCCATATAAGGAAAAAGAATATGTACTTTCATATACGTCTGGTTGTATTTTTTATCACTTTACTTTCGGGTGCCTAGATCATAGATGACACCATGTAACGAGTTGGCATACTTGCTTACAAGTGAAAAATAATACTATGACATCTAAGGGTGCGTTCTTAACGAACGTGAGCGTGGCATTTGAGCGTGCCATTTGAGCGTGGTACTGTAGCGAAGGGGAAATGTGTTTTTAGCTACGAACGGGGTATTTGAGCGTGGTATTTTAATTGTTAATTTGTTTGTTTTGAGTTAATTAAATACTAATTTCGGTTGAACAAAATGACTACATTTCATTACACAAAAGAAAATACAAACATAAATATGACAGAAATA
The DNA here is from genome assembly GCA_030737875.1 of Allium sativum. Classification (NCBI taxonomy): domain Eukaryota; kingdom Viridiplantae; phylum Streptophyta; class Magnoliopsida; order Asparagales; family Amaryllidaceae; genus Allium; species Allium sativum. The sequence goes on along the minus strand of CM060909.1, from coordinate 51,554,740 downwards.
CAATAACACGATGACATGAACTTCCTACTTGTTGCTATTTATCAGATAAGTTTGGTATTCTTGGTCGTGACGTTTGTCTGCAAGCCCTCTAATCAACCAGCTTTTCGCTATCTCATCCGGAAGAGCAGTGAACATATCATTTATTTTGGGGTCCAACATAAATAATAGTGCGTCTGCAACATCAAACTCACCCGTTGCTCCAAGACGTTGCATACGAGCTACCGTTTTGCATAAGTTGTAGAACTTCCCGTTGATTCCACGCTAGTACCCGTATTAGGACTATCAGAGTGCGTCCGAGATTTTTTCATCTGTCTCTCGTGCATTAGGTCAATGAGCATAGCCATCTTATCGTCACTTTCACCACGTTTTCTTCTTGAATTTTGACGCGCAGTTGGTTGAATGGGCGGATTCATTGGAATTTGGGTTGACGGAGGGATTCTTGGAGCTTCACAATTTGGTGTATTCATTGAAGTTTGTTGCAGTGGAGGATTTGATGGCGAATTCAAGTTTGGAATATGATTATTTTGCGTGTCTTCCAATGGTTCCAAAAACCCGTCGAAATTCCATGTTCTGTCAAACGTGCTTTGTGTTAATGGCGGCGTGCCAGTCTGCGACGGTTGTACACTAGCAGCAGGAGTGTACGACGATTGACCAGTTGCATTCGTCCCACGAAATAATTGATGCATCAGCTCTAAGTTTTCTATTGGTCGTTTCTTATATTTCAAGACACTCGTTCCAAATTCCTAAATGTAAGAAATAAATTGTAAGAAACTGACCGTTCCTTTGTATGCATCCCAACCCGCGCCAGTCTTGTTCATCAGTGCATCCCATTTCATCCAATCCCGTTGAAGACTGTCATATTTGTTTCGGATCTTGGTTTCGTCAATCGGTACGATGTCTGGAATGGTTTCTATTGCATCGTTGAACTTTTCTGCAATTGCTTTATGTACACCTTTTTTGTTGATGCCACAAGCACCATATGCATCAACCGAACATTGCAGCATAATCTAAGTTGCAGTAAACGCCCAGTGATGTGCAACCTTTCGATTGGTCATACTAAAAAATGGAAAATTTAATAATGTGGAAGAAAATTTTAGAAGAGGAATGGAGGAGTGTAGTGTGGATGAAGAGGAAGGTGTAGGTGAGAGGGTTTTATAGGTGTGTGGGAGGAACGTTGAAAATCAAGCCGTTGGCGTCGGACGCGTCGGACGCCAACGACTTGATTTTCAACGTTCAGCAATCGTTTCATTTGAACGTGGAAAATGATATTCGCGTCCGACGCGAACAAAAACTTAAAAGTGTCATTTATTCGCTGGAACGTACCCTAAATAAAGGCAAAATAAATATCCCACCCTCGGCTACTGTAGTTCCGGGTCAAAATTTCCTCCCCCACAGGGCCACATGACGCGCTCACTGGCGTCTTATACTTACCCAAATCCTATTTGTCCTCAATTTTATACTGTAAACGAGTAACGGAAAAAAGATTCGTTTCGAAGGTAGACGACTCTCTCTCTCTCTCTTGCCCTATAAGTACTGATGTAGCGCCCCCAATCTCATTTTTAGGGTTATCACTTCTCGCAGTCGCTATGGGACGAAGTATGTTTTGCTTCTCCATTTACTTTATACGTTTTGATCTACTTAATTCCTTCCATGGTTGGAGGCCTTATATTTTCTGTGCAAATCCATAGCCTGAATTGTTTAAAGTTTGTTTTGTGGCTTGATTTCAAACGCCAGTGTTGGGTCAGTATTATAATAATTGCAAATTTAGTTTGCAGTAAGACATTTGTTGGGAACTACTAATTGCTTTATGATGATTGTCATCTCCAGTCAGTCGTTCTATTTGAAAATGAATAAAAGCCACCGTTGAAAACATTTTACTCATATGATAGTAATCCATGAATTGCATATGTTCACAGTATTTATTAGATGACAAGTGTGTGTATAAATGCGAGTGGATGAAGGAAATATGAGAAAATTAGAACTAATTACGAGCTTTAAGGAATGGAGCACTAGAATGAAACATTATATTAAAATTGAGGAGAAACTAGAAACTTGGAAGTGAATCGTAATTCTGAAGTTGCAAGGTATTAAATTAAAAATATCAGTGAAAGGATCAAGGAGAAAATGAAAAATGTTTCTGCTTTATCAGTATATATACGATAGAGGTTTATGCAGTATTGTGATTGTGACAATATTCTTATGATCTTCAATTTAGAATTGGCTTCTATTTTATTTCAGTTTGCCATCTATGCAATGTATTGAATCAAAATATGGTGTGATTGTGTGAGCAGCTTGAAGGGCTGTGGAAATTCTCAGAAATGAATTTCGGGCAGATGCCTGACCATTTTTTTTAAAATGATGTAGCACCTGCTCAGAGAAACATAATTCTGGAGAAAACCAATCTACTTAAAAACTTCATATTTATTCTGTAGTAATCTGTCTATCAGCAAACTTGGGCGACCTTTTCACGTTGTCTTGAAAAGAACTCCCGTCCTTATCATAAAAGATCTATCTTCTGGCAACTTTAAGTAGGCACTCCCATTTTATATTCCACTTGATTTTATCATAATGATTCAACATGTTTTCCTGTTATCTTCTATACCAATTGCTTCTCGAGTTTACAACTGATTATATGCCTCTTGAGTCTTGAGTCCCTACTGTGTTTATGTCTGGTTGAAATTCATTTTGTATGTCTTAATTTAATGTATCAGGACCAGCAAGATGCTACCGCCAAATCAAGAACAAGCCATACCCAAAATCCAGATTTTGCAGAGGTGTGCCTGATCCTAAAATCCGTATCTATGATGTAGGCATGAAAAAGAAAGGAGTTGACGAGTTCCCATTCTGTGTTCATCTTGTAAGTTGGGAGAAGGAAAATGTGTCAAGTGAGGCGCTTGAGGCTGCACGTATTGCATGCAACAAGTACATGACTAAGTTTGCTGGAAAAGACGCCTTCCACCTACGAGTGAGAGTGCATCCTTTCCATGTGTTGCGAATAAACAAAATGCTTTCATGTGCTGGTGCTGATAGGCTCCAAACCGGAATGAGAGGAGCTTTTGGTAAACCACAGGGTGTATGTGCCAGAGTTGCCATTGGTCAGGTTCTTTTGTCTGTTCGATGCAAAGAAACGAATGGTGTTCATGCCCGTGAGGCTCTTCGTCGTGCTAAGTTTAAATTTCCTGGTCGTCAGAAAATCATTGAGAGCCGTAAATGGTATTATTTTATCTGTTACGTTTTTCTTCGGTTTACATTCACATTACATGATTGTTGGACACACTGTTGATTACATATGTGAAAAAAAAAATTAGGCTGAAGGGTTTATCATCCCCAAGATAATTAGTTTTGTAGCTAGCAATTTAGAATAACTAGTTTTTAGAATAAAAGATAAAACTTTTTTCCTTTTTTTTTTTTTTTGGTTAAAGAGCTGCAAGAAAAAATAAATGATCAATCAACATGATATTTAATGTTCCTTATCGTTTTTCATTGGAACTAATTATTAGGGTGTTGTCCTAAAAAAATGTCACGTTGGACTGGGAAGTCCTTAGTAAAACCCTCAATGTGAATATGTGCTGCACTCTTTATTGTTATATCATCTATGATCAATAATTTGTGTGAAAGTGCTGAAAAAAAAGAAATTCAACTGATGGATGAATCGGATTAGGTATTTTAAGTGCACATTTTGTTTTCATTGTTGATACTTGATTTTTCACTTTAAGAATTAAAATTGATCTGTGTCTGCCATACTATTTTGATATAAACTTAAAATAGCATAGTGTTGCAATGCTACATTCAGTTTATTCCCACCGAGAACAAGTTATCTTGAATGTTTTGCAAATGTAACCAGCCCGATTCATTTGGATCGTGTATATATAGCATTGGTTTTATGGGATGTAAGCGTATGCTGAAACAACTGCTGCTTTTATTTCAGGGGCTTCACCAAGATTGACCGAAAAGAATATGTAAAATTGAAAAATGAGAACAGAATCATACCTGATGGTGTTAACGCAAAGGTTAGTCCTTTTTCTTAATTATTCTCCATGATTCCGTTCAAAATATGCACCATTGTGCAATTAAGGCAATTTTAATATAATATTAACCAAGTACTATAACTTGTTATAATGCAGCTACTTGGATGTCACGGGCCACTTGCTAACCGTCAGCCTGGAAGAGCGTTTATTGATGCTGTTGGTGCTAAGTAATTACAATAAAAGAAAGAAAACTTTTGAACTCTTATGTATTTCTATTTAGTTTTTATTTCTAATTCGAACTCAGTCACGGGGATGTTTGCCTATACTGTTTGCTGCTTTGTTTCTTGTAATGTATTATTTTGTGAGTTTGATTTGCTTATTATAATTTACGTGAGTTTCTTTATGTAAACATGTGCTTGCTTGGTTATTTTAATATGAATATTGTTGATCATGTTTCTATTTTTCTTCTTCTTTATATTGTATTGTCAAGCTTCAGAATTTTCAGTAGGTTTCTTATTTTTTCCTTTCAGAACGCTTACAGCATGTGTTTAAGCATGTTAGATGTGGCAGGCTTTGTGAATATAAACATTGCGAGGGTTTTTTTGTTTATGTAAATGGATTGATATTTCTGATCAGTTTATCATGTGTATTGCAATATTAATGTTGATCAATACATGGACATGTGGGTTGTCAATGTCATTTGATATTACCATTTCCAAAATATAGGGTTGGGTGATACCATACTATAGCGACCCGAACTTCCCGACCAGCCTAAACCGAACAAGAAGGCGGACTGCTTTGAGAACAAGACTAATTGAAACGCAAACGACAGAACATTTCATTGTTGTTACAACAATTTACATCAGAGTACAAGAATATAGCAGAGTATGAATAAATAATATACATCAGAAAAATATCAGAGATTAAAATACATTACGTAGCAGTGGAAAAATAATAAATAACACAACTGAAAGAGATACACGGATACAAAGCTTTCCGAATATAGCTCCAGCTGTAAATCCAGGATCCTGAAAAAGAAATATCTGCAAAATTAAAACTACTAGCAACCCGTGTGGAACCAAACCGGGTTGGTTGACCTTCTACCAACCTTCAA